>CAVNYO010000444.1:0-1477989 GCA_963692855.1 Mycena citricolor | reverse complement strand
CCTGCAGCACAGGACCGGAGCTCGAGGAAACGCCCGGTGCAGGATTGTTGGGGAACGGATCGTCTACGAATGAGAGATCTTCGGCCCCGTTCTGCAGACGGTCTTTGTCCAGAGACCATTGGGAAACCAGCAAAGCTGTCCATAGATCAAAATTTGCCGGTTGCGAGAATGATGGAGGCTAATAAGCGTTACATTCTGCATCAGTGCTGCTCAGCGTAGCGGTGGGGAAGGGCAAGACGGTGCTGTGAGATTGGATCATTATTGGCACGCCTCTAGCCGAGGTTTCGAGCGCAGCTTGCCTCGTTGTCAGACTGAATTGCGAGGCAATGCTTTGAGGTGTAAGGTTGTCCGCAACAACGAGAGTAGCCGGCAAGAGTAGAAGAATAATAGAGGAGACCATGCTCAAGGACAAAGACCTGTCTCGCGGAGACTACAGGCCGAAGATGGGTAGGACCAAGTTATTTTAGTTAGGTTCGCGTTACGTCACACACATTTGTCAGAGCTTTGTTTCCAAATTCGGGATCCACTTTCCTCTCTTCGTTCTCCAAACCTGCTTGCTTCAAAGATTGTTTGAATCTGCTTCAAGCAACCTTGGCTCGCCTTCCGCCCTCTCATGTTTGGTTTACGGGGTCAGCGGACTTCAGGAACATACGAGCCCCTTCTGCAACAAGAGAATGGCTCCGACGACAGCACCCTCTTTCAGCTGGATTCTGATGAAGAGCGGGACCCGGGCTCGGAGGACATACACGAACCGGCTGCCCGGCTCGAGGACGATGCCTGCGTCATACCACCGTCCCTTCGCTCCATGACTTCCAGTCGGGAAACAGGTGCCGTCCCGGTTAGACGTTCATTCGTTGGTCACCCACGCCGAACAGAATTCGAGCAAGACACGGATGAGATTGACGAGGATGAGCTGCCATCTAGGCCGGCGGGCCGTTCGATGCCTCTCATCGTGGGGCTGTTCGACTCGACTCGCTCCCGTGGTCCGGTTGACGTGTCCGTTCCGCTGCTGGCACAGAATGGCGAGATGCTGCCGTCGTCGGTGGAGACCGAAGACCTGGAGGAGCTGGCTGCGAAGCGTTTGGCCGGTGGTGGACTGCTCGATTCAATAGCCAATATGGCCAACTCGATCCTTGGTGCCGGTGCGTCAGAACTGGAACTCTTTTGAGGACATCGTGTGACGTCTTCTCATCCAGGAATCATTGGTGCGCATTTCATTCTGGAAGCAATATGTTGTCTCAAGGACCATAGGTCTCCCATATGCTGTCAGCCAAGCCGGATTCTTCACGGGCTTGTTTCTGTTGGTCGTGCTGTGCGGAGTGACAGACTGGACTATCCGGCTAATCGTCGTCAATGCGAAAATGAGCGGCACTCACTCGTACATCGACATTATGACCCACTGCTTCGGCTCCAGTGGTCGCGCAGCGGTCTCCTTCTTCCAGTTCGCTTTCGCATTCGGCGGTATGTCGTTCTCCACGTCCAGTAACGCGCGCCCTCAAACGACAACCAGGAATGTGTGCGTTCGGGATCATCATAGGCGACACGATACCACACGTCATTCGTTCGATATTCCCTGAACTGTACTCGGTACCCGTTTTGAATCTCTTCGTCAATCGCAACTTTATCATTTCCTTGTGCACCATTGGCGTGTCCTATCCCCTTTCACTCTACCGCGACATACATAAACTGTCCAGAGCTTCGGGGCTGGCATTGATCGGGATGGTGATCATCGTTGCGTCGGTCATGATCGAAAGTCCGAACGTCACACCTGAATTGCGAGGAGACCCTGCGAAACGGTTCTCGATTATCGAGCCAGGTATCTTCCAGGCTATCGGGGTTATCAGCTTTGCATTTGGTCAGCACTGGGCCTCTTTCTGCTCGAAGCGCCGCTGACCTGAACATCCAGTCTGCCATCACAATTCTCTTCTCATCTACGGGAGCTTGCAGACCCCCACCCTCGATCGTTTCTACCTTGTCACCCACGTTTCGACGCTACTGTCTCTTGTGGCATGCTGCACGTTGGCCATATCGGGCTACATTGTCTTCACAGACAAAACCCAGGGAAATATCCTGAACAACTTTGCCCGAGTATGTCCATCAGCTCTGCATCCCGATCTATGACCCAAACCTTGCAGGACGACACGCTCATCAACGTTGCACGCTTCTGCTTCGGCCTCAACATGTTCACGACGCTGCCGCTTGAGCTGTTCGTGTGCCGAGAGGTGATTCTCCTTTCCTCTCTGAACCGGCTTGTTGCTAATATTCCTCAGGTTATCGAGCAGTACTTTTTCTCGCACGAGAGTTTCAACATGCAAAGGCATATATTCTTCACGACGACAATCCTGTTTTCCTCGATGCTGCGTGAGTCTTGGCTGGAGCGAATCGCTTGCGGTTGATTGTTGACCTGTTGCCAGTTTCCCTGATCACATGCGATCTGGGTGTCATGCTTGAGATCACGGGCGGAGTCTCTGCCACTGCCCTGGCGTTTATATTCCCTGCCAGCTGCTATCTCAAGCTGACCGAGAGCAGATCGCCGTGGTACAGCCGGTCGAAACTGCCCGCTGTCGTCTGTGCTGTGTTCGGTGTCGTTGTTATGCTGATCTCGCTCTATCTCGCACTCGGAAAAACATGGACTACAGAAGGTAGCGCTAAAATCTGTATCTAGATAACCACTTGTATTAATGCGCAATTGCTTTGCTTAACCCGGGGATGGCGTCAAGCTGCTCAATCCGAGCGCCTTTGGCCGTGCTTTCTTCGGCAGACAGCGGCGAGACATCGAGTGCAGAGTAGGTGCTCCAAACAGATTCCACTGTGCGCGCAGGGTGCTGTTCTGCAGTCTCGGGGTCACAAACAAGCAGCCACAGAGCGTCGTAGCCACCCGCTGAGATCGGTCAGTGTCGCTTTCCTTCGAAATGGATTCCAGAAAACACACGGACCTCCGGGAACACCACCTGCGATAACTCCAGGCTGCGAGATGCACAGATCGAGGAGTCTGGTCTGCTCGATGGGCTCGATCGGAATCCCCGCGAGCGTCCCCATTTCTCTCATCTTTTCCCGAATGCCCTGTCAGAGAGAGAGAGTTGGGACCAGCATCCTCACTGGCAGCCAATAGATGATCCGCACCTCGGATATCCTGTGCACCTCCTGGAATGTAGAGACAATCGGCCCATCCGAACCTACGAGAGTGCCCCACTGCGAAACGCACATCAGAGCCATCGTCGATCCCTGCTAAAATTGACCACCTGAGACGAGGGAGAACTGGCGAGCAATGCCAGAGTGTGCGTGTATGCACTTTTGTTCTCGGCATATTGATCTCTGAGCTTGAGAAGGGTCCGCGCCAGAGATTGGTTGAGGATATCGAGGGCAGTCCAGAGGGTGTGAGCTACAGATTCTGTCAAGCGACTGGGGACGACGAACACGCCGAACAACTTACAAGTGGCGCTGTCCTCCTTCCTCCACTTCAACACTTTGCCCACCAGGGATGGGGTGTCACTCCCAGCATCGACATCTGCAAGCATCATCCGGGTAAGAGGGGGAAGCTGGAACTGCCCAATCTCGTAGTTCCAAGCCTCGTTGGTGGGGGACACAACCGGTAGTAACGAGCCGGACTAAGCCACCCCTCAGCAACGCAACCACCGGCTCGAGAACCCAGAAACTCACATAACCGTCGGACATCGCTGTCTGGAGCACCACGGGGTCGAAGCGGGTGTAGATGTGGCTCCCAAAGACCGCGGCGGACACGTCGAACCCGCTGCCCACCTTGCCCTGGGCCAGGCAGTGGATGTATTGCGCGAGATTGTGCGCGAGCCGCCTGCCCCGGCCCTGGCTGAGGGTGTCGGTGTCATCCAGATCCGCCGGGGAGATGACGGAGAGGTGTACCAGCAGCGAGGACACGAGCGAGGTGATCAGGGCAGCGGACGAGCCGAGCCCGGTTTTGTGTACATCGGAGAGGGCCACACCCGTCGGCACGAAGGGCGGGATCTTGGCGAGCGAGGAGAGTGTCCGAGGGAGGCCGCGGGAGGCTAGCTGGGAGAACGTTGAATGCGTTATGAATGGGTCTGCGAGAGAGAGCAGCAATAACCTGGGCTCTTTGCGAGTAGAAATCATTGTCCCCCACTATTGAAATGTCGATCCCGGATGATATAGCCCGCTTCACATGATCGATTCCCTTCAGCTCGGATGCGATGGCCAAGATATTCTGCAGCGCAAGATGCACGAACTTGTTCTTGCTCTCGCTATAGGCGTGAGGTCATGACGCGTCCTCCAGATGTTGTTAAGAATGTCATACTTTTGCTCGGCCGGTTGCACAGAAACGGAAGGCTCCAGTGACACGGTGTATATCCACGTCGCGTTCAGGAATTGAGGGGATCGGACAGTGATGAGAGGACGATCACTGCTTGCATTCTCGATGACGGTGTAGAATCGCGACGACGTAGAGACGACCACCCCGGCATAGGCGCGATCGAGGACAAGATAGCCGCCTGCGATCAGGACTTTGCCAGGACAAGAAACCACAGTGGAACTCATCGTGTCGGAATCAAGTGCGATCAAGTAGTGATTGATTAGTCATGTACGACGCGTCGCGTCCGGGCCTACAGTACTAGCACCATGTAATATAATTTCTTACGTACGCGACGACAAATCTCGCACGACTACTATCGCCCGCCCCGGGCCAGCCACAACTTCTGCTGATGACACGTCGCGTTGGTGCATCCGGGACATCTGAGCCCGAGCTGCACACTTGCGGGCCGGCCATTTGCCGAGTATCCGCGAAGATGCTCGACCGTGATATCCGCCAGCGCGCGAATGAAGACCGGAGAGTCGTTGAGAGAATCCGCGCGGTGAACCTCAATGCCCAACTAGAGCCAATCAGCGCGTGTGCAGAAAGACGGAATCGGGAGACATACTTCTCGCGCCTCCTTGGCGTACTCGAGGTCGATTTCGAACAGGGTTTCGATGTGGTCGCTCGTGAAGGCGATGGGTACGATCACAAGCTGCTTCTTCCCCAGTCGAGCCAGACCTTTGATAGCATCGCCCGTTTGCATGCCCATCCACGCCGAAGGCCCTACTTGGGACTGCCAGACGAGACGGTATGGATTCGTGTGCTTGAGACGGTCCATGACAGCCGACACTGACGCGGAGACCTCAAGCACGTACGGATCGCCACGATTCACGACGGACATCGGGAGTGAGTGTGCAGAGAAGAGAATGACGGTCTCATCGCGCGTCCCGGCAGGAAACTTGGCGAGAGCTTTCTCGATGTTCTGCGCTACCGCCTGCCCAACGAATTAACACTTGAGGGAGTGAACTGTAACTGCACCGACGCACCTCGATGAACCCAGGGTGTGTCCCCCACCGGTCAATGACACTCCATTCTATCTCCGGATCCAGATCTCCCGACTTGTTCTTCCGGTACAACTCGTTCAAGCTACTGCCGGTGGTGCTGCAGCTGTATTGCGGGTATTGCGTGAAGGCGATGGCCCGTTTGACACCGTCGGCTTTCATCTGACTCGCCAGCTCGGTCGTCATGGGCCGCACATACCTGAAGGCGACATAGGCCTTGTGCGGTGCCGTTGCAGGATGTAGTTCATCGAGCAAACGCGCCATGCCCTCTCCCTGCAGCCGCGTGTAACGCAGGATGGGCGAGCCTCCTCCGATATCCGTGTACTGCTTTTCGATTTGGGGCGTGCGGCGTCGAGCGATCCACGGCGCCAGGAAACGTTGAAAAGGCAGGGGAATAAGGTCTCCATCAGAGAACAGATTTTTGAGGAAATCCTGCGTTTCTGGGACCTGGAAGCTGTCCAGCCACGTGCGAAAAGGCTGGCATATAGTTTACCGTCTCAGGACCACCCATATTCATCATTACCACGGCTAGCAAGATAGAATTCATACATGGGTCTCGTGAAATGAGCGGCTCGCATACCTGTCGGACTGGAAACGTCAGGCAGGTCTCTCAAGAGGAGTAGACGGCCCACCTTCTGGTCGAAGCAGTCGCGAGAGAGCGCGCAAGGAAGCGTGTACCAGTGTTCGTCCGGCGCAACATGGTAGGAAAAGAGAACGAGGGGAGACTGACCGATCTCAAGCCAGATGGTAAGCGGCGTGAGTAGATGATAGATGACGTAATGTAACCGGCAGTTCCCCAGTGGACAATAATTATAGCTTCAGAGTGATATGATAGTCCTGGGGATAGACACGTGGTCCATGGTGTATGCTAGTCCTATGAATGTACCATGCAAAGAAAACAACTCTCAAAACAACGACAGCGCAACAGCAATCATGCCCAGCACACTCCCGGAGCTGACAATGACGGATCGGGACGCAGCACTGCTACCCGACGGCTGACTCGCTGATCCGGTGGCAGAGGCGCTGGCACCCTTCGACGCAGCGCCGGCAGTCTGAGATGCCGGCGAACCAGCGGCAGGCGTCGACGCACTGCCGCCCGACGCCGACGAACTAGCAGACGAGCCGCTGCCGGCGGGAGCAACAGCTGCCAGGTTCTGAACGGTGCTCCATTTGGCGGCCGAGTTGGCCGAGGCATCCGTCGGGTTGTAAGGAATCCAGGAAACGGCCCCCGAGGAAGCGAGCTGAACCAGGGCGGTCTCCGAGGCGAAGTACACTGCCTTCGAGTCGACAGTAGAAGGACCGGCCATGGTGTTGGTTGTGTTGAACTGGCAAAACATAATGGTTCAGCAAAACAAAGAAAGGGAGTCGAATTTCTTACCTGCACATTGACGATGTACGTCGCGGATCCGTCATCCGGAATGAAAGCGATGTTCTCTTGGACCTAGATACAGATCCCATTGAGCATACAGATCCATGGGACGGGCGCTGTCACATACAACCGAATCCAAGAAGAAGCTGGTCGCCTGTCCATGCGTGTCTGGGAAGTTCCCGTTGTACGATTGCGAGCCTGGCTGCCAGAATGCAACTGTTCATAAGATGAGATGAGTGAGTGGCCCAACCAAATCAGGCATGACTTGCAGTGGATGACGAAAATAGCCGCGTTGCCAGCAGGCACATTCGGAACACCGAACAGGTAGATGTGGTTTTGAGCGATGGCCATGACCGGATCGTAATTCGTCGTCGTGATTCCGGCGGGTCCTTGGTCTATCCATGCGATCGACGACGATTGCGCGGCCTTGAGAGACGCCATGTCAAGCGAAAACGTTTCACCCTTTGACAACGCATCTGGGCGGTGAGTGAGTTACTAGTACAGCCTCAAGGCTGAAAGTATGTGTGACACACAGAAGACGTTGGTATCGTGATCCAGAATGGCCTCATAGTTGGTCATGTCGGGGCCACCAGTGATAGCTTGCGTTGACCAGCTTTTGGCTGAAGCGTCGTAGATGTAGATGTCAGACGGCTTCGATGTGTCGGCGCCAAGGACGTAGATAGCGTTGAAGAACTGTAGCTTGATGAGCAGCTGAACGCAGGAGATCCAAGCGGTAGTTACCTCTGCCAAGTAACATTTGGTGTTATTGCCATTGAATGGTCTGCAGGGTTGTCAATAGGGACGTGAGGTGAGTGAGAACTGATGACATACGGACGACCCGTGGCGGTGATGTCAGTGGCAGACCCTGGAGAGAGAGGGCGTTTGAGCGCTTCGCTGCGAGAGGGAAAGGGAGTCCTACCAGACGACCAAGACGTGGATGTTCCAGCATTAAAGTCTTTGCCATTGAAACCAAAGGCAAGCAAGTTCCATGTAGTGTCGAATGCTATGCATGAGCTGCCAGCAAGGGCAGTGGCGGAGAGGGACAAAAGAGTGACTGTGGTGGATAGACTGCGCATGACGGGTGGGTGGGTGGTTTGGAAAGAGAAAAGTGAAGAGAAGAGGCGAGAGTGAGGTGACAGGATCTAATTTTGGAAGTGCCAGCCGAGCAGGTGGAGTGATTTGATTCGCGCTTGGGCAATCGTGGGAAAGCAAGCCCGATCGTAAATATTCTTGTATAATACTTGTCGCTTGGAGTCTTACGGCTCTAACTAGGGAGAGCCAGGAGGGAAGAACCTAGAGGACGCTGGAAGAATTTTTAAATCATAAAAAGTGGCTGCAGCGCGCATCGAACACGCGACTGTCAAAGTTTGACCCGTACCATGGGGACCGGACATCTCCGTTCATCCCCTGTGCAAGTGAAGCAGCGAGAACCCTGCAATTCTGACCTACGGCCAAACTAGCTCACTCTGAATCAGCCCTAGAACAATTTCATGACGTCACATCAGTGCTCATTTCTCAGACGCATTGTTGTGCTGCGCGGCCGCTCTTGCCTGCTACCACTACAAGTTCCATCATGCGCAAGACCTCGTACTTCCTGAATGGACTGACTATCGTCACGACCATTATCCTCGCAAGCATTGCTCTAACGCGGGTCGACTGGCAAGTCACTACTCTTCCCTGACGGTCGTGCTCCCGCGTTTATCTCGTCGGCCAGGGTGACCGCGCGATACACTATCGACCCTCTCGACACCACTTACGACGCCAAATACGGACTGACTAAGACGTGCTCCCGCTTGCAGGTCCCAGTCGGCAAACCCGCTGAATTCGAGTGCCGCAAGTTCCCCTTGAAACAGGAGGACAACTGCAAGGAGAATCAGTATTTCTGTGCGGCATGGACAAGGTAGGCACACCCGATGTTCAGGCCGTCTTGACACACACAAACCGATCTTGCTACCAGCGCGGGTTACGCGGTTGAACTAGCTATTGGTTTCGGAGCGCTGGCCTTGGTGGCCATCCTTATCGGCGTCTCGACGCACTCTCGCAGACGCCGCATCTGGCGCGTCGTTGCCGGAGTCTCGGCCTTTCATGCTGCATTCCAACTGGTGGCCTTTGGGCTTATTATTGATCTGGTTCGGACCAAGGAGTACCCAACATTTGATCATAGCAAATTCGGTGAGTGCTCTCCCTCGAGGCTGGGTCGCAATCTGACCTGGACTTCAGGTCCAGGCCTTGCTCTCATCGGAGTGTCGTGGGTGTTGAGTGTCCTCGGTTCGTAATTCGCCTTCCGAATCTCTTCGAAATCTAACCCGATGGCCAGCCACCATCTCGACCATCACCACTGGACTTGCGGCCGACAGAGGCAAGCGATGGGCTGCTGGCAACAGGGCCTATCAGCCCATTTCAGGTTGATAACGGCGAAGCCTGTTTTCCATACTTACCAACATTGTAAATTACTTGTATACACGCTCGATAGTCCGTCTACTGCATCCCGTTCCTCATATTTTGGAATCGGCTGCCTTCGTATCTGAGCCAATTGTGCCCGCGATCGCCCGGGCCCATGGCATTTTGGACCACGCGGACGAGACTAGGCCCCGGCTGAGCATCTTTGCCGGGTCCTCCTTCCATCCCGTCTCTGGCGCTGCCTTTGTCACTGGAAAGCTCCCAGAACATGGCTCCGCCGAGACCCTCGTGCTTGATCCACTCGCCCTTCCAGTGGCCCACCTCGTCGCTATCGTAGGAGATGAGCTCCTTGGTTTGGTAGTTATACGTCCAGCTAGCGAGGAGGTTCTGGTCCCGGAACACGTGGGTCCCGGGTAGGGGCAGTGCTCGGTAGTCGTAGACGCCTTGTTCCCAGCTTCCGGGTCCAACGCTGCAGCGATGTCAACCAAGTCAACTGCGTTTGGACGGGTTGCCGACTGACCCCGAATATGGCTGGCCGGGCCCCTCAGTGTTCATAAACGATCGACCGTACAGCGGGATGCCGACAATGATCTTCGGTCGTTGAACGCCTCGGCCCCAGTCAGTCGGAGAGTGACCGAATCAACCCTCGCTCACCCTGGGAGATGTACCAGTTCACCGCAGTGGACACACTTGTCTTTCCGCCAAACACGTTAGCTTGATGGTTTGCGACGCTGTCCCACGACCCAGCTACAACACGATTTCAGACCAGTCCATCCACCGCAGGCATGTTTGGGCGCTCTCACAGAAATCGTACGCCATCAGATTCCAGAAATCGAGATACTTGTTCATCTCGTGAATGTGCAGCTTCTGGTACTGGTCTGGCCCGCACGGAGCGGCGATCTACTGCCTCCCATTCAGCGTGTATTGTTTACCACATGGTCATGGTCCACGCACCGTCAAAAGGAACTTGTAGTCTGCGCCCTTGCTACGCGCATGGTGATCCAGCCCGTGTCTGAGCTCGCGCAGTAGTGCAGTGTAGCCCTCGGCTTGTTCGTGGTTGGATGGATATTCATAGTCTACGTCTAGCCCATCCAGCCCGAAATCTTCGAGCAACTTGATCGAGGATTGGACGAATCGGGCTCGCAGCGCAGGCGAAACGACCACCGGATGGAACTGCGGGCTGTATGTCCACCCACCGATCGAAAGCAGTATTTTCATGTGTCGGTGTTGTTTCTTGAGATTGTACAGCGCTTTGAAGTTCCCTAGAGGCCGGCAGATTCAGAAACATTAAGCAGGGAACAAAATTATGAGCGCGCACCGTACAGGTTGTCACCACTGTCCTCCCAAGAATCTCCGGGGTAGTGAATATCCTTGTCCGCCCAGTCGTCGGACAGGAAGACCTCGCCCGTGTCAGCTTTGATGTTGGCAAACGCATATAAGACGTGGCTTTGCGGTAATAAGCATGCTGCAGACGTATTGCGCAGATAGTATTGAGTCGTACGTGAGATCCGTCGGGATTAGCGAAGGCGGGTACTTTCTCCCGTAGATACCCCTTCAAAGATACTGAGGTCGATACACGCGCAGAGATGGCTGGAAAGGAAGTACCAGTTCACGAAACTGATGAATACTACGAATTATGGCTTGCAAGCTGCGGATGAAGAGCAAGACGTACTAGCCGACAGTGTGTTTTCCTTGGTGCGACATTTCGCTGCTGTAGAGGCTCGAGTCGAGTCGGATGAGATCGGTGAGTGATATGCGCGGGAATCGATTGATCCCAAGTGCGCAGATGAGAGAAAGGAGGAGAAAAGCGGTGGTGAGCACAATGCTTCGGCGCGTGGTTGATGGTGGTGGGGGATTGGAGGTAGGCATAAAGTAGGTGACGTCATCGTCGTCGTGCTGTCCGGACTATGCATTTCCAGTGTCCATAAGATATACAAGTCCTATAGTGTATGTGACTTATGATCCCCTCAGCACTCTCCAAGGAAACTAGATTTGGGGAAAGGTTGACCGTAGTCTCCTCGCCACGTGGTTAGATTTGGGTTTGTGTACGCTTCAATATATCTGATAACGCCAGTAAGCATGGATGAGCCAGCGGAGGAATAGACCGAGCCGCACGTGTTTATGTAGTCGGACGTCGGGAAATCGTGAGGATTGCAACCATAATTTATGGCGTTCTTGGGCTGATAAACGCGGACATAGTCGCTGTGGAAGGATCAGATGATGCGCAGCAAGGTCGGACGACCGCAAAAGCATACATTTGGAGATGGCACGGGAAGGGGAGGTGTGCCAAATCAACAGACCCTTCGAAGAGTGAGATTCGGGTCGTCATTTGTAGCAGAAGAGTACCAAAGTTGTAAGACATGCCCAGGTTAGCAAGCAGGTAGAGCGGTTCCATTCTGGGAGCATAGTCAGCGCTATCACGCAGTAGGAAAGTCCTTACGGAATTGGCCGTGCAGAAATAAGCACAGTATCATCTTGACCCACTCCGCCCGACCTGATTGTCCATGAGATCTGGTTGTTTGCGATCCAGGTGATGTATCCGTCATCGAACCCCGGCTTATACTGTTCGCGTTGTGAGCCGAACGCACTGCACCAATCAACGGGAAATTGCATGCCTCAAAGCCATAGATCGCAAAGCAGCTGTCGGGTGATTGTTCGTAACACGACAAGTTTGTGTTTGTCAAGACAGAAGTCGCCTGGAAGATCTCAGTTCACAAACTTCCGAAAGGCGATGACGACAGACCTGCTGAGTTGCACTACCTACGAAGTTATTCAGTCCCGAGATGGAGGGGTCCCCCAAGATAAAGTTCTCTGAAGTGTTCTGCCAATGATAGCCCTGATCCCCGTTAGACAGCGCCGACAGCTTGGACAATGGACATACTGCATCAAAAGGAGCCCACTGAGCGCTTTGAGACACCTGAGCGATTAGTTTCTTTCCGGTGATTTGGGCCTCAAAGATGTCTATTTCAGGTGCGGAGCGGCCTAGACTGCGGGATCAGCGCAGAAGACTGCACTTGAGAAGATATCACTGACCCACAAAAGTCCCGTCGGTATGAACTGGACCTGGATGGCTCTCGCCGCTGCACGTGCATCGACTGAGCCTTTGTCCAGGAAGCCAGGACAAGGCCCCGCCTTTTCCGTGGTCTCCGTTGATAGTAGCAGCGTATGGCTGTCGATTTAATGTTTGATTTGGAGCGGTGCCGACGTCACATGCGTCTGACTAGTCAAATGAGATTCGGGCAGAGTGAAGCAGTCACGAACCATAAGTATATGGCCACATTCCCTCTAGTGATGCTCCATAACCAGCACGACCGAGGTTGCCCATTGTCCAGACCTAGGTACTGAGATGCAAGTGAAAACACCGGGTGGGTCATCACGCACCGCAGGCCATAATCCTACAATATTATTTGCTCCAGGTAACTTGACACTGGTCTTAATCGTTTGAGCTCCAGTGCTGACAACGGCATACAGGCTCTCGCTCACCTCCACGTAACCTCCAGTGAAGCAAAATCTGGCGATGGGTTAGCGAAGCCGTTGAGTCAAGAAGAAAGACGCACTTGTTCCTGCAGTCGTCAAGAGAGCTGTCAAGATGGCTGAGCTCTTACCATGTCGAAAGAAGCCCTGGCGAGGGTATCAGTCATGGAGAGACATCGCTCAAGCAATCTGCTACATGCCTCCTTGATAATTCAAGTTGTGTGTGTCCTTTTGGGAGAGTGTGATTACAAGAGACCCGTTGGATGTTATAATCGCCTCGGGGTCGTACCACTTGGGACGAGTCAACAGCGTGCTGGGGCCCAGACTACGCACGAACCTCCAGATTGTTGGTGGCCTGTAGGCAGTCAGCACAAGATCACATTGCGTACGAACAGAGTCATCACCCAATAATGCAGATCGACAGCTTCCCACCTGAACACGGCGTTTAATGATGCACAACGCTCCAAGCTGTCTCAAATACCAAGGGTCATCTCCCGGGTAAAAAGTGCGCCCATCAACATTGAATTCGTCGGAGAAGACCTGTCGAGTTTTTAATTCCTCTCCATGGCGCAAAGCGGTCCAATCACCAATTGCAAATGTTCCTGGCCTGTCCACGAAGCTTTCGTATAGGCTTCGACCGGCGTATCGGCGTCAACGAGTGCCCAATTTCCTGGGATACCCGGCACCTCCAATCAAATTTGAGCCCGGAACTAGTCTGCATCCTCGTGCACGAACCTGGCCCGTGGCTCGTCCTCTCCTCAACGATCAGGAAGCGGAGAGAGAATCCAGAGCTCACCGTTCCTCCCAGCCAGATTGAAACCCTCTCGCTCGTTGCCGTCTCTCGCATACGACATCACGGGATAGCCAATACTGACGGACGTCACACGGCGTTAGGCAACGGCCGGGCGAAGAACACGCACAACAGCACCAGCAGACCAACGATGAGCACCAGCAGACACCCGATATTGATCATGCCCCTGAGAGACATCGCATTGCCATCCCGTTCAATGCCCCTCGTGCTAGCTGCGCCAGTCCCGTGGATGTCATCGTCAGGGTCTTCCTCGTCCAGAGAGCAGCCCCACTGATTGGGGTCGGGTCCCAAAGAGTACTGTGTGTGGTGCGGGTTGAGCAGAGAAGTCACGTCGCGCGAGGAGATCACGGACTCGAGCCTGGAGCGAAGGGGGGGACGACGGTGTCCCGGGGTACGGAGAGTCAGAGTGGACCGATCCCACCCAACTCGCCTGGCGGCGATACATTATCCTAGCGGCTGGGCAGGAGGATGAGGTTCAGAGAGAAAGAGGGTCGACGCATGGTGTGGTGCTCACTACTAAGTGGCATCAGAGCCTCGGTTTCAGAAGCAGCAGAAGCCATCGAGGTGGAACACAGTACGTACTTCCTCAATTAAACTTTCGGTCGCCATTGGGTATGGGGCGGATGAAAGCGAAACGAACGCACGCGCGTTCAAGGCGCGGCGTCCCTCTACATACGAGCCGTTCATATGCCGTGCGAATCCGAATCCAGTCAGTCTGCTCGCGGGGCGCCTTCTCAGCGCGCATTGCGCAGGCTGTGCGATGACAGCAGCACTAGAGAGCAAGAGGGTAGAACCGATTTATTCGTCTGCAAGATATTTGAAGCTACTCGATCGAAGAGCACAGAGTAGGACTGTCGGAGATCCATGCTGAAGACAAGAGACTAAATGCGGAAATATGATTTCCAAAACAAACGTAGAGTACAAACGTGATACAACAGGCGAGATAAGAGATAAGATAGATTGTACAGTTTACGATCGACCGTGTCGCCTCACACAGGGTGCAAGCATCTTGGTTTTGTTGTTACAGAGCCGTGACAGCTTCTGACTCCTGTGCTAAGGGTCTGCACCTAGTACGCCCCTCTCCGGGTCCTCCACTGGTTTGCGTCCTTCAGCATCTGTCAGAAGCGCGGCAGAAGCAGACATGAAGCCGCGCAGGTGCCGTGACGGCCTCGTGGAAACAGAGCCACGCCCATCGGCTCCTGTGTCATAACAAGCGGGTGATAACACCGAGCCCTTTTGTCTTGCCCTCCCGAAAGAGAAGTTTCATCCCCTCTTTGATGTATTCCGGATGCGAGATGAATTCGAACTGCACAGTCGCACGGTCTCCCGTCCGTAAACATTGGGCATCACCCATGCTGATGATTCTGACGGTCTGTCGGACGGCCTGGAGGCAATCGTCAATCAATTCCCTGGTGATGCCGAATACAATCCAGTCCAACACACCTCACAATGCAACATGGCCTGATAATTCTTCTGGAGAGTGGTGTTGTGACTGGCATGATGAGTAAGACGATCGATGCCTCGCAGAAAACACATCTTACTATAGAATCAAAACTTGGCCTTCGAACTGGCGTACGGCTGTGACATCGTGAGCTCGAACGGAAGACCCAGTTCCTTGTTGATTCACCTCGTGGCGGTACGTCTGTCTTGTGCACGATCACCATGCCCTTGCGAACGTCGGATCGCTTGACTCGTTTTAGAGCCAGTGAGACACATTGGCCGGCCTCTCCAGATGGAACGTTCGCGCTAACGACCGGATTAGGTAGAATACATACCCATGTCGATCTGCTCGTACCGCTTCCGCTGAATGCTCCGGACAATCGAGTTCTGAAAGTTGCCGTTGGAGTCTGGACCAAACACGATAGCGTCCCCAGCCCTGACGCTTCCGCTATTGACGATGCCTGCCTCTTTCAGCTTAGCCTATTCCGAGGGTATGGCTACCTACCGTTGACAACCGTCCCAGTGTATGGGACAGACCAGATCTCTGTAACCGAGAACTGGTCGAGGTCAATAGCTGCCCGGAGGATAAATCAAATGACTTACCTCCAAGGGCTGATGCGAAGTAAACTTATCGCTATCGGCCTCGCTGGAAGGTAATAGATTGAGGAACATTCGGACCTAACCGGATACATAAGTCCAGAACCTTGATGGAAGGTGCCACATACATTTTCTAAGCCTTCTCCAGTAACGTTTGAGACCATGAAGATGGGGCATACACTTCGTGATCCGAAATGAGCTCAAAAGTGGAACAAAGGGTCCAGACGTGACTGACCGGTCCTTCCCAAAGCCAGTCGAAACTTCAACGGCAACCTCTGCTGTCTTGACGAACACAGGGGTTTTTCTGAGACGGGTTCGCTTCGGGTTTGAGTGCCACCAACTGATACACACCTGCATCCAGGACTCTTAAGAATCTTGACCACCTGTTTGACGGTCTCCGCAAGCACATTAGGAGGAGTCATATCGATCTGAGTAAGTTCAGCCGAGTGGCAAGGGTCGACTGAGAGGGAAAAAAGCTACTACCTTGGTGATGCAGACAACGATAGGCACGCTCAAAGCCAGTGCAATGGCCAGGTGTTCTTTGGACATTCCGATCAGACCAGCATTGGCCCCGACCATCAGGATCACACAGCTCGGAGCTCCAGATGTCAGACCATACAGAGTCGTCTTGAGGTATCGTTCGTGACCAGCGAGATCTGGCGATGGATTCAGTTACTATAATGTCGTGTCTCAAAAAACTCACCGATAAACGAGACGATCTTGGCGGCTTGGACGGAAATCTCTTCCCAGCCAAGTTTCTCGCGCCGTATGACGTCTGGATCGTTGGAACCAGCGGTCTTAGGCAGAATGGCCTCGCCAGCAGGATTGAAGCCAAGTATCTCGATGTTCGTCATGAAAACTTCGTTCGATTGAATTCACGAATACACACCTCGAAACCAACACTCGATGTCCGCCCTGTGGTGATTTCGTGTTTATGCCGAAACAGACCCACACGTGCGCTGCCCCGGCCATCATCGAGTGCACCTGAATTGACCTATTGAGCTGAATTGAAAACCTAGAAACGGTGTCGTACCTCGAGTCAAGACCCCGAGAGTAGTCGATTTCCCGCTGTCGACATTGCCAACCACCGCACATCGAACCTCCGGAGTCAGAGTGACATTGGGCGGAGGAAGCCGCAGCAACAGGCAGGCGCGACCCTTCAGTTCATACAAGACACAAGTCTGAAAAGAATTTGTGAGAGGGCGGATATGAGCAACATATCGACCAGTGATGGACCTTGCCTCCAATCTCTTCCACCACACCTTTTAACTTGCTCTTGATGTTCTTCAGTTCTTCTTCCGTGCGGGAGATGCCTGTCCATTCATTGTGGTTGTCATCGAGTTCGTCTGATAATAACTGAGATCTGGGTGGATGCAATCCAATCCGTAACACGTATTCGCCCGAACGGGATGTTATCAGAGATGCAACCAGGTCCCGGGCACGTTCACGATCCGCAAGAGCATCGGATATCAAAAGTGACTATGTTCAACCCGGTCAGCGAACGAAAGAGATGTACCAGAGCCAAGTACGATGAATTTCTCCTCCATTTCAGCCAAATCTGTCGCGTTCACTTCCACATCTGGTATTGCTGCCTCCACTTCATCGTCTTTACCCTTTCCCTTCATCAACGCAGGTTTATGGTTCTCCTTGTCCAGTGTCAGACCCTGATTTGCGGCGCGGTGTTGTTTGATGGCTTCGCGACTCTGTTCGTCAATTTCGCTCTGACGACGAATGAGATCGGGGAACTAGCGATTTAGTGCAGTGATCGACCTGGAATTTGAGAAGGCTTGTCATCTTCACTAAAGTACCTCTGGCAATGCTTTATAGTGTAGCTCAAGAGTCAGAGTCACGACTAGTCACATTGAATTGGATCGATGTCATCTTGCGTATCATTTGTGGCTTACGTGACTGTAATGACCCTCACAAGCGCACACAATTGATTGGCAGCTGTTGCAATGATGGGCCCAAACATAGGTTGTTGAAATAGCACTCTAATTCTCACTTCAACAATTGCAGCACATGGTTGGCAGACGCATCTCTGGATGTGTTCCCGGCATCCTAGACCCACAACAACCCGGTCGTCTTCTCCGTCGTCTCTCCTCTAGCCTGTCGTTTGCCAGTTTCGATCCTCGCGTCGCTTCTTCCCATCATGCGTTGGATCTGCGTACCCTGTCGCTAAACGAACAACTCTATAGGCCCAAACGAATCGTCATCGGTGAGAACTATCCGAAAGACGCGTATTACGACTCACTGTGTGCAGAGACGACATCCTCCGGAGAGTCATGCTGGCGATTTGTCCCCAACGCGCGACGCGATCCAGGAGTTCCAGATGAGGGTCAGTGGCCGAGAGTCGTCGATATTTGCGGGTGAGTAATCTATAAAGCATATTGTAAAGCGCGTCCAACGCTTCACAGGGACGTCGTGGAATGTACCCAAGACCAGTGGGACATCTACAAGCTCGATCCGGCGTACCATTGTCTGGTCCGAGCCCTTCCCGCTTTGACGACGATTACCCTTGCTCCTCCTCCGTCAGAATATGCCCCGCCGCTGCGTCCTTCGGGCGTCAAACACCGCCTGTCGTCACCAGAGCCTCACCCAGACATGCCACCTGCCAAAGCGCCCCACATCGCTGACGAAAGCGATGAAGAAGCAGAAGTGGAGATGATTGTTGACGACGATGGTAGCTTGGATGTGCCTTGGCGCTCTGTGGATCCTGGGCGTCTGGGCAAAAGATACCGAGAGGATTTGGAGAAGAGCCGGAAAGAGCGACGGGAGAAGGGTGCCCGTCGCGTTGAAAAACTTTCTGCTGAATTAGGAGCTGGGTTCTTCTTTGGCCCGATAGACTCCGAAGCCCAAAGCACAGCTATAGATGCCACAGGAAAGCGCAAAGGTTTGGTCCCCTGTCTCATTCTGCCGTCAGTTACTTACTCGATCTGGTGCAGCTGCTACATTATTTGATTCATTCAAGACTCAAGAGGATCCTGACTACTGGACACTACCCGAAGAAGTGGAAACGCGGAAAGCCCCCAACTATTCCCCGGCGAAAGCCTCCAAACGCACTCGAACGTTCTCTCCTAACGCCACAAAACGAGACCTGGAAACACGTCGACTGGAACGCGAAAAACACAAGCGGCAACGGAGGGCGAAAGAATTGAGGCACAGAACTGAGAAAGCATTCCAGAACTTCATGCACGGAGTATACGCAGAAGTCCCAAACGCAAACCGTATGTTGGTTCTGATCATCGTTATCTCGAGCTCAGTTTCCCTCAGCGATGTCGAACCCCGTCTCAGAGTCAGACGAAGAGGATAGCGAGGACGAGCAAGATGAGGAGTGCATAAGAGCTGCTGCGATCGCGGAATCCCGGCGGAAAATGGCTGAACTCGAGGCTGACCGACCACTGTGGCAAGCCGCCGCAAAGTTGCGCGAGCACCGGCAACGAGAAGATGAGATCGAGAAGAGGAACGCTCGGGAACGAGAGCGACAGGCGGCGGAAGCGCGGAAGGCAGAACAGGAGCGACAAGCCAGAATGGAGGAAGAGCGAGCTCGAGCGAGGGAAGAGGCTCGGGTGCGTGAAGAACGGGCGAAGAGAGAGAGAGAACGACGAAAGCGCGACGAGCGCTGGGCCTATGGCTCTTGGTCACCTCTGCGGGCGCTGGACCGATACCAGGCATACAGCAAAGTCTTCGATAGCACGAGATTCTCTTCTGACGAGCCGCTGACTTTCGATGTTGTTCCCTGGCCGGATATCGATCCCCCAGGAGACAACTCTTTCGGAAACGTCTCCTGGCGAACAGTGGAAACATTTTTCAACACCATCAAGTGCTTCATACCAATGAAAGGTTTGTCTGACTCATCGCTTCATGCAAGGGTTTAGCTAAATGCTCTCGAATAGACTATATCACTCTTGTCGATAAGAGCCGGAAACGGTTTCATCCAGATCGATGGTGCGTGTGCGTTACCTTCTGAGCGATATTGGTTCTAAGCCATATCAGGAGCTCCCGTGGCCTCCTCAAAACGGTCCAAGATGAGGCGGAACGACAATGTCTTGAGATTGGTGAGGGAGCTTCTGATGAGTCTCTTGACACGTAGAACTGACCTCTTCTCAGCCGCGAACACTGTCGCGCAGGCTCTGACCCCACTCTGGCAAGATATCACCGACCGTTAATCTTATGAGCATTTATGGATATGTTACTGCTGTATTTTTAGGCACCATCCTTGTATTAGGTCATCCCATGCATCACTAATTACCTACTGATAAGATAAGATTGTATAGTCACATACTGTCACGCCCATCTGATTGGAACGACGATGTCGACTCAACCGCTCTTGCAAAGAACAGCGGCCAAGAGGATCGCGCTTCCCGTCCGCGTGGAACCCAAGGTCTCCTTCGCAAATGAGCGTACTTTTCTATCATGGCTACACTTTACCGTTGTGCTAGGCGGTCTGGCTGTAGGACTCCTCAACTTTGGGGATAAAGTAGGAAAGATTAGTGCTGCCATGTTTTCCGTCATTGGTGAGCCCGTCTCCTCGCATTTCAACTGGAAGCTCAAACGAAACCTTCTAGCCATGGGGATTATGGTTTACGCACTGTACGTCTATCACTGGCGCGCAGCTTCAATCAGACGCGGAGGACGGGGACCGTATGACGACAGAATGGGACCGGTGCGATTACACATTCCATGGGATTCGGGTTCAAGTCTCATGATCTGCTAGACCGTGCTATGCGTGGCATTGCTGGTCGCCATCCTGGTTAACTTTGTCCTGCGTTTCACACAACCTTGAGCGAGCCAGTCCTCTTGGATCGTCCGTCCGTTGCACAACACTAACACGGATTATCGTACAATACACATCTAGCCAAATTTAAAATGAAAAAGCGTCTTCATCTTCTTTGACGTTTTGTACCAGCACGAGTGGACACTGTATCGACCGACGAGACGGACATGGACCTCCTCTGAAATACTGTCAGACCACGAAAGCATGCTAACCCCAGAACGCACCTGCTTTCGACTGCGAGCACTCCTTGTACTGACCACACTCTGCGCGCGACCATCTTCACCCTCGGCATCAATCTCTCCGTCCGCATCGTCAACATCCATCGTCGCATCATCCATATCCTCCGTTTTCGTAGGCGCACTTTCTTGCATGCCGAGACGGCTCTTCATCACTTGGATGTCATAGTCGACTTTGTCGACGACTTTCTTGGTTTCCACTAGGGTACTCGCAGCGTCCATCAGATTTTCGAGGGCGGTTATGTTGGCTAGGGTTGGCATAACCAGTCGAGTGTGAGAGACGCCCAATTCCGTGAGGATCTGTGTGACTTTGGGGGCAATGTTGGACTTTGGATAAGGCATTCTGAAAGAGCGCAAGAATGCTGGCTGGTGTGCAGCTTTTGTCACATTGGCAGACGATGAGGACAGGTCCTGGCGCGTGATGCAATGCTGGGCATCATAGGCGCTGTTCTTGGGAATCGTCGGCCTTCGCGAGCTAGACGCAAGTGGCGTCGAGGGGATATCAATGTCCAGGTTCATCCCACCTTTCCGCTTGTTGTGGCTGCTGAACTTCATGTCCGCATGAAGCTGCGCAAGTTGTACCTCATCCTCAACGATGTCAGGCAAACCCGACTCGATGCCCGCCAGGGTACGGAGAAGATTGTCTCGGTCGCGTTTGAAACGCCGTTCGTTTTGTTCCAGACGCTTGACCTCGATGTACAGGGCTTCTTCTTCGGCAATCTGCTCCTTCGTCCGATCTTCCAAGCTGGCGATGTACTTCTTACGCAGTACTTCGCGATCTGTTCCATTTGATATGGACGGCGAAGAAAACACTCGACATGGAATTCACCTTTTTCAAATGAGAAGCTAGCTAGGAGCGTATTTTTACTAGCGTCGTCGGATGCCCAGGGTTGATTCCGGATGAGTTTTCGACAGACGCTACAGTAGCGATCTTTGAGGTCCTGGAGATTCGTTGGTGGTGCTCGGCAGAAGATGCGCTATTTCAACGAACCTCCATGGACCGTGCGCTGCCTGCCGGATAGTCATACCGGTCATGGATGACATACCACCGTGTTTCGTATTCGTGTACGATGTTCATTAGGTAGTCTGTTTCTTCTTTGGTCCAGTCTTTATCTGTTGGAGATGAATAGGCTGGCCGGGTGTCCACAGACGTGATTGAGCTACCTTCTAACAGCTGTGTGTATTCATCGAGAGAGTACGCGAAAGTCGGGCGTTGAACGTTGTATTTGACGAACTGATACGCTGCATTCATTAATACGTAGGAATGGTTGAGAGCGGCGAGACGAACCATCTTCTGTGGACGCATCGGATGCTTTGACCCAGTGCTGAAGCTCAAGAGAGTCGGAGCGTGCACCGTTTTTGAATGAACGCAGTTCCCTGGTACTCAAATTGTCTACGACTGAGAGAGGAGACTTTGGAGGCGCACCATTTGGAATTGTTGTTCCCTCCGAGATTCGGTTTCTGCTTGAGACGCGGTTGTGCGAGCTGTGCGACTAATGTGGTCGCTGAGGGTCCAATTAGAGAGAACAATTCCCGAGATATTCCCTCGGGTTTGCGCGTCGTTTGTGCTGCAATCTTCTTTGACGGAGCTTGCAGGTGTGAAGAGGAGGCGGAGGGCAGTTCCAAGGCCGAGCGCACATCAGCTGAAGAGGCTGCCATAACGGTCGAGAACAGAAGGAGATCTAGTGGCAGTGCTCGGATGCTTGAACTGCTGTGACGCAAGTCCCAGCCCATCACCACTCGTTCTCGCTCCCTCGCTTCGGCCATCGTGCCCGCCTTCAGCTCATCTACATCGGAAGCCGTGAGCTCCCACCGGATTACTCCCAGTTACAGCCTCATCCAGGACTGCTCACTGAGCAATCGATTGGCGCTACCCAGAACGCGCTCGATCCCACGATGGCGGAAGCATTACGAAGGACTCGTTCAGTCGGAGACTTGCCTAGGACTCCCGAACCGGCTGTTCTCCACGCATCCCCAGCTTCTGAGTCTACTGCACGAGACGTCGTGCGCAGTGGATCCCAAGAAGACTCTGTTCCAGCATCTCCCGTAGGCGCCCAAGGCCCCGCGCCTGCGGCGGCAACGATGGCACATACACCATACCCCTTGGATGATGTCTTCCTAGAACCTAATCCCAGACCATCTCACGAGTCCATGCCGCCTGCAATCCCTGTTCTCCCAGCATTGCGGGCGGCTCACAATCTACCTCTCTACACGCGGATCATGACGTTTTTTGGCTACGGGCGCGGGGCATCTCGAACGCGAAAACAGCTGGTATCTATGTGCTACAATTTGGTTTGGGGTTTCGTTCAAGTGCGTTGGTGTTCCTTCTTAGCCGAGCGAGATGATCCAACGAACTCAGGTCGTGGTCATCATTTCGGTTATTTCGGTTGCAGCTCATACTGAGAGCAAAACCAGTACGTACTCTCAAGATGTGACTGCAGTTTCTGACATCTTCCAGTGCCTGGATTGAATGAGTGGAAGGCATGCGATCGTCCCTGGGTGTTTGGGCTTGTCTGTATATCGTGCGAGTGGTGTACTCGTCGTGTCTAACGTATTGGGGATGGAGACGAGATGTAAAAGCGTCAGTCCCGCCTGGAGTGCTCTGGTGTCACCCTCATCTTTTCCAGGCACGTTCAGACCAGCGATCCTGAACACGTTGGGGCTGGGAATATAGCCACCTCTGTCACTGCTGTTACGTCAGCGGACTCTGGCAACGGGTCCACTACACCTGCAGCAACGGGCGTAACGTTGCCGCACGTCGCTCTCTACTCGCGGTATGTCCATGTCTATGTGCCATCGTCTTACTGACAGACGTGACAGCCTTTCTATCCTGTCGTCCCTGATAACATTGAGCTGGTTTCTGACTGGTGCGGTTGTCGTATTCGCTGATCTCATCTGACCTGTCCTTCTAGCCCACATTCTGGAATATTCCAGTGTACACACGTGTCGGTATTCTTCGCCCCACATCTGGTGGTTGACGTTTGGGCTGCTCTGCATCATGTACCTGGTTGTGCTGGAGGTGATCCTGCTCGGCTTCATCGTCTTTGTGGTCGCGCCAATTGTTTTCGTGGGTGTATTTTGTTGAGCAGCCCAACCCTGGTTGACCGAATTTTTGCAGTTATTCTGGAATGTATTCCTCATGTGTTTGGGACGACATCCGATGCAGAACCCCCCAATCCGACCGGAGATCGGAAAACTCAGTGCTTCGGTTGTTGATCGGATCCCACTGGTTCTTTACATCCCGCCTCCGCCCGATGCTCTGCCCGGAAGCATCCCGCTCCCCCAGTCCGCATACTCCTACCCTCCCAAGCTCTCCGCCAAGCCGCCTGCGAGGAAACATCATTTCAGATTCCTCCGACGGAAACGAGACCAAACATCCGACAAAGCTGGGCCAACAGCCAGCCCTGGGGATGGGATCCCCGGGACGTGGCAGGAGAACTGGGAGCAGGGCCCCTATCCCTTCGTCATCCTCGAGGGGAATCGTGCAGCGTGCGCTGTTTGCTTAATGGACTTTGAGGAGCCCAAACGAATTGCGGACACGGCTTCATCACAGCCCCAATCCTCAGAAACTGTTGTGGAGGTTGCACAGCCTCAATCTGGGAGCACTCTGCGGCTGGAGGATGCAGGCGAAGGCGCTCAGCCTTTGCGATTACTCGAATGTGGTCACGTGTTCCATGTGAGTTTGCTTGTTGGTCCACTGTTCCTCGACTCACCACGATGTGTTTGCCCAGAAAACATGTTTAGACCCGTGGCTGACTGATGTTTCCGGGCGTTGTCCTGTCTGCCAACGTGCGGTTGAGTTACCCAAGCCGGATAAGAAGCAGAAAGGCCGGCGCTGAGAACATGTATCATATCCCGATGTACCCGAAGTGTCTGTACCAGTAGCATAAAATGAAGAAAACACTCAAACACCTTGGACCACGTCGGGATACGTTTGCGCAATCATCTGGCAAGACATTGGCTCAGCAAGTTCAATGACAGAATAGCCCGCTTACCCCGAAGAGAGCCGGCGCCCTGACTGCAAGAACCTGGGGATCCTCGCCCAGGCCAACGAATCTGCAGATATGTGAACATTCTAGACACAGCTGGTGGAACTTGCACGCACATGGTCGAAACCCCTGCTTCGATGGAGGACGAAACAGTCAAAGCTTGGCAGAGCATAAGCACTAGGTCTATGGCAGAAGAAAGGGAAAGCGTACAGCACTGGATGCCGATTAGAAACGCAAACAAGATCACGGGGGCAGTGTAGTTTCCGTTGGCATTATAGCCAGGCGCGGTGACTACACAAATATCGCTCAGCGCGTGTTCCGACGACGCCAGACCGCTTACTTCGCAGATAAAGATATGAGAACAAAGACGTGAGCATCCCCACGGCATAAGCACCCCACGTGAGCGCTGGAAAAGTGAGCATGGCATAAAGAACAGATACTTGCAAAGGCCTACTCATTCCAACGAGCGAATCGTTGACGATCGCCGACACTCCGCGATCGGAAAGAAGCCTAGAATCAGCCGTCAGCATCGCCATCATTGCCGCCAGAGGAAGGACTGACCGCCAGGCGCTCTTCGCAGCCGGAATATATGGCTTCCCATACAGGGCTATCTCGATGTATGCATATCTAGAGACGCGTGATCAGACCGAGCAGACTGTGCTGTGCTTCAGATTTTGACCTGTTGAAGTACTCCACCAAGCCCTCGATGATCTCCACGAAACAAGAAGCACAGCAGGCCAAAATTGCTTCCACAGCTGCGTTGATAGTCAGCCCGATCCGCAGTCCGTTCAGAGAGTGGCATACGATGTCCGTCAGCATTGGCCGAGTTCTGGGCCGAGCGGAGCAGCATTTTGAGCAGATCCAGCAGAGTCACGATCAATGATCCAAATGCGATGGAGCCTAATGATAACGTTGACGCTCGACCAAAGGCAGAAAGAGTGGGGTTCTTTGGCTGTTTTGCGCATCAGCTCTGGCCCCATCGACAATACAGAATGTCTCATGCCATGTTGCCCTCTCCGCGAGGTCCAAAGTAGTACCAGCAACCGTATGGGCCTGGTGAAAAGCAGTCAGCATCGGACATCCCCTTCGCACGAAACCCTACGGACCACCAGCCAGAGTGGCCAGAGCAACGTTGCCGATCACTTGTGATGTCCACAGGAACGAAAATGTTTCAAAGAAGATGAGGCCAGCCACCTTTCCGCTGGAGCAGGATGTGGTTGCACAAGCTACAGCAGCTATCAGCGACGCTCAATATTGATAAAGAGCACTCGTTACAAGGATTGTTGTTGTTGGGCGTCCATTTGGTATATGTCGCAGCAGCGACGAACGTAAACCATCTGTAACTTTGATTCGAATCGGTAGCGACAGTCGAAGCCAGTCAAAACTCACACAGCCAAACCAGCCTGTGCCAAAAGTGCCAGAAAGGCGACGACATACACAGAAGTATGGTGCTTGCTGACGTCAATCACGACTTGCAGCAACAGTGATGCGAGCGGGATTCTAGATTTGAAGCCCCAGTAGGATAGAACAGACACAATCGCCAGGATGGTGAATATAATAGCACCAGCTGGTTTGAAGAAGTATCAGGACTTGTTTTGCGAGTCAACAGGACGCGCTCACAATAGTACTTCGTGATCCAATAATAAACTTCGCGATGTTCAATTGCCATTAGTTACAGGGAAGGAGCGCATCTCACCGCATATACCACTGTTCCGAAGATGAAAACGCGAACAGCCTCGTGAAGGACGGGACTCACATGTTCAACAAGATTGACAAGATCAACGAGATGTGCATGATGACTTTGGTGAAGGCGCGGACGAGCATGAGGTATACGGACGACAAGAGAAGCGCCGCAGCGGTGACGAGCAGCAGCAGATACACCGTGCTCGAGTTGAGGGTGACAGTGGTCCCTGTCGGGTGTTTTCCGAGCCCGCCGCCGAAACCATTGTTCTTTATCCACGACTGGATGACGATCGCTGAGACGACGATGAAGCCCACAAACTGCGAGCGAGGTCAGAGAGCGGCGACGCGTCCCAAAGTCTCCCGTGTACGCACTTGAGCTACAAAAAGTGCCAGAACGATGGGGTCATTGATGCGTTTCTTGGGTCGAAAGCGGTCGTTTTCGTAGGGGGATTTCGTATCTGTTGGGTAGGCATCGGAAGTAGGCCCAGAGAAGTACTGGGGTGCGTAGGGGGCTGGAGGGGCGCCGTAAGACATGATGGCAGGAAGTGAGTGCGTTTGCCTACGTCCACGTTAATTGCACGGCTCGGTGTTGACCTTGATCGAACCCGTGTGATCTTGAGGGGCAGTGCTTCCATAAATGAATAGATCCTGATCCGCGAGCGTGACGGGCGGAGGCGGGGAAGTGACGACGTCACCGTAGAGCCAAAATAAGAGTTTCCTGTTTACAGTACAGACTATACAAGCATTATTACAGTGGCGGTAACACTACATCCTACCCTCGCTTGAACTTGACGACAAGCACAGTGACGTTGTCTGACGTGTGATTGTCCAACGCGTCCTTCAGCAGCATTTGACTGGCAACCTGGGCGTCCTCTTGGCCGTGAATCAGATCCACGGCAGCTTGATCAGTCGTCACATCCCAAAGCTGTCGCGTCTGTCAATCCAGAAAACACCGTCAGAAAAGACGACGCACCCCATCGCAAGCAAGAATGAGGAACTCGTCTTCGTCGCAAAGCTCTGTCTCGGTTGTGTATGGCGCTCCGACAACAAACTCTTTCATGGATGAGTCCCCCAGACTTCGGGTCACGGCCAGAACCCCGTTGACGCGGCCGCTCATGACAAATCCACCGGCGTCCATGATACGCTTCGCTTCCTGCTTGTCCGAACCTTTGTGATCGTACGTCAGCCGGATAGCTTTGCCGCCTCTGCATAGGACACCTCGAGCATCGCCGGCGTTTGCCGTATACAGCACACGTCGTGCTGCCGATGGAGGGATGACAACGGTGGCACCTTCCGCAGATCCGGACATCGGGACTGGGGACTGTGAACGCGGTGTGCTTGGGGAGGAAACGTTCGGCGATTTGTTAGCTTTGTGAGAGGGCGAGCCACCCAGGCTCTTGAACGCCTTCCGGATTTTGCTGCCAGTAAGCGAATGCCGCGCCTTTTTCTTGGCGGCGGCCTCATCGCCGGACGGACCGCCGACGCTCTCGCTGCTACTCATGTTCGACACGTCATCCGAGTCGCGGGACGCTGGGAGGAAAGACTGCTGCCCATTTTCGTCCTCAATGCGAAGGAAGGCCGTGACTACGGTGCAGCCAGAGTGGATCTTTCCCTGGGACTCCTCGCACATTCGTGAGATGCACTCGTCGACGTCATGGAAAGCTTGGTTCATAATCTCCGGGATGGAGAACCCGTTCATTCGCGTCATAACCGACAACAGACACTGGGGTGAACATGAAGACCGCACTGGACCACTTGCCGACGGAGTGGCGCACCTGATGGAAGAAGGTCCCACACCATTCCGCAGCATGTTTCCCGGCGTGACCGTCAAAAACGGCGAAGAAACCCTGGCCGCGCACACCGGCGAAGTCGACGATGAACGAGTGAGCATCCTCCATAGTCCGGCGGGAACCCTTGTCCTCGGAGATCCCCACCTGATATGCGGCGTTCTTCTCCTACAACGCTGTCAATAAGGGGCCAACAGCTCAGCAAAAGGCGTACTGCGTGCCGATTCAGGACCTTGAGATCAACGTTAGCACTGGTTCGCATACGCGTTGCAATCCCACATACACCATGAGTGTCAATTTCTGCGGTTGTTATAGATTTGGAGCGCGCGTCGGGAGAGTCAGAGAAAGCCATAGTATGGCTGGCTTTGGCGGCGGACATTTGGAGCAGAAGGAAGTGATGCAATGGGAGGTGAAATTGTGGTTTCAAGCTGTAGTCAGGGCCTTATAAACGAAAGGTAGAACAAAAGAAGAGGGCCAAAGCAGTGTGATCCTTGATTCGGAACAAAGCGCAGGGTCAGAATACACTCGTCCGCGTTCAAAGGCTCATAGCGGGAGCCCACAAGTGCAGTCCTGGTGATGGCAACGATGCGAGATACCAAATCCAGGAATGAAACGCCATGAAATCGATACGCTGATGGTTGGACGGCACGTGCCATCTGCACCCACCCAACTTGGCTCTATCGTCCATCTTCCATCTCTCGATAGGCCGACCAGTAACTGGTTCTTACTCTTCTTACCTGTTATATGCAGTCCCAGACGGCCAGTGCCAAGCCATCGCTCCAAGGCGTTCGTATCAAAGCAAGAAAAGGCGCAGTCAAGGCGCAAGCTAAGCACGAGCCCACAGGTTCGTCCAACCCCTTGCCCTGACACATCCAAGACTCACACCCTTCCAGTTTTCAGAGACCAGCTTTTTAAGCACCTCGAAACTGTTCCAACCGAAGATTTCGACTCCTTTGCCGCCAAGCTCGTTACCGCTGGATCCACCCTCGAGTTTTTGAAATATGCAGAACCTCTATTCGAGTTGCTTTTGGTCGGAGGCCTTCTTCAGCCAGGTCATCATCAACTTCCTTGTTCTTAATCAAGCTAACATTTGACAGGCGGTAGCTATGTCGACGACGGCGCACCGATGTGCCCCTTCACTGTCTTCAACGCTAAGGAGCCGGCCGAGATAGAGGAGCTGAAGAAATATGTCGACGTTCTCAACAAACTCATTCGGAGGTCAGTGAGATCTAACCGAATCGTTATACTCATGCGCTTATATATGCTCCAGATACAAATATCTTCAGAAACCCCTAGAGGAGTCGGCATTGCCCACTCTTCTCCAATACATCCATCGATGGACGGTACCCCAGAAGGACAAGCTCGCTCTCACCATGGGGCTTCTGATTTCTCAGGGACTCGCCAATGCATCGTGCTTGCAAAGTCTTACCAAGGACCACTTGATCAAAGATTGTACGTTACGGTTCTTTTCCACGGTAGTTTCACATTAATTTTAGAACAGCGGTCTCCGTTTCTGTGATCACGCTCATCTTCCGGGCCTACCTGGCGGATCAGTCCATGGACCATCTTGCGGGGACCCTCAGGCGTGGTGGAATCAAGGATCTCCTTGCGTTCTTCCCTCCTAACAAGCGCACTGGAAAAGACCTCGAGGAACACTTCAAGAAGGCTGGACTTCCGGCCGTGGCGGAGTGGTTTGCCAAACGGCAGTACGCTGTGCTCAAGGAGAGTATCATCACAGAGCTCCGGGAGCATCTGGAACGCGAAGATTCGCCGGAACAGGCGAGAGCGCACCTTTTGCATCTCGAAATTCTGCTGACCCACTGCTCCAGATTGTAGCCGCAATCAACACTCACCAAGAAGAGTCGCCTCTTCCTGAAAACGAGTTGGTTCAGTGCATGTGGCAAGGTCTCATGTCGTCGGTGGACTGGAGCACTCGTCCAGATCAGATTGAAGGGCTGGCGCTGCGTGAGGTCACTGTTCGTCATCCCTTGTGTCATTCAGTGCACGACGCTCACCAGGGTCATCAGAAATTCTGTCCGATTCTGGAGCCCTTCTGCAAGAGTGCCAAGACGCAAGTTGCGCTCATTAACGTCGTTCAAGTGTATTGTTACGAGGACACGCGCATTATCAAAGCCTTCCCTCAGATTCTGAAGGCACGCGAGCTTAGTAACGGCCGAGTGTCTGCGGAACTAACATCATTTACTGCAGGTTCTGTATAACAAGGACTGTATTTCTGACCAAGCCATTATCTACTGGCACCAGAAGGGTTCCAAGCCCCAGGGTAGACAACACTTTTTGAAGAGCACCGAGACCCTTGTGCAGGTACGTTTCGTTGGCAATCTGATTGTCCGTGCTGATCCAGTGCTTGTAGTTCCTGCAACAAGAGGACGAGGACAGCGATGAAGAGTAAGAACATAGCAGTAGAACTTGGACTTTGTATCGATCTTGGCACTGCCTTCCAAATTCGTCCCAATGGGGCCCCGATAAAGCCGGGGATGAGATCACCGCAGCATACATCCATCTCAGCTCCCGTCTCCCATTACGACCATGTCTGGCAGTAAGTCGTGGCCATTTGGAGCCTGTGCGCGCTGTTGACGATAGCGCTGCAAGAGTATATAATCATGTTCAAACCCACGGCCAGCCAAGAGTCCATCGATGAGTTCATCAAGACCGTGAATGACGATGGTACTCGCTTACTTCTACCCGTGGGGTGAATCGTGTTGATCCTCCTGCAGGCGGAGAAGTCACCCACCGCTACGATACTCTGATGAAGGTGTGCATACCTGTGGTATCTTGGCTCGCAGGCTCACCGGCGCGCAGGGATTCGCTGCGTCCATATCGCCAACCACCTTCGCCAAGTTCAGCTCCTTGCAGGCCGATCCCGACAGCCCCATTGATTTCATCGGTCAGTGGATCTCTCCCCCTTCCCGAATGACCATACTCATCGTCCCCAGAGCCGGATGGTGAGGTCACCATACAGTAATCACGCGGCTCATCATGAGTGAGTGTGCTAGTCATGAATGTAGCTCGTTATTGCCAATGTAGTCCTGAATGTAATCTGGTATCTAATGCCATCCTAAATCATGAGAGTCGTGGTCGTCGTTAAGAGAAGGGTATAGATAGAAGTAATCGGGTGGTCAGGCCATAGCCATGTGCGGTGTCCGAATCATATTGTGACCGGGAGAGAGAGCAATCGGTGGATTCATTCGGGAAGCATGAGCGGGATCAGGTGTCAGATCGGGTTCCGAGACAGCGGCTCGGGGAGATGAAGATAACGGCAGTGGCAGGGCAGCCTCTGGCTGCCCTGGAACCGGCTCGATCTCGAGCTTCGCATCTTGTTTGACTTCTGGCGGAGGAAAGTCCCATGGCCGTGGAACCTGAAATGAATTGGATATTAAATCATGCGCGCAAACTGGAAGCTTACGAGAGCCGCTGGCATCAACCTGAAGTAATTCAGACACAGGTCGACTAGGGCGAAGGGAAGAACCTACCAGGTGGCGGCGCAGACAACACCCATCCCTTTGTCTTGGCCACGGATTGTCGAGAACTCGAAGTCAATGAACTGGGAGATATACCGAACGAACGGTAGCAGCTCCCGAACGCCCTTGTTCATCACAGAGACAGCGGTGAGGAAATTAACCAGGGCCGTTGCGACGGACTGTGATTTCTTCAAGTACGCAAGTGAAGGGGGCGGCAGCACGAGCTCAAGGCCCCACCAGTCTGTTTCATCTTCAGCCTGCGGATGTGTGCACAACAGAGGCCAGTCTTACACGTCAGAACGGACATGCGGTCCGTTGGCGGATGGACACCTATCACAAATGAGCGAGACAAGACCACCAGGAAGAACTCATCACTGACCTTTGTGGTCCGGAAGCATAGCTTTGCCAGTGGCATAGCCCAGCGCCATAAGCTGAGGCGTGATCTCCTCGATTCCATTGATCACCGTCTCGGGAGTCGGAAGAGCCCCCGCGAGTAGCCCATCCCCGTCCCCCGGCTGGCCAAGACCCAGATCTGGGTCAGAGACCAAGTCGACGATATGCATCTCCCTGAACGTGTTCTGCAGAGTTTCGATGGACGTGAGCGCGATACTGGGAATGTAGTGCGATACCCCGTCGTGATCTTCGGGGCTCAGCTTGGAAAAGTGCAGTTCGTGCTCCTTCTCGTCTGGATGAGCAAGGCATACAGCGTGAATCGGAACAGCGGGGCTGCTGGCGTCCGACTCTTCCTCAAGTGCGGTTCCCGGCGCCGTCGAAGGGAGCGTCCGAAGTTGTGCAATCACTCTGTTCGCAGAGGTGGGCTGAGAGAGCTACATTGAAGTTGAGGCGCCGTTGTTCAGGTGTTGCCACGGTGACGACGACGCACCTCCGACTTGACTTGGTTTAGATGGGACGCCTTCTTGCTCCCACTTGCCATAGCTCCAGGGGCACCAGTGATCAATGTTCGCACGATGAGCGCAGATTCTTTTGCGCGTTTATCCGCATTGGAGGACAATGGTTTGGATATGCGCTTGGCCAGGGCACTCGAAGCTTTGTCCTTCTTTTCGCGTTCCCGAGCTTCGGACAGCGCAGGTTTAGGTTGCTTGCTGTGCGCCGGGCCGAATACACGTAAGGAGAGCCGACGGGGCTTGGGTCCGCTTGCTTTCTCCGTAACGGGGCTGTCCACCTTGGTGGAAGCAGGCGTCGTTTCCAGTCCCGATTCCTGGATCCCTTCCTCCTCGGCGAGGGGAAGCCGTTCGGGTTGTTGGGGAGTCACATCCCGGCCAGCGAGGAGATTCTTGGTCGAATTGGAGAACTTCCCGAGGACACCCATCGCAGCCGAGCGAGAGCGGTCGCAGAAGAGAGCAATGCCGTCCTAGACGTTCCGGCGAAGTGATTTCTGCCTAATGCGGATGTGGATTAGAGCACATGATCATATTGGATTAGATTAGATTGTGTAGATATCGATGCTAGATATCTACGGGAGAAGTGACAGGGATTTTGAAGTGCAAGGGACTGGCGTCAGAGTACGGCAGCTTCCCGGCTCTGATGTTGGTTTGCAAGGAGGGATGCAACAGCGTCGGGGCCCCCAGGACTCGATCACGCGCGGTCCTGAACTCGGTGAATTGGGCCTCGGATACTTTATCATTGGCATGTTTGTTCAAGCGACGCTGTTCTTCCACTGTGCTTGCGCATTGATGAGGCCGATCAGCTGGATAGTCGTGTCCCACAAACAGCCGATACGAGGGTGGGAATGCCAGCAGGCGACGGATCGTCTGAGAGGCTTTCAGGCAGAGCGGTGGGCATGACGAAAGGGACCCACCGAAAAAAGAGCTTTCGCATCGCCACCTGGGAAGTCAACGCGAGCGGATCCAACGTCAGGCTGGAAGATCGAATCCCCCGTGAATATGGCTTCGCCGATAACATACCCGATGTGGTCAGGTGTGTGTCCTAAGAAATCGATTGTGGGTGCATGGTCAGGTGACTTTGGCTACTGCTGAATAAGAACGCCGCCTACCGGGTAGATGGACCACTTTGCACACGAGGGATCCCAAGTCGAACGTCGCGTCGTCTTGGAGCAGAATGTCGAAACTCCCCTCAAGATATGGGTGAGTGAACCCATATCTCGACGCGAAAGTGCTCTGGACCCGGCCAATGCGGCAGCCAATGGCCACAGGAGCGTTCAACATCTTCTTGTGGTATTGAGCAGCTGACAGATGATCCGCATGAGCGTGGGTTTCCCTGCGGAGAGCATGGGCGATCGGCGCAGCGCGCGAAGAGACTCAGTCAGCTCACAAGATATATTTCACGTGCAGCCCCTGATCCTTGACAAATGAGAGAATAGCATCGGCCGCCTTGGTCGATATCTGGCCAGAGGCTGCATTGTAGTCCAGAACGGTGTCGATCAAGGCTGCGTCCTTTGAAACAGGATCGTGAACCACGTATTGCCTGACATTCATTCATCTAGATACTCAGTGCAGAAATCCAGTACACACCAGGTGGACGTGTTGGGTTCCAGGAAGGCGTCGACTGAGGGTTGTCCCAGAGCCTGACTGGGGTACGATTGAAGCGCGTAATTCCGTTGCGGTGCGACCGGTCTCTTGCACAGAACGGTCCTAAAGCCTTTGGATACTGAGAGAAGAGATGCGAGCATTGTGTTGGAGGAGTGAAGTCGTGTGGGTTTAGATATTGAAATGCAGAGGAACTCGGTTATTTATTGGCATGAGTCGGGGTGATTCGTGTCAGAGAAGGCCGAGAAGCCTCTAGTTCCCTGCCTTCGGGTAACGCACCAAGTTATTAGCTTTTATATAGACCAGAGGTGAGAACGCATGCAGAATTTAAGCAGCACCGATGTACGGTAGGCTAAAGATCAATATCAAGTCACGGATCAAGGCACTGCCACATCTCAGGTGGCGTAAGTAACCGAAATCGCCATTTTCGGTCATATCCGTCCTCACGTGCTGGCTGAGAAATCGTCCGCTTAGGGATCGGCACTGGTGAATTTTGTCTCGTTTCGGCTGCAAGTCCGATGTTGACCAGGTCTGCAACAGATTGGTTATTCTCAGTGCCCTTCTATTGAAAATAATAGCTCGGTCCATATTCTGCATTCGAAAACTCTATCTTCTTCCGATGCGAATATTTCTATCTTATCTGAGGACTTGAACAATGCCTTCTGGGAAACTTTGAGGGTGGATGTTGAGGAGGATCGAAAATAGAGTGTTTCCCTGCTGAGTATGCAATACTTGGCCAAATGTGGTGCACAGTTTCGGGCATCCTGCAAGCAGCTAGTCAATCAAATGGGTGTTGGCCCCAAACAGCAGCAGGCAAAATCAACTGAGGGCTCTGGGGTAAGCGTCCGGAGCCCGCGCCTGTGCGTCCGCATCCGGATCGGAACATCGGACCCGAGAGTAGTACGTCCGCATGCCAGATTGGAGATGCAGATATCATCCGCATACGGAACAAGCACTAGTTAGAGCCCACTTTGGGATCAACTCTGTCCGTATCGGGATCGGGGGTCCGAAGTCATATGCCACAGCCACTTCTCTGTAATGATTAACCACGTGCCCTATTCCGTCACGTGCGACAGACTCGACGCGTGCATCCGCTCATTGGTCTTGTGCCAAGCACTCAGACCACATAATGCCTGACCGTTCAGGTTACGAACCGCTGTCTGCCTCTGATTCCAATGCTCTTGACGAAGATGGCGACACCTCACCCGACGCCCCACCTGCACGCGGCCGTCCCCGGCGAGCAAGGATGGGCTCAGTCGACCTGTCTGGCCTCGACACTGCGTTCAAGCAATGGACCGCCACTATAGCCTCGAAGCTCAAGCTTCAGAACAAGAAGACCAAGAGTGGGCCATCGAAGCGCCAGATATACCAGAGCGTCTTCGAGCCCACCGTCGCTGATCCTGACACGGAGTCCGAGCAACCAGTCAAGACCTTGGATCACAAGGAGCCCATGACGCAAGCCGAGTTCAACGCGTGTGTAACCTGCTTCATCCTCTGTTCCGAGCCAACAATGCCCCAGATTAGTGCAGAGCGTCAAGAGTACGCTCCTAACACGAGTTTGATTATGCGGAACTAACCTTCTCAGGCGCGATTGGAGAAGGGATACATCCGAAGATGATCGTTAAAGGGTCCTCCGGATCTTACTTTGCTCGAGCCAAGAATGCCGCCGACGGTCGTGTGCATACTGTTGCGTGCGTAACAATCCTAGACGGCTGTTACCAACGGTTCTTACATCACAGAACAGGGTATTCAAGCCTAAAGACGAAGAACCCTATGGTCGCCTTAATCCGAAGACGACCAAATGGCTCCACAGGCAACTGAGATGGATCATTCCCTTCGGACGTGCTTGTTTAATTCCCAACCTGTCGTACATCAGGTCCGTCTGCGTCAGCCACGCACATTTGCACGACTGAGCCTTGCCCAGTGAAGGTGATGGCGTTCTTAATTATCGTGCAAGTCAAACAAACATCTCATAGCGGCGGCTTCTCTCTTGGACACTCGCCTACAGCTGAACATCGTGCCTCCAACACAGCTCGCTTCCCTGTCTAGCCCCGCCTTCTTCTATGATTGGCTGGATCGCAGTGCTGCCAAGAAGGGCAAACCGCTGCCAGACAAGATTGGCAGCATGCAATTCTTTCTCACCGGGTACCAGGGTGAGTGCATGCCAGCGTCTTCGCCCATTTGTGTTCTCAAAGGTGGGATTCCTAGACGCTTCTGAATTCTTGCGCAAACATCCATGGCCTGGTCGATCAATCGCCGACACATTTGATGACTCTACACATCGAACGAGCAACCTGTCGAAGCGATTTACTGGAGCGTTGTCCGTCGTGTGCGGAAAGACAGGGGACGCTGACGACGATCTGTACGATGAACCGGATTACGAGGAGGAACGGTTGTTCGATGTTTCCGAGGCGGGCGACTCTCGGCCGTTTTATTGGAGTCAGGCGCTCCAGGCAGGGTTCCGGGAGGAACTCGAGAAGTGCGTAGTTTTGCCGTGCGTTATCGATAGCTTGAACTCCTGTTAGGCTCGTCATTCTCGACTACCTGATGTTGAACACCGACCGAGGTTCGTTGCAGCAGTCGCAGATCCGCAGTATCTCATGTTTTATCAGGCGCAGACAATTACATGATCAAATACTGCGAGGCTGAGCACGAAAAGTCGTTGGTGGATGTTGCCCCGTCTCGAGATGCACGGCCCCAAATGCCGACTATGAGCCAGCTTCGCCAGGACGGATCCCCACAAGTGCATTTTTCGCCCTCAAACTCGTCGATGGGACCTTCGGCTTCGGCGAGCAGTATACCAGGCGCCCCGCTTGATTATACCCGACGGCCTCATATCCACATCGCTGCTATAGATAACTCTCTGTCCTTTCCCCATGAGCACCCTCAAGGGTGGAGAAACTACACTTATGGCCCGTCTACTGTCTTTTCTTATCTTCGACTATTCTGACCTTCATCTTAGGCTGGCGTGAGTGTTGGTCCTTGTGGTCTGCTCTCGACTTGAACCTTATTTGCAGTGTATCTTCCGGTCAGCGTTATCGGCCGACCTTTCAGTGACAAGACTCGCAAGCATTTCTTGCCACTTCTGACCTCAACAGAATGGTGGGAGGAGACGACGTTCCAGCTGCTCAAAATCTTCAGCGTGGACCCGGACTTCCATCCGAAGATGTTTGCTGTAGGATGCTTCCCTTTAGTGTGTCAAGGACTGTCTCACTGACGATATGCATCATCCATCTAGCGTCAATTGGCTGTTATTAAAGGTGTCATGGGGCTCATCCTTTCCGGCATTCTTACTCAATCGCATTGCAGGCCAAGCTTGGAATATTGTGCAGTGCCTTAGACACGACGTAAGTGTCAAGCACCCAGAAGTCTGGTGGTGTACTGACTGATCGACAGGACGAAGGTTGTTGCTATGCCTTTGTCTGTGCTCATGCAATTAATTTATTGGGACCAGGCCCACTGGAGCTGACCCGGCGAAGTAAAGTTCTTGTTTGGGACGATGAAATAGAAATCGACGACGACGAACGGACGGAAATAAGACCGGCGCCCTCCTCGCCTAGACTTTCGATCGCGAGCGTGCCTCTCCCCCGGCGAACGAGAAGCCGGAGTTCGGGAAGCGAGTTCCCTCCACCTATGATGCATCGCATGTCGTCGGAAGCGTCCGGCGTTCCTCGACCGGTGCCCTTCTCAGCCAGGTTCAAACGCGTCCACCCGGGAACACAAGGGATCCTCGTGCTGGAGCACCTGGAGCGTTTGGACGCCGTCGAGGCCAGCTTGCGCGACCTCGGGGTCGACGAATCCGAGGAAGTCGACGTCGGGGAATCATCGAGCACTCCAGTTGCCCATCCTTCTCTCCCTGTCCCAACTTCGCCGTTCTCGCCGCCGTCAAGCCCGCCGCTTCCAACGGTACCCGAAACGGCGTCTTCGGACGAGGACGAAGAGGAAGATGTTGCTATGCTGTCCAAGTCAATGACTGCCGCCGAGGGCCATCAGCGCTGGGGAAGCCACATGCCAGCCACACCGGAGTGGATACATCCGGGTGTATCTGCCAAGCGCACAGTTGTGGTTGAGGTGCGTCCAGATCGGTATTGTTCGCGGCTCGCCCTGACGAATCATGCAGCGCCTCGAGACTGTATCACGGAAACCGCTATGCAGTTGTTGGTAGCATGTAGATAATGAATACACTAATCGCCTTCCGACAGTAACCACTGCGCAAAACTGTCCAGCCGAGCTTTTTCTGCCTCATCACTGTCGCCAATAATGTCATCGCCAGTACCACTGCGCTGGAACCGCTGTTGGCCATCGAACAAAGAAGCCTCCACCCTCAGTCCGTCGAAAAAACGTCCGTTCATTTTCTGCTAGGCTTGAGACAGGTCCAGGCGTGGTACATCTGCGAGACTCACCAGCACACAAGCTTGAGCACTAAGGGGATCCCGAAACTTCACCGTCATTACACCCTCGGGTTCTTTCTGTGGCAACGGTCAGTCCTCTCTCAGCAATACATCTGGGGCGAGACGCACATCATACAAAACAACATTCGTTACTTCGCCCAAGAGAGAGCACTCTTCCCGAACGTCCTCCTTGAGATCAAGCAGCAGCGATGCATCATCCTCCAACCCTTTGAGCGTAAACATGTGCTTCAGGACGACAACCCGGCTGTTCTTGTTTGCGGCCTTTGAGTTGTCTTCTGGTGCCATGGATGGGCCAAAGCCATCCTCTTCGTCCCATTCCTCCAATTTCCTTAGTTTGATGATCAGTAAAGGCACCCACGGACAACGGTTGAGTCTCACTTCTGCATTTTACCAATCCGTCGGGTAGCTCTCTTCTTGTCTACTGTTTTGCGAGGCGCAGATGCTGTGCCGTTGGACGTGGCCTTGTGGGCGAAGTCTGCTTTGGCCACCTGCATGACGGTGGATCCGTCTCCGATCCTGAGTTCCGCATCGTCCAGGATGCTGACGGCCAGGAACACCGAATCTTCCTTGAAATAGACCACCAGAGCTTCTCCGCTGAAGCTGCCATCGTCTTTGGCGTACATTTTCACCTTAGGTTCGCCCTGGTCGTCCTCTTCGATCACCCCGCATTTCGAAAAGCGTTCCAAGATTTCATCCATCTCCGCGTCCAAGGGTAGTCCCTTGACATAGACCGCCGTGTTTTTCGATTTGCGCTCTTTCTCAGGTTTGCCGCGCTTGGTGGATGGTCCCGCTTGGGGCGTCGCGGACGTGTAGTCTTCAGGCTGCTTGCGCTTCTTGTTTTCGCGCGCGGCGACGGGTGCTGCTGGGGCCTGCAAGATACGCATTCATTGAGCGCTCGTCCTTGCGGTCGCGAAGGGCACCCGCACCTCTTCATCGACGCCTGCCACAGAGTACGCAGCTTGTTGTTGCTGGAGTAGTTCCTCTCCCAACTGATGATCCCTGGTGAACGAACGTGAAGGCGCGTGAGAACAACACGTACTAGTGGGAACCATTTCCCCTTCACAGTGTCGTATTCCATCTCCGTTCCATCGGTTTCCTCATATCGCCAAGTGTTCGTACTTTTCTCCAGGTAAATTCTGAGGTTCTCCATCAATGCCGCCCAATAAAGTCGCGTTCAGTACTTACCGCTCATCACTCGCGAACGCCTCCGAGAGTGCCTGCTCAGATGAGCCTGAGGCGGCGGGTGGTGGTACAGACGACATGAATGACTGAATCAAGTTAGTGGTTTGAGTCAAGTGTGCCAATCATGACACAGTACACACGCCGAAATGTATACAGTATGTCGACTGAGGTCGCTACAGGGTTCCCGCAACTAGATGCATTTCGACTTTCTACGTAGTGTCTATTTATAAAGCGACATGGGGAAGTAACCATGAGGATCGTGCGGGGCGTTCGGCGCAACCTCGTAATGCCAGCGCTTGCGAGAGGTGGGTAAAGTCGGAGGCAAGTTCGACGTGGAGAAGACCTTGATATCCTTGGCAATGGACGCGATGGCTACGGAAAGGTCGACTGGTTTCGATTCAGCAGGGACACCCTTGTTCTCCTCCGTCGGGGCAGCCACTCTGTGGATGTAGTTGGTCAGTCAGGCACGTCCGAGAACATTGACGCGCACGATTTGGCCGCGGAGTGCTCGATAAGCAGAGCAGACAGTTCGGACTGGGTCACCACCGAAAGTTGAGGATATTGCCGGCGCACATCGCGTTTCCAGTACGGATTTTGTGCTGGGTCGGAGGCTACACGGGGTTCGGATGAGCCCTGGTAGTGAATAATCTATTCAAAAGCATGTACCCTTGGTCGCCGGAGTTGAGTACTTTTCCGGTCGGGAGGCGGGAGGAGGGAAACGATGGACGTCAGGTAGAGGCAGCCCGCTGGAGATCTCGGGGTCAACGGCAACAACGTCGCCTGGACCACCATTAGCAGAGAGCAGCGGGTATAGCGTCGAAGGACGCACGGAATTTCTTCCAAAATCCCTTTGGGGACAAGTGGTAGAGAGTGGATTCGGCGGATTTCGCAACCCGAGCCGCCATGGCAAGTATTGGAACTGAAGTGATGGGTGTTTGTGGATGCTGTGCAATGATATGTCATCACGTAGTTCTTATTTACGTAACCGCAGCCTGGAACCTATATGCACTTGCGAGCAGGACTGCGAAAGTTTGACGGCACATGTCCAGGGATGTCATATGTCTGGCTCGCGCGTGCTTGATTTTTGAGCACGTAGAAATTCCTCGTTTCGCTTTTGCGCCCTCGGATACAAGATAGTGCCGAAAAGTGCCGCCCAGTATTGAGGGCGGCTCAGTTCTCTGCAGTCTTCCCCGTCGGTGTTCTCAAAGGCACACTGGGGGCACTCAAGCCTGCACAGGAGATTGGAAGCCGCGGATTAACTTTGAAACGTCGCTCGCGACGGCGGGGACGGCGGCCGGCCATCTCACAGATTCTCATGCTGGCCGGATTCGAATGTGCACCAGACTCCAAAGTGGCTGAAAATGAGGCAGAGGCCACGCGGTGTGGTGATCCAGATGGAAATGCGAGCTAGTGACATGGTATGCTATACAAAGAACGAGTTATTCTGGAATGAATCGGGTCTGACATCATCCTGTTAGATTTTGCACGGCTTGGGACGGCCACTGGCGCAGGAGCGCGTTCTGAAATCCAACGCCATCAGACTGACATGGACGATGTCCTTTCAGGGACAAGCATGACTACGACTCGGGCTTGGACGGCGGTGGTCGATCGGTAGCCGGGCGCATCTAAAGCGGATCCAGAATTCGGAATGTGGCACGCGAGGTCGGAATGTTCCGAATCCGAGAAGAGGGTAATTCGTCTGCGGAAGCGCCAAGCGAAGACTCGCCTAGAACCTGGAAATGATCAGGTGCTTGATCATGTAGGATGTCGTCGCGATGCTCTGCGCTCGCATGTTGCTCGCATGTTTCTCGCACGATCCATCTCGTATGTAGGCGCTAGTTGGCTGGCTGAATGGAGCATGGAGGGCACAGTCAATTGAAAAGCGCATGTGACACAGATACATCCGAATGGGTCGTCACGAGACACTATGTTTCCACAAAGCGACAGATCTGCTCTAGCAAGTGCGGCAGACAAGAACAAGCACAGCGATGGTTGTGAAACAAGGCCAGTTTGCCGTCTACGGTCGACGACAAAGGACATGGTCTATTTCGACCGATGGATCGATCGGATGTGCTGGGGTCCTGGCACTCCGTGACTCGAGGACGTGAATATGCTTACTCGAAGCCTCCGATGACCGTTCCCGACGTCATAAGCGTGCTCGTCGTTGATGGCGGCGCGCTCGAGCCTGCCAATTCGCGCCATTTTCAGGGAATCTCCTGCCTTTGTGGCTTGTTTTTGAAATGCGCACTCAGTATGTAGCTCCTAGACTACAAAGAGGCTTTTAAAACCTAAGGTGATAGGGCTCATTGAAAGTGCTGCAGGAGCACTGCCACGGTACCCTGCGGCACTCCGAATACTCCACATGATTGATCTCGACGACATCAACGACGATCAACACGTCGGCTGAGACGTTGATGGACCTGGGAATGATCCGCGCAGGCAGCGGGACTATTCCAGACGCCATTGTCGTCGGCGGCAGCAATGGAGATCTCATTCCTGCGGCACTCCAGAACAGTGTGCCGCAGACTCCACGGCACACTGCGGCACTTAGGCGGGACCTCTTGCGGCACTACAAACAAGTCTGCGGCACTCCAGTGTGACACATGTGGCATCTCTGCGGCACTTCAAAGCACAGCCACCCTCTGTAGACCGCTGCCGGCACATTCAACGCTATCTGTGCTAGTCGATCCCCGATATTTTGACATGGATTAGTCGAATTTCAATGGAATTGAATATTTAGACGTCCTGAAAGCCTGTATTTGGATCATAGGTCTTTATGATGCCTGGAAGGAGATTGCACGAGCTCGTACTGTGACTGCTGGATCACGTGAGGATACGTCGTGTTATGCACCTGATGACATGACTATGACACCGTCACAGTGTAGCACTGAGACCCCAACTCTGCATCACGATCTGCGTTGCCTAGAACAGACCATGTCCTTTCTCGTGAACCCTATGCCGTCCGCATTGCGAAACCTTTGCGAAGCGACAGGTAGCGAGTCAAAAAGAAGTCAGAAAGTTGTTGAGGGAACCAAAAAGATGGGAGATGCCAAAGATCGTTGATATTCGATTGGCAAGTGTGGGAACATTATCTGATTGGAAATCCTGGCTGAAAGTGTAAGCGAAAAAAAAAGCTCCTAGCAGCTCAGAATCCGACAGCAGCGGTGGCATTGCACTTGCTTGGAGAGCCTCAAATACAAAAATACCCCTTCTTTTCGAAAGGAGAGCTGACAAGTCCACCACCAAAGCTTCCGTGAGTAGGGAAGAATCGAGATCGCGGCATCACGGACTGCCCGGTCCGTGCCTTATTTGCTCCAAACCTGCTTGACCAACTGATTGGTGCCTTGACTTCATACTCTTCAGAGCAAACAGCCTGCCGCCTCCGAGCTGCATCTCATCTTCACCGTCAGCGCTGTTATTGAGCCGACTCCGTTGCTCGAGCCGTGAATGTCCTCGCGCACCTCCTTCCCAACCCGGGCCATTCCGTGGTCATCGTCAGGCTCACATCGGCAAGCTCCGTTGGCCCCGCCGTCGCTCGCACTCGACTTTACAACCCCCCTCGATGACGATGCATTTGCTGCCTTGACCGCCAGTGGCATGATTCCTGCCGCTGGCAGTCTTCCTACCTACCCGCAATACCCTCGCCCCAATGTTGTGATCCAACCCTCGTCGCAATGGCCTGCTCAGTACCCACCCTTTCCCCGACCTAGTGTGCCCCGTGCGACTGCTCCCCAATTTCCGGGGTCCAATCGCTATGACGGTCGCTCGGATGGTCGTCTAGATGGACGACATGAAACTCGAGTCGACACGCGCATCGATACCTTCGCTTATGACCGGTCTAATCCACCGCTTCCCCCGTCTCTTTGGATGTCGCCCGTCAGCTCACACCCAGCTACGCCCTCCTTGGAGAACCCTCCGGATTCTGCTCTCTCCCCCATCTCCCCCATTGGCTCTAAAAGCCCCCAGTTCACTGATATATTCGACGATATGCTCTCCCAACCAGCACCGACACCTCCGCCCCGAGTATCGGGCTCCCCAGAACTGGGCGCTATCCAACGAGATAGCGCGGAAAGCCCGGTAACCAAGATGTGGAAATTGTACAATCACCACCAGGCGGCTGCCCCCCACGCCCAGCGCATGGAGAACATCACATGGAGAATGATGACCATGAAGCTGAAGAAAGACAAGGATCCGACAGCGGCGACCGATTCCGTCACGGATACTCCCAGCCCTTCAACGGAAGCCTCTATCAAGACGGAATCAACTACTCTTGAGCGAGCGCTCGAGGATCGAGGTCGAAGGATCGACAAGGGGAAAGCGAAAGTACAAGTGGTAGGATTTGACGGGCTGAACCAGGATGGGGTGGATGACGACGAGTAGGCCTTTGCTTCTTATACGTACTAGCCTCCCTTCTCACTTGCCCCCCTTCTTGCCCTTAGCGCTGCCCCCATGGACTGGCGAGCGATGAGCCGGTCGCGCTCCCGGACGATGGACTGGACGCCGGCGAGCAGGTCCCGTTCACGTGTAGGACTGGAGCCGTTTGATCGCTCGCATCATCAGCCTCCGTACGACAGCCGACTAGCATTTCCTGCGTACTCCGACAGGTCGCGAATGCCTGGGGGGATTCACCTCCCAGGGTCATCGATCCCTGTGCCGGGTCGACGGAGTCCCCCGCACGGATTTGCGCACGAGCTCTCGTCTGTGTTCGAGGACCCGCACTCTGACGGCCTGGACCCTTCCTCCGCTCTCGAAGCACGCTATTTGCAGCACTCGCTGCCTTACAATCACCCAATCTCCAACCTCAGTAGCCCCACCTTCGGCCCGTCGTCCCTTCCCTCGTTTGGGCTCCACGGGCTGCCCCGTATGCCGTCCGCCATTCGATCGCCGGATCAGCGTGGCTTTCCACGACACGTCCGCAAGACCAGCTTTGACCACACTGTTTCCAAAGAAGGCATCTTTGCTGCGGTGGGTGGGCGCCACCAGCTGAACGGGAAACCGCTCTCCCCTGATGGCACAATCGGCACCAAGCGCCGGGCGGAGAACGTCCACGATGAGACTCTTCTCCGGGCTGATCCGTCCAATATTGATGGAACGTCACCCACCATGTCACACGATGAACCGTTCGAATCGGGCTCTTTCCCGTCCAGTTCCTTCAACTTCACCTATCCGCCTTACGATGGCATTTTCTCTCCGTCTGGGCGGCAGCAGGGCGGGCCCTCCAGTGACGGCCTCTCTGCGGCGGCCGCAGCCGCCTCTGCAGCCATGGCTGAGAGCTATGCCCAAGTCACTGCAACCAATCTGGCTGACGATGGGACCCTCGATTACAGACATCTAATGGGATTGGTGTATCCTGATCCGAGCCGCTCAGGAATGGTCCAGAGTCCATACACTCATGTTGACCCAACACAAATCTTGTCAGGTCCGGAGGGCGGTTATCCCAGCCTCCATGCTAGTCCATCCAGTGACGGTTGGAACAATCTGGGCTCAAGTAACCATGCTTCGCCAGAGTCCCACAACGTCTCCAACGCGTCCACACCTCCATCCATAGAGGGTCCTCCACCTTTGGCCTCACGGTCCAACGGTCGCAAATACATTCCTCTCAAGGCTCCGGCGCAGGATACCCACTCTCGCAAGCAATCCGGCTCAGCCACATCACCGACTCTCGGGAACGTGCGATCCTCTGCTAGCACGCCAGACTTCAGTGAACGGAAACCAGGCTCTGCTGGTGACGATTCAGACGTCCCAACGTTATGCACGAATTGTCACACAACCAACACACCGTTGTGGCGACGGGATCCTGAGGGACAGCCTCTGTGTAAGCCCCAGTCTCTGTTCTGTGTCTGACACTGACGAAATTTCAGGCAACGCTTGTGGCCTATTCTACGTGTGTATCCCCTACAATGTTTCCAGCACTTGCTCACATTCTTGTGCAGAAGCTCCATGGAGTGGTTCGCCCCCTTTCCTTGAAGACAGATGTCATCAAGAAGCGGTGAGTTGTTTTTATGCTATGGTTCGCAGGGTTACATGTCCTGAACCCATGCAGTAACCGGGCTTCGGGTGCCCCGAGCAGTGCGTCGCGCAAATCAGGTTCTAGTGGCTTGCCCAAGATTGCAGCAACAACGACACGTCCCCGTTCTTCCTCCAATTCCGCCGGCGTCAGTGCAGCCAATCGTGCAGGCACTGGCGCAGCTGTTAAACGGCAGCGACGGACTTCCACTTCTCAGCAAGGTCCTGCCTCACATTAAGGGTCTAATCTATGCCTTTCTTAAGTATCTAGAAGATAGTTTTATATATCTAGGACCACATCTTCTCTGTTTTCACGAGTGTTGTAGAGTGTACTAGTACGAATAATGACCCGCATTCGAAGATCGCTGTTGTCATTATTGTTCCATCGCGTGATAGATATCCAATTCGCCCTGATTTCGTTCTCTACCCCCAACCCTGGCTTCACGACTCGGACCAGCGAGGCGCGTGGCGGCCTCCGACGCGTCGCTATCGTCCTCTCAACGTCTATCACGAACAGAAGACGACTTCGAGAAAGCGCTCGCATCAGAAAGCACGACTGTCCTGAAACCTTTCGACAATCAACTAGCCTATCCGGACTCCCCTCTCCCCTTCGATTCATCGAGACACCCTGGAACGCCCACAGTCATTCCAGCAACGCCATCGCCTATGCAAGGCGGCTCAAGCTCTAGGAGAATGCTGGACGCGTCACCGACGAGATCCAGTGAAGAATTATTCTATGACGCTGAAGAACCGCACAACGATTCCAACCGAGAGAGAGAACCGACTAACAGGCGGTCGATGTATCGTGCACAGGGGACTTCTAGCTCCCCTGACCTCGCTACACTCCTGCGTAAGGCCAAGGAGCGCGGAGGCGTAGTCCCACCGGGTGTGAAAAATACCCTGGATCGGCGAAGATTTGAAGAGCCGCCTCCACTACCTAATTCGTTCGTGTCGCCATCGAAGGGTAAGAACAAGTTGCAAAGGACACCCACGAATGGAGAGGGTCCGGACAAGGTGCATGTGGTTCGATCTAGGCCTTGAATGGTAGCACTCATTCCGTCCATCCCAGCCTGCTAAGTCATCCGTGCGTGCCAAAACGAGTGCGTTTCTCGGGAAGATGTTGGGGCAGGGCACAGTCCGCGAGCGATCGGTGCGAGACATCTTTCACGAGCTGATTGACTGCCGCCGCTCACTCGAGACATTGACATAGAAAACTGTAGACGACGGGGTCTATTCGCCCCAAGCGCCATATACCCCACCTGTGCCACGTCTTCCAGCGCAATCTTCGCGAACGCCAGTCGGTTCCCCCATCGCCGACGTTTTCTCTAGCTCCTCTCGCACCGCACCTAATACAACGAAGCCGCTGCCAAGTATGCCGCACCGGGAGAACAGCGACGACGAATCCCTTGTTATTATTGAAAAGGATTCTCTACAGTCTCCGTCTCCCGCTGCCGCTGCTGTGGCCCAACTCGCCTCGAATGCGACCATCACCCCTGGCTCACGCCAACGACGGAGCATGAGTGTCAGCGAAGTAGATGTGAAGAAACTAGTCAACACATCGGCACGGAGGAATGAACCGCTGGATGAGGGTATCAACGGGCTCCTAGACGACTTCGAAGGCCAGTTATCCAAGCTGGCGCCTGCTGCAAACTTTGACCTCAGCGACCCATCCTCGCCTACGCCCGCTGCTCGTCGAACGAGCATGCCTCAGCGAGCCAAGACTGAGCCTGCCAGACCGACTGCTCCGCTCCTGACGCTCCAATTACCCCAGTCGGATACAGAGGCCGACGATGCCGATGCGATTGTGCCTCCTCGAACGACTTCTCTCCAGATGCCGTCCCGGGCTTTGACAAGTCCTCGGATGGGCGGGAGACAAAGGGCCAGCCCACTACGTACTAGAAGCGGGCAATCCTTTGGCGCATCACCAGGTGCGGACGGCGGGAGGGGTTCAGGCCATCTGCGCATCCTGCATGGCTCCAGCGCGTCTGTCTCAGAGCCTTCGCTGATTCCTGTGGGAGATAATGGTCGGGCATGTGCGTAATGTTTGGAACAGACGGTTGCCTCGTGCTCATTCTCCACAGTCGGTCCTTTGTATCGGACGTCACAGCAGGATCTGTCGATCAACGACCTCACTCTCACTCGAGCGTCGACACCCAGCCACTCTCCTTCAAGGGGCGAAGACTCTGAGGAAATGGACGCTCGGGGCAAGGAACTCGCAACACGATGTTGGAATGAGGATGAGGACTTTTTAGGCAAGGAGAAGATTGCTGAGTGGCTGGGCGGGGTGTGAGTCGCTTTTCGCTCGTTCTCAATTCTGGCTAAACCTCGCATGTAGTGCCAGTATCAACAAGGTTGCGCTGTACCATTACCTCGATTTTTTCGATTTCTCGGGTCTGCGCCTCGATATGGCTTTTCGGTGAGTGTCAGCTTCACACGTTCTGAGAAGTCGCTGAGCCCGAAGGTAGTCGTTTGTGCGCGAAGCTTTTTCTCAAGGCCGAGACGCAGCAGGTGGATCGGATTCTTGAACAATTCAGCAGACGGTATTGGGAGTGCAATCCTGGTGGAGCTTATGGCAGCGCAAGTACGTTGGACATTTCAGCATCTCGGGACTGAATTCAGACGCTAATCGTGCATAGATATCGTCCATGCGGTCTCCTACTCCCTTTTGCTACTGAACACTGACCTGCACGTGGCGGATCTCGCCACCCGCATGTCGAGGAGTCAATTTGTCCGCAACACGTTGACTGCGATTCAGATGCAGCTACAAACGATCTCCATCCGGCCTTCAATAACGGACCAAGACTCGATCAGTCTGCGAGGCGGACGGACGGAGAGTATGGACTCGACACCTCCAGCGACGATGCGTTCGAAGCGGAGCGACAGCATCACGAGTTGGCACAGTGTGTCCAAGGACGCGCTTGCTGCTGTCGCGGCGATGAACGACCCGGCGGCGAATGGAAGCACGCCCTCTGTGCATGTTTCGGCATCTGGCCATGAGGCCCGTTCATCCGTGTCGAGCATAGTGTATGGCCGTGGATGGGAGATGGAGATGGAGAATCTGCTCAAGGTATGTGTCGTGTCGTCTGCTTGCAGAAGGATGTTTGCGACGTGGAGTCTATAGGAGATGTACAATGCGGTCAAGAGCCAGCAGATCCTGCAGCCTCTGAACACGAGTCGGTCTTCTGTCGGCACGCCCGGGCTTGGACCTGGAACGATGCTCAGGAATCGGAGCCAACGAGGGCCTCCAGATAGGCTGGCGACGTTGAAGCGTGGGAGCATCCGGGGACTGCAGTCGATACTAGGAGCGCAAGGAAACAGTCCCTATAGCAGCAACAGCAGCATCGATGGGCGGAGCAGTCCGTCGCCCAGTTTTGCAACATCGACACATGAGGTGCGCTTGTTGAATTCTGTCTGCGCGAGCTGACGCCCGGCCAGAACATGTACAATTCGAGCTCCTCGTTCTTGACGCCGACGCTGGGTTTCGCGTCGAATCTATCGCACACTATCATTAAAGAGGCGCAGGAAGACGATGACCGCAGCGAGCATAGCGATGACTCGACGTCGACGAGCATCAGCATCAGCGATGCCGAGCTTGCGTTGCTCGGTGCGCCTTGGGCCAAGGAAGGCATGCTGTGCCGAAAACAATACTGGGAGAGCGTCGGCAAGCGCTCCAAGGACAAATCGTGGCTGGACGTGTTCGTTGTCATCCAGCGGGGAGAGCTGAATATGTTCACCTTTGGGGACAACAGTCCTGGGTCGTCTGGGGCATTTGGCGGGGGAAACTGGCTGGTGAGTTCGCTACTGACTACAGTTTGGTGCCGCTGACGGGGTTTTACCAGTCGAATGCCAGAGCAGTCGGGACTGTGTTGCTCGCTCATTCTCTTGCGCATGCCCTTCCGTCTCCTGGTTACAACCGACAGCGGCCGTATTGTATGGTGCTCACTCTAGCTAATGGCGGCGTGTACTTTTTCCAGGCCGGCACTGAGGAGCTCGTGAACGAGTGGGTCTCGACCTGCAATTACTGGGCTGCCCGCACAAGCAAAGAGCCGCTGGCTGGGGGAGTATCCAACATGGAATATGGCTGGAATCGGCTGGACGACTCGTCCCATAGTCAGTCTGAGACCGACGTGCCGACCGACCGGTCGGATGTCATGAGCGTTCGTAGCACCCGGAGCACGCGCAGCAAGTTTGGATATTCGGGCACGATGCGGGCCTCGCCGTGGGCGGACCGGACGGCCATCAACGACTGGAAGCCACCGATGCCACCGACAGTGTCCAGCCCGCATGACGAGGAGACGCAGCTGGAGGCGTTGCGCAAGCACGTGGCATCGATGAAGCGGGAACTCAAGCAGCACAACGAATACCGCGAGCCGATGGCTGCTCTTGTAAGTGGCGTCGGTGATGGGTCCTCGCTGTTGTTCTTGTTGCTCACGTGTCGGCAGTATCAACCACGGAGTGCGAACGCTATCAAGGCACAGAACAACTGGGAGAAGAAGTCGCAGTACCTGCTGACAGAGATTGTCAAATACGACTCGTACATCGACTCTCTGCAGTCAGCCATCTCGCTTCGACATGTGAAACGGGGAGAAAAAGGTGCGTGCTTCAGTCCGCGTGCTGTGGCGCATCACTGATCTCGGCCGCCGCGCAGCCCTTGAGCGGGCTCTCAACGGCCAGTCCGCGGACGACAATCTGCGCAAAGGCCGGCTCGGGCTGGAAGATACCATTGCCGAAGCCGAGGAACCGCCGACACCAGCCAACAAGCTCGCCTTCGGCTCCGTTCATGACGACGACGACTAACTTACATTCTGTGCTATATCTACCCACTACTCTGTGCCGTTTACTTACTTATTGTTTGTGTGTATCATCATCAGCAGGGACCGTATTTCGCGTCCGCAACATGTGCTTCGAGCCCGCTGGCTGACGTCTTGGGTGTGAAAACTGGCGCTGTCAGCCGTCCGCTGTATGCGTGTCTATAAACAGCACTCACTGGATCCACCCGCGTTTGGGGCATACCACACGGAGCCGACGTCGTTGTTGGCGTCGGTCCCAAAGTGGAATACGGCCGACGACTGCGAGCCCAGGAATCCGCTGTATTTGGAATTCAACGCAGGGCTATTGGCCCGGTCGAGGAAATATTGCAGATGCCTTGTGTGTGCGCGCGCGGTGAGCTTTAACAGTTGTAGGAACCCAAAAAAAGAACGGACTTGGTCCACAGCCCTTTGAAAAGTTGCTGTCGAGATCAAGCGTGTGAGCCAGAGTTTGTGGAGAAATAGGTCCACAGACCTGGTCTGCATCGCAGACGCTGCCCCCCGCGGCAGCGTTGTCGCAGGTCTCCTTGAGGATGTTGTTCTCGCTCAAATGCGCGATCGTCGCATCGAGTGTGATCTGCGCTTCCGCCAGCAATGTCGTGTTCCCGGTGGCCAGTGCCAGCGAGGAGAGCCCGGATGCGATAACGCCTTGGTTGTACGTCCACGTCGTCTGGCCGTTGTTGACACAAGTGTCCAGCGTCAGTCCGTCATTCCACAGGCCTTGTGAGTTGCGCATGCCGCTTGCGCGTACTGTCCATCAGTGAGCGATGTTACAGAGAATACACGACAGAGCGCGCACGCCAGTTCCATGTCTTGATGGCATTCGGGAGGAACATGCTCTGGGAGGGGAATCGGATGGCGCCTTCGCTAAAATATGAATGAGACAGAGTGCGGAGAAGATCGCTTTGGAAAACAAACGCAGAAGTCAGGAGGAACAGTTGGTTTGTGATTGCTGCCGACTTGTTTGTCAGTTGTTCATCCGTGAGTTTGAGTTGTACCATTCTTGTAATTGTGTGCGGTGCTCCACCAGACTGTTTGAGAGAGGATCAGCAAAAACAAAGTTGGCAGAAGCTTGCACGATGTACCTCCGCCGCCACAAGCGTTGTCCCATTGTCCTGCAAACGTCCATACTGCTCAACACAGCTACTGCAATCAGGGCAACCTACCCGCGATTATGTTGTACACAGTGAGGGCACTGTTCTATCGCATTCTGAGCATATAGATCACAGACCCAAACAAGAAAAATTACCCAATACGCAGTCGCATCAATCCCCCGCGCAACCTTGTAGTCTGCCATCTTCCACAGGCTGAGCACGATCCACTAGAATGATAAGCAATAGATTAGATTAGATAAAATGAGGCTGAGGCAAATCCAAACCAGCGCATCGTCGTTGGCACCGTTGAAGATGCCCTGCCAGTGCGCCGCGCTAGTATCTTGCGTCGAGCGGCCCAGGAAAGATTGGTCTGCAACCGCCGAGAATTGATCTGTCCCGGTCGCAAGCATCTGTGCGCGGATCAGCCGACACCCGAAGTGGCTCGGCTTGCGGCTTGCGGCTTACGAGATTGTGGAGATCCTCGAGTGTGTTCTGGACAGCAGCCGTCATGACGAGAAGCGGCGCAGAAGAGAAGGAGGGGACATACTGCGTCGGTCCAGAGCGACCCTGGAACAACGATAGTCAGAACTGGGTCGGCCGACGGTGGTTCAGCTGACCTCCGTTGTACATGCCGGACGACGCGTCAAAGTAGTGCGCCTGCAGTGTCTCCGCCACAGACTGGAAAATGGTGGGCGTCAGACAGGAGAGCGCCCCATGACTGTGCGCACCATTGCGGTATTCAAGGTTGCGGTGCACTGTCTCTTCTCTAGAGCGGTCGGAGATGCAGCCACAGTGGCTGACAGCAAAAGCCCGGCAACGAGAGAGAGAAGCGGAGGCACCATTCCGAGTAGCTCGAGTCTGATTTGGGTCCCCCATAACAGTCTCGCGATTTATATGCGCAGGGAACACATCTGCCAGTGACGCAATCGTCCCAAATCGACATCTCGACCAGTGAAGTCATATGAAAGTGCGGGAGAAGGATCTTGAATTGATGACTTGGAGAATGTGCGGTTGAGCGCCGGCCGTGAAGTATTCTGTCCAAGCAGGGGACAGGGTTGCGAAAGGCTAAGTTCAGCGGTCGACCCAATCTACCCCTCAGGATAGGTCTGAGAGTCTAACAGACTTTTTGGAAACGGCACATAACGCGATTTCTTTGCAAACTCGGCCTAGTGATCGGGGAACTGCTGAGTGCAAGTACTCACAAGTTATATTCACATGGGAGCAAGATGAGAGCGTCCCCGAACAGTTGTTGACAGCTGCTATCTCACGTTCTATTTGCGGCTGCCCATCAGGGCCTTGCTGCACTCCTGAGGTCATGAAACTTCAGCTTCTGAGAATCATATCTTCCTGGGCTCCAACGACTGTGCGCCGTAGAGCTGAGATGAAGGGACGGAGTCCGCGGGGAGCGATCGAGAGTCTTCGAGATCGACCTTCGACACAGAGCAAGCCTAGAATCGATTCTCTGATTAATTTTGGTGCCTCCAGTGTGGACCAAGTTCAGTAATTTTTTCCTCGTAGTGGTTGCGCGATTTTGCTCCCTTAGACTGCTCAAGGCGTGAGACCCCCCAGCAGCAATATATCTCGGCTCACGTACTTGCCATGCTTTTCATTCCCGGACATTCATTCGACTTGATGTGTTGCACTCGGACGCCCTACAACATCGAGGTCCTCTTTGCTTTCGAGTTGGAACCGTCCACAGCCAGGCCGCTGGGAATTGTTCATCGCTTTCATCCACCGATGTGCATAACGTAGACCGGCACAGTCACGAGAAGAGCTGATATTTGCGGAGTTTCGAGCAGACACAGAGTGGCAGTGTGGTCAACTCCTAGCTCTGTAGTTGGGAAGGATGCGGCACGGAGTAGGAACAACAGTCAGGAGCGCTCTTGAATTCGATCGATCGGGCCCAGTATAGAAACCAAATTACCATTTATGTTTTCTCTTCGATCAAGAGGAAGTCTTCCCACCTGCCCTCACCTCCGAGTCGGACTGGGGTGTTGTGCTCTTTATCTGATACTGATAAGTATTGACAGTCGGCCTCGCGTCAGTACCGCTCAACCTGACACGTGACAGTCGAGGTCATGTGAGGTTGATTGGGGTGTGAAGTCACACAACACCCGTTCTCTGATTGAATCCCCCACAATCTCCTGCGTCTCCTCATCCTGCGAAATACCCACTGTCATACTTACTCGACTCTACTAACGCTCCGACACGACTTGACTTACGAAACCACGAAACCACTAAATTCCAAACATGTCTGAAGCCGGTCAACGCCTCAGTCCCATTTTGATGCGTTCTGGCACCCCCGGTAGCTTTGTTCCCAAGCATTCGAAGTCCATCCTTTACTAAACTGATTGTAGGTCCGGCAGAGAAAGGTTAATAGCTGCTTGCCACCTCTCGTGGGCGCTCTCTGACTGCTTTTACCCTAGTGCTCCGCTATCTAGAAGGCATGTCCCGCGAAGGCGATGACGTCGACATTTCTCCCCCTCGGTCGCTCGCAGATGCTGAAGAGTACAACGCTACCATCCCGGAGATGCTGCGGTCCCCTGGCGTCCGAAGCAAGACCAGTCAGGCTCTGCGGGACTTGGCCAAATCACCTGTCAGCTACGACGATCGTTCTAAGGTGGTGGCGTCGCGCTCGGCGGCGACAAGCAAACGCGCACGAGGACAGTGAACGGAGACGATGCGGCCTCGATAGAGCAAAACGGGCAGCGCTCAGAGTTTGGAGATCATCCTTTGCCTGTGGTGCGTCCCACTATTCTATTCACAAAAGTTTTTGTCTCAACTAAGTGGCGGGTAGCGTCAGCCCAGCTTTGAGCCAGGTCCGAATGACGACCCCGGCCCTCACTATCCTTCGTTCGACTCCGGGCCCTCGTTCGGAAACTTCGGACCCATGCCCGACGATGGACCCTCCCGCACACCTATGTTCCAACCTACATGGACAGTACGTGCACCAAGCGTACAACCTGTACGACGATTTTGACAGATTCAAAATAGCCTGACTGGGGGCATGCAGTGCCAGCGTATGCGAAGGTTCCCCTGCCTGAATCCAGGACAGGAAGCGTGAACGTTGACGGGGAGGCTGCGTCTCAGGCTTCGAAGAAGGCACACACGCAACGTACTGCTGTGAGGTGTTCTGGTACAACTATCGAAGTCAACTAATCGGTATAGTCAAAGGCCCAGCAGAACGACGAACGTCCCTGGTCTCCCATGTCGAGTCGATCTCGCCTGACCAAGGCCACCGAGAAGGCCACTGCCTATCCTGCCTTGCCGGAAAGTCGTGTCGGTGAAGACGATTCTCCGCCTCGGTCCAAAACTGTAGGTTTCCTGCCATGACTTTTTCGTCTCCTGAGGTCCTTCCCAGCACTCTCCACCGCCGCCGCAATCCCCATCACGGAAGGCGGAGCCGCTGTCGCCTCGAAGCGCCACTCGCAGCATGCAGAGTAAGCGAAATGACCATTCGCAGAAGCGTGATTGATGTGCGAACAGACCCTCCGCGTTCTCCCGGCGGATCCATGTTCTCTGGCGGGCATCAGAACAGACCATTTTCGCCCTATCGACACGCCCCTACCCACGAGGACCTTCTGCACGCAGCGGTCCGGGGGCGTGCATTTATCCCGCCAGATCTAGACCAATCCGCAGCCGAGCCAGCCTTACCACCTCCGTCAACGACGACTCCAGTGATGAAAGCCGCCTCCGTCGCTCGCTCTCAGTTCTCTGCGCAATCACCACTGCCTGTCAAAGCCCCATCGATTGCCTCGCACAGGACCGGGAGCACAGCCACACCTATCCAACGGCCGTACTCCCCGAATGAGCTTAACCAAGAGGAGGAGCAGATCGTCCAAGATACACTTGCAGGGAGAACCCCTCGGACGTCCCATTATGCGCCGTCGGTCTTGGGCTCGGATGTCGTCAACTCCCATTTCCACGACATGGACCTCTGCGTTCTGCTGCACCAGGAGAATGACCCCACCGTCCACGATGTTGTCAAGAAGGCTCTTCGCAAGGCAATCCGACAGCGTGTCAAGAAATTGGGCATGAAGCACGACACCGAGGTACGGGATCTCCCACCATCTGTATTGTATTGCTCAACCTGTGCAGTCAATCAGACAGTACCGAAAGGCGCATGACCATGATCCCAGCGTGCATTTGTCTCAAGAAGATCTGGTAAATTCTTTCATATTACCCAATCTGTTCGGCAACTGAACTGGCGTATAGGAAGAGCCTCCGAAATGGGCAGCCGACATCAAGCGTGAACTTGTTCTGATGCAGCAGCGGATTGAAAGTCTCGGCCCGAAGATTGATGGGCTCAAGTCACCGAGCGAGGGCCATTCCAAATTGGACTACGAGGAGGAGGAGCCTGTCCAATACAATGAGACTCCGCTCACTCGCACGGTCAATATCCACACTCAGCCGACTGGGACCCTGGCCGAGTCGTTATACCAGCACCCAGAAGAGGAGCATGTCATCCTCGAGGAGGACGAGGTCAACGAGGGATCTGACGACGGGACCGAGAAAGAACCGATGGGATCGGATGCCCTTTCTCAGCAACATAATCTCCTGCCTCGTGACGAGTCCCCAGGCCACCAGCATTTCGAGGAAGAGCTGTACAAACTGCGGCAGAAGCCGGCGGGAAGCAACCTGTCCTACGAAGTCGGGCTGGATGACGACGGCGATTACGACGACCGTAGTGGCGAGGGACCCAGTCCTACGGGCTTGCAGACCATTCCCGACCGCGAATCGAATGCCGATCGGGAGTCGAACGCCGAAGTCGCCAACGATGAAGCAGCTCCACAATGGAATGCTGGTGATATCAGCCACGAGTCGCAGCCCCGTCTTCCGCCATGGCAGCTGATCCACCAACGGCTGCTTACGTGGGCCATCATTTGGCCTGCGAGCGACCTGGATACAGCACTGAACAGCACCACTCGCGGGCAGCAAGTGAACGAAGTCGCGCTGACGATCTGGTCCACTCAGACCTACAAGCGCTATGTGCGTGCCAAGTTGACGGACAGTCCGCAGGGCCTGGTCGACCGCCTCTTCGTTCCCCCCAATGTCGCTGATGCCATCAGCAATGCTGTATTCAATGGTCGACACGGCGATGCGTGTGGCATGCTCAGAGACCTGTGGAGTCCGTTTGGTCTGGATGGGATGCCGAGGTTAATTGTGGTGTTAGCCAAACATCGAACAGACCCGAACCACTGGGTTGTGCACAGGTAAGGATAGATTGTGCTGTTCTTTGCCCTGTGCTGAACGCTCTCGTTAAGGTTCTCCCTTCCTGAAGGTGCACTGACGACATACGATTCGTATCCGGAGCGGACTTTGCCGGACGGACGGGTGCGTCGGTACTTCCACTGTCTTGAATAATCTGGGCTGACTGTCCTCAGCCACTGGGCTGGTGGTTTGCCATCCGCGTTGCCTGGCCCAATGCCAATTACCCCAGTCCAGACAATCTGATGCAAAAGATGGTTCGGCTTCACCGGCCCTTGCAGCTGGCCATTGACAATTCGGTCGCTGCCTGTGGACTGTGGAGGAACATCCTCATGGGCTCTCGGGCTGAGCGCAGCTTGGATCTGGAGAGGCTCAGAGATTTGATCAACACTGAGGTCAAAAACCTGCGGCAGAAGAAACAGATCGGCAAGTTGTCCATTGCGGGACCTCGGCCAGTCTGGGACATGCATTAACATTTACCAAATATATTCGCGCGATACCTTTACCTATAAATTCCCGCCCTGCTGTTGTATCTACTCTTAGCTGTATAGTCGACTCGATATGCCTTTCTTTACAAATCGGATTTATTGTGGCTGTGGATAGGCTGTTGCCTGTGTTGACCTCGTCACGCCGCCGTGACACGACGTCTCCATCCTTGTCCATAGCATTGACAATAAACCGCTTTCCATGTCCGACGCACCGACTCTGAGTATCACCATGTTAGGTGCGGGCCAGGAAGTCGGTCGCTCCTGTTGTGTTCTACAGTACAGAGGGAAGACTATTGTCTGTGACGCCGGCGTGCATCCCGCACACGGTGGAATGGCCTCGCTTCCTTTCATTGACGAACTCGACTGGAGTACGGTAGACGCATTGCTCATTACCCAGTGCGCATGCCCTCCTGTTTACGCGTGTCCTTGATCTAAATTGCTCAGTTTTCACCTCGATCATGCTGCTGCCCTCACGTATATCACCGAGAAGGTGAAACAGGACAGTCCTTCTCCTTGCTGCGTCTAATATGTATCTATAGACCAACTTTCGGGAAGGCAAAGGCAAAGTGTACATGACCCATCCGACAAAGGTCCTTCACAAGTTCATGATGCAGGACTTTGTGCGAATGAGGTGAGCATATTTGTTAGCTGGTATGTCGAGTAACCGATGTCCCTGTAGCTCCACCTCCTCCGATGCCCTATTTACTCCGATGGACATGGCAATGTCTCTATCTTTCATCACCCCCGTCTCCGTTCATCAGCTGATAACACCATGTCCTGGTGTGTCGTTCACGCCCTATCATGCAGGACATGTGTTGGGGGCCTGCATGTTCCTGATCGACATCGCGGGTCTCAAAATTCTGTACACGGGCGACTACTCTAGGGAGGAAGACCGTCATCTCGTGAAGGCAGAGCTGCCCCCCATTCGTCCGGATGTCTTGATTGTCGAAAGCACTTATGGTGTGCACAATCTGGAGAGCCGTCCGGATAAGGAGCTGAGGTTCACAAACCTGGTTCATTCTATCATCTCACGGGGCGGCCATGTACTCCTCCCTACATTTGCGCTCGGTCGTGCCCAAGAGCTGCTGTTGATTCTGGACGAGTACTGGAAGAAGCACCCGGATCTGCACCGTGTACCGATCTACTACGCCTCAGGTCTTGCCCGGAAGTCTATGGCGGTATATCAAACTTACATCCATACCATGAATTCGAACATCCGGTCCCGATTTGCTAAACGAGACAATCCTTTCGTGTTCAAGTGAGTCACATGCACCTCTACACAATACTGGCTGGCTGATGGACTTCCAGGTACATCTCAAACCTTCCCCAAGCCCGTGGATGGGAGAAGAAGATCGCGGAAGGACCCCCATGCGTCGTCTTGGCCAGTCCTGGATTCATGCAAAGCGGACCAAGTCGAGAACTGTTCGAGCTGTGGGCACCAGACTCGCGGAACGGGCTGATCATCACGGGCTATTCGATTGAAGGAACCCTAGCTCACGTAAGTGGAACTCACCATCCTCTTCGTACATCTGTATTGTATTGCATCAATGGATATGTTTTCACCCCACGGGGATCTGAGCTCATGGATTTCTCAGGATATCGTGAATGAGCCAGAGGAAGTCGAATCCGTCAAGGGTGGCATGATCCAGCGCAAGCTGTCCGTGGCCTACATCTCGTTCAGTGCTCATGTTGATGGCGCTCAGAACGCAGAATTTATCGAGGCTGTTCGAGCACAGCATGTGGTGAGTCATCCGTCTGCAGAGCGAGCGGCTTGGTGTTTATTGCTACTAGGTTTTGGTGCATGGGAAGCAAGATGCGATGGCTCGGTTGAGAGCGAAACTGACGTCGCAGTACAAGGAGCGGGAGGAAGATGTGAAAATCCACACCCCGCGCAATCTAGAAACGCTGGAGCTCTCGTTTCGCAGCGATCGGGTGGCGAAGGCCATTGGAACACTGGCTGATCAGGTGCCGCGAGCTGGGGACGTGCTGTCGGGTCTGCTGGTGTCCAAGGACTTCTCGTACACGCTTTTAGATCCTCGAGATCTGAAAGACTTCGCGGGTTTGTCCACCTGTTCGGTGACTCAGCGGCAAAAAATAACCCTCGGAGTACGGTGGGAGCTCGTCAGATGGCACGTGGAAGGCATGTTTGGGGGCCTCGAAGATGGACTGGACGCAGACGGCATCCCTACGCTCAGGGTAGGCGCATGTGTCAATTTCGAAATTCCGCTCAATGCTGGACAGATTATGGGCGCTCTCGATGTCAAGTTGACCCAGGAGCATGAAATCACGTTAGAATGGGAATCGAGCGCCAGTAATGACATGCTCGCAGACTCGACGCTGGCCCTGATATCAGGCATTGACCATAGCCCTGCTTCAGTGAAACGTGAGGTCGAGGCGGATACCTACATGCTTGGCGCTAACGCGCCTGACAGTCACGTCGCATTCCCACGTTCACTCCCACGCAAAGCATCCCCACGCTCAAACTGACGACCACAGCGTCCGGATTCAGCGCATCGCATGGTTTTTGGAAGCCCATTTCGGGGATGTGGAATTTCATCGACCAGAAGATGCTGAGGAGGATCCAGAGCAAGGTGAAGACGAGAAACCGGCGGAACCGTCGATGCTCGTTCACCTCGATGATACGGCCGCTCGAATCAACCTCGTCTCTTTGGTGAGTCTTTTCGGCTACGCCTAGACATACGCTCTGATTGGAGAGCAGAGTGTTACGAGCGAGAGTGAGCCATTGAAAAAGAGGGTTGAGGCTGTATTGGACATGGCCGTGACCACTGTGTCCACGTTGGGAGAAGCTTTCGTTTCAAGACCATCTGGCTTTGGATCTGCAGAAGTTGTCAAAACGGTCCAGTCCAAGGGGGGCGACCGAGTCGTTGACGGCGAAGGATCTGAAGGGGATTCTATGCAGCAGGTCCATGATTAGATTAGATAATCTACATATGTAATGTCGGCTCCGACACCCTGTCTTGCTTAGTGAGCGGCCTACTGCATTGGCGCATGTATCGTATATGACTTGGTTCAAACCCATCTTTCGACTCTCCATCCAAATGTGTGCTATGCCTGCCCGACGCTCCTCCACGCGCATAGCTTCGTCTGAATCCTCTGCATTGAAGCGTAAAGCAGATCCACCGCCCAAGACCACCAAAAGAGCCAAACGTTTGCCGGACCCTGTTTCCGACCCCGCTGCCATAGCCCCACAAGTTACTGAGGAAGTACACATCTCCGAGAATACTGTTGTCCCGGCAGATGAACTTCTCACATTCTCCTTCGAAGAGGCTCGGAAGCACTTGATACGGGCGGACAGCCGCTTCGAAGACTTGTTCGATCGGCTTCCTTGTAAACCATTCCAGTTTCCTGAGCAACTGGATCCTTTTAGGCATGTTGAGTGACATTCTTGTGGATTTCTCTCTCAACCCCAGGCAAGGTCGTTGGCTACCTCCAGTACGGCGGTGTCATGAGACTGGAGAGGAAGCGCTCACCCAAGAAGTCCTAGGTCAACAGATCTCCTGGCTTGCAGCCCGCTCAATCACACACAAGTTCATACGGCTTTACGATCCCTCTATTCCAGAGAATCGTGCGGACTAGTCCGTGCTCCGTCTCTCGGTGCGACAGACGAGTTCTGACGCGCGCTGATAGCCTCAGCGAAGCCTTCTTCCCCACACCCCAGCAAGTTGTAGGCACAGAAATGGCACGCTTGAGAACTGCGGGACTGAGTGCTCGGAAAGCAGAGTACAGTAAAAAAACGCTTCATCTCTGCCGCCATGAGCGGATACTCACATGTTTCCAGTTCTTGACTTGTCGGCGAGATTTTCAGATGGTTAGTGAGACGAAAGGCTACCGGAAAAATTCAAAATTGCTGCAGGACGTCTTTCGACCGATAAACTGCTTAAGTGCACTGATGAAGAATTGGCTGAGATGCTGCTGGAAGTTCGCGGTATTGGCAAGGTAAGCTACAGTCTTTGACTCCCGTGCATGAAAATAAAGGTGTGATACGTAGTGGACCGGTGAGTAAGCTCAGCCCGAGGTTGATTTGCTCTGAACACCTGAAAAGTGGACATGTTCGCCCTGTTCTCTCTTCGTCGGGCGGACATATTGCCGGTCGGCAAGTCATCTTGCATGCAAAAAGGCGTTTAGAACGTGAAACTCATACGGTTTCCAGGTGATTTGGGTGTTCAGCGCGGGCTTGTGCGCTGGGCGCTAGCGCAACACTCTCCGACTTATTCATACATGATATCACCCGAGAAATTGCCAGCGTCAGACAAGAAACCAGAGGTTTCGAAAGACGACGATGTTCTTCCCAGTTTCACTGAAGATGCGCGCGCTATCCCTTCTCGTGTTCAAGATGAAAGCGCGTCGATTCCGATTCCGCCGATATTTACACCCTCGATTAACCGTACATTGACTCGGCCCACTTCTACCTTGGTGCCTCTTCCCGAAGGACTCACCGCTGCAGAACTCAAAAGTAGATTGAGCGGAAAGAAGAAAGTCAAGTACGTCATTTCTTATTAAACTCGGCTGCTGTGATGGATGAACTTGTCGCCATTTTCCCAGAGGCGCCTTGTTGTCGCCGGCTCACATGGAGGCTCTGACCGAGAACTGGCGACCGTACCGCAGCATAGGTCAGTAAAATGGCCCAGCATCACCCCAACTAATTTCTTCAAGGTGTTTATTACATGTGGTGCCTGTCGGATGCGGAATGATGGCGGATTCAATCATTAATGTTACCTATATACACGTGACCGTGACTCAACGCGCGCCACTTTTGTTCTCTGCAAGTCTCCTCCATCGAAGCTCCCTTGTGGGCTTCTGCTTCTCCAGAATTGGGCAGCAGAAAGAGCGAGCAATCTGTTTCTGGCGTTTTTCTCGCAACGCTTCTACCTCTCCTCATGCGGACCTCCAGCTCTCGTCGCTCGAACCTGCAGCCTCTCATGATACCCGAGCTCTTAGCTTCTTCTCCGAGGGAAGCTGGATACCACTCGCCAGCCGAGAGTGATAGCTTGCAGACCCCAACACCTATATACGACCACGGCGAGATTCATCTCCAGTTCAAACATGTGTCACAAGACCATCTTTCTCCGCGCATTCATCCGTACATACGCAAAGGACACTGCGATACTCCACTATCTCCTTCTCCTCTTCAAATCTTCCTCCCGTCCCCGAAAAGTCTCGAGCTTTCCTTACACGCGTCGCCGTCGTCCTCTCGTTCGGCGAGCTTCTCACTTCACGGATCGCTCTCCAGCAGCAGCGGCAGCTTTGTGAGATATAACAGTGAACCTCAGTCAGGAAACCTCCGATGCAAACACGCCAATCCTCGTGCTTCTTCTGATCCCGACGCTCGCACTAGTCGCACACCCCAAGAGCGACCATTGAACTTGAAGGGATCAGCCCATTCACCGCGTTTCCCTCCCAATCACGAACTCAATCCGTACTTTTTACGCGATTATCAGGTGATTAAAGTTCCATGCGGAACTCTGACGCTGAACGTTTTCTTGTAGCTTGAAGATGAGCTGGGCTCGGGAGGATATGGCTTTGTGATGACCGCTCTTCGACATGACGGGCTCGAGACTGCAGTCAAGTTCATCCTCAAGGAGAAGATTCCGGACCATGCATGGATGAATGATGAGGTGTGTCGTGTGTGTTCATCTATACTTGTGCTATTTGACAGAACGTTCCTCAAACAGGTTTTCCGTGTTTTGCCGCTAGAAGTGATGCTTCTGAGAGCGATTGATCATGATAATATCGTCAAATGCGTCGAAGTCTTTGAGGATCCGGTTTATTATTATCTAGTGGGTGTTTCTTGTATCAACAACCGCGCGCATTGACGACTAGCTCAGGTCCAAGAACTGCACGGCTCACCTTGGCATAAAGCTGTCCGTAACGGTCCGACGTCTCTGGTCAAATCCAGTGTTTGTGTTTTGTCGTCTTCCGTCTCTGTAGACTGCATGGCCAAGCCTCAAGGTTTTTCTGCTGACGGCCGCCAACTACATCAAAGCGCCGAGGATGTTCATCTCAAGCGGAAGACACCGGCTTCGCGTCCCGCGCTTTCTGTTCCCCGCAAGCCAGAATATTCTCGACGTCCCTCTTATGATCTTTTCGAATGCATTGAGCAGTCTGAGCACAAACGATTGCCTGAGTGCCAGGCTCGGTTCGTGTTGGCTCAGGTGGTCGAAGCTGCATACTATCTGGATATCCATGGGGTCACCCACCGAGATATCAAAGACGAAAACCTAGTCATTGACCGGAACCTCAAGGTATGCAGGCCTGTGGCATTGCGGCTTCCATCGCTGAGAATGCTTTTCAAGGTCAAACTTATTGACTTTGGAAGTGCCGTGGTCGAAGACCCGGAGACTCGCCCGTATCACACTCTATTTTTTGGGACCACGGCGTACGCTTCCTCCGAGATCTTGCTCAAGAAGCCATACCAGGCTCCACCAGCGGAAGTCTGGACTGTCGGGGTCCTCCTGAGCTTTCTTCTCACGGGATCATCGCCCTTTCCGACTGTCAAGGACGCCATCGACGGTCGGATTGTCCTTTCAGACTGCCCGAAGGACGTGTCGGCTGGGGCCTTGGACCTGATGCGTCTTTGCTTGGACCCCAACCCCAAAACCAGAGCTACCATCGGAGAGGTCAGGATCCATCCTTGGCTAAACTCGCACTAGGCTCGACCTGACAGACCATTATCATTATCCCATACTTTTATCAGCAGTTAGATACCCACATGCATCTGTGTAACCCTCCGCATCGTTTTGTAATAGCATCAGTCTCACATTGAATCACGTGCCCCCTCACATCTTCTCTCCGCTTCTGATGTTCAGAACAGGTAGATTGTCCAGGGCAAGGTAGCAACCGGTTTGACCCTTATTTTCAGCTGCATCTTTGGTGACGAGAGCATCCCTTCGTGCGCCTGGGGCGCTCTATGGTACACTATCATTGACCAGTCACTCGTCGGAACTGACCCGATTTACAGCTCCGCGGGCCTTGCACACGTCCTCGATAGTCAGGCAAGAACCTGCGCCCATCCCAAACCACAGCCTCTCCCCTACCGAACCCATCACAACCCTCGCACAACGTGGATCCAACCAACTCAGTCTCGAGACTCCGCAAAACAAAGCAGGTGCGGCCCACCAGATACTTATCGAAGCCAAGATACTGACGAGCTTGTTACCAGAGTATGTACTTTCTACGCTTGACAAAGTCGCAAACTGGGCAAGACAGGGCTCTATGTGGCCCATGACTTTCGGTACGGCATCTCATACCGCTTGCTGCAAACTTGTTCACCGTGTCCAGGTCTTGCGTGTTGCGCTGTTGAAATGATGCACATGGCTGCCGCCCGTTACGACCAAGATCGGCTCGGTGTCGTATTCAGAGCTAGTCCGAGGCAGAGCGACATCATGATCGTCGCAGGCACGCTGACGAACAAGATGGCTCCTGCGTTGCGCAAGGTCTACGATCAAATGCCAGAGCCCAGTGCGTAACATCACTTGTGAGATGAAGTGCAGGCATTTATGGACGCTCAGGATGGGTCATCTCGATGGGCTCCTGTGCCAATGGGGGAGGTTACTACCACTATTCGTATTCGGTCGTTCGCGGCTGTGACCGTATGTTCATTCGTCTAATTCCCTCAAGGTCAGGCTCTTATCTGCGCACAGGTATCGTTCCTGTCGATATCTATGTCCCGGGTTGCCCGCCCACGGCTGAGGCTCTACTCTATGGAATGTTGCAACTGCAGCGTAAGATGCGGAGAAGCCGAAAGACCGTTCTTTGGTAGGTTTTATTGTGCCTTGCCATCAAGAGTTTCACTGAAGAGCTGTTACAGGTATCGCAAGTAGGAGCATCCGCCGCCTGGAAGCATCCCTGTAGTCAAAGTAATACGTCGAGAAGCTCTTAGATAGGCTGTAGGACGGGCAATATACGCTTCGTTCCTCAAAAATGGATGACCAAATCAAATTCAGTTCGCATTTGGGTAGATTTTTTTGCGGTTCAGCGTGCTGGATAGACAGACGGCGTAGTTTGGGACAGCATAATTTGTGGCTGGGTGGCTGTGTCCAACCTACACTTGCCCGTCATGGCTGCCGTGCTACCCGTGCGCGACCTTCCCGCCGTTAACCCCTCGTCGTTCCACCGTATCCTCCTTACAGAAGCAGACTCCCGTTATCCATCCCCGAGAGCTTCTACGCTTCCTTCAGAACGATCCCGGGAACCCACGGATACCCAAAGAGGGACCAGAGAGCCTCAGCATTCAGCAACCGCTCCGCCGGATGCTCAAATGCAGTTTGCCGAGTCTTCTCGAAACGTGGCTTCTGCGTCACCTGCAAACCAACGAGACGTCGAGTCGTTCGACGAGAGTAAACTTTCCACTGCACCGTCTAGCGTTTCTGTAGACGTCCGTGTAGGTCTCGTCGATCGAGCACAAAGAGGAGTCTCTGGGCAGTCTCAACTGTCCCCAGAAATCCTCTCCCCACTTTCTGCGGCATCACCTCGTCATCCTGCTTTGGGCTCTGGCTCGTCGAGCAAACCATTAAATCCCGTTTACATTCCTCCGCCCATCATGCCGCTCTCCGCTTCTCCCGGCTACTCTCCTCCGGTTTCTGCCAATCCACGCGCATATGCCCAGCAGCCGACGTACATAACCCCAACCTCCCCCCAGAATCCAATAGGTCTTTCGTCACCACCTCAAGAAGAAGTCTGCGTCGAATGTGCCATGCGCGACCAAGACATGATTGACGTCGATGTGACTTCGCCCGGAATTTGGGAACGCGAGAGCGATGTCGCTTTCAACGACCTTCTGCGAAGAGAGCTGGAAGACGAAGCCAATGGGATTGTCGTCGAGGACTCGCCCAAGAGACCTCGTGCCCGGGGCGGTCGTCTCACGGAAGACAATCTTCGTTTGTGGTTGAGCATCGTACGTTCGCTAATTGGGACCCTTCTATTCTCACTTAATCAACTTTTCTTACAGAATCCCCGAGAACCAGCCTCTAAGCAGCAAACGCTGAAGAGCTACATCAAGTCACAGCGAACGTTGTTGGAAGCAGAGGCTCTGGCCCGTGCCCGTGCAATGCAGGAGGCCAAGCAGCTGGACAACCGGATGCGAGATACATATTCACAACTCCGACGATCTGCCTATGACACTGGGGCCAACTCTGGTCCGGTCGACGACTTTGGCGGGGTTCGCATCAAGTCACCTCAGTCGCCAACATCGATCCACCATCCCCGCTCTCAATCGCGAGAAGTCACGCTTCTGGAGAACGGTATGATTGTCGAGCACGTGGATGTTCGTAAGGAAGAAAAGGAGGCAAAAGAGCGTCGGAGAAAGGAAGAAAGGCGGGCTCGCAAGTCTTCTCGAGGGTCCGTCATCGATGTCAACTCCATCATTTCCGCCCAAAGTTACAGTCCGAATGACACTGGCCCCGGACTGTTGCCTTATTCCCGGTACTCGCAGGCCAGCTCTGCTCGGCCAACGAGCGTGCTGACCGCACCGCTGGACCGAACAGATCTTCCCAGGGCTTATTCGCAAGCCTCGTTCTCCGATGTGCATAGTCTAGGTTCACCGTCTCCGCGACGCAGCCGGTTCTTTGGAATGAAGAATTTGAGTGCTGGATGGATGAGCCAGGACAGCCTGGCTCCATCCGGTTTTTCAGGAAGTATGATGGACATGCAGTACGTTGTTTCCGTTTCTGATCGAAGTGCACCGCTTCACGTGTCTCTAGTGTGGCGCTCCAGAACGAAGCTCAGAGACCTCACGCCACTTCACCGATCGACGGGAACGCTCGCCGTAGCCAGCTCTGGCCGTCTGGAGAGGAAACAGTAAAGAAAAAGAAGAAGAAGGGTCTCGCCAAAATCTGGGGGCTGGTCACTGGGTCGTCGAAGCAAAACAACACGAGTGCATCTGCTGCCAGAGAGCCGTCGTCGTCGTACGATGGACCGGAAGACGACGGTCCGTTGGCCCCGCCGCCACCGTTATCTTATCTGGTCAACCGGGGCCGGTCAGGTGATGGAGCCAATGGCAGACATTCCTCTACGCCTTCACTGACGCTGACCTCGCTTGCGTCGCCTGCGGGTGCGTCGCCTTCCACCAACATCTTCCCCTCTCCATCGTCTTCACGTGATCCGGGCACAGACGTCACCCTGTCCAACGATGAGCTCGAGGAGGTCTCAAGAAACTCGCCGGCTGAGGCAGAGACCAGACGTGGCCCTAGACCCGATTCTGTTATGTCGTTCCGCGACAAATCGCTTCCTCCGCTGCCCATGGAAGCGTTCACGTCTACACCTGACGGTCGACCTCACACGGTAGTGGTCCCGGATTTCATGCCGCCCAGTGCGCCGTTCAGGACTGTAGAAATGCGGCGCCAGTCGTTCGGTGGCTTGGCATCGAGGCCTGTTCTCGGCTCCCAGGCGCTCCCGACGACCCAACCTGTTGCTTTTGATCAGCGCCGGCCGTTCGGGGCTCGATACGACGAGTATGGTCTGTCGCGACGGTCTCTGGGTCGATTGGACAACGTACAGGAGATTCGGCCGACAAGGACATCTGCGCCCAGCAACATGAAGAGGCGCAGTCGCTTTGGACTGTCCTCTCTGCTGGGCAAGAAGCAGACCAAGGACGACACGCCAGAGGAGACCCACCGCTTCCCCCCTCTCCGCCGCTCCGGCTCTGACGGTCCAGAAGACTTGACCACCGGCTACGCAACTTCGACGTCTAGACACAGCGCCTTCAGTCTCGGTGGTCGTGGCCCCCGCATTTCCGTGACCTCGCGGAAAGCCATCGAGGAGCTGGTATCTCAGGATGCCCAGTTTGTTGCCTACCGCTACCCGTCCAACGACCAGCATCTGGATATTTTGAGATAATCGAGGATAACAGTGCATCTACGACGGAAGTCTCTTTCTTACACGCTCAGTCATTGCTTACATTACACACACACACTCACACACACACTCACACTCATTCGCTTTGTTTTTGGCATGGTATTGGATAATTAATTGAATCAGTACAGCCCGTCGCACGAGCACGTGATTATCATCGTCACTCATCCCCGTTTCCTACGACTGCCGTTCTCTACTTCTCTTTGTCTGAGATCCATTCAATGGTATTGTCACGTATCGGGACCCGAAATATTCATTGCATCGTGTGCAGGCACCGCGCGGTCTTTCTGCAGAAGAGAAACGCGTCAAGCTCCTCGGTGTGTCCACAAGACCAGGATCGCTTCTTCACCGCTCAATTCACGCGTATTCATCAGAGATTTTTCATGAAAGTGTAAGTTGTTAGCTATCGATTTCACAGGAAAGCATGGTCTCGCTGATGTTCGCAGAAAGACTTTTATCAGGTGAGAGCATCGTCATCAGAACGTGGATGAAGGCTGAGCAAGTTCGAATGATAGCTCAAGGAACTAGAGAAGGTGTGTCGCACGCTCGGGATAGTCTCCTCGCTAAGCGATCAACAGCTTGGACCAAAGCTCAAGGGAATCGTCTCGCAGTCGGTGAAAGAGGTGTTGCAAACGCTCGTTGACGATGGCTTGGTCCAGGCAGATAAAATTGGCTCTTCTAATTGTGCGCTCTGTTCTATATGCGTGCAGAACATATGACCAACTCCACATAGTTTTCTGGAGCTTTCCTTCGCAACGGGGTGCCATTGTACGAGAACGCCGACGCCGACTATTAGCCGAGTCTATGGTGATTGACTTGCTTCGACAGGTCCAAGAGCGAGCGAGAATCCAGGACGAGACGCGAAAAGGATACGAGACACAAAAAACCGATCTCAAGAGACAGATAGAGACAGAGAAGGCAGCGAGAATAGACAATGTGCGGCCAGTTCCTAGAGCATGCGTTCAGGTCTCATTACTCTGGCGAAACAGCCTCATCGCAGGGAGAGGCTAGAATCACTGGCTAAGCTGAAACAGAGACACGTAGAGTTGCTGGATGAACTTGCGGCATACGGTGCTTGTGATCCAGTCAAAGTAGAGGAGACTCGACGGGCAGTGACACTAGCAAAAGAAGCGGCCATCCGCTGGACAGGTGCGAGTTACGCTCGACTCCGCCAAGGGACTAACATGATAGCCTGTTCTAGACAACTACAGCATGCTCTTATCCCATTTCACCCGACAACACGGTGTAGATGCCCAAGAAATTCGTCGGCATCTCGGTGTAGACGACGAGTATGAAGATGTCTGCTGAGGGGACCATGTGGAAAGATATTCGTATTTGACAGATAGAATCGCTCGATTCGCTCCCGCCGTCAGCTAAGATTGAAAGACTGCGCAAGGCGGCCGGTAAAGGTTGACAATTCGAGTAACACGGGCCTTGTGAACAAATGGAACGAGAAGACAAAGATGTTGACATCAGTATTGAGTTCCGGCCCGGACCGGATGCTTCGAGTTGCCGCTTCGTTCGGGACAGGCCAGCACCCAACCCCGCCCCGTCATGTCCAGCCCCAACTCAGTATCCAATGGCTCAGAAAATGGGTCGAATCTCAAACGCAGACGAGTGGAGGATGCTCAAAACTCTCATATTCCTAAGCGGGGGGCACGGTGAGACCGCAATTTCCCACACAGCCAAGCCAACGCACTAATCGTCTTCGCGCGCACTGCCAGTGCCTGCACGGCCTGCCGCAAGGGCAAGAACCGATGTGAAGGGTTTGGCGAGAACGAGGTGGGTTTTAAATCCGTACCGGCTCACCCGCCCCGCTGCCCACCGCCCGCGCGGCCCGGCTGAAAATTACCCCACATTCTCACTCACAACCCTCGAAGGGCCCGTGTCGTCGATGCCAGCTCAGCAATACTCCATGCGTATTCGAGAAACCCGAGAAAACGAAAAGCGCTCCCGTCATGGCGACGCCTGGTGTCGAGTACGTGTTGAAGAACTCGGGTGTGCGTAGGTTCTGATGAGTCCTTGCAGGCGTTTGTCTCGACTTGAGGGACAATATCTTGTGCGCTATCAGTATGTTGACGGCTCAGAAGATTTACGTCTTGTCATAGGTCATGCAAAGCCAGATGATTGGCATGCAATCTTCTTTAGATCGCATATTGCTTGCCGTACAAGGCCAGGCGCAAGGGCAAACCCAACCAACACCGTCTGTCTTTCCGGGCCGGAACGGGTTCGACAGTCCTTCGAGCGGCGCATCTGCATCTCAACGCCGCGCGTTTCCCCCGCTTCCTGGATTTGCCCCACCTGTGAGCTATTGTTAGACATGCTCGACCGCAATACTTACTTCTCAGCCGCACAAATATGCAACGTACGGGATTGTGCCGAGCACAGCTCCATCCTCTGAAGATGAATCCGAAGACACGCTGCCTCGGTCCACGTTGAACGCGCCCATTGAAGCTCTGCAAGGGCTAGCGAATGCGGCGGCTGAAGCAGCGGCTGTGCCATCGACGTCGACACCGCGAGTGAAAAAACGCAAGCGCGCCGAGCCCATACCGCGGAATGCGTTCCCCCATGTGGTTGAGAAGGTTTGAATCGTCTGCGATAATGAACGGTGGCTTATGGCCATTTACAGGGTTTGGTGTCCGATACAGAAGCGAGGGAATTATACAACATGTGAGTCCCATGCCACATGTCCCGCATAACCACTGACTTGTGTCCAGTTTCTTTGCGGGATGCCATCTGTTCATTCCACTATTCGATCCGTCGTATGACACCTACGAGAGCTTGATGGAGCGCAGTCCATGGACTTTCGACGCAATTCTCGCTGTCGCTGGGAAGATTCGCAGTGGAAATGGACCACTCAGCCCGACCTTCTACAGATGTCTCGAGGAAGCGCAAGGAATTGCACGGTCCTCTCTTTTTGGTCCCGTAGTGCGAAAAGAGGCCGTTCAAGGTGCCCCATGATGAGTCCGATATCGACTGTGACTAATGTCGCGTGGCAGGCATGTTGCTCCTTGCAGCTTGGAGCACCAACGGATGGCTGCCGAGTGGACATGCCATGAGAATGGCTCTCGACCTAGGCCTGCATCGAGCGCTGGAAAAGCTGGCGGATGAGTCAGGAAAGCAGCGCACCGAGGAGGAAGAAAGAAACCTTGGTATTCTCTGATTCGACAGGCGCCCGACCGGATGGATGCTGATATCGATTTCTAGTTGTGTCGGCAAGGATATGGCTTTGTCTGTATTGGTTCGATCACCAGTTCGTCTGTCTCAGCTTTCCTGCCTAGAGATCTCTCACGTGTCCAGGATGAGCTTGGGAACGGGCCGGCCAATCGTTCTCCGGGACGAGAACTCGATTCGTCACTGCCGCCTGTTGCTCACGCATCCCATGGCATCACCAACCGATGTCAGACTCATTGCACAGGTCGAGTTGATTGGTCAGAAGAGTGAGCCCGATCGCACCGAGTGTAGCTCGTGATATAAGCTGACATCGGAGCAGCTCAGATCTACGAAACGCTTGCCCCGTTGAACGGCCAGGTTAACCACAGTACCCTGGCCTTCATCCGGCGGGCCAATGTCGCGCTCGACAAATGGTGGACGGATTGCGATGAGCTCCATCGTAAGCGAGCGGGAGATTGTTGGTATATGTTTATCTGACTCGTGCAGGGCAAACCATGGATGAGAACTCGCTGTTGCGCAAAGTTTTGGCTGGCGAGCTGCACTACGCCAAGTTGTGGTTGGTTTGCGTCGCTCTCCGCGGCGTCGCGTGGGACAAGATGCCTTTCGAGCAACGGGAGCTGGCATTCCAGGCAAAGGATGCTGCTTTCACTTGTCTCTCTATATTCCTCAATTCTCCCGAGTATCGGTCAGTTCTGCTGTCTGCGGGCTATATCGATTTGACTGACTTCCTGTCCAGCGCTGCTCTGCGTTATGCTGTACATGATAGCTTGGTCACAGCTGCCTTCTCTGGGCTCTTTCTGTTGAAAATGGCCAGCTTGTTTCCGACGGAGCTCGACCTCTCAGCGATATCTGCTCAAGTAGAACAACTGGCTCAGTTATTGAGTGATGTGGCTGCTGAACGGTGTGTTTTTCGCTGCTTACAGGCGTCATTTTCATGCCTCGTTGTTAGCTATGCTCTCACCCTGCGCATCATGCTCGCCAACCTTCGGCGTAAAGTTGGCATGGGCAGTGGCATTAGCACTCCGGTGCCGACTATGCCTCCGCCTCCTTTGTTGGCTGACGGGCGGTTCATTGTGTCTCCGACGACGGCATTTTCCGATCCCACGATGCCTCCGCCGTTTACGCTGGAGGAACTGGGCTTCAACTGGCCTGCGGATCGCGGAATCTTCAGCCCTTCGGCGATTCCCGTGTGGCTCCAGGAACAGGTGCCCTCTTTTTCCATACCGTTGTCCCGTAGCCCATATTAGTACAGAGCCTCACGGACCTTGGCCTACCTCAAAACGGAAGTGACGGTGTGTTCCTCCAGCTCACCGGTACCAACGGATGGACCGGCGACCTCACAGGTATGCCCGAAGCCTGGTGAATTTCTCGAATATATCTATCTCTTGTAAAAAGTGCAGCTTTCTTGTACTACCAGTACCTACGGACATTATGTTGTTGTTGGCATCACGTGCTTTGTCGTGACAGTGACAGTGACCACACGCGTCCAAGAGTCTCTTTCCCTCCCTACCACGCGTCCCGACCGCGCCATGGCCAACCAAACGGCGACAACAGTGGGAATTGCATCAGTTACATGCCTTGCATTTGCACCGAACGGCTCGTACGACCTCATATCGCGATACTTGATCATCCTAGCCAACCCATTGGCAGACGCGTTTTCACTGGGAGCGATGACCAACTTATACGGATATGGGACATGGAGAACCTCGGATCCGAAGCAGAATCCACCGGACTCATGGCAGAAGCGAACAAAGCAATCACCTCTCTATCTATCTCTGTGCGTCTCGTACCAGCAGTCAGCGCCTTTGCCGTCTTACGGACCGCAGGACAAATTCCTGATTTCTACGAGTGAAGACGCGGAGGTTAGGCGGTACAGCATCGCGGGAAACCATCTTGGGCTCATCACGAATACGGCATGCCCAGCCTGGTGTGCTGCTATAGACCCGCGGGGGAAATTCGTGGCTGTTGCATCCGAGTGCGTGACTCTCCTCCCCTTTCGCCATGCACTGGATATGGAGGCATGCACAGCGAACCTACCGTGCGATTGATCGACACAGACGACGTTTCGAACGTTCGTCTACTCGCAGGACATGAGCGTGGTGTCCGAAATGTGACTTGGCATCCCAAGTCGACGCTACTCGTGCGTGTGACTGTAATCGGTCCGATAATCCTGTCAATGACATTCAAACGTAGGCGGCAAGCGGCTGGGACGGCAATCTCACGCTATGGGATGTTTCGGAGGATCCGCCGCAGAAGGTGGCGACTGTGGACCATCTACTGCCGCCATTCAAAGATTCAGTGTGAGCTGGTCTCAACGTGTCTGGGACGCTGTGTTGAGGTGCCTTTAGAGTAACGAAGGGCTACAACTATGGTGCTGTGTGGCATCCCACAGGAGAATACTTCTTTGTCCTTTCCAAAGCCTATGGTGTGTGTAGTCTGTCATGCAAATGACATGTACTGACCGAGTGATTGGTAGGGGTTGTCACTGTTTCGAAGCGACTGGGCTGGAAGAAAGACAGAGAATTCTCGGGGTCAGACGGACCCACGACTGCCATCTCAGTGTCGCCAAATGGGTTGTATCTGGCATCTGCGTCCAAGAGCCAAGTGCAGATATGGGATATCAAGCAGGGCAAAGTCATCACATCGTCAGTGCGACGCTAGCGCCATTGCTATTCTGCACTCATGATTGGACAGGCATGGTAATCAGTGCGACGATGAGGATACGTCAGTCCCAGCGCTTGCCTTTTCCCCCACGGCCAATACAGTCGCTTGGACCACGACTGGTGGCAAATTGATGAGATGGACGGACGCTATTCCGCCAAGCTTCCCTGATCCATTCACGCATGTGGATGCAACGGCAGCTCTCACGGCGATCCTTCCACACAAAGAGGATGATCTGAACGATTTGCTTGGCGATAGTGGGTTCGAGGATCTGGACGTTGAAGAGCAGGAACAGCCGGAAGATGATGTCCACGGGTGGATAGACGAGGACGAAGATCTCGGGCAGGACAAAAACGATGGCATGGTGCGAGAGATGGGTGAGTGCTTGCTGTATCTCAGTTATGTGGGAGTCTAACCACTGGTAGTGAGTATCACCAAGGCACAACCGGCATTTCAGCCAGGAGCCGCTAATCTCTCCCCCACAAAACGTTTGCTGGGTAATGCACGCGTTTGTTGTCCGTGAGTATGACTCTAAATGACTCTACAGCCTATAACAAGATAGGATGGATCGAGGTCACTGTGATAGCGGACCAAGTTTACCATATGCTGGATGTCAAACTTCATGACAAGTCCAGGAGGGCGGACATGTCCTTCCGGGACGACTACAAGTATCATCTCGGTTATCTTGGTCAGTGGCAAATCATACGCATTCAGATTATCCACCATTGATCAAATCCTTTGCAGGCGAACGGGGAGCTCTATTGGGTTGTTCAGAGTCAGAAAGCAGTCCCGCACAAGTCCATTACCGGCCGTTCCATCCAAGCACCCAAATTCAATGGACATACAGCCTCCGTCCTCAGACCAGGGTTCTCGGCATCGCGGCTGGAGGCGTCCCGCCCACGACCGGATCAGATGATATGGATGAGACGGACCTGAATGGCTTTGGCAATGTCGTTGTCGCCACGTCTGAGGGCGACCTGACGTTTTTGAGCGGCACTGGCCGGGAAAGGCGTGTACTTGGACTGGGTGGTGACTTTGTGGCCATGGTCGCGGGTGACGAATGGGTGTTTGTTGTGCATCGAGCTGGCTCGACGACTATCGATGGTCTGTCTTCGGATCGAGAGGGCTGCAGTCGAGCTGATGCTTGGATACAGGTTCTCAGAATCTGTCTTACTCGCTGTTCAACTTTGAGGATTTCAGTGTGCGCCAGCGCGACTTTCTTCCGATTCCGAAAGGGCACCAATTAACCTGGGTTGGCGTGAGCGAGGAAGGGGTGCGTCAATTTGACTCGTTCTGATAATCGAGCTCAAGTTTTTTGCCAGGCGCCTTCCATGTTCGATACGACGGGGCGGCTCCATGTGCTGATGAAGCACCGAATACCTCATCATGCATCCTGGGTCAGGGTGATGGACACGAAGATCGCGAGCACTGAATTCAAGGGCACATATTGGCCGATTGCTGTCTACGGCACGACATTCATGTGTTTCCTTCTCGGTGTACGCTCTCTCTTGGCTCCGTCTGGAACCATCTGATTTCAGTCTAGGGGTCAAAAACGCTTGGGTATCCTCTGCCACCGTTCCAGGATATACCAATGCAGATGCCCTTCAGAAGCCAGGACCCGGCCGACGAGCGATTGGAAATGGACGCGCTCATGATCGAGCTGAAGAGAGACGCGTTGGACGAAGAATTGACGAGCGAGGATATCACCAAGAGGGAGCAGGCCATGGACAAACAGCTGGTGCTGCTGATCCAAAATGCCTGCAAGCTCAATCAGGTCCCTCGGGCGATCGAACTAGCCAAGTTGATTCAAAACCCTCGTTTCCTCGACATGGTGATCAAGGTGGCTGAGTTCTACCGCTTCACAGCTATGATAGAGAAAGTCCGTGTGCTCAAGACCGCCCGCGAGCAGAGTGAAGATCGCCTCGTTCTCGCTCGGGAGAAACGCAGACAGTGGACGCGGCCTGACCCGGTGCCCTACTATCTCGCCCCAAAAGCAGAGAGCGATCCCCCGCGGCCTAAGGCGTTCCAAGACTTTGGGCCGCCTCCGACTGTACCTCGACCCGGGCTGGCACCGGCTACAGTGGCGGTCGAAACGACACGCTACCCGTCAAGCTCAGAGCCGCGGATGCCGCCTCCCGCCATTCCGCCACCCGAAACCAAGCGCAAGAGAGATGAGAATGAGGAGGAGAGCTCCGCTTCCACCGATTTCATCGCTCCGCCTCCCAAACAGAGTGCGTTGTTACGACAATTGTGCTGGTATTCCGCTGACCTGTTTGAGCAGAAACGAATCCATTCGCCCGAAAATCGGGGCAAGAGGATGGCCGGAATCCGTTTGCGCGAAAGGGCGAAGCCGCCAAGACGATACGCAAGAGCGAGAGCTTCTTTGAGAAAGTAGATGCCGCGGAAGATGCACCGCGGACAAAGCGTGAGTTTGCTATCCATTCAGAGGATCGATCATTGAGATGTTTCCAGGGCCGCCGAAAGACAAGAAAGATGGACCCAAACAGGCGACGCTGTTCAGCATGATGGGAAGTTCTGCGAAAAAGAGCCGATTACCAGTGTCCAGCCAGGTGACCGAAAGCGACATCACAATGTCAGATGTCACGACGGTCGACAGCCAGACGGAGTTGCCAGAAGAGTGGGAAGAAACGCAACCGCTAGAAACACAGGTGGAACCAGTACGTCCGCGATGTGATGCATGTGCGCGAAGAATTGACCGATGAATAAAACAGATCTGATTACGTCTATCCTCCCCTCTCTTCGTCGAGTCCGAGTGCATCTGTAACTGAAAGATCCTGCAAACAAATGTGTGAGAGTTTGATGTTGGCCCAGAGACACGTACTTCAGGTGCAAACGGCCATTGATTGAAGGCATTTACAAGCACCTCCCATTCCTGCACAGTCAAATCCCGCACAGCCGTTTTTGGATCCACGCGCACGCTCAAGTCGGGAGAGGTTATTGATTTTAGAGGGACTTGGCTCCGGGCGCGAGATATCTAGAATCATCTTTGGCATAAGCAGTTTACTGGTACAAGGAATGACGGACCCTATCGCTTTTTCCAATGGCGTCGCCCGCTGGACATACAAGTGCCGCAAACAATAGTCCCACGCATTCATCAGACCCGGCTTGATGACCTAACGCTGCTCTCAACATCACCCAGCTCGGCATTCACCAGCGCACGAACCTGCTCTTCGTTGGGGACGATGTTGATGCCGACGAAGGGACTGCCGGGCCGCATGAGGTTCGCTTTCGTGTCCTTCTTCAGGACCGACGAGGCTCGGTTTGTAGGATGGAAGTGATCTCCGTACGGCTTCAGGATGTCGGCTTTGACGGCCATTGAGCTGAGCGATGTGGCTGCTGCAATCATGCTCAGTTTGCAGCGTATGCTTGCCTTAGTTCCTAGCATCCGCTGAACAGCCTTGAGAAAGCGAATCGGATGCCTTGTTTGGGAGAACACACGTTCCAGATGTATTCGTTCATAAGAAGGCTCATTGGCACGCGCCCGTACCGGAACAGCCAGTGCTTTTCTGGTATGTTGCGGAGAAGCTGGGAGATGAGCTGCTCTCCCGCGACGTTTGAGGTCAGATGCGAGACAAATTGCAGCTGGGGATGAACTGGTCGACCGGAAAAATGGTGAGATCAATCATAGGAATGCAGTCGACTCGCCTCCTTGATCCCATGGAACAATCGGGACGTCTTGGAGTACCCCCATCTCTTCAATCGCAGAATACGATGACCAGAGTTCTCCGGATAGTGGGTACACCTTGATTCGATCATCCACTTCCTCGAGAGGCTGGAAGCAGTGCGTTCAGTAAGCTCTGAAGGGGAGAAACGAGGTCGGCCTCACTTGCAGATATTTGAGATACATGTCCGCATTTTCCAACACGATAATCCTCTTGATCCTTGCCCGAGGAAGAGCGAGAAGGGCGCGCGTCAAAGTTCCCGGTCCAGGGAATGCTTCGATGATGATCTTGTCTCGAGAGTGGGCGGGCACGAACGCTTCGGCCAAGTGAGCAGCAGTCTTGGGATTGGCGAGGCAGACGCGGAATTGGAACGCCCTCGACGTGGCGGGGAAGTATTGGCGCCATAAAGGCAATGGGGGCAGGCTAGCTAGAACGGTTCAGAATAGACGGTGAGAGCAGTGAGGATGACGTGATTACTGCTTTCATCTGATTGATCATAGCCCGGTTTGGTAGAGTAGGCACGATATATATTTCTAGGAACCTTTCGACGCGCGTGTTGTCGAAATAGTCTGGGTAGCATGGGACCGCGTCAGGAGCAACTTGCAAAATGCGAAGCACAAGAGGGCGTGATCCCCGGGTTGATTGCCGGAGCTGCCTGCCAAATCCCTACCATGAGCCCGCGGAAGAGACTGCAACGGCGGTTCAGCTCGCCATCCTTCAAGGATAGCTGGTCGCGTTCAAAGTCAAAACCTAATTCTCGCCCCTCTCGAGATACCGCATCAGCGCATGTAGACGCAGATGCCGAGCGACCGCGACCTATCTATGCGTCACTTCCACCTTCGCCGATCCTTCCACCGTCACCTGTGTCCCCCTCACCCCCTTCCCGCTCTCTGTCTCCACCTGATCCTCCCTTATACGACAATATCGCTCCACCTCCCTTCTCTCTGTGGGACTATCTGCGCGAGGAACTGCTGGCGACGGACTTTGATTCGCATCAGGAACTCAAGTGGGATCGTGTCAGTAACTTCTTGAGCATCCCAGTGGCCATCGAGAAGGTGTGTTCTCTCCTCTGAGCCGCCAATAGCTCTAAACTGCGGACAAGATCATCATGTTCGGTTTCGTGCTTTGCCTGGACTCGTTCCTGCACACGTTCACGATCCTTCCCATCCGCTCGACGCTGGCGTTGATGCGGCTCGTATTCAATACGTGTTCCCGGACGGCTGTTTCGCTGCCTCCGGCCCAAAAAGCGGACATCTTGAAGATGCTGCTGCTGGTCGTCTCGATCCTTATACTATATCCGCTGGTGGATGCGAGTAAGATATACCACTCCATCAGGGGACAGGACACGATCAAACTGTATGTCATTTTCAATGCACTCGAAGTATGTAGTGTTTGTTGTGCCCGAAGTCGATCTCACACACATGTGCACAGATCGCAGACCGACTGTGTGCTTCGATAGGGCAGGATATCCTGGACTGTCTCTTCTCCCGGTCGACTCTCGAGCCTCTGTCGCATCGCATACCAGTGACAACGCACACCTTCCGCCCGCTGCTGTTTTTCGTGCTAGCAACTCTGTACGTAGGTCAGTGTCTGCTTCCGACTGCATAGTCGCCGCACGACTAATCGTTCGCCTCGGATCAAGTCGCGCACTCGCTGGTCATGGTCTACCAGCTATTGGCCCTGAATGTGGCTGTCAACTCGTACGACCACGCGCTGTTGACGCTGCTCGTCTCGAATCAGTTCGTGGAGATCAAGGGAAGCGTGTTCAAGAAGTTCGAGAAGGAGAACCTCTTCCAAATCACCTGCGCAGGTAGCCAGCCGTCTATGTTGTTGTCTGCGTCGGTGGCCTTGACTGTTGTCTAGATGTCGTGGAGCGGTTCACGCTGTCGCTGATGCTCTCTGTCGTGGCGTTCCGGAATCTCATCGAACTCAGTGGCTCTGAATTCGGATTCATCGAAGGTTTCATCCTGCCGAAGAGTTTCGGGTGGGTGGGGGGCAACAGTGTCTTCTGGACGATCTCCTATGTGAGCTACATTGGTGACATGTTGCTGAGAGTGCTCATCTCCTCCAGCCTGTTGTGACGGTCATGGTCTCGGAGATGCTCGTGGACTGGCTCAAGCATGCATTCATCACCAAGTTCAACCACATCCGACCGTCCGTGTACGAGCGATACACGGATGTCCTCTGCCGGGATCTAGCGAGCGGCAGTGCTGTCGGCCGGAGAGGTGCCCGAAAAGTAGGCTTTCACGCGTTAGCTGGGTCTGCGTCTGAGATCGTTCCAGCACACCTACGTGGATCAGTCTCCGTTAGTCGCACGCCGCTTGGGATTCGCAGCCCTGCCTTTGGCGGTGCTGGCTATCTTGATCGGGTCGCAGTCTATCAATCTGCTCTTTTCGATGCACGACGAGCATTCCTCGCCGTGGTCCGTGGCTTGTAATGCCGATTTGGTCCACTGTATCACGTGGGGTGCTATGGGTGTTCTCTTTTGGGTGTGGTCAGTGCGCCCCCTCATCTGCCCCGACACTGGCTGATCCACGTACAGCTTTGTGGTCGTGAAGGTGATACTGGGAGTGAACCTCATCAGCTATGCAACAAGACGGAAAACGGGAATGGAAGCCCGAGAGGCAGAGGATGTTATCAACGACTTTGGCCGGGATCCGATCGGGGAGGGGAAGGAAGAGCAGAGCTACAACCGGGAGCTGAAGACTCTTTTGGACAACAAGTCAGACGACGCGTCTGGTAAGACAAAGAAGGGCCGAGTGAAGCTGGAAGATCTCACGAGATTTACAATGGTTAAACAGATTTGGTAATGAGGGTGGTGAACATGCTATCTATTGCTACAAGTAATGACCGTTGGATGTGCAAGGAGAGATTTAATATGCGAATCTACCACTGTTCCCTGATGGCGGGCAGCGGACGCACGCCCTTGGTGGGGACAGATTGCAGGCGGTGGCGATGCACGTGAGCGGACTGGGAGTACTGGATTGGCCCGCGCCGTGAGGCAGTCGTGGCCATTCCGGCTCCGAGATCTGGCGAGGAGCGGTTGGCGCTACGATTGGCGTATATCGGCAGCATGGGCGGGAGGAGTTCGTCCTCGGGAATCCCCGAGGACTGCTCTGTGAGAGGAAACGGGGTAGGGGCTCGAGAACAATCTCGGGCTCTGCAGGGTTGATCAAGTGCCTCAGGAAATCAGCTACGACGGCTTCGTTGTAAGCACGGCGGTCCTGTTCGAGCAACACATTCCAGGCTTGGATCGGATCGAGCTTGGGCACTGTCCGGTAGCTGTGAATGTCGGAAATGCTGATTTTTCGACGAGGAGGCTCCGGAGAGTCTCTGTAGAAAATATTAGTCTTCCGTCTGTTTGCATGAAATGGCACTCACTTTCTGAAGATTTTAGAGAGCTTGCGAATCCGTTGCATCGCCTTATTCCAAGATACGGAATGCAGTTTGGAATTGCAGCTTCTGCACTAACATATCTCTATTTATGAGATTATCTGAGCACTCGAGACCATGGCTTGATATGGAACATTGTCTTCCTTTTTGGGAGACTGGGATTGATCCTCATTGTGGACCATGTATTGTGCTGTACAATGGCCAGGTATGGGCTCTTATCTGCAAAAATAGTTGGAACTCTGCGGAGTCTTTCACGGCGGAGATCTTGGTCTACGAAAACCTGCTGCCAATCTCCTTCTGAGAATGATATTCTACACTGTGCACTTTGCTTGTTCACGTGAGGACGCAGAAACCGCATGTCAAAATCAATGACATTGACAGGATCGTTGACGGTGTTGCCATGAGCCCACGTGTATGATGTGTCTTGTCACTCTTGTGACATCCGCGATCGGAACAACTTCAACTTTGATCAAAGCATGCTTGCTCGCCCTTCTTCAGGCCCTTGTTCTTGTTTCTCCTGGGTTTTGACTTCCTCATGCATATACCCGCTACGATACTAGGGCTGGCTCTGTGTGCGTCTGCTGCAGTCCTACTTGTTCGTCTGTTCTTCCTTCTCGCATCGAACCATCTGACCACAGCTCGAGGCTTTTGTTTCAATATCATCTCCCGTGTGGGTGGGTGAATACTGCTGACGCGTCACAGACGCGTTCTAACAGCCCTAAAGGACAAAATCTACTTTCTGAGCGCTGGATCTGGTACTGCTGGCTTCGTGCACTTTGGCATCTTTGGGTTCACGGGACAAAATGCAAGCTTGGGATATCGACTGAAGCCACCTACTTTCAACTTCAAGTTCGTTGTCGCGCTCTTCTTCGACTTCTCTTGTCATAATTTGTGCTCGAACTGAAGTGACGGGAATTTGAACACACCTGTGTTCTTGAATCTCACGCGCTCCCTGATCTTGCATCCCATCGGTAACCTAGTTCTTGTCATCTCCAACGCATGCTCTCAACTTCCATATGTAGCTGGAGTGATAGCGCTCCTGGCTACACTCAATGGACTTCTCGGCGTCACTTTCCTCCCTATAGGAACGGCTTTCATGGTGTGAGTGTATCTCGTTCATTCCTTTAAAGCAGATCATTCAACTCGTATCGTGCCAGTCCATTATCCGCCTTGGCCTCAATTGTTTGCCTGTTGGCTTTCCTGTTTGATATGGTCTTGTTCGGGATCGCTCGCAACAAATTTCGTAGTCAGGGCTTCTCTGCACAATATGGCAATGCATGCTGGATAACGTTGGGTGCTTTAGTGTCGCTGTTACTCGGCTTCACCCTGTCCGCGTGTGGTGCCTTTGGGCGCTATAGAAAGCGGACGAGGACGAACTTTCTCTCTTGATACCCCCACAGTACTTACCCGGATTATGATACCACGGTGTTCTCACGGATTAGCGAATCTGACGTGTATACCAAGTGATATGGCGGATTCAGTTACCTAGCTTATCAGGCGCTTCGAGTTGTGGGTGATGATGATTTAATAAGCGATCGTATTCATCTTGCTTCACCCGGTCATGACCATGTCGTTTGACATCACACACGCCATAGAACATCTCGCTCCTCCTATAAAAGCTCAACTGGAACGCCTGAATTCTCATGTTTGGAACCCTCCAGATCTGTTCGTCTTGTACAATACCAACCAGTAACTGCCAAGTCACCGTATATACTAGTGCAGCCTTTCCCCGCACTCCACTTGCCGCCGTGCTTGTGCTACTCTACGAGGAGGTCGGAGAGCTCCGTGTTCTTTTGACTACACGATCCAAAACCTTGAGAACGCATGCTGGACAGACGGCCTTTCCTGGAGGAAGGATGGATGAGTCGGACACGGATCTAGTATACACGGCGGTGAGTCTGGTCGGGTGCGCCACTCTTATGGGAAAGGTCTCTAATCATACAGTTTAGAGAAGCCTTTGAGGAAATCGGTTTGCCTATCGAGTCGCCTCATTTGCATGTCGTCGCGCTCGTTGACCCCTTCGTCTCGTTGCACAAGCTCGTGGTCACGCCTGTTGTCGCGCTTCTAACGGACACGTCGCTTTTATCTGATCTGAAGGCATCTCCGGACGAGGTCGCCCATATTTTCAGCCACCCGCTCGAAGCGGTCCTTGATCCCAGTCTCGCATCGATGGGGGAGCTTGTGGCCCCCAACACTGAGAACTGGATCTATCCGGAGGAACTCCACGTATAGAATTCGCTTCAGCTGCCTATCTACTGATGTTCGAACGCGGAACAGAACACCACCGACTCGCCCGTGCCCCACTTCGAACACGCCATGTACCGGATGCATCGCTTCCGCACCTCGGCTTCCCCTCTCAAAGGGCTGACCTGTGATATTTTGGTGTGCCCGCTCGTTTGCCGCGCGCCAACTGTCTGATTGCCGGCTCTAGATTCATGTCGCGCAAGTCGCGTTCGCCCGTGCACCTGTTTACGATAGGTGGGCTGAGGGTCAACCCCGTGATTTTGCAGACTATTCTCGTCTTCTGGGGTTGCCTTGATAGCACATCTTCTGGCTGTCGTAGTCGACAAATTGCCTAAATGCTTATTCTGACGCTCTCGCAGATATCGGTTTCAGCTACCTACCAATCCTGTTGAGATGTATCCTGTCTGTAGATTCTGCTCTTTGTACTCATCCGGTTCCCTCCTTCAGATCTACGATGAGGTCTGACATCACTGATTCGAAAGGACCTGGATCTCGTCTCTCTCTCACGCTTGTTAGCACGTAGCTGTCCCGGCTTACGATCAGACTACTTTGACAATTGAAACGATGATCAGATTCCCAAGCATCTTGCTCTTCTCCTCGTTACATTTCGTTCTGCCCGTGCCTTGGTGCACGCTGACCCTGTGGGTCTTGTCCGCCCGCACACCGTCGCTCATTCTTTCTATTTCTTCGTGCTGGGACCTCGATGCCACGATACAACACCACCATCGAAGACTTTTCGCCCGTCATCCGCTATTCGTCCGACTGGAGAGCGGGGAACAGCGCGGACTCTTCCGCGGATAAGTACAGCGACAGCTCCTTCACGCTCACGCAGACAGACGGCGGCACTGCGACCTTCCAATTCAACGGCACTTCGTTCACGATATTTGGTGCCAAGCGGGGAAATCACGGGTTTTACCAAGTGACGGGTGCGAGATATGCTGTCCCGCGCGAGCACTTTCTGAACTCTGGGGAGACAGTGGATGGCAATTCCTTCTCGCCAGCAACGGGCCAGTCGTCAACGGAGTGAGGCATGATCAGACATCCGTGGAATGGCGTATTGAATCCGAGGTTGCTACCCAGCCAGTTCCAGGTTCCCTTGTTCACCAGCCCAACCCTCACGGATGGTCTGCACACCGTTACTGTGGTGAACCAGGGTTCCACCTTCCTGGACATCGACTTTGTGTGTCATGTTTCGTGCAGCACAGCCGACCGCAGCGCTGATCTCCTCGAAATAGATCACGTTCGAAAGCTCTACGGGCCAAGACAACGAAGCGCTGGTGGTCAAAACTGTACAGGATTCGGACTGTGGGTTGGACAAGTCCCCTGTTTGCATTTACTTATCTCAATAGCTGCGTTCGTCTATACTCCGCCCACCAACTGGGGCGTCAATCCACCCAATGTTGGGACCTACTTTGGGAGTTCTGGACAGTAAGCATCGACGACCGTACAGCCTGATCTGCTCTGTCTTACGTATCTAGCGGGACTGCTACAGCCGGTGCTGTTATGACGTACACATTCCAGGTAAGCCTTTCCCGTGTGCTGCCGTGTGTGTTGTTGATTTTACGTTCAGGGAGATGCTGTCTGGCTGTATGGCCCCGTAGGCAAGTGAAACTCGTTGGAAAGACGCACGGATCTGATATTTCCAGGCCCGGCCCAATCTCCGTATTCCGTGTCCGTTGACGGTGGACCTGCCGTCCAATACACTGCGACGAAGCAATTCTACGAGCCGCAATCCTTGCTATTCCTTGCGACCAATCTCGGTGCTGGAGAACACGTGGCTCAAGTCACCTATCTTCCATCCCAGCCAGGCCAGATATTTGCCATTGATTACGCCAATGTCTATACGACACCATCCCTCGATCCAGGGTAAGCCCCATCAGCGCTTCATTCCAATTCTTCCAAACCTCTCTGTCTTTCCAGAAGCAGCAATGGAACGGGCAGCAAATTGTGAGCGAACCAGCACAGTGCATGTTTTACACGGAGATCTTATGTTGCGTCAAGGAGTTCGTTGCCCAGCGCAGCCATCGCCGGGATTGTCATCGCGCTTCTCTTCGTCTTGTTCATCGTGGGCGGGCTGCTGATTTTACTCCGGCGTCGGAAAGGGCGCAAAAACACCGCGTCTGTGGAAAGCTTCGTGGGTCGACAGTCCCCCAGCTTCCAGCAGCATCACTCCGTCTCTGCGTATCCGTCCGTCCAATCCGCTCCATCCCCCAACGACACACAGCACTATGTGCCATCTTTCGTCACAGTGAACCCCCGGCCGCAACGTGCCCCTCCATCCTCTGAATCGGATTTTTCGGCCGACCATTCTCACGTGGTCCGTTGCTTCCACAGTTGCCGAGATTTTGCTTATTTTTTTGCTTTACAGGGCGGGGTTTCTATATCGTCGCGATCCAGAAGCATCAGACTGCCTCTCAAAGGCAGATCTCCCGCTCTGCCCCCTTCAGCAGGTCAAAATCTGAACCATCTGCCTCGGCCCGAGCTGCAGGCAACTCGATTGGCCGTGGAAGGGCGATCACAGGATTTCGGGACGGCACCGCCGGACTACGTCCAAGCTACCGAACCTTACGGACTGGATCCAGGGCGAGAACCTGCTCAGCGTTAACTATTTGCACTTGTGCTATGTACATATATATGTAGGTAAATCGGGTCCAGGACAAAGTTGCTCTGGCATGCGATTATCATTATGTAAGGTGATTGTCCCTACATGAACTTTCACGACACCCCACATTGCTCCGCTCACCTCGCTTCAACCTGTTAGGCGTGCATTTTCCTGCCGCCCCTCGGTTTTCATGGCTACTTCCACCGCGGTGTCTCAGTCCACACCACAAACTACCCCACAAACATCTAGAAACTTTCTGTCTCCTGAGATCTCTTCCTACTTCATCGGTACAGCGCAGTTCATCAATGTGTGCGGCTTCTTAACTCACTTGAATCTTCGCGAATAAGCCGGTGGATTCGCTGGAGCAGCGAGCCGCACAGTAGTCAGCCCCCTAGAGCGATTGAAAATCATCCAGTCGGCCCAATTTCCCACCAACTCGCGACGCGTTTCTCAAGCTCTGTCAGGCAGGTTCAACCTCGTACCTCAGATCAACAGTACAAAGGCGTATGGCGAAGTCTAATCAGAATGTGGAAGGAGGAGGGTGTTCAAGGGTGAGCCAGAATCCAATCACTCCAAGTTTCCACCGGTTCCTTTCTCAAATACTACGCAGGTTCATGCGTGGAAACGGAATCAATTGCATACGAATCGTTCCGTACTCGTGAGTTCTCGTCTCTCCATTCATTCTCTTTTTCCCTCTCACAGTCGCTTAGAGCAGGTGAGCAACATTCGCCCAAAAAGGGATGGTCGAGTTCTTATTCCATCAAGTCCAGTTCACAACTTATGAACAATTGAAGCGGGTTCGGATCTCTGACTGCATGATTTTGCTCCTGTCTGATCATATCCAGTGGCTCACTGAACATGGGACAAAAGAGTTGGATACCCCGAAGCGGTTAGCAGCTGGTGCACTGGCCGGCATATGTTCTGTGTGTGCGTACCGCGTGCCTCCTGGCGTATCCGACGTCTGATATCTCACGCCAGGCACTACATATCCCCTCGACTTGGTCCGAGCCCGGCTGTCCATCGCGACTGCCTCGATACCGGTCACCAAAACAGCCTCGTCTCTCTCAGGAGTCGGCGCTGCATCTCTTGCACCCGGTCATCACACCGCATCAGCTTCCACTTCTCTGGGCGAACTGTCTATCATCGGCATGAGTCTCAAGATTGTGCGGGAGGAGGGTGGCGTACGAGGTCTCTATCGAGGGATGGTTGCCACCGCTTTCGGTGTGGCCCCCTACGTGGGCATCAATTTCGCGGCCTATGAAGCTCTCCGAGGCATCATTACCCCGCCGGGGAAAACCAATGTTGCTCGCAAGTTGGCTTGTGGGGCTCTGGCAGGTGGGTTGTTCCGGTACCGAGATCACGCACCTCTCAAACGACGTGCGCAGGATCTCTATCTCAAACGCTCACCTATCCTTTCGATGTTCTCCGACGCAAGATGCAAGTCACGGGCATGAAATCGTCAGGTTTAGACATCCAATACACTGGAGCCATTGATGCTCTGCGCGGGATCCTGCGAACAGAAGGCATTCGCGGACTATATCGCGGCTTGTGGCCTAATCTCCGTGAGTTCTACTGTTCGACCTGGATCTGTCACTGAAACTCCAGCTAGTCAAGGTCAGCCCAAGTGTGGCAACAAGCTTCTTTGCGTACGAACTGGTCAAAGATTACCTGGTCTCATTATGAGCCTAGATCTTTCAACCACACATCCAACATTCTCAACAGATCAAGGACTATCTCGTGTTTTTGATAAGGAGGACGGAATGACAAGCACATTAACTATCGTAATAATATACATACGTGAAACAAAGACATGGGACGCAACGGCCGGATTCGCACCATCGTGCAAAGAACAATTGATCATTGACCGGGACCCTAGTTTGATACATCATCTGCACCGGCGCTCAGGTCATTGCTTCTCAGACCTGAGACGGTTGGGATCCGTCAATGCCCTCCTCTCAGTCTGGTAGGACAAGGACCGCCCCATCGTCGACGCCGGCGTCATTTGGAGCTTCCCCCCTCTCCTCCGCCTCCCTCTCCTCAAGTTCGAGCCCATCTGATCACGTTGGCTCGTCATCGTCCGGCCACGCATCTGCCACCATGCACCCAGGCGCTGTCCGTTCCTCTTCTCTTCTTCATGCCCATCCCATGGGACAACCCCACAGCAAGCCGTCTCCAGATCAACTGAACTCACCGACATCGGGCGCTTCAGCGAGTTCAAAGCTTAAACGTGCCCTAGCTGGCAGGAGGAAGAAATCCGAGGACATAAATGTCGATAGTATTCAGATGAAAGGGCCTCGGCAGCTCACACTGCAGGTTTCTCAAGCGTTGGGTGTTGGGAAAAAGTCGAATATGTCACCGATCCCCCCTTCTCCACCTCCCAAACCTCCATCACTACAGGGTCCTTCCAAGCCCTTTCCTCCACCTCCTCCAATACCCCCATCTATCATTCCCGCCGGTCGAGGCTCCATAATGCCCATAACCCCTGGTGTATCGTCTGCCGTCAATTTCATGATAGGTCAGGAGAGGGCTTTGGATGCGATGAGGCACGAGAAGGATCGAGGGCCGGAGGAGGCTTGTGACGAGTCTAAAGAGACATGGCGCCGCAGCGATGCTACCATTACGCACCATTCCTCAGCTGCCGGGACCCGTCCGTCCCGTCCCGTCTCTGTCGCCGAGTCGCTTCAATCCAACCATACTATCGTGGCGCCCAACAAACGGCTGAGTGCGTTGGTGATGGATACAGATTTTGGTATGGTAGAGGAGGACGTCGATGAGCTGAGGCCTGCCGAGCCGGAGCAAGTAGTGCTTACTCGTACGAAGCCAAGATCCGCTTCCCTGAACGTGGGACCCTCGCAGCCGTTCGTTGCAGCGGACCCTGCGACCACGGTTTCCCCCAAGCTATCGTCGGAGACTGCGCCGCTTCTCACCCCGTCAATATCCAGAGAGACCCCGACGCTTACTCGAACGGCTGCAAATGGGTTTATTGCTCCGTCTAGCTCTGGTCTTCAGAGCACGGGGCACAATATCCGCGGCCGTCTCGCGGCGTGGACCGCAACCAACACTGCTCAGCGGGAAGTGCCTTCCGCCTCGCGGGCCTCGGCGTTGGCCCAGACCCATGCTCGCCAACCGACCCTGAGCATAAGCGGTGGCTTTGCACCGGCTGCGGGTTTGGCCAAGCGGGCCGTCGAGAAGATGGGCAGGGCTTGGGGCGGGTTGACTGCGGGCTCGAGTTCGGGGTATTCCTCCTCGTCTTCGAGTGCGCCGTCCTCATACACCAGTCACGAACACAGCCTGGCTCGCACGATCTCCAATCAATCAGGGTCGGGAGCGGTTCCTGGCAAAGCTCCCAAACACCGACGGACTCCGAATTCAGCATCCAGCGCCTGGAGCATCAACTCCTCGAGTCATTCCTCGTCTGTGTCAGATATGGATGCCTTTGCTGTTCCCGATGGACCTATTCTTGGCACATGCTTGCGACGACCGGCCCACGTCACCGGGAAGACGGCCGGCATTGTGTTCGGTGTGCAGCTCAAGTTTGCCGTCAGAATGGCCCCAATCGCGTCTGCAAGCCAGCTGGCGGAACGGGCGGACATCGACTCGGTTCTTGTCAAGGAACTGGAGAGTAGGGCATTGCCGGCACTAGTTGTTCGATGTGCCCAACATATCTTGATCTGGGGGGTCCAAGAGGAGGGATTGTTTCGGTGAGATCATCTCTTGGGACTGTGAAGGCGTTTCATATATTCACATCGTGTCAGGGTAACAGGGCGGCCGTCCCACACTTCCAAGTTGCGCAGCGAGTTTGACTGTGGTCAGTTCAATTACAAAATCTGTCGAACTGGGCGATTCATCTATCCTTCCAGGCGCCGACTTTGATATGACTAGCTGTACCCCTGGAGATTTAGATCCGCACTCTGTCTCTTCCGTCTTTAAGGCATTCTTGCGAGAATGTACGTATCTTCAGCACCGCCATTTGTCGTTCACTCACAAAGTTTCCATAGTGCCCGAGTCTATCCTGACCAAAGGACTGATACCCTACTTTGATGTCGCACTGGCCCAAGAGAACGCGCTCCAAGAGTCGCAGAACAGCTCCCGAGTAAAATCTGCTGCCGGACCGTCTCTTCCGTCTGGACCAAGGAGCGGACTTGCGCTGAGGAAGCCGCCTTCACTGTCGACTCTCGCCATGCCAAACATGGCGCTGATGCGACCGCCGTCACAGTCGCTGATCAAGGCACTCCGGTCCTTGATTGCTCAACTTCCGACCGAGAACAGAGATCTCTTGCGAACGGTGACAGATCTCATTCGTGCGACTGCCAAGCGCAGCCGGGAAACCAAGATGCCTCTGAGCAATCTTCTGCTCGTGTTTTGCCCCAGCCTCAACATGAATCCCCCGCTGCTACGAGCGTTGTGTGAAGCAGAAAGTGTTTGGACCGAAGAAACAGACTGTGTCGTTGATATTTGCAGCGAGCCTGCAGTGGACGTCCCAGCTCAAACTGATTCGCCTCGGCCCCGCTCTCCTGGTGCCAGAAGCAAACGAGCCCAGCACGCTGCATTCCACCTCGATCCCGATGACGATCCTCCCGCGGATGACGTGTCGTCCGTCTCGACAGATGATCGATCATCAGAGCCACGGATGTATGCGCCGTCACCCATGTTTTCTTCTTCCGTGGAATCGCTACAGACTCCCTCCAGTGGGCCCTCGCTGGAGCACCTTCCTCTCGAACGCAAATCTTTCGAGGCGCAGCCCGACATGCAACCCACTGCGCTGATCATCGCTGATCCGCCAGACCCACTATTCAATGTGTCCAGTGCCCATAACACCCCCGTCCAGTTCCCGACGATGCCTTCACCAGGAACTCCGTCGTCGTCCAAGCGCTTGTCTGCCGCTTTTTCGTTGCCCAGTCTAACACTCGGCAATTTTTCGAAACCGGATCTTCATTCAGCGGACTCGGCGCCTGCTTCACCGTTGAGGCGGCTGAAAAAACCGTCACTTCAGCTTCTGTTCTCTAAGCGCTCGGCTTCGCCGCTGACTTCGTCGTCCCACGGAGGACATCCTCTCATTTCCGCTCCTTATTTGCAGTCTCCTCGAGCAGCATCCGAGTCGTCGCTCTCGACACCTGTCACAGCTCTCGAGAGTCCCTCACCCAGTGAACCACCCGTTCTGGACACGGCCATCGAATCATCGTCTCTCCGCGCCGCACTGGGGATTCAAATCGACAGTCCTGAAGACCCCCCGGCTGTTGAACTGGAACAAGAGCAACCGGAGCCTGACTTGCTCCAGCCCGTGATTGGCCAGACGCCGATAGCTGACCATTACAAGCACGCGCTGCGGTCTACCCCAGCGCGTAAGATCTCTCAAACATCGATATCTTCGTCGACATCCTCTAACAGGCTGGGAGTGCTTGAGCCTGATGTTGCGGAGGAGAATTGGACTCAGAGTGTTCTGTTGGCTGCAGACATCGACTGGAGGGATCACAGCAACTGATTCGCATTTACTTATACCATTGTCAATTCTGCTTTCGGTTTCTCTAACATTCACTTGCACTCTTACATTGCTCACAAACTATGTATCTTATCTATTCGCCTCACTGCATTCGATCAAATTTTCAACACCGAGCGATGCCGCAGAGATGCCAAATCAAGCAAGTCCGTGGGAAGCACATGTGTAAGAATCCTCCACCGGTACATAAAGTCGCGGAGTCCCCCAAATCTGATTTCTGGAGGGATAGCGCCACTCCCGAGAGTGGAACAGAATTAAGTAAAAGATTACGTCATAGTGGCGGATCAAGGTGCGTGACCGCGATCGTCGACGTCATCGACGTGATCATGACCTGACGCGTGACAATTTAGACGCGTCTTCACTCTCTTCATCCACGTCCATGGCGTCAGACACGGTCAAGAAGATTCAAGACAAGCTCTTTCGCGGCTTAGATGGCGCCCCACTGCCCCAGGATCGCGACTCACCGCTCAGCATCGACATTCCCAAACTCAGACCTGCCCCCGCTCCTCCTCCCCAGTTCGCCAAGGCCAGCTTAAACTCGTCCAAAGCAGACGACCTCCCGCCATCATACCGCGAACGTCTTGCAGAGAAACTCGGTGACGATTATCAAGGCGCGGAGCGTTATCGACTCGTGCAAGATGGCAACAAGGAAAGACATTGGAAGCGGTGGGGACCGTATCTCAGCGACAGACAATGGGTGCGTCCCTCCTCCGAAGCCCATAAGCTTGTTGCATTAACCTTGCTTTAGGCTACTGTGCGCGAAGATTACTCGGACAACGGCGACGCATGGAGCCATTTCCCCCACGACCACGCGCGCTCTCGCGCATATCGATGGGGCGAGGATGGCATGGCTGGTATCTCAGACAATCACCAGCGACTTTGCCTCAGCTTGTCTCTGTGGAACGAGAAGGACCCGATCCTCAAGGAACGCTTGTTCGGTGTTACCGGCCACCAAGGCAATCACGGCGAGGACGTCAAAGAGCTTTACTATTATCTCGATTCGACCCCGACGCACTCATACATGAAGTTTCTTTACAAGTATCCTCAGCAACGCTACCCTTACGATGAACTAGTCACTGAAAACCAGAATCGGAGCCGTGATGTTACTGAATACGAAATCATGGATACAGGTGTTTTCGATGAAGACAAGTACTGGGACGTATTTGTTGAGGTTCGTTTCTTATTTATGAGGCGCATATAGGCACTGATTCACTGCAGTACGCCAAAGACGAAGATGATGCTGATAACGTTTACGTTCGTATCACCGCATACAATCGTGGTCCCGACTTGGCCTCGCTACACATCGTCCCCCAGTTCTGGTTCCCAAACACGTGGTCATGGAGCAAAGAAAAGCGAGTGAAGCCGACGATGACGGCGGCGACTCGAAACGACGTAAATTGCATCACGGCCAAGCATCCCACTCTCGGTAAAACTCATCTCTATTGCCTTCCATCGCCTCCCCCGACCGATAGCAACGGTGAATTTGAACCTGGAATGGAGGGGGCCGCGATCGACGCGCGTCTTTTGTTCACCGAGAACAATACTAACTTCCTGCGGTTGTACGGTGGTAAAAACGAGAGCAAGTATGTCAAGGACGCATTTCACGACCAGATTGTCCCGGAGCACCGTCCAATCGTCGAAGGACCCCATGGACCCCCTCCCGGCCCCATTGGCGATGGCGACGATTTCATACCGAACGACCATGTTCCTCGTCCCAACTTCATCAACCCTGAGCAGACGGGAACGAAGTCGGCGGCCCAGTACATCTTCCACGATGTTCCCGGTGGCGGAGGTTGCGCCGTTGTTCGATTGAAACTCACTCCCTCGAACCCCAAGAAGGACCCGACGCTAGTGGACGAAGGTTTATTCGATGACGCTGTAGAGTCGCGCCGTCTGGAAGCAGATGAGTTTTATGAGTCGCTTGTACTCGGTCCCACGAGCGAGGACCTACGGCAAGTTATGCGGCAGGCGTTTGGTGGTATGCTCTGGACAAAGCAACACTACACGTTCATCCAGAAGGAATGGATTGAGGGCGACTCGGGTCAGCCAGCGCCTCCTCCGCAACGCAAACACATCCGGAATCGGGTATGCTGCTGTCTATGTTGCATCGACGTTGATTTCAAACTCTGCATAGGAGTGGCCGCACATGCATATCTCGGATATCTTGTCGATGCCTGACAAGTGGGTGCTGTCTCCCTGAATCATATCCAACTGATCGGTGAACAGATGGGAATACCCGTTCTTCGCTGCGTGGGACACTGCATTCCACTGTATCCCACTCGCTGTGGTGGACCCAGCGTTTGCAAAGAAACAACTTGATTTGCTCACTCGAGAGTGGTACATGAAGCCGGATGGACAGATTCCGGCGTATGAATGGAATTTCAGCGACGTGAATCCACCCGTTCATGCGTGGGCGACATTCAGAGTGTTCAAGATCGAGCGCAAGATGACGGGGAAAGAGGACCTCGCCTTTTTGGAGCGTGTGTTCCAGAAGCTGCTGCTCAATTTTACGTGGTGGGTCAACCGGAAGGACAGGGGTGGCAACGGTGTGTTTGAGGGTGGATTTCTTGGCTTGGACAACATTGGCGCATTCAACCGCTCTGAGCCGCTGCCGACCGGAGGAGAGCTGCGCCAGGCTGATGGGACTGCTTGGATGGCATTTTATTGCTTGAATATGCTGAACATGGCGCTTGAGTTGGCTAAACACAATCCGGTATATGAGGATATTGCATCCAAGTTCTTTGAGGTGCGCAGTTTACTGTGATCACGACCGGGACTGACGGCGGGGCAGCATTTCATTTTTATTGCGGACGCGATGACTTTTAAAGTGGACGATGAGGAGCACAGTCTGTGGAATGACGAGGACGGGATGTATTATGACGCCATCCACTTTGGGCCGGGCAACTCGATGCAACTTCCGATCCGCAGCTTGGTGGGACTGATTCCGTTGTATGCTACACTTGTGCTGGAGCCCTCCACACTGAATCGGTTCCCTGGGTTCAAAAAACGGGTGGAGTGGTTCCTGGACAACCGCCCGGAAGAGTCTGCCCGTAACATGGCCAACATGCGAGGTGCGTGGTGTGCTCGACCTCATTTAGACGATGATTCAATCTATTTGTGGCAGACGGAGGAAAGGAACAACGTCGCTTGATGGCGCTTGCAGATAAAGACCGCCTGATCAAGATTCTAGAGAAGATGCTAGACGAGGACGAATTTTTGAGTGAGCACGGGATCCGGTCGTTGTCAAAGAGGCACAAAGATCATCCGTGGGGAATGGATGTCAACGGTCAACGCTACGAAGTGGGATACTGGCCTGGGGACTCCAGGTCTGGCATGTTCGGAGGCAACTCCAACTGGAGAGGACCTATTTGTGCGTCCTGGTCTGACATACCTGATCTAATCTAATCGGATCGGATCCAGGGCTCGCGACCAACTTTTTGCTGATCGAGAGTCTGCAACGCTTCTACCAGTATTACGGGGACCAGTTGCAAGTTGAATGTCCGACTGGCAGCGGGGACTACATGAACTTGGTCGGCGTCGCCGAAGAGATCCAGCACCGCATCATACACATCTTCGCGCGCGACATGGATGGCAGACGCGCTGCCAATGGTGGGATCCCCAAACTAGACCAGGACCCGCATTTCCGTGACTATGTCTGGTTCTATGAGGTGGGGGTGATTGTTTGTCTGATTCACGAAAGCTGACGCGCTCTTGTTCTAGTTTTTCCATGCAGACGATGGGCGTGGCCTAGGCGCATCGCATCAGACTGGCTGGTCCGGGCTTGTTGCGTACCATATCCTGCAGAGCGGGGTCAGCTGCCGGCTGCCCAAGACACCGCGCACGCCACGTGCCATTTTGCACCACTATTTTGATGTGTGTATTTCGCCTTTGCCCACTAATTATTTACTGATTTCCCGAAGGAAACGATGGATTCTCGGTCTGAGTTTGACGATACCCGCTCTGCGCGGTCTGCCTTCAGCATGGCGAGCGCATTTGACACGCACACTTTGGGCGATATTTCTCCGGACGCGCTGTAATAATAGAAGATAGCATTCCTGTCTAGTACATGATACAAATAAGAGAGTTGACAGAATTCCGGGGAGCAGACAGTAGGTTAGCAGCACCTAATAGATAATGTTAGAGAGAGAGAGCTTATGGTGGTACATCGCAATCACATGACTGTGTCACGTCAAGTCACGTAGAGGGTCACCTGACCGCCGGGACGATAGGCCTCGAATGCCATCTGCACGTCCTCAGTCGAGCCCAGGGAGACCATGTCTCCATCCTCGTCCTTGTATTTGACGCGGAGCGGCCCGTCCATCCGCCTTGGCCCACACAGCCGGATCTTGCGACCGACCTTCTCCACCAAATCGTCGTACTCGGTGATGCGCGGCACCTGGATGACGAAAATGTCTTCGTTGAAGTGCACCTTGACCTTGACGGGAGGAGCAGGCCGCATTCCCACGCCACCGAGCGAGGACTCGGTCGAATCGAACGGAGTGATCGGCGACGAGCTGTGCGGCGAGTAATCCTCGGAGCTGTCTCCTGTTGACTGACTCGATCCGCTCTCGCGCCGGCCTCTCCACTGTGGCGTCGGCATCGGCGGGGGCACGCTCTTGGGCACATAGGCCTGCGGTTGCTCGCACTCCGGGACCTGTTCATTACCGGCGCCAGAGGCAGCGCAGTGGTCGGCGGCGGCGCTGGCTGTGCCGGGAGTCCGGTCCGGTAGTCGCCATTCAGCTTCGTCGAACTGAACTGGCTTCGCAGAGGCGGTCTCGTGCGGGGCCCTGGTCCCATGCTATTGACCTCCGAAGCATAATTCGTCCCGCTCATCATGCTGGCATTCGAGTGCACACGTGACGTCCGCGTCCGACTGACTGCTGGGTTCATTGGCGGTGGCGCGTTCGTCCGCCATTGCGCCATCACCGGCCCGTTCGTGTCTTCAGTCATGGCTCGAGGACGGTCGTAGCCCGGAATCGACTCTCGTTCCGGTGGCATGCTCTGCGCGTTCATCCGTCGCGTTCCGACCGGTGTCCCACGCCCAGATGCGTAAGCTGACGGAGGGTATTCCTCTAGGTCGTCGTCGTCCAGATCAAAACCGTAGTTCTCGTCGATCGGATAGCCTTGCGGCCCACCGTACTGGCTCATCGTGTTGCCCGCCTGGTACACGCTCTCTCCCCTCGGCCGCTGAGCAAAATTTGGCCCTGGCATATATCCACCTGGCCCGCCCGGAACATACCCAACGGGCTGTCGCGGATTTGTACTGTTGGCAATCTTCGCCATGTTCCTCTCCGACACTCGTCGCTGCGCCGACTCCCTGATCAGTCGGTTGATCGCAGACTCCCATTGTCGCATCTGCGGCTCGTTTCGACACCGGAGCGTGAAGAACTCGAGGTCATCGTCGCCCTTCCACCAGACTGACAGTGGATACTGCAGCGGAATCCCAACTACTCGAGCGTCAGTAAATCAAGATGGGCCAGAGAGACAACACAGACCAGTCGAGTTTCTCGCGGCGACGGGCACAGCCTGGGTCACATTGCCCAGGAAAATCCGTCCCTTCAGTAGCAGCGGCGTGTTTCGTTTCACAGACTGGCCTGGCAGAGCATAGGGTGGAGCACCGGCCTTCTTGAGGATAGAGTTGCTCTTCGAGACCTTCTTGCCGTTGGGAGGCGCACCAATGGCCTCCTTGCAGCACAGGATGATCTTCTCGAACAGAAAGACATGATACTCCCGATCAATGTCAGACTTGGTAACCACAAATATATCATCGAGCAAAAGCTCGCCGAAGTTCTCCAGGTGATGGCCTTTCCAGTCGTCAACGCGACTCTGCAGATTTTTCACAGTCTGCTCGTTCTCGGCTCGCCGTTGTGCTTCGTTGATCTTGTCGGCGATCCGTTTCGCAGCCTCGGAGCCTTCCTTGAGCTCATCAAAGTACGGGTAAGCCGCAGGCGACGTGGCTTTGATCAATTCCTGGAAACCATCAGCACTTGTCACCGAGCGGCGTGCAGCGGACAACGTTACATTGAAAAGCAGAGGATACTTGCACACGCGCTGAATCGGCTTGATAAGGAAGGCCGGGAGCTCGCCCCTGATGTTGATCAAATGGTTGAGAGCCTGTTGACGCATGTTGAATGACCCGCGTTGTCAAGTCAACCGAATGTACCCACAGAAAGGTTCTGCTCATTAGCAAGCATGAGCTCAGAAGCGTTTGTGTAGTTTGCGCAATAGGGTTCGTAGACGCTGAACTCTTCCTCCTGCGGGACGGTGGTAGAACATAAATGAGAACAATGCACCAAGTCAGAAGCAGGTCCACTCACAGCCTGGACAAAGAGTTGTCCCCACCGCTGGTCGATCCACGGCAACTCGGCATTGCTCTCGAATCGGATGAGGAATTTGCGTTGGAAGTTGAGAAGCTTGTTCAAATTAGGGAATAGCAAATGAATGGTGTCTTGGTCAATGAGATTGCTTTGTGATAGAGCCGTCGCATATTTCTGCAGACAGGCATTGAGACAAGGCGGCTCAGAAAAAGGAGTTCCGGGGCGCACCTGCATGACCTCCAAGTCTTGTACATACTTCCGCTCCGTCTCGACCAACTCGCGCACAACGTTATTGCGAGCAGCTTCTTGGGCGTTCGCAGGCGGAGCAGGCATTGCGAATTCGGAACCGAAAGATTCGTAAGAGTCGGCAGAGGACATGAAAGCGGGTGATGGAGGAGACGTCTCAAACGCCTCGGGGGGAAGGTGTTTAACGATGGCAGTGACGGTCTCTACAACCTAATACCGCATTGGAGCCGGCTCGTGGACTAATTCAGCTATTACGCACCTTGACTAGCCCGTCTGTGGAGTCACGCTTCCAGAGGTCGGTGACTGTAAACAGCTCGCAACCAGGGATGTTCTCCGTCACTTTTTCCGTCCGAATCTGCATGGCAAACAGGGCAATAGCGTGCTTCTGTGCCCTGTCCGGCTGCGTCTCATACTGCTCTGGGTTGAACTCGGAGTGGTTGATTTTGTTGAATCCGCCTTCCTCAGGGAGTTGATCGAAGATATAGCAAAGGGATATGCCAAGAGCGAAGAGGTCCCATAGTTGAGTAACGGGATCGGTGGATTGGCGATTATCGGGAGAGGCGAGTGCGAAGTAGTTTGAGAAGCCGCGAATCTGCATGAGACGGGCGCGGAGTGCGGAGCATCGCTGGTAAAGGGAAACGGACTCGGAGGCGGCCTGATTAAGGAGGGTGTTGTTGGCTATTGGAATGTCGGAAAGACCAGCTGTGGAGACGATGGACTTTTTGCGCCCGGCAGAGGCCATGGTGGGATGAAGGTGGGGGGGACGGACGACAATCAGCCACAGCCGTAACTGTCACGGCTGTCACCTCGTCACAGTTTACCTGTCACATTTCCTTCCCTCATGCCAGGACCCGAGACACTGGGGGGTGTATTTATTGACAACTTTGGAAATCCTCTCTCGGTTTATATCGACCACGATATTGATAATCGAGACGACTTCATCGATCTTTTAAAGGTAGGTAATTTTTCTGATCACCTCCCTTGCTCATCTCGTAGAAACACGGTGGTATCTCTGCTCCAGGGTATAGCGGGGTCTCATACCTTCTCGGTCAATCAATACATCTCTTCCCACCTTACATACTGCTCATATTTCATCCAGTCGATCCGTGTAAGACCTCTGGGCAAAACCTTTTTCGCCTGTATGCAAACAAGAAGGATAAAATTGTTCTGGATGTTCGCTGGATTCAAGAGTGCGTGAAGGCCGATGGCTTGCGAACCTTCAGAAGCGATTGGGCCGGTTGCAAGGTCACAGGCAACGAAATGTTGGTGCTTGAATGTTTCGGACGCGTCGCACGTTCATCTTCTCGCGCAGAGTGGTTCAAGATCGGCCGGGTAGCACGCGTTCGCGCCCAGCCCAACAGCCACGATCAGAACACGCTGCCCAGGAGATACAGCAGCAGCAACCATTACAGCCTACACATCCTCAGATTGACCCGCTTGCACACGCGCATTACGCGTTTCCGGTGTATGCAACTCACCCACAATGGCAGACTGCGCCAATCGGTCCCGAACAAGCTCATATCCCCGCTGAGCATGTGCTACATCGAACATCCGAGTATCGCCAGGACGCGACTCAGTGGGTCCAATATCAGCAACCAGTCGCACCTGTCGCCACTTCGGCCGCCCCATATGATTACAGGTATAGGGACGACGGTCATGGATGGGTCGGTGCCGCGACCTCATATTACGATCCGTCAGTGAGTACTCTCTATTCTCCGCCTGGCAGCCGGCTTATCGCATCATAGTTCGTTCACTATCATCCTGGATACCTTCAGAACGGCGCATCCTCAGAAGCAGAACCGTCCAGTCTTGCCCCAGATCCATCGCCCACACCTGTCCCGGAGATCCCTCCGGCTTCGCCGCCTGAATCGTCATCGCCGGCAGAGGAGCCGACTCGCGGGCGGAAACGTACACGGCCACCGGTAAAAACGCTGCTATCTGCGCAACTTGAGATTGAGATGTGTTATCAGACGACCGCTACTCTAGGTGCCTCTACTTCGTCTTTAGTGACGACTGGAAGCAGGTCTGTGCGCTCGCCAACTCCACCGACCCGGGTGGTCAAAAGTACCTTCGGCGGTAACTTGTTTACTGCCGAGGATATCTTGTATCTCGAGAAGTACATTGCATATTGTCACGATCAAGGTCTAGTCCTCAGGTGTGTGCCGTTTGATCGGCGTCAATGTCTCCGTTGACTAGTCGACAGTCTTCGCGAAATATGCGAACGAATAGCAGTCAAGGTATGTACCCATCAAAAATATCGAGCGCGTTCTGGCTCAGCCGTATCCAGGCTCCGCATCACACGTAGGTGCCCGCAAGATGATTAGCCTTTAAAGCTCACGCGCTCTCAGATTCTATTCTTGGCGTCGCTACTGTAACAAGCACCAAATTCGTCTGGGCGGCTATGCCATGAAGGCCGACCGAGCTGCTTCGCCGGAGAACGCCAGCGAAGATGATGAAAACACAGACCATAATAGCGCGGTACCACCGAGTGCCAGCTCGCGGCCTCCCGGCGGATCGATCCACAACTTGGTCCATGAGATGGATTCGACCCCTCACGACCGGTCACCCAGTCCACCCCGTGCCTTGTTTCGAAGTACAACGGGCAAGGGAGTCGCGTTCACCGATGAGGACATCACATTCTTGGTCCGTTTCATGGAGTATCGCAAGTGCGTAACCATCAACCCTCGATGTGCATCCGTTTATGCCCCGCAACAGAAAGCAGGGTAAGCTTGACATGGTTGCATTTTGGAAGGACGTGGCAGTCAAGGTGCGTGCGCTCTCTGCCCGATCGCTATCCAGTCTCGAATCTGCTTAGGCACCGCATCATTCACGAGCCTCTTGGATGAAGTTCTGGAGGCGACATAAACACGAGCTTGAGCAGGGGTCAACTGACTCGCCTCTGCCCCACCCTCCAGAGAAGAAGATGCGGTACAGCCGGAACGATGATGTCCTGCTCGCCAAATACTTTGTCAATAAGGTCGAGGGGACGTCGGACAAGATCTTCCAAGCATTTGCCTGCCAACACCCGCATCATCCTTGGAAAGGTTGGCAGGAGCACCATCGGATTCATAAAGCCAAAATTGACGGATTCATTCAACGGTTATTGAGGGGGGAGACCTTGGAACAGGATGGTCTAGAGCAGTAGATATCTTATCTGGCGCATATCTTTATCTTTATCACCTGTGTTTGTATTCACTTGTCCTTTAACCATGTTGTCCCCAGAGCAGGTCGCACAGGCGAGTGACGCCGGCCACAGCCCAGTGTCACATTCTCACTCTGCTTCCTCATGTAGTTCCATCGCGACGGGTATGGGCCATGGTGCCACTCTAAACGCTCTGAGCATCAGCCGGCTGAGACCCCGATCAAGATATCTCATTCTCAAGGGTTTTGCCGCCGAGGAGGCACCTGCGATGCTGGCACGGTCGAAGGAGCTCTTACGCGAATTCGACATCGAAACGCACCCTCTCGTGAGTCATGGGCCCGCTTCCGCAGCCGTTTCTCACCGGGCATCAGACCCGTTTCACGACCGGTGACGAAGACGGGGACGGCCACATAGGAGACGACTATTTTCTCAGTTCTGGCGACAAGATGCACGTTGCCACCTCCGCGTGCAGTGCGACGTGCTTCTCAACTCAATCTCTAGCCGCTACTTCCTGGAGCCGGATGCCGTGGTCGATGGGAAACTCACCCGTGCGAAGGAGTTTGCCGTGAACAAGATCGGACATGGTGGGGGATCCCTCAACTGTCCTTGCGCGGCGGAGGCTTAATTCAGATCTCTGATGATCTCCAGGACTGCATGAATTGGATCCTGTCTTTCGCAAAGTCGGGCGCCGTGGGCAATTACCGCACGTCATCCATCCGGCTGATGTCCTCCTACTAGTTCACCCTCGAGAACCCGAAGATGCGGGAGGCTGTGGCCGATCTGAAATTCCACCAAGATCCGAGGGGTGCGTCTCGATGGTTTGGCGCCGAGAGTGTCTTCTCCCTGACATGCCTCCCCGCCAGCACTGCAATCCATGGTCATCTTCAAGCAGCCGCAAATAGGCAAGTCACAGAAACTTTTGACCACGGGAGGAAATATGCTGACTGTGCTGTCCAGGTGGACAAGGTTAGCGGCAATTGTGTATGCTCGATGCGCTTCGGCTGAGAATGTCTCGAGTCGGCGAACACAATGACTCGTGCGTGTTCTAGTCTCAGTGGCTGGCGCAGTGACACATAACCGGCCCAGAACCTTCTTGGTGCGACCCGCTGTGCCGCTCACGCCGCAACCCGTCTGATGATGAGATAGTACACGGATCCCCCGTCGGCTCTTGGATTCTGGATCGCGCTCGAACACTGCACGCCCACCAATGGTGCCCTCTCGTTTCTCCCCGGTTCGCACAAAATTGCGCCACTGACCAAGCGATTCGTGCGCCTACCCACGGGCGGCACGGGCTTCGAGCCTCTGGTCGAGCCAGAAGTTGCTGCGCAGGTGGCATCCTACAGTCGTGATTCAGCTGATTCCTACATTCTGGAATGCTGCGATCCAGGCCAGTTTGCCTCATCGGCATGTCAAAGCGCAACACAAACTCATGTGATTCTTAGGTGACCTGGTGCTGATCCACGGTTCTGTGCTCCACAAATCGGAAAGAAACACGTCGGACAAGACTCGCTTTGCATATACGTTCCACATGATCGAGGGCCAGGCTAAGTATGACGCGAAAAACTGGCTGCAGCCTACGCCAGACATGCCTTTTTCACGTGTCCTCGCCTAGTTACGAGGGCTGCACAATCTCAATCTTGGCTAAGCGCGTGATGTCCTCGGCACGGAGGGACGCGACCTGGTCTATCAGCGCAGCGAGGAAAGTTCCGCTGCCGTGCACCGTATCTTGTTGGACGGCCAGCTCGGCGGCAACAGTCAAGATCAGCACACTGTGTCTTACGTCAGCGTCGAGGTTTGGGCTGCGGGAAACGACTGACGCAGCGACGGCTGCTGTGAAAAAGTCCCCATCTCGCGTCAATGCAGCTGAATGCAGCTCGTGGGCGAGCATGTTTTCTGTCGCGCAACAGACAGCAATGAGCGATCCCAGCATGCAGCCTGATCCTGTGATCTGCCCCAGCAGCGGATCGCCGTTGTGAATCTTTGCAACACGAGTCCCGTCGGACACATAGTCTGTCTCGCCTGTCAGGACGACGATGCACCGTTCCTTGCGGGACAGCTTCTTCACAAAACCGACGGGATCCTGGAATGAGCCTGCCGTATCCACTCCTTTTGACCCGGCCTCGCTGGACCCAGCGAGAACGGCAAGTTCTCCAGCATTGCCCTTGATGACCGTAGGGTGCCAGACATCCAAGAGTTCTGAAGCCGTGAGGTTCCGCTGACAGAATGTTTACCATTTTCTCGAGTGGACTCACGGTTGACACTGGATTTCCTGAAAGAGGTGGCACCCACACCCACAGGATCAAACACGACCGGAATCTTGGCCGCATTTGCGCAGACCCCTGCCTTGAGCATGCCTTGAAATGTGCTGCCGACGAGGGTGCCGATGTTCACCAGCAACGCATTGCTCAGCTTCGCCAGGTCAGCCATTTCCTCTGCCGCCGTGGCCATGATGGGGCTGGCGCCAACTGCAAGAGTCATATTCGCTGACTGGGTGGCGACGACTGTATTCGTTATCTGAGACTGCAATCAGCGCCGAAACGGTCGGGGCAATCACTGACTTGGTGAACGAGAGGCTTTTGGCTGCTGATTTTCTCCATGATTTCCGATGAACGGGCGAGAAGATCCCCTGAAAAAGCCGGAGACAGGCCAGTGGCTTCTCGACATCCGCGAAAGATAGCTTTCAGCGCTTGCGCAGCCGCTTTGGGGGCCGCAGAGGCCATGATGTCTGAGACCACAGCCACGCCGTCGAGACTGCGACCGCTTTCGGATACAGATACAGACATCAGACGCGCCTGGACAAAGGCTGAGAACTCAGCAGCGCGCAAGTAGAGCGAAGTGCAAACCAGATTCGACGATTTGATACCGCCTAGGCTGTGTTCAGCTCTACTCCTGTGCTCTGGTGGCAAGCGCACCGATAGCCACAGCTTTCAGATTAGATCCATCTAGTGCATCTAGTAGCACACCGATGTTGCGAACTCCGATCGGTGTGCTGGTCAGCTTCTTGGTCTGAGTGTCCCACACGGCACCGAGGCCAACATAGTCAGCTCCAGAATCTCTCGCCCGCCGAACCTCCTCCAAAGTGTTGCAGGAGATGCCGATGATTGTTCCCTGAGGCAGAAGCTTGCGGGCAATATCGATAGGCATGTCCGTTTGGCCGAGGTGGACGCCGTCCGCTTCCACAGCGAGCGCGATGTCGATGCGGTCATTGATGATGAGGGGCACTCGGTAGCGCTGGCAGAGCGCTTTGGTTTCCCGAGCGATGGTCAAAAACTGGGTGCAGCGTCACGGTTCCGGTCGGGCAGAGAATATGTCGCACGGGCCTCCGATGTATCCGCAGTCTTTTCGCGCAGTTGCACAACGGTCACTCCACCGATCAAAGCCTGGATCAGATTAGATTACGATGGCCAATGGATGCCAGCCGCAACTTCTTCCAGGCTCTCAACATAGGTCTGATGATTGTTGAGTTCAGCCGTACATCAATATCGCGGGTAGAAGGACCTACTAGACCACGGGGGAGCAGTGCGCGGTCTGTAACCAGATAGAGAGAAAAGTCGATGCTGCTCATGGTGGTCAAGAGAGAGAGAGTTGCGCGCAGAACTTCGGTCCGACCCGATCATTTACAAGACCTCAAATGATGATTGCAAGGGTACAAAATTTAGCAATAAACACTACGACATTTATTGACCACGGCCCCGATCTCCGCCTCGATCTCCGCCGCGACCACGACCACGCCCCCCGCGTCGTTCGCCATCCGCTCCTCCGCGCCCTCGGAAACCAGACCCGCCGCCGCGTCCTCGGAATCCGCCACGGTCACCACCGCGGAATCCGCCACGGCCTCCTCCGCCCCGGTGCTCCCCGCCCCGGGACGGGCGAACCCGCCCGCGGCCCCCACGTGACTGAGTGATGAAGCCATCGTCTTCCGCGGGAGCGGCGACGTCTTCGACAACCTCTTCGACGACGTGTCCATTGGTTTGCAGCTCCGGCTCCACAACCGGAGTCACGGTCCCCGAGGTTCCGAACTTGGCATGCAGCCCCGCAATCGAAGGCAGGCCCTCGTCATCGTCGGCGGCCCAATCGAGCGCAGCGTTGCTCTGAAACTTGATTCAGATCAGGCCGCGGTGCGCTGAAAACGTGAAAAGAAACGAACCGTATCTGCGGCAGCTTCAGGGTCCACGATGTGGCCGTTGGCCTCGACAGGGATCTGATCACGTTCAACCCACTCGGCGTTCTCTTCGAATGGAGGTTCCAGCTCGCTGGCTTGCATGAAATCAAAGCTAGTCGACATGGATAGGCCCAGCGGTTGGCTGACAGCAGCCTCTTCCGTGGTGACTGCGCTGGCAGGCTCCTCCTCGACACTAGGGGCAGGGGGGCTCAGTCCAACTTGAACGATCTCAAGCAGTCGAATGTCTATATGGAGGATCATCGGAAAAATTCAAAGCTGGAGGGAAAAAAAACGAACAAGAGACACCAGCATGATCGCCTTGTCTGGACATGAGTCCTGAAACCACAGGTGACTCTGAATCCGTCAACAATGATTCAGCCGAGGAGAATAAGGCATTGGCCTCGACTTCGCTAACAGTGAGGGAGACCTCTCCCGCTGCTAGCAGCGAGCGCAATCGGAGCAGGTTCAAAATGTCAAAGACTCTAGAGGTCGCTTCGCGCTAGAGCCGACATTCAGCACTAGCCAGCTTCAGTGGTATAGGCTTGTCACCAACCTCTGCGCCGGCAACAGCGTCGGCAACTCGTGCATTTGCCGAGTGCTCTGCTTCCGCACGCGTTTGCGCAAGTTCGGCCGCAAGTTGAATCTCGTGGGTCTGTCCATTGGTTCGATGACGAGACAGCTGCGCTAGCAAAGACAACCAACCTCGACAGCTTTCTTAACTTCCCCGAGTTCCCTCTGAACAGCTTCCAGGGCAGGGAGTGACTTTAAGGCAGCCTTTTGGTCTTCATTCAGTTTTTCGGGGTCCGTAGCGGCATATGTTGATATTCGGCTCTGCCAGAGGTTGAGCAAAGTTAAGGAGAGCACGTGCAACGACGCACGATCTTTTTCGTTGTAGTTTTCAGTCGTTTTGCAACAAGATCGACGATGGGACTCAGTTTGGCTGTTGATTCATCGGCTGCAGGCGCCTCCGGCTCCGCAATCAGTTCGGCAGCAACAGCGCCCTCTTGGATGTCTGCAGCGTCGGGTGCCTTTTCAATAAGAGCAGCATTGGAGGCATCGATATCCTCAGCGGCTGTTTCGGCCTACGACGCGAAACTGAGTTGAATTACGCGTCAGAAAAAAGGATGTCATCACCTTCGACTTGTTCTTGCGCTTTTTACGCGACGACTTGGACACATCGCTCGGAGGAGGTGCTCCTGGAACGGTTCGGGGCAAAAGGGAGGGTGCAGATGGGACTTGCGGGGATGTTGAGGCCATTTTATATGCAACTTGAGATTCGGGTCGCTAAGGCTGGGGTAAAAGTTTGAAAACTGGAGTGCGCACGTGATTGTTCCTGCGCACAGCTTCAAATGAGGCTTCTAGTTCTTTCTTTCTACTACCCCTTAGTTTGTTCGCTCTCTCTCTCAATGGATGACTTCAGCACCAACAGGCACGAAACTCAGGCGGCATCTCTGCCCACTCGCTACTCGGATCTTTCTTTTCAAGATGGCAATGTCGCTGTTGTTGCTGGACTAGGCTACTTCCTCGTTCACAAAGGACTGCTATGCCGACACTCGATCCCGCTACAGCAAGCTACAAAGAACTTAGACTCGCGTGTTCAAATTGAAGGACGCCCCGTTCTCTATCTTGATGACTCCCCGCAAGATATGCAATACTTTCTCGCTGCACTTTACGATGGACTTGGACTGCAAGTCATCAGTGCGGTTCTCGCTGCTAATCTAACCATCAATCCAGCCTGGGAATCAATAATGACGTGCAGGGTTTCCCAAGAATAGACGCACTGCTGCGGCTCACCACCAAGTATCAAGTCAACAACATTCGATCTTGTCTCCTTCACGAGTTGCAGCGAACGCATTGGCCAACGCAACTCGCTCAGTGGGAAATTCGTGAAGCGGAAGCAACAGACCCCAACGGTCATTACGATGCGCGTCAATTCTATCCTCATCCCATGTCCGTGCTATGCTATTTGTGCATTGAATGATGTTTGAAGGAATGACATGCAGCTCAGTCATCAATCTTGCCCGCAAAATCAACGCACTCGAGCTTCTGCCTTCTGCCTTCTATGACCTCTCCCGATATACCGTCAGCGAAACAGCCTCAGGCTACACCGATGCATGCAACATTCACCACCGTCTGAGCCAATCGGACTTGATGCATCTGCTCAGAGGTCGCGAGCATGCTTCCCGATTCCTCTCTACTTTCATTGTCAACGAGCTCGAAGGCAGATCACCTGCGGCGAACTGTGTGCATGCGCACGGTGAAGATGGCGCCCACCGTAGGTCCTGCCAAGCTGCGTTCGAGAATATTACGTTTGAGATCTTACGCGACGTCAATGGCGTCACACATCGAAGCTCGGACCCTCTTTTCACCATCGTCGATGCCGAACTCATGCAAACACGGGAGGACAGTCACGGCCATTCTTCCGTCGTCAGGGCCTGCGAATTTTGCCGAACGGAGTTTGGACACGTCGTTGACCATGCGCGCGAGGAGTTCTGGAGCAAGCTGCCGGGATGGTTCGGTATAGAGCTGCCAGCGGATGTCTGGGTATGAGTAAATCATCTTCACCTACATCTGCGTATGTGCGTGTGTGTGTGTAACATCCACCGTCATCCAAGCGCGTTTCATCAGTCCTGGTTTCCCGTTTAGCCGTTGCATCTTGAGCACGTTATATCTGGACTCATACATGGCCACGTTGTATGCGGGTATCGCAGTTGCACAGGCCGTACAAGACTGTGCAATAGGCGGGTCGCGTGGTTCACATCTGTTCATAACTAGGAGACGACGCGCGGTAGCCAGCGACTGATCGCATGGCGGGGGTGAGCCGTACGTAAGCATCCCCCTAGCCCTGATCGTAACCTGCTCGACCGACCTCGCAACTTTCTGGTTTCTACCACGTTCCGCTCACACCATTGGCCGGTCATTCAAACCTGTGTTTCACATCTGGTCTCGGGCGATTCTCAACAATCCCGTATCTCGCGTATGCGCCATCACCATCAGTATAAAACTGCGACCATGGACGAGATGATTGATTCAACAACTTTCTCCTTCTTCTCCTCGAGATGTACGCGGCATATAGCGCACCGATAGTCAAGCCGACTCTTCCATCTATTGGGCGCATCTTTGGTAGCTTCGGTCCGCAGCCACCCGGTGCTCGAAACTTATCCTTCACTCTCAGATGACGCGCCTCCCCGTGTGGCACAGCATCCGCCGACAGCACAGCATGCATCCATGTATCAGCGGCCCTCGTTGACTCTTCCCCCGCTGGAAAACATCAGTTCATGGTACCCGGTATGCCATCATCTTCGAAAGCTACTTTTCTGTGTGGATCCTAAATCCTAAATAGGGCCGCCAATACGACTTCCAGGCTTCTGCAGTCAGAGAAGACATGTACAGAATGACCCCATCGCCCTACATGATGTCGTGTGAACGCGGCTCCCCGGACTCGGACCCTGGGCACGACGTACTGTCATCCGCGAGCAGTTACTCGAACTCTCCTTCGCCGTATAACTTGAGCCCCTACCGTGCGGGCAGTGCGCCTCTGATGGGTGCATACCGGAACACTCCAACATATCATCACGGCACAAACCACCCTTTCTACGCGGCGCGGCCAGTATCGGCAGCTGCACGTCATCAATGCACGTACTGCAACAAACGGTTCAATCGGCCGAGCGGCCTCAAGGTGCGTCGCACATGGGCCCGTGGAGCGTTTATCTAACGGAGAGCTCAGATCCACCTCACGACGCACACCGGAGACAAACGTGAGACTGCTGTTTATGTGTGGCACAATTACTGAGCGGACTGCAGCATACGTTTGTCCTGAGGAAAGCTGTGGACGGCGGTGCTTCTCCGTTCGAAGTAACCTCCGGCGTCACATTCGCATTGTTCACCAATCCACGCGCGAGGCGAGCGGAGAACCGCGTGCCCCATGCGAATCGCCATCGGAAGCCTAGAAATCGGACCCTGGCCTGAGACTTGACATTATTGTATCTGCTTACTTACTTACTACTCATCTGTTCCCACCCCTTGTAGCTCTACCCGCGTCTGTATCCCTGGCTGGCGTCTCTTACTCTTGTATCAATATCCATCTGGTCCCCGCGCATCGCCTGTTACATGTCCATCCACCATCGTCTTGTCTCAGAAGCATCGCGGGATCGGCAGACGCGGTCAAGACAGCCCAAATCTGCCCAACGGACTTTATCATCTTGCTTCGCCCTTGCTTCTTCGACTGGTCCTGATTTATGTAAAACACGTTCCTTGAGCTTGATGCTTTTGGACCGCAAGCAGCCCAATTGCCAGATCGACTAAAGCGGCGCCGCGGCTCTGCATGGGATGGTTAGGCTATATGGCGGCTCCTTAGGGTTCCTTACGCCGACTAACCTCTTCGGTTCTATCCCGCGACTGGCCTTGAAGAACTCCTGCCCTTCTCACTGCTCTTTTATTGCTCCAGCGCTCACGCCTTGGTTTTGGAGAATGGTCCGCATGCAGCGTCGCGTTGCCTCCCAAGATGTTAGCAGGTCCGACACACGCCATCGCATCTTGCTCTCGCCCACTTACGAATTTCTCTATAGCGCCTCCAGGCCCGCTGCGATCATTTCAACATCCCTCTCCGTTGCCTCCACTAGTCTGTGCCACATTCGTTTTTTCGGCCAATACTAAATCGCCGCGCGCCCTTAGCCTCTGTTTCCACTCCTTCCCCCGCAACAACAACATCTACCTCTAAACCTCTGCCCCCGCCTCCAGCCACGACAAGTGCGTCCTCGCGGGTTTCGTGATACTTTGGCGTTGACCGCGTCTGCAGTTGTGATCACGAGCACCTTGGCCGCATCTCCGCCACCGATCACCTCAAGCTCGACCCATACGCAGCAACAAGCCGCCACCACTTCTGCCAATGGTCCGTCTTGTACGGCCCTCGAAATGAATGAAAATCTTCATCACCTCTCTCGCAGCTGTTTATACCACGGTGACCACGCAAGTGTTAACGACGATACCATCTCCCTCACCGATCGAAACGCCCACGAGCACAACTGCGTCCGATTCCTCTTTCATTTTCTCAAGCGCCACCACCGTTCCGACCGCAAGCCCTTCCTTTGTTCCCGTCTATGGCACAACGAGAGACGCATCGTCTTTGCACGGATCTTCTACCCGATCCAGTGCTAGTGCCCGCGCCAGCAGCAGCAGCACTCCGTTGCCGAATTCTGCTCACAAGTCGAAATCCAACGTGGGAAAATATGTCGGATATGCTATCGGCGGAGGTACGCGACATCTCGGGTATGACTGAGATTTGCATAACTGATTCGGATGTAGTATTCCTCCTCTTGTTCATTTCCAGTTTCATTTCGGCCTACCGCAAGCACCGAAAGTACATTAAGAGACGGCCGAGGGGCACGGTCTTTGCCGACAAGCTCTCATCTGGCCAGGAAAAGCGCTCGATAGCCCAGGCCATCATGCACAGTGTATCTAACAGCTCGTTCGACGCGTACGCTCTCTGCACGACGCCACCCGCATCCCCGACCCCTGCTTTCGTCAACGGGAGACAGCAAGTGACGCGACCGGACATACTGCCGACCCACGTTCGGAGTATGTCGGGAAAAGACGTCCGGCCGCTTCCGGCGACGCCCACCAAGTACGAGGACCCGATCTTTTTCCCCCGTGCTCCCGTCGAACACTCCCGGTATTCGCCGTTCGGTCTCTCGTCGTCGGGCAGCAGTACAATCTGACTCGTACGTACTCATGTTCAGCCTCGTTTCAGTACAGTATATCCTTGAGCTGTTAATTTACCATGACGTTCGTCTGTCCCCCGTGGCCTTCTCGCTTCCTTGAAACAGACAGCCGCCGCGACATGAGATGACATTGTGTGCTCTAAAAGATGCGAAAAAAGAGCTATTTGATAAACCCCGCTCTCTCACCCAAGTCGGTTGTGTCCGCACGCCGAGAGACTCGGCGGAGGCAGAGACTGTCCAATTTGTGCGATCAGGTGACCGCGATGCTTTCGTGCCGCTGACGGACCGGGAGTCCCCGTAAGCTGCTTACCGGGGGGAGACGGAGGCTTCTTTGCACCAAACCCACATCCATGGCAAAGCTTGCTTCATTCGCGTCTTGCGAGATTTCCGACGCACTTGTCAAGCTCGGAGTTAAACATGGTGGTTTCATCCCCGGCATCAGCATGTTCTCCGCTGGAAAGATCTGCGCCCGGGCTTACACCGTCAAATTTGTCCTGGCAGCGGACCAATCTGCAACCAAGTTATCGGAGCACTTTGTGGACACGGCACCGGCTGGATCAGTCATCGTGATCGATGCACCTCATCGTCAGCGCGCCCGCTTCTTGCCCCTTGTTCCGTTAAACGATCTGGTTTGACCATTTTAGAAGCTCAGAATGCGGTGTGGGGCGGGCTGATGTCTGCGGGAGCTATCGCACGTTCAGCCGTCGGTGTTATCATATCTGGTCGATGCAGAGACCTCGCCGAGCATCGGTCACTTGGATTCCCCGTGTTTGCGAGATCGCATTCGACACTCGGACAGCAAACGTTTACACGGCCTTCAGCTATCAACGAACCCCTTGTCATCGCTCCAGGGGAGCTGTCGTTCCCGAGCGTCACTGTCGTGCCAGGGGATTGGATCATCGCAGACGAAGATGGAGTTGTTTGCGTTCCGCGGGACATGGAAGAGGCGGTGGCAGCGAAAGCTAGTCAAGGCCGTCAGATTGATGCACAGTGCCTCGCGGATATCCAGGCTGGTAAAGGCATACAGGCTACATTTGCAAAGTACAGAGGAAGTAAATAAGAATACGAGATCAGGTGGAGGGTGTATGCACGAGTCCGCTTACTGCTTCCTCGATCGGGGCTTGCTCGCCCATCTTTCCCAGATATCACCGTGTCCATCTTTCTTGGCCACTGGTGCAGACTCGGTCTGTGCTTGACGTATCGCTTCTCGGCTCAAACAGGAGTCGAGATGAGCGTTGAAGGCGTCGTTGCCCAGGCCTAGCTTCTTGCTACACACAGGACAGATCAAGCACTCCTGGTCCGATCTACATTCTGGCTTGGCAGAAGAGTCGTTCGCGTGGGACACAGACGCAATCACTGACTCTCGGGCAGTCGTGTCTGAATCTTCCGAGGCCTTCCGTTTCTTGCGAGGCGATTCCGACCCTGAAGCAGAGAAGAACTGCCGCAGATCGATCAACTGCAGGAAAAGCTCCTAGAACAAAGAGTCACATACTCGTTTGATGCCCACAGGGGAATCAGGCTCGCGCATGTCCTTCAACTTGGTCACTCGCAGTCCCAACAGCCGAATAGTCATCGGTAGCTCCAGAAGTAACAGTTCTTGCCCAATCTGGAGTTAGATTAGGAATGGATGGTGAGGATAAGCCCAAGCTTACGGCAAACAGTTCGTCTTTCTTGGACACCCAGCGATCGCAAGATTTGGCCCGAGTAAAGACTGCACGCAGAATCAGCGTTAGCCAGCAGATGTACGTACAGCAGCTGCATGCAGACCTTGGAAACTCTCTAACTTGTACTTGAGTGTTACGGTTCGGCCCGACCATTCCCCGGACTGCATGTCAGACTCTAGCTCGGTACAGACTTCGTCGAGCTTAGCAAAAATCTTCTGCTTATCGGCAAGCGGCGCAAAAGTTCTAGGCGCAGGAGTCAGTCCACAGCTTTCGGCCCTTTCACAGTACACGGACCGCTCTGCACCGATGCTTTTGCGTTCTTCTCTTTGCGGCGGCTGGACAGAGTTAGATGCGATGCCAAGATGTGTGCGAAGTAGATGGATAAGCCCGAAATGGTGGTCGAGCAATGAGCAAGTAGCACGGTGTATGAAAATGTCCCCGCAGTTCTAATCAAGGTTATTATCGGGAATGAACAGGTGAGCGAGACAGTAGTACCTTGATGCCGATGGACTCTAATAATCGTTCAGAAACTCGACCGATGCCCGGAATCCGTCTGATAGGAAGCTCGCGCATAAACAACAGGATGGCGTCCCGTTCGAAGGGAAGATGGAATTGCCCATTAGGTTTGTTCTGCGATAGAGTTAATATCAAGCGTTCATCAATCACAAACAGTCTTACTTACCTTGTCTGAGCATATCTTCGCCAACATGGTATTCGGTGCGATCCCAGCACTAACAGTCAGCTTGGTTTCTGCAAATACAGACTTTCGCATGTGCTGAACACAATCATCGGCACTCATATTGTTTTCTTGGCAGTATGCGGTGATGCTACGAATCATAAGTTTGAGAGTGACCTGAATGCAGTGAGGACAAACTTCAGATAGCCCTCATCGCATCCTGCAGGGCACATCTGAGGATCGTATCTCTTGCAGATGCCCATGACTTGGGATGAGACTTTGGAGTAGTCCGAGAATCCATGCGAGACCAAGATGAGCTGAGGGCAGAGTTTCTTGGCAATGAACGTGGCCATCCCAGAGCGAACCCCAAACTTGCGCGCTTCGTAGGAACTAGTGCTTATGACACTGTGCCCGACCTAGTCCTTTGAGTTGTGCTAATAGAAGGTCGATGAAGGACAGAAACTCACTGCAAATGCTTTCCCAGCAAGAGTTGGATCATTGAGAACCTCTACACTCGCGAAAAACGAGTCAAGATCAAAATGTACGATGATTTGCGTAAGATCCCGTTCAAGTTCCAGTTTCTGGATCTATGCAGGGAATTGGGTCTGTGACGAGTCATAAATTCAAGGGAAAAAGCGCACTATGTTATCCACACCCGCTTCCACCTTTCCGATATCTGCTTGTGCCACAAGATTATCTCGCTCGTTCAACAACTCCTCGATCTTCTTGGTAAGCTCCTTGTCTTTCCTTTTTTCATTCTCGTAGAATTTGGAGCCCCTGGACACGTCAGCGATAACCTGGTTGATCTGTGCTTGGTCTTTGGCTAGGCTACACGTGGGATGAGTTCAATACTGTCAGTAACGAGATGGATTGGCAAACCCCACCCCGCCTTTCCCGTCGAAGGACCCGCTAGACGATGCAAGAGACTAGTAGACTGTTGAGATGGCTTGGGTTCAGGCTCGCCCATGTCATTGGTTCTTCAAGTCCCTCGAGGAACTGCACGTCGACGCGTCGTCAGAAGGAAGAGCAGGATACTGATCACGGTCACAGCACCCACGTGATGAACGCGCTGCCGCTGCGTGCTTATCCCAATCCCATCAACTATGAGTCTTGTATGCCAGCAATGTAAGGAGCCGCTGGAGGTATAATCGACTGTGTCGTCTATACTTTCTACTCATCCGACTCGGTAGCTCGATGGGTCACTAGCCGATCTCGCACCCTCTGCCTACGACATGATCGTCTCTTCCCTGCCTCCCCCCTCCACCCGCATGAATGCGGATCCTGCATCTCAATCCAAAGCGACACAGGCATCGAGAATAGCCTGGGAGAAAGCTAACGCTACCTCATCTCCCTCTCATCGGCCTCAGGGGAAGCCACCACAACCCCTGCTGCCGAATGAGTCTTTTGTTCTACTCCAAGACAGTATAGTGCGTACAATCCCGTCTCCAGCGCCACCTGTCATATCCAAGAAAAGAGCATCATTTTCTCGAAACTCTTCGGACCCGGCCGCGGTGCCATTCAGGTCGGAAGATGCGGAACCACCGAACCCTTCCCCGTTGTCACATCACCTCCGCTCCTCTGCCCGCCTGTTTAATGCGCTCTCTTCACGCACGGAGATTGATCATCCGTTGTGTGCTGAATGCACCCAAATTCTTTTGGGGTCGTTACAGCGGCATCTTGACGAAACCAAGCGAGAGAGGGATGGGTACCTGGCGTTCGAGAAAGAAGTTCGCAAGGAGCGTGAAAGAGAATCACAGGGCATGTCTAAAGAAGAAGCAGAGAGGAAGATCGAGAGGCTCAAACATGATGAGCTCCTGACGATAGATCAGTTAAAAGCAGCCGAGCACGAACGCTTGGAGTTGGAGGAGGAACTACGTGTTCTAGAAGAGGAAGAGAAACTGGTTGAGGAAGAGGAGGCGCGGTATGTTGTTATCCATCTGTGAATCACATCCTAATCATCTATCTCAGTTTCTGGCATGCGCACAACGACCAGCTGATATCTGCAGAACAAGTGTCATCACAACTGGCTACCGTCAGAGCTGCATACGCAGCTGATTCAGCAACACTGGAGAAGCTAGAGCGGACGAACGTGTATAACGATGCCTTCTGTATTGGACATGATGGTGTATTTGGGACTATCAACGGCTTGCGATTGGGACGGGTGCCTACCGTTTCGGTGAGTGTCCTGCTCGTCCGACTTCTATAGCTCATCGGGCAACCTCCAGGTCGAATGGGCCGAAATCAATGCCGCATGGGGACAGTCTCTACTATTGCTGTACACTCTGGGTCGCAAATTGGATTGCACGTTCGAAAAGTAAGCTCTTCTGATGGTAAGGAGAGGGGGGTTCTTATCAATCTACTCCAGTTATCGACTAGTTCCCATGGGCTCATTCTCGCGCATCGAGAGAACGTCCGCAGACAAAGCGAGCTATGAACTGTACTCTTCGGGTAATCTTAATATGCTCCAGCTGTTGCATAATCGACGGTTCGATCTTGCCATGGTCGCTTTCTTGGAATGCCTCAAACAGATCATGGACTATATCAAGTCTCAAGATCCGAACGTAGAGTTTCCCCATCAGTACGTCCACCAGCTCGAAAGGCGGTAACTTTCCTGATATCGTAATCACAATAGGATTATCAAGGATAAAATCGGTGATGTCTCCGTGAAGCTGAAATTCAACCAAGACGAAGCGTGGACACGATCTCTGCGCCATGTCCTCCTGGCGTTGAAGATCTGCTTGAAATGGGCCACCAATGGGACGAACGGATAATTCATGTAGTAGTTGTCCTTTGTATAATATCCGGTGCGATTGTGTTTCGTAATCGCAAGAATTGTTTCTGCGTTGTAAGCAGACCCGACTCTCCTTACAAATACAAGTGTCAAGATGATGGCGCCGCTATCAGCTTGAACCGCAATTTTCAACTACACATTGCCCACTCAGCTCCGTTTCGACTCGCTTTCATTACGTTCTGATTGCATATCATGGGGTTGCTCTACCTGGGGACAGCTCTGACTTGGGAGGAGTCGAAGCAGTATGCCGATCATGTCCGATCCCATGGCATAACCCAGTTTCTGCATATCTGGGACAGGCTCAAGGACAGACACGGAGATGTGCTGCTGTGGGGAGATGAGGTACGTCATCCAGTAACGGATAAGATCTTGCTCCGAGCTATCAGGTCGAATACCTGGTCGTGGTGTTGGACGATGAGCGAAAGGACGCCAAGCTGTCGCTGAGGCAAACGGAGATCCTGGAGAAACTCGGTTCTGTCGTCAACGACATTTCCTCTAGTTCGGCCGACTCGTGAGCCTCTATTGCACCCCACATTGTAGAACCGTTCTCAACGACCCCGAGTGTTTCTGTGCCCACATTCCACCCCGAGTATGGTCGATATATGCTGGAGTCGACGCCAGGATCGCCATACACCGGATCTATCCCGGACTTGTTATCGGTCGAGGGGAACATGCGTTATCGGTAAGCACTACCACGTCGTGAGAATCTCCGTCGCCCATCATCAAACCTAAAATATAGGCGGGTGCTTGCACGAAAACACTTGAAGCCGAACGAGATTCCGCTGACACTCACTTCCTTCCCTCGTCTGGGTGTTCCTGGTCCCTTCACCGAGCCATACTTTGATCCTGCGGATGCCGTGTCCAGCCACAGTCTCTTCCTGCCAGAAGAAATAACCAATCCGCACGTTCGCTTCCCGTCAGTGCACTCCGTTTTTATCCGATGCCGACTTATCCGGGGGACAGGACATTAACTGCGAATATCAGACAGCGCCGGGGGTCGAAGGTGACAATCAACCTTCCTCTCTTCTTCGACACCGATACCCCGCGCCCGTTCATCGATCCTTCCATTCCATGGCACCGGTCAATCTACGCCGAAGACAAGGGTCAGTGAATGCGCTCATGGCCATGTGTTTAAGCTCATCGGCATTACAGAGGCCATAGAGGGCTCCGCGCTTCCGGATCACATCTACCTCGACGCGATGGGTTTCGGGATGGGCTGCTGTTGTTTGCAATTGACTTTCCAGGCTTGCAATGTCTCCGAGGCACGGCGCATGTATGATGGATTGATCCCCATTGGGCCAATACTGGTGCGCCGATTTCGACTGCTGAGACGACTGTGTTTGACTGAGTTTCAGCTGGCTTTGACTGCCGCCAGTCCGATCTGGCGAGGGTATCTCGCGGACGTAGATTGTCGATGGAACGTCATCGCGGGGAGTGTGGATGATCGAACTGAAGAGGAGCGTGGTCTGAAAGTGGGTTGCAATACACGTCGTTTGGCTGCACGAAAATATGAACTCCTTCGAAGCCACTGCAAGATTCGCGCTTCCAAATCCCTAAATCGCGCTACGACAGTGTGGACATGTACATTTCCACGGACCGCAGAAACCGCCCCGAGTACAACGATAACATGCTACCCTTCGACGAGCCTATCTATACTCGTTTACGTGACCATGGTGAGCTCCCCTGCCAGGATCACGTCCTAATATCTTATGCTTTGCGTTAAGGGCTCGATGACCTCCTTGCCAAACACGTTTCACACTTGTTCATTCGAGACCCATTGGTCATCTTCACCGAGACGCTCGACCAAGATGACGAGAAGAGCAGCGATCACTTCGAGGTGTGTCGTGATGTTTCCAGTCAGTCCCACGAGTTGACCGGAGGCGAAGAACATACAATCCACCAACTGGCAAACACTTCGATTCAAGCCTCCGCCGCCCAACTCTCCTATCGGCTGGAGAGTTGAGTTCCGGAGCATGGAGGTGCAGATGACCGATTTTGAGAATGCGGCCTTCGCTGTGTTTGTTGTCCTCTTGTCCCGAGCCATACTCAGCCTGCACGCCAATTTCTACATCCCGATTTCCAAGGTCAAATGCGCACTGCACTGACGTTCCTACGGACACTAAACTGGCGCAGGTGGATGAGAACATGGCGAGGGCCCAGAAACGGAATGCTGTGCATGCCGAGAAGTTTTTCTTCCGAAGAGATGTTGGTTCTCGAGCGTCTAGCGCAGCGTCATCCAGGGGTGATTCCGGGCTGAATTCTCCAACGGAAGGTCGAGTCAAGGAGAGGACGCTTCGGAACTGTTTCCCCGAGCCCCCACCGGAAGAAGATGGGCTTGCTTCCACTGTCGAAGACGAGTACGAGGAGATGACCATGAATGAGATCATTAACGGAAAGGTCCGTCGTGCCTCCAATGCTGGTACCACCGCCGGCTCAAATCGAACATCCGTGCAGGAACACGGATTCCCAGGACTTCTGGGGCTCGTAAATGCCTACCTGGATACTGTAGACATAGCGCCAGACGAGGCGCTGCGGATCCACGGCTATTTGGACGTTATTCGACGTCGGGCGAACGGTCTGTGTCCTGCGCCGTCTCCGGCAAGCCTGCTCACGTGCTCCAGGGACGCTCCTGACGCCAGCCACGTGGATGAGAGAATTTGTGCGGTCACATCCTGCATATAAACATGATTCAGTTGTCTCGGCAGAGATCAACTACGACTTGATTGTTGCAGTCGATGAAATGTTTGTGCTTTCCATGGTCAATTTGGATTTAATGACGACCATCTTCCAGCGAACGAGGCATTCGTCAGGCCGACAACTTGCTTCCTGCAGACTACACCGGGAGCAAAGAGTGCCCTGGAATGGAATAGAATTTTTTATCTAGCCTAAAATAAATTGTAATGGGTCACGCAGGGTACGATGGATAATGGCCGGTGGGCAGAGGCCGCTGTCCAGGACGCGTCGTCGGCTGATAGTGAGGAGGGCGCTGCTGCTTGGAGTAATACTGGAAGAGATCAGCGCGAACTTCCCGAGTCAGCTCAGTCTTGAGTTGTTCCACATGCACTAGCACTTGTCAGCTGCAACACAGTCACGTCATATTCTGGACCCACTTTGAACATTGATGGCAGTGGCCTCTTTCATGGCATCGACAAACCGAATGCGCTCCCCGCGAATTTCACTCGACAACTCTGTCAATATTTGAGCTGAGACCAGGCGTGATCGCGATGTGTTTTACCAGCGGCCAGAGATCGCAGCGATCCCTCTTGGGCCTGTCGATGTTGGTCGATGATGGCCATCAAGGCCTGGTTTGCTGCCCAGCTGTCAGCGAGGGTGCATGACTAGACTGTGCGTGCCTACTGTTCTGAGTATCAGAGGCAAAAGCCGCAGCGAGATTTTTCACGGTCAACTCGAGCGCGCTGGCTTGTTGCCTGCTAACGAGCAGTCCTTGTCGGATTTCTTCGCCGAGATCGCCATTGAGATTGGTTCCAGTTATCTGCTGACCGAGTTTCTCGACTCCAGTTGCGATAACTTGTATCTGTGATGTCCCTCCGCTCACGAAGGCTTCCAGCCACTGAGCGATACCATCACTTAGTGACATCCCTTAGCTGTGAGCCTTCACCTACAGAATTGAGTTCGTTGAGATATCTCACGCTGTCCCCCTGTTGCTGTGTCAGAACAGAGCGCTGAGAAGATTCTTCCTTGAGCAAGTGGAGGACTTGCTCCAACTGGCAACATAAACATACAATCGGGGCAAACTGAGTGTAATTACACATACCTTCTCCATAATTCCATTGGCGTGAGAGTCCAAATGCGATTTCGAGGCCATCTCTGTCGCCTGGCCTTGCACATCAGCGACTGAGTTCATGATGTGAGGTAGATCAGAGCGAAGCCGTTCCCGGATATCGCCCAGTGCATTTCTGACCGGTCCCAAGTCAACAGCCACAGGCTTGAGCTCCACGAGCCGAGAGCACTTGCTTTCAAGACTCCTAATAGCGGTCCTGGTCTCCTTGGTCTGCTCAATCAGACTCGTAAGGATGGAACGCATCTCGAGAACCATCGAATCGACATCATTCGCTGGCGTTGTAGGTGCACTGGACGGGAGAGCCGAGCTTTGTCCAGAGGGCGAATCCGGGTCTGCATACGAGTACAGTATGTTTGTCGGAGAGACAAGTGCACTGGGAATGGCCGAAGGGATCTGCAGGCGGAGCGAGCTTGTGTGCAATAGAGATGGACGGGTCGGAGAACAGGAGTCAGAGTCAAGCTCACGGCGGTCTTCCTCAATCTGGGCCAGACGAGGTGTGATTGCGGAAACATTCGAAAATTTCGAGACAGAAGGGCTTTCAGGTCGCCAAAGAGTGGGAGAACAGGTCGAATAGACGCTTGGAGACACGATTGGCGGCGAAGGAAGGCCATGTTCGATGGGAGATGGCGGCAGAGGGGGTAAAGCACGGTCGGAACATTCGCTGGCAGAAGGCTCTCCATTGAAGCTAGCAGCGAGAGCAATCCTTGAAGAACGCTCAGCATTAGACTGGACGACTGCGTCCCTGTGTTTGCGGTCAGAGACGACTCGACACCACGGCGGATCTCACGCACCAGATTGCGCTGACCCACATCGCGCGCTCCCTGACTGAGGTCGTCCCAAACTTCTCGCGACATCCATCGAACTCCAATTCGAAGATTTTCAAATCTCTCACGTCAGGAGCGAGCAACGCTTTTTCGTGATCGGCGAGGTCTTCCGGGGCAACAGAACGAACATCTGCACAGTTCTTGAGCGCGACCGAGTGCTTTGAAGGTGCAGTGGGCCATGTTAGATGAACCGTGTCGCCATCGAGAACTGCCGAACAAAAGATCCATGACTGTGCAGGCGACTGGCTCAGATAAAAGAGGGAACCAGCAAGCTTTGGGTCAGGGAAAGGCTTCGTTGATGCGGTGAAAGAATCGAGACTGAGTGGCTTGTCGATAGCCAGGGGAGCGAGCGCGGGAGGCTTGGCCATGATAACTTGTGATTCGACTTGCAGAGGTTCAATCTTGAGTTTGCTTGACCCAGCGCCCTTGCTCTTCTTAAAAACAGATAATAGATTGCGGAAGGACTGCCGGATGGGATTCTTGCTCCGATCTTTGAAGGTCTCCGCATGGCGAGTTGGATTCAATCCCTCGTAGTGGCGAATCAAGAGCGTGGCGGAAGTTTGATGCTGCAACGAAGGCCGCCCTGGTAATTCTGGATTCATATCCCTGGGGCCCATCATTTTGAAGAGAGCGTGTAGTCTGTACTGGAAAGGTGTGAGCTGTAATCAATGTGGGATTTGCGAGAGCGAGCAAGCTATTACTAGATGATTGGCGATTGACACGTAAACACAGTCAAACTTGGCATGAACGCTACACTCGACGCGTCCGCTTTGAAACGTGAGACGTGTCTTTGGGCGAAAACTTCGACCACTGAGCGTGGAAGTCAGCTTTTACTCGAGGGCTCGCATGTTTGGCGCGATACGGCGATGATCTCGCCATTTATGCCACCGAAGACAGCCTCTCCCTCTCGACTACAAATTCATCCAAGTCTGCATACGGTCGATTCAAGTACGGTCGGCAATTCTTCTCAAAATACTCGGTGGAATCTGCGGACTACACCCAGGCGGACGATGAAGAGGGCTTTGCCGTTACAGGTCAGATTTTGGCAAAGGTTAGCATTTCTTGACTGCTGTGTGAGTTGGAAGGGCTACTACTCCTCCAAGTCCTTACTGTCGATCCTCAAACATAGAACGATCGAGAAGAATGTTGAGCGGTGTGAAATGTCGATCGTCGAGGGCTCTCTCGACCGAACAGAAAGCGACGACAGCCTCGAGAGCAGGTTGATCATTCGCCTTCATTGCAAGCATGGGAAGTATACGCTCATTGCTAGGAAGTTAAAATATGCTCATTCCAAATTGTATTTAGGTGTCGTGAAGACACACAGACTTGTTCTCTTGAATCTGACATCGTTCCTTGCACCGGGGGTGCCCAATGCCCAGAACGAATCGCATCTTACTGTTGGGCCGCGAGCGATCAGAGACATGATTGAATACTTTCCCATGCCGAAAGGTACAAGATCTGACCCCCAGCTTGTGTGGAACTTCGGGGAATCTGAGGTCGAGGTCAAGAGTTACGAGTCGTCGCTGGATACTAAAGGTCTGCACCCCATCCGGTGCGCGATTGCTTGTCTGTTAACCTGCGTCAGGGAGAAATCAGCTTTCTACAGAATTATCCATCAGTGCGGACGAGTTCGACCTGTACGACTTGTGTCTGACCCCAACGTCCATTGCCTTCCATCTGCGAGAATTCAATGTACGCAAACGTGATGCATACAACTTGAATCCCCGTTGATTTGGAGCTCAGGCAACGATAGCATTCGCGGAATCCATGTCGCTCGCTCTGGAGCTGCGTTTCACCGACCCTGCGGCACCACTTTTCATTGACGTCGAGGGGGACAACGTCGACACCCTTTTCGTGATTTCGACCAGCCAAGTGCCAGGTGCTCCCGCTGCAAGTCAAGCTTCCACCAGCGTAAATCCCAGGAAGAGGGTTCGGGAAGAAACCCCTCGCGATCTCTCGCGTATCAAGAAGCCCATGAAGGCGGTTCAAAGGACAGACGCAGCAGCTCTTGCACACTCCGAGACAGACAGAGCCTCGCGATCTCAATCGACGATGCCAAGAGGTTCGATGCTTCCACCTGCTTCGATACCAGACACCCATCAGAATGCATCGATGAAACTGCCGGGCGGAGGACTACCGGAAGCTCAGAGTACCCCACGACAAGAGGAGGAACCACTATTCCTGCCGTTTTCGTCACAGCTCTCCATTGCAGAAACACAGGTCTTGAAGAACACAGGTCTCGGATTTGAAGATATGGATGTGAATGAATTGAGCATGTTGCTTGACGATGAAGGGTTGGAAGTAGGACAACCCGAGGACGAAGAGTTGGAATTCGCCGCAACCCAGCCAAATTTAGACACCTCGGTGCGTGTGCCGATTGCAGGACAGGACGTCCGCTGATCCACTACGAAGGGTTTCAACCCGTTATGGGAAGACTGACCTCACAAGAGTACTCCGCTGCTGCATCACATTGCTCAATAAACACATAGCAAAGCATTAGATTGAAGCTTGATGGTCGTTGTAGGCGTCGAGCAATTTTGTAGGCGTAATATATAAGGGGAGGGGGTGCTGATGATGATACAAATGGGCGCGTGCTCTAAGATAATCCAGGAATCGAGGGAGTAGGCTGAGGGGTCATCGAAGGCGGTACTGAATTCGGTGAGTATCGGGAAATGACATCAAGAACGACGGAACGCACATGGCGGGGCCTGAGGCCGTTGTCCCTCGCTGAACACTCTGCCGAGTAGCACTCCCACACCCTCGAAGACACCGAGAAGGATACCGCAAGCTACTGCAGAACTAAACGCTGACTTCGGCCCACCTGATGGAGAAAGTCAGTACAGTCACAGGCTCGGGCTCGGGAAACGCACTCCGCAGCGCTAGACAGCCACCGGTCATGAAACCTGAGATAATGGCATTCCAGGCATCCTCTTTCTGCCTGTATCCCTTCACTGCGCAGTCGAAAGTGGAAAACAATCCTCCCCAAATTCCGAAATTGCCTCCGACAACGGGTGCGCGAGCCTTCATGGAGGCAATAGCACCCACGAAACGTTCCCCCTGGACATGCTTAGAGACCGGAGCTCCTTCATGGTACGACTGCTTACTCGCGGAGAGTTTCTTGAGCCCTTAATGCCATACCATATCCCTCCACCAACTGCACCCATGGAAAAAGCGCCGCCGAAATCATTCAGGATGACCCATGGGCTAGACAAACGGAGATGAGACCAAGAAGGAATGGACTGCAGACACTGTGTACCAGGGATCGCGGGTGTGGTCAGCGTGGGCCATGAGAGGTCAAGCAAGAGAAATTTTAGAGATGTTTCTGCTTACGTGTGCAAACTTTGGGTCTGGATCACGTGTGGCGCGTTGTTGTGGACGTTAACGGTTTGTGGCCGACCTCAAGCTGCACTGTATGTTGCTCTCAACGACGCTCCGAACATGAACGTCTCCGTCTATCGCGACGTCTGGAGGCCATATATTGAAATCCCGCCCTCCCCGTATCGAATCCCTCGCGCCTCGCCACAGAATCACACTACTGTCAAAGAGAACGATCATTCAGCCATGTCCTATTCAACGTTCGATTCCGGAGTCTCGTCTTCCTCGACGCTGAAGCGAAAGCTCCCAAGCGAGTTTCCGATGCAACAGCTTCCTGCTCCCGCGGCATTTCTCAAGAAGGCTAGACTCGAGCCCGTTCTGCCATCAGTCACCCCGCCTGCTGAGGTGATCAAAGCCCATACATATTGCCACCAATGCAGCAAGAAACGCGACAAAGACGGTACTGTGCCTCGATTTCATCTGTTGTCGTTGTTAAATTCCAGCAGATTGCGCGCATTGCAACCATATCAAGGTCGACATGATCGCGAACGACAAACCATTCAAGACGCGTCGGTGTCACAACAAATATTGTCGGTCTTGTCTCAAGAACAGATACGATGAGGATTTGGATGCCATCAAGTCGCGCCTCGCGCCAGATGAATATGAAAGCAGCCGCATGGGAGAGGGCTACAACTACACGTTCGTTCAATGCTCTTCAAAGATCGTATCTCTGATAATCACAACCAGATGTCCGAGATGCCGTGACGCGTGTAATTGCTCTCGTTGTCGAAAGGCCAAGGGCTTGGAAGCCACAGGGTCTGCTCTGGTGCAAGTCCTCTATGAAGCGGCGCTCAATGCTTGTTAGGAAACTCGCGAATCCGGCGAATGCAGCCAATGGAACAAGAACACATTCTCAAGGCAAAGCGAGCAAGCTGCAAGGTAGCTCGAGGACCACAGCGAAAACGATCGGAGCTGTTCCAACACTGAAATGGACAAAGTTGCGAATGGAACTCTCAGTGGAGGAAGCCGAGTCTCGAATGCACATCCGTGAATTTGTTTTGCGATTCTTCTCAAAGTCGATGACAAAATCGCATCTCGAAGAGCTGGATTGCATCGGTGGGAATGGCCGAGCTCGATACGAGGACGGGGAACTGGTGCCCTGGATCAGTGAACCGTGTCTGAAGTCTGTGCTCATCGCCTTCCTGTCGGTGCTCCACGAAGAGGAGACGAACGCCGCCATCAAGAGGGTCTGTTACTTGACAGACAATCTGACTTGCGGGTCATCTGATACCATTTCACAGACGATTCACGTTGCCATCAAGGACTTGAAGGGGGCCGGTGTGGGCCTGGGCAAGATGTGGCAGATCCTTTCATCTACAAGGGATGCTCTCGATGCATCAGAGCCTGGCTCAGACGATGGGAACGAGTCGGACGAATCAGAAACGGTCCCCTCGTTCCCAGATCCTATGCCTTTGCCGGACTCCGCGATCAGCAACTCACGCCGCACTCGAAGTACGGGCTCGTTCATCGTTGACACCGTTCAGATGATCCCCGTGGTGCTGGGTCTGATAGATGCGGTCTTGGAGACGTCGGTGATCCGAACCGAGTTGGACAATGGCGCGAAAGAGAGCAAGGACGTGAGCCGCGATGTCAAAGATGCGATCAGACACGCCAATGACTTGTGGGACAAGTCGAGGAAGGATACGGACAATGTACAGGGTGGAGAGGTACGCAATCACCCATATCGTGCTGAGTCCGGGTCAAACAGCGTCTTAGTTCAAGGCAAAACGTGATGCTCATAGGCAGCTCCTGCTGGACATCGAAGGGGCCGGAAAGGTCGTGATGCATCGCTCCAACCCTCGATTTGCTCCCCTTGGCAGCGACCGAGACGGGCGAGTCTACTACGCCCTTTCGCCGAATGTGACCGATTCGGAATCTGCCCAAGAGTTCATTGGTCTCATGTCAGCTGACGATGACGATGCGGCCCGCAACGCGAAAAGCCGTCGTAAGAAGCGACCGAAACGCGAGGAAGAACGCAGCGCTCTTCGGGAGTGGTCGTGGCTGGTCGCGATCTACGGCAAAAAACCTCCAATACAACCAGGTCTGCTGCCCTTCAAACCACTGGCAGAGGACAGTCAAGACAATGATGACTCTGATGACGATGAGACGACGAACAAATGGTGGGCCATCTGGCAACCGGCTGAAGTCAGGAAATTGGCGACCTGGCTCACAATCACTTATCGTCTCGGCGACGACTCTATTTCCTCCCCCTCGACCAGTACCGCCAGTTCACCATCGTCGGACTCGTCTTTCAACGACCGGCCTATCCGTATGTCTCCACACGCCTCGCGATCTGAACTTCTCTCTCTGGTCTCTCAACTGCAGGATTATGCGATGTCCTTGGACTTCCGACTGCGAGAAGGTGATCTGGTGCCTGCCCTAAACACGGAGTCAGACCCAAAGGGGTAGTTGAAGGCCTAGCTCATCACACTCATTCATACCCACTGCTGTATCTTTCCTGTACGACTCTGTACAACTGCGAGCCTGTATCACTTAGACCGAGTATTCCTCCGTGAGGATGTCAGAGAGCTCGGTTGTGCTGAGCAGGCGGTCCAGGCATCGTCCCATTTGGGTCCCGATCCGCACAGCAAGAATGTGCTTGCACTACGAGCAGTTGAGAACGACTTCATCGGCCGAGGATCACCTTCACTAACCATGATATAAGTTTCTGAACTCAGAACGAGATGTGAGTAAGCAGGACAGGTGCAGTAGGTCGACAGTGGGCCCCCAAGATCGAGAAAGACATTGTACAGCGCGTTTGAGCCGAGGACTTGATAGAACGTTTGAGACGGAGTGGTACATTTGAAGACTGGATTCGGTCAGCGCTGATGCAGCAGGTTTCCAGCCACGCTAGGACCATTTTTTCTGTCCAAGAGATCCAGAGCAGCGAGGATTAAAGACCGCGGGAAAATGGATTGGAGGACGAGGAGGGATTCTTCGGTCACTGATCGAGCATGGGCACAGATTCGCTGGGAAATAGGTATTCCACGCACTTGGCTCCTCGATGGACCTGATCGCGGCATCTGCGAAACTATCAAGGTCGGACATATGATCGAGAGTGCCGGAAACTCAAATGAAGTCGCGTCGCGGTGGCACGTGACCCACGAGCGCAACCTGATTAGGAAAAGCCGGTTTCACCACCGCACCGAAAGATCTTCGCTTTTCTTTGCAAGCAAGTCACGAAGGAACAGACCCGATCCTCGATCTTGCCGCGAGATGCCCGTCTATCTCATCGTTTTTGCTCAGAGCCATCCCGATTTCCGAGTCCCAGAGCTCCAGTCTATTGCCGAGCTCTTTGGTTTCTCGATCGCCATACCAGAGCAATGCGATACATCACGACCTTTCCTGGTCATCGAAATCGACACAGAACAGCACGCGCGGATGCTAGCCAGCCGATGCATCTTGATCAAGTCAACCCGTGTCCTCTGGCGGGATGCGCCTTGCTGATCTACGCTCTCAGACACATCTACGAGTTTTATGCTCAAGGATCGAGCTACGACGAATTACACGCAGCTAATAAGCGGAATGGCGTACTATGGGAGCGCTATAAAGAGGACACATCGTTCAAATTCGTCGTCACCGGCTACAACCATACCATACCGGATGCCCGACAGCGGAGCGTCATGAATGATTTCAAGTACATGGAATTCAAGGGGACCATCGACCTCAAGCACCCAGAACTCATCCTAGGCTGCTTTGAAGAATGTACATTCGAGCTTGTTTGATGTCTGCGTTGGTGATGATTCGGCAGACGACACTCGCGAAACATCGGGGCCTCCGGCTACCAGGGGCGAACGCGATGGTCAATTTCGCCAGGTGTACTTCGGGAGATGGGTGATTCTCGTCAAAGCTGCCGGATGAATCCGTTTTGATAGAGATAGGTGGTGGATGGAACAGCGCGGCCACTGGTGAAGACCTTTGATGTAAAGAAGCGCCACTACTTTGGCAACACAAGCATGGAGTCGGAGGTGCGCTGCCCGCTGTGGAAGGTCTCTTGTCCATCCGTTTATCATGCCCGCAGATATCGCTGATCATGGCGAACCAAGCGTTGGTGCGTTCAGCGATGCATGGAGAACTTGACGTCGAGATCTTGCCCAGGCCGGACCGTCAAAGCTCGTGTACGACCCATTCTGTGGCACTGGGAGCATGGCATATGCATGTACAGAGCGGACTTTATGATGGCTGGCTAACGAAGTCACAGCCCGCTGCGTATTTCGGAGCACTGGTGTTCGGTTCTGACATCGACGGCCGCCAGATGAGAGGCAAGACTGGTCAAGGTCTGTCGAGGAAGGAGCTGAATGGCACTGGTCATCTGACGCCCGTGGCCTGTCTTTCCAGGTGAACCTCCGGGTGTGATCAAAGCCGCAAAGCAATACGGAGTGGCTGACCATATCATCGACCTCTGCACCTTCGATGTGACTCGCAATCCGTGGCGGTGCGGGGTCTGTGAGATTGGCCTGATCTGCGCGCACCCACTGACCCTGCCTAGGATCTTTTCGATACTATCGTGACAGATCCACCGTGTGCGCCGTCTCGTCTGCTGTGCCCCCTATCTCTAATCGCGCTATGTAGATGGAGTGCGCGCTGGCGCCAAGAGATTAGGCCGGAAGAAGGAGCTGAGTGAAGTCAAGAAAGCGATGTGCCTGGCTGCTCGAGAGTGCGCGTGTCCCCCCGCAATCTGTGATCACCGCTAAGCCTCAGCCGAAGCAACGATCAACCATACATCCCGCCAACAAAGCCTTATGAGCTATCGCACCTGGCAGTCGATCTAGTCCTCTTGGCGCGTTATCTGCTCAAACCAGGAGGGAGACTCGTGTTCTTCTTGCCGACCGTCAACGAGAACTACGAGGAAATTGACGTCCAATCCATGTTATGTGAAGGAATGGAGCTCGTCGCCAATTCGTTGCAAGACTTGGATCGTGGGGGAGAAGGGTGCGAGGACTGCTGCTCTGACTGAGTGGAGTGAAGGCTGACCCTGGGCCAGCTTGTGACCGTTCGCAAAACTTCACACGCGACATTCCCTCCGCCGACATTGGCCGAAAGAACGGATGACAGCGAGCACGTCCCCGCACACAAGAACTTTCGAGAACAATATTTCCGGGGTTTCAAGTAAACACGTGCTGTACATACATCGTTGGTAAAATAATCATGGCTGGTCCTCCAGAGGGTGGGTGGTAGCGCGTTGCTGCTGTTTCTCGCGGTCCATCGATTTCCTTGTTTGCTTGCCCTGGATAAAGAACACCCCAAGAGAGGAGCCAAGCACGAGAACTCCGTTGAAGATGAGGGCCCGTTTCATGTTCTGAGGTGGATTGGCGGTTGGACTTGCTCGCAAGGCACCCTCCACTAAGATGGAATGAGCGGCACACGTGATATGTATATGGGCATGACTTGCCGAGGATCATGATAGTGGCCCACAGATTACAGCTGAACCACATTAGAGCCGAGCTGCCATCTGAGTTGCGCGTGACTTCGCAGGCCAACTCAAGGGAGACTGGGAGCATGACAACGGACAGAACACCGATCAAGGCACAGATTGTATACAATCCGGCAGTGAAGTTGGGTTTGACTAGCAAGGCACGGAATCAGCATGCGAAAGATGGGCGGTAAGTTTCGGAGGATTTACCTGCCCAGACAAGAGATAACCTGCTGAATCAGCGCTTGTACCATTGCTATCAGGTAAAGAACATTACCAGAAGGCACCCAAAACGGGGACGAAGATCTTGGTTGTGATCGCCAGGTGATTGGTGAACACCCGGTCAAACAGCGGGGCGGTGACGATAGCCGCCACGATCCCGCTGAGAAGCAACACGGCTCCCATAAATCCAGCAGTGGCAGCAGAGTATCCGACTGGTTGCTGTAAATGATATCAGTGGGACAGCGGCTCATTACATAACAGACACACGCACCAATATTTCGCCTGTGAGAACACCGAATATGTTCGTCGCGGCGGAAAGAATGCCAAAAACGACGAAGAGAATGATCTGTCGACGAGTCAGTTGTGATAGCGGACAGATTGAACACCATACAAAATCAATTCGTTCGCGTAATGACATCGGAGGATCCCCCACCTGAGGCCGGTCACCCACGACTCTCAGCAAAGATAGCATTCCAGGAGATTTCTTGGACGCCGAATAAGCTGCACATGATTTAGGTAATCATTCAGATGTAAAAGTGCCACGCACTGGGCGGAGTCGGCGGTGCTGATGCAACCAAGAACACAAATGGGGAGGCCACAGTCGCCATGATGGCAAGCACAAGGATGGATTGCCGAGTATCACCGACAATGGGGCTAATTAGCTGTCCGAGCGCGCCTCCAATCGGATTGGAGATGGAAAGGACCATGGTTGCAGTCGTCCGGCCTTGCAGATCGAACCAAGTTTCTGAGTATTTCGGTCCGATCACTTGGTAGATGGGCTGGGCAACGGCGGCGAAGAACTGAACGACGTCACTGGAGCCCGGGATTCTCGAATTCGGAACACACACCTGACCAACCAACAGCAGAGCATATGCTCCCTTGGGAGAGAGGGATCTTGGGGTCGCCGCGTACCGGATCCACGCGGATATGAGCATGGCGACAGCTCCGATATCACACTACCAGGGTTCTCAGACTCGTGATGAGACAACACGCCTCTACTCACACATCTTCGGATGCCGTACCGACGGATGATATCAGGAATAAGTAAGGCGACCGGGAGATACATGATCGCCATGACGTTGCCCAGCCAGTTGACCTGGGCGGTGTGAATTTCCAATCGACTTGAACCTGCATTGTACCCACTTGATCCAGAGTGATTCCAAATTCATCGACCACTGAAAGAGATTCAGCCACGCGTAAGCAGACGTAGAAAGCGTGCGTACTGTTGTTGGAAATGGGACCAAACCAGGGCCAAGCCATGGCGGCTATCAAGTTGAGGACAACCTGCGCCAGTCCTGTTCGGATAGCGCCAGGCTTTTAGAAACAGGACACTCACCAGCCCGACCATCCCCACGAATCTCCTTCGATAAAGTCGGTACTCCGTCGACGAATGCACGCTAATGACCTCGGCCATCTGCCCGGAGGCTCCGTCTTTCATGTCCTCCTGGAGCTGCTGACTGTCGGTGGAGTCACTCGTCTTCATATCGAGGGAGGCAGAGCGGGCTTCCTGGAGTTCGGGCATGGCATGGGGTTGTCCAGTCACGGTGGGTCCCTCAGCGAAGATAGAGGCGCTGAATAAATATCATCACCGGATGTATTTGTGATGGATCTTGCTAGTGCACATCAGATCGACCTTCGAAGGTCGATCGTAATCTGCTTACCCTTATTGTGATCCGATACGGTCCTCTGAGGTAGTAAGTTTTGCAGTCGTCAGCATTCGAATCTGGCGATCTCAGCGGTGTCATCGAGCAGATGTCATTCAAGAGGCTCACTGCAGGCTGGACCGACGCCAGCCGCTTTCTGTGGCATCTGCACGTGGGTATACCGAACAGTCGTCCTATAGCGATCTGCGGAAGATCAGATGCCGTTGCCCTACTCGCGTGGCTTGTTGCTGTGAGAGAACAGAGCTGTATTTGCGTGTAAGGTCGCACGTCGAATAACGTCGATAAGATAAGGACTCGAACAGTGCTTGATGATTGGGCTTGTCTGATGGGTTTGGCACAAACTTTGACTGAACGTCAAACCCGGTGTCAACCCGCACACTGTTGGGATCTTTACGCGTGCATCTCTCTCTCGTTCTGGTATCTCTTAGGGGTAACAGCACACTCAGTTGTCAATTCCCCTGCCTCTCTCTCGATGAGTGAATACTGGGTCTCCAAGAAGAAGTACTTTTGCAAGTACTGTGAAATCTACATCAGCGACGATGCACCGTCACGGCAGCAGCACGAAAACGGTCTCCGGCACAAGGGCAACACGGAAAGATTCATTCGGAGCATTTACAAGGCCGGAGAGAAGAAGAAGAAGGATGAGGAGGAAGAGAGACGTGAGATGGCGCGGGTAGAGCAGGTGCGTCCACCTACAAATCGCTGTAGTTCCTGAATCCGACTTCTTTAGGCTGCTCAGATTGCTTTTGCGCAAGACGTCGGCGCAGGACGAGCGAAGCTGGCGGGATCCTCATCCTCCGCGCCACCCGCTCCTCCACCCCAGCGTAAACCACCTACGAAACCATCCAATCCCTGGGCTAATTATTCGACGGCACAGTCACTGGGCTACGAGGATCCCGATGCAGAGAGAATTGCCATCGCCAAAACCCAGGGCACAGCCGGCGCATGGGAAGTGGTGGCACCTGAGGCTCCGGCTGCCGTCGCCGCTGACGCCGGGACAAAACGCAGTGCGGAGGAGTTGGGCGAGGAAGAAGCCCGGGAGTTCAAACTCAGGAAACGAACTATAACAACTGGTTTGGGAGAAATTTACGACCCTGGCGCTATCACTATAAAGCTCAAGAAGAGAGAGGAAACGTCTGAAGAGTCTCGCTTCACTCCTGCAGGTGTCGTTCTTCCCACTACTGAACCAGCACCGCCGGCAATCAAGTGGGAGAAACGACAGTGGAAAAAGGTATCGGAACCGAGCGTACTACCCAATCAGAGCCCCCACCCGCAGTGAAGTCAGAGTCTGACTCTATCAAGACGGAACCAGACTCGATTAAGGTGGATTCTAACTCAGTGAAGCCAGAGCCCGAATCAACAGAGACAACGTCTACGGAACTGCAGTCGATAAAAGCTGAGCCCATGGACAATCTGCCTGTTGGCGACACACCAGCCCCAACGGTATTCAAAAAGCGGAAGATTCCGACAGGCGGTAGAGGCCGGCGAACAGATGCTTGAGAAGAGTGTAAAGATACATTGGGATGGTAGATGCTGTATAATAGTCATAATCAGACCGGCACGGTCACCTTTGCGCGCGTCAGCAGATTGTCACGAGTCAAAGTGACCACAACACTTACGATGAGAACTCCTGCGTTGTCGCCTTTTATTCGACAGGATATACCCTGCCTGCATAATCGTCAGTCTCGAACGGAACGGTTGGATCTGTGACCACTGACTTCCTCAAGGCTGCCATTATTTCAGGCCGTAATTTGGGTATTCCATCCTTGGAGTTATGACCCTGCCCAACAATGACGTCAATCTCCTGCGAGCCATCTCCGATGGCGGATTCCAGGGCTTCCTCGACGGTCTTGATGGCCTCCGCCACGAACAGCCCATGGACATCGATCCTGATTCTTGACCCGGAGGCATTACGAGCTGCAGATGTGTCATGCAGACCCAGTAGGCCGGGAAGTAGCCCGACTCACCATGAAAGTGCCGGCGGGCGGCCTGTCCATGCAACTTGTCGATGCGCTGATGGGACGCAGCGATTTCTCGTCGCAGCAGGAAGGCGTCCTTGATCTTGCGGTCCGCCCAAGCAGCTTTCAGCCGTTCTTGCAGCTCCTTCCGATGTGTTTCCTCTGCCCAAGCCGCTTTGCGCAGTGCCTCGGCCTTCGCAACTTGCCGTTTGGCATCTCCGTCTGAAATGTTGCTTACGTCTGTCTGGAAAGAGAACACCGAGGCCGAGTCTTCGGCCAAAAGGGCCGACGTGAGTGGCACTGATATTCTGGCTGCTACAGGTAGACCTTTCAGGGTCATGCCGAGAGGCGTCTGCAGAAGATCCGAGCCCGACTCGTAATCATCGTCCGGTTCCGGATCTAGGGTGTTCACTGCTGGCCTTGATTCTAGCAAGGGTGCTGCTTGAAGCACCGGCTGTCGTTGCAGCACTGGCGCCGGTTGTGGTAATGGCTGAGTGGGCGGCTGCGGTATTGGCTGAGTGGGCGGCTGCGGTATTGGCTGAGTGGGCGGCTGCGGTATTGGCTCAGCGGGTGGCTGCGATATTGGCTCAGCGGGTGGCTGAGACAGCAGTGGTGCCGGTTCCAGTTCCAGTTCCGGCTCCGGCTCCGGTTTAAGTTCAAGCTCTGGCTCCGGCTCTGCTAATGTCAGCATCGAATGCTGGGTGGGAACAGGTTCCGGAGTTGGCGAGTCAAATGCTTCCAGTTCTGCTGGTGCTAGCAGAAGGGGCGTTTCGTCAATGGAACAGTCACTGGACTCGGGCCACGGGCTTCCGGGTGTTGCCGGAGGTGTGATGGGACCCAATTGAAGTGGGACCGGCTGTGCGGACAATGTCTGTGCCGAGTGCACTGGAGGAGGAGAATGGCTACAAGTAGACGCATTCGGCACTTCTTCTGCGAGAAGCAGTGAATGATGGTAATGGAGTGAGATAGGGCTCGAAGAGAGAGCGGATATCGGGGGGTTGGAAGAGCTGGCCTGCGAAGTCACTGTCTCTGGGGGACTGGACACGCTCAGGATCGTCGAAGGTGGCACCGTGAATGTCGTTTGAGTCATGTGCGGGGAGGACTCAAGAGGGCGGCTTCGAGTTCGGCTTCGGGATCGGGAAGATGGAATCGATCGTCGGGAAACACTGTCTCGACTGGAATCCCAGCTTATGACGTCGCATAAGACTGTGGAAAGTCCCATGGCAATGACGATGAGGACCATCGTGTTTGCTGTCTCCGTGAACAGCCAGTCAAACACGAGATGCAATATGCCTGGCAGATACATTTGTGGGAAGGTCGGGGGAGCGCCAAATTTCGGTAGAGGGCTACACCCTCCCATGTGCCCAATAAGATTGGACGGAGGAATAGTTCTCGGTTGTCGAATAGCAGAAGGAGTGTGGCTCGCAGGGCGAAGCCGATACAGAGTGAAAGAGAGATTTCGGTGTCCATTTGGCAAATGGATCGTCATACACGTTCCTTGCGCATGGATGCGCCAGCGCTGCCCGAGTTTGCGGGTGCTTGGTGGACAATGAGAGATCAAGTATTGATCCGGTCACAATGGGTGTGATGTGCCGTTACCCAACGCGTTCCGTTTCCACGTGATCGCGCCGACAACCGCAGTTTACTGTCAGGCACCTTTCGAACAAGACTGCCTCATCTGCGCGCTATGTATCATCCCTCAGTCGATTTTACAGCCCTCGACCCGCGTGACGAAGCTCACGACGATTACGACTATGACTACGACTATGACTACGACGAGTCACACGAGAAAGGAGATTTTGCCACTAGCGACGATGCCTCAGACCCACATTACTACGAACAGGGGGAGGAGGAAAATGCTCTCCCCGATCATGAATACCCCACACCGCAATATCGGCCGTATTCTCGATGGCCATACCTCGAACCTATCACGACGGGAGAAACGCTGCAATTGGCGGAGGATACAGGCCGCGATTCGGACCAGACCGGCAGTCATATCGTCGGGAATCCATTCCTGGATTCCAACATCCCAGTCACTCCCCCCACGGTTCACTACCTTGACCATTCACCTATACACACTGTTGATCATTTCCAATACGATTCCGAGTCGTACGCGTCCGGGATTTACTCTGGCTTGAATCACCGTGCTCTGCGGTCGCGCTCACCTACTCCGGCCGCTGAAGATGAGGGAAACACGAGTTTCCAGTCTACAGCCTCCGCTCCGGACGCTGAGAAAGGAACTTTCCACGGTGGCTACCGTGGATCATATACTTCGTATGGCTCAGGCCCAGCGCCCAGTTACGGCTCAGATCCGGAGTCGCCCCCACCTTCAAAGGAAGAGCAGCCTGTGGAGACGCGACATTTTGGCCCTGCACCTGTGGGGCGCATCGTACGCCGCAACAATTCCAAGAAACGCGTTCGCTTGGTCGACGGGAAGCTTGTAGTAGAGCTGCCCATACCCCCGAAACTGGCTCTTCCTCACCGAGGATCTTATGAAACGCGCAAAACGCGATACCAAGCCATTACGTGCGGACCTGACGAGTTTGAGCAGAAAGGATTCACCCTACGACAAAACCTGATGCACCGGCGGACCGAGCTCTTCATTGTGGTGACGATGTACAATGTGAGAGTCAGTCTCGAACGGGACCGGTCGCGTTGACACAGAGTTAGGAAGATGAGGTTCTTTTTTGTCGGACCATGCATGCCGTTATGCGGAACATCGCGCATCTTTGTACCAGAAAGAAGTCGCAAACCTGGGGTCCTGAAGCATGGAAGAAGGTGCGAGATCGCGGGCAGGGCAATCTTCAGTGCTGACCTTACGATAGGTTGTAGTATGTATCGTGGCTGATGGTCGTCGCAAAGTTCACCCTCGTGTGCTGGATTGTCTTACTCTCCTGGGAGTATATCAGCCTGGTGGACCACTCGTTAATTCAGTCGATAAAAAGGACGTCCAGGCGCATCTGCAAGTGTTCCTTTGCTTTTCGCAAAGCTTGGCAGCTGACATTCCCAGATTCGAATATACAACATCGTTTTCAATCGATTCGAACCTCAAGTTCCGATACCCTGATGTATGTCTTGTCCCTTCCATGTCTGGATTTAGTTGTGACGGTATCTAGAAAGGGATCGTGCCAACACAAATAATCTTTTGCATGAAGGAGAAGAACCAGAAGAAAATCAACAGTCACCGGTGGTTTTTCAACGCGTTCGCTCCGTTGCTACAGGTAGGTTCTAGGTTGACTGAGAGGGGGGTGTATTTGATGGTTCGTTTCCAGCCCAATGTCTGTGTTCTCCTGGATGTAGGCACGGTGCGGGACATTGATTGTTTGCTCTGACAACAAGTATCGACCGTGAAGCACAGGTTCCAGGACCCACATCAATCTATCGACTGTGGAAGACATTTGATCTCAATTCGAGGGTCGCAGGCGCTTGTGGAGAGATCTGTGCCTACAAGGGGAAAAATTGGTCGTTACTCCTCAATCCGCTTGGTAAGGCTCGGAGCTGCAAGCATCTTATCCACCTGCTCATTGTTGGCAGTTGCGGCTCAGAATTTTGAGTACAAGATGTCCAACATTCTCGAAAAGCCTGTCGAGGATATTTTCGGTTACATCAGCGTTCTGGTAAGCCACTCACCAGGTTGGGGAAGTGATCCTGATGGTCCGATAGCCTGGAGCATTCTCTGCTTACCGGTGTGTTCGCCTTGATATCTCATTTGCGCAAATTTTCCTCAACGGGCGTGTAAGCTACATCGCAATACAGAACAACAAACACGGACTCGGCCCACTAGCCAGCTATTTCAAGGGAGAGGTCTTGCATGGGCATGATACGGACATCTTCACTTCGAACATGTACCTGGCAGAGGATGTGATTATGTCTTTGACCTCGCCGAGACAAGGAACTCACGTGACACAGCGAATTCTGTGCTTCGAGCTCGTCGCAAAAGCCAACAGCGACTGGATTCTCAAATTCGTCAAGAATGCAGTTGCAGAGACCGATGTTCCTGACGGGCTCCCCGAATTTATCAGTCAGCGTCGACGGTGGCTCAATGGATCATTCTTTGCCGCGACATATGCCATCGCCCATGTCGGTCAAATCCTGCGCTCTGGACATAGCAAGACGCGCAAGACATTCTTGATGATTGAGACGGGCTATACAGCCATCAACCTGTTGTTCTCGTGGTTCAGTCTGGTACGAGTGCCACGAAATACGTGTTCTGTTATCACACGACAACTCTGACACAGGCCAACTTCTTTATTTTCTTTGTGGTGCTCACATCGTCACTTGAAGACCCATACTTCAAGATGCCCGCTATCAAGTATGCCAACACTGTTGTGCAGTACACTCTGATTGCTGTCATCATTGCCTGTTTCCTACTTGCGATGGGGAACAAGCCACGGGCGTGCGTGATTCATGGCATCTGCCGTCTCATCCATTCTCACGGACACCAGCGCTAAATGGAAGTACCAGACGGCTTCGATTCTGTTTGCGGTCTTGATGATGTACATGATCTTTGCGTCGGTTCTCTGTGCTCTAGCAGCTGCACATCAAGGGGGACAAGCGAACTCAGTCATGCTCTTCAGCTTGGTCATCACCTACGGCTGTGGGTCCAAGCATTCTCCGGCATTCTGGGCCTCACTCTGACTTGCCTGCCAGTGTATGCAAGCAGCAGCATCCTGGCATTCGACCCATGGCATATGGTCACCAGCTTCCTTCCGTATCTGCTATTATCTCCCACCTACATCAACATCCTCAACATGTAAGCCCAGTCTTGGAGTCCACATTCCTGTTCTGATCGGATTCCCAGTTATGCCTTCTCCAATCTCGACGATGTACCAAATTTCCCTGTTACACACTCCTTCCACTCATCACGCGCAGATATCGTGGGGCACAAAACAAGACTCGGTCGTCGAACCCGACCTCGGCGCTGTTGTGCAGAACATCCACGCGCAGGTTGATGTCGAGATGGCAACGAATCAGGCGGATAAAAACTTGATCTACGAGGAGGCATTGTCCAACATAAAGAACAGGAAACCTGCCTTCTCCAACTCATCAGGTCTCTCCCACGCAGAAAGAGATCAGGCGGCTAAGGATTACTATGCCAAGGTCAGGACGATTGTTTTGTTGGCTTGGGTTTTGTCGAATGTGCGCCTCTCTGTTTTATGTTACCAGCATGTGTTGATGGCTTCCTGCAGGGCGCGCTTCTCGCTGGGGTGCTCGGTGGAGGCGCTGAGCCTGCCGCTGCGTTCAGCGGTCAAACCGTGGTCGGCCGCACCAAGGGTTATCTTATCTTTATCCTCGTATTTACTACTCTGCAGAGTCTGATAGTGAGTCTATTTCATCGCCGATTCAACCACACTAGTGATAACTTATGCCTCCAGCGATTTATGGGCTCAACGACCTACTTGCTTATTCGTTTAATTACAGGAAACTGAATACATGGGATATACTTTCAATGCTATGCTTTCAAGGGAACAAGAAATCGTAGAAAAGTGCCGCCCGCTGCGCTGCCGGCACAGGCCGAGCTGGGCGACGGACAGGGGCTCGGACTGGCGACCGTGATGGAGAGGAACTTGAGCGCACATGCTCCCATGTCGTTCTGGTTCGCAAGGACAGACGCGTCATCCGGTGTTGCAATACGCTGCTCTCGTCTCGAATGGTTTCATTCGCGCCATCTTCACCGTTGACCACAGACCAGGCGTCGTCTGTCGCCGGTGAGGGAGATCTTGAAGCAGGAGTCTCCTCGATAGTAGACATCGCAAAGTCAGACTGCCCGTCAAAGTCGCTGGCAAATTCCGAGTCACTGTGCTGGGATGAAAGCTCGGCATCCGTCGCTGGAGGCGTGTCCAGTCCCGAGGCGGCATGATAGCCCGGATGCACAACATTGGGCCGCAGGAGATAGGTCAGTCGCTGAGAATCGCCTGCTGCGTTCGAAACCTCTTTGCCTGTGTCTCGCTGTCAGTTGCCACGTAGATCTGCTGGGAAGAAAACGACGGACTGAAGCTGACAATATTGTGATATCTGGCCGTGCAGTGCACAACGTATCTCGCAAAAGGATCGTCTGATATTCGCCACACTAATTGCAGCGGCGTCCGCGTCAACTCGAGTACCGAGCCCGTTTCTCCGACAGGTCTCCCCACAGCATCGAGTATATCGGTTTGGATACCCCCCTCTGGATCCAGCACAACGCCACCTTCGAGCCAGCACAAGATTTCCGTTTCGATCTCTCGCACAAGGATCCGGGAGCGGAAACCCATCTTTCGTAGATCTCGGCGCATGCCCTTCAGGCTCAACGAGAACCGACCGCAGTCGGTCGATTTAGGATCTTGCATGGGGGGTTGACTGGGCAGCAGCTTATTGTCGCGCGTGAGGTAGGCAGGGAGAGGCTCCGGGAAGGTAGAGCGCGCATTCGGGAGAGGGGGATGCAAGTCGGCTTTCCCCGGCTGGACGACATAAGCATTACCCGCGAAACGTGCTGCGCGGACATGTCATCCTCGACCATCACCCTCTCAACAAGTATGCGCACCGTTCTCTTGGCGCCGAATCCAACGCTTGCCCTCATTGTCGCTGCGACGTAGCGACTTGAGCTTCTTAGGAGCGGGTTTGGGCTTGGGAGCGGCAGATTCACTGAGATGTGCGAATCGAGATTGGAGGCCTGAGTTACGGAGTATTGCAGGGAATGATAGAGGAATGGGTGCTGCGCTATCTGGTAACGCTGCGTCTGGGACTTGTGCGCTCATTGTAGAGGTTAAAACCGCGTTCGAGATAAGAGTAGTTTGGGGCTGTGCCGAGTGACGGTACCGAGGATGATGGATTCTGGTCCCGATGTGACTATGTGGCGCTACCAACATGCGTAGACTACTGCTCGGAGGAACTCAATCCGCCCGTTTCAATATATACACGATCGGCTTCAGAGACCTGTGCAGACTGCACTGGCGCCGAATTTGCGTGCTGGAGTCGTGAGCGATATTTGTTGTCAAAGTCTGGACGTATGCGGTAGCCGCACTGCTTCATCTCGTCCAACGCAATTTGGTACCGGGCATCCCCGTGCGATGCACATTTGAGCACCAGCGCCTCATACAATTCCTGCGCCAGAGTGAATCCGGCTGCTTGAAGTTGTTCGAGGTAGTGGAATGCATCATCGTATGTCTCCTGGGTCAGATGCAGAGCGATCATTTTCCCGTACACATCGTGGTCCGGTGTGGCTCCCGCATTGATCAGCTGGCGGAACGCTAGTTCTCCGAAAGCGGCATTCTTGGCGGAGATGCAAGCGTTGATAAAAATGTGGAATATTTCAGTTCCCAGCTCTACACCGAACAGCTTGGTCTTGGTGTAATGCCCCAAAGCCTGGGCCAAAGGCTCCGTGGTCAACGACGCCTGAAGTAGACTGCTGAAAACAGCTGGGTCGATGGTCTTGCCATTTTCCTTCATCTTCTCGAGCAAAGTCCACAGCTCTGCCACTTTCGTCGGGTCTGCTCTCGTTACCTCCAGTACAAAGGCGGCAGACAGCGCTGTCGGAATAATGCCGTTTGCTCGCATGACGGATAGTGATTCGAAGGCATCCTCGAAACGACCCACGCGACAATATGCCTCGAAGAGTGGGCCAAGATGATACTCCTGCCAAGGTACCGACAATGTCTGCAGAGCGTGCAGAGCGCCTCCTGCCAGGTCTGGAAGGCCATTCCGAGCAGCTGTATGCAGTACAAGCATACACATCCCTTCGTCCAGAGAAACACCGAGTGCATTCAGCTGATCCCAGGATTTTTGTACACCTTCAGCCTGGGTTCATATGAGCACCGTCGCACAGAGATCGATGCTGGTCTCACGTATAAGTCTGAAGCCGAGGCTTGAAGGCAGGCGAGCCATACGGAAACATCGACCTTACGGACACCCTCGGTCTCGAAAGCTGCTGCCAGGTCCACTGCGAGCCGCGGATGTCCTGAGTTCGCGGCCAGAACAATAAGCGCTTGTGCGACGGAGACCTCCGCCGCTACCCCGTGATTCTTCATGATCCAGTAATAGCGCAGCGCAGTCTCCAGATTGTTTTCGGAAACGAAGCGCGTGATTATTAGCGTGAAGGTCTTCGTATTTGGCGTCACTTGCAGCTGCTCCATCCGCCGTAAGATGGGGGGAAGAAATGATGTGATTTGAGTACGATGAGCCTGCGGGACATGAGAACAAGTATGGTGACGAGAAGAGCTTAAGTACATCGATTATATGGTTGAACGAGGTTGTGTCGGGTGAAATTCCCACTGTTATCATGTCCTCGAGGACTGCCAGCGTTGGTTCCGCATAGCCGCCGTGAGCAAGCGCGCGGAGAAGGGTGTTATAAGTGAGGATATCGGGTTTAGAGCCATGTCGCTTCATCTCGACGGCAACATCGAAGCAGCTATGGAACTGAGAGGTGTCGGCTTTCGAACCCATTTCGAAGTTGAAGCGTGTAGTTGAGGTCCCATGGCTTTTGCGCAACGGTGCATCCTCGAATGGAAAAGACCAAGGTTTGGCGCGGAGTGTCGAATCGTTCGTAGAATGCCGCTGGACGCTGTACACAGGCCTTCGAACAGAGACGCAATTTTGGCGGACGAAACGCTTCAGCATCAAATGAGACGACAAACAGTGAGCAAACAAACGGTATCGGTCAACAGTGACAAGCACCGTGACCTTGACCTTGTGCCACAACCATGGTAAGTTCTATGCCCAGAACTCTGTATAAGACTGCTCATTCTACTCCTAGTTCTACTCGGAAACAGTGTTGTCGCGTCGAGGTCCGCTTGGGAGAGTATGGATCGCGGCCCATATGGAGAGGAAGCTCTCCAAAGCCCAGACGCTGCAGACTGATATAGAGCACTCAGTCGGTACGCGTAAGCTCGCTGGTACATTGGTCTGATTACTCACTGCCGCCAGGCGTAATCATTGGGGATGAAATAAAGGTCATGGCGCTGCGTTTGAGCGGGCAATTACTCCTCGGTGTCGTCCGTATCTACAGTCGGAAAGCGAGATATCTTTTGGAGGATTGCAACGAAGCTCTTCTCAAGATCAAAATGGTATTGGACCTCCTTCTCCAGTCGTTGGGTCGCTCAATTATCATAGGCTTTCCGCCCGGGTATGGTCGACATGACCGAAGATCAACTCGCTGTAAACAAGAACGCAATCACGCTCCAGGGAAACGCCGTTGATCTCGATTTACTCATACCGGACATTGACTGGTAAGTCGACACTGCATAGTTGCGATTGGAGCGTCATGGGTTACAGGCATGCTAATTTCGGTCGACCTCAACCCGCTCAGAGCAATCATCAGGCCCATATAGATGACATCACTCTACGAACTGCAGCGGACCCTTTCTCAAATTTCGATCTCAACGACCCGTTCGACATCGGACCTTTGGATGGGGGAATAGGGTCTCAAGATTTTTTGGATACTGGTTTGGATTTTGGAGACAGCGAGAAGCCAGATGAAGATGACGGAATGAGTGTAAACGACAGCATCGGTGTCGGCCGTGATCTTGTCGCTGGCGATGAATCATTCGGTCTGAATCGAGATGAAAACATGGATCTCGACATTTTCTCTCAGCACAGCAGAGCTGGATCGGAACATCCTTTCGGCATGGACATGGAGATGGACGTTCCTGAGTTTGACCTGGGAATAAATTTCGGCGACGTAGATGAGCGAGAGAAGACTCCCGAACAGACTAGATCGTCGCGAGGATGTGAGTTCAGCTATACTCAGCACTGCGTTTAACTCAAAGACCACAATAGCATCTCCCCTATCTGACGTGCCTCAGACACCTCCGGATGAGCCGATCGCTCTTCCTGACATTGAGGTAGACGCGGACAAGACACCCAAGGCTAAACGCAAGGTCAAGCCCAAGAAACAAGTGATCGACACTGTGACAGAACTTGATGGAGGGCCAGGTGCGAAGGTGGGAAAACGAAACGGAGGTCTCGGACCGTCAGTCAATGTGGATGTCAGCGGGATCTTGAGCGAGCAACAATTCCTTCCGCGCACATCAATGATGATTCGACTACTCGAAATCCGCGACGATCCCATCTCGCACTTTCTGCCGACGAAAGTGGCTGCAGACGGCACCTTCTTCTGTGCAGCTCCGTCAGGCCTGACCGCCGAGCTCACAGACCTCTTTATGCGACCGGCCGGTTTCTCAGCTCTCAAACGCCGTGGGACGTCGCCGAAAGGTTCAAACAAGCGACAGAAAACGGAGGAAGTGATTGTCCCCGTAGAAGATGAAGTTGAACAAGGCCGTCGGGAAGCCAGTATTGCACCTAGCATCGGAGGGCGCAGTGATCTCCGCGCTGTCAGTGGTGGGCCGGATGGCACGTTCGACTTTGGTGACCAGGGTGTCGTTCCGTTGGACGATTTCCAGCTGGACATTCCTGAGATGGATGTCAACCTTCCTGAAATGGATGCTAATCTTCGTGGTAAATCTGCAGTGCCATCGGATCGAAGCAGACTATCGACCCCAGCACCGGATGGAATCTTTGATGACAGTCTGGAAACATACGCAGACGCGGCCTGCCCTATTGTCATGTTCGACTCAAAAACCCAGACTCAGACTGTTGAAAAAGAGGACGAGCCCACCGAACACAATGCCAAGGGATATAGCAAGAACACCGTCAAAGCGCTTGGACTGATCCGGCAAGAATTGAAGCCGATAGACGACGAAGAGGAAGAGAGGGTACTCAGTTTCCGCAAAATGGCCGACAAGGTTTGTGCAACTGTCCGTCTCCTGTCCGGTGCTGATCTCCTTCAGGCCTCGCGTCGTGCTGCAGCTTCCTTCTTCTTTGAGCTGCTTGTTTTGAGCACCCGAGACTGTGTGAGCGTGGAACAGAGTGCCCCGTTCGAAAACATCCAAGTCCGGGCGAAGGACAAGCTATGGGATCGTCAGGCCCATGCCTCACCTGGGTCGCGGGCCGGCTCAGTTGCGCGTTCCCTCGGTTCTGCGTTGGGTCTCTGAATGGATCGTATCTATATGGTCATGATTTATGGACGATATACCTACTATCTGCACATGTCTACTATACCTGTGTTGTCTTTTATCTGGCTTTGTCCGTACTGTTTGTATGTAGCTTGTAATTAGTACCCGGCTTGTAATCGAAATTTTTCGAGGGTTGACGTGATGCAACTCGCCGATCAGTTTCCGAAATGTCATCTTCCTCGCCTTCCTTCAAGTCTTTGGGCTTGATAGACCCATTACTCGAAGCCCTCCAGCAAGTCAACTTCACCACTCCCACCGATATCCAAGTCGAGGCTTTACCGCACGCATTAGAGGGACGAGATATCATTGGTGTCGCATCTACGGGATCTGGCAAAACCGCTGCTTTCGCTCTACCGATCCTGCAGAAGCTATGGGAGGACCCGAAAGGCTTATTCTCATGCGTTCTCGCACCAACGCGCGAACTTGCGTTCCAAATCTCCCAGCAGTTTGAATCATTAGGCTCAGCTATGGGCGTTCGGTGTGCCGTCATTGTCGGTGGTGTCGAAACCATCGCCCAGTCTGTGGCTCTTGCAAAGCGACCGCATGTTGTCGTTGCAACACCGGGACGACTTCTATGGCATCTCGAAAATACCAAGGGCTTCAGTTTGAAGGGGATCAAGTTTTGGTGCGGTGTACCACCCATCTCCACATTTCCCTCTATATAGACTGTTATCCAGGTTCTGGACGAGGCTGATCGGCTTCTCGACATGGATTTCGGTCCAGTGATTGATAAAATATTGAAGCTCGTGCCGACAGAGAGGACCACATACCTGTTCTCGGCTACCATGACTTCCAAGGTCGCCAAGTTGCAGCGAGCGAGTCTGTCCAACCCGGTCAAAGTCGAGGTTTCGTCAAAGTCTGTCCTGTTTATCGTTTTACGATTGCCCCAGGACCGATCTTCTTGCCTAGATACCAAACAGTGTCGACATTGTTGCAGTACTACCTGTTCATGCCTCTGCAGGACAAGGACACGTACCTCGTGGCCATCGCCAACTCTATGGCCCAGAGCTCCATGATCATCTTCACGAGGACAGTGCACGACGCAGGCCGGTATGCATAATCTGTGCATCCCATCTTCTGATGACTGAACTGACCTTGCAGAATTTGTATAATATTGCGAACACTGGGTTTGCCTGCTGTTCCCCTTCACGGACAACTCTCGCAGAGTCAGCGATTGGGTGCATTGGGCAAGTTCAAAAGTGGAAGCAGGAAAGTGCTGGTGGCCACGGACGTAGCTAGCCGGTGGGTCTGGTACACTTGCATGAAAGCGACCTGACGTTCTATTGCCAGAGGGTTGGATATACCATCGGTGGACGTTGTCATCAACTTTGATATTCCGACGCACTCAAAAGATTATATCCATCGAGTCGGACGAACAGCCCGCGCAGGCAGGGCAGGGAAATCGATCACCCTGGTGACTCAGTACGACGTCGAACTGGTGCAGCGCATAGAGAAGACGATCGGGAAACAGATGGAACTCTGGGCAACTGATCCCGAAGAAATCGCACTTCTCAAGGAACGAGTGAACGAGGCGGGGCGGCTAGCAACGGTCGAATTAAAAGATCAGGCAGCCAATGGAAAGTCTGGAAAAAAGCATCCTCGAGATAGCGGCAAAACACGGGCCGATGATCAGGACCGAGACGACGACGAAGTCGAAGCTGGGATGCCATCCAGGAAAAAGAAAATGAAGCGTAGATAGACATGTCGTAGTTTGTGCTCTACATCGGTTGGTACGCTCGCAGAGATAGGATTTCCCAGTACGCCTCATTGAAGGCGGCAGGATTGTTGTCGACGACTCCAGCAGACAATCAGCAATTAAGTCCCGCGGCCGGTGGGGTGGAATGCGACGTACATTGTTGACAGGTCATGTTCGTCGAGCATCCAGACGTGCCAAACACAGATCCAGCCCAGTCGCCCTTGAAACCGGAAGCGTGAGTATGGACTGATGTCGAAAACTATCATAAGACGTACGCAAAATGTGAGGTCGAAGACCATGATATGTGCATCGAAATGTGACATATAATCACAGCTGTCTGCAGTCGGGAAGGACGCTCCGGGGATCCCCAGAAATCCGGGTTCAGTGTGTCGAGCCCTTGAGCCACTTCGTCCGGGACATCGGGATTGCCACGAGACCAGAACCAGATACTGATTCCGGACGCAGCGGAGCGGTGAAGGACGTACCACCCTCCTCCGTTGTCATTGAAATCTGTACTGTAAGAGTTTGGTTCACTGAAGGCGACGCCACAGCCCTGATTGTAGTTGAATGAAGCGTCACAGTTGGTCGACGCCGTGTCTCCTGTTTGCCTAGCGCACGAATGATTATCATGACACATCGGATGAGGAGGTTAGCACACCCGCGTTGGTACTTGTCCATGGGCATCGTGCAGTTCTCCGTGTATGCAACGAAGCGAGATTGCTGTTGGCCAGGTTCACGCCTGGCCAGCGAAGTTAACCTGACAGACATCTGACCCTGGGGCGTAATCGAACACACCCTCGATGATATCGATTTCTCCTCCGTGCGGCCACGGGCCAGCCTTCGACAACGTCCACCACGCCGGCCAGGTTGCGCAACCAGCCGGCATGTGAAGCAGATCGAGGACGAGCACCGAATCTGCGTAAGCCTTGGGCGATGTTATGCGCACGCTTTTCCGACCTCGCTCGGCGGGAGGGACCATATGGATGTTGTCGGCTCGCATCAAAAACGACGCGTTGGACGCTGGTGGGCATAAGTTCAGGTTACGGCCCAGGACGACTTTACTCGCCCACAGTTAAATTCAAAGCGATTGCCGTTGACTGGTCGACGTAGTCTACTCTTCCGTGAGTTGGGTCTGAGAATGACTCCCATGTCCACTGGTAGAATTCGTCGCCAGCATAAGAATCCGAAAGTGAGTAGGAGGTGAGGACGCCAGCCACCAGAGACAGAACGAAGAAGAGGCAAAGCATGGAGGCGGGAAAAAGAGGGGTGCCGACCCTGGCGAGGAACACGGCTTATTAGTAGGCTCCCCCAGCATAGTCAAGTGCTTGAAGTAATTCGCGTGGCGCTTGAGTCTGAGCGTGACAGCGGATGTGACCAGCGCGTTGGCCTGATTGCGACACACTCTGGGACGGTGTCAGATTCATTCCGTGTGTAAGATTCTCTACTCCCAACCCATCCATCGCATCTATTCACCCTGAAAATCTGAATTGCCCGCTAGCATCCGCTGAACGTTTCAGTTTCTTCGATGCCGAGAGCGGAACCATTTGTTACAATGGCTCTTCTAGTACTCGAATGGATGTCTGAATGATAGATGGAACTACATCGCTCACCGGTTTTCTATTGATGAAACATCCACGCGTGTTTTCGTGCGGTGGACACCTCTCTATGTACGCTCAATACCGTCCTTCATTGCATGTTACACACCATGACGCGTGATGTCATAACGCGTGACCGTGTCTAGTCCTTGCCTCTTACTTTCGTCATGTTTCTTCTTTCCGTCCCTCATCTTGTTCTTCTATGTTCTGTCTTTACTGCAGCAAATCCTCTTCAATACAACTACCCTCGCGCCGTTCCTATCAACCGCTCGTTTCGCCACCGCCCGCCCACGCATATCTTGTCTGTCTTCCAGCCTGGGATGATTGTATGCAACATACTTGCTTGCAATTTCTGATCTCTAAGAGTATGCGGGTAGAAATGGGAAATACAGAGCCTACCTTTCAAGTACCGCAATGTCCAGGGGTATCTCCGCGATATCTCCAGCTTCGATGGTGTCTTGAACCACATCGCAGTAGAAGAAGAGATCGCCGAACACCCGATTTCCCTTCCGCCAGTTCCCGCCCCTCGTTCGATGCCGCTAGAAGACTACATCTCAGATAACATGGACGTCATGTACTATGGGCTTCTCGGCGTTGGCACACCATCGCAATCTCTGTCCGTAGATATCGACACTGGAAGCGCAGACTTTTGGCTCCCTGTCAAATGTACCAACTGCTATAATCGCCAATTTGACGACGCTCAGAGCTCTACCTGCCGATCCAGTGACGAGTCTTTCTCTGTTTATTATGTACTACTCTTAGCCTTGTGCTTGCTTTGACAAACACTCAATCTTCGAAGGGATCTGGGTCGGTTTTCGGCACGATTATGCAAGACACGATAACTCTGGACGGGCTTCAAGTTTCTGATGTCTATTTCGGTGCGGCATCAGCTGTGTACGGCGACTTCGTTGAGCTCCCCAATGATGGTCTGCTCGGGATGGCCTTCAGCAACATCTCACAGTCAAAGAAGCCGACTCTCTTCGAGACTCTTGTCAACAAACAACTAATCCCTGCCTCAATGTTCTCTCTTCATCTCGCCCGCAATCAAGCAAAAGGCTCTGAATTGTACCTCGGTGGAATAGATCCATTCAAGGTGACTGGTCCTGTGACCTGGATCCCGCTTCTGAGCAAGGTGTGCATCGTTGAGACGGCATTTGTCTTACTAACGTCTGCAGGCATACTGGTCCGTATCTATGGACGCGATTACGATCAACGCGCACACCGTCCTGCCCACATTGGGGACATGCGCAATCGTTGATTCTGGGACAACTTTAGTTCGTAGGATCCAGTAAAACAAACATCTAAAAGAGGATCTAATTTTTTCAGATCTATCTACCGGCTTCTCATGCATCGGCGTTCTATGCGATGGTATGATACTGTGTCCTTGAATGACTCCCCCTTATATCAAGACGCAGATCCCTAGCGCGAAACCAGCACCGGATTACGGACCTGGTGATTGCAAGTCAGTATGGGATCCCGATGTGCTCATTTTACACAGAATTCTACTCGTACCGTTGCTCCGACGTCCTCGACATTGCCTTCTCGTTTGGAGGGCACTCATTTTCGATAAACCAAGCTGATTTCAACCTCGGCCGAACCAGCCAAGGCTCATCGGACTGCGTTGGTGGAATCTTGGCTCTCGGTGACGGCTTTCCTTCCGACATTGCCATTATTGGCGACGAGTTTCTCAAATCCTGTGCGAGTCTCTTCTCCCAACAAGACCAGAACTAACGCAATAATTCAGGGTATTCGACATACGATTCGTCTGGTGTTGGGAGAGTGGGATTTTCGCCCGATATAAACAATACCTAGATGTCTAGTATAAGACCGTTTGGGCCCTCCAATACATACACGAGTTTAGTTCGTCTTTGACTTGGAGCGAGGGCCATAGGTTTTCCGTCTCTGAGCCATCATGTAAGTGTACAGTTGGTACAGTGCTGTGAAGCGGTCAGAAAACATGCGAAGCGCCGACGTCGAAAAAACGCACCGGGCCACCAGATAAGAAAAAGAATTCCGCGAGCATATTCTGGTGCCGACCATCCACGCAATGCTGACGGACGAGGGATCCCAGAAGGCACAGGCAGTGTTGCGTAGCTCAGGAATGCCTCTGAGCCTGCTCCGATCGGGTACAAGATATAGAACAAGGTGTAGCGCAGGTACAACAGTACAGGGGGCTCACGACCCAGAAGGTTGCTGGCGTAGAAAGAATAGCGGACGACTTCGGTTATCGACCATGCAACCACAGCCGAGGTGTACAGAGGGTTGGCTTGCGCCTTGGAAGTTATAAGACAGACGGCACCGGAGACAAGGTCAGGACGACGCACCACCCCAAACTGTTGCATGATACCCCAAACGATCCACAACCGACTGGCGACCTGCATAGCAGTGGTCTGCAAGGGGCTCCGGACCCAGCCCAACAACGAATGTACGACCTCCAACAGAGCACACGTTTGCACCACTGCGACAGTCCCACTGACTCGGGTGTATGTGGTCAGAGACCGCAAATAGACTGGCGCTAGGAATCCTGGAATACGGGTCGGGATTTTCATCGGCGCAGCAGCCGTTGGGGCATTGAAGAACGGCAATGCCGAAAGAAGTCGAGAGATTGTAGACACTGGTGCCTTGGATGCCGCTGAGAATGGGACCTCAGAGGATCGACCATCGAGGTTCAGAAGGTGTACAAGTGTCAAAATGAGGATATAACCCCATCCGGCAGCAGAGAGGACATTGTACGCTAGCAAATAGTGCTTGACAAGAGGGGCATTGCCTGGATTGTGAGTGTCAGACTGACCACATCGGCGAGTCAACGACGGAACACGCCTGCTTTCGTTTTTTTCGGTTTCAGAGGAACTTCCGGTGCCGTGACTACAGGATTCGGGGCAGACGCTGTCTTTGACTTGGCCATGAATAGAGGAATGAGACGCTGATGTGTGACGGTTGAGTGTCACTGCCGAAAGTGTAATTGTCAGCCTTCTCTCGGCCCGAGAGGCGGGCCGCTGAGATCTTATCGTGTCGGTACATGATTGCTATTTACGTGCTGCCTTCAAATCTGAACACTTCCTCTGTCTCCTAGGATTTGAAATCAGTAGATTGTTCGAGGAGATGGGGAGAAATAACCCACGGCCCACCACGGAATGTCCTTTCCGCTCCCTTGCGCGCCTTCAATCAGACTCTCCTGCATGAGATCTGTCACCTTCCACCACCGCTGCGTTTCTGGATCTTCAGCGACCTGCTTCATATCCCCTCGTAGTCTGTGCCGATGTATTTGAACGTCGCAATGAGGAGGTCGAAGGGGGCGTAATAATGGATCGAATAGTCAACTATGTGGGCTCGTTCGAGCGCTGCAAGCACTCCCGGCCAAACGTTCGCATGTATTTCCTTGTATTCTTCCAGAGCCGACGGCTTGACCTGTCCTGGGCCGTCACGTCTGTGATTGGTCGCAGAGAGATGTGTACTCACTTTGATCAGCTGGCAGACACGTTTGGGAGACATGGTGGTTGGAAGAGAGAACTCCAGGTTGCTGGCAGTCAGCTGAGCGTGCGCCGGTCCGAGCAGATCACCTGGTCGTGTCGAATGCAATGTAGCACCAGATGTATATGATTATATATATGATACAGCAGATTGCAGAGCAGTAGATAAATGATGAAAGCAGTCTGACTGTAGATTGCGTATATGACTAGGAGATGGAGGTAAATGAGTGTGGAGCGACGGCTGGATACATCAGAGAACGAATGAGCCGTGTGACGAGGAATGTGGTATCAGGTTGGATAGGGTACAGGGTATACCACCGAAAATAGGAATAATAACATGTCCTGGTTATATCCCCAGGTTGAGGATGCCCCTGACGTCGGACACTCCAGATAGATCGGAGAGGAAGGGCACGAGATCGGTCAATTCGACGTCGTGCGGATCGTTGAACCAGGAAGATACTGGTACCGCATTGTTAGGATGAAAGATGTACGACGCCGGGGAGTTGTCCAGGATGATGGTGTCCCCGATGGGCCGGCCCAGCTGGGATAGGTCCTGTTGACCAGTATTCTAAATGACAACACAAGTGCATAGCTGTTAACGGACCTTGACATAGTTCCCCTTGTGGCTGAAGCAACTCTCTCGGTACAAGCGATGAGCAACCACCCGGTGCGTATCGAGTTTGTCCAAGACGGGGTCGGCATACTTTTCGGTCATCAATGTCAATTCCCGGTCCAGAAAAGTCGGAGAATACTCACCTTGTTTAAGCTAGCGGTGAACACGACCACTTCATACAATTCTCCCATCTGCCTCAAAAACTCTTCGACGCCTGGTCGCTTTAGAACGTGGAAATGATGCCAGTGCATCTCAATTTCAACGGGAACGATGAAATCAGGCTGTGCGATGGGTTTAAAGCTGCTGTGCACCAGTGTTTCATCCAGATCCAGAACAAGACACTTCCGACCTGCATGTTCCGGAGCCAAGGGAGGGAGAAGAGGTTTGGGTTCACCGTCCTAGCAAGCTCAGACTGGCAAGGTGGAACAGATTGAAATATCCTCACCATCCCTATCAGGATCCCTGTGCCACCGTTTCTGATTAATCGTTCTTCTTGGGATTGTTCGTCGAGTGCGCGATGGTCGATAGCCTCATCGTCTGTGAAGCTCGTGCCGTCAGATCCGTCGGATGAATCGCGAGTGTGTGTTCGAGCAATCAGCTCGCCAGTCGATCCGGGGGGCTGAACAGCCCCGGACGTGACACCGTCCGTCTCATCCTCTGGCAGTAGCTGAGGCGGTGGAACAACGATTTCGGAATCCGCTCGTGACGGAGGCCGCTCGATATTAATCGTCGGGGGGGTCAACAATGCAGCGTCCAGGCTTGTCGGCACTTGCGAATCTCTGAGGGGATTCTGACGGCCAGCATCAGACTGCCGCTCTGCCATTTGAGGACCCTCGTCCACGTCCTTCATCGCCGAATCTGGGCCGACGCAAGGAACAAGTTTGGAAACAAAGCGCGCAAATGAAGGCTTCGGGCGGTTCCGGCGTGAAGATGGCTTTGAGCTGGAGTGGGAGGCGGCGGCTTGAGACGTAGAGGACTTGTTCCCCGCACGATGATAGAACATATTACGCGGATTGGTGCCGGTCAATGTAGTATTCAGCGAGCCTTGCTCCTTATCATCTGACGCCCCCGCGGGCGCAGAGCTTGTTAATGAGACATTAACAGGTGCGGTAGCCGAGGACGGGTCCTGCCCTTGGTCACCGATAGCCGTTGTGCTGGCTGATGAATCGACAGGTTCAGTTGATGGAGCGGCTTCCAGATGAGAAGAAAGCCTCAATATGCGCAGAAATGATATAACGGAAGGTAACAGCATGCGTACCATTGGCACTCTCCAAGTTCTCGGCTATGACGCCGACATTCTCCTTCGACTTTTCATGAGTCGTCCCTTTCTGTTGGTGCTTTTTCCGAGACAAAGAAAAAAGACGTTGGCGAAGGCCTTGATCGTCGGTAGAGGGATGAGCGGAGGCGCTGGAGCCCACAGAAGGCGCCGGAGCCATAGGCACAGAGAACGGAAGGCAGAGCGAAGGAATGCTCTAATGTCTCTCACGCCTTGTGCCTTGTTGTTCTCCATTTGCATCTTGATGCCCATCATCACGCACTGCAATTACTGACAGTCGACCTTGCGCATCCTCAACTAAATGACCGCAAGTATGTCTATTGAATCGCTCAAGAGTTCTTTGAACTCAACTGGGTACAGAAAACTCGCGGAAACAGGGTGTTCCAGTCAAATCTAGTGCGGCACTGATTCCTTGCAACGACATATGCAGCTGTCTGATTGTTTTAGAGCTTAAGAAAGATCCTGGAATTCCTAGACTCCCAGATATCAAGGTCAAGAATGCGGAGAAGCAGAGGGCCCGCGTTGTAGGACTGTTTCTCTCAAATGGATCACGTCTTGACATGCAACAATAGCCTTTGCCCTCCAGGCCGGATCCCGACAGGATCATGGCTTCCGAGCCCAGTCTATTCACCCTGAAAAACACACTAGAGAACGAGCCTTTGTCATCTGAAAAAATCAAAGAACAAGCTCGGCGGCACTACATCAGAGCACTACACAAAGTGATCGACCAAAGCGACATCGTGATCCTCGTGTTGGACGCTCGAGATCCAGAAGGATGCAGGAGCCGTCTAGTTGAGGAAGAGGTCCTGCGACGGGAGAGCGAAGGCAAAAAGCTGATATTTGTCTTGAATAAAGTGGGTTCGTGATCGTGCTATCCATGTCCATTTCGGCAGCCGACTCAGATGCACCTGTAGACTTGGTCCCTCACGCTAATGCCCAAGCTTGGTTGAAACATCTCCGGCACTCTACTCCTACTCTACCATTTCGGTCACCGTCTTCTGCACAGCATCAGCGCACCAATATCTCGTCATCCACCGCCCCCGCCCTTGTCAAGCTGCTCAAAGCATACAAGCCCTCGGCAGGAAGCGTCACTGTCGGAGTCGTTGGCTATCCTAACGTGGGGAAAAGCAGTTTAATCAACTGCTTGAAGAGAAGCAAAGCAAGTTCGATGATCCCCTCCGATAGACAGAGTCCTCATCTCTCGCAGGTGTGTGCTGTAGCAGCCCAGGCAGGTCACACGAAAGACCTTCAATCTGTGCAATTAGAACGTGGCATGCGCATAATCGATTCCCCTGGAGTTGTTTTCGATGACGACGACCAGAAAGCAGGGAATGTTCTACTTCGAAACGTCGTAAAAGTGGAGGACATTGACGATCCGATTGCAGTCGGTATGTCGGCCTGATTGTCCTATTCTCGAATCTCATGCACTTGTTAGTGGAGGAGATCGTATCTCGGACACCTTCAGAAACATTGCAGAAAATATACAACCTCCCCGAGTTCACGTCGACGCTTGAATTTCTTACCATGACTGCTCTGAGTAGTGGTAGATTATTGAAGGTAAGAGATCATATGTCTGGAAGTCGCACAGTTCTTTGATTAGACAGGGCGGGACACCTGACTTGACTGCAACTGCAAAGCATGTCTTGAACGACTGGAACCACCAGAAGATCCCTTATCATTCAAATCCTCCAGAGATACATCCATCCATGATACCTTCAACTGGTAAGCACGGCTTTTTGAGACGGCGTGCGCTTCACTGAAGTCTTTCTTCTAGTGGGATCTGGCAGCACGGCCATGGTTGCTCCTGGTGCTGAAAATGTTGGCCAGGCGCAGATCATCAGCCAGTTCTCCGCTCCGTTTTCACTACCGGGCCTTTTCGGAGACGCAGACGCCGGAGCATTCGGCAGCGATGTTAACATGGAAGCCGACGAAGACGGCGATGTGTTTGTCGACGCGATGGACGAAGACGAGTAAGTGGTAATTCTATCCTGGAGCCTCTATACTGAGGCGTTTCGCAGATACGCGATGCAGGCCCAGGCCGAAGCACCGACTGTTACTTCGAAAAAGCGTGCCAGATCGCCATCGCCATCGCCCTTTCCCTTCCAATCGGCAGAAATCATGGGACAAATAAATGAGAGATATTCGCATCGTCAACCCAAGCGGATGAGGAAAAATTTCTCTGCATTACCCGAGCAGGAACAAAATCCTCTCGGCCGTGCTGCACTCAAAAAGGAAGCGAAACGCAATCGTAAGGCTGCGCGTCAAGCAGCTCGATTAGTGGATGGAGAGATGCAGATAGATGCCGACAATGCCGAGTTGTTGTAGCTAATGATGTCTTATTTGTGTCCGTGACAAACAGTCGCAGTGGCGGTGACCCGTAGACCTGACTCAGCTGATTACCAAAGGTTCCAGGAAGGCCCAGGATTCAAATGGCGCTGTGGGCATTCATCTAACGCGATGCACAGATGCAAAGCAACCCCCAAATTCAGAACATTCCTCAAATCCAGGCCGTTCCTAATCCATCACCAACCCGAACATCACGCAAACGAAAGTCGCCTCCCGTTAACATTGAGCCGGAACCGCATACCCTGCAGCACATGGTCCCAATGAGCGCCATTCCACCTCAATACCAATACAATACGGACTTCAGCCCAGCAGGAATGCCACCGCCCCCAAATATGGAGATGCCGCAGAATGACGCCGAGTCCGCGGCAGGAGGACGAGTCCTGAGCACCAGTAAGCGTGCAGAACAGAATCGGAAAGCCCAAAGAGCATTCCGAGAGCGTCGTGACCAGTGAGCTGCCGTTGCGCCGTATTCCTGTGTCAGGTCGATTGACGACGGTCAACTTTACCAGGCATGTTAAGAATCTTGAATCCCGCTCGTTACTCCTCGAAGCCGCTCTTGCTTCCGCCGATGAAGCCAACCGACGCTGGGAAGAGTGCCGTGCCCTTCTCGACCAACTTCGCGTAGAAAACGCTGCGTTGCGTGCTGCGCTAACTCAGCAAGCCCAGCTCCCTATCGCCCCTCCTCCACCTGCGCACACAATCGACGACACGGGCGCTGACCACGCAGCTGCAGAGGCCAAACACCACTTGGGTGATATCCTGAAGGAGCAGTGAGGGCTCCGATAGGTCAGATTCTTTTAGCGGAGGCTGGCGGTCCATCACGCCGTCGACAACTCTTGAGCACTTTTGTATAATTAGCAACGCATGTCTTGAACTCGATACTGTGGTCTGGTAACTGGAATGTAGTCGTGGTGTAAATGAAAAGCTGGTGAGGTTTATGTAAGGTGATTCTTTGTCACCCGTCCTCTGCAGCATGCATAAGTAAGCTGGGAGAACAGCCTGGAACTTGCATAATTTCCGTCTTGTTCGTGGCCGACTGGTAGCACTCGCCATCACCGGGTTTACTTATGAATCTTCTTCGCCGAGGCTCTAGCTCCAGGACTGACGGACCACGTCCGTAAGGCGATTGCGATTCTTGACGAATGTGTATGATGCATCATCTGTGTAGAACGCTCATGGACAGAGCACGGCCTCACGTCCTCGACTTGAACCACCATCATGTCTCAATCGGCATATGTGAAGCATCATGTCCTTGTCACCGGCTTCGGGGTGGGGTGAAACTCCAGCTTTCGAAGTGTTCTCAAATTCCTCTGCCTAGCCGTTCGGAACATTCAAGGAAAATCCATCCTGGCTGGCGGTTAGCATGTTACACGATACCTTGATCACAAGTGCTCCTGAACGGGGAGCTTCCTCGAAAAATACCAAACGGCCGATGATCCATCTGACCTGCGTGAACGTCTCAACCGTATATTCTACAGTTCTCGACACAGTCCCTGGTTTCCATGCTCAGCCACCGATACTTCCCGATGACCGTATTCCTACCGGCCGGGCGCTCCCAGAAAACGGTTTCGATCTCATCATTCACGTCGGTGTGGGCGACCCTGGTGGCCTGTGTGCGGAACGTCTGGCGCGCAAGTCTGGATACCGACTGGCGGATCACGAACAGCGCCGCCCACCTCTGGCTGATGGCAAAGGGCCCTCGCGGGGCTTTGGAGCTCCCAGATACGGGAAGGCCTTTCCGGAAGAACTCTATCCTCTTGTCGATGTTGACGGACTTGCCGAGGAGATGAGCGCTGGGCCGGACCCCGTCGTGAGTGATTCCTAACCTCCCAGTCAGTTTCCTGCTGGAACTGGCCAGATGCTTCAACCCTCCGACGATGCCGGACTGTTTCTCTGCGAATTCATATACTACTGCTCTTTGGCGGAATCGCAGAGAGCGGGACGGAGTACACGAGTCCTATTTGTCCATTGTCCGCCTGTGAAGGACAAACTGTCCAGTGAGGAGGTTGCTCATGGACTGCGCAGGATTATACAGCATATATGTAGTCGGAGCTGAGATTGTTTTAACGTGATCACACGATCGGCCATTTTTACACGTATTTCTTGAACCGCGGAGTCGATATCGCAGTCCGAGTGCTGATGAGACGGAAACTGCTGGCCTTGCACACGATAGTCACGTCTCACGTGAAGTGACGATCGCGTCCCATCCTCCTCACCACTCATGTCACCAGAGAACCAATGGTTGAAGAACTACCTTCTTGAGATCGCTGAATCTTACGGTGCCAATTCTTTCGCTGCGCCGCGTCATGAGAAAGGGAAGAGAGTACGGGTATCTGAGGTCGGTGACGAATGTCATGGCTGACATTGGACTGAACGTAGTTCTGCAGTTTCTGACGCTGGATTCCGAAAACAAGGTATTCATCATATGCACAAGTGTTTCATGTATTTGATGTCTGCTAGAATGCGACCGTGTGGGCTCATGTACACGACGAAGAGCTAGGCATCCCCATCAAGTTCTCTAAGGAATCCGTGGCTTTGTGTGCCCAGAGCGGTCGCCGCCTCACTGCCACTAGGAACCCGCTGCTGACTATCAAGGCATTCAAGCCTTTCTGTGCTCGTATTCCTCTGGGTCGGGATGGAGGAATGTCGATCGAGTCACGCGTGGCTTTGGAATGTGGGTTTGTGTCCGTAGCAGATAGTCTAGGGGGTGCGCCGAGTGCATTCCAGCCGATCGAGTCTATCGAGCCATTGCGTGCATGGCAGCGGGGTTTGAGAGAGGACGGCGGAGCTGGGTACGATCTGTTCATGCTTCACGAACTTTTGTGATCATATTGAATCCACCGTCCGCAGCAACATACTCAAAGAACGGAAGAAGACAAACGAAAGAACTACAAATTTGGGTCTCATTAAACGCCCACCAAACGCAGAGCCTGGAGCCCTGGACTTGTCCAAGAAACGGGGAGACTCCATGAAGAATTACAACGAAATATGGCGAGAGGCCAGTATCCACGGGTCGATTGCAAGTGTCGTATCGTCTGAATCTCATTTAGGAGAACGAAGATATCGTTTCTTGGATGCGGCCTCAAGTCAAGTCAGCAGATATGTTCTCTGTCGCTGCCGGTAAACTTCCTTAGCGAGACTTGAACTTTCAGAGCTGAGAAAGCCGTATAGAAGATGCTCGCGCGCTGGGTTCTTCTCCCAGCCCATCACAGCAATACTCCGTTCCATCATCACCCATCAGCAACTGGTCTCTATCCGACCACGAAAGAGCTTCTCCGTTTCCCGATGCGCCGGCCCATTTCGTTCCATCATCATCATTGTCAAAAGATGCTTCTTACCTCTCTGCACCAACTCCAGCTCAACGTCCTGTGACGGATCACACTCTTATTCTGCGGAGAGTGGCACGACCACCTTCTCCGCTGCCTGTCGGCTTGGGTCCATCTGAGGTCCTGGTTCCTGACTCGGACGCGTCTCAGTCGCAGTCGCAGTCGCAGTCGCAATTGCCGTCGCAGTCGCGGTCATATCCAGAGTCACAACCCTGCTCTCAAAACCAGCCGCAGCCGAAGTCGCAGCTCCCTGCAAGTCCGCAGTTTCCTATCGCGGCGGGACTTGTCGAGGTCGAGATGATCGATGCAGACGATGCACGAACCCAGGAATCTCTCTTCGGTCACCTGTCCGAGGAGAAGCTCCGGAAACAAGATGATGATCCGGGAATCAACATGGCCCGGTCTTCAACTTCGACTTTTTTGGTGTCTTTCGATGCACTGACGAAGACGGCTGCGACAATAGGATGGGAGCAGCTTTATACTGTTTATGCACGAATCTGACGCTTGCGATCCTACCAGTAGATTTTATAGATCACTTGAGCTTGTGCTCAGAGCATCTTTGATAAATTTGAGTGCTTCTATGTTTGCGACTGTTTCCATCATCCTTAACCGCTGACACCCAGTATTCCTGCCACTCGCAACGCTGTTCTCTCAGCTCCAATCAGCCAGTTCGCTCGCAGTCTGGGGCCTTGCCGCACTCCTTTCTAGAGGGCTCTCACTTCCTCTATTTTTGAGCGTCTCCCTAGGTGGTCTGAGCCTCATGTCGCTCAGAAAACCACTGGTCGAGTGGGCAGGGTTTCTGTATGCGAAGGGCGACTTTAGATCTGTCTTGTGCATGCTGGTCTGCTCTATAGTCCTCATAGTGCTCGGTGCGTTCACATCGTCCGCTTCACTTTCCTTTTGCCCGCATCGTCTGCGCAAAAAGGACTTCTTTTTCTCATCTCATCTTTATCCCGTGTCCCGACCTCTGCCGGCGGTTGAAGATTTCAGCCTCCTTTCGTCTCCCTCCATCCCAATTCTCATGTGTTATTGTCTGTCGATGTGCTAACACCCGCTTCCAGCCTATCTCACGAACCCATCGGAAAACTCGTTTCGGGCCTATCTTACTGAACAATCTTTTCGCTACCATCTGAGCCGTCTCGACGATACTGCAGACGATCCGGACGGGCGTGACAAGTCGAGCTCATCTCAGAGGCGAGACCACTCGACTTCTTCTCTCACAGTTCCTTTCGATCATGATTCCCCCTTTCACTTCGCCAATCGCGCATCAGTTTCGCTCCGCACTCCCAAGCATGTGTTCCACAGCTTCGGTATCTTCACCGTTGCTGCGATTGTTCCTTCGCGCGCGGATCGCTCGCGAAATGACAGGGATCCCAGCGCCGTTATGCAATCCTGGTTCTTTGGGGCTTTCGGTAAATGGTATCGAGGTGGCGTCTTGGATGCATGGTATCAGGACGTGGTTGCACGTTCGACGGATGAAGAGAGCTGGACTTCAGGGATCTGGGAATGAAGGCCATGGATAAACTAAACGAATATGAAGGTGATACTAATGCAAGTCTCCATGAAAACTTGTGCTCATCCATCTTTCAGGTCTTCCATTCTCTACCAAAGGTCTTCCCGTCTCCCGGTCACCTCCAAAGCTGAGAAACCGAGACAAATTGTCTCAGCGTTTACCTGCTCGCAGCTCGACACCGCCACCGCTCCCGAAATCGGCTTCTTTACCACTGCACACACCCCGACTCAGTCCCTCAGACCGCCAGAACCTGTCACAAGTGACCTTGTCGCCTGATCAGAAGCGAGTGGGGGCTCCCTCTTTGTCACGGTCGCCTTCTACTCTGTTCGACCAGTCTCCCCTCATTGCGGAGGTGCTACAACAGATCACGACATCGAAAGCATCCGTTCTTGAACTCCGTACACAACTAGCCGACTTCCAAGTCAGTGCGACTACCTCGCATTCTGCTCTTCAAGCAGAAGTCGATTCCTTTCGCGATAGAAAACGGCAGGAAGATGCCTCTCGTCTGGAACTCAAACTACGGACGAAGACGTTGGACGACTCGAAGCGGGCGGCCGAGAGTGTCAAACGAGAAGCTGACAAACGATACAAGGCGGCGGAAGCTGCTCGGGATGAAGCAAACCGGCGAATGGACTTTTTGGATAACGAAATTGCGCTTCTCACGAAACGTTTGGCTGAGGATCAATGCTTGATCTCGCAAAGCGATCCAGTCTCCGAGGCCGAACCTGGTATCGTCGGTGCATTAGAGGAACAGCGGCAGGAAATCAAGGTTGCCGAAGATGTTTTATCCGCACTCAATCTCAAGGCTCGTGAGTTGGAGGACAAGCTATCCAGCGAGCAGGAGCGTCTCAAGCTTGCTCGCGAAAGAGCTGAGCTCAGAAAGCAAGATCGCTCCTTCCAGCCGCATCACGCGCCGTCTTCCGGTCCTTGGCCGACTGTTCCACGTAATTTCTACGACTCCAGCATACTGAACAAGGAGAAGGGCGATAGTCCCGCTATGGAATCGCCAGCACGGCGTTCCTCTGACCCTAATGCTCTGCCGACGTCACCAAGACCAGCCAAGTTGGCGTTGGACAGCATTTCCAATCTCAACAGCAGACACACCGTTCATTCCTGGGCGAGAGCTTCTCGGTATTCCCACTTCGACGATACATTCTTGAACCAGCACTTGCCGCATGCTTTCAGCAACTTCTCTCCCTTTGGTGACTCGCACTCCCCGGCATTGATGTCACCGACCAGTCAATCTTTGATACCGTCCAGTCTGATCTCTTCGTTAGACAGCAGCGACGGGATTTCACGCTCGTTCCACTCCGACAGCGATCCCATTGTCGAGATGGAAGGCCGTCAGCTCGCTATCGACACCAGGAGCAGTCCCATCTTCGGACCATTGACTATGTCTCCTACGGCGCTGACTGGCCCGTCATTGGCCTCGCCCGAGGCTGCCATCAATTTGCCGCCGATCGCAATCGAGAAGCCCACCGGACGGCGGTGGTTCAGTGCACGGGATAAGGCTAAGAAGGGTCTGAACCCTGACGCGAAGGAGTTCAGTCTGCCGAGCAAAGCAGCGACGTTCGATGCACTAAATCCCAATGGACTTTCTGGGGCGAACATGATCGCACCCGCCTCGGCCACCCATTCCCTTATTCGTGCATTTGCGCCTTCGCCAGCCGAGCGTGAGGCTCTGCAACGGGCGTTGGGCGGGTCGACGAACACGAGTTTGGAGCGTTTGCCGAGTCTGGGGAGCATACCAGCTTCGCCAGCCCATGTGCCCGCCGTTGCAGCTGGTGGCGATGGTTTCCGGGCTCTTCCCTCGTGGCTGACATCCTTGCCTCGTATTCGCAAGCCCAATTTTAGTCCGTGGGACGATGAAGAAGTGAAAGAATAGTTGCTAGTTGCTAGTTGCAAGTAGCCCGTGTATTTGAGTGCTGTGGTGTGGGCACGTCTTGAAATGTAATCACAGAGTCCATGAAAAGTCGTAATCTTGATTGCAGGGTATGACTGATGCGTGATGTAAGTACTAAACTAACGAGGTAAAACCGCAAAGCGAAGACGGTGCCCGCTACTGGCCCCCGTCGAGAACCATTCGAACATCGGCAACCTCCGCAAGGTCAGCCAAGAACGGCACAAGGTCCGTCAATTCAGTGTCGTGGGGGTCAGTGAACCACGACGAGACTGGCACAGAATTATTAGGGTGGAAAATATACGACGCAGGCGAGTTGTCGATTATTATCGTGTCACCGATGGGTCTTCCAAGCTGCGACAGATCCTGTGAGATAAAACCGACTGGAATCAGCTGCGGGATCTTATCAAGCAGCAAAGCTCTGACCTTGACATAGTTACCCTTGTGGTTGTAACAGCTTTCACGGAACAATCGGTGAGACACGACTTGGTGAATGTCCAATTTGTCGAGCACGGGATCAGCGTACTGAACAATAGATCAGACGCGTTCATCCTGTCAGAAGCTGCTGCTCACCTTGCTCAAACTGGCTGTAAAGACTACGACCTCGTAGATTTCACCCATTTTCTTCAAAAAGTTGTCCACCCCGGGACGTTTAATCACGTAGACATTGTGCCAGTTGAATTCAATTTCAACAGGGACCACATAATCAGCTTGTTGTATGGACTGTGGACGGTATCAACGAGATGGCGGGTTATTCAAACCCAGCGACAGACCTTGAAGCTGCTGTGCACGAGCGTCTCATCCAAGTCCAGCACAAGGCATTTTCTGCCTACATGCTGCGGGGAAATGGGTGGCAGTAAAGGTTTAGGCATGCCATCCTGCTTAGATGAGCGGAGAACAAGGAAAGACGTGAAATATAGACGGACCGGTCCTATCGGAATACCCGCTCCTCCATTCAGAATTAGTCTGTCCTCTTCATCCTGTTCGTTCTCCAAAGCGTTCAAGTCGTCCAACTCCTCTTCATCGGTGAAACTAGTGTCTGTGTCTTCATCGCCAGTACATGTACCACAGAGTCACGTTTGCTTGGGGTATGGGGGTGATGGGGATGAAGAGCGGATTCACCGGTGCTGCCTGGAGCTTGTACGGAGCCAGACGTCAGGCCTTCCGTCTCATCCTGGGGTAAAAGAGAAACAGGCGTGGGAGGCGTCATGAGCTCGTCAACCGCTACCCCGGGGACAGTGATACTGAGCCTATTGGTGTCAGACTCGGGCTTAGTGTCTACAGCACTGGCAACAGGCTCGGGCGAAGCGGCAGATGTGGGTGGAGGTTCAACTGCCGGTAGCTTTTCATTTGGCTGTGACTCGAGTAGCTCGATTGGATGCGCCCGTGTCGACGGAGTAACACATGGTATTAATTTGAGAAGTTTCGACAAGAACGAAGACTTCGGTGGGGACGGCTTGGGAGTTCCATTCGAGGTTGCGGTCGGTGGCGATGACACGGGTGACGGTGCCCTGTCAGCCTTGTTTTCTGGGGGGTCGAGCGCTGACCCAGCAGACATTCCTCTAAGATATTTTGGTGGCACGACCAAGGAGAGTGGTACGTGTCGCCGAAGGGCGACGAGGAGGAAGAGAAAGAGTTGCTTGCGTCTTGTAGGGAGTCTGTACAACGTGCTGAATCAATCATCAACAAATAACATGTACAAATCGTGGTATCGTGATATCTTATTCCCTCTCCCGCCTCAAGTTTCCTTCTTAATCTCATATTCGTCGCCACCTCTGTTTCTGCTCCCCGTCTTCTCCGAATCTCTTATACGTGTTCCCCCACGGCCACCACCCATCATTCCCAACCACTCGCTTGTTGAACCAGAAGATTCTGTCGCACTTGTCGCTGGCTCCCTGTTAGTGTTTCTGTCAAACATGGAGGGCAGAGACACACGACGCATGCCGCCAACTCCTGTGCTATTGCCATGACTGCCGCTGTGCACAGGCCACTCTATGCCACCAAAAGAGCCTGTGATCTGTCTCTCGTCTTGATCGACGAGCGCAAAAGGATGTTCGCCTCCACGGTGTGGGGTCGGCCTTGACGAGGACGATGAACCTATTCCGCCATACTCCCCGTATCCAGGCGCTATGCTGCGCTGAGATGTGCTGCGCTGGTATGAATCGAACGATGAAGAGCTGCCGTACGCGGCGGATTGAGCCTGGGCGGACATCGGTGGATAATACGGTGCAGTGCTGGGGTATGTTGGACTGCTGACAGAAATACTTCGCAGCGGTGATGCGTACGAGTATGTGCCAGGTGACATCTCTGCAGGTGCGCGCCCTGTGGGCATCTGAGCGATGCGAGGTTTTTTGCTCGACGGCGAATGCCGGTCGTTCGAGAGAGGCAGCGAAGAAGACTGCGGCCGCTGATGCTGCCCGCTGCGTCTGTAGTCAATCTATCGTCTCGCTATCAGTCCGGATCGACCGCAGATGCGGGGCCAGCTCACATCAATATTGAGCGCGAGATCGCTACCTGCTTTGGAGCCGTCGCTTCGTCTCTTCGTTCCCAATCTGATGCCTTGGTCGTCGTCGTCGTCCTGGTCGTCGTCATCTCCATCTGCTGGGTCTTCTAGCTTTGCAGCTGCGTTGCCCGAAAAGTCAACCGGGCCGCGGGTATCTTTTTCGCCTTCAAACCGGACATGGCGCTGAACGACGTCGTGCACGTCCCCAGAGCAGTACTGATACAGTTTTACGTTGTGTCCCGGTCGTTGTTCTGCCAATACATCATGAATCTTATCATCTACCAATAAACAAGGACACACCGAATATAATGACGGCAACGTCAACTGAACACAGGACACCGCTAGACGCAATGAGCACTAGGGCTTATGGAACTGTCTGGGCTCGTACAGCTCATATGCCTTCTTGAAAAGTCCGTTTTTGCGCTGATGTGTCTAAAGTAAGCGAGCGAGACGGATGACCCATATATTTGGCATTCACTTTCAAAAAGGTAACCGACCGGTTGCGCTCATGCTTGATTTGCTCAGGTCAGCAGAGTGTACGAACTGGACCCGAGCACGCACAGTGATTGGGATTATCTCGATTTTTCGTCTGCCCATCGGGAGAGATGAAGGTGGAAGACAAGGGAAGAGAGTCGAAACGCCCGTTTACAGACTTGATCCCGGCGCACCTGCCGATGACATTATGACTACGCAGCACCGTGTTACTCTCCGCACACTACTGCCGCTGAAGTTTCCCATCTGCTGTGACGGGACTTCATATCCTCTCCGGACCTTCTGCGGTGAACTTAATGTTCTCCGTGGTCTAGATTCCAAATCTGAAGGCTCCCCGCAGTGCTAGTTCGTCCTTGCAGCAGGCTACGTTTCCTTCGGTCCTCGATCAGAGTTGCTGGAAGTGGTATGTTTGTTCCCATGTCTGTCGCAAAGGATCTACCCAGACCATGAACTTTCCCAGGCCCGGGTATTAGAGCGGCAAGTTGCATAGCACCTCGTGAACTGCCTTGCCCGTGGGATAAGACGCCAGCGCTGGTTATGTGCCGCTGATCTGCTGTCATGTTGCAGTACGATCCCCGTCCTGTGTTGCTTGCTTTGATCTTTTCCTAGCATGGCAGAGAAAGCGCGGTCTTCCTGCTGGCTCTGAGGCGACGGACTACACTTCTGGTCCTGCACACCTCACATAAGGCAAGTTTCTGCTTTGGGAGGCCCTCGACGGCTTGGCAAACGTATCACTTGACCAGCATGACAGACATGAGACTGCTACCGCCTACTCTTGCCGTCAGCCGGGTGCTTTCCTCCCCGCGGCGGAGTCCAAGGTGCGGGGCAAACTCTAGTCATGGTCAAAGCGTGCCCAGAGTATCCGGAAATGGCAATGCAATGATTTGCTTCCGCTGTCGATCGGCTCAGATTTAGACTGTTACCCGAGACACTGGCCAACATCTTGGCGCTCATTATAGCACCGATGATCGGTACCAGGATATCAGATTCGCCAGCAAGCAACAACTCTGAATTCCGTCGGCATTCATTCTAATACAGCGTACTTCTTCAAGTGTTCGGGAATAGCACTCTCCAGTCCTTTGGATTGCAACCAGGCTCTTGAGAACAACCGACTCTGATACCTGTAGGCACCGTCGCATAAAATGGTCACCACTGTCGAACCTTGCAAAGCCAATCAGACCACTGAGCAGATGACTGCGACGATCACACCTTTCCCTAGTTTCTGGGCGAGCTCGATAGCGGCAACGACGTTGAGCGCCGAGCTGGCACCAACATATATCCCCTCGGTGTCAAGCAGACTGTACACCATTGCAATGGACTGCTCGTCTGGAATAGTCATGGCGCCAGTGATGTCATTCACAAACGTCCCCAAGTTGTCGGTGATGCGTCCTTGACCGATTCCTGTTCGAAGATGAGCGCAACATCGGCAAATGTCCGCAGCGACGGACCTTCCGTAATCGAGCTCCCACTGCGCTCATTCAAGGTTCCTTTGCTCGAGATGTAGCTGGTCAAAACGCTGCCTGGGGGATCAGCCAGCCAGATCTGCGTCTTCCCAGCACTCTTCTCCTTCAAGTATCTCCCTACACCGGCAAGTGTGCCTCCGGTCCCCGTCGCACAAATGAATGCGTCCACATTGCCCGCAGTCTGTTCCCAGATTTCGGGACCGGTCGAAACATAGTGTGCGCCGGCGTTGGCGGTGTTGTCGAACTGGTCAGTCCAGATGGCGTTCGGAAGCGATTTCGCGTGGTCGCGCGCCTGATGATTATAGTTCGCGGGATTCTCGAACGCGACAGCCGGGACAGGATAGACTTCGGCACCCAGCATGCGCAACAGGTCGATCTTTTCCTGACTTTGAGTGTTGGGCATGTAGATGACACATTTGTAGCCCCTTGCCCGGCAAACATGTGCCAGACCGATCCCGGTGTTCCCCGCCGTGCCCTCTACGACTGTTCCGCCAGGTTTGAGACTGTATGCAGCGTGAGCTCGTACTCTGGCTGAAGAACACTGGCGGCGTACAGTCCCAAGTCTTCGGCATTTTTTACAAGGCCCAGTGCAGCACGATCTTTCACACTGCCCCCCGGATTCTGGAATTCGGCCTTTCCAAAGATTCGGGAGCCAGTTTGCTCTGAAAGGTGTTTAAGATAAACCTAAAAACAGCAATGGATGGAAGCAGTAGAGTGTGTGCACGAGAACGGTACGAACAAGTGGTGTATTTCCCACGGCACCAGTGAAGCCGTCCACGGTCGAGTGCGTCGCAAATGAGCGCCTCGTCGCGGAACGAAGCGCTGAGAACATGGAAAAGAATGACTAAGGAAGGGTGTCGGGTTCTAGAATGCGAAATTACCCTGAGCACGCAATCCGCTTGCGACAGTATCACGATCAGACTCGGTCTCCTCGGCTTGTGACAGAGGCGAATCGGCCAAATATGTATGTACGAATGAGTGGAAAAATGAATGCAGACCCCATCGAATGGGCAACAAGACAACGCCAGGGCGAGATAGACGGATGTAGCGAAGGCAGGATGTAGTTTGGAGGAGGCTAGTGGCAAATCGTTCGTACGCGTCATGTGGGCCGTGATATGAGTAGGAGACAAGGCGGGTAGTACCAGAGGGAGGGTATAGAAAAAGCCCTAAATAGAGAGAAGGGATTGCAATGCTGAATAACATCCAACTACTGCGGTCGCTTCTTCACATTCTGCGACAGCCACTGCAGTCCCTCGAACAATCCCTCGCCTGTCGTCGCACAGCTGTAGGAGAGTTGAACGGGGTAACGGAAACGCGGGGATAAAGGGGCGCACCTCGGGTGAACATACCACGAACGATCCTTCATCTTGTGTAGTCCCAGTTTCTCCGTTACTTCTGCTGGGGACATCGCTGTGGGTCATATTAGACGGGGAAATTGCGAATGACATTTTGACACACCTCCAGGCAGATCCTGCTTATTGGCAAAGACCAACAATAGACACTCCTTCATTTCTCGATCACTCAATATGCGATGCAATTCTTGCTTTGCCTCGTCGAGACGTTCGCGGTCCTGGCTATCTACCACAAACACCAGGCCCTGAGTCCCCGTGTAGTAGTGTCGCCAGAGGGGACGGATCTTGTCCTGGCCACCCACGTCCCAGACATTGAATTTCACGTTCTTGTACGTGACTGTCTCGACATTGAATCCAACTGAACAAAGAGGGCGTGAGTGAGGGTAGTGGAGAACAAATACGGTTCTACTTGCCAGTGGGGATTGTGGTGACGGATTGGTTCAGCTTCAGTTTGTAGAGGATGGCTGAGATAGATGTGTGAGTAGAGAGGCGATACGTGGCGACGCGTTCACGGACTGGTCTTTCCAGCTGCGTCCAGTCCTAGCATGAGGAGTCTCATCTCCTTGTTCCCAAATATCTTGCCTTGCCCTGATGAGAATGTGGTACGACGGCGACAGAGAACGAGAAAGTACCAAGAGCCTTGGACAGATTAGCACCCATTGTGAGTTGGTTTTCTGTAATAAAATGCGGGTGGGCGGAGGCGATAAAGGAGCGACGTGAGCGGTTATGCGCCGGGCGAGAATGTGGTTAGGAAATCGAAAGGGACAGGCTAAACAAGTACAAATTTGCATTTCATAGTCAATCGTGTTTGCTCTCAAAGACCTCGTCGAGTGTCAAATCAGAATGAAAGCTGTAAGTAGTCACCATCCGAATGGAAATATACGAGCATATAGTAGTTTATATCATGAACTCTGGCGAAAAACCTTGAGCCATCCGTCACCCATGTCCTTCTTGAGAGCCTCAATCCGCTGTCGGTAGAGCTCAACGCTGTCCTCGGGTTCGCCTTCGCCTTCCGGAAGAGTAGTCCCTGGCTCGAACACGGAGGCTGTGACTCTCTTCCGTCGAGCAGCACTCTTCGACGAGAGGGTGGCAGAATTGCGCGTCTGTCGGTAGGAGGATGGGGCCATCGGGGAATCGACAGCGGGCTCAATCGCGGTCGGTGATGCCTCAGTTTGATGGCGGGTGTGACGTGGCCTGCGAGGCATTGTTCCAACATTGGATGACGCAGACAGATGTGCGCCTTCTTCAGCAAGAGCACCGAACTGAGACCAACCGCTGTTACTCGGGATTTGTAATGAAACCGGATCTACCGCTTGGACCTTGACCCGGCTACTCGAGCCATCGGACTGCGTTCGAATGTGTGACGTGCCACGAGACAAGCCGCCGCCGCCGTCGCTGTCCCCCGCATCCAGATCCACGATCCGCTTGAGCTTACGGCGAGGCTTCGAAGTGACCACACCCACAGCAGCGAGGTTAGGTGAGGCCTCGGACGAATGCGAAGCTGGAGAGGTGCTGCCATGAGCATGGGCGTGGCCGACTGCAACGACCGGAGGTGAGTACGCTGCCGAAACAGGCCGCGAGGAAAACATTTGGGCTGGTGGCGGAACGCTTAGATTTCGTTTCTCGTAGAAACCAGGTGCAGAGCCATCAAGGGAGACGGTCTTGCCCTCCTTCTGGAAGTATTCAAAGCATGTAACGCGGTAGCCTTCCTCAAACTCCACCAACGGATTCCCGTCAACCCAAATCTCCTGAATGTTTGGAAGAGCAGCGAGACGCCCTATTTCGGCAGATTCATCGATCAAATTATGCCGCAGGTCGATGCGTTCCAATGCTGAAAGTCTCTCCAGACCACATAGCGATTCCAGTCGGTTCCGCGCCAGGTTCACGTACAGGACCTGGCCGAGCTGCTGATAAATGCCCAAGACAGAGTCGATCATGTTATCCGAAAGATTCAGGGAAACCAGATGGTATAGAGCTGAAAGATTGGGAGGCACCGAGACGAGAAGATTGGAAGACAGATCGAGGTGTGTTATGGATGTTAGATACGGAATGCATGTCGAAGGGAAGAACGTGAGGCTGTTGTCAGACAGGGAAAGATGCCTCAGAAAGGCCCATTTGAGCGCGGACAGTTCTGTTGGTGGGGGAGGTGAGTGGGATCCGCTCTCTCCATCCGCGGTTTCCATATCTTCTTCCGGAACTGTATCCGGCAATCGAGCTGAATACATCGACGGAGCACGAGCTGAACTACTGGGAATCCGCCGCCGCCGTTGTCGGCTTGTACTGCCAGAACGCCTCGCTTGATCATCGAGGACAGCTCCGATAAAGATATCAGATACGTCCTCCAGTCCACTCTTCCGGATCTTGAGAGAACGCAGACTCTCGGCAAGCCGGTCCCATCCTAGCAAAGCTCGCGGATCTATATCCACGCACTCCAGGCTTGGAGGTTGCGAAAAACGTCCAAGGGCAGTGCATTCTCATTTGGGGTTCCGACTCGAGCTCGGCGATGAGCTTGCTAGTCGGTGGTGTGACTGAGAGCGCCGGCAGCTTCGTGAAGCTACTGAACAGATATTTGAGCTCGGATTCCAGACTAGGTGGCTCCGGCCTTCCCCACCAACCGCTGCCGAGAGACAGACCGGAGACTGCCGAGAGACTGGACCTGAATGACGCCAAGGACAACGTTTCCGACTTGTCAGGATGAGCATTAGGAAAGAGGTTGATGAAGCTCATAGGACGCGAGGGATTGTCGATGCGGACATCAAGGGTGCCCACATCAAGACCCTGCCCTTCGATGCGCATGAGGATATAGAATAGATGGTGGGTATCGATGGAAAGAACGAGGGGTGCCGGCTGGGCGGGACCCTGTTCGCCGAACCAGGAGAAAGGGTTGTAGAATGTCATAGTTTGTTCCAAATGTAGTGAGCGACGACGCCGCGATGGAGCAGCTGCAGCGGCCAGAGACTGTTCATTGGTCCTGATATACGTTGCAAGCCAACGGACGTAGTCGTCGCCCTTCATTCTTCGAGAGAGCGTGAAGATAGGGAGGCGGAAAGGGATGAAGGCTTGGGTCTGGGCGTTCCAAAGACCCCAGTGAGCGAACTTCGCGTTGCTGGTAGTAGTTGTGCGTAGATGTAGTGGAAAGCACCGTAACTGCACTGTTAGCGCCTGTTAGCTCACTTTGATGTGTGATGGGGATCACGTAAGTGACCCACATACGCGTCTCTCTCTTTTCATCTCCCCCACATTCACGCCACTGGAAACTGAAATCACAGCGTCCAATGAAGATCACGATCAAGACCACTCAACAGAAGGTCTTTCAGCTCGATGCCGAGCCGACGGACACTGTCGCCGATCTCAAGGCTCGCATCCAGGAAGCTCATGGACATCCCACCGCGTCCCAGAAGGTCATCTACTCTGGAAAGATTCTGGCCGACGACAAGACTGTTGAATCATGTGGCATAAAAGAGAAAGATTTCCTTGTTCTTATGGTCTCCAAGGTCCGCGATCATTACATCTTCTCATCGTGGCAGGTAATAATTAACTGTTGCATTAGCCCAAACCAACTCCCACTCCGATGCCCGCTGCATCAACAAGTACGCCTGAGGTCACAGCCCCGGCGCAACCTGCTCCTGCCACTGCTGCTGCTCCCGCTGCGCCCACCACGGCAGAAACCGCTGCCGCCCCTGCGCCCGCTGCCGCTTTCGGCACTGACTCGTCATTCTTGTCCGGCGACGCCCTTCAATCCACGATTGCCAACATGATGGAGATGGGATTCACACGAGAAGAGGTGACTCGTGCCATGCGCGCTAGCTATAACAACCCCGATCGTGCTGCCGAATATTTGATGACCGTAAGTCTCCCTTCTGTTTTTGATGAAGAGACTCTCAAGCTAATCATCTCGCAGGGAATCCCTGCTCACCTTGAAACCACGACCGCTGGCGGACCTCCTGCTGCTCCTGCTGCTGCTCCTGCTGCACCGGCTGCAGCTGCTCCCACTACTGCTGCACCTTCTGGACCTCAAAACCTCTTCCAGGTATGTTTTCTTCTCGACTACGATTCTTCGACACTAAAATGCTTGATTCACAGCTTGCACAGCAACAGCAGCAGCAGCAGGCCACTGTCGGCGCTGGTGCCGGTGCCGGTGCTGGTGGTGCTGGTGCTGCAGCGGCTCAACTTGATCTCGCCGCATTGCAGAACAATCCTCAGATTCAGCAGTTGCGAGAATTGATGGCGCAAAATCCGGCACTCATCCAGCCGCTCATCCAGCAGTTGGGCTCCCAGAACCCCGCCCTGCTGCAGATCATTCAAGAGAACCCTGCCGCAGTGGCAAGGTTATTCGGCGTTGATAATAATGAGGGTGACGACGACGATCTGCCCCCTGGCGCACAGGTTGTCAGTGTGACGGAGGAAGAACGGGCCGCGATCCAACGTGTACGTCACTCAAAACTGATCCAAGAATCTTCCTGACGGCCTACTTTGTAGCTTGAGGGCTTGGGCTTCTCAAGAGAGGCTGTCGTTGAAGCTTATTTCGCCTGCGACAAGAACGAGGAGCTTGCCGCCAACTTTCTTTTTGAAGGTGGCTTTGAAGAATAAGGAGACGACATCTGTACACACTGTATTTGCTACTTCCTGATCTGATAAATCCCACTCTCCCCTATTATTTCAAATTGCTCGAGTTTGTCCGAGGACTGCCAAAATTCAATTGTTCAATCGGTCCTGACTCCTCGGGTTCCCATGGCCGGATCACATAGTTTGGCATGCTGTGCTAAAGCGGTGATCAAGCCTCTGCTGGAATAATGATGGTTGTCCGTTCACCGCCTCGTGTGTCTCTTCCAACCCTCTCCGTCTCGTCGTTGTCTGTCCTGGTGAAATCTTAGATGACCAAAAGCCGCCCTGTCTGGAGATGCGTCGGTCTGGCACTTCTCTTAACCTCGACAAGCGCGCAGATCACGCTTCCTTCTCAAGACAATGTGACTGACTACGCGCCGAGCGTAAACGTGCAATGCCCCGATTTCTCGACGACCAACCTAGTTCGCGAATTTACGCCACAAAACCAGACGCTCCATCCGGCAGAGATCGAATTTGTCAACAAGCGTCTGAACACGACTGTGCAGGACGCTTGGTACGCGTGGCTGAACGGAAGCGCACTTGGCTACAACATCTCGGCTTTCACGGTAACTTTCCGAAAGTTGGTATTGCGATACCCGGCGGTGGTTTGAGAGCGGCTCAGTACGGGGCCGGATGTTTGAGCGGTGCGCACCGGAGATCGGCGTGGTGGGGGTGATCCTGATATAATGCCAGCTCTCGATGCAAGGAACGAATCTTCGAAAGCTGCTGGAACAGGTGGACTGCTTCAGGCTGCATCCTACATCACCGGTCTCTCAGGTGTGCATTATTCCTCATATCGACTGTGACTATTGAACTTGGTAGGTGGTTCGTGGGTTACGGGGTCATTGCTTTTCAACAACTGGCCGACCATCAAGGACCTCATCTACGGCAACGACAGCCTGGGTCTAGACGGATGGAAACTGGACTTGCCCTTCGCCTCGCCGGATGGGCTCGATGTCTTTTCTCAGAACAATCAATACTTTTATGGCAGTATCTTGTGGAGTGTATTCTCCAAGGCCGCCACTGGAGTGTTCGTCCTCTCCTATCTCTTGTCTTCTCCGTCGGCACCGACTGATTCATTACACCTACAGCGACACGAGCATCTCGGATCCCTGGTCGAGAATGATTTCGTATCACTTCCTCAACCAAACCACGCGGTCGAATTTCTTCACGAACAAAACTGCGCACGGTGCTGGGCAATTGTGGTCCGACATTCCCAATATTCCTGCTGTCCAGCAGGGTTTGGCCCCGTTTCCCATCCTGGTCACGGATTCGCGTCCTGCGTCGCTGAACACCACCGTCGCACTGACTTTGGACCCCACCGTTTATGAGGTGAGGTTCTGCGGCCACGTCCTTCTGCAGGGGCTGAGCCGGTGACAGATCTCGCCTTTCGAATTTGCCTCTTACGACCCAAACCTGTCTGCGGGAATGAATCTCACCTACGCAGGGACTCATCTGACAAACGGCAAGGCAGCTAACGGCTCAGCCTGTGTCACAGGCTTCGATCAGGCTGGGTTCATGATGGGAACCAGCGCCAGTTTATTCAATGTGTGTCACATTTTCAGGTTATGTTTTGTCAGATCGGTCCTTGAATGAAACATATCCCACAGCAAATATTCGACTTTGCAAATAACGAACTGCAAGGCTTTGACTCAGCGGACAGCCACACATTCATCTATCTGCTACAGAGACAACTGCGATCTGTACGGACCAGACAAGATGATGTTGCCAATTGGCCGAATCCATTCAACGGCCTCAAAAGTGCTACGTACGACGATAGCAGCTCCACTTGGCTGTCTCTCATTGACGGGGCATCCAATGGGGAGAACATCCCATACGGTCCCCTGTTTGTCAAGGCACGTGCTCTCGACGTTATCGTTACTTTGGAGAACAGTGCCGACGACCCGAATACCTGGCCCAAGTATGTATCATCACTCAAATGTCTCGTCTTGTCTTATGAGCCTGGCAGTGGGTCGAGCGTGCTTACAACCAGTCAGCGGCTATCGACTATTTTGCGGGCATCTCATCAGCAATTTCCTCCGATTCCTCAGAGTGCGAATGATTTCATCTCCACGGGAGTCCGCCAGCGTCCGACTTTCTTCGGCTGTGATCCAAGTCAGACTCCACCAGAATATCCCTTGGTCATTTATCTGCCCAATTCCCCTCCGATTACGGGCGACGACCCAGTTACCAAGTAGGCCACATGTTTGGGGCATGGATGCCGCTGATTCTGTATAGTTCTGCAACTTTCAAGCTGAGCTATCCGAGTTTGCACACTCGGCTGTTTCTGGACCAAGTCCATCTCAATACAATATCGGGTTTTACACCCAATGCCAACACGCCGGATCCCAATTTTGGCCTTTGCCTGCAGTGTGCAAGCATTGACCGATCACGGATGAAGATTTCTCCCACACCGTCTCGCTCCGAAATCTGTGCCCAGTGTTTCAAGCAATACTGTTACGATCCCCAGAATCCTCCGAGTGTTAGCGAACTGCCTAATAGAAAGCTGGTGTTCAAGGACCCCACACCCGAAGGCCTCAGCAAAATCACCGGCTTCTTAGGGACGAATAAGCTCAAGCTCGTCGGAGGAGCTGTGGGTCTGTTTGTGTTCATCGTTGTGTTGTGTGTCAGCCTGTGCGTCCACGTGTTTGTTCGGCTTTGTGTTTACTTTCTGACACTCTCCAGCATCTGGTGGAAGAGACGGAAAGACCGAAAAATCCAGTACAGCCAGGTGTCCAACTTCCACGAAGACGACGGCGACTCTACGCGTCTCTGGCGAAGATCTCATCAGCCATATTCAGACTATCACGCCGAGCAATACGAACTGCCCACCCAATCAGGCCACAAGAGGCCTGGCAGTCTATCTACTCTCACGTAGTCGCATTCTATGTCTCTCCTGAATTCCTGCATCTGGGTCTGTGTGTGTATCCTATTTGTGTAATCTCTAGAGCTCTCCCCATAATTGGACTTCATATCAGTTCTTACCATTCACGTGATGGCGTCGCTCTCTGAATTTCCCGTACACATTACTAGTCTAGAGATGCACGCCAGCCCCCATGGCTATTCGCACGATTCTCCGTCCAGCAGCTCTCTTTATATTCCTAGAGACAAAAGGTCTCTCCCTCTCAGTCAACGAAGTGTTAACCAGCAGTCGCGTCCCAATGCCCAGTACATACCGGCTCACAATCCTTCGCTTCTTTTGCCTTCTGTCAGCCAAATGACGCGTCGTCAGCACAGACCTTGTCCGTCCACTTCACCGCGCTGTTGTCTCTGCTGAATGTAGGTGACAAGCACGCGTGCCACTCGCCGACTCCTCTCCGATCTCAGCTAGACGCATGACCTCGTCGAACATCCCCTCCAAGACTGCCCAAGTTACCCCCTATGCATGGCAAGAGAAAGAACGATCCAGTAACCGCCGTTTTGCAGCAATGAGCGCTGGGAATCGGTCTTCCAGCTATCAAACCGTACGTCCTGATCAGCAAGCATACACGAATCAAGACATTCGCAGGGAGTTCGAACTGAGGTATTTGACTGCGTGCCTATTGGATACCACGGTGAAATTGATCTTTTCACTCTGATGCTCCAGTCATTCTGGATCTGAAGGAAGAAAAGCAGCTAGGAAAAGCGAAGGATTGTCTCAAATCAGCTCTGACACTGGGGACGATCAAGACCAGCACGACCAATACAATAGTGGTCACGATGACATGCAAGCTTCCGAAACGGAGGATTCGGAAGATACTCTGGGCTCCGATTCCGGCTCAGATGAGGATCAGGAGGAACCCGACGCACTCGACCATGGAAATGAGGAGGAAGATCGTGACTCAAGAAGACCAAGGCATCCAACACAAGTGGCGACACTCGAGCCTCCCGGGGAGCTTCTCGATGCTATCCGGTCACTCGTGGAACCCGTGGCGTGTATGCAAGCTGTAGGCCACCTACCCTTCCTCAGGCGCACTCTACGGCTTGGATCCTATATCACTGTCGAAAAGCGGGGGTGTCGACCGAGCGCGCAAAGTTGCCAAAGACTATGAAGGTCGTCTTCAAGAGAGAAGATTCGCAGAACTTCATCCATTCATCGCAGATAGCATCATACGAGTGCCCACTTTGCAATCTTCATGATCCATTCCCAAACGACAAGGTTCTTACAAGACACCTCAACTTGGACCATGACGAGATTGGGACGAGATGGCTCACGATAGAAGGGCAGGCATGTGGCCACCTCTAATCGGGTTCGCGCTTACACATGAGCGTTGCAGGTCACACTGGAGCTGACGTTTACCGAGGAGAAAGCGGTCGATGAACATAGCCACGTTCAACAGGATGAGTCAGAGCTGCAGATTTTCGTCGAAGAGGCGCTGCAGAATCCGTACGGACCGACCGCGCGAGCACCTTTCTGGCCAATGAAATCCGAGTTTGGTGGCCCCGACATCACTAAACGACCTCCTAGGCTCGGGGGCCCCCGGATTTACGATCTTCTCAATTTGCTCCCCATGGGGTCCTTTGGAGTACTTTCATGGGCGGTCATTGATAGAGAAGAGGAAATCTTTGAGAGCGACGACATTTTGGATGAACACAAGGTCATGCACGCTCTCTGGGCACGATGGATTTTTCTCAATCGGCAAGCCATCATTGGGACCAGCATTTCATGAAATTGACGTTAGGCAGGAACGCTTTCGTCCGGGACTACTTCCAGGGAACCAAGACGTTCATCGACGAGTATTGGAAGATGATCCGCCTCGCTGCTGGTTGGGATGCATTGCGATACTGGCTGATCGTGAGTGACACGATAAGCCTCCCTCTAAGGGATCTGAACCGATTTAGCTTTTGCTCGCTTCAAGATACATCACCGGGGAAAACGTAGCAGACTTGTTGAAGCATTACGAGAAGTGGTGTGATGATTGGTAGCATAGTTTCCACTTATCTTATCAGTACGCACTTTTGCAAACTCCATCACGTGGCACGCGTTTGTGACAGTAACACCAATACTCTCAACTGCACCATCCACCATGCCCCCGCGACGTTCATCGCGTTCAGCGCGTGCGTCAGTCGAGCCCTCTGAAGCACCTACTTCAAAGCGCAAGCGGCAAGATCCTACCGAGAAAGAGAACAAACTTCGCGCGAAACAGTCGCGCTCCAAGCCCAAAGACCTCGAGGACATTCCTGAATCTGACGTGGACGAGAACGAAGAAGAGGACGGGCACCCTCCAGTTAAGAGGCCGCGACCATCTCTCGAACGCGAGAGTGATGATGAGAACGAAAGTCCTGTGCCGAAGCGACGCAATGCCAAGGCTTCTCACAACACAGAGGAATCGAGGACGCGCCGGGGCAAGCGCGCGCCAGCCAAGACGCTTGCCATATCCTCGGATGAAGAGGAGGAGGCTGATTCAGAGGTGGAGACCAAGCCCAAGCCCAAGCCGAAACGTACCGCGGCAAACAAGTCTCGGCCCATAGTCGCTGATTCCGATGAGGATGATGTTGGAGCACCTGCATCTGGGTCTGAGGAGGAAGAGGATGAAAAGCCAAAGAAGAGTAACGGTCGACGTGCGAGCACGACCAAAGCGAAGTCCAAATCCAAATCCGCTCCCAAGTCGAAGAAGCGCGCGTCTGTAACTCCTGCACCGTCTCACTCCGACGCCGAACTCGCATCCTCGACAGCCAGACCACCTAATGCGGTGCCGGCTATCCAGGAGGAAGATGAAGATGAAGACGATGACGACGCGGGGCCTCTTCTCGATGACCCACTCCCAATCTCCATCACTGTCCCTGTCGCGCATCCTGTGGTCGAGGAGCCCTCGGGACCGAAATCCAGATTGGTCATCCACAAGATGGCGCTTGTCAACTTCAAAAGCTACGCTGGGCGCCAGGAAATCGGTCCCTTCCACAAGGTATACTGACGCGTCGTCCTTTCCTATTCGATCTAACCCATTGGTATAGAGTTTCTCCGCAATTGTTGGGCCCAATGGTTCTGGGAAATCTAATACCATTGACGCTCTGTTGTTTGTCTTTGGGTACCGTGCTTCCAAGATGCGCCAGGGCAAGCTCAGCGAATTGATCCACAACTCGGATCGTTTCCCTGATCTGGACGAATGTAGCGTAGAAGTGCATTTTCGGGAGATTGTTGACCTGGTAGGTCTCCTCATGTTTCCGAGTTCGAGTATTCAGAAATCCACCGTAGCCTGGCCCGGACGCTTATGAGGTTGTGCCAAATTCTGAGCTTGTTGTAACCCGCACGGCGACCAAGAGCAACAGCAGCCGGTACACGATCAATCGACGGACGAGTACTTTCACGGAAGTTCAGACGCTGCTCAAGGGTCGGGGGATCGATCTGGACCACAAGAGGTTTCTAATTCTTCAGGTGTGTGCTACTGCTCTCACCGGACAGCTGAAGCCAATGTGCGATCAGGGTGAGGTCGAGTCAATCGCTCAAATGAAGCCTAAGGGCTCAACGGAACACGAAGACGGCCTGCTCGAGTATTTGGAGGACATCATCGGAACCTCCCATTACGTCGAACCCATTTCTGAATCGCTGACTCAGATTGAGGTCTTCCAAGAGGAGCGCGGATCCAAACTGAATCGACTGCGAATTGTTGAAAAGGAGAAGAATTCCCTAGAAGAACAGAAGAAGGAGGCCGAAAACTACTTGCGCCTGAAGAACGACAAGGCCCTAGCGCAGAACAAGCTATGGCAATGGGCTTTGTGGAAGTCTTTCATAGCTGAAGAAGAGAGCCAGCGCAGTGTGGTGAGTCTCAGGACCCGCACGGGACGACAATCTCTGATCCGACCAGGCACAATTCACAGAGGAGCTCAAGGCCGAGCAGGACCGAAACAAGGATGACCGGCAACATTTTGAAGCTCTCCAAAAGCATCACGCTGAGCGTCAGGCGGCGTATAAGAAAGTACAGGAGACCGCATCGGCCGCCATCCAAGAACTAGCAGGCTACGAGAAACAGCAGATTCAGCTGAAGGAGAAGTTGAAGCATTCCACTGCAAAGGACAAGAAGGCGAGCAAGTCTTTGGCCGAGGACAAAGCTGCGCACGCGACGGCCGAGCGTACGATCGCTGAAAGCACCAACAAGATGAAGAAGAAGCGTATCGAAATGGAGGAACAGGAGGCCAGTCTTGCCCAAGAGGAGGCCAAGCTTGAAGCGATACAGGACAGCCTGAAAGGCGAGTTGACTGCTTCTACTGAGAAACGTTTTCTTAACGCGTTTGTTCTAGATAAGACACAGGTGTTCCATGACCAGATCGAAGCCAAGCAGAAAGATCTGCAGCCTTGGACAACGAAGATCAACGCCAAAACAGCAGCGATTAATGTAGCGACGAGCGAGCGAGATGCTTTGAGCCGGAAGGCGCGAGATTTGGTCGAGGCTTTGGAGTCGGCCGATAACGACCTGCAGCAGTTGAAGAGAGATCAAGATGAGAAGGTGCGCTACAGGTGAATCGTCAGGCGTGCATTTTCTTACTTGGCTTTCGCAGCACGAGCAACAGGAAACACTCAAAGCGGACAAGAAAGCGCACCAAGCGGCAATTGCCAGTACGGAACAGAAGCTGAAGGCGAGCAGCATCTTGTATACCTTTATGTGCAAACTAAATTGAGATCAGGACGCCCAAAAGTCGGCACAAGAATTGCGGTCGCAAGCATCTTCGGCTCGCCACAAGCTAAACGAGGCGCGGAGCACTGTTGCAGAGAAGACATCTCAGAACCGAGTTGTGGATGGGTTGAATCAGTACAAGAGCTCAGGACGCATCCCTGGATTTCATGGGCGACTGGGCAGCCTGGGAACGATACCGGATAAGTACGACATTGCGGTTTCCACTGCGTGCGGGGCGCTGCATAACATGGTTGTCGATCACGTGGAAGAGGCCCAAAGTGCGATCCAATATCTCCGACAACACAACCTCGGGAGGGCGACATTCATTGTGTTGGACAAATGCAATCAGGGTGGAATGGACCCGATCCAAACTCCAGAGGGCGTCCCTCGCCTATTCGATCTGATCACTCCAAAGGAACCCCGCTTCGCCAAGGCCTTCTACAAAGCTTTGGCCAACACCCTGGTTGTCGACAACCAGGACCAAGCAAACCGGATTGCGTTCGGTGGCAGACAGCGCTGGCGGGTGGTCACGCTCGCTGGACAGCTGATCGAATCGACGGGTGTGATGTCTGGAGGCGGGAACTCGCCTGCGAGGGGTGCCATGAGCTCCAAATTGGCACCGGATGCCATTTCACCCGAGGCTTTGCAGAGGCTGGACCAGGAATGCGCTCAAGTGGAGCAACGGCTAGAGCGAGCCACCAGGGAAGCACGCGATGCCGAAGCTGCGCTGGACCACGTCAAGCAACAATTGCCTGAGACCGAGACGGCATTCCAGAAACTTGGACTGGACATCGAGATTGGCAAGAACCGCATCACAGAAGCCAGCAAGCGCCTATCCGAGTTGAAGTGAGTGACATCCATGAACTAGTGTCGGACATTTGCTCATTGCTTCGCAGATCACAGAATAAACCCAACTCGGCTGATCTCACCCGCGCATCCAAGCTGGATAGTGAGATCGAACGTACCCAGGCCGATCTCAACGACCTTCAAGGTAAGGCTTCCGGCATCGAACAGGCTATAGCCGAACTCGAGGAGAGGATCATCCAAATCGGCGGATCGAAACTACTTGCCCAGAAGTCGAAAGTCGACGGTATCAAGCTGCTGATCAATCTCGCCAACGAAGAGATCACAAAAGCGGAGGTTGCCAAAGCCAAAGCGGAGAAGGACGTTGTCAAACTTGCGCAAACCATCGAATCGAACTCAAAGATCAAGACGGAAGTCGATGCTGAGCTGGAAGAGCTCGACCGACAGGTGGACCAGTTGACGGATTACATCAATACGCAGCAGAAGAACGTTGACGAGGCGAAATCCGCTGCCGAGAACTGCAAAGATGATCTCGATAGTGTCAAACAGTCTTTGGAGGAGAAGGAGGAGGAGATACAATCTTTCAGGCAACGCGAGGTCGCGATTGAGACGAAGCTCGATGAGGCGCAACGACTTTTGGATGAGAATGCGGCAAAGGTCGAGCATTGGCGCGAAAACCTGGAGACACTGGTGCTGGAAGAGATCGAGTATGTCGTGCGGTTTGAGATTCACACCGTTGTCTGATGGCATGCAGGGACGACGACGACGAAGACGAGGAGGGCAACGAATTCAACGACAAGGAGAATGCACACAATGCCGCCAAGGTCAAGTCGACGAACCAAGAGCCGGCCACCGCCGATGAAGACGTCAAGATGGAGGATGACGGTCTCAAGTTGGACGACGAGGGCCCGAGTGAAGAGGGTGCCACTAACGGGCTTCCGAACTACCGTGTCGAGGAGCTGGCCAAGTTCAAACAGCGGGAAATGAACATCGCCGTTGAAACCCTCGATGGTGCGTAGATGACTCGAGCTTATTCCTTCTTGCTGAGGTAAAAGTCAGACCAACTGAAGCGGATGAAACCAAATCTCGAAGTTTTGGAGGAATACAAGAAAGTGGAGCAACTGTATCTCGCCCGTGCCCAGGATGTCGAGGAGACGACCAAGTTGCGAGACGCGGAGAAGGCGAAGTACGAAGGCCTCAGAAAGCGGCGACTGGACGAATTCATGACCGGGTTCAGCCTGATCTCCCTCAAGCTGAAGGAGATGTACCAGATGATCACACTCGGTGGAAATGCTGAGCTTGAGCTCGTGGATAGCATGGATCCTTTCTCCGAAGGCATCATCTTCAGTGTCATGCCTCCCAAAAAGAGCTGGAAGAACATCTCCAATCTGTCTGGGGGAGAAAAGGCCCGTGTTCTCTCGTTTGTGTTTGAAGCTGCAAGCGCTGATGGATTTACAGACTCTGAGTTCTCTTGCCTTGGTCTTTGCTCTGCACGTCTTCAAGGTGCGTTTGTCTCAGTCGATGGCCACCCCAATCTGATGGCATATGGCCAGCCCACACCTTTGTACTTTATGGACGAGATTGACGCTGCGCTTGACTTCAGGAACGTGTCAATCGTCGCCAACTATATCAAGGACAGAACAAAGAACGCCCAGTTTATCATCATCTCCCTGCGGTTTGTGCTTTGCTGCCTGATTGACTGCTGCTCACGTGCTGCTTCAGGAATGATATGTTTGAGCTTAGTCATCGATTGATCGGCATCTACAAGACAGCGAATGCCACTCGCAGTGAGTTTGGTGGACGTTCACTGACTGCGGTTCGCTGACAATCTTCGAGGCATCTCCATCGACAACCATTCTCTGAATTCTAGCATTGTCAAAGCAGTATAGCCTGTGTATGTAAGATACGATAATATATGCTCATGATATCTGGTTTAGTGAGGCCAGCGGTGGACGGCCGACCCGAGTGATCGTTGTTCGCGGCTTGCCTTCTACAGGCGCAGTCACTGATTTGTACATCTCCAGCTCATTAGTAAGCTCCACTGTGTGTGTCTTGGCGGACTCCAACTCGACCACAGTCGAAACCAGTTTCTGCGGACTATCAGCCCACGGATCAGACGTCTGTGAACGAGCGATCGCACCTGTTTTGTCTCGGCCAATTCTCGTCGTATCCGGTCAAGATAAACAATTCTCTGAGCCGGATTATTGTGGCCAAGAATCTCAGCATTGAATTTGCTGAGCCGTTCCGCTTCGCCTTCTGCCAACTCATTTCGTGCGACGAGAGACTGGATCTCCTCCGAAAGCTTGTAGTACGCTTGCTGGAATTGTTCGCTTTCTGCCAGCTCGCCAGCCATTCTGTTCAGGATCGATGTCAACCCGGGACAATGACTACGAGATAGATACTCACGTGTCAATCTCGGCGCGCAGACCCTCCTCAGTCATGCGATTTCGTCTGAAAGTCTCGGTCAACTGCTGCATCGCCTTCTTGTCCGCCAGAGAGCGCTGTTCGTAGACCCTCATCTGCTGTTCGAGTACCGTCTTTTCTGTCTCGATTGCGGAAACTTCTGTCTTGAGGGCCTCGAACTGCTCGGATAAAGAATCCCTTTCTTCCTGGAGTATGTTCTTTTCTGTCTCGAAAGCCATTTGTCGATTGCCCAGCTCTGACAGTTGGACTCGTAGCCACAGTTGTTCTGCGTAGACATCCAGATACGCTGTTGTCACATTCTCGCGCTGCAGCCGGTCGAGTGTAGTCAGAGACTCCAGAGTGGCCAGCTCGATTTGCAGGCGCTCCACCTCAGATCGAGCCAGGTCCACCTCAACCAGTGCCGCGATTTGAGAAAAATCTTCGATAGATGGCGGGCTCCCAATCGATCGTCGCTGGCTCGAAGATATTCAGTCTCTCGCTCCAAATCGGCAACCCGCTGCCTGAGCAGCTGAATGCGCTCTTGGCTCTGTCGGATCAAGTGGGCAAGCTCGGCGACTTGGCCGTCAGAATTCGCGAGCTTGCGCTCTAAACGAAGAGCTCGAATGTGAAGAACTTCATGATCGTGTTTGAGCTTGACATGAGCGATGGCCGATACGGTGGTGTCCAGTAGACGACGATAGTCTTGTGCAGCTAGCGCAAGTAGCCTTCGATGTTCCTCTACCTGGTTCAGCAGGTCCGCAGATCCGTCTGCTGCATCGGCAACATGTTGTTGGGCCTCTTCAAGCTGTCTCTGTACAGTCTGTGCATGGCTTTGGACCTGACGCAGCTCGATATCACCTTTCTCTCGGTTCGAATCCAATTGGGCTTCTGCCAGCTCCCGTTTCTTCTTCTCTCCTTCCACCAATTTCCGCAGCTCATCAAGTTCACGATCTTTCTCCTTCAACTCGTCTCGCCGTTTTGCGTCCAGAGTTTGCACCGCTTTCTTCGTCTCTCCGAGGTCATTCTGCTTTGCCACCAGCTGATTACGCTCCGTCTCCGACTTCTTCAGTTTCAGCTTGAGATCTTTGAGTTCGGATTGGTCTGCCGACGATGTTTTCTTGAGCTCCTGCACTCGACCCTCAAGAAGAGTGTTCTGCTTCTTCTGTTTGTCGAGACGTTCAGCATGTTCTTGGTTGATCTTCTGGCAATGGGAGAGATCGGACTTGAGTCGGTCAATTTCCGCTTGGCTCTATAATGATATCAAGTCTGAGAAAAGCCCTGGATGAGTTTACTCGACGTACTGCTCTCTTGCCCTCCTTGTGTATCCTCTCCAACTCCTCCACCCGGCGTTGAAGAATAGCGTAACGTTCATCTGATGTTTTCCCGTGCCTGATAGCGTTTGGCTGTGCTTCCGATCTGTTGTTGCCATAAGTGCCAGGCCCTTGGAACAGCATGAATACTGAGTCGTCACAGAAAGAGCTTTCAGCGCGATCTCACCTGGGACATCGGATGGAGCATTCTCTATGAAACGTTCGGCTTTCTCAAGAAATGCACCGCGTTTATAGTTGGTTAGCTGAGATTCTGTGGTAACTGAGCACTGTTGCTTCTGAGATGTTGGTTTGGGGGCAAACCTTGATCGAGGTTGTAGTGTCCAGGTCCTGGAACGTCGGATACTAGGTTTTCAGTACATCTGAGCCCAAATGTTACTATCGAGGCAAGCGCACGTTGCTGCGGATCGAAACGTCGGCCTTTCGCAAAGGCCATCTTGACGCTTGAGGGAGTATGACAGGCTTGAAGGAGCGAGGCCCAAACAACTTCAACGCGACGCGCCGAACATACCACGTGATGGTGACTGGTCACATGCTTGCTTGCAATAACTTCCAGTTGCCAGTCCAATTCACAAGCAGTCTACTCGAACTTCTAAGGTGAATTGGGATATAAGCTGGACTAGAAAATACAGTGTACGGATGCTAAATTAGATGTGATATCCTACTATGATGGAGGGTTGCCAGACGGCGGAGATGGGGGTGTTTCGGGAGTTGGGGCAGATTCTGAAGCGGCTTGCGGAATTTCTAACTCGGCCTCCAATCGTTCTCGCGCACGGACGACTTTGGACTGGATGTAGTGAGAGTGATTGATGATCGAAGGTTGCTTCCCTGGCGCGGCCTTCGTCGGTGGAGAGTTGGCTTTGAAAAGGTGTTCGTAGTTCTGCGTGAAGATAGTGAGACGAGAATTGTAAATCAGGGGATGCTGTCGAAAGAGAAGACGAACCTCGAGGATTTTCGTCAATTCTTCTCCCTGTTTGACGTTCAGAATAAGATGTGCTTCGTCCAGTGTCATTCGATGTTGACGCGTCAATTGGTCTGTCCGTGATCCTGAGACAGCATTTCCGACACCCGAAGCATCGCCTCCCATCCCTCCTTGAGGACTATGTCGTGCATCTACGAGAAAGTTGAGGAAATTATGCGAGAGACCGTTCCGAACCCACTTTTGGCAGCCTGACGCCCAGCTTCCAGAAATGCCTTTCCCAGAATCCGCGTCGAGGTAATGAGAATCTGGACAATGGCTTTCGGGCTGGACTACGCTGACTGGTTAGAAACTGCAACAGCTTGGTAAGGTTGAAGTGCTTGCCATGAGAGACTACGCCAAAAAATGTTCGGCAGTCACGTCTGTGACCGCTCAGTTCCTCCTCCCAAAATGCCTGTCTCGTCAAAAAAACGCAAGACCGTTGCTACAGAACCGGAAGTGCAACCCAAGAAGAAAGTCAAAGTCACGCATGATGATGTTGAAAACAAGAAGAATGCGAAGGACAAGGGCAAGCGTCGCGAGACGGATGCGGAGGCTGAATTCCAAGTGATCCAAGCCTCACTTGTGGTTTCTGTACCTCCTGCCTTTGCCGACGATCCTAAAAAGGGTGTGAACGAGATGCTGGATTCTATGATAATGAGGTGTGTTTCCTGGGTCCGATCTATGCTCCTCTTAGCAGGAAGCCCAGGCATATACCTGCACTGAGAGGCGTGGTCCTCTCGCATTCCAATCTCGTGTTTCTCACAAGTACTGCTGCTATCAACACGGATTGTCCCTTTCTGATATGCCGTGTACAATTCGACGCGACTGTGTGGAGTCCTCGCGTGGGTATGAAACTAGGTAAAGTTCCTTGTCTCGTCGGAGAATATGAACTGAACTTGTCAGTCGGGAAAATAAATCTCTCTTCTCCGGATCATGTGTCTCTACTTCTACATCGAACATTCAATGTATCGATCCCGCGCCACCATATTCCTGCAGACGATTGGGAATTTGAACAGGGTCCGTCTGAGGACGATCCTCCCGAGGATGCAAGCAACGAAGAAGTAGATGAAGCTGCCGACGAGAATGCCGAAGAACGCGTTACTGGGCGTTGGGTTCGAAAAGACAGCGGTCAGAAGCTGGGAGCCGAATCGAGATATCTGGAATTCACGGTCATTGGGTGCGTAGAAACAACTATTACATTTCATTATGCATCCTGAGTGTATGTCAGACTTGCAGTTGCCAACGAAATGCTTTCGCTAGTTGGATCAATACAACTTGACCCGTTTTCTTCAGACCATGTTCCCTTGACTGCCAGAACCAAGCCTAATCTCGCGTCGGATCCTGCGAGGAACAAAGACTCCGTCAGCGATGTTGATGATTTGGAAACGGACTCAGACGAGGATGAGTGAAGGCAACTGATTGGGTTCTCAGTAGGGACAAGCATCATGATGTACTTAGTTTGCTCACTTGTGTACATCCATCCCATCACGCCTACATCTTGCCATGACCACAAATCCGTCTCATGTTCTCATTGCGCGTAGTTCACGCGGCCATAACCCTTCTGCGTCTCTGTCTAGTCCAATAGAGACTCATGCGGCAGCGGCGGGGATTTTCCGCTCGACGGGCTCTCCGCCATGGCTTCTGGAAGAGTGCGAGACAGACGACATCGTATCCGACCTGAGCATCGAATCTGACGATGAAGCCATTGAGATCAATGAGACGTTCGTGAAGAACAGCGCGTTTCCGGGCACTGTGAAGATTGTGGTAGAAAGCACAACGTTCTGGTGCGCACTGCCTGGTGTCGATGGCATGCCACTTAACGAATGTCACGGCGTAGGGCTCACAAGGAGGTCTTGTTCTTTGCCTCACCATTCTTCGAAGCTGCCCTGAGCGGGAATTGGGCAGAAACTGGCCGTCCGCCCTCGATGTCCTCAGTCATCACTATTTCCCAACCGCCATCCAACCCCGGCGATCGAACGAGCCACGAGATTCCAACTGAAATGACCTTCGCGCCCATCAACCCAGATCACGACGCGGACGATTCGGATACTGCGAAGGACGGTGCAGAAAGCGCAAGCGAAGGCAGTGACAACGAAGCTGCAAGACAGGATGCCAAGGCTCAAGCGATCGACGAGAGCCTTGCGAAATTGCAAAGCAGGTCGGGAATTTCAAGCAATACATCCACCCTCAACATTCCTCCTGCACTGGCCAAAATCAAACGCCGCGTCAGAAGTGGACCGGACGCCGTGATCGTACTCAAAGAAGAGAGGGTAGACTCGTGTGCTTGAGAGAGTACTTGCTGTGATCTGACGAGCTGTGCAGGCCAGCACCTTTCACGATTTTCTGAAGTTTGTCTATCCTCAGTGAGTTGTCCCGAGATCTGAGACTGGCGTGTGTCTTACTAACTGCACACAATCACCAAGCTTGGAATGCACGATAACGTGGAACAATGCGGAAAGTCTTATGAACATCTCACACAAGCTATCTGTGCCGACACTACAACGAGAGTGTTTGAAATTCTTGCTCACGCACGCTGCCGGACGCCCGATCAAGGCGCTGCGCATTGCTGAGATCTTCGAGGAGGAGGAGCTGTACCGAGAAGCAAGCCGGTTTGTGCTGGATAATCCAGGTGGTTGGACAGAGCAAGAACTCGACACATTAAGCCGGGACACACTTTTGAAACTGGAAAAACGGTCTGTTCGACTTGGTCGTCGGCGCTCTACCACTAGGCTGATCTTGGACAGTCGAAATTGGTTCCTTGAACGGGTTTTGAAGCTTGGTCTGACTATGATCGCCAAAGAATATCAATGTGTATGCCAGGATCTTGTCTCCTGATGTCCTCTGATCAGCTGTGTTAGTGTTCTACTTGTCCAGATTCAGGCACCTGCGCCAAGTTACTGGAGGAAAAATGGAAACAGGCTTACCATGCGATCTTTCGGTTTGGTTGGTACTGGCCAGAAGACTTTTTCGGGATCTCACAACCCGCTGATCGATAGGCCCACCGCAACCCAGCATGGTTTTCCGCTTTCTCCGGCAGTTGGAAGGGATCAACCCGCCTCTCTCGTTGACGCATTTGAGTTGCCAAACGACAGCCAAAGCCTTTGTTGCTACATGTGTGTCCGTTTGAAATTGGCTTGAAGCATCTGACTTTAGGGCAGTATTTGACAGGATGTTTTCACTTGGTGTCCGGGGCAGTGGCACGGAAGCGCCGTTGAACGCACGGTCTGCCGCGACAGTAGCCGCTGGCCCCCGGCGACATTTCCTGTACTGTTCGCTCAAGCCTGAGCCGCAGCCTCAGATCAAGCGATCTAGGGAGACTGTGATAGCATAGTAAGACAGTAAGTATAAGACAATATAATACAATCCATCGGAAGGGTATTCTACCTTAATATAACTATAACTACTAACTAGGTAAATGCCTGAGGCGCATTTTCGATCAGCCACTCGATCGACAGAGCTTTGCCAGCCATATCGCTGAATTCAGCTCCTGGATCGGCAGACCGCATGAGTGTGGCTGCAATGAAAAAGCCGTCAGTCAAGGCGAATACATAACCGATGGGAGAATCACTCACGACCAAATACGACGCCCAAATTGCGGGCTGTCATCAGATTGCGCTCGCTTCGCTGGTGGACGCTGGTGGGGTTGTCAGTAAGCCAGGTGCGCCTATAAAAAGGGGAGTGGACTTGCCGATGCAGGTGGAGCATGACTGTCCGCAGCGTGCAATAGTGCTCGATGGGAAGTTTATTCACCAGCTCGAGTAGTGTACGGTTCTTGACGGTAGGATCCCGATTCTGGACAGCAGACATGAACTGCTCATGTAGATCATAAGTGAGCAACGGGGTCGGCAGCGACCGGAAGTACGACTTGAGCACAGAGGTCACGCTGCATATGTCGTTGAAACGGTCCGAGTCGCACAGATCGAATGCAGCGTAATTCCCTCGTTCGAACAACTGCGTGATCGCCTTCGACTGGCCGGAACCCCCGGTCTTGCGGTAGATTCCTTCGTAGTCCATGGCAAGGGCCTCGACGGCATCTATGCACTTTTCGACAATCAGGGGTATCTGCTGGTCGCCGCCCTGAGCGCCGTCGGCGTGTGCTTGTTCAACCAGTTCTCGTCCGAACATCGAAGGCGCTAGATGTGGTGTTGAGACCAACAACACAAACAGACAAAGACCGTCGACTTACGGAGCTCCTCTTCTCTCGCTGCCTCCACCCGTTGACCGCATGAGATTTGCACGTGATTCACACATCGGACGTGAACTGACATGCTGCAAGCTGCGAGAACATGGGTTGAGCGAATCGCACCCAAACGAAAAAAAATCTGGATGGAAACCCACTGTTGCATCGCAATTGAGTTCCCCACAGCTTTTCCGTGCAGTGATCACATCGCGTGAACCGGAGCACGCTGATCTGCTGGAAGTTATGCGCAGAGAGCTTGGCCGGTGTGGCTGGTGCCGGGTCCCTGGGCTTAGTGCCAGGCCACTTGAAACCTCCTGTCTTGGGTTTTGAGGGAGTTGGCGCATCGAATGAGTCCATCCTGTGCACTTTGAGCCTACTGTCGTGGGAATCGTCGCTAGCTGAAGAAGAAACGGTGGTCGATGGCGGAATCGCCGGCAGAGTCGCGGTGACGCTCGTGGTTGACTGCTGTGGGGTGTGCGCTGGCTTGGGTGGCGTTTTCGAGGGTGTTTCGGGAATGGGAACCATGCGTCGAGCATATTGTGCACCGAGCTGCGCAAGCTCTTCGTTGCGCGCGTTCAACGTAGTCGTCTCCTCCAAGAAAACGTCCCGAACACCTTTAAGCTCGGCAATCTCACGCTCCAAGTTGACACGTTCCTCCCTCAGCGGCAGCAGGTCGCGGTGATATTGCTTCTTGATGTTGTCCAGGCGTGCCGTCAGGGATCGGCTCAGGCCGCTTTCTTCCTTGGTGGTGGAGAGCTCCTCGACTTCAGCGATAGCCATGTCTCTCTCAACTTTGAGCTTGGATAAGTCTCGCTCCAAGCCAGAAAGATTTTCGTTGAGCTCCTTGGACAGCTGCTGCCGCAGCTCCTGCCGCTTCGAGTCCCCAGACAGCGCTGTCAGCCGCGCAACCTGTCCAGAAAGGATGACTCGCAACCGGGTCACCTCCGCCTCAGCGTTCTGCCTGGCCTTGACTTCGCTGTCGTACTCAGTCTGTGCGACAGTCAGCCCATCAATGTACTGTTTACTCGCTCTCTGCAAAAGACGTTGGTAAGCTTCAGACACCGCTTGATTCAGACTGCACATACCCTGACGCCATCCAACTTCGTCTTGACCGTGCTCAACTCCGCATCACGCGTGTCAATCGCACTGAGAATAGCGTCCACGAACGCCTTGTCCAGCTTGAGTTGTGTTGCGCCTCGCTCACGAGCATCTGCGCTTGCCTGCCGTAGCCGTAGGACTGCCAGATCTGATCCAATTGCATCACGGGGGACAGCTGTTCCTGCTGAATCGGCCCGCGTGAGGGGGATGCGCTTGACCGGCTGGCCTTGCGACTCTGAGGACGATCGTGACCTCGACCCATTCATATCCGGACCTTCGGAAACTGACGGCAGGGTATTCTTTCCCAGACTTTGCAGCCTTGGTGCAGGGAGAATCACCTTGGGAGTGCTGTCATTTGTTGTGTTTCCGCGCACCGACGTTGCCATGGTCGGTGTCGAACCCCCCGACTTGATTGAGACGGCAGTTGGAGGCGGAGTGGATGGCACCTCTCCTTCCGTCATGTTCACCAGCTGCTTTAAAGACATCGACCTGCGATGGCCCTGCACCGAGCTAAACAAATCAGAAAAGTCCGATGTCGTCATGGAAAATCGTATTGGAGGAAGCGCCGGAGCAATAAATGTTGAGTGGGAGGTGTGCTCAACAGGGGACGACTCGGACATGTCGTCGGAGCTATCCAATTGAGAGGCTTCGGGGTCCTCGACAGTCTTGGGCGGTGGTGATGGCGGCTGCACGTGGCCGTCGCTCTCACCATCGGGGCCGCTGCCAGCATCGGTGTCCGTGTCGGTGCCACTTTCGATGCTGTGTGGCACATCTGCTCGCGAGCTGCGAGCCGAGGAAGGTCGACCATCGATTGACGGCCGTCGTTGATCGGATGATGTCCGGCGTTGGTCCAGTGACGGACGCCGTTGGTTCGACGACGAGCGCCCTTCAGCTGACAAACGATGCGACACGGGTTGCGAGTTCTTCCGGCTGGGCGTGATCGAATTCAGTATCACGTGTGGTTGTGACGACGACGAGCCCATGACAACCGTTTGGTCTGTTGAACCATCGTCTGGCGGAGTTCGCGGAGAAGACACGTGCGTGTTACTGGATGTACTGTCTGGTCGATTGTTTGCCCGGTCGAGTCGGGGAGACGGCGAACGAGATCGATGATGAGGAGAGGAAGGCTGACTGCTCGATACGAAAGTCGCAGACAATGGCGAAAGAGACGGGGATGTCGGTGGGGGAGTAGTAGATGCCGGTATCAGATTGGCCAGAGATGCTCCTGGGTTGATTGAATGCCGTTTATTCCGCTTGGAAGTAGGGCCAGGTCCCAGGTCATCCTGAGGAAAGAGATTGTCTGACCGTCGGGCACCATCCTCGAAGCTTTGTCGTCGCGCTTCAGGTAATTCTAATGTAGGAGAATTAGAAGGAAGAGGCAGTGTACTCCGGCTTGTCCCAGTCTCGCTCGGCGCGTGGAACACGGAGGACTGTGGCGTGCTAACTTCGCTCTCTGGAGCTGCTATGCGGACAGATGGCGATGGCAATGCACCCGCGACGGCAATATTTGATGATAGTGGAAGAGGAGCGGGTTTATGCTTGGAAGACTCTGCAGGTTCGAACGCGTCGCTAACGTAAGGCCGTTTCGGCGACCGGACATCAGCAGCACGGGAACGGGGAGTTTGGGGCGCAGACACCAGAGACTCGGACGCAGACAGTCCCGAGGATGGCTGATGGTAGTGAGGATATGATAGGGTCCGAAAGATAGAAGAACGTGCCTGAGGTCGTACTCGGGCTTCGCGCTCCCGCGAACTGGTGGAACCTTGCACCGCTGCGGCTGCCTTCTCCTTTTCCCTCTCTGCTTTCTTCTGAGTGTGCTTGCGTATCTTGATCATCCGCTCATTATGACATTTCATGCAGTATATGCCCTGGCTTGTCTTGGCAAACACAAGCTCGTCGATACGGTTCTTGCAGACTTTGCACTTGAAACAGTGCGCGTGATACGAGTCGTCACCGGTCATTATAGCCTCGTCGAGAATAGGATTGTGGCAGACGTTGCAGCTGTAGGAGCAATTGGCACATATGGGCGAGCCGTCGGAGAGTAAGAGGAGGTTGGTATCGGCGGTCACCTTGTCCCCACATTTGGCGCACTTGAAGCAATCGACGTGGAAGAAGGATTGCCTGTTAAGACCGACGAGCTATTAGCAATCCTGGTGTAGGTCTCGGCACTGCTCACCCAAAGGCAACTACCAGACCTCCTTGCTCTGTTACGGCAGAAAGTTTGCAACCAGGACATATCCGGTCCTCAAACTCGGTCGAGGTGGGGACGGTCGCATTCATAGTGGCCAGCATCAGGGGGGGCGAAGACGTTGCTCGCTGAGCAACCAAGAAAAAAGGCGAGCGCTGTCGTGCTAGAATAAGATAATGTTCCTGTGGTCAGTGTCACTAGGAAGAATGTGTGACACTCCTGTTCAGGCCCAATCTCTTCCCGCGAATGGCTTTGGTAACTATTGTGGGATTCCCCTCCTCTGGCAAGTCCCGAAGGACTTCGCAATTAGCAGAGGCGTTACCAACGCTCATTCCCGCACATTATTCTGTATCCGTCGTCTCAGATGAAACTCTCAATATTTCTCCATCAGCTTACGACGGTTGGACTCCATCTTATCTAGTACAAACTCGTCTACAGAGCTCCCAGATAGCCGCACAGAGAAGCCTGCCCGAGGCGCACTTTTTGCAAATGTTCAGCGTTTACTGTCTCCGAATCGAATTGTGATAGTGGATGCGCCCAACTACATTAAAGGTTTTCGATATCAGCTATATTGCGCCGCGCGGGAGTTAAAAATTCGGGTTTGCACGGTGCGCCCATCCGGCTCCTGTGCCTTACTCAGCTAATGGATTCAGATCTTCGTGGTGGCAACGGCCGATTGTTGTAGGCAGTGGAATGCGGAGCGTTCAGATGGGCGCAGCTACGCGACAGAGACGTGCGTTTCTGTATGATCTTGTGACGATCGCGTGTTCAATATTTCCTCAGACTTGAGAATCTCTTTCTCCGATTCGAGGAGCCGTCTTCCATGGTCCGCTGGGATTCCCCCCTATTCACTGTGCTTTGGGACGAAGATCTCCCAAGTGAGGAAATCGCTGCTGCACTTACATCCGGGACAATTAAGCCACCGAACTCGGGAACAGTTGCTGTACGCCCTGTGATTTATGATTCAGGTTTGCTCATCGGTCTGACATACGATCTGATAGACTGCGAAGGCGCCTTCAGACGCACTGCATGTCCTCGAGCAAACATCGACGGCCCTCGTGTCTGCCGTACTAGATGCCCAGACAACCCATCAAGCAATGGGCGGAAAAGTTGTATTGCCTCTGACCCCTCCGGTCAAGATGACTTTACCTGCTCGGATACTCACTGTTTCCGAGCTCCAGCGAATGAAACGACAATTTGTGACGATCCACAAGAAGGCTATGACCTTGGGAACCATCGAGAAGGGCGCAGTAGATTGGGCGGAGGACAGCGTTGCAGTCAAGTTTGTGACTTATTTGGAGGAGAATTTAAAGCCGTAATCATCAAGACATCATTCTTTTCTACATGTATCTTACAGTTTCTCTGCTCTCCAGAATGAAGCATACATGTTGACACGGTCGATAGCAATCTCCGGCCCGGATCTGACACCCAGGGGTGTGACCTTGAATCCGTGCTGTTCGAAATTAGCGTTGTACCAGGGCCGCCGTGCTGCAGAGCGCCAGAAGAGGAAACCGCCGGGCGCGAGTGCACGATGCAGCTCCTGGATCTCCTCGTCGATCTCAGGCTGTCCTGGACTAAACCAATCCATGTGGTCCATAACCAGCGCCCGGGTGATATCACCGTCGGCCAGTCCTCGCAGCACGCTGGGCAATGGTCAGATGAGGGTTTCGCACGAGCTTGTTTGAGAGGAACCCACTTGACAATCGATTCAGTGTGAAGCCGGAAGGCATTCAATCGCCGACTGGTATCAGCCTTGAGAGCCTCGAAGCCGGCCCGAGTAAGATATTCAGGACAACTCTCATGGGTGTAGTGGCCGAGCAAAGTCTGCGAGGTTGTCGTTATTATGGACATGTAAGTTACACGGTCAAGCTTACCAAAAGATAAAAGTAGTTCTCATTCCTGAAGAGGTACGCATGAGCCAAAGGGTCCAACGTGTCCCGGATGAACTCGTAGATGCCTCCTGTGGAAAGATCAGACATCAAAAGGAAATTCCACGATAGACAGACCCTCATCAAGCAGCATCTTTCGCTGATTGAGCGGAACGCCCAGAGCGTTCCAGCAGAATACCGGATTCTTGAGGAGCCCCACGACGATCGGGTTTAATAGCACCGGGCGCACCCTTTCTGTCCAGATTTGCTCCTGGCGATCGAGGTTCTCAGCCCGGCAAAGCTCCTCGACATCCTTCTGAACGCCGGCGATCGTGAATATCAACTTGGCCAAGCGAAGAGCCCATCCGCTGTAGCCTCGAAGATAGAATGAAGACGAGAACGCGCGCGAGTTGATACGCCAGAACTGGTAGGCGCTGGACGAAAGATGGGGTGCAATATGATTGTCCAAAAGTTGACGAAAGTTCGGGTGCTTGCCGGCACCAAACAAGGCAAAGAAATCTTCGTAGGAAAGCGCCTTGACTGCAGCCAACTTGAGCTCCAGTAGATGGCCTTGGCAAGGGTTCATATCCACACAATGGATCTGTACGACCTAGGTCAGTTCCCACAACGAGCGACAGCCGTGGATGTGGCACTGACACGCTTAGGGGCGGCGGCAACGGCATAGTGAAGCGCGTTGTCACCCGCACTGGTAATCACAAACATGGAGTCCTTGGGTGAAAGTTGCAGGTGTTGCATGTCAGTGAATGGATCCTCCTGGAAGGGCATGTCAGAGACTTCGCATTGTTGTGCGGAGCTTACCGACCCAAGTGAATGAGTAGATGAAGGTTCTAAATTCTTTGTGAACAGGTTGTTCGTAGTATGGCAGGCGCCAAGGCTGGGCGGCATGGTAATGGAATGAGCTGTACGGCGGCGAGATGTCGATGACAGTGGGCTGAGGTTGCAGCTCCAGAGCTGGTTCGCCAATATGCAGAGAAGGAACCGCATCATCCGTGTCCTTGACAGCCTTGAACGTGGCTGGAGAACAGTTCCCGATAAGATTGCCGCCCTCCACTTCGAAAGCGTGACAAGCGTTCGAGACATCGAATGAGCGAGAGCGGCCGAGCCAGATGTAATATGGGCTGCTCAGCAATCAGTCGCAATCGTGCAGTCGAAGGAAACACTACTCACATTCGGACAATGAAGGGGATGATGAAGTTATTCCTCCCGTTGAAACTCTTGATCTGAGCCAAAGCATGAGTCCTGACAGACAACGATAGCTGATGGAGCGCACCGTGCCAAATTTGTACTCGAGATAAGATCGTCTAGCGGGACTTAAGTTGACCTAATAGGATGTCAGTCCGCGAAGAGAATGCAGTTGTATGAGCCCATCACATGATCGAAATCGAACCAGATCTGCCAGAACCAGCGTGACAGCCACCCACACTCTTTGCTGGTCCCGCCGATGGCTTTCTCGTGGAGGGACGGCTGCTTTCCAGCGGTGTAGAAGTCCACAACGGAGAGAAGACCATTAGTAGGGCAAAGCACGTGGTCGATACGATCCAAGACAGTGTAGAAGCTAGGAATCTGGGCCGCGGCATGTCAGTACGGATCGTGGCTCTGAGCGTTCACGCTCACCATCGACAGCGAATAGCTCAATGTCACGAATCCTACGCTTCCCTTGGGGTCCCTGCCATTGCCCCATTCGGGCAGGATGAATTCACTGGCGTCCTGGCAAAGCACAGTCACATTAGTCCATCCCTTCTTGGCGAAACGTTTGCGAGCGATGTTGAGCAAGGGTTCACAGAGATCAATGACATAGACGGCGTCGAAGCTTTCCATGATAGGCATATGTTTGTCCATGAGCTCGATATTGTGGCCTAAAAGAGGTTATGGCATTGAGAGTAGTGATGATTGGACACACGATTACCTGTGCCACCACCGATGTCGACCCAGACGAGACGTTCACCCTTCTTGCGAAGCTCTTTCAGGTGAGCGGCGGACAAAGCAAGCATAGTATTGCGCCCGCGCAAAAGCCCATTGCGCGTCGCGTCGTAGACGTCCGCCTGGCCCTCATAGAACTGTCAGGCGGATGGTGAGGAACGTGAGCGGAATGTCAAGTAGGACGGACCTGGTCCAGACGTGACTTCTGGTCTGACTGCCCGATGGGGCGGATGAAACAGTGCCAGATGAACTTCACATAAGGACGGACGAAGCCAGAGGTGAGGACGTAAATCCCCAAGCAAGCCGCAAGAACAAGGACTGGAGCGGACGGGGGCGAGGGCAGTGATAGTCCTAGCGACAGCATCGGGGCAGGGCAAAAGCACAAAGCACCATAACAGATAAAGGCATATTTATTTATTGGGTAAAGGGACGTGAAGTAGGAGGCGCATGCGTGAACGAACGTGGCAGAGTCGCGTAGTGGAAACGTCTTCGGAAGGCTCAGTCAGATTACTTAAGCGACCCTAATCCGCGTGTCATCTGGGACCACTGTAAGTACAGCGCGCAGAGGGCGTCCGCTATTTCTGCACCTCCGTACTTCAGCACCAGAAAAGATTCCACAATGGTTTGTATCAAAGGGGAAGCCGCGAACTTGAGTATCGGTCACGGGCTGCGCTTCCGTTATATAGCAGAGCAGTTACACAGTGTTGTGGTGCGAAGAAGAGCGAAGCTAGTCGAGAGCCATGGTCAATGTTCGATCCTCGAGTTGATGATGCGGCCCAAGCAAGTGGCCCGGCCCGGACTCCGGCTCCATACAGATCACCTCAGGCCGCTGAGTTGCACTAGTCCAAAGCAAAGAGATGCTGAGCTCAAAGCCCCGCAGTCTTGCTGAGCCAAGTCATCTCCACTATGGCTGGTTGTGATCGACGCGCTACTTCCAACGGATAAAGGTATCTCCGCAGAACCCCGGTCCGGTCTCCTCCGTGCTGCACCTCCCTCAGATCCTTCCTTGGGAGCCTATTTCAATATGCTTTCAGCCGCTCTTGCTCTCTTATCTCTCCCGGTCTCAGGAATCCTTTTTCCGTATCCGTTGGGAACGACCTTGCATGCTGCCCGGATCTCCCTCGTTTTCCACACCGCCGTGAAATCTAGCAAGAGTCAGCATTCATGGGGAACTCACATCCTGGGCTTTTTGTTAATGGCGAGTCTTTTACCTTCCAGGCCACAAATGTTCTTACGCTCAACCATCGTAGTGCTGGGGCGGCTCAATCGCGTCCCATGTTCTATTATCGCTGCCCCCTCCCCAGCTCTACATGCTCGGACCCTGGATCAATTACTCGGCCGTACATCTATGTTTGACTTTCATCTTCCAGTATATTCCTGTGGTCAGTGCAGTCGCACAGTCATGGACCATAGGCTAAGCATTATCAGCCCGATCCAGCCCAGACCAATCTTTTGTTGTTCCCGTTGGATGGGCTACTCCGGGCCAATAGCGTCCTCCAGACACTTTCCCTCCTTTCCCGACCGGGTGTTTCCCCACTACTTGTTCAATCACCGCTGTTCCATTTCATACTGGGTATGACTGCGTCGGCTGGCGGTGGTCTACTCGGCGGAACGCTTTCGCTGACTTCGGAAACCTGGACATTCTCAACGCCTCCCCCTCTCCGAACAGGTGTATTCGGATTATGGAGCACCCATGACATGTGGGCAGGAGGAATCGTCGCTGTCATCTATGGATCGTTGACGAGTCACCCCGCCTTTGCTAATGTCTTGAGCGTGACGTTATCGACCTCTTCTGCGAGAGCGTCGAGTGTGGCAGTGATGATAGCTTTCTTTGGCGCACGAGCTTTCGCCACCAGGCCCAAGAAGCTCGTCCAGCCACCAAAGGAGAAAGTCAAGACTCAATAGAAAGGATCAAATTTAGAATCCAAGGATGAGGACCATGTAGAGGTCCTGGAAAGTATTGCAATACAGTGTCCATTATGCGAATGCAGTCATAAATCAGTCGTAAGCGGGAAGTGTCTACTCAAATGGATTTGTACGTCCCGACTAGTGGATGAATTAGAGCCAAGCACGAGGATTGAGAGAATACACACTTGGTTATCCCCTCCTCGATCAGGCCCTTCTGACAAACCACACAACCATTCATGCCACCACCGCGATTCCTTCTCTTCTGCCGGATTTTGATCTGGCAGTCCTTTGCCCATTTGTGACATGTCGGCGACCGGAGGCGGCGGCGATCGGGGCTCAGGAATCGGAAGCGGCTTTGGCGTCGGTGGTCGGCGAATGGAAGAGGATGCAGTGAGCAAAGCCGGCCGGTGAACGTAATTGTCAGTTGTATCTCGAATTCCGTCTCCAGGTGCGCTTTCGGGATCATTGAATGGATTTGAGGGATCATGTTCGTCATGCATCAGTGGTGACGCAGCGGGAGTTTCCGCAACGTCGTCGAGAGGAACGAATTCGCCGTCATTATCGGGATTGTCTTGCGTACTAAGCGCTGCGTGTGCACCTCGACTGGAACTGACGCTAGAACGAGGGCGATGATGCGGTTTAGACGCCGACCATAGAAGGCTGGTGCGGCGTGCCACATCGGACAAGAGCGAAGAGGAAGAAGTTGTGGACAATGTCGAGTCGCGCGCGGCTTTCCTCTTCATGCGCTCAGCGACCTCCCAACGCTTCAAGTTCTACGCAGGACCAGTCGGCGAAGGGAGTCAGAGCGCGGGTGGAGCTTACCTCCTCGATTTGGCGCGTCTCTGCCTCCTGTTCACCAATCGGAGGATACTCCTGAAACTCCTCCCGCTCATTATCCCCATCACCCTCGTGAAATTCTCGAGCCTTCCCCTTCTTGTGAAAGTTTGTAGGATCCAAATGTTGAGCTTCATCGTCAGACCATTGGTGAGCCCCAGTCAGATCTTCTTCTCGTGGAGGAGACGGTGGCGGTGATTTGAATTTGCGTGGAGGGATTGCAGGTGAATTGTTAGACATGGAAAGCCTACAGGTAGGCCCGGAGACGCAGGAAACGCGGTTGTAAGCAAGTTGTAGACGAGATGCAGTCGTAGATCCTACGAGTGTCACGTGATTAAGCACTGCAGTGGAGCGATCAAAAAAGTAGTGAAATTACAAGATTCTGAGCCCTGGCAGCCAGCAAACGGAAGCTGCAAGTATGTGTCCGTGTGGTATCTAATATTAGGAATATGCAATGTTTAGAATCGTCCATCTTCGCGCCTGGGATGCTCCATCATCACGCTGTCGTCATAATCTGAGTTGTCGTCGTCTCTCATGTAATTCCGCAATCCGGAAGCTTTCGGTGCGGGATGCTGCATGATTCCGGCGTCGTCAGAAGTGAGTCTGTCTTGACTGTACATGGTGCTGCGGGCACTGGCGGGACCGCCTGGGATCGAGGTTCGCATCATTTGCATGAGATTTTGATGGAAGGCGTTCTATCCGAGTAAGCCACAGCCAGAATCATGTTCTGGACTCACCTGTTCCCTCCAATACTGCATCCGTTTTTCACGTTCGTCATCACGCTGTCGCCGGTGGAGAACAAACAAGCCTAGCAGTGTACCGAAGATGCCTGCACCTGATGAGAGCATAGTCACTCTGGAGCAAATAGTGCCCACCGACGAAGATTCCGATCGCGACCACAACATAAACCCAGATGCCGACGTGTTTCGGCAACGTCGTATCAATGCCGCATACTCCGCTTGCGAGACAGTTCCAGGAGCTGCATCTGAATGCGCAGGCAGAGTGGTGAGTATGTCTCATCCCCATAACAGCGAAGACGCACTCTTTGTCCGCTGTGCAGGACGCACCCAAGCTCTTCTCTGCCATGCACTGCTTGGTACCTGCGTCACAGTAGAGGCCGGCAACGCAGTTGCCGCTATGTAATCGCACCATGTCAGAGACATATAGACGAGAAACAAAACATAGCTCACCGCGACACAATATCAATGAATTCGCCGGTAGCTCCGTAAGCAATATAGGCAGTGTTCTCCACCACACAAGAAGAGCCGGAGGTAGCATTGGCCCACCTAGAGCAACATTAAAATGGGAGAGTGACTAGGTGGATGTTACGCACATGCACACATTATTAAGGCAAACCGATCCGTTGACGTTCAATCCTCGACCTGTCGTGTCTCGCAACTGTTTGAAATTGGGAGGTCCTTCGCATTGGTCTAAACAGGTGATAGATAAGCTGGTGTAACTGGAGTGCAGTGGGCCCGTACCGTCACGGTTCAGCTGGCAAGCACTCCCGACGGGAAGTACAGGTTGGCAAGCATCCGCCTCATCTGGGCAGAATTCACCGGTGGCGCAAAGGGGTGGAAGATCTGCCTTTGCCACATATCCGAAAGGAAATTGGTCCTTCCTGCAACCCTTGAGCAAGCATGTGTTGTTCGCTGCACAGTATGTGACGGAGTTACAGTCGCTGAAGAACTGATAGGTGCCCAATTGGAGTCGGTTGTCGGCCTGCGAGCAGTTATCGCCCTTGTTGGCACTACCAGCATTGACCAACGCCCAGGAAGAAAGGAAAACGAGGGAAGAGAGCGGGAACATGACCGCTGGAAACAAGAAAGTGGTGATGGCTTGTGATAGGTCACATCTGGTCACGATCTGGTTACGACGCGCAGCACCGGACTGGTAATTTTAACATGCAATGAGCCGCCCGTCACCCTGGCTCTAATGACGACGAATTGGCTGCAAGTCGGCGCAGTTTGAGTGCGCTCGGCGCTTACACCCGTAGCTAGTATCGAGCACTCACTGACCGCCAAACTTGCTGATGATCCAGTGCTGGATGCCACTTGTTGTATCATCCATTCACTACATTATGGTACATCCCTGGTCTTCACGCTCCAAACGACGAGCAATCTCATCAACACCTACACCTCTGCTTGTAGAGTTCATGTTGACGATAAGCACACCAGCATTATGCGGATCGAGTTCAGCGGACAGTTGATGCCTGGGACGATTGATTGAAATTGGGACGTTTCGCAGTGCGACATAACTCACTTGACCATCCTGCGCAAGCTTCAGAAAGGGTACATGAACAAATAGCATGGAGACTCACAATTCTTCGATCGCAGGCTTGATCTTGGCTACGCCGCCAGGTGAGTGTAAACCCTTACCTGAGGAACTGTTGAGCCTGTTTCATTCAGATGCCGGATGCCATTCCACATACCAACAATCAGGTGAATTGAACTCTCCCCTCTCTGTTTGGCTTCTTGGATCGCACGATCGCTGTGCTCAACAGCCTCTTTTACGAAGAGCCCGTGTAAATCGATCTCTCCAGGTTTCGAGTCCTGTCAAACGAGCTTCAGAACGCAGTCACTCGATTTTTTCGTTCGAACCCACTGACTTTATTATTTTCTGACCGCATCACTTGTGAGAAGCAGCTTTGCAATGATAGATAGAATGCACTTGCCGACAAAAATCCAGTCGCTTGCTTCTTTGTTCAGCTGGTTCATCTGGCGTTGATGTTCCTTGCCTTGAGTCGACAACTCTTTGGCTTGGGCACCATCGCCTCGAGCATAGGCTTCTTGGCTCTGAGAGAAACACCGCGCCATCGCGTCGCCTTCAGTATTCGCCCGCGCGCGAAGCTGCATGTAATGGCCATCGTGCTGATTGATCTGGTTTTGGTCCTGCCCATAGCGATCCCTGGGTCAGCGCATACCATCGTTTCAAGATTGATTGTCCGTACAGGATGACCATGAGAATAGGGCTGAGGCGACACTGGATGCGATGGGGGGTGAGGTGAAGTAGAATGCGAAGGCGACTGATGCTGAGGAGGCTGCCATGCATCTGGCCGCCCGTATTCGGGTTGTGGAGAGACAATGGGACCCGCTGGTCCTTGATGCGACGATTTGTGTTGTTGTTTCTTGTGGTGCTTTCCATGCCCTCCTGTATGGGGTTCCTGTGCGACGGGAGCAGGATATGCCGCAGGCTGCTGCTGTTGCACATGTTGGGGAGGTCGTTGGCCAAATTCATGACTCTGTTGTTGAGTCTTTTGGTCCTCGGAGCCCCCGCAGAGCACACCAAGAAGTAAATTGAAACATTGCAAGAGAGACATGAGTCTCAATAAGCAATGCAACCCTGGCAAGAAGACTGTTGTTGCCCGTGGCGGTAGAGTAGGACAATTTCAGTCAGTATCGGGGCAAATATTTACTGACATCAATGTATGATCGCACGTTCCAGATACATATTCATGCAGATACGAGGAATCGCCTCCAAAGCGGATAGATTGCTACATACGAGAAGGAAAAAAACGAGAGGCGCGGATTAGATCTCCAAGCCAACCAAAACGAAGGCAGGATCGACCTCGAAAGGAGGCTTAGTTACCACAGTACCACCGACATACATCAGAGCATGCAAGATCTTGCTGAGATTGGGCGATGAACGCTCCAACACGATGACCAAGGCGGAGCAAGAAAGACTCTCGTCAGCCAGGTCGAGGAGAGCAACGATGCTGAGGATTGTGTCAGATATCAAAAATATGGGGTCATGCTTGCTGCTCACCTTTCCCGAATGCTGACAGACTGTGCGCTCTTTCCGTCAACGTACAGGGTCTTCGGTTTACCGGGAAGTGCCAGAACGACACCTTCGAAGGCCGTATCGAAACACGGAGCGGAAATCGAGACACTTCGGCTGAAGGGTAGGGAAGCCAGTCCGTTGCGCGGGAACAACGTCATGAGGAAGTCGAGGGAATCATCGTCACGATCACGAGGAGACGCGAATGTGGGTGGAGAGGCGGGGCTGCCGTTGTCCGGGGTAAGTGGAGGAGTGGACAAATCGGAAGCCGAACTATCGAAAGAGAACGAGCGCGGAGATGGAATAGGTCGAGGAGAAGAGGAAACGTAAGGGTTGGAGGCGGTAAATGTAGACGCCAGACTGCCTGTCACACAGTCTGACGACCCTCGGTCGGGAGGGCATTTTTGCTTAGGGGCGTCAAAAGCGCCACTGCGTGCAGTTCAGAACGAGAGAGAGATGAAAGAAGAACGGATGACTGACCCCGGGTCCGCCAGAGAAGGTAGTAGAGTAATAGTACATGTCGTCTGTGCCTTGAAGACGGCACACAGCAAGTACACTCGGATCGGTGTTACGGAAAGAGGCAGCCCCATCTCCAACGGCCGAGCGGCCGTTGCTGAGCAGTGTTAGCCGAGATCCCAGGAGAAAAGTTAAAAGCATACGTGGGGCAAAGACTAGAATTCTGTTTTATGAAATTCGACATTTGGGAAATAGACATGTTCTGCCAACTTGAATGCTTGTGAGTGTGCGTGGAAAGAGGAGGGCTGACTAATTCGGTAACGCGCAGTCACACACAAGTCCAAGCGTAGCACCGCACTCGGGATGATCGGATCTGCGTAATCGGTGAATTCCGAAACGCATCTGGGCACTGTACAGTTACTCCACGTGAACCGGACGTGATTTTCAAATCAAGACATACAACGACCGACGCTGTATTTTCCTGCACTAACCGGTTTCTAGCAGTGAGTAGATCGTCATCCGTGTTGCCCACCGCCAGATCCATGTTCTCTCATATCAATTTGAGCTGACTACGACCGCAGCTTTGATATGGCTGATTCTGCTCGCGGACGTGGTGGATTTGGACGTGGACGCGGAGACCGTGGACGGGGCCGTCGCGGTCCTCGTCGCGGTGGTCGCAAGGACGAGGAGAAGGAATGGGTTCCCGTCACCAAGTTGGGACGTCTGGTCAGGGATGGAAAGATCAAGTCGATGGAGGAGATCTACCTTTTCTCGCTCCCCGTCAAGGAGTTCCAGATCGTGGACTTTTTCCTCCCCAAGCTCAAGGATGAGGTCATGAAAATCATGCCCGTTCAGAAGCAGACCCAGGCCGGTCAGCGCACTCGCTTCAAGGCCTTCGTTGCTATCGGCGATTTCGAGGGTCACGTTGGTCTCGGCGTCAAATGTGCAAAGGAGGTTGCTACCGCCATCCGCGGCGCCATCATTCTCGCCAAGCTCTCAGTCATTCCGGTTCGAAGAGGATACTGGGGTGCCGCCCTCGGTGCGCCCCACACCGTGCCCTCCAAGGTGTCAGGCAAGGTCGGCTCTGTCATGTGCCGTCTCATCCCTGCTCCCCGAGGAACTGGTATCGTCGCTGCTCCTGCATCCAAACGTCTCCTTCAGCTTGCCGGTGTCGAAGATGTGTACACGCAATCCAAGGGATCTACTGCCACTATGGGCAACTTCTTGAAAGCCACTTTCGCTGCCGTGCGTCTTTTGCGTATGGTTTTGTTCACTAGCTGACACTTTCTAGATCACAAAAACATACTCCTTCCTTACTCCTGATCTCTGGCGTGAAATTCCCGTTTCCAAGCTGCCCTACGACGAGTTCAGTGGTCACTTGGCGCTCTCTGCGAAGAAAGCATACTAGTTTTTCTGTCATCTATAAAATACCATCACGTCTGGTACCATTACGTTTGTCTCGTGACCGAATATTGCTCGACGCGTTCCGAATCCAAACCAACCAGTGCGAGCCGGAGTCTGACCTACTCTACTATGTCCGCTGCGTCTCCCTCATCTCGAGCACGCCGACGCGCTGGGTGCATTATCGTCCCGCACCCTGCTATGACTCGCCCACACAGTATATCAAGACCCTCGCAAATGCAACTAAGATCTGACTCCCGTTCAACGACATCCTCACATCGTCAAGACCTTCTCAGCAACAACCCCTTGCTCCTTGACACGCATAATCACTATGCCCATGGCGTTTCCGAGTCCCCCTCGATCGAATCGGCATCACCCCCTCACCGGCATCCTCCTGTCGACCCGCGCCGCTCCCGCCGATATTGTACAAATTTTGGGCTCGGCCAAAATATTGCGACCGTGTCTCTTCCCCCATCTCGCCCGATGTACCCAATCAATGATACAAGCAGCGGCGGGTCGACACCTCAGGCGACGTATGCATCGTCAACTTCGTCGCCGTCTTCCTCGTGTTTCTCCTTCGACTTTCCTCAGCCTCCTGTCAGTCCAGCTCTACGACGCATGCAAAGTTCTCCGCTGTTCACTGCAGAAGAAACCGATGCTGTCCGCGAGTTTCTCCGCCGGCGCTGGGGCGCTCAAATCCACGCAAAAGCCCGTCGAATTGTCGATGCAGCAGAGCCTGGTCTTGCTGTCGACACCAACCTAAGAGAGCTGGATTTCTCTTGGTATGCGGCGTCGCCGACGACGGATGCTGGCTCGCCCAGAGAACAGCAGCTCGAGTTGGAACTCGAATTGGCTGGAGAAGCACTGGTGCAAGCCCCACCTCCGTGCCACCGACTGCAGTCCACTCGAAGCACAGAGCACATGGGCCGAGATGGGATACGTCCACTCCATTGTGGACGTGTTTTGCGACGAGCTGCTAGTCTCGCTGCACCTGAATCTCCCCTGTTGACTTTTGAAACGCTTCCCCCGGTGCCATCGTTAGTCGGGCATTCAGCTGCGGCCCCTCGGCGGCAGCATCGTACTGCTCTATCTGTTCCACTGGCTGGATGGGTTCCTGTAACGACTGAGCGACCTGGCGGTCGGCGCGAGACGTCATTCATGCCTGGACCCATCCTCGATCGCAACATAGCGCCGCGCTCATTCATGGATCTGACGCCGGAAAGAGACATCCGACCTCGCCAGGACAAGAACCGAGTCAAAAAGCTGCTCGCCCGCGCAAGCAGCAGTTTCGCCGGTCTCTTCAGCAAGGCCAAAAAGTGACCACGTAGTCTTATAACATGGCTCGGAGCTGGGTCTCCTTCATTATTACATTGATAGATTTGTGGCCTAGAACCTAGTTGTATCCTGTGATTCGATTTACAAAACATACTATTCATTCAAGTCGCGAAACCATCAACGGGCACTTTGGCCCTTGCCCCAGCTCTCCTTTGACATATGGACGGGTCGTGACTCTGATCGCATTCAGTCAGAAGCAGCACAATGGGCCACAGACTCACACATTCCGCTTGATAACCTGCTCATCCGTTTCTCGGAACACAAAATTCGTGAGCAAGACGTAGTACAGGACTTTCATCTCGACCAGTGCAAAGCGTAGTCCCGGACAGGCCTGGCCCCAAGATATGAGTGCAGCAGACGAGAATAAAAACTCATACCCGCGGTCCGGCAGAGAATGTGAGCATATTCGAGAAATGCCATGGATTCTCTCGCACGCTGTCGGGAAGAGTGTCCCATCTGTCGGGTCTAGAGACATTCAGTGCTCGTTCTTCTCTTGAGAAGGTCATACGACTACCGGAATTCCCATGCATCTTCACCCCACACTTGCTTGTCCATGTTAAAGGCCTCGCAAGAAACATGAACGACGGTCCCCTTCGGGATCACGAAGCTTCGGCGAGCCTCGTCGATCTTATTCTCTCGATTGCGCACAGGTTGGGATGTTGGGATGACGTCTCTTTCAGTGGCCACACGGAGAGTGGAATGTATAGGCGGAATAAGCCGCAGAGACTCTCGCGTCACATTGTGCAGCAGGGGAAGAGCCGAGATCTTCCCAGTGAGCACCTGGATCTGAGCTTCGTCCAATTCCGAAAGAGATGGGGTGTCCTTTGCGAGGCAGAGTAATTCTTCGCGCAGTCGGTCCTGCACACCAGGATTCTGAGCAAGTAACAAAAGCGTCCAGGTCATCGACAATGAGGACGTGTCCGAGCCTGGTGACGGTTCATCAAGCCTCTACTGCAGGGCTCGAAAGCGGCAAACCTGCAAATATCATGCTGTTGATATTGTTCAGGATGTCGTCGTCCGTGATTCTATCCTCAGGCGAAAGTGATTTTGACATGTTGGATTTCACTGTGGTTTGCCCATTAGATCGTATCGGGACGAGCCGAAATACGTGCATAGCAGGGTTAGAAGATCACGGCTCTCATATTCATCGCCTGATAACTCTCCTTCTACGATCTTGGCTTTCTTTTCTTGGATCAAGCGTCCAGCAACTCGATGAATGACAGCGCGGCAACGTTCGAGCGTGCGGGTCGAGCGACTAGGCTGGTAGAAATATGCGTCAGCATGAGCAGGGGAGCAACAGGCCACGTACAAAGATTGTGTTGAGGAATGGCAGATAGATGATCAGGAGGGTGCGAATAAAGCTCCCTCGAGTGAGACCGATCTCGAACATATCTCGATATGCAATGAAAAGTTCGTTGCTCTCGTCTTCCATCGAGTTGAAGTTATAATCAAAACCTTGAGAAAATGAGAGCACTTAGACAAGTTAGTTGGATGTACACCCACCAGCCAATCCAATGACATCCAGGGTAGCACGGCTAAGGACATCATACACGTCGATCTGCGCGATGATGGATCCATCATGGAAACGGCGTTTCCACAAATCTGTGATCTGCAAACCCTTTCGAAAAGCAATTTCAGCCAGACTGGCCATATTCTGATTCGAAAAGGCAGGTGAAGCGACACGGCGCTGACGTTTATGCACATGGCCTTCAGCGGAGAACATGCCACATCCGATGAGACTGGTAATCAACCTGCGCGTGGCCCATGGCTTCTCGTAAAGGGTGTAGTTTTTCGAGATGTGAGCCATTGAGACGGGGTCAAATGTGATCAGGCGCTCATCCCACTATGCGCATCGTTGATACACAGCGGTGACGTTGAGAGAATGGAAACGCACAGGGGTCAGACCTCGTATGCGAACCGACCGTCCATAATGCTTGACCAGATGCTCGTGTACCCTCGGAGTGACGCTTGGGTCGCGAACATGCTGGATGTGGTTCTTGAGCCAGCCTGAGATAGGGGGACCAGGGAGGTCTAGCTGTTCACTAGAGGGCAGTTTGCGATATGCGATATAAACGACGGTAGCACAGAGAGCAGAAAGAATATACGGGTTGAAGGGCAACCCCATGTTGTGGACACATGATTACGCCGTTACAGGGCGTCTTTATGGCATACAACAACAACAAGGCTAAGCGAGACACACGCGATCGGTAACGTCATGTGACATGTGACGATGTAGCACATGATCCGACAGTGACGGAGACCATGGGAAGATTCTGATAAGGGTTCCGCTAATAATTCAATGTTATTAACATCCATTCTATCACGTGTAAGTAACACGTTAACTACATATTAGTAACATGGTGCATTTCAGATCCCCAAAAAGTTGTCAATAATACAGAAGGTTCAATCCTGTCTGATTGAGTAAATTTCCATAGGATGAATGTCTATGCTGCTTCAAACATCCTTTTGCCAATTCTGGGTCAGAAAATATCTTGCATCACGTGGACTTATGTGGCATACCGGTCACTTTGAACTTTTGGATCAAAAACAATGTGCTCTCATTTGCCGCTGCCCTCATCCTGTTGGTATGTGCGAACATCTTTTGTCTTGGATATAAGATTGGTTGAACAGAGAGCGATTGTCACTTTCGTCTGTAATGAGTATGTACCAGCGAACATATTGTGTGGTTGACGTTGTCGAGCAGTATCAGGTGACACTGGGTTGCAGAGTATCATGCAAGCATCAAGTTTCGCATTTCTCCACAATTGCGTTGCCTCATCTCTCTTTTTTATACCACAGAATCATTTTGTTCATCACGATTTTGTGATAGCTTTGGCTCAATATTTATGTGAGATCTCTGTAAGTGTTCTTTGAACACTGAAATTGGCAGGATCAGCCGAGAGGCAAACCTGCCCCATCAATCTCTTCATTATCATTATTTTCCTTCATGAATTCATGATCAACTAATGAGAGGCAAATAAAGGGTGATTTCCCCAAACGGAAAATAACTCAACGTGTGACTGACTGGCTAGTTGGTACAGCCACGCATCAGTACACTGACCTTTTGCAGCAACAAGAGCATCGGTGCGTTGCAAGTGAAACGACATTCCTCACCCCGCTCAAGGATTCTGCCATTCTAGTCTAAAATGGCCCAACGAGTGACTCTGCGCAAGCGCCAACCCTACAACACCACCTCCAGCCGCAGGCGCGTGGTCAAGACCCCCGGCGGAAAACTGGTGTACCATCACCTCAAAAAGATCGCTACCTCTCCGAAATGTGGTGACTGTGGTATCGGACTCCCTGGAGTGAGTTGTTTCAGGAGAATATATTGCTTTTCGCATTCTCAATGCTCGCCATACTCTAGATCCCTGCTCTCCGACCACGGGAATACGCCACTATCTCGAAGCGTCAGAAGACAGTACGTCGGGCGTACGGTGGATCGCGTTGTGGTGACTGTGTCAAGCAGCGGTGCGTGTCCACCGATTTGATAGTCGAAAGCGACACTTAAATGTCGTGTCTTTCTAGCATACTGCGTGCTTTTCTGGTTGAGGAGGCCAAGATCGTGAAGCGCGTTATCAAGTCACAGCAGAAGAAGTAGATACTGCTGTGTCACCTTTCCTACTGTCAACTCTGTGCACGACGATCCATTCCCATATCTCCCTCTTCTCGGGGCCAGTGCAGCATGGAGTGGAACAATATGTACCTGACTATGTCTACCGTATGCTTATGCGCTCTACCTGCTCCAGGTCTCAAATTGCTTGCAAGTTTATTGTCCAGGATACCTACTACCCTCGGTTTTGAATTTTCGAGATACTCGCAATTCATTTCCAGCCGCGAATGGTCGTAGGTGTTCAGGTATGCAGAAGACTAGAAGACTGCATTTTATCGCTTCTCCTTTCCGTTACTCTGACTGAAGGCAAACCCTGTCAAATTTTTTCATACTCCACTCTCTCAGCTACGGTGTGCACAGCGTGGGCATCGGTCTAAACATCCTGTGTCGGCCTTGCTATGGTATTTGATCAAAATGATGTGTTGAGTTACTGCGATCGTGTAGAAAACATTCGAATTGTACAATCGAGTAAGAGGCAAGAGCAGACTCGTCAGCGACAGCTTGTCGCACAATGCACTGCTCAAGTTCTTATCGTTCCCAAGATTCTCGGACCGCCTTCCGGAGCATGAAAATCTCTGTCAGACACGTGACCTTGCGGTGCGATCATCACATCGCACTTCAAAATTTCAGTCTCGCGTTCATGCCAGAGCCCCCGGCAAAAAGGCAGAAATCGAGCGGGCGGATCCCACGAAAGTTTGCTACTGCTGATGAGATACGCCAAGCGCTCAGCTCGCACGATCAAGCTGAACTCGCGCACAGTATGCCTGACCTAGTATCATCCACAACACATCTTTAACTTCAGTAGCTCTTTCTGATCTCCGGACACAATTTGCGCTTTGGTCACACGGGAACAGCAGTTCAATCTCCAGCTCCGACCCCCGCTTGCTGCTTGTCTCGAAATATTTGGAGGCGTCGCCGGGAGCACACGACTTATTTTCATTATGGGAATCGTACAGTCCCAACATCCGAAATCCGGGACCCCTCGTCCTTCTAGTCTCGCTCTTCGCATCAATCTTATCCCTCTTGTCAACTCATTATACGTTTCACGCCCCCGGACATACGATTGTCCGCACACTGTTGACACCAGCATGGATGAGGAGATTGAACTCGTACGTTGGCGGAACACATAATGAGCTTGTGCTTGTCACTCTGAAATTGTTCAACGTCCTCTCTGTCTTTGGTGGAGGACGTGAGAAGCGAGCGGTGCTGGAGGGGTTCGCTTGGGAGACCAAGGTGAGCTAACGGCCGTAAGATAATGCACGCGTGTTGACGGCCCTAGTCGTTGCCCAAACTGCTTAGTATGCGACGGAGATCCAGCTTTGAGGATTCTGCTGACGCTCTTACGAAACCTGGTTCGTTTCATGGCACGGACTGTCCGCTTCCACGCTCAATCTCCATGAAACAGACATAAGGACCCTTTACGTTCTTTTCTGCCTCTCGTTCGTCGACCACGATACTCTGTATCCCCTCAAGACGGCCTTTCTTGAGCAGCATAAGGATGTCTTCTATTCCATATTCCGCGGACTTCACCAAGATTCATTTGTGGTGATCCGTCGAGTACTTGAGATCTGCTGGGCCGGCATATGGTCCGATCCAAAACTCAAGCGCACACTCAAAATCACTCTATTCAATGAAATCACCATTTCCCACGTATGTCGCGCAACCGCGAATATCTGAAACGCTGCTGATAGCCCTACATAGTTGCTCAAGATCCACGAACGCCAGAGCGCTGAGGACGACGACCCGGAGCACGTTCCAGCTGATCTTGTCCATCACTTCTTGTTGGCAATCTGTACCCATCCTGGGCGGGGACTTGTGTTTAAGGACCAAGGCTGGTACCCTCGCACAATCGGGGCTGATGACAAGGGGAATAGCAGGCTGTACAATAAGATTCTGGCGAACATCCTCAAGACGCTGAAAGTCAATGAGGACTCGCGCCATCAGGAACTGGCCCTGAAGATGATGGCCGCCTGTCCGGAGCTAGTTGCTGGATTCTGGTCTGCCGCAAATCTGACTTTGGAGCCGCGGCTGTCCTCACGCTGGATTGCCAATATCTCGTTCTTTGGCCACGTTATCTCGTTGCCAGTTCCAACGGCTTCGTTTTCATCTGTGGACCAAACTGTGCTGTATCAGCCCTCCCCACCTCCCCTGAATATCATCCTCGAAAATGTCTTTCCTTCGGTCAATACCAAGACGCATTTTTCGAAAGGCTTGCAACATTCGAGTGGACTCGTTCAACACTGCACTGCACTAGCTTTGTGCAAGTGCTTGGGCAAATACAGGGCTGTCTTGGACGATTTCCGAATTATCCAGAATGCGCTCAAAGAAGATGTCAGCGATGGACAATGGTCCAAAATGCAGCGAGATCTAGAGAAGGAAATACGGCATCGGGTGCCCGAGTTCCAGGTGGTCTTAGCTTACGCAACTGGCAAGACAGACAACGATGCCAAGGCGGCGCTTTTGGCTGAAAGTGCTCAGCGACTTCTGTGGATGTATCACTCCTGTCTGCCTTCTCTCGTGTCTGAAACCCGGTTCGACGTAGGGAAAATGGTCCAGAATCTATCCTCACAAACGCAGTCCTCGGCATCTGCGGAAGGACTCAACCCCGTCCGACGATTGCATGTGATCCGTCTCTTGAGAGACAGTCCACAGTTCGTGTGGAGTGGCAAGTCTACGGCGACTGGCAGATCACATCTGCACGTGCTTTTGGGACTATTCTGTGATTCTGGAACCGGAATTTCTATCAAGAAAGCAGTCGGGTCCCTGATAGTGCATTTGCTCGCCTCCAGTGTTGCCTTCCAGCACAATGTTCATGAAGCAGACTTGTGGCTCCGTGCTGCCGACGGTGCCACAGATTCCGTTGCTACTTTCCTCGACCAGTGTTTGCAGGTGCATCTCAAGAAACCATACCAGTATATGGAAGATCTTCGGGCTCTCGCGCCAGATGCAGAACCTGTCAGCTCATTATTGTTGACAGTACTTGAACAGCTCACTTCTCGAACAGAGCCCGCCCTATTTGTTTTTGTCCGCAGATTGTTCATTGGATTGTCCAGCATTCAGCGCGATCTTACTTTGTTGCGCCTCTGCTTTGCTCGACTGGAGTCGCTTACGGTCGGGTCTGAGCCCGAGATATCCCGCCAAGTTGACATCGTTCGTTGGTGTCTCGACGGTTTCCCCGAGACGAACTGTGTTCTGGATAGCGAGCCCATGCGTCAGTGTGTCCAATCAAATTTGGGTGGCAAATGATGCTGACTGCTCGCAGCCGACTTCGAGGATGTCAACCAGCTTTTGACATGGATGAAGATAGTTGGAACTCACTCCCGAGAGGATCTGCAGAAGGGCTTCCAACTTGTCGTTCAATCGGACGCATCCGCTGTTGCACAATTCGCTGACGCTGTTGACCCTCGGACGAGACTGCTTTGGACGCTGCCGCTTGCTGACATTCAATCACAGTGCGTGGTAGCTTGCCTCCCATTTCCCCTATTGACGTACATTCAGCCTTGATTTTGATGTTTACTTTCTCCATTGTGGACCGTCACAGTTTCTTGATCAATCTCACAGCCAAGTGCTTGTGAATGCAGCATTGCGGTGTGATCTGCTGGATCTAAAGCGAATGGTCTGTCTTGTCGGCCACAAGATCTCTTCGAATACGAGCCCAACTCTGATGTTCCTGGCCTCCGTCTGTCGCGGTCTCGCGAGTAGTCCGTACTGGCCAGACGTCAGACTGGAGATATTCACGCACTCGTCCATGTGCGAGATCTTCACCCGAATCGATGCTCCTAAGAGCACACTCGACGGCATCAGTGCTCTCCTCGCAGCCTCACTCGATGCAGCCCTTGAAGCGGATCGGCAAGTCGTCTCAGAGCTGACGCAACATTGGCTCGGTGTGTTGACGGAGTCTGGCTTCCATCCGGCGAGTCGTAGTTTGCATGGTAATCGATTTGAGATGCTCACTTGGCTGATGTACCCTGCAGTGCGCTACTCCGTGGATTCCGTATATGGCACCCCGGGATTTGATCTCTCTACTCCAGAACCAAAGCAGCTCACAGCTTGTCGATGCCGCTGTCAAAGCACTGGAGCACTCGACTCGCGGAGAATCTCTCCTAGTGCATCTCCCTGTTCTCGCATCTCTAGCTCAAAACTCGCCCGCACTGGAGAGCATGATCGCAGCTGCGGTCGGAAGCTGCCTGCCGATCGGCATTCAGGGCTACTCGCTCAATACACAGTCACTGGACCAATGCGCCCCAACATGGGCTCGCCGTGCTTACCCACTCACAGCCATACCCAAGATCGAATCCCTGTTGTTCCAAGACTCGGATTGGACCGATTCATCGGTCACACTTGCTGCAACCATCCTATACCGCTCAGGATGTGATCCTGACCGCTTTTCGCAATGGCTAAGCAGCGATTTTGCAAGCCGAAGATCTACAGCTCATCTTGCGCGTGTGTTTCAAGCGCAACTTGAGCGGTCCCCCCACACCATCGACGCTTCAGCCTTCGATCCTTTCTTGGGGCGGCTCTTTGCTCAAGTCGCGGACGACAACGTCTCGTCGACACTTCGCGAGCCGTGTGCCGCAGCATGCCATGCCATCTTCAATGAATATCCGGAGATGACACCAAAGTTTTTGTCTACACTCGAGAAATGTATCGGCAAGTTGCGGGACACATCCCTGACGATGCAGTTGCTGTCAATCGGGAAACGTTTCTCGAGTAATTCCCTGATAGAGCATGCCCTGCGTTGGGGGGTGGATGTTCTCGCAACCTCCGAACCAGATACTCTCCTTGTTGGGGCAATCAGTGAGTGCAGATTGAAGAATGTTATACGCGACCGTTGACCACTATGGATAGCGTCTATGATTGAAGCGACCCGAAGTCTTCATTCAGCTTCCACAGAGACCTTATTATCAGTCATCATCCAGCACCGATTGTTTGACGATGCGTCCTTGGCCTTGTCCGCTGCTATACTGCGCAAGGGTTCATTCAAAGTACGCCACTGTCTATGTGTTTTGTCAATCGCTAACGCCGGCTTGATAGCCCTTGCTTGTCAACCGCTATATCCAGAGCATCATCCAGCACCCACACTTTTTCAGAGCATGCAATGCCCCATCCCGCGACGCTCTGATCGCTGTTCTTCACGTGCTATTCAATTGGCATCCAGCGAATACATGCCAACCCACCCATATACAACCGCTGGTGCCGATCTATCGAGGCACTGCGTCCGCTAGCGATCGCAAGCTTCTGTCGATATTACGACTTTTCGAAGACGAGCGCAAAGTTTCGATCGCTGCATTTCTCTCCCAGTGGTCTCCTTCTGTGGATGTTCCGTCAACCGGCGCCCTTGAAGCCGTGCAAAGTCTGGACCCGGTTGTAGTACTTCGCACATGTGTTCATTTTCCTGATTGGAGGAAGTTGGCTGCAGGTGAAGCGGGCGTGAGAGAGAGCTCAAGTCACGCGCAAATCTATGACCCCGTATTTCTGATTCTTCTCTTTGCGCATGCCATGGCAGAGGATGTGCCCGAGAGCGCGTTTGCCTGGATCCAAATCTTCAGGACGAACGTCGTCAGCCTTGTGATCAGGGGGCTGTCGTCCAAGGACGCAGATCTGAGACACGTCGCATGGGCTCAACTAGCTGCACTTTGGGCGCATCTCGAGGTCCCATATTATTTCTTAATTGTGTCTATTTCCTGACAAATTACAGTCAGCAGACATGCAAGAACAACCGCAAGTCGTCTATGTGCTCAACGTTCTGCGGAATGCGATCTCAGAGTCGGAACCTGCCAAGCGACTGCCGTCATACGCCACGTTGACTATTGCCCATGCACTGCGGGGCATCTTCTATCCCGCGCATTTCACCTATCCTCTGACGGCACGATTCCTGCTTCAGCGACCGTCCATCGACTTGACAGACGTTCCCTTGTTGTACGGAATGCTTTACAGCAGCTCAGACGACTGGAAGAAGGAGCGAGGCTGGATCATCCGATTCATCGCCGATGGCATGTCCTCCTCAGATGACTGGCGTGTCCTGAAGCGAAGGCACACCTGGGAGCTGCTTGCGACTCTGTTCCAGAGCTCCGAGGAGGATCAGTCTCTGCGCAACGCCATTCTCGAGGTCCTGGCGAATGTGACTTGCAACAGACAAGCCACAACATCCTTGCTTCTGAAGAGCAATCTGTTGCAATGGATCGAGACACAGCTTCTCCAAGGCATTGCAGAAGTATTGGCCTGGACACGCATTCTTGAAAACATACTGGTGGTCGTTGATGCCGCGAAGCTCGAATCTGCTACAGCCGGGGAATGGCGATCCGTGGTCAGCCGATGTCTCGCAATTCTGCTCAAGAACATGCCAAACCATGGTGGGGTCTCTACCTTGTCTCCCAATTTCTCGCTGACAGATCGCGAAGCCAAACCAGACACAGTGCTTGCGACCATTGCACCGGTGATCCTACGCCTGTCATCGCTGCCCGGAAACCCACCCCACAGTCTACGAGAAGTGCTTGATCTCGCCGTCCAAGGCATCCAATCGCTGGAGCGTGACATACCATTGCACGGGGGATGCCTCAATACACTGCTCAATGCGGAGAGTGCTCCGTGCCGAGCGGAAGACTTGCATCGGGTACCTGAGATGGACTGTCTAACGGCCTGGGGCTTCTCACTGGAGTGCCTCTGGCAAGCTTCCATGTGCCTGCCTCAAAAAAGCACGGCGTGGGATGAGCTGACGCCACGTCTGCTGGTCTGGCGATCGATGGTGGGGCTCGAGCGTTGCGTCGTTGGCGAATGGGCGCGCAAAATGACCGTATCGATGGTTTAACCTGTATCACATAGCTTGCTTGCTGTACTGCTACACCTCGAAGACTGGGATTCCGGGATATAATATGGACGCCAGCTGATATACATTAAGATGAAAGAACTACTCTGACTTGATCTCGCCTGCAGACGTCTTGAAGGAGACGCGAATCTTTTCAAGCTCCCGCTCGTATCGCAAGTGGTCGTTCTTCCGTTTGGTGATCTCTTCCGGACTCATCACATCATCCAGTTCCGAATCTGATGCAGTGCTGCCGTCTCGTTTGCTAAGTAGGCGCTCGATTTTCGCCTGTTCCGCGAACAGTCGCTGATAGTTCGACAGGTAATCGAGATATGTTTCATTATAACGCGTTCGTAATTTGCTTCTGTCGCTGGCAGGGATGGGTGCCATACGACTCGGTTCGCTGAGACGACCCGGCTCATTTGCAGCAGCCGAGCCGCTAGAGGACGGAATAGAGCGCAATTCGGTCTTTGGACGGGAAGCCGGTCGAATTTCGCCTTCATCCTCAGAGGAAGTATAGATGGGTTCTCGGCGCTTAGATGAAGCAGCAGACTGAACGGGTTTGGCAGTCGATGCGGTCGTTACAGGCCGTGCCGGCAGAGAGGATCGCCCTTGGTGTGATGCGCGTGCTAAACTGGTTTCGGGTCGGTTGGGAAGTCCGGCAGCGCGGGAGAGTAGGCCTTCATCCGTTTTGCGCCGTTTAGCAGGTTCAGCTGAGGTAACATCCTGGACGGGCTGTTTGCGTTTCAGAGTGTCTGGAGCTGTCTCTTTCGTAGGCCGCGTCTGAGTCGGTGGAGGTATTGGCGGAACAGCTTTCGCATTTACAGAGGGTCGCGGCGGCTCCCGACTCTTCGTGCGAACGTCCACAGGACCGCGGGCAGTTGGCTTGCTATCCGATCTGAGATTGGGATCTTGCCTCGCGTTCGGCTTTGCCTCTGACCGTGCCTCTGGTCTCGCACTCGGCTTCGCGTCTGTCCTCGCATTGAGCCTGGCGTCCGATTTTGTATCTTTTGCAGGCTTCATATCTTTGACAGTCGCTCTTGAATCCATTCCTGTAGATTTTGAGTCGACTGCTACCGAGATCCGAGCCTCGTGTGAACCCGCCCGCGGTGCACGATAGCCCGAGCCAGGACCAGTACGCCTCACAGCAGTCTCGGACACAACAGAATCCGACGGTCTTGAATCGCTGACTCGGGCAACTGGTCGACTGCCGTCTCGCATTGCGATTTCTGCTTTCGGATCGGGTTTCGGCTTCTTCTTCTTCTCCTTCAGCTCTTTCCCAGAAATCCCTCGCTTCCCACCACTTTTACCAACGAGCGCCGATTCCTCAGGCCGGTAGTTGACATGCGTCCAAAGAGGGTCGGTCTCAGGAATTTGGAGATTGCTCAAAACAAGTCTGGCGGTTCGGGCCATCATCATTCTCTCCTTGTCATCGAGCCCAGTCCACTCGTACGGCCGCACCTCCTTCCAAATCTCAGGCCGCAAAGTCCAATGGCCTGGTCTTTTACCAGGCTCCCCCATCTGCTGTGTGATACGGTGAGGACAATTGGTTACAAGTGGTTTGCCAAATACCTGGCTCAGCAATTGATGTATTTCGCGTCGCCGCGAGTCATCATCATCTCGAGGAAAGATGGCAAGCACTTCATCTAGAGTTCTTTCCTTGATAGCCATGAATTTCAGTACTGCAAATCGAACAGCACTAGAGACAGTCGTAACGGGAGGCGAAGGCGAGACAGGCCGAGTCGACGCTGATGCTCGGGGTTGTTGAACAGGGTTTCTGAACATTGCCGTTGAGGTTCCTGGTGCCTTCTTCTTCTTTTGTGCAGTGGGAAGGGGCTTATCCAGCATCATGATTTCGTGCCGCGCCTCTTTCGCGCCCCGCGTCGCAGACCGCATTTTTGTTTGAATCTTGTCGAGATCACGTTCAACGGTGAATCTCCCTGTAATATTGGCATAGAGTTTCAGAGGCGCCATCGGCTTCGCGGCGGACGAGGCCCGGAGATAAAGATCGTGAGGTTGGCCTTCATTAGTAGAACGCATAGGGAAGAATTGGCCGCCAATCACAAATCCCTGGGCAGTCTAAGTTTGAAAAACAACGCGCGAATTCTGTAAACTATCTCACCAGCTCTGGTCCAGACACGAACTCCAGCCTGGGAGCACCTTGGATTGCCAAGAGAGCGTCCTCCGACATCTTGACGATCATTGCTTGCTTGGGCACGGAGTGTAGGGTGTCTCCTGGCCGAGAATGGCCCTGTACCGACAGCTTGACGTTGGCGGGCAAAGACATCGTCAGTGAGTAGAGACAAAGGGAACGAGACTGGTAGCCGTTGTGACCGTGACGATGGTGTTTCGATCAATATTGTCTGTGATTGACAGACAGCCTATCGAAGACGACTCGATCAATCGGTAGAGTGGCGGTGTTGACAGGTTGCAGAATGATTTCAAATGAGTGCCCAGTGTAGATACGAACATCTCAGCCGAATCTCAAAATTGACGGGCAAAAAAATTCCACCTTATGAGGAAGCGCCTCTTCATACTTCATCAAATACATACAGAGAGTTCGGATTAATCTCATCTATGGAGCTACTATTAGCGTCTCACCAGCGTCTATGGATGAAAATCCATTCTCCGAGGAGCGAGTTATGCGAACAACAAGCTCTCTACGCTGTCAGACCATGACTTGCTTATACACTATTGCCCAGAATTGTTGTCTTACTTTTGTATAACCGAAACTCGATTTCGTAGTCTGGTCAGTCACGTGCAACTGCATATGGACATCGGTCCTGGATCACACACGTGCTCACTCACGCAAGCAGCCCTCCTCAACGTCCTCAAGAAAAATGGTGCGTAGCATCCATCGTGAATCTGGCGGGCTTACTGATTCATGTCCAGGCCGACCAAAAGACGACACCGACGAATCCCATGAAGGAGCCGAAGATTGAGAAGCTCGTCATCAGTGCGTCCATCGCGCCGTTTCAAATGACCTCCTACTTATGACTTCCAGACATCTCGGTGGGCGAATCCGGTGATCGTTTGACTCGTGCATCCAAGGTTCTGGAACAACTTACTGGTCAAACCCCCGTCACATCGAAGGCTCGGTACACCGTCCGAACATTTGGCATTCGCCGTAACGAAAAAATCGCCGTTCACGTTACCATACGTGGCCCGAAAGCTGAGGAGATTCTTGAGCGTGGCCTCAAGGTCAAGGAGTACGAGCTCCGCCGACGCAACTTCTCAGAGACCGGAAACTTTGGGTTCGGTATCCAGGAGCACATCGATCTCGGTGCCCGGTATGACCCTGGTATTGGTATATTCGGAATGGACTTCTACGTCGTGATGGGTCGGCCTGGTGCTCGAGTAGCTCGCCGGAGGCAGCAGAAGACTCGTGTTGGTTTCCAGCACCGCATCAAGAAGGAGGACACCATGAGCTGGTTCAAGCAGCGTTTCGATGGTATTATCCTTGTGCGTGACTTCTTCTGTCTCTTGTCCACAGAAGCTCAGGCTCAGAATTGCAGAAATAAATGCCTCGCTTCGTTTCTATGCTACTTACTCTATGCACACATGCAATCGGTCTTACCTGCTTGAGTCCTCGTCTTTTGTAACAGAACACTTGTGCATGAAACTCGGGTAGGTTTTCACGAAACGTGACTCCCATTCCCAGCTTGGGATCGAACGCTGCTGTAATACAATGTAGATCCGAGCCCATAAGTTGTACACAAATCACAAAACGTTGTGCTGCGTATGCGAAAGATCCGTACTGGTGCCGATCTGGTGATGAGGTTATTGATTGAAGCTTGTATACTATTATTTGCTAGCGCCTTCATCGCGATCTGATTTTTCTGAGCTGCTCACTGCCTGCAACGCACAATGTCTCGATTCTTCAGGAACGCAAACGACTCCGATTCTGAGTCCTCTGATGAAGAGGAGGAGGTGCTCATGTCTAGTGACGATGAGGCACCGGTCCAGCAGCGTCCTGTTGCTGGTGCTCGAGGCAATGCTATGGACCGTTTCCTGTACACTGCCGGAGGATCTTCTGACAGCTCCGACGACGATTCAGAAAGTGACGATGACTCGGACGACATCGAAAGTGATGAAGAAGAGCCACAACAAGCCGTTCGGATAAAAAGCGCGCAAGAGAAACGGTTGGATGAGATGGAGGCAACGGGCAAGGTCATGGAAAACGCTTTGAAAATCAATGACTGGGTCGCCATATCAAACGGTGTGTCGACTTGAAATTCATCGGGTTGTTTCGTCAACTTTTGGCAGAATTCGATAAACTTGCGCGTATGATTCAGCGGCAGCATAACGTCTCGGAACCGATCCCACCCTTCTACATCCGGACTCTGATCAGCCTTGAAAATTCCATCAACAATGCTCTGGCCAAGGAAAAGGAGGCCAAGAAGAAAACTAATGCCACCAATGCCAAGGCCATGACCGCAATGAGGCAGAAAGTCAAAAAGGCACTGAAGGAGTACGAGGGCGATGTTACCAAGTTCAATGCTGTCAGATTTTCCAGAAAGTGTATCGATTCTAGGAAACTGATCCATTATCAGGATCCTGAAGCCTTTGAACGCGAATACACCGCCCTGCTTGTACAAAGCGCACCGGCACCGACAGCAGGTGTACCCCGACCGTCAACTACACCTGCCGACAGAGATGCTGCCGATGACGGATTCACGACTGTTTCCAAGGGCGGAAAGTCACTTCAGTTTTCTGCAGATGTGGTCCTCAAGACGCTTCAGGCTGTCCAGGAAGCTCGCGGCAAAAAAGTCCGTCAGGATTCCGTATACTCTATACTCGTGGCGCTAATTGCAGTTCCCAGAACACCGATCGTGCTGAACAAATTCGAATCCTCGAGAAGCTGCTCGAGGTCGCAGCAACCCCGTACCAGCGACTCAGGGTGTTGCTCTCCCTTGTGTCCTCGCGATTTGACTACAACTCCTCGATCACATCCCATATGTCGATCGAGCTCTGGCTGGCTGCCCAACGGGAAGTCGATCAGCTTCTCGGTCTAGCGATGTCCAATCCTAGCTATGTGATCCAGGAGGTCACGGAAGACTACGACGAGTTGAAGGAACGCAGTCCTGAGGACCCTGAAGAACAGGGCGGAATAGTCCGTGTCCGGGGCAGCATCATCAGTTTCGTGGATCGCCTGGACGATGAATTCACGAAGAGCCTACAAAACATCGATCCCCACGGAACAGAATACGTTGATCGCTTGAAGGACGAGAAGGTCCTCTACTGCACGATCTGTCGCGCCCAGGCATTCTACGAACACTCCAAAGGAGATGAGCCTCTTGCTCGTGTTATCATGAGAAGGCTCGAACACATCTACTCCAAGGTGTGGCGTCTGACTGCGTCTGTAAGTATACTGCTAATGTGTTGTCTACAGCCAGACCCTGTCGTTCAAGTCTTGGAGACAGCCGTGGACACATCGGCGCTGAAACCCTCCACCATGCGATTGTCGCTTCTGGGCGCAACTTCGAGCCTGATTCACGATCTATGCGTTCATCTGTACAAGTTTGGCAACTCACTGCTGCGCACCCGCGCCATGCTCAGCCACATCTACCATTATGCACTGCATAACGACTTCCATACGGCACGGGACATGCTGCTTATGTCCCATTTGCAGGAGACGATCCATTCTGCCGACGTTGGAACGCAGATTCTGTACAACCGAACCATCGTGCAATTGGGTCTGTGCGCTTTCCGTTGCGGTCTGATCAAAGAGGCGCAGGCCACTCTGCAGGAGATCTCGACGACGCAGCGAGTGAAAGAGCTGCTCGCTCAGGGCCATACTCAACGTTTCCAAGTCCTGACCCCGGAGCAAGAAAAGGCAGAGAAGCAGCGTCAGATGCCATTCCACATGCACATCAATACCGAGCTACTGGAAGCAGCCTTTCTGGTCTCCAGCATGCTGATCGAGATCCCTCTGCTTGCCAGCATCGATTCGGAAGAGCTGAAGCGCAAGGCGATATCCAAGCCGTTCCGACGTCTACTGGACTTTGCTGACCGTCAGGTGTTCACTGGCCCTCCAGAGAGCACACGGGACCATATCATGCAAGCCAGCAAGGCGCTGCAAGAAGGCGACTGGGAGCAGTGTCGCGATCTCATCCAAAGCATCAAGATCTGGAGTTTGATGCCCGAAGCAGCATCGGTGAAAGACATGCTCGCTCAGTGCGTGTGCTCGACTGAAAGAGACTGGTGCTAACTCCCATCAGCCGTATACAGGAACAGGGCCTGAGAACTTACCTATTTACATTCGCCCCGTATTACACGACGCTTTCTCTGTCCGTACTTGCGCAGACGTTTTCCCTTCCGGTGCGGGCAGTGACATCGATCGTGTCGAAGATGATCTGGAACGAAGAGCTTCCTGCCTCGCTCGATCAGTCCAGCGGGGTCGTCGTCTTCCACATTATCGAGGTCACACGCACGCAGCAACTTGCTCTGTCAATCGCAGACAAAGTTGGGGCCATGGTCGAGCAGAACGAAAAAGCGTTGGATACGAAAATGGGTGGCGTCGGTGGCTGGGGCGACCGCACCGAGGGTGCAAAGGGAGAAAAACGTGGCGAACAGACGCAAGAGCGTCGCGGCCGTTCTGACCGAACGAGAGGCGCCCGAGGTCCGTGCTCATTTTACGAGTGTACGCATTCTGACCCGTATCTAGGCGGCGCTCGGGGCCGAGGAGCAAGATTCGCGCAAGGCTTGGGTAACGAAATGCCGTCGAGGACAGGATAAGCATCATCTGCATTATGTATCGTGTACATTGACCATTAACTGCTATCTCTTTTCTCTTCAATTCTCGACTGAAACAGTGCTTCTATTGTACATGAGGGAGGGTGCGTATGATAAGGGTGGAAGTGCCTGTCAGGAATGTATTTGTTCAGGGTGCCAAGAGAGCAGAACTGGAGAGCAAAAAGACAGCGACGTGCAGCAAATGAAACGATTAAGGAGAAGGAAACCCTCCAACGATATATGGGTGATTCATCGCGCGTTTTGCTAGACAAAGATCAGCCGACTTCATAGATCCCCAACGCATCTCACCTGAAATACGCAGTGCAGCATCGTAAACGAGGGTTTGCTTCGGAACCACTGTTCAGGCAGACGCAAACGGTGTAGAAGGGTCTCGTACCCTGAGCAGATCGACTCCATCTTCATCAAGGGACGGCACCACCCGCGCTAGGTCCTGCGCAGTCCATTTCGGAAATGTCGCCTTGTAATCTGGCAACTTCTCGATTCCAGGCCACATAGTCTCGTTCGGAGTGCCCATGATGCTGTCACAATGTGTCAGTTTTAGATCTTCTCCCCAGATCATATAGCGCACCGGAAAATCCGGAAAATTTGGTCAATTTCGGAGTCTCCAGGAAACAAGGGTGCCCCGCGCATGGCCATCTCAGCCAGAATACATCCCACACTCCAAATGTCAAGTGATGTGCTGTAATTCCGAGCACCTAGCAACACTTCTGGCGCTCGATACCACAGAGTGACCACCTGAGTTGCAAATCAATCAATCAACAAGTAGTTGGGCACAATGTCGCACTTCGTGAGTGTATGTCCTCATCGGTAGACCAAAAGCTCGAGCAAGTCCAAAGTCTGCCAATTTGAGGACTTCACTATTACCATGTTCATCGCGCTGGCCTGTGGCATCCTGTGCGATGAGAAGATTCTGAGGCTTCAGGTCACGATGGAGGATGCGATGTCCGTGACAAAATCGCAAGCCAGAGACCATATGTTGAGTGAATTTCTGACGAAGATATCAATACATCCAGAAAGTGGGGTATCACGTGGAGATAGAGATCTGAACATTGGAGGATTACACGCCCACGCGATCAGACGCGCTAATTCACGCGACCAGTGTGACTGTCGATCAACAGCGCCCAAGTCTCTATGTGGAGATCTCGTGCCAAACGATAACGCGCCAAATAAGCGGGGCGAGACGCAACGGCACATGATACAGAGAAATAGGAATCCAATGAATCAAACCAAGAAAGCATGGAATCAAGCTACGGTCAAGATTTGAATAGCAGTTTCGATCCATGTCAACAGCAAGCGAAAGCATCGCTAGCAGCAAATGAGCAGATAAAGGAGAGATACGACAGCGGGAATGAGAACGAGACGGGTGCACACAGAATCCGGACACCAGGAATGATGCATGTACGATCGACAGATGCGCAGGAACACCATCTAGCAAGAAACAGTAACGAGGATACGGACCTTGACAATATGGGGTGCAATGGGCGACTGGTCGCGATTGCCGTTCTCGATATAGCGCTTGAGATCGACGTCTAGAAACTCGAAAACGAGGTATAGTCGCTGGTCGGCATGAACAATATCAAGTAACCTGGAGGATCTGTTGAGCATGTATGGCGAGCCACGAAAGAGATCAAACGCGCCTGACAATATAAGGGCTGTTCAACTCCCTCAGTAGACTGATCTCTCGAATGGCCGTGCTCGGTATGCCCTCGTCCTCGGACTCCAGACGAATCTTCTTCAAGGCTACGACGGCCCCCGTAGGTTTGTCGTGGGCCTTATAAACGACACCATACGTGCCTGAATAGGAACGCGATGGGTCGAGGCGACATGCATCTGTCGCGGCCTGGACACACCTTCACCTGGCGAGCTATGAATAAGGAGCACAATAGGAGACCGCAAGAGACTTGCCAACTTTCTCCACCTTTTCGTATCTGGAACGATGTCGAAATGAGAATTAGCCGTCGACGAAGGGCTCGCCGGCTCACCGATCCATGGACTGTCTGGGTGGCAAAGACTGAGTGGTAGCGCAAGAAGCGGATCAGGCGTGAAGCGTTATGTATGAGATGTAGGAATTACCTCACAGGGGATCAGGATGGGTGCCAGGTGGCGAGTCGACAAGTAAGACAAGACAGATACGAAGAAGACAAGGCGACGCGTCTGAAACCGTGTTCCCAGTCCTTGTGTCTTCCATTCCTGACCTTCACAGCCACATATCTCGCAGCTCGGCAATCGATTGCAGAATCATCTCTTTCAGTTTCACTTTTTGCCGCGATCAGTCTATGTCCGCACGTGAGAGAAAGCTTGCAGGCTACGGCTGTTTATGACTACTGAACGAATTAAATGTCTTCGAGGCTAAAGCCGATTTCTCAAGTGTGTGTCGCTGGCCTGTTACATGAAAAGGAGACGACTGGTTTGCGCCATTAATCAGAATCGCCTCTGTCCCTCAACTCCTGCAGACTCCTGCTCGAGACGGTGGCACTGGCGTTTCTAAGAATATTTAGATGTATTTTATTAGATTTTCTGCATCAGTCAGATTCCTCTCCATCTGATGTCGCGGTATCGGTTGCTGCTGTCCAGTCTGAAACCTCGAGCTTCTCATTTTTGAAAGTCTCTTCCCATGGATAGTGAGAATTGAAAACCAGATGGGGCGAAATACAGACGGACCTCCTGCTGCCGCTTCATAGCCAGCTTGTGTCACACAACGGACGAGCTCGCCCTTGGCCCCAACTTTGGTGTTCTTCCCCAGAATACACCCATCCAGCTTGACACTGGAAGAAAGTTAAAACATATGCGGTAAGTGTAAGCGAGAGAGGAAGGGGCGCACCCGTCTTCGACGACACAGTGATCGAGCAGCACGCACCCTATAATCTTGACCATTTTGCCAATTGTGCAATGACGTCCGATGACGGATTTCTTGACAGTCGTCCGTTCGTCGATTCTGGTGGATTGGCCGATGATGGTGTCCCCCGATATCTGAGCCTTCTGGTCAATCAGAGCTCGATCCTTGGGGTCGGTGGGCAGTGCATAACTAGCAGACGACAATGACTGATTGCGATCAGCATCTGGATCTGTTCGCTGTATTGGGAGCGTACATGTCGATTCAGTTCCATGAAGGAGTGTATATTGTTCACTCGGGCGATGATGCCCTTCCCGGCTGGATGAACATAGAGTCCCACCCGAAGACTGGGAGCGGGCTCAATGCTGCCCTCAACGCCATTTGGCGACTGCGGTGCAGATGTTGCACTACTCTTGTTTACGGAAAGATGCTGTGTTCGGTGCTGTGAAGGCACGGAACCAAGTGTCGAATGTTTCAGGGCGGTATTTTGAGATCCGTCCGCAGAACTGGCGAGGACTGCAGAAAGCTCAGTACAGCGGTCGACTACTCGAGGCAAACGGCCATACTGTGTTCATATCTTTGTCTTTTCCCACGTTGGTACTGGACCTTGCAGAGCCACGGAAGAAATTCTTCCCGAAAAGAATCGAAATGCTCTTTCTCGTGCAAGACATCCAAGACAGAGCGCTTGCAGATATATACATGCGAGTCTTGAACATTGGAGGATAGAGACGTTCTCGGATACCTTGGAACGTAAGTCATAAGTGTCACCAGCCAAAGAACGTCATACTTTGCAAGTAAAGACATCCTCAATTCCACTTCTTCGGAGTTATTATCCAGATCGTCGGCAGTATCCACATACAGAAGTGTTTCGGAACTGCGATCCCATACAATCGAGGTAGTGGGTGCGATCTGTCCCCACTCGTCCGGGGTCGTGCTTTTTTCGGCTTTTGTTGGTGTGAACCAACATGTTGTAGCAACGAGACCATCAGACACCGAGTCTACCCGGAATCGATTCAGCAGGGTAGTGAGGGGTAGAGATTGAGGTGGGATGAAGTCGCAAGGCACGAGGATGAAATCCCTTGGGATCCTCGACGCGAAATGGCGCAAAATAGTGCATGTTCCGACTCCGCTGTCAGCAGTCTCCTCATATGACTGAATATCGACATGAAGGGAGGCATATGGATGCGAGAGGATGTGATGAGAGATAGCCGGGCGATGGATTGTAGGACAGATCAACAGAACATCTGTAAGCTACGATGAGTATTGCTGAGAACACATCGAGGAGACCGACCTTTGACACCAGCTTGGTCCAGCCAGGAGAGTGTGTAGTCAACTATTGGGATATTTGCCAAAGGAAGTAGAGCTTTAGGGCATGCTTCGTCGCCGTGATCACTGGTTAACGGCGTAAGTCTGCACAGGATGAGGGCGTGTTCCCGGGTCGACAATATATTGAATTACTCGTTGCCGAAGCCCGCTAGAAGCACGCCCAAGAACTCTGGTGGGACGAGTTCAATCTGAGGGTCCATTTCGAGCATTTTGCAATGTGTGCGATCAAGATAAGTTCAAGGCTCGGCTGACTCGATGCGGACATGATCAGTTTGACAGGTGGCTGTACCATACCTCATGAGTGTACACCAACTCTACAAGCGCTTGGAGACCGTCGGCAAAGGCGCCTACGGCAGCGTCCACAAAGGCATCGATCGTGCAGGGAACATCGTTGCTCTTAAAATCATCAATCTCGATATTGAAAGCGATGATGTGGGCGACATTCAACGCGAAGTCGCGCTTCTGACACAATTACGCGATGCACCTAATATCACCAGATACTATGGCTGCCACATGGATGGCCCTAGAGTTTGGATCGTTATGGAGTTTGCACAGGGAGGCAGCGCTCTGTCTCTCATGAAAGCTTCTAGGGATGGGTGCTTGGAGGAGAAGTTTGTGAATGTCATCATCCGGGAGGTCCTAATTGCCTTGAGCTACCTGCATAAAGTCCCCGTCATCCACCGAGATATCAAGGCTGCCAATGTCCTAGTCACGGCTACCGGAAAAGTGATGATATGTGACTTCGGTGTATCTGCGCTTTTGAGTACGGCTGGGAGCAAGCGAAACACCATGACTGGTACGTCGTCATGTTCCCGCCGGTCAACAAACTCAGCGATTGCCACCATCAGGCACCCCATATTGGATGGCGCCTGAAGTTGTGCAGAGTGTACCTGCTTACGATACCAAAGCCGACATTTGGAGTTTGGGAATCATGATCTACGAGATGTTCAAAGGCAGTCCCCCGCACTCGAACCTCGAACCTTTCAAAGTGATGGACCTCATTCCGCGCGTAAAGCCTCCTAGACTCTCAGACAACGAAGGATCCAAGGACATGCGCGACTTCATGTCGTATTGTTTGAAAGAGTCCTCTACCGAAGTGAGATTCCATCGTGTATGCTCCCCACCGCTAATATACGCCCAGCGACTCCCAGCGGACGAGTTGCAAAAAACAAAATGGATCAAATCTGTTTCTAAAGTGGGAACCACGGTTTTGACCGAGCTGGTGCGACGATTAGAGCAAGCTGGGAGGCGTGCAAGTCTCGCCGAGCCGTTGGAATGGGAGGAGGACGAGTTGAGAGAGTGCGCATTTGTATTCTATGGAAGTGACCTCCTCACTGACTCACTCAGACAAGAGGGCAGGATCGATGAGGACATCAACCCTTGGGAGTTTGACACCGTTCGTGGTAGCGCTCTGCTCAGTCAAGATTTCGACGTGCGTCGCCTTCGCGATATCGATGGCGAGAATGATCAGATGCAAGCTACGGTGCGACCTCCAGCAGCGCCCTTACCATCTTCACTGCGACTTTTGTTCGAAGACGAAACGACCGCACCGACAGAGCAGTTCAGAGTCACGCCATTCCAAATTCCTCTGCAACGCGACACACCTAGCCCACCGAATCACCTGCCAGTTCCGTCATCAGGATCTCCGAGTAGAGACAGACCGCTGCTCAAACGCGGCCTTACTGTGGACAACGTGGCTGACGACCTTACTGCCAAAAAAGGCACATTCGCATTCCCGCCTCGCAACGTAAATCGATCTCGCTCCAATCTCGCCGATGAGGAAATCATCAAAACAGACGTAATCGAGGGCTCGGGAGCTAGAAACAGTTATCGAAGCAAAGGTCCTCCCAATATCGAAATTCCCCCATCCGAGCATATTGCGTTTGACCTTGCGAGCCCTACTCACCACGCTGTCCCTTCTTCGGCTTCTTCGACGGTTTCAAGGCCTGTTATGAGCCGGAAACGATCCCAGAGCAACGCAGATGGTCCGGGGTCGGCATCATCGAAGGAAAGAGATGAGAACCGGCGCGAGTCGCCGAATCTGTTCCAATTTCCTCCATCGCAGAAAGCTGTATCACCCTCAGTACCGGATGTGACTGCTCTGCAGCTACCCAAGCCACACAACAGGACATCCCCGACTCACGCCAGTGCTTCCCCTCTTCCGGTTTCGCCCGTTGCACATCAGGCCACTCATTCACTTGACATCGTTGGGGCGACTCGACGATTCCCAGCTGCCAGCCCTCGCCCCGCGCCCAGCATGATCAGGACAAGATCGGCCACGGCACTTGCTGAAGGTACTCCTGTGAGACACAATCGGCCGGCTGTCGATCAACCACTGGTTCCGCCCATCAAGCCTTTTGCTCGAGGAACAAGAGAGCGAAGCGGAAGTGATGCGAGTAATCAGAGCTACACTCCTGGTCTTGGCACGCCAGGGCTGAAGGATGTGCTCAAGGTGCGTTGTCCTGACTATTGCTCGGTGCGTCTCAGACCGGGCTCGTAGATCCCCTCTTTGTCGTCGGAGCATCACTTGGGCATATCTGATCTGCTTCCTCCATCGCCTTCGGCCATGACGTACAGCCCAAGAATATTTGCACCGGGTTCCAGTCAATTAGCATCTTCAAGCACGGTGCCATCAACTCCGGAGCATGCGGTCAACCGTCCAGTCTTCACAGGCCTGTCTAATACCCCATTTTCACTCGGTCTGCCCAAGTCGGCTTCGCCTCCGCCAATGCTCTCCGAGCCGTTGCATTCACGCTCCCATCGACCAACGACTTCTTTTGCATCGATTTCGACCCTGGGGCCTGTCATTCGTCCGCTAGATTTTGCGGCAGTTATCGACAGCGAGAATACACACGCTGAGCTGGGACGCGCGATCGAGGATCTCTCTCAATGGCTCGCGATTGTCGAAACGGGGCTTAGCACAATGTTGGACCCAACTCCATACGCAAGTACCATTGCAGAAGAACAAGAAGGGCCTGCCACCGAGCTCGAAGAAAGTGATCAATGATATGTTATTACATTTGGATGAAACCGTGGGTGGTGAGGTATTCCATGATAATGCGAACGCTTTCCTGCACGTCATTCTCGTCCGTTTTTATGTGGATTTCCGGGTTTTCCGGCGCCTCGTAGGGCGCAGAGATTCCAGTGAAATCTGGCGCAATGTTGGCGTGATAGGCAACGGACAAGAGACAAGACAAAGACATCACACACCTTTGATCTCGCCTGCGCGAGCCTTCTTGTACAAGCCCTTGGGATCACGCTGTTCGACAACGGAGATCGGCGCGTCGATGAACACCTCAATGAAGGCTAGGGAGGCCTTTTCGTGCAGGTCGCGGGCCATGGCGCGATCGGCTCGGTAAGGTGAAATGAAGGCTGTGGGGGTGATGCACGACGCATCCGTAAACAGTTTTGAGACCTGTAGCATACACATCTTTTTGAAACACTCGTCGAGAACACGGACAATGCACCCTCACCTCTCCGATCCGGCGAATGTTCTCCACTCTCGACTTTTCATCGAAACCAAGATCTTTGTTGAGGCCGAATCGGATGTTGTCGCCGTCCAAACGATAGACGAACTTGCGCAAATGCAGCAGATGTTGCTCCAGCGCGCAAGCGATCGTAGACTGGTTGTCGTCAGAAGAAAATAAGTTCTGGTATCATAGGAATGGGCGAACCTTGCCACTAGCACTGAGGCCAGTGAACCAGATGGTTATCCCTCGTTGTCCAATGAGAGAAATGCGCTCGTCGCTCGAAACAGAGCCAGGGTGGAATGTGATGTTAGTGGCCATGAGGAAAGTAACTGCAGCAAGTGGTCGCAATTGAGAGATATAAGTATTGGGTGTTGTGCCAAGGAAGTCGAAGTCGCCGCCAAGAGTCCAGCGACGAGCGTAGTCCGATGGCCCGATGGTGGCTGTAGATATACTAAACGCTTGAGATGCTTCAAGATGGTGGGAGGAGTAAATCTCTCTGCCGGCCGATCAAGTCCGACACCCACGACTTTCGGGTCAGTGGCTGCGACCGGGCCGGAATAGACCAGAGCGAACCAAATGACCGTGAGAGTGCTCACTGGCAAATCCTACCAGTGGCCATATGATTTCGGTCTTGTCGCCCGTTTGTCAAAACTTCACACTGGAGGGAAAGCAGATACGTTCGGTGCTTCCGCCGACGGGCCCCACACGATCCAGCTTCTAATTGTTTTAAATCTCATTTGATGCATGTGGCTCGAGCCGAATGGGTTGCAAATGGGCGACAACCATCTTCGCCTAAGCAAGTAAGAGCTAAACTTGTACTACGCCTGGAATCTTCCCTCCCACTGCTTTCCGTCGTTTTCCTTCGTTTCCCAGGCAACTAGCGCAGCTTCATCCCACATCTTGCCGGCCATCTCTCCATCCTTGCGCAGGAATGGACGTGCCTCCAGCTCGGGTGGGAGATACGTGTTGGTCACAGGGTGTCTGCAGCGGAATGAGCAGATGGATCGCAGCACAACCGCCGACGTACGCGTAATCTGGGTTGTAGCGGTAGCCTTCTCCGTACCCGATTGATTCCATAAGCCCCGTCGGGGCATTTCTCACTGCCAAGGGCACAGCCAAAGTTGGATGTTCGAGCGCGGCTGCCTCGGCTTTCTTGTAGGCTTCGTAAGACACGGTCGACTTGGGTGCCTTGCTGGAACAGAATGGATCCCTCGATGACTGGCGGCGACTTTCCGCCTACCTCAGATAGACAACAAGATGAGCCAGGTTGATCCGACATTCTGGCATCCCAACGTGTTGGCAGGCAGTCAGGGTGGCTGTTGCCTGGTCCATTCAACGGCGGGTCCGGAGTGTATGGCAGAACGTACCAAAGGCAGAGCATGACTATCCGCCAGTCCGATGTCTTCACTGGCACAGACAACCAGTCGCCGACAGATGTAAACAGGATCATCGCCACCAGTCAACATCCGAGCCAGCCAGTACAGCGCTGCGTCGGCTTGAGAACCCCGAATGCTCTTGTGCAGTGCTGAGATGAGATTGTAGTGGTCTTCGGCCGTGTCATAATTGGTGGCTGCAGACCGTCGGATCAGCGCGATTGTCTTTGCTTCATCGCAGTCTTCAGGAACTTTCAGGGCAATTTCGACGAGTGAGATAGCAACCCGGGCATCCCCCGATGACATTCTTACAATGGTTTCAACGACTTTATCAGCGAGCCCATGAGAGGACCCCGCGTCACGTGAAAGGCGGTCCAGCGACTGGGTCACGATGTTCTGAATGTCTCGGTCCTGGAGGCGGTCCAAGGCAAACACTCTGTAAAACGTCCGACCGTGGTATTAACGCATCTGGAACGACTAACCGACATCGGCTGAGAAGTGCACCGTTCAATTTGAAGGACGGATTCTCGGTCGTGGCTCCAATCAACTAGGAGCTCTTGTGAGACGGAAGGTGTATAGCCAGGTACAAAGGACACAGACCTGGATATAGCCCTTCTCAAGAGAGGGCAAAAAAATGTCCTGTTCGAGATTGAGCGGTCCGTCCCGCATCAATTCGCCTCGATCTGCACACCTGCTGTCCTCGGTTAAATCGATGGACTATGTTCCGATGAGCTCTGGGGTTCGAGCGGCAGAGAAGGAACACGCACTTTCATCGAAGAATAACACCGTCTTTCTGCGAAAAGGGCGTTCAACATATGATGGGGGCCAGGATGCATCATCTTACTTGGCAGTCAAAGCCAATGTCGATTTCGCAGCGTCTACAATCGCCCGCACATCGTTGATACTCGCCGTTGTGGCGCTGAGTTCCTTGAACACAGCATCTGTCTGAGTAGCAATCAGCCGTGCAAGAGTCGTTTTGCCACATCTGGCGAGGTTCAACGTCCCATTCCATTCCTGATGGGTAATTAACTCACCCACTAGGACCCCAGAGTATTACAGAGCCAGCGAAGCCGTTTCGAATTAGATCCACGACGTGATGATGACCGACAAAATCCTTGAAAATGACAGGTCGAAGTTTCTCTGCCAATGGCGCAGCGTCTTGCAAGGTGGTCTTGCTCCGCTTCGCGGGGGGGTCACCGACCGACTTGGGAACAGCTTCTTGTGTTTTGCGCTTTAAAGCTGTAGGCGTCATCAGTGCCGAACTTTGGGACGCCATGGCCGGCTTCGACTTGGAGTTGAATATTGGAGCAATTTTTTTGCGGTGACCGACATCGGAAGTATCAGAAGATTGGCTTGATAGTTTCGGCTTGGATTGGGATGTAAATTCTCGTTCAGCGGACACGTCCCGACAGCCTTGGTCGATATGGGCATTGATATTGTGAGATTCCACACGGTTAGAGCAAATGGGACTAAGAAGAGGAGTTGTTCGAACCCGGTCGTACTGGTAGGCCAATGGCGTACCACGTCACTAGATTTTCAAAAGAGTAAGAAAAGATCTGCTGCCACAGATGGAAGAATGTAAGCACCAGTCTCGGTCATCGAAAAGGCAGTAGAAGAGCGCCAATTGTCACGTCACGTTGATTGCCTACATATGTGACAGATCGCGTCATGCAGTCCACTAACTGAAAGCACATGTAATTTCATTCAGAACAGACCCGGAATTAGTTTGTACGGTACTCGAGCACTCCAATTCACCCATTCATCCCCGAAATGCTTTTCCAGCAACTTGTCCTCCGCGTTAGTACGCAGAATCAGGCCACAGATGATAAAAGCCACTATCCCCGTTTGGAGCATCACTGCGCATCTGCCGACCAGCGTGTCCAGGACCCCGCACTCTTGAATCCAGGACCCCTGACGACCATTCAACACTATGTCCCATAATATGAGCGCCTATACATAGACGTACCGGAGCAAAGGAAAAACAAAAGACCCCAGAGACGGCAAGAATGATTCCTGTGTAGCCAGGGTGTCTGACTGCATCGTAAGGCCCGGACTGGACCAGACGATGGTCTGAAGAAGCTGAGTCGGGTGTGTTATTTGAGAATGAAATGCCCACCGTTACGAATGGAGACCTCAAATGTGAACAGATTGCCCAGCTCGCAGTAGCACCAATATCGGATACCGGCACCGACCGCGGTGAGCACGATGCCCGTAACGAATCTACACCCAAGTCAAAGACAACTGCAGAGCTCATGAGAGGGATACATACAAAGGAGAAACCCAGACGATGCCGTTGCTGCCCTCATGCACAAGGACGTCCAGAATTACTCGAGACAATGCGCACTCTGGGAGATAGCTTGCAAAAATAACTAATATCTCTGACAATGCTGCAGCCCAGCACAGAGACTGCGATTCCTTCTTAGCATAACGGAATGCATGAACGAAGCAAAATACCTTGACCAAGAACGGGCCCGATCGTTGTTTGAGTAGAATCTCGACAAGCGCCCACGAGATCTGCTCTGCTTCTGGAGGTGGAGGATGGGGAGGCGTAACAGCAATTTGAAACCCGGCCATAGCGTAGAGAATGCACGGAATTTTGATCCAAGCCATGGTGCACAATTTTACAGGCAGCCAGCTTACTGAAAATTATATGTACGCACTCGCCAGATTGTATCCAGATCGTGTCCGAGATTCTCGCAGCAGATGACAGCACAGGCCGGCCGCCTGACTGGTCTGCGGCTCCGCCAGAGGGTTGAATTGAGTGGTTCTAAGCTGTTTCCAATTGTCCCTGGGTGGCGCCCGCTCCCCGACAACAAGGTTTATATCCGTGATTTCAATACCATTCATATCCGTCCACGAGGCTGAATCCGCTCGGGGCAATGCTGTTGGTCCTGCGAGCGACCCGGAATGGAAAGAGCCGCTGTAACTTGATGCATTTACGGTCTTACCAGATCCCACGCTCCTCGGGCTAGCAGCAGAAGGCGAGAACTAGGTAGCAACCTCATGATCCAGCTCATGTCAAATTTATTGGGCTGAAGTACACAACTCCAGGATTCTAAACGGATTCTGTGATTGTTTTGAGACATAAGGTACGGCATAATTAAGCCAGGACATACGCTGTAGCACGCTGTTGAGCTTGGTCACACGAGACTGCACACTGAGGTCTACAGTCTTATCGCCAAAATCCACCACGAGGCCACCAAGAACAGAAGAATTGACCTGACTCAGGAGTTCAATGACAGCGGGAAAGGGAAAGATACTGACAGACCTTGTTGGTCACCTTGAGAACTTTGGCCTTCTGACCAGCTTGAGATTGCTTAAGGGCGGTCTCTAAGCGAGAGAGAACATCCTTTGGAAGAGGTGTCGCGGAAGTGACGACGACGGTGAGTTCTCCGCGATACTTTTCTACGAGCTCGTTGAAGCCTTCTATGACGCCTTGCGTCTCCGCAAGACGGCCATTCTCAGAGAGAACGCCGAGGAGATTTTTGGTGATCTCCGAAAGGGACTCCTTCTTGGGGGCTGCGCTCTCGAGATGGGTGTAGAACGAAGCAAGTCCAGCTTTGCGCTCATTGGCAGAGAGTGTGGGATTAGAGATAAAGGCGTTGAGAGCGGCGTCCTGGGTGAGGGCAGAGGACACGGCAGCGAGCTCGGTATGCACCTTGGTCAGCGTCTGCGGCGACTGAGCCAAGGCAGCACCGTAGACGGCATTGGAGTATTTAAGTGCGAGGGCGGACGCAGCACGTTGGCCAAGGGCGGGCGCGGCGCTGACGGCTCTTCGGGCGAACATGGAGGCGGGAAAGGTGACGGTCAATACAAATCCAAACAAACCGTTCTGAATCAAACCTCTCCTGCATTCGCAGGTCCTTCGTATGTAAATGTTATTGAGTGGTTTCCGACCAGTGCTTCGACTTCCACGACTTCATACAAGACAATTCGCGCTCAAGGAACCAAGCCTTGCGTTTCCCACCCGTCCGAACCCCTTACCGCATCAAATATTCCACCTTCCTCGCAATGCCTCCCCGGCGGAAGTGAAGGCAAGATGTTCGTTCCTTCGTTCTTCTAACATCTCATTTCTGCACTGCTAAATGTATTCAGATTTCGAATTGGTTCGAATATATCATCCGGATAAGGCCGATCCATCCGTCTCTTCCGCAGACGCTCATGCACGCTTTCGTGCTATCACGGCGGCCTATAATGCTTTGCGGGATCCGTCGCCTCAAAGTCTAGAAGGAGAATCTGGCGCACCGACGCTCAGGGCTCGTGCCCTGTACAAACGCAATCGGAATCTCTACTCGGGGAATGAGCTTGCGGACGACGGCTGGAAGGACAAGATGATTTTTGTTGGGGTGCTAATGGTAGGTAAGTGCGCTGTCCGGGCGGCACAACCCTGCATTTTTCATTAGGGCGTCGTTCTTTTTGCCGTTCAGAGTGCGAGCACACGTCGATCAATCATCACGGAAAGCATAACAGCGAATCGTCCACCAGGTGTGGCGCAACACGACGCAAGGCTGTCTGAAGAGGTGCGGCTCAGTGCCGACAAGACGGCCGCATGAATCTTCGGGTAGATTGCCTTCACTAGAAGAAAATTGATTGAATATTCTACTAGGACAGGATGTGGATAGATTTGTCAAACAGCATTTATAATTACAGATGAATGAGGTTGAATCAAGCTAACGAACCCATGGGGTCATAACATGGCAGAACAACTGCGTTCCCCGAGTCAAAAATCTTGGTCAGATTCTTGGGAGCCAGGGCTCTGGGCACAACAATCTGATACACAAAGCTAGAAGATATCAATGAGGAGTGGGTTAGGTACGACGGATGAATCGCTCACAGGTCGAACCATGCAGATGTCATGACAAAATACCCCTTGTTGCCCGCGTCCGCTCCCCAAGAATTTTCGACCTTGAAGCGGACAGGATTCCCGTCGACTGGTGGGAGGTGAATGGACGTTTCGAAACAAGGCATCGTTTCGGGCGACTAACCGTCCAAGTGGACTGCACTGATGACCATGGCATGGGTCATAGCTAAACGCACTGGTTGAGAAAGTGGTCTCGCTGAAAGTTGATAGTCCATACCGGATTCACCCGTGACCAAGCGGTCGGCTTTGCTCAAGCCGAGCTTAATGTCGAACGGAGTCTGTTCGAAAAGCAGTCAATTTCGTTGACGGCCTTGGTGAACACAAATTTACTTCGAAGTCGAACAAAGCCGGGTCCATGATACCAGTAGCACTATCCGTGAACTTTCCTACTCACTTTGAGTCACAGACGACTTGGGGGACGGACGAGAAAGACGCACCGATATCACAGCCAAAGAAAACCGGGACTCCAGCCTTGATCATCTTGACTACAGTACTCTTGAGGTTGTCGATCTCAGTGTTAACATCTGGTAATCATGTCAGCCACCAGATCGACGCACTCACACTGGGCTCACAAAGGACAGGTTTGCCACCGAAGACGTTGCCCAGCCGGTCCACAGTGTACAGCGTGGAGTAAGGGTTGCGAGGATCATTGATGAGCGAAAACGAGTCGATGGGCGAATAAGGTTTGGTGGCAAAGGCGTTGAAGAAGTCTTTAGGTGTACCCTCCCAATGACCCGCTTTGCCGTTGGAATCATAGTAATCCCATTCAAACTTTTCATCTGGGTTGGGTGGAACGCCGAGAGTTGCAGTCATCACAGTGTAGATCTCCTTCATAAGCTGCGGGGAGTCAGACGATCCCGATCTACCCCCGTATGCACCTTGCACGCACCTCTTCTTTCTTTGCTCTCAAGGAAGCAACGATTGCCTGCTGTGAAAAAGACTGCACACGGAGCTCTGTATGCATTTGTCGCAGGATCAGAAAATGTTCGCGAAGCTTCGTTTTGAGGAGGGTGTTAACGGGGCCCGAAAGTGAAGAATGCAATGTCTCTGGAAACAGGGACTGCGGCACAACCCCGTAACTGGCCACAAGATTAACGACCATATCCCACTGTCCACCATCAGCGATGATATCGTCGTTAAGGAAGCTGACGACTCGATCGTCGCTGGGAGTGTCGACGAGGTCAATGACGTTCTCAAGGTAATAGTTGGCTTTGTTCAGCTTGTCATAGAAGTACAAATAAGCCTAGAGGAAATTCAACATTTGAGGGGAGTCATACTAATAAGAAACGGAGGGTACCTGGGAAAGTTGAAAGTCTTCTAGGTTAAGCTTGCGCATGATGTCGTATCGCATGACATTGGTGGATGCAAAGATCCAGCATCGACCCGAGCTCTTTTGACTGTGGAGAGTGTCAGAGTGCGAGAAAACAATGGAACAATACGATGGTGCATACGAGGTGACAGGGCCAGCCTTGAAATCGATTGGTGTATTGAAGACATGCACGTCTCTCACCAGGCCAGCGCGAGTGGTGAGCGTCGTGCTGATATTCGAGTGAGACAAGATGTTCCGCGTCAAGGTGGTCTTAGAGCTGGACGAGACTTCTGCCTCCCAACTTGCGAGGTTGGTCAGGGTTAAAGTCCCATCGTTTGACTTTGGGGAGAGAGACAGAGAAGCCAGGGAAGCGGTGGCCTCGTTCAACAGACGCTTTTCCGACTCAATGGTGGAAGGAGTAGCGGTGGGCTTGGAAGGAGCGGAACCCATGGTTGAGAGAAGAGATAAGACTCCGTTGAGCACAGCACATGCGGGGCTTGATAAGGTGCGCGCTGACCCTTGCCGCGGCGGAATAGAATCATTAATCGGAGATGCGTGATTCCGTGCGTGGAAAAGTTGTGCGGAGATCTGTCCCGACTCCGAGGTTCAAATTAAGTCTTGATGCTTGAAGGGGTGTATATTCTTTCGAAGACCTTTCAAAGTGATGGTCACTCCTGAAATGAAGGAGCGGAGTTGGAGTGGATGTGGTCTCGCAGATACTTGAGCTGCGATCTTTACACTTGTGGCTCGTGGACTGGTGGGGCAGGTTAAGGAAGCGGCACACTAGATAAAGTCTGGGGGATTGCCAACTCTAATGCATCTAATGGCTAGCACTCTGAGCTGCGCTTGTCCGGTTTACCGGCCCGAATCAGCCTTGCTTCCATCATTATCGTCTATTTATGTGGCAGTGCCCCCCTCAATGCACATCTTGCTTCAGATCCTCGCTATTGCCACGGCACTCATTGGTGCAGGGTACAAGCTCTGGCTTGAGCCTCAGCTCATTCATCTCGGCGTCATTGGACGTGTCATTTCCCCTGTGGGAAATACGGCGTGCACCGTCCTACCTGAACTCAGTGCCTGCGAAAGTGTGTGGGTTATATCAGCGGGAGCACTGCAGCTCACTGAGCACAGAACTGGTACTTCATCCGCCTAGTGGAATCGTTTATCTTGCTTGTTCGACTCCTGAAAGCCGTAAGCTGTTCGAGTGCGGGTGCTGGAAGTGAATTTCAGGGTCTTTTCAGGCGCGTTATGGATGCCCGCTGTCCAACAACTCAATGCTTCTGGTCCGGACATCGACTACTTGGTCATGTATAATCCCGACTCAGGCGTCATTCAACGATTGGAGCCTTCCTTGTCGGGACTTTCCGTCCATGGCATGGACGTTGTGGCCTCGAGCTCCAATCCCGCGGAACTATTCATCTATGCCGTCAATCACCGGAAACCGATCGGACCCAAATCAGCGCTAACGGCCGGCGCAAACTCTACGATTGAAATATTCAAGACAGTTGTTGGCAGTGGACAGATTCTTCACGTGCAGACTGTCCACGACCCGGTGATTATAAGCCCCAACGACGTAGTAGGCAGTCCGGATGGGTCTAGTTTCTTCTTTACCAACGATCATGCTTCAAAGCTGGGGGTGGTAAGATTGATAACTTGAATTCGTGCGACTATTCACTAGTGCACAGAGGCGGCATTTGGGCATTCTTGGGCTCGATCCAGGTTCTGTTGGCTGGTGTCATGTCTCATCTGGTCCGCATTCGCTTGTTAACCCCTTCACAATAAGAGACTCTTCTGACATTGCCAGGATGCAAGGTTGTGGCATCGGGAATACACGGAGCCAATGGCATCATCGGTTCACCCGGAAACAGCACGTTCTTCGTTGCCAGCACGTTCACTGGTGGTGTTACCGTCTTCGAGCGGCAGAACGACAATGCATTTCTGAAAACGCATCACATCCCGATTGGTATGATATTGCCCCCTTCTTCTTTGCGCTGATCTCCCCACCTCGCAGACCGGCCAATTGACAACCTTTCGATGGACGAAAACGGGGCTGTCTGGGCAGCTGGTACATTTCCATCCACGTGTCGAGTGGTCGTATAAAATATGCACAGGTATTCCTATAGCTCCTGCGATGCTTCGGCACATTGCCAATCCATCCTCTCTCTCGCCTTCGTCAGCCCATGTCATCGCCATGAATACTGGGCCCGGCTCTTTCTACGGTGAAAAGTACACTGTCACAAAGGTGAATTTCTTCCTCCCGCACACTTGACTCAAACCGCTCTTGTTCGCTGTACAGATTTTCGAGGACGACGGATTGCTTGCACCAGGAACAACCACCGTCGCCTTTGACACGAGACGAAATCGTCTCTTTCTTCACGGTGCGATGTCTCCGTTCTGCTGTCCATTATTTGCTGACCTCAGGTAGGGATTGCCGCACCCCATTTGACGGTCTGTGCTATTTAAGGGTATTTCTGCACTTGCTTGTATTCGATGATTTAGCCAATCCTAAGATGAAACATTCTTGTTCTACAGGCTAAAGCAGTTTACTAGATGCTGCCGGCGCGATTCTACTCCGGATCAGCTTGATTATAGATAGTGGCAATGTGCTTATGGCCATGATTACAGCCACTTTCCATGCAAATCCAATCGTAACAACAAAAGTCAGATCTGACATCGATCAGCTTGACATCAGACACGAGAGAGGTGTGGCTGACCAAAGTACTCTGGGAGGAAAGCAATACTGATCACATAGAAAAAGAGCGTCAACACTTCAGAGATGACCATGTAGACATGCCTGGAGATCCATAAGCGTGGCGCAAACAAACGAGGGAAGAACTGACCAAATTGTTATCTCCAGGGCGACCATAATCAATTCATTCAAGATGAGCGCCGTGAAGGAGATGGAGACGATATGCAAAAACTCGTTTTCGAAGAGGACCAGGGACATGATCATGATCGCAGCCCCTTGGTATACACTGATCATAAGCCACTGGAAGAAGGTTTTGTACGACAAAGCGCGTCCCTAAGGAGAATGAGCGAAAGCCGTGCAATGGAATCTTCCACACCTTGGTGGTTTCTTTGTACAACTCTGGATAGAGAATGGCAAGATCTTCGCTGACGTCCCGGTCCAGCACCAACGAAAAGACCGGTGCCATGGTGTAGACAGTAGCGTAGCCCACCATTAACCAGCCCTGGTATAATGCGATCGGAGCAAAGAAGAATATGGCGGAGAATACGGCCTGCATCACCGAGATGATCAAGCCGCGATGGATTACAAATTGCGCCAGCTTCGCAGACCGACGGTACGAGTTACGACCGTGCCAAAGCAACAGTTTAGTGAGGAAACTGAATTGTGTGACAGAGAAATCGGCGGCAAGGGAGGCTTGCTTGCCCTCCTTACCGACGATTCCAACACCGACATCGGCGGCTTGAATCATGCTGACGTCATTGCCGCCGTCTCCGATGCAGCAAACCCGTTTCTTGGTGTGATGGCGGATTAGACGGGCGACATCTGCCTTTTGAGTCGGCGAGCAACGACAGGCGACAACAGCAGGAAGCTTGGTGGCGATCTCGACGAATTCGTTCTTGAAAAGGTCCAAGCAAAGTTGTAACGATTCCCCGTCGATCACCAAACAGCAGTCCAGCTTCGACTGGAGAAATTCGAGTTCGTTTCTCACTTGATCGGCGGTTTGGACTGCACACAGATAGTCAGCAGTACATCACGAGCACGAGCCATGGAAGAAGTAAACAAACGTTTGGCGACTTCGTGAATATACTGGTTCCTGGCGACCAGCTTTGTCGAAATAGCGATGCAACGAGCCGTTTCAATTTTGTCTCCTGTGAGCATCCATATTTTGATGCCGGCATTGCGCAACAGTTCGAGTGTAGACTTGACGTCATCTTGGAGCTTGTCCTCTACACCGGTCAGACCCAATAGTTCGAGGTCATGCTCGAGACATTCCGCAACGACACGGGCCATGGCGTCGTTTCTGCCCTCGAGACGAATGCTGGCAGAATGGAACTGCTCCTTGAAGTCGGTGTACATCTGCGCGGACAGACGTTTCCGAGCCATCACAAGAGTGCGCAATCCTTCGCGTGCCATATTCGCGGTCTCTTCCTCTAGCCAGTCATTGCGTTGCACGATGCGTGTCATAACAACGTCCGCGCCTTTCTGCAGAAATGTGATCTCGCCAGTCTGGGTGTCCCGCACAACGATGCCCATCCGCTTTGATTCAGAAGTGAACGGAAACAACTCCAGAACATCAAAGGAGATTCGCTCGCCGCTAGGTGTCTCCAAGTCAATGCGCGTACGATCCCGGAAGACGAGTGTGAGGCCGATGGATTGTGTCCATGTGACGATAGCAACTTCATCTGGAGAAGAGGCCTGGTATGTTACAGAGCCGTCGTCATTAGTCACGGGGGTGACCTAGTGAGGATGAGTGGAGGGTATGCAACGATTGGCCAGCTGCTGACATTATGACAGAGAGCCAAGCTCAGGACGACGTCGCGGACTCGTGACGACATATCTCTCCTGCCTCGAGTAGCAAGTTGCGCTCCAGTGGCGAGGGAGTTGGTCTTCCTGTGTGCTAGATTACCATGTCAGGCATTACGTCGGTGCAGCACCACAATTTTCGCACCCTTATCGGCACCGAAAGCAACGGCGAGCTGATGAGCCACTTCGTCCATTGAATCAAATCCGTAAGACATTGTGCCCATGTGTAGTTTTCGCATCTCCATTTCTTTCATGTCTTCAGTCTACATCACGCTGCCAGCACAAAACGCACCGTTTTGAGTGAGTGTACCTGTCTTGTCGCTCAGCAAGTATTCTATGCGACCCAGCTCTTCTGGGAGCGTGCTTGTTCGAACAATCGTGTTCGGGATTTCCGCATCTCCCATGATCTGTTGAGCATAAACTGTTTTCCCCATGTCTAGATTGACACGTAAACTGTGGAAAATCAGTGCAGGATCAAATAATGGAGCGCGCAGTTAGTACCTGATCGGGATGATAGACGAAAAGAGGATGAGAAAGCGGACAATATAGATATAAGCGGGCCCCCGAAAACCGTTGAGAGCCACAAGTACTACCGATAGGACGAATGTCACAGCACAAAGGATCTTGGGAATATTCAAGCGATCGGAGTGGAATATGACTGGAAGCCTACCTTGGCAAGGTTGTTTATCTCATAGTCTAGCAAGCCCACCTTGGTCTCTGGATGGCTGGTGTTCATCACAGCTCGGGTTTCAGATCCTGTATACACTACCAGACCCACAGCAGAGCCCGACGCTAGTACCGTATTGGACCAAAGCACATTTTCGGCGGTGAGGGGTGAAACGGAAGGGATACTGTGTAAAGGCACCGATTCCATATGTTGCGTAGAATGTGAATGTGACATCGCAGGGGTGTTGAGTGTGAATGTCCCGATGAAGGTATGTATGTCTTTGATTGGTGCATCGGCTGCGACTAGATGAGCCACGCAGGAGTGTTGGTCAGATCGCCGCACTTGCCGTAGATCTCTGCGTCCAGACTGATTAATTGAAACTCTTCCAGCTTCTGACACTCAGGGACAGCAACGCGAAGCTTCCAATCTGTCTCTCCGTCCAACTGGTCCGTACGTATGAAACAAGTCCCAGAAGAGTCCGATGTGTGCAAGAGCACAAGGTCTGCAGGAACGCGCTGGTTCTTCTCTAAGCGGATGAGATCGCCGACACGCAAAGATGAAGAGGGCACGGCGCGAGTATTTGCATGCGCATCTATGTAGGCGCTGTTGAGAACCGACGAGCCTTCTGAGGAAGGGTGTTCGAGGATCAGATATCTCTGCGAATTGGCTTCTCGATCTCGAAGATTGCGTTTGTAGTCGTCGTACGCTTCCTTGCCCATGGTTACACAGAGAACGAAGGCGAGAGGGGCGATGTACGTGACGATAAAACCGATCTTGAGAGCAGGTATAAATTGGGATAGGGCGACGAGCAGGAAGTAGAGATTGAAGAAGAACTTGAACTGTTCATAGATGACCAATGGAAGGAAGGTGAGCAAGTTGTACTTTTGATTTCGGACGATATTCGGTGGAAATCTTGCTTGGAACTTGGCTGCGCCCGATCAATCCTAACGAGTGCAAGTTTCAAAGAGTTGACAGACCAGAAGGGCGAACAGGAATTGTTCTCGAGGCATCCTTTTGGACCTTCTTGCGACCCTTCAGTGACCCACCGCGCTTTGGTTGGGGCGACAGCTCGATGCTTGCGTCCACCGGATTCTCCTCCTCTTCGTATTGCGTTCTCTCTTCGTCATATCTCTGATCGGCTAATAAGCCAGCTTCCTCTTCGGAGTCGTCTGTGTATCTCTCCGTACGCCTCTTCGATTTCTTCAGCCGTGACGTCGACGCAGAGGCTGCTGCGCGAACGGAAGAACGCATGGTCGTGGTGTCCTGGGTAGGTAGGGATGAATAATTGAGAGTGTTCAGCCGAATGTTATTCGACATGAACTAGAAACTGCCGATGCGGAGTTGAAACCGTCTGCGAGTGGGGAAAACAGACCCGTCCACGATGGACTCTGCGTCACTGCGTGGTACAACAGTGACGAATGCAGTATCCAAATACGATCAAAGGGCATTGTTGGATCACTAGCGACATACATACACTGATGGGGATCACCAGACTGCTTGCGTACATACTCTCGTCTACATTTTCGAGCGATACTGCTCAGCCAGAAAACTATTTAATGGCCTTGTGAGAAAAAAGAAGAGCAGCTGCGACTCACTCACCCTTCTCCAACAGACAGGGCGCACAGACCAGCCGAGAGAGCCGACACTACTCGACGATCCCACGGCTTGTTCCAATTTAAATAAGAGTAATAGGAAATGCCACCGATTATTCCCAGGTTAATCTGATGGTAATGGTCAAAATAAATACAGGGGATATCAGCAAGGACTGACCATTCCAACCAGACCGCCAAGAACGCCGGGGCGGAGAATCTGCTCTTTGGCGTGTCTATAGATAACAGCACCTTCCTCCTTGGCCTTACGTTCCTCTTCCTGGCCTGCCGGCGTCTTTCGATACGCCTCTCCAATGAAGCCTTCCAATCCAAGTAGTCCCAGGGCCGCCGCAACCGTGGAGTATATCAATCTCGTGTCGCGTCGATAGTGAGGATTAACGTAAAACGCCCTTGCGGTACCCGCCATAAGACCAATATTCACTAAACATGATGAACACGCGAGAGTTGAAAAGCTGTAGTGTAGGGACGCGCACCTAGGCCAATCAACCCGCCAGCGACTCCGGGCCGCAAAAGATAATGTTTGGCCGAGTCGAGAAGATAGATACTTTCGGCTTTGGTCTCGTCCAGTCGATTGCGGCGACGGGGGGCGGGGGCTGGCGGAGGAACTATGTTGACCTAGAGCAAGATTAGGGCAGCGCATTTGCAAATGGTTGTCCCAACCTTCTTTGTGATATCGATATACGGCGAAGATTGTGGTGGGGCCGTATTGAGCAGTGCAGGATCAGGTTTGGGTTGCTGGTCAATGCTGGGAGCATTGTGCGCTGTCACAGCTGCGTATGAAGCCATGTTGATTCAACGTAGGATGTTGAAAAACTCGACAAATGCTGACGTACCTTTTATAGTGCGGGAGCCTCCTGTCCCAGTGCCCCGCGTCACCATGACGTCGTTGGTGGGGTTCAAATTCCCATATTTTGTTTGTATTCTTCTGTGCTACCCTGTGCTACCGTGCTTGCGAGCTTGGCATCTGATTGTTGATCAACATCTGATCAACAGTTCGTGCTCTTGAGAGCTGTCACCGTGGTACACAGCCTTGTGTCCCAGACCATCTGGTCACCATGCAAGTTGACCCTAGGCGTACGATGCGCCAGGACACATTTGACCTGCGCGACCAAATCGCTCATGATGAAGACGGGCGCGGCAACGTTCACTTGGAAGCGGCCAACTACACCAGTACGGACGAGGAGGAACATTCGGTACTGGAAAGCGATTCGGAAGGCGAGGAGAATGAGGAAGAGTTCATCGACGACGACGGTTCATCTTCCCTGTCGATTCCCAATGAGTCCATCGACTTCGACCTTGTCTACTCTCTGCACAGCTTCGCTGCCACCGTCGAAGGACAAGCGAACGTGGTCAAAGGCGATAGCTTGTTCCTCATGGATGACAGTAACAGCTACTGGTGGCTCGTCCGTGTCCTGAAAACCCAGGAGGTCGGTTATATTCCTGCAGAGAACATTGAGACCCCATTCGAGCGTCTTGCTCGTTTGAACAAGCATCGAAATGTTGACGTGCGTATACTGTTCCATTGACCAAGTGGGTGTTCACACAAGTCTATAGTTGGCTTCGGCAACGCAAGCAGAGCTTCAGTCTGATCTCAGTCGAATCCGCTCGGTGCTAGCCCCACAAGGTAGTCAGCCGAGTCCGGCCTCACCAACAAATGCACCAAATGCTCCTCGCACGGGCAACACCGTTCGAAACCCTCTCAACAAGCGACGGACTCTGTGTTTTTCTGCTGAACTAGATGTGCACAGATATCCGCCTGCCGTTTGGAATGAAGAAGAATGGCTAATCGAACGCGAAGAACGGCGTGCCGCTGCCGGGGCTGACTACGATGGTTCTGACTACGGCGAAGATGATGATGGGGATGGCGAATGGGACGTTGGAAACTACGAGTCCGAGGATAGAGAACTTGCGGAGGAGGAGGTCGTCATGCGAAGGATATCTGAAGCCTCTTTGGCGCAGGATATGGACGTGGGTGGACCTCCAAGAGAGCCTGTTCCTAAACTGGTACCTCCTTCTGAACCGGATGACGGCATGAGCTGGGAGAGCGGTGGGGTTTCCATGCAGCAGGGGGAAGAGGCACTGTCGGCTCAAGAATCTCAGTTGCGTAAAACTGGGTCAATGGAGAGGATTACTTCGGACCTTGCCGAGATCACGGAAACGCGGAAGGTCACAGTCACACCCTCCATTGCGCGTGAACCCGTCTCACCGGTGGACAATGAGCAAGAGTTGGAATCGCGCAAGCGACAGCGGGATGAAGATGAAGAGGTGGCACGGAAGCGCGTGGCCGCTAAGCCGGAGGTGAAATCCAATGCGACACCGATGGGCGCACCCGTCAGCTCGACATCAACCCAAGCCAAAGCTGCGAGTCCCGTCAGCGGCGGCAAACTCCGAAAACTTCAGGAACCCCTCGACGACGACAAGGATGGGAAGAAGAAAAAAGGTGGTGTTTTCGGCAGCTTGTTCCGCAAGAGCAGTAAAGAGAAGGAGAAGGGCAAGACACCTTCGATTGGGTCGGAGAATGATCTCAACATTCGTGCATCAGAAGATTCCGGCAGACGACCCTCGAGCAGCAATGCGGGGGATGGGCTCATGTCTCCTACCACGGCTGTGGCTATGCAGCAGCAGCAGCAGCAACAGGCTACGAGCCTCCGCAACTCGACGGATCCCAAACGAATCCAGCAGATGATTCAGCAGCAGCAACCGCAGGGCTCACCGCAGGCTGCGTCGGCGGCATCGCAACTCCGACAGCGAGATCAGCAGCAGCAAGCTCTGTATCAGCAGTACCTCAATCGATCACCGTCTTCTCCGCCGGAACAGCCGTCGTATGGCCTACAGTCTGCTTCCGCCTACATGGGCTCCAGTAGTATGAGCGTTGCGCCCAGCTCATTCAGCAGCCCGTCTTCTGGTCGGCAGCGCCCCGGGTCACTTATTCTCACGCCCTCTGACGGCGTCGGTGTCCCTGAGCTTAGCGTGATTCGGGTCTTTGCAGGCCATGGCCTGCAGACGGATGCGACATTCAAGACCGTACTGCTCAACACCTCGACGACCTCTGCCGACCTCGTCAGACAAGCCGTTCAACGATTCCGGTTGGAGGACTTGGACATGAGCGATTACTTCCTCACGGTCAAGCAGATGGAGGGGTCCAGCGCCGTTCTCAGGGACGAGGAGCACCCGTTGGTCGTTTTTGAAGGTTTGGTAGAGAGCGCACCACGCGTCAAGCGAAGCAGTGTGGGCAGTGTCAGCTCGGTCGCCAGCAATCTTTCCATGCATCCGGCCATCAAGAAGTTGGACATGAACGATTTCACCGACGATTCAGTGGTCAAATTCTACCTTAACAGAAGAAATGCCGGCGACACAACCGTAGACAGCATCGATGCTGCCGACGACACGTTGGTCGCTGAGACCGTGGACGGAGACGATTCTCAAAGATATCTCACCGTCTCGACCACTGCAGGCACAAATGTCCAGCCGGAACGCTTCACTTCCCCTTCGATCAGGTTTGCTTTGCAACTCGTCATCTTTCCTGAAGACCTCCCCGATGACATGCTCTTTGATCCGTTGACTGAGGCGATCGTTTTCAAACACACGCTACGCGATCGAGGTCGTCCGTCAATCAACTCTCCTGGCGTATCCCAGTCTTTGCGCCGGAAGGTTTTCGTATTTCCAAAAAACGTGACTGTGGCCGAAGTTATTGAGATGGGCTTAGAACGATTTGGGATTGAGGAAGGAGTGGTTGATGGTGGTGATGAGATCGAGGATAAGCTTTCCAAACGACGAAGTGCTATCCGTGTTCGATATGGGCTTGCTGTGGATTTAGGTAACGGAAAAGGTGCGTCATTCTTCTCAAATCGTTGCTCGCCGGTCTCAGGGCGTTAGAGCGAGAACTGTCTCCTTCTAGTCGTGTGATCGATGCATTCTCAAGGCCACCATCCTTTCGCTCCCCCCAGACGCAATTTCAGAACAAGCGGCGCTCAGTCGACTCGGCACAGATGCTAGGGACTGTGGAGGATGTTGGTGCCGACGATCCAATATTCATTCTCAGACGAGCAACTGCATATCGGAGTTCGGCTGCATCTCGGCATCGCGTTTCAGGTGGACTGGACGAAATTGCCTTGCAAAAGTTGCACAGAGACTCAGTTGATGGCAATACGATTTCTGGAAGCTCTGCAAAGGATATAATCGCAGCGCAGCGGGCAGCGATGAAGGCCACTCAGGACCGGATTCTGTCTGCATCGACGAGCGAGCGATCAGAGACAAGTCGGAGACAGCCCTCTGTGACTTCCTTGGTGTTGGATGATGTATCTGGACATGTCTCACCTGCGAAACTGACCCAGAAACGTGTGGCCATTCCTCACGACGATTTCGGGGTGTCTCATATGATGGCTATCATCTCGCTGCGCGGGTCGGTCAGCAGAAAGCCTCTTGCTCCCCTGGATACCGTCGATGAGCTGTTATTTGGTCGTCCAATGGATGTGACATCGCTCCATCCCAAGATTCGGTCCATCTATGCTGACGCTGCCAAGGATTTGGATGATATTGACAAGGTCTGTCGCCTTTTCTATCTAGTTCATGTCTCCCTAAATGCTACTTCCAGCTGCTGGATCGATATATATATAATTAGGAATGGCTCGTTATTATTGTCCTTGCGATCTATCTACTTTTTAGCCATCAACGTCTTTCTGTAGGCCTCCTCGAGTTCGGCTTGGACGTTGGGTAATGCTGGCATGTGTGTCTTGTATTCCATACTGAATTCACCTGCCCGGAGAGTGAGACCGCCATAAGAGAATCGCGATGATATAAGCAGTACCTTTGCCTTGGGTGGATCCTCGCAATTGATTGGAGTATCCAAACATGTCGTTCAGAGCAACATCGGCAACGGCCGTGAACTCGTCGTCGCGGACTTCACTGTCGATGATGGTCCCTCTCCTTGTGTTTAGACCCCCAATGACATTGCCTGTAGGTGCCAATAATTGGTCCTGGAGGGACAAAATACTTCAGAGCACTGACTTTGGAACTCTCCGGGCGCCACAACCTCTACTTTCATGATGGGTTCCAGTAGAGTGGCCTGAGCAGATTTGAAGGCTTCGCGGAAAGCGCCAATTGTCGCGTTGCGGAAAGCAAGCTCGGACGAATCGACAGCGTGGAAGCCTCCATCTTGCAGAACAAAGCGTACTCCAGTTATGGGGTTTCCTGTCAGAGTCCCCTTTTCCAGAGCCTCGTAGAAACCCTGTGCTCCAATATAAATATGTTGTGAGCGGCAAGAGAAAAACGACGCACCCGCTCAATGGCCGGAATAAAGTTGGACGGAATTGTGCCTCCCATGATCACATTTTCAAAACCAACGTCCTTACCAGTTTCGGGGTCCATCTCCATAGGCTCAATATATCCAGCGACCTTTGCGTATTGTCCAGCACCGCCGGTTTGCTTTTTGTGCACATAAGTGAATGGGGATTTCTTCATGATTGTCTCCCGAAATGCGACACGGGGTTTGCCGGTGATGCAATCGACGTTGTACTCTCGTCGCATCCGTTCGACGTAGATTTCCAGATGCAATTCTCCCATTCCCGAAATGATGGTCTGCAGTGGGTCATGTTTATGATCAACGAGATGAGCCGAAGCACACAGACCTCTTTGCTCTCTTGATCTATGTGAACTCGGAATGTCGGATCCTCCTTTTGGAACCGGTTCAGCGCACGCGAGAAGTTAGGAGTTTCGATTCCTTGAGGCTTCAGAGCAAGGGATATAACAGGTGCAGGAACAAACATCGAGGTCTGCACACCATCAGCCACTTCTGAGAGACGTCGATGCGCTCGTACTCACCATCGAGTAGCTGGTGGATCCATCCGTGAAGGTGTCGCCAGACGAGCATTCCACACCAAAGATGGCACATATTTCGCCTGGGCCGATGGAATCAATGTCCTACGTCGTGTCAGTTGAGCGGAAGGCGGGAGAAACGCCCACTCGCCTCCATCTCATTGCTGTGCATGCGAACGAGGCGAGGGACTTTCACTTTCTTTCCAGTGCGAGCATTGTAGATCAGATTGGCCCTCTTCAGAGTGCCTTGGTACACCCGGATATATGTCAGCTGGCCAAACCGACCCTCTTCCAGTTTGAAAGCCAGGCCAACCATCGGTGCAGCCGCCGCCGGTTGGAGAGGAACAGAAGGTGAAGCCGCGGGCAAGTTGGTGTCATGGGCCAGCACTTCCAACTCAGATGGATTGGGCAGGTAAGAACAAATGCCATCGAGCAAGGCCTGCACGCCGGTGTTTTTGATTGCAGAACCCAAGAAAACTGGGGAGAACTTGAGCCCGATAGTGCTCCGTCGGATAGCTGCAGCAAGAAGATCATTCGAAGGGAGCTCGTCGTTCAAAAAAAGCTCTGCGATTTCTTCATCAACCTCAGCAAGCTGTTCTATAAGCTCAGTGCGCTTTTCCTTGGCAAGTTCTTGCAAGGATTCAGGTATTTCCTGACTGACAACGACATCGACCCTGAGCAGAGGAATGAGATCACGGGAGAGTCACAGACCATCAACGCACCCTTTCGGCCCTTCGTTGTATATAGCCCGCATACTCACCAGATCCACGACACCCTTGAAGCCATCCTCGACGCCAATGGGAACTTGAACAGCAGCAGCGGGTATCCTGAGCTTAGTCCGAATTTGGTTCACAATGCGCCACGGGTTGGCACCAGGCCTGGGGATAATCATCAGAAGGTATGTGAGTATGAGCCACTGCACTCGCCTGTCCATCTTATTCACAAAGGAAATACGAGGAACGCCGTATCGTCTCATCTGACGGTCCACTGTTGTCGTTTGACTCTGATAAATTCTTGAGCGAGTCGATATCAACGAAACAAACAAACAAACCTGAACTCCGGCAACCGCACAAAGCACCAATACAGCACCATCTAACACACGAAGAGCGCGCTCGACTTCTATGGTAAAGTCGACATGACCTGGAAAGAGGATTGGATACCGCGAGGCGAGACAGTCGAAAACAGGCTAACCGGGGGTGTCAATGATGTTGATGGCGTACTTGGATTTCGTGCCGTCTTGGTTGGTTGTTTCCCAGTCACAGAAGGTAGCCGCACTCTGAATAGTTATTCCCTTTTCACGTTCCAAGTCCATGCTGTCCATCTTTGCTCCAACAGAATCTCGACCTCGGACCTGTAACATAGCTTTAGCTCCGGCTTCCGTATTCTGCATAACGTCGATGATGGTCCCCGGCGCGTCTCACACCTCGTGGATCTCTCGTATACGACCGGTGTAGAACAATATCCGCTCCGTCAAGGTCGTCTTTCCAGAATCTATATGTGCAGAGACTCCAATATTGCGCTGGAAGCTGAGACGCTTCATATCCTGCTGCGTGAGTCTGTGCGCGGGAACGACGGGTTCTTCCAGTGATAATTTAGAAGCTGTGGCCGTGGATGCATGTCGCCATATTTGGGGCCTGTTTGAAGAGACCACAGAGGTCCGTATACACCGGGCAAGTAGCCTGAGCATGGAAAGTGGAAGACACTCAGGAAAAACAGTGACAGCCCCGTGACGCTGATCATTAAGAGGTGATGTGTCGGACCAGAGCGGAGTATGTAGTATTTATATGCAAATCCTTCATATGTGAGTAGGTAGGTACATACATGTTTCGCGTTATGGTGACTTTTCCTCCTTGGCGTCCTTTTCGCTCTTCTTGACAGGATCCTTTTCTTTCTCCTCTTTCCCTCTCTCGTCGACAGAATTCTCCTCCAACTCTGCTCGACCGACAATGGCTTTGTTGTCGACCAGCGCGTGTAACGCAATGACGGCGCGCAACAGACTACTCAAGTAAACAACGAGAAGCGTATCATTCGTGCTGGACGCAAAACTTTCTTGCAGTATCCGATCACTGAGATCTGGCAGCAGATTGAAAGTGTCCTGAAGGTGGTACACGATCTTGTGGTTGACGGGCATGTCGCCGGCAGCGACATCAACGAGATATTTCTGAACATCAGATAATCTGGATTGCAGTCCACGCAGCGATGCTAGCTGTTCTGCGACCCGGGTAGCAAGCGTCGTCGTCGTGCTGTCTTTGATGTCCCGTAGAAGATGTTCGACGCCAATCTCTTCCGCTTCTTCACCTTCAATCGCAGAAGGGACATGCACGAAAGTCTTGAGGGTTTCTGTGCCGTCCTGAAGTTGTGTCATCGATAAGTAGAACTTTAAGGCTTGACAACTTACCTCTTTGATCTCATCTATGGCAAAGTATGCGTCGGTAGGTATGCCGACTGTGTAAGGACGGACGTCGATTATCACCATCAATGGTCGCGCGACAAAGCGTTTGAAAAGGTCGTTGATCTCCTGATCCGAGGCTCGAAGTTTGGGCCCCGTGTGATACCAACCAATAAGCCGTTCCTTAGCTGGGGGAAATGAGAGGCTGTACAGAGAGAAACAGGACGGATGGCGTACCGTTGACCTTCCGAAACATATCATACATTTCCTGCAAGTAATTGTGATCCAAGAACCAGCTTTTGCTATCCTTGTCGTCTTCTTCAAATGGTATGCCAAACGAATTGGCCACGTTGATCGTTTTACCATTGTCCTGACCCAGTAGAGCTCCAATGACACGCTTAGTAGAAGTACGGGAGACGGAGCGAGCATGATGATCCGCGACAGAGAGAAGTACGAGTGGATGAACAACGGCTGTCAAGTTCTGAAGAGTCCCAAGCTGTTCTGTGGTTGCTGCGGGCATGGTGGTGGTAAGAGCTAGTGAGAAGTTCCCTGACGCGACGCGCGGCGCACAAACAAGTACAGACACGACTGACTTCTGAATGAAACCACGAAAGTCGGCGATCCCAACGCCGGGTCGTTCGCGTTCCTCCTCATCTGCAGCTCAGGTTTTTTCCACGATGGTTATATATGCAGATTTCTTAGCAATATTTTGCAGCCTGTTCCTACTCCCGATGTCGACTACATGTCCAAAGCCTTTTCGGACGCCATCAGAGCGAACGATCCGGCTTTGCACCGTGGCGCGCGCGCTAGTGACGCCTCCATTATATCTGGTTCCCCACAATCCACTTCATTCCCTCCTCGTCCACCTTCGATCGCGTCTTCAACGTCCACAAGACCACCGGAACGCGCGAAGACACCGACGACGCGACCTCCTAGCCGACACTCCGATATCTTTGGCAAGAGCATCGCCCGTTCATCTCCGCGCGCCTTTGATTTGGGCGACAATGTCAGAATTGAATCCCTTGGATTCGAAGGCATATTGCGATATCTCGGTGGGATCGACGACAAACCAGGTGTTTGGGCTGGAGTAGAGTTGTCCGGAGGATTTTACGGCAAAGGTAAAAACGAAGGATCTGTCAATGGGTGCGGGAAAACTGCTCGTTCGGTCAATATCTAATCTGCTGCTCAGCAAGCAGTATTTCTCATGCCCACCAAAATGTGGAGTCTTTGTCGCGTCCACGAAACTATCGGCACCCACCGTCGGACCGGGTGCGATCAGCCGACCATCTTCTGTTGCTTCGTCTAGGGGTGGGCGTAACACACCCTCCATATCCGGCCGAACTACACCGTCGTCTGTTATGTCTTTGAGCACAAGCTCGAGGACCCCGAGCAGTGCTCTGTCTACGGGACGTCGAACTCCTTCTCAAAGTGGGCGTATTACCCCATCATATCTGGGACGTGTCACTCCTGGGACGACGCCCTCAGCCCGCAAACCTCCGATGAAATCGACACGAACCCCAGGATCACTATCAGATAAGCTAACCGCTGGCTCTCGTGCATCGAAATATGTGGCAATGACGGCCAAGCAGCTAAGCACCAGAGACTCTGCGATACGTCCTATTGAACCTCCCAGTCCCCGACAACAACCATCTCCCTCAAGAATCAGCTCCACGGCGTCATCGCCGACTAGAACTCTCAGTTCCCCATTCGGCACGCCAAAGCCGAGTCTGGGTGGGCGTCTTTCCACACCCGGAAGCACGGGGATAGGCCGTCCTGCTCTAATCACCCCGCGAGCTCGTATCCCCAGTGCCATCGCCATGCCTCCACCTGCATCACCCGTGGCACGTACGCTTCCGGAGGCATCTTCGCGGCCTGATTCGGCATCATCTAATCAATCGGTGGTTTTTGGTGAAGAACGCGCTCAGCTTCAGTCGCGCATCGAGGCTCTCGAATACGACAATGGCCGACTTCGAGCGGCGGCGGACACAACATCGGAATTGAAGGCAACCGAAGAGCAGATGAGACAGATCGAGGAGCAGATGAACGCAGCACGCTCTCAAGCGGAAGATGCGCAGCGCCATGCTTCTGAGCTCGAACATAAGCTGGGCGCTATCGAGCGAACACTTGCGGATCGCGATGCCCAGCTCCTTGAACTGGATGCAGAGCGCAATCAAAAAAGCTCAGCACTCGAACAGCAACTGCAAGAAGCCATAGTACGCGCAGACTCATTGCAACAGCAATATGCCCAGAGTGCCGTGTCTCTGCGAGAAACTATCTCTGCGAGGGATACTGCTGAGCGGGACTCCGAAAGCAAATTCCGAGCCAAGGACGCTGAAGTCGCTTCGCTGGAGTTGAGATTGAAGGGTGCCCAGACTCATTTTGAGGAAGAGCGGAGGGAATTGGGCGCACAGGTAGATGAGCTTAGGCAGGCAGGACAGGTATGTGACCGAGCATCATTTTGTCCTCCTGCGACTCATGACAGTCATAGGAAACGATTGCGTTGTACGAAGAGCGCCTGAGCGAAGCAGACCGAGAACGATACGATCTCGAAGCACGTATCACGACACTAGAATCTCGCGCCTCTGCTCGCAGTCCATCTCCAGCCTTAACAACCAAGACAGCAACTTCCTCGGCGACGGAAATTGACAACGAGACCTTACGCGAGCAAGTCGTGCATCTACAGCGAAAGATCAGCAAACTAGAGGACGCTCTTGAGGACGCTCAGGCGGCTCAGGAAAGAGATGAGGCTGCATTGGCTGACAGGATGAGACGTCTCAAGGAGAAGGAAGAGGCTATGAAGAAGGAGCTGACTGAAGGACGCAAGGAAGTTGAACGTACGCTCAAGTCCGAAGGTACCGCTCGTCGCCGATTGGAAGAGATTGAAGAAGCGCTGCATGAGAGCACTGCCGCGCTCGAAGACGCGCGAGCGGAGGTTGAGGGACTACGTACCGAGTTGATGGTCCGGGCCGCCATCCATCATAAATCCTTTGTCACTGACATTTCTCCAGAATCTGGATGGACTTGTCACAGGGAATGGAGATACTGGTGATCTCTATTCTCGGGTTGCTCTGCTCGTGACTCGGGCATCAAGTGACAGGTCAAGTTCCACGTCGGAAATCGCACATCTGCAAGAGCTTTTGAAGGAAGCGCGGCGTAAAGAACTTGACGCTGTTCAGGATGCTGAACAATCTCGTGACAGCCTCTCTAATGTGCGCTCGGAGCTTGAGACCCTCAAGAATAGGACGACAGATCGTGACGGTGGGCTGAACAATGACATTCAACGTGTGCCAGAGAGGTCTCCAGCATCCACGAAGCATGATCTCTCAGCAGCCAAGGATGAGATCACTGGTCTCAAGTCTGTTGCCTCCAGTAATACTCTAGCATTTCTGATGAGACCCCAGGCATATCGTTCAAGAACTACAAAAGGAAAACCTGTCTGCTGCTCAGCAAAACAAATTACTTCAATCCGAGAACCAGCTGCTGGCTTCAGAAGCCGAGCAGTTACGGCAGGTATAGTTGTATGCTATGGCCTCATGGTTTATACTGATTTCTTACTTAGGAAATGCAAGTTCTAGAAGAAAACTTGGACAACAGCCTCATTCATGAAGCAAGTGATGTGTCCGATGCACCAATGGATATACCATCTCTTCAAAAGCTTCTTAGAGAGCAGAAGCTCAGGTCTGAGGTACTTTTACTCACTATATTTCTTGGACAATATGAAACAGCTATAGATTGAGACTGATCAACTGCACAAGCGTCTCATGGATTCAGAGATGAAAATGGCTAGAGTTTCCCATGATGTAAGTGACTTCTGAAACAATCTATGTAATTCTCAAACCTCTTTTCTATAGTTGCAGAAGGAGATTAGTGAACTGGAAGCCTTGATTGAGTCCAAGGAAAGATTCCTATCTCTGCAGATCTCATTGTTTCTTCTAAAACCTTCTATAGATTTACCATGAGGATGAGTTGGAGCAGGAGCTTGAACACCTCAAGGCCAAACTAGAATATCAGACAAAGTCCTCCAAACAAAGCAATGCTGTTGATAACAAGAGAGCCTCACTAACAGTCTCCCATGTCTCTGATGGAGATCTTGTTTGTGAAATATGTGAAAAGTCTGGTCATGACATTTTCTCATGCTCTCTTCTTGCAACAGGTTCATCTTCTGATATGGTCAGTTTCAGTTGTTTTACTTTACAAGTCCTGTACTGAATTTCCCATGTTAGGTAGAGCTACCTCATGAAAACTTATTTTGTGAGGATTGTGAAACTCATGGACATACTGCTGCCAACTGTCCACATTCACTGGATGTATTCTAGTAATCTAGCAATTTATACCCTCAAAAACAGTATCTTATTGATTTTTATTTGTTGCACAAGATTGAAATTGTGCAAACAGAGAGAAAGTGGATTCTTGTGCATTCTGCCTCTATCAATGTTTTTTTCCCTTGCATGTATTTTTAGATAACTTTAATTCCTCAACTGTTTGATTATTTCTCTATTTATGTTGGCTTCCAAGGTTGCATTTGAACCTTGCATTGTACAGTATATACACACAAGCCAGCACTGATTTGTAATGAAGCTGAGACTACTAATAAACATTATGTAACTTCTGCCTTTGCTTCTTCTCTGGCAATAATATTAGAGAATGCTATACTCTTTGGTATATAACTATGCATGTGATCCACTGCATCTTTTTGTGAACAGTTGTAAACACCTACTCTGGAATACATCTTTGATACACCTTTCTTCATATATGCCAAACAATACCTGTTAATCACCCAGCTATTCCTGTGACAATCAACAAGAGATAATGTTGAAAAGAGAAGTGAATTTGAAGACTGGAGAATACAACCAAGTAGCTACAGTATTTATACCCAAATCCAGTCTGAGTCATATCTACAACTAATGAGTCATAAGGCTATGTACCGCATGGTGCACTGGTCATGGGTTGTAGTAGAACCTTCTGGAGCATATGTCGCGCAGCCTTGAATCAATAAAGATAATCCCTGAAACCCCCTAGCCCAGACCGTCTGATGCCGTGATCCGTGATAAGATAAGTTGTGCCAAGATAAGATGAGATCGTTGATGATAAGATGAAAAAGTGGCTGAACTATGACATTACCCCCTCTCTAGGGTCGATGTCCTCATTGACTAGGCCAATGGGCGTGAAGGCGTTCTCGTAAGGGTCAAAGAGTTGTCGTTGGGGATATGGAAGGTGCTCGTCCCTGGGTTTGTAGTGATGAATAAGGTAGTCCCAATGTCCAGCTTCGAGTGTTGGCAGGAGGCGAATGCGTGTGTCTAGGTTGGATTGTTTCCTCTGCCAATCTCTCAGGACCTTTTTTGCGTGGGTAAGGTGACGTGATGGTTCCCAGGTGTTCTCGCTATGCGGCCATCCCTTCCATTTGACCAAGTACTGTTTTCCTCAGCCAACGTTTCGCTCTTTCACGATCTCTTTGACTTCCCACTCCTCTGCTCCTCCAATCATCTTGGCTACGGGCCTCTTCTCTTGGCAATGGGGGGATGGCTTGTGATAGGGTGTCAACAGTGACTCGTTGAACACCGGGTGCCTTCGGTCCGTGTCCGGCAAATCTAGCTTCCATGCAGCCGCTCCAACCTTCTCCAGTATCTTGTATGGCCCCAATCTCTTGTCACTCATCTTCTTTGATGGTCTATCCGTCTCAATATTGTCCCCTTCTATGTACACCTTCATCCCAACCTTCAACTCCAGAACTTCTTTTCTTTGTTTATCATAGTATTTTTTCATTTTTCCAATGCTGCTTTTGCTTCGTCTTGTATTTCTTTGATTCTTTTTACAAACTCCTCCACCGACTCGTTCCTCGATTCCATCTGTTGCTCCACTCCCTTCCATGAGTGATATCCGTGATTCGCGTAGAACGATGATATTTTGGTAGACCTGTTCATTTTATTGTTATATGCGAACTCTGCCATTCCCAGCCACTCTGACCAGTCCGTCTGATGGTAATTGACATAGATGCGGAGATAGTGCACGATCTCTTGATTCATGCGTTCCGTTTGTCCATCCGTGATCGGGTGATATGCGGTCCCCGGATTCATTTCCACGTTCAACATCCGATTTGTCTCCTTTATAAAGCCCTTGATGTAACGCGAATCTCTGTTGGTGATGATCTTGCAAGGGATCCCGTGGTAGCGGAAGACTTGGTCCCTGGTTAATCGTGCGACTCCTTCACTGCTGATGTCAGTACTAATTGGTTTGACATGGATCATTTTGGTGAAGGTGTCACACCACACGTGAATTGCGTCATACCCATTACTGACTGGTAAGGGTCCAATTTGATCCATTGAGATGATTTCCCACGGCGCATTTGGGACTGCATGCGGGTGCAGAGTCCCCATCCTTGCTCTCCTGGTCTTGGTCCGTTGGCACGCCTCGCACGTCTGGATGTATTTCCAAATTTGGTTTCCCATCCTTGGCCACCAGTAGTTCCTTTCCACCATTTCCTGTGTTCGGTTGATTCCAGCGTGTCTGACTAAAGGTGTGTCGTGGTGTAGCCCAATGATCTTGTCTCGCAGTTCCTCATCCCTCGGTACGTGATGAGTCCGTCTTCCTTTTTCCATCCAGCAAGTGACTTCTCCAAGGCCGCCTTGACGCTTCCATCAATTGATCGAATGGCCTTGATTTCATCGATTAGCTGCTGATCCTGTCCCTCGAACGTGACTTCTTGTGATCGGAAGAACTCGGGCTTCAGTAGCGTGACGTCCTTGTTGTCGTTCTTGCCCTGATCGTGATCTGCTCGTTGGGACAGGAGATCTGCCTTGCGGTTGAGTGCGCCGGGTCGGTGTCGTAAGGTGAAATCGAACTCCGCCAACTCCGTGATCCATCGTGCTTGCCGTCGATTGAGCTTCTGCAGCTTCCAAAAGTACTCAAGATTTTGATGATCGGTGAAGATCTCGAACGTTTCTGTGGCTCCCAGTAATAACTGCCTCCATTCATCCAATGATAGCATGATCGTGAGCATTTCTTTGTCATAGATCTCATAATTTTGCTCGGTTTCGGTCAATGCGTGCGAAATAAATGCAATTGGGCGCCAAATGCCGTCTTGGTTTTGGCTCAGAACGGAGCCTGTTGCCCCTTCCAAAGCATCAGCTTCCAGACAATATTGGCCAGTGTCATTTGGCAGTGCTAAGACCGCATCCTCTGCGATTCTCTTCTTCAACCCATCAAATGCTGCACACTCATCTGTACCCCATGACCATCCTGCCTTCCCTGTCAGCCGTGTCAACGGCTTGGCAACCTCCGCATATCCCCGGACGAAGCGTTGATAGAAGTTGGTGAACCCTAGGAAAGCTTGGACTTGTTTGACGCTTTTTGGTTCAGGCCATTCCATCACGCCCTTGATCTTGACTGGGTCCATTTGCATTGAATTGTGTCCAATAATTACCCCCAGATATTCGATCTCTGTGTGTTCGAACTCGCACTTTTTGGGTTTCAGATACAACTTGTGTTTTTGGAGCAGTTCAAGTACTCGCTTTGTGATCCACCGATGTTCGTTCAAGGTTTCTGTGAAGATCAATATATCGTCAAGATAGACTACCACATGTCCCTCGTTGATCAGTTCCCGGAGTATGTCATTCATCATGTTTTGAAAGGTCGCTGGGGAGTTTGTGAGGCCAAAGAACATAACCAAGGGCTTGTACAGCCCGCGGTTCGTGCGGAACGCAGCCTTCCACTCGTTGCCCTCTTTGATCTGTACATTGTTGTATCCCCATCGGATGTCTAGCTTTGTGAAGAACTTGGCACCGCAGAGGTTATGGACCAGTTTGGAGATCAGCGGCAGCGGGTGCCAATTTCGGATCGTCATCTCATTCAGCTTCCAATAATCTTGGACAGGTTGTAGCGAGCTATCTTTCTTCTTGACAAAGAAGAACGCTGATGCTATAGGTGATTTTGATGGCCTGATCCGTCCGCTGGCCAGGTTCTCTTGTAAGAACTCATTGAGTTTGACTTGTTCGTTTTGTGATAACGGGTACACCTTGCAGTCCACTGCTTTGGAACCCGGTTTGAGCTCAATTGCGTGGTCCCATGCTTGTCGGTCTGGTAGTGAGTCGAACAATTCCTTGGCAAATACTTGATGAATTCCCGATATTGATCCGGAATCTTCCCCTCAGTCATTCTCTCTTTCTCCTTTTCCGCCTCTTCTGCGAATTTCTGTGCCGGCGTTTCCTTCAGCTGCAGATCCACTTCCTTCCCAAAGTCGACCAACAGGATTGATTCTCCCTCTTCCAGATCCGGTGTGCCCGTGTCCAGGTTGATTGCATCCATGTCAATCATCGCTTGATGTTCCTCGTGACCCCTCATGTGACACCGCTCTGGGCATCGGCTGAATCTCATCGTCTGCTCCTGCCAATCCACCTCTGGGTTGTGTTCCATCAGCCAATCAAGACCAATGAAGATCCGGGCCTTCCCTAGGCACGTCAGAAGGAACGTGCGTGTCTCCACATGAGGGCCAATTCTCATCCTCAGGTCGACGTAATGCGTGATTCGTCCGCTGATGTTCTTGGTGTTGTCGGCATTACGAGCCACGATGGGTTGCGGAAGCTCTTGGATATCCAACTTCTCTGCCCGCGCGTAGTCGGTATCAATGCAGCAGGTACTGCAGCCACTATCCAACAGTGCTTTGACTCCGCGCGTTTTCCCCGAGTCCAGGCCTGTGATCTGGACATATATGTCCATTGAATGCCTCTTCCTTTTGGCCTGGTAGTTGCGCAATTCCTGCGCCAATCTGTTGGGCTAGGGGCCCTTCTGTTTCTTGGCCGCCAATTTTCTCTGGACGGCATCTGGCACCCTGGTGCGTTTGGGTGCTTCTGGAACCTTGATTTTGGCAGATTCCTTAGGCGCTTCCTCCCTTTTCAAGGATTGAGCCTCCAGAGCAATACTCCCCTTTTTGGTCTTTGTTGACGTGGTTTCTTCTCCACGAGCCATAAATAAGTAGGAGTCCAAAATTCATTTATCCGCAGCTTTCTGATCCTTTTTACTCTGTAAATACTCTCTATTTAAAGTTATTTTTCTTTGGCGTTCTTTTTCCATATTGGCAATGAGAAAATCGTGAATATTCGTATGTAGTGAGTCTGAGATTGTGTATGTATGTGTAGAATCGTTCATGTCTTTAATCGAAACAAGTACAGAAAATCGTCCATAACCCAGACACTCCACCTCCTTGGCTAGAGGAGTGGAGCGCTTTAAAAACCCTTCTCACGCAGCTTCTCGGCAATCTCCCTGAGGAACTTGTTGTCCTTGTCCCCGTTCTTGATCTCTTCAAGCATCGTGGCCCGATTGAAAAATGTGCGCTTCTTCCTTGGTTCTGGGCAGTTCTGCGCAATGTGCCCAGGCTGCTGACAGTTGTAGCAGATGATATTGCGGCCGCGGGCGTGCGTGCAATCGATTTCCATTGGAACCGGCTCATTGGCGGCGGGTCAGGTTGGAGCGGGTGTGGGCGCGGCTGGTGCTGCCTGGGAACGGAACTGGGAAGGTGGTCGTGGTGTGGAGTGCCCATGCGATGCTTTGCGCAGCTGATCGCGCAGAGCGTTTGCCTCAATGTTGACACACCAGTCCTTGAAGGCACTATACGCCTTGGGCAGAGGGATACCAGTGTTGTAGAGGCGACTTACGATCTTGCTGCTCAACCTGCACTCGAGGAACTCAATGAGGATGTTGTCCTGATCCCCCTTCCTGTACTTGCCCTTCGAATCGGTGGAGGTGACCACATTGTAGCCTGCGTCTGCAGCCAGCATCTCAAAGTTGGAGATATAATCTGCGAAGGATTACCTATTCTGGCGCAGAGCCATGAGTCGAGCAGTGGCAACTTGCTCTGCGTTGGAGTCCCCAAAGGCCCTCTGAAGTTCCTCTAAGAAGGTCGCCGAGGTGACCCCAGCCTTTATTCCATTAAGGCTCTTGAAGTTGCGCTGTTTCTAGTTCATTGCCCATCTCGAGGCGGCGCAGCTTGTGCCAGCCTCGTTACGGAGGTACGAGAGGATGAAGAGGATTTTTGTCTCATCCTGCGAGAATTCCGACCAATAGGCACCGATGTAGGTGGTGCACGAGTCCACAAAGCCCATATATTTGGATTTGTCCCCATTGAAGTAGGGGGGGTTGGCAGCGAGGGTCATGTGGTGGTGTCCTGACATGGTAGAAGCAGGCGTGGTAGGTGGGGGCAAGGGTGGTTGTTCAGAGGGTAACTCGTCAAGGTCGGGGATCTCGTCTTCAGGCGGCGGGAGGGCGAGGTAGGGGTTGGAGGGCCCTGGTTGGTTTTGATACGCCAGATCGGGCAACAATGGTAGGATGGGAGGAGGGGACAGACTCCCAGACGACGATGGGAATCGGAATGAAATGGTGGATTTGTGTGCTGTACAAGCACTCGAGGGAGGGTTCTTTTGCTAGCAAAAAGATCCTGGGCCTAGCTTCTCACGTGCCTGATGATCCTGAGGTGCGTTTTCCCAAAGGTCTCCGCAGCACTCCTTGTAGCTACTGTAAGGCTTGGGTCGGGCTCAATGTTACCCGTGGCCTGGTGCTGTTTGCTCAATATGAACCCTCCACTGCAATTGCAGAGGACAACTAGATGATTCGGTAAAAGGGTGAGTGCAATAATAAGGGTGCAGAGGATATAGCAGGCATAGCAGTGAGGGATGTAGGGGTAAGAGGTATGAGGTAGGAGGGTATGAGGGGAGTCTTCGAATTATATGACAATCAACAAGAGATAATGTTGAAAAGAGAAGTGAATTCGAAGACTGGAGAATACAACCAAGTAGCTACAGTATTTATACCCAAATCCAGTCTGAGTCATATCTACAACTACAGTAGAACTGCTAATAGGGAATAATTTTGGGAAGGCCTAGGCCATCCCAGATTTGTATTCCTTATCACGGATATTCCATATGAGGTGTTGAATTCAGTGGTGAAGGGCAAAACGGGGTAACCAAATTGTATTCCTTATGACCTATATTCCTTATCACAGTATTCCGTATGAACAGTTCTACTGTAATGAGTCATAAGGCTATGTACCGCATGGTGCACTGGTCATGGGTTGTAGTAGAACCTTCTGGAGCATATGTTGTGCAGCCTCAAATTGATAAAGATGACCCTCTATACCTCTAACCCGGACCGTGTGATGCTGTGATCTATGATAAGATAAGATTGTGCATGATAAGATAAAAAGAGAATTGAACTATGACATTACCCTCTCTCTAGGGTCAATGTCCTTATTGACTGAGTCAATGGGTGTGAAGATATTGTTGTATGGGTCAAAGAGTTGTTGTCAGGGATATGGGAGCCACTCGTCTTTGGGTTTGTAGTGATGAATGAGATAGTCCCAGTGTCCAGCTTCAAGTGTTGGCAGGAGGCGAATGCGTGTGTCTGGGTCGGATTGTTTCCTCTGCCAAGCCTTCAGGACTCTCTTTGCATGGGTAAGATGACATGATGGTTTCCATGTGTTCTTGCTATGCAGCCACCCCTTCCGTTTGACCAAGTACTGTCTTTCTTGGCCAACATTTTGCTTTTTCACGACCTCTTTGACTTCCCACTCCTCTGCTCCTCCGATCATCTTGGCTACAGGTCTCTTCTCTCAGCAATGGGGGGGGGCAGTTCATGATAGGGTGTCAACAATAACTTGTTAAACACTGAGTGTCTTTGGTCCGTATCTGGCAGATCCAACTTCCATGTGGCTGCTCTGACCTTCTCCAGAATCTTGTATGGTCTCAACTGTTTATTGCTCATCTTCTTCAATGGTCTGTCTGTCTCGATATTGTCCCCTTCTATGTACACCTTCATCCCAACCTTCAGTTCCGGAATTTCTTTGCTTTGTTTATCGTAGTATTTTTTCATTTTTTCATTTGCTTTTTCTAGTGCTGTTTTTGCTTTGTCTTGTATTCCTTTGATTCTTTTTACAAACTCTTCTGCCGACTTGTTTCTTGATTCCATCTGCTGCTCTATTCCCTTCCATGGGTGATATCTGTGATTTGCGTAGAATGGTGATACTTCTGTAGACGAGTTCATCTTGTTGTTATACGTGAACTCAGCCATTCCCAGCCACTCCGACCAATCCGTCTGATGGGAATTGACATAGATGCGGAGATAATGCTCAATCTCCTGATTTATGTGTTCCATTTGTCTATTGGTAATTGGGTGATATTGTTGAAGCAGGAAATGCAGAGAGGACTGGAGTCAACAGTAAGAAGCTCTGCATTGCAAGAGAAAACAAGAAAAGAATCTACAGACCTGGAGTCAACAGTAAGAAGCTGAAGAACTCCAGGGAGGGAGGAACTATCTATGTGGATGGAGCATGTGACTGTACAGGAATCATGTGATCAGAAGTCATGTGACCAGAATGATGGAATGATGGGAACAGTGATGGAATCAGATATCATCAGTGATGTGATCAGTGATAAGATCAGATAGAATCAGATGATCATGTGACCCAATCACCAGAGAGTGATCAAGTCCAAAACCCATCACCAACACTCCCCCGGGATGAGATCAGTCTCTCAGCCTCTCCCCCGCAATCTCATCAGTGTGCGCAACCTTGCCACCTGAGGCCGAGGCAGCGCCTTGGTCATAATGTCAGCCAGCTGGTCCTGCGTTGGAACATACTTCACATCAATGAACCCTCTGACAACTTCATCTCTGAGCCAGTAGTGAGCCAGGTCCAGATGCTTCATACGCCCATGGTGTTCAGGATTCTTGGACACAGATATGGCAGACTGGTTGTCCATCATCAATGGAGAAGCCCCAGACACACCATGCTCCAGCTCATGCAGCAGATTCCGCATCCACTTGATCTCCTTCCCAGCATCCACACCAGCCACATACTCTGCCTCAGTGGTGGACAGAGAGATGGTGGACTGCAGCTTGCTCCTCCAGCTTACTGGTCCACTAGCCATCATAATGACATACCCCCCAGTGCTTTTCATGGAGTCCTTGTCTCCAGCATGATCATCAGCATCAGTGAAGGTGGTGAAGAGGTCGTCAGGATGGATGTGGGTGGCTGGGTCATAGAGGGTGGGAGAGGATTTGGAGTAGGTGATGCGGAAGTCAAGGGTGCCCTGGATGTATTGAAGCAAGTGCTTGACAGCCTTCCAGTGCTCTTCACCAGGATTGCTATTGAAGCGTGCCAACACCCCCACAGCATAGGAGATGTCAGGGCGAGTCTGACAGGCCAGGTACATCAGAGAGCCAACAGCAGACAGATAGTTGCCCTTGAACTGCTTGAACTCCTCCTCAGTCTTGGCTCCCATCTCCTTGGTCAGAGACAGGCCAGGCAGCATGGGGGTGTCCACAGGCTTGCAGTCAGCCATGCCATACTGCTCCAGGAGGTTCACAGCATACTGGCGCTGGGAGATGCTGATGTCTCCAGTGTGCTCATCACGCTCTATCTTGATCCCCAGAAGCCACTCTGTAGGACCCAGATCCCGCACCTTGAAGGCTGTGCCAAGCTGGGCAATGACCTTGTCAATGTCAACATCATGCTTTGCAGCAATGGTGCCATCATCAACATAGATGGGCAGGATCACGCGGACCACACCATCAGAGTAGATGTGGCAGGAGCTGTCAGACTTGATGCACTTGAACCCCATGGCAGTCAGCTTGGCAACCAACTTGATGCGCCACTGGCGGCCAGCCTGCTTCAGCCCATAGATGGACTGGTTCAGCTTCAGGACCTGGCCCTTCTCTCCCTGGGGGAACCCTTCTGGCTGAGTCATGTAGACATCCTCATCCAGGTCCCCATTAAGGTAGGCAGAAGAGAAGTCGATGGAGCGCAGCTTGAGGTTGTTCTGGGCAGCAAGAGCAAGGATGACGCGCAGAGTAGCAGGTCTGAAGGTGGGGGCAAACACCTCATGGTAGTCAATGCCATAGCGCTGGCCGCGACCATCTGCCACGAGTCTGGCTTTGTAGCGTTCCACAGTGCCATCAGACTTGTGTTTGATCACAAACACCCATTGAGAGCGAATTGGCTTGACCCCTTGTGGCAAGTCGACCACATCCCATGTGCAGTTGCTGAGCAGAGAGTCAATCTCAGATGCAGCTGCAGCGCGCCATAGTGGACCATCCTCCCGCTTGGACGCTTCAAAGAACGACCGGGGGTTCCCAGAGGCTACAGCAGACAACACGGACTGCACTGCAGTAGCGTGAGCTACTGCCAGCTTGGGATCTGAGGGGTCACCCTCGCGAGCCACAATAAGGGCAGAGGATGACTTCAGAAGCAGCTCATCGTCGCTGAGGTCTTCAGGGATCTCTTCAAAGATCTCTGCCATGGTGCGCCTGGGAGGAGCAGCAGCCGGAGCTGGAGCCCTCCTGGGTGGTGCAGGGACACGATGGATGCCAGCAGCAGCACGACGAGCTGCCACCCCAATAGGAGATTAGGGAGGAGGAGGCGAGGGTAGAGGGTGAAGCGGGGCATCCCCAGCTGGTGGTGGAGATAGAGGTGGTGGAGCTCGACGCAAGAAGTCGATTTCATCATCACTGCTGGCTGCAGGAGAGGGAACTCGTGGTGCAGGGAGAGGACGAGCAGGCGGCTGTTGCTGCTCATTATCACCATCGTCATCAGGCACATACACCGGTGCCGGAGCACGAGGGGGATCCACCAGCATGGAGGAGGGGGGTGCCGCAGGACAGCTCCTCATAGCTTGAGGGGTGCTGCCTGGGAAGTAGCGCTCATCAAACACTGCTCTCTCAGCGATCACGAGCTTCCGAGTCTCTGGGTTGAAGAACAACCATCCCTTGTACCCTGCAGGATAGCCTACAAAGATACACTTCTGGACATGATGTCCAGAAGGACCTCTCTTGTCTCTTTGCACATGCACATAGGCAAGGCATCCCCAAACACGAAGATGAGACACATCAGGCTTTGCCTTGAACCACAGCTCATGGGGAGTTCTGGTGGGATCCCGAGCTGTAGGGTGCATGTTGCACACATGGATGTATGCAGACACCGCCAGTGCCCTGAATGCAGGGGGCAGGTTGGCTTCGTGTAACATGGCAGTAGAGTGCTCATCAACAGTGCAGTTAGACCGCTCTGCTGTCCCATTCTGCTGAGGCCGTGCCCTGACTGAATGGCGGTGCACAATGCCACACTTGTCCAGATGTGATCTGAACTCATTAGACATGTACTCTCCCCCTTTATCGTCCTGGAATGCCTTGATCTTGAGCCCCCAGTGAGTCTCAGCATACGCTTGAAACATCTTAAGGGCTGCAAAGGTCTCACTCTTGTTCTTCATGTGGTATGCTACCTTGAAGCCAGTATGATCATCAACAAAAGTCACCCTGTGCTTCCAGCCCTCGCGGGTGGGCACAGAGTAGCTCTTTAGATCAGAGTGAATAAGATCAAGAGGCGCTCCAGAACGATGACCAGTCGAAGGAAACAGGCCAGCATTCAGCTTGCCAAAGAGGCATGGCTCACAGATAGGGTCTGGCTTCCTAGCAGAGGCAAGCCTCACACCAGTAACCAGCTCTTTATCCATAACTAGCTTGGTATCACTGTGGTGTCCAAGCCACCTGTGCATTAGGCTGAGGTCGATGGGAAGAGTCCCAGCTGTAGAGACCAGTGCTGAACCAGCAGAAGGGAAACCAGTCTCTCTTACAAGTGCCTGACTCTGCTCTGAGATGTCTGCCACAAAGTACACTTCACCATTGCGCTTGAACAGGATGTAGTTCTCCTTCATGAGCACAGTGTAGTCATGGTGAACTGACAGGTATGTAGTGGAGATCAGATTGTGTGACAGAGCAGGGACATAGAGCACATTGGAGAGGATCACAGACTGGCTCCTGGCATGTCCATGGATCAGTGGCCTAAGCACTATCTCCCCCACAAGCTCTGAATAGACCACAAGTCCATTAGCCACTCTGATGGGTGCCCTGTGAGGACGAGTGTTCTGCAGCAGGTGCACACAATGGGTCATGTGACCAAAATGATGGAATGATGAGAACAGTGATGGAATCAGATATCATCAGTGATGTGATCAGTGATAAGATCAGATGGAATCAGATGATCATGTGACCCAATCACCAGAGAGTGATCAAGTCCAAAACCCATCACCAACAGATATGCGGTCCCTGGATTCATTTCTATGCCCAACATCTGATTCATTTCCTTCATGAAGCCTTTGATGTGTCATGAGTCCCTGTTGGTGATGATCTTGCGAGGGATCCCGTGATAGTGGAAGAGCCAATCCTGTGATAGCAGAAGACTTGGTCCCTGCTCAACCGTGCTACTCCTTTGCTGCTGATGTCAGTACTAATGGGTTTGACGTGGATCATTTTTGTCTGATTTGATCCATTGAGATGATTTCCTATGGTGCGTTCGGAACCACATATGGATGCAAGGTCCCTGTTCTTGCTCTCCTGGTCTTGGTCTGTTAGCATGCCTCATATGTCTGGATGTATTTCCAGATTTGATTTCCCATCCTTGGCTACCAGTAGTTCCATTTCACTATTTCCTGCATTTGGTTGATCCCTGCATGTCTGACCAAGGGTGTGTTGTGGTGTAGTCCAATGATCTTGTCCTGTAACTCCTCGTCTCTTGGTACATAGAGTTTCCCAAGGTACTGTTGAACACAGAAAACTCAGATGGGAGCCGCAGGAGGCTAGGGGCACAGATGGGAGGCGAAAAGCCCAGTAGGTCACATTGATCTGATGCTATATACTATGCGTCACAGAGTAATGTCACACCCTTTGTCCGAACCAAGCACATACAATATCCACACATCAACACTCCCACCCTTGGGAGGACAAAGCAATCCAGAAACCCAGCCACTCCCACCCAACTGAGACACTCCCACTCCCACCCAATTGAAGTCCACCAGATTCTCGAAGATCCAGACAGCCCCTGCACCCAATTCGAGTCTTCTTCAGCATCCAAGTCGATCTGCAGAGATCCAGCAGAGATCCAGGGAGATCCAACAAGATCTGGCTAATCCACCAAGATCCAGGCAGATCCAAGCAGATCCAACGCGATTTTCGGCCTTCACAAGACAGGGTAGGGTGGTGAGGACTGGTGTGTGCAGGGGGCAGCAGCACAGAGCGAAATTCGTCAAAATCCATCGAAATCAGGAAAGGAGGGAGGTGTAGGGGCAGGGAGAGTGGCTGAGAGAGAGTGGTGAAGCAGGGGGCACTCCAGGAGAATGTGTGTATGTAGCAGCTGTGTGGTAGCTGTGAACTCATCTGCATGAATCTGACACCCTCCCCAACATCTCCACCCAAGATCTGGCTGATCCATCCCAATCCCTTCCTCCAACATGGTTGTACAGGTAGATGAGGTCGAAATGGTGGTCCTGGGGGTGGCAGATGGTGGCAGATGGTGGCAGAATGGAGATCAGGCAAGATCGGAAAAATGCGCAGCAAGGAGAAGGCCAATGAGGGGCAGGGGGAGAAGAAGAGGGTTTAAAGATGGGTCAGAGCGGGGCCCATAACCTGTTGAACACAGAAAACTCAGATGGGAGCCGCAGGAGGCTAGAGGCACAGATGGGAGGCAAAAAGCCCAGTAGTTCACATTGATGTGATACTATATACTATGTGTCACAGAGTAATGTTACACCCTTTGTCCAAACCAAGCACACACAATATCCATACATCAACGCAATCAGCTGCTGATCTTGTCCCTCAAATGTGACTTCTTGTGACCGGAAGAGCTCAGGCTTCAGCAGAGTGACATCCTTGTTGTCGTTCTTGCCCTGATCATGATCTACCCCATCAAGATAAGAGATCCGCTGATAGGCTGGCTACTAGACACGCTCTGCACCAGCTCTATAAGGGCGTATTTTTGTGCTTTTACAGAGTTTACTCTTGAACCACTCAGTGTATTGTGTCATGGTTGCCAGTGTTGTGCTCAGTAGGACTTAAGGGTCTGCTGCCCAGTCAATGACTGCGGATAGTGTTAACAATGGCAAGGCAGTCAGACCACCACTGTGGAATTGGTCTTAGAAGTCTACACCAGGCTCAGGGCTATTAGTGATGGACACTTGGACTGCAACAATTTCCCAAAAGGGATACTTTGTTGTAGCGACTCCACAAAAAGGGGTCATTCTCTGCAGATAGAAACTCGGGCTGAAGGACTTAGCAATGTGCAATGTGCTCAACATAATAACTACTACTAGACAGGACTTGGCGTTACAAGATTGAACCAATCTTGTCGCAGCAACTCCTGGCTTTGGGTTGAACATTTCCTTGGATCATGCCACAGTGACAACTTGTCACATGCCATGTTCTACTTGATCACAGGATATTGTAGACGTGTTGCAGTGACACTTCAAAGTGTCACAGTGAGTTGTGCCCATAACCAAACACACCAAAAGCAACATGGGCTAGATCCGTGAACTGAACTATGTGAGGAATGTCTGGCATGCCTAGGACCATACGGCTTCTTGGAGCACCGGCGTTGAACTCACTTGCCAAGACATACCAGTTAGCCAATCCAACACGTTGTATTCCAAAAGCATGATGGAGTGGGTTGTCTGTTGGAGTTGGAAATCCCAGCACCAAGGCAGAATAGCTCAGTAGTTAGAGCACTGGACGATCCAAGTCAGAGGTCCCAGGTTTAATTCCTGGTTCAGCCATTTTATCAACATCATGAGCTCCTGTACATATTCCATCTCCAACGTCTCTTCCTCTTTGACCATTGATCTCTTCTTCAGATCCTCTAGGTATTCGCACTTCTCTTTGAGCCAAGGCTCAAATGTGGCAAAGTCTGGGATCTTCTCCTCTGCCATGAGGACCGCCATAATGGACCATCCTCTCGCTTGGACGCTTCAAAGAACGACCTGGGGTTCCCAGAGGCTACAGCAGACAACACGGACTGCACTGCAGTAGCGTGAGCTACTGCCAGCTTGGGATCTGAGGGGTCACCCTCGCGAGCCACAATAAGGGCAGAGGATGACTTCAGAAGCAGCTCATCGTCGCTGAGGTCTTCAGGGATCTCTTCAAAGATCTCTGCCATGGTGCGCCTGGGAGGAGCAGCAGCCGGAGCTGGAGCCCTCCTGGGTGGTGCAGGGACACGATGGATGCCAGCAGCAGCACGACGAGCTGCCACCCCAATAGGAGATTAGGGAGGAGGAGGCGAGGGTAGAGGGTGAAGCGGGGCATCCCCAGCTGGTGGTGGAGATAGAGGTGGTGGAGCTCGACGCAAGAAGTCGATTTCATCATCACTGCTGGCTGCAGGAGAGGGAACTCGTGGTGCAGGGAGAGGACGAGCAGGCGGCTGTTGCTGCTCATCATCACCATCGTCATCAGGGACATACACCGGTGCCGAAGCACGAGGGGGATCCACCAGCATGGAGGAGGGGGGTGCCGCAGGACAGCTCCTCATAGCTTGAGGGGTGCTGCCTGGGAAGTAGGGCTCATCAAACACTGCTCTCTCAGCGATAACGAGTTTCCGGGTCTCTGGGTTGAAGAACAACCATCCCTTGTACCCTGCAGGATAGCCTACAAAGATACACTTCTGGACATGATGTCCAGAAGGACCTCTCTTGTCTCTTTGCACATGCACATAGGCAAGGCATCCCCAAACACGAAGGTGAGACACATCAGGCTTTGCCTTGAACCACAGCTCATGGGGAGTCCTGGTGGGGTCTCGAGCTGTGGGGTGCATGTTGCACACATGGATGTATGCAGACACCGCCAGTGCCCTGAATGCAGGGGGCAGGTTGGCTTCGTGTAACGTGGCAGTGGAGTGCTCATCAACGGTGCGGTTAGACCGCTCTGCTGTCCCATTCTGCTGAGGCCGCGCCCTGACTGAATGGCGGTGCACAATGCCACACTTGTCCAGATGTGATCTGAACTCATTAGACATGTACTCTCCCCCTTTATCGTCCTGGAATGCCTTGATCTTCAGCCCCCAGTGAGTCTCAGCATACGCTTGAAACATCTTAAGGGCTGCAAAGGTCTCACTCTTGTTCTTCATGTGGTATGCTACCTTGAAGCCAGTGTGATCATCAACAAAAGTCACCCTGTGCTTCCAGCCTTCGCGGGTGGGCACAGAGTAGCTCTTTAGATCAGAGTGAATGAGATCAAGAGGTGTTGAACACAGAAAACACAGATGGGAGCCGCAGGAGGCTAGGGGCACAGATGGGAGGCGAAAAGCCCAGTCTGTCACATTGATCTAGGGCTATGTACTGATGGTCACATAGCTAAGTAACACTCTTTTGTCTGAACCAAGCAGGACATCCTTTCCACACTTCAACACTCCCACCCTTGGGAAGACAAAACCAATCAAACAGAACACTCCCACCAAATCCAAGGCCACTCCCACCCAACCTAAGTCCGTCTTGGAGACAGGAATGGTCCACTAGGCCCTCCACCAATCTCCGCTTCATTGGACATCTGGAACTCATCCCACATCTCAAAGAAGCTCTCCCTGGTCAGACCAGCCTCCAGTGCAGCAGAGAAAGCTGCAGAAGCAGAGCTGCTCTTGCCATTAGCCAGGATCCAGTCCTTGACAAAGGTGGGCATGGTGTGCATGCACTTGTGAGCGATGTGGCCAGTGCGTCCACAGCGATGGCAGCCCCTGGTGGTAGGGTCACACCAACGAAAACCTTGGGAATCCAGCGGAAATCCGTCCTGGGTGTTGATATGTGGATATTGTATGTGCTTGGTTCGGACAAAGGGTGTGACATTACTCTGTGACACATAGTATACTGTACTATTTCGACCGTAGTTTCAACCCGATGACCGATGACAGCTTAGATTCGATGGTGCATAGCTTCGAGGTCCGGGATGACCAATGACAGCTGTCAGATAGCTTCGTTGTGATGTCGGGCACTGGCGGCGCTTGGATCTGATTAAGCACGAGGGAATGCACCCAATTGAAGCTGTCTTTGGGTTAAAATGTGATTGTTTGTCATATTAGAACTAATCTAGCCTAGATTTGACACGATCACACTGATTAAGCTCGCTCTGTGAATAGATTGTTACCACTGTCCTGCCAGCGCATCTTCGACAGTCTCTCCATGGATAACAACGAGCCTGCCATGTTTGATCCTTTCCCATGGATTGGCGCGGGATACAAATGGAGTGCTGTGCCTCCACGTGTCCGTCGCTTCGCTGCTAATGAAGTCTTCGCCATCCCCGCTGAACTCGGCATCTTGCCCTCGGACGATCTGCCCATCGCTGGGCTTCTTTCTCTCACAAATTGGAAGCTCACCTGGTTTACCCAGGTGAGAAACACTAAGTCCGAGAGGTGAATGAGGAAAAGAGGGGTCGTCGAGACAAGGGATGAATCTGAATCAAGCTGTATTCTGAGAGTGATACGTATCGTAGTGGAAGTCGAGAGAGAGAGCGAGAGATGATGATGATGTCAGTAACTACGTAAGCAAGCAGGCTTGCACCCCTCCCCTCCCTGAAAAAAAAGAGGCCTCTCCGAACGTAAGTAGGTAGGGGAAAGTATTCTAAGCCTGCCGCGCGAGTGCATCAAAATAAAACCACTGTTGAGGATGGGTTTTGGACTTAATCACTCTCTGGTGATTGGGTCACATGATCATCTGATTCCATCTGATCTTATCACTGATGATATCTGATTCCATCATTGTTCCCATCATTGTTCCCATCATTCTGGTCACATGACTCCAAGTCACATGATTCCTATACAGTCACATGCTCTATCCACATAGATAGTTCCTTCCTCCCTGGAGTTCTTCAGCTTCTTACTGTTGACTCCAGGTCTGTAGATTCTTTTCTTGTCTTGTCTTGCAATGCAGAGCTTCTTACTGTTGACTCCAGTCCTCCCTGCATTTCCTGCTTCAACAGGTTATGGGCCCCTGCCTCTAGAGTGCCTCTGAGTCATCTATTCTGAGATTTTCGAGTTTTTTTTCCATTCTCTGATTTTCTCTGCCTGCTGCTGCCTGCTTGCCCCAGTCCTGCTACTGCAGTTGACATCTCTGCTCCCCTCTGTTCTGTTTTTTCTGCTCTTATAGTGTCTGTGGTTCAGGCACTAGTAGTTGGGACTCTATCCTTAAGTGGGTGTGCTCTTTGGTCCATCAGGAAACACCAGGTAGTCATTCCTGTGATCCTGAGGTTGAGACAGCTAGGTGCCTGAGATCAACACACTCCTGAGAGCCTGTAGCTACATACATACATCCCCTACATCATTCTGGGCGCATTTTTGAGCACAGCATGGCATCAAATTCCCACTCTCATCCATCAGTCTTTTCTCCTTCTGCTGCTCTGGCAGCTGCACCTGCTTCTGCTCAGCCATTGTGTTATGCCTGTTATCAACATGGCCACACACTCCTAAAATGCCCAGAGTTTCTGTCTCTCCTAGAGGACAATGCTTCTGAGCCTGAGCCAGAGCCTGAGCCTGAGCCTAGGCCCAGGCCTAGGAAGGGTGCAGTCAAGTCTGAAGTGGCCACTCATACAAGCCTTCTCTCCCACTCCACTGCAGACCCTGAGTTGAGATGGATTGCAGATTCTGGTGCCACATCACACATGACACACTGTGTGCACCTGCTGCAGAATACTCGTCCTCATAGGGCACCCATCAGAGTGGCTAATGGACTTGTGGTCTATTCAGAGCTTGTGGGGGAGATAGTGCTTAGGCCACTGATCCATGGACATGCCAGGAGCCGGTCTGTGATCCTCTCCAATGTGCTCTATGTCCCTGCTCTGTCACACAATCTGATCTCCACTACATACCTGTCAGTTCACCATGACTACACTGTGCTCATGAAGGAGAACTACATCCTGTTCAAGCGCAATGGTGAAGTGTACTTTGTGGCAGACATCTCAGAGCAGGGCCAGGCATTTGTGAGAGAGACTGGTTTCCCTTCTGCTGGTTCAGCACTGGTCTCTACAGCTGGGACTCTTCCCATTGACCTCAGCCTGATGCACAGGCGGCTTGGACACCACAGTGATACCAAGCTAGTCATGGATAAAGAGCTAGTTACTGGTGTGAGGCTTGCCTCTGCCAGGAAGCCAGACCCCATCTGTGAGCCATGCCTCTTTGGCAAGCTGAATGCTGGCCTGTTTCCCTCGACTGGTCATCGTTCTGGAGCGCCTCTTGATCTCATTCACTCTGATCTAAAGAGCTATTCTGTGCCCACCCGCGAGGGCTGGAAACACAGGGTGACTTTTGTTGACGATCATACTGGCTTCAAGGTAGCATACCACATGAAGAACAAGAGTGAGACTTTTGCAGCCCTTAAGATGTTTCAAGCGTATGCTGAGACTCACTGGGGGCTCAAGATCAAAGCATTCCAGGATGATAAAGGGGGAGAGTACATGTCTAATGAGTTCAGATCACATCTGGACAAGTGTGGCATTGTGCACCGCCATTCAGTCAGGGCACGGCCTCAGCAGAATGGGACAGCAGAGCGGTCTAACCGCACCGTTGATGAGCACTCAACTGCCATGTTACACGAAGCCAACCTGCCTCCTGCATTCAAGGCACTGGCGGTGTCTGCATACATCCATGTGTGCAACATGCACCCTACAGCTCGGGATCCCACCAGAACTCCCCATGAGCTGTGGTTCAAGGCAAAGCCTGATGTGTCTCATCTTCGTGTTTGGGGATGCCTTGCCTATGTGCATGTGCAAAGAGACAAGAGAGGTCCTTCTGGACATCATGTCCAGAAGTGTATCTTTGTAGGCTATCCTGCAGGGTACAAGGGATGGTTGTTCTTCAACCCAGAGACTCGGAAGCTCGTGATCGCTGAGAGAGCAGTGTTTGATGAGCGCTACTTCCCAGGCAGCACCCCTCAAGCTATGAGGAGCTGTCCTGCGGCACCCCCCTCCTCCATGCTGGTGGATCCCCCTCGTGCTCCGGCACCGGTGTATGTCCCTGATGACGATGGTGATGATGAGCAGCAACAGCCGCCTGCTCGTCCTCTCCCTGCACCACAAGTTCCCTCTCCTGCAGCCAGCAGTGATGATGAAATCGACTTTCTGCGTCGAGCTCCACCAGCTGGGGATGCCCCGCTTCACCCTCCACCCTCGCCTCCTCCTCCCCAATCTCCAATTGGGGTGGCAGCTCGTCGTGCTGCTGCTGGCATCCATCGTGTCCCTGCACCACCCAGGAGGGCTCCAGCTCCGGCTGCTGCTCCTCCCAGGCGCACCATGGCAGAGATCTTTGAAGAGATCCCTGAAGACCTCAGCGACGATGAGCTGCTTCTGAAGTCATCCTCAGCCCTGATTGTGGCTCGCGAGGGTGACCCCTCAGATCCCAAGCTAGCAGCAGCTCACGCTACTGCAGTGCAGTCCGTGTTGTCTGCTGTAGCCTCTGGGAACCCCCGGTCGTTCTTTGAAGCGTCCAAGCGGGAGGATGGTCCACTATGGCGCGCTGCAGCTGCATCTGAGATCGACTCTCTGCTCAGCAACTGCACATGGGATGTGGTCGACTTGCCACAAGGGGTCAAGCCAATACGCTCTCAATGGGTGTGTGTGATCAAACACAAGTCTGATGGCACTGTGGAACGCTACAAAGCCAGACTCGTGGCAGATGGTCGTGGCCAGCGCTATGGCATTGACTACCACGAGGTGTTTGCCCCCACCTTCAGACCTGCTACTCTGCGCGTCATCCTTGCGCTTGCAGCCCAGAACAACCTCAAGTTGCGCTCCATCGACTTCTCCTCTGCCTACCTCAATGGGGACCTGGATGAGGATGTCTACATGACTCAGCCAGAAGGGTTCCCCCAGGGAGAGAAGGGCCAGGTCCTGAAGCTGAACCGGTCCATCTATGGGCTGAAGCAGGCTGGCCGCCAGTGGCGCATCAAGTTGGTTGCCAAGCTGACTGCCATGGGGTTCAAGTGCATCAAGTCTGACAGCTCCTGCCACATCTACTCTGATGGTGTGGTCCGCGTGATCCTGCCCATCTATGTTGATGATGGCACCATTGCTGCAAAGCATGATGCTGACGTTGACAAGGTCATTGCCCAGCTTCGCACAGCCTTCAAGGTGCGGGATCTGGGTCCTACAGAGTGGCTTCTGGGGATCAAGATAGAGCGTGATGAGCACACTGGAGACATCAGCATCTCCCAGCGCCAGTATGCTGTGAACCTCCTGGAGCAGTATGGCATGGCTGACTGCAAGCCTGTGGACACCCCCATGCTGCCTGGCCTGTCTCTGACCAAGGAGATGGGAGCCGAGACTGAGGAGGAGTTCAAGCAGTTCAAGGGCAACTATCTGTCTGCTGTTGGCTCTCTGATGTACCTGGCCTGTCAGACTCGCCCTGACATCTCCTATGCTGTGGGGGTGCTAGCGCGCTTCAATAGCAATCCTGGTGAAGAGCACTGGAAGGCTGTCAAGCACCTGCTTCGATACATCCAGGGCACCCTTGACTTCCGCATCACCTACTCCAAATCCTCTCCCACTCTCTATGACCCCGCTCCCCACATCCATCCTGATGACCTCTTCACCACCTTTACTGATGCTGATCATGCTGGAGACAAGGACTCCATGAAAAGCACTGGGGGGTATGTCATTACGATGGCTGGTGGACCAGTGAGCTGGAGGAGCAAGCTGCAGTCCACCATCTCTCTGTCCACTACTGAGGCAGAGTATGTGGCTGGTGTGGATGCTGGGAAGGAGATCAAGTGGATGCGGAATCTGCTGCACGAGCTAGAGCATGGTGTGTCTGGGGCTTCTCCCTTGATGATGGACAACCAGTCTGCCATTTCTGTGTCCAAGAATCCTGAACACCATGGGCGTATGAAGCATCTGGACCTGGCTCACTACTGGCTTCGAGATGAAGTGGCCAGAGGGTTCATTGATGTGAAGTATGTGCCGACGCAGGACCAGCTGGCTGACATTATGACCAAGGCGCTGCCTCGGCCTCAGGTGGCAAGGTTGCGCACACTGATGAGATTGCGGGGGAGAGGCTGAGAGACTGATCTCATCCCGGGGGAGTGTTGAGGATGGGTTTTGGACTTGATCACTCTCTGGTGATTGGGTCACATGATCATCTGATTCCATCTGATCTTATCACTGATCCTATCACTGATGATATCTGATTCCATCATTGTTCCCATCATTGTTCCCATCATTCTGGTCACATGACTCCAAGTCACATGATTCCTATACAGTCACATGCTCTATCCACATAGATAGTTCCTTCCTCCCTGGAGTTCTTCAGCTTCTTACTGTTGACTCCAGGTCTGTAGATTCTTTTCTTGTCTTGTCTTGCAATGCAGAGCTTCTTACTGTTGACTCCAGTCCTCCCTGCATTTCCTGCTTCAACAACCACGTGGGAAAAAAGCTACCGGGGCAGGCTGGAAGGTCAATAAGTAGCAATAAACCAATCATCCTTCCAGTGTTTCCTTCGCGGTTTGCCAGGTTGCTAGCGCTTCGGTACCGATCAGGTCGCGTCCTGGGAGCCAGCGATCGTCTTCCGGCCCATGGTTCAGATAGTGTACCATGTATTGGATGCCTCGGCCACGGCGCCGTTCGTCCACAATGCATTCGACCGTTGTGTGGTCCGCCAAACCCGTCGATCGGGCCCGCCCGGGGAATAGTGCGTCGTCATTTTCCCTGTAAGGTTCTATTTCAGAAGCGTGAAAAACCGGGTACACATGCGGCTGGTTAGGCATGCTGAGGGTGTAAGTTGAGCACTCATTGTGCTTTGCGGTCACCGTGTAGGGGCCGTCAAACCGAGGCATGTACTTGGCGACCCGATTGTGCCCTCGACTGATGTACGCCGCCCGACGATTCTTCGTTGACAGTTTCACGCGGTCGCCGACTTCGATCTTGTGGTCTGCTCCGCGGGACTTATTTGCCTGTGCCGCTTGTGAAATTTTTGCCGCGGTTAGATTATCCTTGGCTTCCATCATGTCGGTTTCGAGAGCGTTTATCACCACGCGCGCCAGCGCCTCTTCGTCCGAGACTTCACTCACGGCCGTCGCGGGTACCAGCGGTGGGAGTAGCCGCGGTGATCTGCCCATGCAGAGCTGAAAGCCCGAGAAACCTGTGGACGCGTTAACTGTGTTCATCATGTCAAAGCGCACACGCGGCAGGGCTCGCAGCCATCCCCTCTGGTTTCGCGCGACATGGTAGTGTATCGCCTGGTTCACTGTCTTGTTCGTGCGTTCGCTCACGCCGTTGGACTGTGGGTGGAAAGCCGTCGACATCTTCAATTTGATGCCCGTAAGCCTGGTGAAAGCCTTCCAGAATTCCGACAGGAATAGCTTGTCCCGGTCCGAGACCAACTCAAGGGGGACACCATTCTCGCAATACCAATTGTCAAAGAACAACGATGCTAGCTCGTGTGCGGTCACCGTTGTGGTGGTTGGTACCAATCGCACATCTAAACCGAGGCGATCAGTGATTGTGAGAAGACAGTTGAAACCGCTCTCCATCGGCAGAGGCCCCACGAAGTCCAGAGCCACGGAATTGCCTCGACCATCCGGGATCGGTAATGGATGGAGCGGGCCGGCTCTGCGGGTTGTGCGCGACTTGTTCCGTTGGCAGTCTGCGCATGCGGGGATGTAGGCCTCTTCCAGGTCGCGCCGCATGTTGGGCCAGTAATACGCGTCTTTCAGAGCCGCATACGACTTGTCGAATCCGAAATGGCCCAAATTGTCGTGTGCCAGCCGGTAGAAGGTCTCGTGCAGGTCATCAACCCTGGGTATGATCAGTCTGCCCGAGATGTACCACAGTCGTTCTGGTAGTCTGAATTCGAGATTTGGCATGCCCTCCGCTGCAGTTGCCAGCTTCGCGCACCACACGTCTTTCGCGTAACCTGCGCGTATCTTGTCAAGCATTCTTGCGTCCGCTGTTACCCGGAGGATCGAAGCCGTTGGCCGCGCCGGGTTAGTGGCCGCGCGGCGGGAGCATATCGACTTTGAGTGGGTCTGTGTGCGTGCCAGGGCTTGTACCGCTGTCAACGCCAAATGAGGCAGCGTTACTGCAACTGCCGATTCCGCTTGGGAACGTCCCGTCGACAGGTCGTCTGTCTCCGGATCTGCAAAATCGGTCCGCGACAGAGCGTCTGCTACCGTGTTGTCCTCACCCTTGACGTACGCAATCTTACAGTCGTATTGGCTCATGAACTCCATCCACCGCGCCTGGCGTCTTGAAAGATCCCTTTGGCTATCGAAGTTCTCCAAGGTGCGGTGGTCAGTGTAAATTGTGAAGGGTGAGCCAATCAAGTCCACTCGCCAGCGATGAAGCGCACGGATGATGGCCAACATTTCTTTCTCGTGCACGGGATAGTTTAGTTCGGCTCCTTTGAACGACATCGAATCGAAGGCTACGGGTCGCGCGGTCTCCCACGTCGGGCCCCAAGATAAAATGCCCCCAGAGCGATAGTCGCTCGCGTCCGTAGTGACAAAAATTTTGTTTTGTCCAGGGGCCTCGTGGTTGATAACCGTCAAGCACTCTGCGCTGACCACAATAGATTTTATTGCGTTGAAAGCTGCAGCCGCAGCCGGCGTCCACCGGGGGAACAATTTGTCACAAGATTTCTCCGTGTACTTTTCCAGTACTCCGGTGTGATCAGCCAAGCGAGGTAAGAACACGGCAATGTACCGGACCAGACCCAGAAATGCTCGAACGTGAGTTGCCGATTTTGGCTGTGGCCAGTTGACGATCCGGTCGATCTTGCGTGGGTCAGCCTCGATACCCTTGGTTGATATCCGGTGGCCTAAGAAATCCACCTAGTAACAGAATAGCTTTGTCTTCTTCGGGTTACAGTACAGGCCAGCGGCACGCAAGGCTGTAAACACCGTTTCGATGTGTCTCTGATGCTCATCCGGGGAATTAGACCAGATGACGATATCGTCAAGGTACACATGGCAGATTTTGCCTATGTGTTCCTGCAGTGCTCCTGTCACACGGCGTTGCTGGACCGAAGGCGCATTTCGCAGTCCCTGGGGCATGACGAGCCATTCGTAAAGGCCCAGCGGGGTACTCACCGCCGTGTATTTGATTGAGTCCGGGTGCATGCGCGTCTGGAAGAAGCTGTCGGTGAAGTCGATTGTCGACCAGATGGAACCTTTCGCACAGTCTGCCAGGATGTCGTCCACGCGTTGCAACGGAAACTTGTCCTGTACGGTATCCTTGTTAATTTGGCGGAAGTCGTTCACCCACCGCGGTAGGACCGTCTTATCCGCTTTCGGGATCAGAAATGCAGGCGATGCGTACGGCGACAACAAAGGGCGGATTCTGCCCGCATCCAAGTGCTTCTGAATGAGGGTTTGCCACGCCTCTCTATATTTGCGTGGACTCTGGTAGCTCCTCGTCTTGAACGTTAGATCCGCTTCTTTGAGCTTTATTTTGCAAGTCACGTCCGTGGGCAGGGAGTCAATGTGGGGCACCGGCTCAAAAATGTCCGCGTATTTGCGTTTCATTTCCTCCCCGCGTTGTTGTAAGGCGTCCCAGTGTGACAGCGTCTCTATGCGAGCTTTTATTGCTGTGATGACGTCCACTGGCTTGACCTGCTCAAAGAGGTTCGCGTCTTCCATCTCTGTTCGCCTTGCCGCGCAAACTTCCGTCAGCTCAGCCACCATGTCTTTGTAATTTGCTATCGCTTGCTTCACGCGTTGCCGTGCAGTCGGCGGCACAGCGCGCTGCTGAACCGGCGGGGGATTCAACAAGTCATATCCAGACCGTTTATCCACAATGGTCCGGTCGCGATGATCAATTACAATATGGTTATGTGAGAGCCAAGGGAGGCCCAATACTACAGGAAAACACAACGACGGAGCGATGATAGCGCGTACGGTGGACAATGTCCACGTCTGATCTCGGGCGGTAACACGTAGTTTCACATAATGCGTAAGGTCAATAAACGATTGGTTTTCGGAGTCTGAGATTGCAAGTGTGATCGATTCAGGTTTGTGTAGGCGAAACTGTCGTAAGGCAAGCTTTTCGGCGAGGTCAGAGTCGATTAGGGCTAGATGGGCACCAGAATCAATCAGCGACGTGATTTCGAGGGGCAGATTAGACATTGGACCCTCTATGAGGCAATCCCAGGACAGATGGGGCAGGTGTAAGGGCAAACTCACGCGGTCCAAGCTGTTCTCCGATTCGAAACTCGACTCGTCTACATCCGCAACCGGCATGACAACGGCCACGGCCTTGCCTTTGCCCTTCGCATTGTTTTGGGCGCGTGCAGCCTTCGCCGCCAAAACACTATGTTCCGTGATCGGCGTGTACGTGCTCGGGTCGGGCCATGCTTCGCATTTCTCATGCTTGTCGTCTACAAACAATTTGCGACAGATTGTGCAACCGTTGTTACTGCGGATGATTTCGCGTTCTTCTTCGGTGAGCTTCGGCAAACGGCGTGTCGTTTGGGAGCTGGTGTTTGAGTTCGTCTTCGAAGATGGGCCAAAGGGGCGCTTAGCTTGGCGGTCGTCCACCTCACTATATGCGCAACGCTTGTCACGTTGTTCGCGGCGCTGCGAGTCCTTCTCGGCTTGCATCTGTTCGAAGATCTCGCGTTGTACACGGATGTCCGCCAGACGCTCCTCATCGATGCGTTTGACCTCGCGTACCCACGCAGTCAATTGCTTCTGGTCTTCCGTGGCCATCGCTTTCGCCTTTTGATCTTTCTTGTACAAGAGGCGGAGGCCCGCATTCATGCCCGCCTCTAGGACAGGGCGCAACTCCTTCGCGCCATAGCCTGCTTCGACCTTTGCGAGCTGGGCGTTGAACGTGAAGACTTGCGTGGCGTATTCCATGAACGAGCCCGTCGGGGGCATGGAGGCGCCGAGTAGGTCTGTCTGCACGTTGTCTTTCCACGTCGCGGGCAAGAAGTGTTGAGGATGGGTTTGGACTTGATCACTCTCTGGTGATTGGGTCACATGATCACCTGATTCCGTCTGATCCTATCACTGATCATATCACTGATGATATCTGATTCCATCACTGTTCCCATCATTCCATCATTTTGGTCACATGACTTCTGATCACATGCTTCCTATACAGTCACATGCTCTATCCACATAGATAGTTCCTCCCTCCCTGGAGTTCTTCAGCTTCTTACTGTTGACTCCAGGTCTGTAGATTCTTTTCTTGTCTTGTCTTGCAATGCAGAGCTTCTTACTGTTGACTCCAGTCCTCTCTGCATTTCCTGCTTCAACAGGTTATGGGCCCCTGCCTCTAGAGTGCCTCTGAGTCATCTATTCTGAGATTTTCGAGTTTTTTCCATTCTCTGATTTTCTCTGCCTGCTGCTGCCTGCTTGCCCCAGTCCTGCTACTGCAGTTGACATCTCTGCTCCCCTCTGTTCTGTTTTTTTTTCTGCTCTTATAGTGTCTGTGGTTCAGGCACTAGTAGTTGGGACTCTATCCTTAAGTGGGTGTGCTCTTTGGTCCATCAGGAAACACCAGGTAGTCATTCCTGTGATCCTGAGGTTGAGACAGCTAGGTGCCTGAGATCAACACACTCCTGAGAGCCTGTAGCTACATACATACATCTCCTACATCATTCTGGGCGCATTTTTGAGCACAGCATGGCATCAAATTCCCACTCTCATCCATCAGTCTTTTCTCCTTCTGCTGCCCTGGCAGCTGCACCTGCTTCTGCTCAGCAATTGTGTTATGCCTGTTATCAACATGGCCACACACTCCTAAAATGCCCAGAGTTTCTGTCTCTCCTAGAGGACAATGCTTCTGAGCCTGAGCCAGAGCCTGAGCCTGAGCCTAGGCCTAGGCCCAGAAAGGGTGCAGTCAAGTCTGAAGTGGCCACGCATACAAGCCTTCTCTCCCACTCCACTGCAGACCCTGAGTTGAGATGGATTGCAGATTCTGGTGCTACATCACACATGACCCATTGTGTGCACCTGCTGCAGAACACTCGTCCTCACAGGGCACCCATCAGAGTGGCTAATGGACTTGTGGTCTATTCAGAGCTTGTGGGGGAGATAGTGCTTAGGCCACTGATCCATGGACATGCCAGGAGCCGGTCTGTGATCCTCTCCAATGTGCTCTATGTCCCTGCTCTGTCTCACAATCTGATCTCCACTACATACCTGTCAGTTCACCACAACTACACTGTGCTCATGAAGGAGAACTACATCCTGTTCAAGCGCAATGGTGAAGTGTACTTTGTGGCAGACATCTCAGAGCAGGGTCAGGCACTTGTGAGAGAGACTGGTTTCCCTTCTGCTGGTTCAGCACTGGTCTCTACAGCTGGGACTCTTCCCATTGACCTCAGCCTGATGCACAGGCGGCTTGGACACCACAGTGATACCAAGCTAGTCATGGATAAAGAGCTAGTTACTGGTGTGAGGCTTGCCTCTGCTAGGAAGCCAGACCCCATCTGTGAGCCATGCCTCTTTGGCAAGCTGAATGCTGGCCTGTTTCCCTCAACTGGTCATCGTTCTGGAGCGCCTCTTGATCTCATTCACTCTGATCTAAAGAGCTACTCTGTGCCCACCCGCGAGGGCTGGAAGCACAGGGTGACTTTTGTTGATGATCACACTGGCTTCAAGGTAGCATACCACATGAAGAACAAGAGTGAGACTTTTGCAGCCCTTAAGATGTTTCAAGCGTATGCTGAGACTCACTGGGGGCTCAAGATCAAGGCATTCCAGGACGATAAAGGGGGAGAGTACATGTCTAATGAGTTCAGATCACATCTGGACAAGTGTGGCATTGTGCACCGCCATTCAGTTAGGGCACGGCCTCAGCAGAATGGAACAGCAGAGCGGTCTAACCGCACCGTTGATGAGCACTCCACTGCCATGTTACACGAAGCCAACCTGCCCCCTGCATTCAGGGCACTGGCAGTGTCTGCATACATCCATGTGTGCAACATGCACCCCACAGCTCGAGACCCTACCATGACTCCCCATGAGCTGTGGTTCAAGGCAAAGCCTGATGTGTCTCATCTGCGTGTTTGGGGATGCCTTGCCTATGTGCATGTGCAAAGAGACAAGAGAGGTCCTTCTGGGCATCATGTCCAGAAGTGTATCTTTGTAGGCTATCCTGCAGGGTACAAGGGATGGTTGTTCTTCAACCCAGAGACTCGGAAGCTCGTGATCGCTGAGAGAGCAGTGTTTGATGAGCGCTACTTCCCAGGCAGCACCCCTCAAGCGATGAGGAGCTGTCCTGCGGCACCCCCCTCCTCCATGCTGGTGGATCCCCCCCGTGCTCCGGTACCGGTGTATGTCCCTGATGACGATGGTGACGAGGAGCAGCAACAGCCGCCTGCTCGTCCTCTCCCTGCACCACGAGTTCCCTCTCCTGCAGCCAGCAGTGATGATGAAATCGACTTCTTGCGTCGAGCTCCACCACCTCCATCTCCACCACCAGCTGGGGATGCCCCGCTTCACCCTCTACCCTCGCCTCCTCCTCCCCAATCTCCAATTGGGGTGGCAGCTCGTCGTGCTGCTGCTGGCATCCATCGTGTCCCTGCACCACCCAGGAGGACTCCAGCTCCGGCTGCTGCTCCTCCCAGGCGCACCATGGCAGAGATCTTTGAAGAGATCCCTGAAGACCTCAGCGACGATGAGCTGCTTCTGAAGTCATCCTCAGCCCTGATTGTGGCTCGCGAGGGTGACCCCTCAGATCCCAAGCTAGCAGCAGCTCACGCTACTGCAGTGCAGTCCGTGTTGTCTGCTGTAGCCTCTGGGAACCCCAGGTTGTTCTTTGAAGCGTCCAAGCGGGAGGATGGTCCACTATGGCGCGCTGCAGCTGCATCTGAGATTGACTCTCTGCTCAGCAACTGCACATGGGATGTGGTCGACTTGCCACAAGGGGTCAAGCCAATTCGCTCTCAATGGGTGTTTGTGATCAAACACAAGTCTGATGGCACTGTGGAACGCTACAAAGCCAGACTCGTGGCAGATGGTCGTGGCCAGCGCTATGGCATTGACTACCATGAGGTGTTTGCACCCACCTTCCGCCCTGCTACTCTGCGCGTCATCCTTGCCCTCGCTGCCCAGAACAACCTCAAACTGCGCTCCATCGACTTCTCTTCTGCCTATCTCAATGGGGACCTGGATGAAGATGTCTACATGACTCAGCCAGAAGGGTTCCCCCAGGGAGAGAAGGGCCAGGTCCTGAAGCTGAACCGGTCCATTTATGGGCTGAAGCAGGCTGGCCGCCAGTGGCGCATCAAGTTGGTTGCCAAGCTGACTGCCATGGGGTTCAAGTGCATCAAGTCTGACAGCTCCTGCCACATCTACTCTGATGGTGTGGTCCGCGTGATCCTGCCCATCTATGTTGATGATGGCACCATTGCTGCAAAGCATGATGTTGACATTGACAAGGTCATTGCCCAGCTTGGCACAGCCTTCAAGGTGCGGGATCTGGGTCCTACAGAGTGGCTTCTGGGGATCAAGATAGAGCGTGATGAGCACACTGGAGACATCAGCATCTCCCAGCGCCAGTATGCTGTGAACCTCCTGGAGCAGTATGGCATGGCTGACTGCAAGCCTGTGGACACCCCCATGCTGCCTGGCCTGTCTCTGACCAAGGAGATGGGAGCCAAGACTGAGGAGGAGTTCAAGCAGTTCAAGGGCAACTATCTGTCTGCTGTTGGCTCTCTGATGTACCTGGCCTGTCAGACTCGCCCTGATATCTCCTATGCTGTGGGGGTGCTAGCGCGCTTCAACAGCAATCCTGGTGAAGAGCACTGGAAGGCAGTCAAGCACCTGCTTCGATACATCCAGGGCACCCTTGACTTCCGCATCACCTACTCCAAATCCTCTCCCACCCTCTATGACCCAGCCACCCACATCCATCCTGACGACCTCTTCACCACCTTCACTGATGCTGATCATGCTGGAGATAAGGACTCCATGAAAAGCACTGGGGGGTATGTCATTATGATGGCTGGTGGACCAGTGAGCTGGAGGAGCAAGCTGCAGTCCACCATCTCTCTGTCCACTACTGAAGCAGAGTATGTGGCTGGTGTGGATGCTGGGAAGGAGATCAAGTGGATGCGGAATCTGCTGCATGAGCTAGAGCATGGTGTGTCTGGGGCTTCTCCCTTGATGATGGACAACCAGTCTGCCATTTCTGTGTCCAAGAATCCTGAACACCATGGGCGTATGAAGCATCTGGACCTGGCACACTACTGGCTCAGAGATGAAGTAGCCAGAGGGTTCATTGATGTGAAGTATGTGCCGACGCAGGACCAGCTGGCTGACATCATGACCAAGGCATTGCCTCGGCCTCAGGTGGCAAGGTTGCGCACACTGATGAGATTGCGGGGGAGAGGCTGAGAGACTGATCTCATCCCGGGGGAGTGTTGAGGATGGGTTTGGACTTGATCACTCTCTGGTGATTGGGTCACATGATCATCTGATTCCATCTGATCTCATCACTGATCTCATCACTGATGATATCTGATTCCATCACTGTTCCCATCATTCCATCATTTTGGTCACATGACTTCTGATCACATGCTTCCTATACAGTCACATGCTCTATCCACATAGATAGTTCCTCCCTCCCTGGAGTTCTTCAGCTTCTTACTGTTGACTCCAGGTCTGTAGATTCTTTTCTTGTTTTCTCTTGCAATGCAGAGCTTCTTACTGTTGACTCCAGTCCTCTCTGCATTTCCTGCTTCAACAAGAAGGTGTCCGCGATGTCCGTGAAGAATTGAGCAAGTGTGAGTTCGGCCAAGCGTGACTCCTCGGATGTCAAATACGAGTCAATCATGGGGTCTTCAAAGATTTCCAAGCAGTAGGCGACCTGCTTGTCGTCCTCAATTTCTTTCTGTTTGAAATACGATCGGCATGCCTTTTCCGCCTGAGAGAGTACCGAGGGCGTGAGGTCTCCGGCACGGATGATGGGGAGTTTTCCGTGTGCAAGTACAAGCATGTCTTCGCTCCGTGTCATCTCGTTTGGGCGTGGTGAAGAGGAACGACGACGGGAGCGGGTCTTGGCGAGTTTGACTAAAGGGGGAACTGGAGTCTTTGACGTAGTGATTAGCGACGTCCCAGGGGTAACAGGTTCTGGTTGTGCAAGCAGAGCGTTTGTCGACACAGTGGACGGTGCAGGATCGGTATTCGGCAATGGGGAAGTCGTCAGGGCACGGTCTCGCGTCCTTCGACTGCGGGTGATGGGCCGGGTGGGCAAGGGCGTCGCCTTAGTGGAATGGCGTGTGATAACGTGTCCGTCAAGTCTAGGTCGTAGGTTAGCCCTCATTTTAGCGGGCGGGTGGGTGGCTGCGCGATGGCTAGCGTTGTTTATGGGTGTGGCGGGTGCAGCTCACTATCCCTGACAGAACACGCCCTTTGATCCACGGAAGTAAAACCGCTTATCGAAAAGGTACGTGTCTACAGCGTCGATTGAAGATTCAAAAAAAGTGGAAGCTCACCTGGTTTACCCAGGTGAGAAACACTAAGTCCGAGAGGTGAATGAGGAAAAGAGGGGTCGTCGAGACAAGGGATGAATCTGAATCAAGCTGTATTCTAAGAGTGATACGTATCGTAGTGGAAGTCGAGAGAGAGAGCGAGAGATGATGATGATGTCAGTAACTACGTAAGCAAGCAGGCTTGCACGAATCTCCCCAAGCACACGGAAATCGCGTTGGATGAAGGAAGCAGACAGGCGATGTTCAGCAAGGACCTACCGGATCTCGATGGATCTTCACTCGCTATCCGACTGCGCCGTCTCCCCATCCCCACCAGCAAGGATATCGCTCGCATTCGGGAACAAGGCAGCCAGCAGTGGCTCAACGGCGCCAACTCCATCACGTACAAGCATGTGATTGGAGATGCGGAGGCAGCGAGTCGCTACCCTCTCTGGGTTCTTGTGTTTTGGGAGCGTGTTCACGAGATCAGGAAGATTCGGAGCATCTGGTCGCTGGTTCAGAAGTGGGTGCAGGAGAGAGCACAGGTTCGGAAGAGCCCAGAGGTTCGGGCAGAGGCGAAGAAGACTTTGGGGTACCTTGCCGAGATCCCGTGGAACCGAGGCAAGCGGGGATTGTCGGACCGTAGCCCGATGCACACCATGTACCGTTTCCTCCGTAAAACATGGCTCAGCAGCACCGATGTTGACGATATCCTAGAGTTGTTGCGAGACCAGATTGCCGGGGACCAAAAGCTTCTCGAGAAGTACATTGTGGAGGGTGTGAATCTTGCGGACAAGATACAACAAGCGTTCAGCCAAGCACCAGCAAGCAGTCAGGACTACGAACAGTCGGCCAACACGCGATGGATCTCCGCTGTCGGATCTGATGTGTTTGAACTGAAACAGACACTTCTCACAGTCGTACATCTCGGGACTTACAGCGGCGAGAAGCATTGGGTGGGAATCGAGGTGGATGGAGAAGCTGACATGCTGCGCTACGGTGATTCGCTGGGGCATGAGGCACCGACAGCCTTGACTGATGCCTTTCGCTGGTGGGCATCTCAGCACGGCCTTAGCGATCTCAAAACCGGATCATTCGAGAAGATATCAAAGCAGACAGATGGGGACTCCTGTGGTTTTTTTGCGTGCGACACTGTCTTTCGTGCCGCCTTCCCCGATGCCGTGCCTCTGGAACAATCAGACTTCCCCGTTCCGCGGCTTGAGATGTTTAATCATCTAGTCGCACGTTCTCTTGATCGCGTATGTGCCAATCGAGTCTCTTTTGGTATTCAAACTGATCAAATTCACACAGATTGCCGATGAGCGTGCCAGCACTTTCATAGAGGCGGAGGACATTTGCTCGTCTGATGGCAGTGATGATGGAACGGAGGATCTTCCACCGCAGCCGCGTTCGTTCTCGAAGCTTGCCCAGTCAGCACCAGCCTTCACATTCGAATGCCAGAGCCCGTCGAAACCTCAAACAGTCATGGAGGACGATGTCTCCGAGTTGCACTCGTCGATGTCTGGGATCAGTCTCAAACGAGAGCGCGGGAATCCAGATGCTCTGACTCCTGCACCGAGCCCTTCCAAAAAGCGAGTGCAGATATCTCATCCAACTCCACGCGACCCACCGCTGCCCATCAATCTTCCTACGGCTTATTCAAATGAGCAGCCGGTGCAATCAACTTCCGCGCTTGCCAATGTCTTCCAGAGTGGAAAGGCTGGGATGTCAAAGCCGGCCGGGACTCAGTCAAAGGTGGCTGCAAAGACCAAACGAGTCACGAACCTGTCTGATGACGAGGGGCCACAACCAAGTGTGAGATCGTTTTTCAAGAGGATAACCCGCAAGGAGAAGGATCGCAAGACTGCTCTGGCAAACAAGAAATTCAGATCGACTCGAGAGTCGAAATTGGCGGAGATTGCGGAAGCCAACTTCTTAGCAAAGAAAGATAAGCGGGAGCGCAACCGACTCAGCCAGGCAAAGTCCCGCGCCAACAAGAAGGCACTTGCTATTGCATCGGGCATAGAGACCGGGAAAAAACGGGTATGTTCAATCATACTTATCACCGAATGGACTGATGGTTCATGTCACATCCAGAAAGCGGCGGTGTTACGGGACTATGATGATGACAGCGACATCGACGATCTTGCTGAGGTGTCTAGACCTGCGCGTAAATTATCGCGTAAATTGCACGCCGATGCCGGTAGCTCCAAGCCAAAAAGGGGATGCAAGCCGAAGCACACCGGTCCTCCTGAGGATGCTAAGCGCGTCAATTGGCAACATCCTCTGATCTGGCCGCAACTTGTCCTTGCTCGCAAGCGCGCGGGTTCATGGAGCCCGATTGATATCTGGCGGCAAGCTCAGCTTCTCAATAAAACACTGTTCAAGCGTCTTGCACCCCAGACCATTGGGACGTGGATCGAAAGCTCTCGTGGGATCTCGCATTGGAGCGAATCATGTTTGACTAGGGTGGCAAAGGGAAATGCACCCGGTGGACAATCAACGCGCTCAGGCATCCTGGTAAGCCGTTCATATCGCGGACATTGCAGTGATATTTACAAACTGAATAGGATTCGTATCCCGTCTTGATCGGTGCAATTCGGGATCAGATCAATGACTTGCGCGATCGAGGTGCTCCTCTCACTCTTGTGTCAATTCGAGCAGTTATGGTCGCGTTGATTGAGAAGCACCAGCCCAATCTATTCAGTCGTGTCGCGCCTGACAACAGCTCCTTCAAGTGCTCAGATAGTTTTGTACGCAAGTTCCTGCGGAACTTCATGGGCTTCAGCCAACGACGTGCCACCCGAGCGGCTCAGAAGATTCCGGAGAACGTAGATCGAATCCTCGAGATTGCGAATCTCCGCGAGGCGCTTCTCGTTCGGGACTATAATATTCCTGCTGCCTTGAGAGTCAATTCTGATCAGACACAGATTGTCTACCAGCAAGGGACAAAGACGACCTGGAGCAAACGCGGTGCAAAGCAAGTTAACACGGTCGGCATGGAAGAGAAGCGCGCATTCACTCTCTTCCCCTCGATTGCCACCGATGGGACACTGCTACCTATGCAGGCAATATTCTCGGGTAAAACCACTGCTTCATGTCCTCACAAGAACGCTCCACGCTATGACGAGGCTTCGAAGCTCGGATTTCGCTTTGAGCCCTCCGGGAATGGAACCTATTGGTCGACTCACACAACAATGCATTCGTTCGTTGACAACATCCTTGCCCCACACTTCGAAGACACGAAAGCGAGGCTGAAACTTCCGGAGACTCAGTACAGCCTTTGGAAGATCAATTGCGGGTCTGTCCATCGGTCAGACGAGTTCCTGACTTGGATGAAGGCGAGTCATCCTCGTATCCTGATCTGTTTTGTTCCTGGTGGTTGCACCGGCCTTTTCCAACCTCTCGACGTTGGAGTCCAGCGGGTGATGAAGCATGCTATGAAGCTCTCAGCCCATGAAGATGTCGTTGCAGAAGCGTCTTCGCTGCTGAAGTCCAGCGCACTTGTGGGCAAATTGGACACTACAGTTACGACTCTACGCGATCGGTGTGTTGGATGGATCATCGATGCGTTCCATGCCTGCAACGATCGAGAGTTGGTTCAAAAGGTCTGTTTTCTTTTGAATCTTGATTCCAGCTGCTGATTCGGGTCGCAGGCCTTCGAAATGTGCCGCGCTGGGGATTTCAACTCGTCGCATGCCAGCTTGACATCTCCCAAGATGCTTGAGATCTTGCGAGAACTCCCGCGGACTGATCCAGAGGCGTCTGTGCAAATCACATCCACGGAGAAGCAAAAGAAAAAAACGAAGGCCAAGGCTGCACCGAAGTCCGACTTGGAGGAGAAGATGGAATATGAAGACGAAGAGGAAGAGGAAGATTTTCCAGACGAAGAAGAGCCCGATACGGAACACGGCCAATCACCTGACGAAAGCGATGTCCCCCTCGCTGTCGTGCGAAATGTCGTTCTCAATCCACACGAGAACCTGCCAGAAGGTTATGATCTTGACGACGAGGAAGGCATCATCAGGACGGGTGTAGTCGAGGAGGTGAATTTTGGAACTGAGGTGGCTGATCTTCCAATCTTGACTAGGCGGAAACGTCGCAACATTTGCGTGTTGGTGATGGGTTTTGGACTTGATCACTCTCTGGTGATTGGGTCACATGATCATTTGATTCCATCTGATCCTATCACTGATCCTATCACTGATGATATCTGATTCCATCATTGTTCCCATCATTCCATCATTTTGGTCACATGACTTCTGATCACATGATTCCTGTACAGTCACATGCTCCATCCACATAGATAGTTCCTCCCTCCCTGGAGTTCTTCAGCTTCTTACTGTTGACTCCAGGTCTGTAGATTCTTTTCTTGTTTTCTCTTGCAATGCAGAGCTTCTTACTGTTGACTCCAGTCCTCTCTGCATTGCCTGCTTCAACAGGTTATGGGCCCCTGCCTCTAGAGTGCCTCTGAGTCATCTATTCTGAGATTTTTGAGTTTTTTCCATTCTCTGATTTTCTCTGCCTGCTGCTGCCTCCTTGCCCCAGTCCTGCTACTGTAGTTGACATCTCTGCTGCCTGTTCTGTTCTCTTTTTCCTCTGCTCTTATAGTGTCTGTGGTTCAGGCACTAGTAGTTGGGACTCTATCCTTAAGTGGGTGTGCTCTTTGGTCCATCAGGAAACACCAGGTAGTCATTCCTGTGATCCTGAGGTTGAGACAGCTAGGTGCCTGAGATCAACACACTCCTGAGAGCCTGTAGCTACATAGATACACCCCCTACATCATTCTGGGCGCATTTTTGAGCACAGCATGGCATCAAATTCCCACTCTCATCCATCAGTCTTTTCTCCTTCTGCTGCTCTGGCAGCTGCACCTGCTTCTGCTCAGCCATTGTGTTATGCCTGTTATCAACATGGCCACACACTCCTAAAATGCCCAGAGTTTCTGTCTCTCCTAGAGGACAATGCTTCTGAGCCTGAGCCAGAGCCTGAGCCTGAGCCTAGGCCCAGGCCTAGGAAGGGTGCAGTCAAGTCTGAAGTGGCCACTCATACAAGCCTTCTCTCCCACTCCACTGCAGACCCTGAGTTGAGATGGATTGCAGATTCTGGTGCCACATCACACATGACACACTGTGTGCACCTGCTGCAGAACACTCGTCCTCACAGGGCACCCATCAGAGTGGCTAATGGACTTGTGGTCTATTCAGAGCTTGTGGGGGAGATAGTGCTTAGGCCACTGATCCATGGACATGCCAGGAGCCGGTCTGTGATCCTCTCCAATGTGCTCTATGTCCCTGCTCTGTCACACAATCTGATCTCCACTACATACCTGTCAGTTCACCATGACTACACTGTGCTCATGAAGGAGAACTACATCCTGTTCAAGCGCAATGGTGAAGTGTACTTTGTGGCAGACATCTCAGAGCAGGGTCAGGCACTTGTGAGAGAGACTGGTTTCCCTTCTGCTGGTTCAGCACTGGTCTCTACAGCTGGGACTCTTCCCATCAACCTCAGCCTGATGCACAGGTGGCTTGGATGTTGAAGCAGGAAATGCAGAGAGGACTGGAGTCAACAGTAAGAAGCTCTGCATTGCAAGACAAGACAAGAAAAGAATCTACAGACCTGGAGTCAACAGTAAGAAGCTGAGGAACTCCAGGGAGGGAGGAACTATCTATGTGGATGGAGCATGTGACTGTATAGGAATCATGTGATCAGAAGTCATGTGACCAAAATGATGGAATGATGGGAACAGTGATGGAATCAGATATCATCAGTGATGTGATCAGTGATAGGATCAGATGGAATCAAATGATCATGTGACCCAATCACCAGAGAGTGATCAAGTCCAAAACCCATTACCAACACTCCCCCGGGATAAGATCAGTCTCTCAGCCTCTCCCCCGCAATCTCATCAGTGTGCGCAACCTTGCCACCTGAGGCCGAGGCAGCGCCTTGGTCATAATGTCAGCCAGCTGGTCCTGCGTTGGAACATACTTCACATCAATGAACCCTCTGACAACTTCATCTCTGAGCCAGTAGTGAGCCAGGTCCAGATGTTTCATACGCCCATGGTGTTCAGGATTCTTGGACACAGAAATGGCAGACTGGTTGTCCATCATCAAGGGAGAAGCCCCAGACACACCATGCTCCAGCTCATGCAGCAGATTCCGCATCTACTTGATCTCCTTCCCAGCATCCACACCAGCCACATACTCTGCCTCAGTGGTGGACAGAGAGATGGTGGACTGCAGCTTGCTCCTCCAGCTCACTGGTCCACCAGCCATCATAATGACATACCCCCCAGTGCTTTTCATAGAGTCCTTGTCTCCAGCATGATCAGCATCAGTGAAGGTGGTGAAGAGGTCGTCAGGATGGATGTGGGTGGCTGGGTCATAGAGGGTGGGAGAGGATTTGGAGTAGGTGATGCGGAAGTCAAGGGTGCCCTGGATGTATTGAAGCAAGTGCTTGACAGCCTTCCAGTGCTCTTCACCAGGATTGCTATTGAAGCGTGCCAAGACCCCCACAGCATAGGAGATGTCAGGGCGAGTCTGACAGGCCAGGTACATCAGAGAGCCAACAGCAGACAGATAGTTGCCCTTGAACTGCTTGGACTCCTCCTCAGTCTTGGCTCCCATCTCCTTGGTCAGAGACAGGCCAGGCAGCATGGGGGTGTCCACAGGCTTGCAGTCAGCCATGCCATACTGCTCCAGGAGGTTCACAGCATACTGGCGCTGGGAGATGCTGATGTCTCCAGTGTGCTCATCACGCTCTATCTTGATCCCCAGAAGCCACTCTGTAGGACCCAGATCCCGCACCTTGAAGGCTGTGCGAAGCTGGGCAATGACCTTGTCAATGTCAACATCATGCTTTGCAGCAATGGTGCCATCATCAACATAGATGGGCAGGATCACGCGGACCACACCATCAGAGTAGATGTGGCAGGAGCTGTCAGACTTGATGCACTTGAACCCCATGGCAGTCAGCTTGGCAACCAACTTGATGCGCCACTGGCGGCCAGCCTGCTTCAGCCCATAGATGGACCGGTTCAGCTTCAGGACCTGGCCCTTCTCTCCCTGGGGGAACCCTTCTGGCTGAGTCATGTAGACATCCTCATCCAGGTCCCCATTCAGATAGGCAGAAGAGAAGTCGATGGAGCGCAGCTTGAGGTTGTTCTGGGCTGCAAGCGCAAGGATGACGCGCAGAGTAGCAGGGCGGAAGGTGGGTGCAAACACCTCATGGTAGTCAATGCCATAGCGCTGGCCACGACCATCTGCCACGAGTCTGGCTTTGTAGCGTTCCACAGCGCCATCAGACTTGTGTTTGATCACAAACACCCATTGAGAGCGAATTGGCTTGACCCTTTGTGGCAAGTCGACCACATCCCATGTGCAGTTGCTGAGCAGAGAGTCAATCTCTGAAGCAGCTGCAGCGCGCCATAGTGGACCATCCTCCCGCTTGGACGCTTCAAAGAACGACCGGGGGTTCCCAGAGGCTACAGCAGACAACGCGGACTGCACTGCAGTAGCGTGAGCTGCTGCCAGCTTGGGATCTGAGGGGTCACCCTCGCGAGCCACAATAAGGGCAGAGGATGACTTCAGAAGCAGCTCATCGTCACTGAGGTCTTCAGGGATCTCTTCAAAGATCTCTGCCATGGTGCGCCTGGGAGGAGCAGCAGCCGGAGCTGGAGCCCTCCTGGGTGGTGCAGGGACACGATGGATGCCAGCAGCAGCACGACGAGCTGCCACCCCAATTGGAGATTGGGGAGGAGGAGGCGAGGGTGGAGGGTGAAGCGGGGCATCCCCAGCTGGTGGTGGAGATGGAGGTGGTGGAGCTCGACGTAGAAAGTCGATTTCATCATCACTGCTGGCTGCAGGAGAGGGAACTCGTGGTGCAGGGAGAATACGAGCAGGCGGCTGTTGCTGCTCATCATCACCATCGTCATCAGGCACATACACCGGTGCCCGAGCACGAGGGGGATCCACCAGCATGGAGGAGGGAGGTGCCGCAGGACAGCTCCTCATAGCTTGAGGGGTGCTGCCTGGGAAGTAGCGCTCATCAAACAGTGCTCTCTCAGCGATAACGAGTTTCCGGGTCTCTGGGTTGAAGACCAACCATCCCTTGTACCCTGCAGGATAGCCTACAAAGATACACTTCTGGACATGATGCCCAGAAGGACCTCTCTTTTCTCTTTGCACATGCACATAGGCAAGGCATCCCCAAACACGCAGATGAGACACATCAGGCTTTGCCTTGAACCACAGCTCATGGGGAGTCCTGGTGGGGTGCATGTTGCACACATGGATGTATGCAGACACCGCCAGTGCCCTGAATGCAGGGGGCAGGTTGGCTTCGTGTAACATGGCAGTAGAGTGCTCATCAACAGTGCGGTTAGACCGCTCTGCTGTCCCATTCTGCTGAGGCCGTGCCCTGACTGAATGGCGGTGCACAATGCCACACTTGTCCAGATGTGATCTGAACTCATTAGACATGTACTCTCCCCCTTTATCGTCCTGGAATGCCTTGATCTTCAGCCCCCAGTGAGTCTCAGCATACGCTTGAAACATCTTAAGGGCTGCAAATGTCTCACTCTTGTTCTTCATGTGGTATGCTACCTTGAAGCCAGTGTGATCGTCAACAAAAGTCACCCTGTGCTTCCAGCCCTCGCGGGTGGGCACAGAATAGCTCTTTAGATCAGAGTGAATGAGATCAAGAGGCGCTCCAGAACGATGACCAGTTGAGGGAAACAGGCCAGCATTCAGCTTGCCAAAGAGGCATGGCTCACAGATGGGGTCTGGCTTCCTGGCAGAGGCAAGCCTCACACCAGTAACTAGCTCTTTATCCATGACTAGCTTGGTATCACTGTGGTGTCCAAGCCACCTGTGCATCAGGCTGAGGTTGATGGGAAGAGTCCCAGCTGTAGAGACCAGTGCTGAACCAGCAGAAGGGAAACCAGTCTCTCTCACAAGTGCCTGACCCTGCTCTGAGATGTCTGCCACAAAGTACACTTCACCATTGCGCTTGAACAGGATGTAGTTCTCCTTCATGAGCACAGTGTAGTCATGGTGAACTGACAGGTATGTAGTGAAGATCAGATTGTGTGACAGAGCAGGGACATAGAGCACATTGGAGAGGATCACAGACCGGCTCCTGGCATGTCCATGGATCAGTGGCCTAAGCACTATCTCCCCCACAAGCTCTGAATAGACCACAAGTCCATTAGCCACTCTGATGGGTGCCCTGTGAGGACGAGTGTTCTGCAGCAGGTGCACACAGTGTGTCATGTGTGATGTGGCACCAGAATCTGCAATCCATCTCAACTCAGGGTCTGCAGTGGAGTGGGAGAGAAGGCTTGTATGAGTGGCCACTTCAGACTTGACTGCACCCTTCCTAGGCCTGGGCCTAGGCTCAGGCTCAGGCTCTGGCTCAGGCTCAGAAGCATTGTCCTCTAGGCGAGATAGAAACTCTGGGCATTTTAGGAGTGTGTGGCCATGTTGATAACAGGCATAACACAATGGCTGAGCAGAAGCAGGTGCAGCTGCCAGAGCAGCAGAAGGAGAAAAGACTGATGGATGAGAGTGGGAATTTGATGCCATGCTGTGCTCGAAAATGCGCCCAGAATGATGTACGGGGTGTATCTTGTTGAGGATGGGTTTTGGACTTGATCACTCTCTGGTGATTAGGTCACATGATCATCTGATTCCATCTGATCCTATCACTGATGATATCTGATTCCATCACTGTTCCCATCATTCCATCATTCTGATCACATGACTTCTGATCACATGATTCCTGTACAGTCACATGCTCCATCCACATAGATAGTTCCTCCCTCCCTGGAGTTCTTCAGCTTCTTACTGTTGACTCCAGGTCTGTAGATTCTTTTCTTGTTTTCTCTTGCAATGCAGAGCTTCTTACTGTTGACTCCAGTCCTCTCTGCATTTCCTGCTTTAACATATCTATGTAGCTACAGGCTCTCAGGAGTGTGTTGATCTCAGGCACCTAGCTGTCTCAACCTCAGGATCACAGGAATGACTACCTGGTGTTTCCTGATAGACCAAAGAGCACACCCACTTAAGGATAGAGTCCCAACTACTAGTGCCTGAACCACAGACACTATAAGAGCAGAGGAAAAAGAGAACAGAACAGGCAGCAGAGATGTCAACTACAGTAGCAGGACTGGGGCAAGCAGGCAGCAGCAGGCAGAGAAAATCAGAGAATGGAAAAAACTCGAAAATCTCAGAATAGATGACTCAGAGGCACTCTATGTTGGTAAAATGGCTGAACCAGGAATTGAACCTGGCACCTCTGATAAGTGCAACCAGTGCTCTAACCAACTGAGCTATTCTGCCGATAGTGCTTGGGGCCCATACTCCAACACTCTAGAGGCCGGGGCCCATAACCTGTTGAAGCAGGAAATGCAGAGAGGACTGGAGTCAACAGTAAGAAGCTCAAGCATTGCAAGACAAGACAAGAAAAGAATCTACAGACCTGGAGTCAACAGTAAGAAGCTGAAGAACTCCAGGGAGGGAGGAACTATCTATGTGGATGGAGCATGTGACTGTACAGGAATCATGTGATCAGAAGTCATGTGACCAAAATGATGGAATGATGGGAACAGTGATGGAATCAGATATCATCAGTGATAGAATCAGATGGAATCAGATGATCATGTGACCTAATCACCAGAGAGTGATCAAGTCCAAAACCCATCCTCAACAGATAGACCATCAAAGAAGATGAGTGACAAACGACTAGGACCTTACAAAATTCTGGAGAAGGTTGGAGCAGCTGTATGGAAGTTGGATTTGCCAGATACGGACTGGAGACACCTGGTATTCAACAAGTCACTGTTGACACCCTATCACAAACTGCCTCCCCATTGCCGAGAGAAGAGACCCGTGGCAAAGATGATTGGAGGAGCCGAAGAGTGGGAAGTCAAAGAGATCGTGAAAGAGCGAAAAGTCGGCTGAGGGAAACAATACTTGGTCAAATGGAAGGGATGGCCGCACAGTGAGAACACGTGGGAACCATCACGTCATCTTACCCACTCAAAGAAAGTCCTGGCAGCCTGGGAGAAAAAACAATCAAACCCCAACACCCGCATTTGCGCTGTGCCGATACTCCAAGCTGGGCACTGGGACTACCTTATCTATTGCTATAAACCCAAAGACAAGCACCTCCCATATCCCCAACGACAACTCTTTGACCCTTACAACAATGTCTTCATGCCCATTGGCCAAGTCGATGAGGACATCGACCCTAAAGAGGGGGTAACGTCATGATTCGATCGTTTTTTACAATCATTCCATCAATCACTTATCTCTTCATTGACGCGGGATTATCTTATCACGGATCGTGGCACCACACAGTCCGGGCTAAGGGTTCAAGAGGGTTATCTACATAGAGGTCGCGCAGCGTGGGCTTCAGAAGGATACAGCATAACCCATAACCAACGCTCCACACGGTACCTAGTCAGATGACTTGTTTCAATGTAGATAAGACTCAGACTGGACTTGGTATAAATACAGTAGCTATTGTGTTGTATTCTCCAGTCTTGGAATTGACTTGTATTTTCGATCGTATTTTGTGTTGATTGTTACATGCAGGAGGCGAAGGACAACTTGATTGCCGCTAAGATGTCTCAGGTGACACAGGCGAACAAGTCGCGGGGTGCAGACCACAACATCAAAGTGGGTGATCAAGTGAAGCTTTCCACGAAGAATTGGTGGGCAGCCATCGGCAAGGGACATAACTGCATGGCAAAATACATGCCCCGTTTTGACGGCCCATACACAGTGGTGGCAAAACACAATGAGTGCTCCACTTTCACGCTTGACATGCCAAACCAGCCCCAGGTATATCCCGTGTTCCATGCTTTGGACATCAAACCATACAGGGAAAACAACGACTCATTATTCCCCGGTCGTTCACTGCGGGCTTCCGTGCCTATGGACCGAACAACTATCGAATACATCATAGACAAATGACGCTGTGGCCGTGGGAATCAATACCTGGTGCACTACTTGCACCACGGACCCGAAGATAACCGCTGGTTGCCGCGACGTGACCTGAACGGCTCAGAAGCGCTCACCGCATGGATCGCTGTGAGGGACATGCAGGAAGGATGACTGAACTAGACTGCGCCTTGCCTGCCCCGGTAGCTTTTTTCCCACTGGGTTTTATTTTGACGCACCCGCGTGGCAGGCTGTACTTTACTACTCTCTACCTACACGACCTTACATATGGTTTGTTCTTTGGGGAGGGGAGGAGTGCAAGCCTGCTTGCTTACATCTCACTACTTACATCATCTCTCTCTCTCTCTCTCTCTCATCACCCGATATGTATTGCTCTACAGAATATGTTGATCAAATATCATCTGTCAAGATGGATGTTGTGATACACATCTATGACTCCATCACGTGTCATCTAGAGTCATGTCAACTCATCCTAAATAGACACAAATAGCCCCCTGTATCATATATAAGGAGGGCTCTATTACCCTTTAATACAAGTCCCTTGACTACTCCCGCATAGTGCCCACACTAAGCTCTCAACTCACACAGGTGGGTTGCTAGACGCTCTCCCCAGTGCTCAACAGGTTATGGGCCCCAAGAGCTATGTCTGCGCCTCAGTGGCCACGACATTCATTGTATGCGCTGCCACTGGCTGCAACAATGAGCAGCGTCTTTAGCCTATCTGTCATCACTTCAGCTGCTGCATAGCACTGGTAAAACCATGCCAGATCACGATTACATCACTTGATCCAGATGCATTGATCTCTGAAGAAGATTATGATCTATGAGGATCTGATCATCTTTATCTTTGATTTTATCTATCAGATTAGATTGATGCTGATCACTCACACAGATCTAACATGTCGTCCAACTCCAACAACATCTTCAATGCTGTCTCTATCTTTGATGGAAAGCACTGGCTTGTCTGGTCCGGAACTATGGAGTCCTATCTGGAGCATCAGGGGATCTCATATGTGCTGACTGAAACTGTGCCAACCGAAGTCCTAGCATCTGATGGCTCTGTGTCTAACGCATCGGAAATCAGACAATGGAAGCATGATGACCTCAGAGCCAAAGGCAGCATTAAGTTGCGCCTGACGGAAGGTGTGATTGCTAACATTCCCTCCACCGATGTAGTGTCAGCTGCTAAGATCTGGGAGCATCTGAAGGACCAATATGGTGGTGCTCAGTGCGCCGACCTGTACGTGTACTTCCAAGCCGCGTTGAACTCCAAGTACAACGTGGGGTTGCACCCGGATCCACAGCTGCTGGTGATCACTACAGTGTTCACTCGCCTGGAGAATGAGTCTTTGATCATTCCTGAGTTCCTCACGGCGATGATCATTCTCAACATAGCCCGGATTCCCTCTGTTACGGAGACTGTTCTACAGACTTACGACAAGGACGAGATTAAGGTCTTGGTGGTTTGCGACGCTCTCTTGACGCATTTTGCTCAGAAGCAGTCTCAAAACCAGAATCATGTGGCCAAGTTCAATACCAAGCACAAGCGCAATAACCCTTCATTCACCAATCAGCAACAGGGCTCTGGCTCTGCACCCGATAAGGGTGATAAGGCTGATGGAAAGAAGAAGAACCGTCGAGGCAAGCGCAGTGGGAAGAACAAGGACAACAAGGGCAAGGGCAAGGCCGATTATGGTCATGTCCATGGAGTCTCTGAGATCACTGGCTCCCTCACTATCGGTTCGATTGCCTCGCTCACTCCGTCTATCCCTGTGCCAACAATCTCGCATGTCACGCACATCTCTCGCGATGGACCTAAAATCCGCACGGTTCAAGAGAAGTCTCCCGTTAACAACAATGGGATTATTGACACCGAGTTCCAGAAGCCTACTTGTAAGGTCTTTGAGCTTTCCAAAAAGATGGACATGACAGTGACCGCAGAACGCTTCCGGACTCTTGACAAGATAGTCAATGAGAAAGGAATGCTCCGCAAGGACGCAATCATGCGTTCTCCATCTCCAGTTGCTTCTGGCTCGAATCACACTCTGGATGGTGGTCCTCCTGCCAAACGCAGTCGTATCAAAGAGATCCCCGATGTTGAGATGGCCACCGGCCAACAGAACAATCTTGATCTTCTGTTTGGAGATAGTGAGTTTGCCCAGGCTGAACCAGTCAATTGAGATGAGGTCGTTGACTTCAACACCCTTCTGGAGGAGATGGACGCTCCTTCTGCCAAAAGGCAAGTACCCTGCCTTCTTGGGCATATGCACAATTTGTTGAACACAGAAAACACAGATAGGAGCCGCAGGAGGCTAGGGGCACAGATGGGAGGCGAAAAGCCCAGTAGGTCACATTGATCTGATGCTATATACTATGTGTCACAGAGTAATGTCACACCCTTTGTCCGAACCAAGCACATACAATATCCACACATCAACACAATTCTGATTGTTGCTCACAGCCAGAGCGCGTAATCACCGCCGCCCTGGGTTCTGTACTAAATTCGTTGATGATTTGTTTGCATGATTTTTGTACCAATCTATTCTGTGTGCACTTCAATTTTGCTGCCTGCTCTAAGTGTAAGGGGAAACATCATCATCATCATGAATTAGGGCCTCTATGGCTTCTTGATTCAGGTGCATCTCTCCATGTGACATCAGAGATTAGTGATCTGGTCGGATATGAGAAGCTCTCAGATCCTATTGTTGCTCAGACTGCTGATAAGAACACATGTGTTGCCCTTATTGGTCAAGGAACAGCCTTCATCGATCATTACGTCACAAGGCATGGAGAAAAGACTATGGTGACTTCCCAGATATATCCAGTGTACCTAGTGCCAGGATTACATGGTCGTCTCATGTTTTTGGGCTCCTTACTCAAAGGAGGATCTCGCGTTTGTGGAGACGAATTGCAGATCAGCTTACATCGAGGGAAGTCCCCACTCTCGATCATGGAGTTTAGAACTCTAGGGAAGGACATTGCCTTGTACTTCCTGATGTCAAAGCCTAGCACGGCTGAGACAGTGCAATCCATGTCCACTGTTTACAAGGTGGATTATGAGATCATGCACCGGCAATTTGCACATCCGTTGAAAGATGTTTTACGTCAGGCAAAAAAGAATACCAAGGGCTTTCCAGAAGACCTAGTATTTCCTGAGGAAACCCAACCGCGTAAAGGATGCGCGCAAGGGAAAATGCACCAACGTGCCTTCTCGCCTTCCAAAAAATGAGCGGAGAATCCGTTTGATTTGATTCACTCGGATCTCAAACAATATCCCACAGTGTCTTATCACAAGTACCGTTACTTCATGAGCTTCTTTAACGAAGCACTCTCCTATGGCTGGACAGTATGCCTTGCGCAGAAATCTGACACCAAGCAAGCTATGCGCAATTTCATTGTGATGGTCAAAAACCAGTTTAATGTCACCATCAAAAAGTGGCATATTGACAATGGGGGAGAATTCATGGGGATGGGAATGGAAGAATTTCTTGCGGAACAAGGAATTCTAGTGGAGAAGGGTGCTCCATATGCTCACCAGCAGAATGGGCATGCCAAGCGCTTCAATTGTACGATCATGGATAAGGCAGAAGCTATGCGCTTTACTGCCTGTCTTCCTAATTTTTATTGGGAATTCGCGATTAAACATGCAACACGGATCTACAACATGACACCTATCAGGCGTCTAAAATGGAAAACTCCATTTGAAGCCCTTCACAAGGAAAAACTGGATGTTTCTGAACTCCGAGTCTTTGGTTGTGCTGCATATGTCTTTATCCCTGATGAGAAGCGCGCCAACAAGTTATCGCCCAAATCGGAGCTGATGACTTACTTGGGCATTCCTGATGGTGTGAAAGGATTTTTATTCATGCACACAAACAATTCCATGTTTGTTGCCACCAAGGCATTATTCGATGAGGAGTTGTTCCCTTGCTGTCCTGACAGCAATTGACCACCCCACGTTTCTGTTCGAGAGGAATTTCCAGAACGTGATGACCCAGTGAATCCACAAGATCCACCACAGGTAGACGGAGAAGATTGGCTATATGGAGATGATCCTTTTCCATTTCCCATGCCATCTGTGTTGATAAAATGGCTGAACCAGGAATTGAACCTGGGACCTCTGACTTGGATCGTCCAGTGCTCTAACCACTGAGCTATTCTGCCTTGGTGCTGGGATTCCCAACTCCAACAATCTGATCCAGCTCCACCACCTTCCGTACGAGGAAATGATGATGGTGACAACAGTCATAATCGTCAGGACCCACCGTCAGAGTGTCGGGATGAACCTCAGAGGACTCGTAGAAGTAGAATTCCACACCCAAGTCAGGAAGCTTCACCAGCTCCCAAGCCTCGAAAGTCTTCACGCCAGTGGAATGTGCCTACACGTCCAGGAAACATCTATGGGGAAAAGCGTAACCCTACGGACATAGTCCGTGATATTCAGAACAGCAGAGGCTGGAAGCAGTATGTTGGTGAAGATAAGGGTAGCTCCCAATCTCAACCATCAACCGGTGCTGATGCAGGGGTTCCTGGCCCTAGCTCACAACCAGATTCCTCAAACGTGGGTGCTTCTGATGATCTAGACAAGGATGCACGCATGGAGAAGCTATGCCAGGAAGGGGGAGTAGAGGTCATCACGGTGCTGCTGTCAAAAGCGGTTCCAAATGAGAACCTACCTGATATGTCCAAAATTTGCGACTGGACGTTCCGCAATATCAAGCGGTTGCCTTCTGAACAACAGAAAGGTTGGATTGATGCTTGCCGCGACGAGTTAGAGGCACTTTGTCAGCGCAAGGTCTATTCCCTTGTGGACCGTCCGAATGTTGATAAAATGGCTGAACCAGGAATTGAACCTGGGACCTCTGACTTGGATCGTCCAGTGCTCTAACCACTGAGCTATTCTGCCTTGGTGCTGGGATTCCCAACTCTAACACTCCCCTGGTATCACAGCACCATTGGCACTGTGCCTGTCAAGGACGGGGTGGCACCATTTATCATTAGGCACTCATCAGACTGCAGTGGTCCACGCCAGTGTGTTCCAGGCCGACTTATGTCTGTGAGTTGCTGCTACCATGTTGGTAAAATGGCTGAACCAGGAATTGAACCTGGGACCTCTGATAAGTGCAACCAGTGCTCTAACCAACTGAGCTATTCTGCCGATAGTGCTTGGACCCATACTCCAACAACTCCAACACCGAAAGGACGGAAGGTTATCAGATGTCGCTGGGTCTTTGACCAAAAATCTGATGGCCGAAAACGTGCCCGCCTAGTTGCCAAGGGTTTCAGTCAAGTTGAAGGTGTTGACTATGATGAGACATTCTCTCCTGTCGTCAGGTATGAGACGTTCTGGCTGGTCATGGCGCTTGCAGCGCTAAATGATTGGCATTGGTCTGGACTCGACCTCAGTAAGGCTTTTCTCTATGGAGAGCTTGATGAAGAGGTCTACATGGAACAACCTGAAGGCTTTGTGGTGAGAGGCCAAGAGCGCAAAGTCATGCACTTGCACATGACTTTGCGCTTGCACAAGGCAATCTATGGACTCAAACAAGCTGCTTTAGCATGGTGGAAAGCACTGATCAAGTCCACGAAAGCCATGGGCTAGATCCGACTAACATTGGATGCTGGCGTGTTCTTCTACAAGGACTCTGATGGCAGCATAGCCATTATAATAGTCTATGTGGATGATGCACTGTTCTTCTCCAAGAACAAGAAGCTCCTTGCCTTTCTCAAGGCTGAGTTCAACAAGTGATGGGAATGCCGTAATTCTGAAGATACTCCAGACTTTTTGCGCGTACGCTTCAGTAGAGTAGGATCTTCGATCAAGATTGATCAGATTTCTTATCTTGACAAGGTGCTAGAGCGCTTTGGGATGCAGAACGCAAAGTTTGCATCGACCCCTCTACCGGCTGGATATGTTCCAATGCCAAACGAGGATGATGTTGAACACAGAAAACACAGATGGGAGCCGCAGGAGGCTAGGGGCACAGATGGGAGGCGAAAAGCCCAGTCTGTCACATTGATTTAGAGCTATGCACTGATGGTCACATAGCTAAGTAACACTCTTTTGTCTGAACCAAGCAAGACATCCTTTCCACACTTCAACACTCCCACCCTTGGGAAGACAAAACCAATCAAACAGAACACTCCCACCAGATCCAAGGCCACTCCCACCCAACCTAAGTCCGTCTTGGAGACAGGAATGGTCCACTAGGCCCTCCACCAATCTCCGCTTCATTGGACATCTGGAACTCATCCCACATCTCAAAGAAGCTCTCCCTGGTCAGACCTGCCTCCAGTGCAGCAGAGATAGCTGCAGAAGCGGAGCTGCTCTTGCCATTAGCCAGGATCCAGTCCTTCACAAAGGTGGGCATGGTGTGCATGCACTTGTGAGCAATGTGGCCAGTGCGTCCACAGCGATGGCAGCCCCTGGTGGTAGGGTCACACCAACGAAAACCTTGGGAATCCAGCGGAAATCTGTCCTGGGCAATGCTGCCAGTGATGGGGGAGGTGTATGATGACGTGGCAGATGCTGTGCCTCGACGTGGCGCCGATGCAGCCAGGGCCAGGCTCGAAATATTGCCATCTTCAATTTTGAGAACCACTCCAGGGTCTGAGCTTGAGCTGGCAAGCTGGGTGATGCAGTCTTCGAGTTTGGGCTCAGGAGAGCGTGCAAGGAGGAGGATGGTGCGGACTGTGTAGAAGGCTGGGTGAAGATTCATGAGCAGGACATCTTTGTGGATGGTGGAATCGATGGAAACACCCATGGCAGCCAGTTTCTTCACTGCATCTCCTACAGCTTGAATGTAGACGTCTATATCCTTGGTGGGGTCATGGGAAATGGAGTGCAGCTCAGCGCTGGCAGCCATCCTGGTGCTCATGCTCGATTTTTCGAAGTGGGCCTTGAGGGCAGCCCAGGCAGCAGTGGCAGACTCGAAATCATCCAGGAGGGGCTGGTACTGCTCCTCTATCTTGGTGTAGAGGTAGGGGAGGAGCACCACACTTCAACAGATGAAGTTGATCCAGAACTCAGGAAGAAATTCCAATCAGTCATTGGATCTCTTCTCTTCATCATGCTAGGCACACGTCCTGACATTGCATTTGCTGTGACCAAATTGTCACAATTTGCTGCCAATCCGTCTCAAGACCACCTCCATAAAGTGCTCTATATCTGCCGCTATTTGGCTAGTACTAGGAATTATTTGCTCATTTTCAATGGTGCAACGGATAGAGGGCTAATTGCATTTAGCAATTCAGACTGGGCCGCTGATCCGATCAAGAGGAGGTCTACCACTGGTTTCTTCACGAAATTGGCTGACAGGATTATCTGCTGGCAGTCTAGACTTCAGTGCACTGTTGCGCAGTCTTTGACCGAAGCAGAGTACATGGCGATCTCAGATTGTAGTCACCAGGTGATGTGGCTAAAGAGCATCCTTTCGGAACTCCAGTTCAAGCTCACCATCCCAGTACCCATTTGCGGTGACAATCAGGGTGCACTCTTCAGTGGCAGCAATGCCTACCAAGACCGCAGGATGAAACACATAGACATCCGCTATCACTACATTCGTGAGCAAGTCGAGGAAGAAGAGGTTGAAGTGTTCTTTATTCCGGGCAGTGAGAATTCTGCAGACATGTTCACCAAGAACCTAGGACGTGTCAAGTTCGAGGAGTTCAGGTCTCAACTAGAACTTGAGTTCAACTCGTCCTGAAGGAATGGCCGATGAAGATTTCGCTTTCAAACACTACCCTGTAGTTTTCAGCGTGGGGGAGTGTCGATCAAATATCATCTGTCAAGATGGATGTTGTGATACACATCTATGACTCCATCATGTGTCATCTAGAGTCATGTTGACTTGTCCTAAATAGACACAAACAGCCCCCTGTATCTGTTGAAGTGTGGAAAGGATGTCCTGCTTGGTTCAGACAAAAGAGTGTTACTTAGCTATGTGACCATCAGTACATAGCCCTAGATTAATGTGACAGACTGGGCTTTTTGCCTCCCATCTGTGCCCCTAGCCTCCTGTGGCTCCCATCTGTGTTTTCTGTGTTCAACAGGTTATTGGCCCCGCCCTGACCTATCCATCTACCCTTTTCCTTGCTCCCTCTGCGCATTTTTCGCTCTTTTTTTCGCTCTTTTTGCTTCTCCCCTCTGTTCCGGTTTTCCCCGACGCTCCTACCGCTTCTCCCTGCACCACCATGGCGCCTACTATCACCTCAGCCCTCACCATTGTTCTCACCACTGTTCCTATGCTGGGGAAGGACAACTGGGCCAAGTTTGGGAAGGGATTCAAGGTGTTTTTGCTGGGAGTGGACGCACTTTGGGTTATGGGGAAAGGGCCAAAAGCAGATGAGTCTGACCAAGTTGCTCTGGACAGAATGCTCCTCCCCTACCTCTACACCAAGATAGAGGAGCAGTACCAGCCCCTCCTGGATGATTTCGAGTCTGCCACTGCTGCCTGGGCTGCCCTCAAGGCCCACTTCGAAAAATCGAGCATGAGCACCAGGATGGCTGCCAGCGCTGAGCTGCACTCCATTTCCCATGACCCCACCAAGGATATAGACGTCTACATTCAAGCTGTAGGAGATGCAGTGAAGAAACTGGCTGCCATGGGTGTTTCCATCGATTCCACCATCCACAAAGATGTCCTGCTCATGAATCTTCACCCAGCCTTCTACACAGTCCGCACCATCCTCCTCCTTGCACGCTCTCCTGAGCCCAAACTCGAAGACTGCATCACCCAGCTTGCCAGCTCAAGCTCAGACCCTGGAGTGGTTCTCAAAATTGAAGATGGCAATATTTCGAGCCTGGCCCTGGCTGCATCGGCGCCACGTCGAGGCACAGCATCTGCCACGTCATCATACACCTCCCCCATCACTGGCAGCATTGCCCAGGACAGATTTCCGCTGGATTCCCAAGGTTTTCGTTGGTGTGACCCTACCACCAGGGGCTGCCATCGCTGTGGACGCACTGGCCACATTGCTCACAAGTGCATGCACACCATGCCCACCTTTGTGAAGGACTGGATCCTGGCTAATGGCAAGAGCAGCTCCGCTTCTGCAGCTATCTCTGCTGCACTGGAGGCAGGTCTGACCAGGGAGAGCTTCTTTGAGATGTGGGATGAGTTCCAGATGTCCAATGAAGCGGAGATTGGTGGAGGGCCTAGTGGACCATTCCTGTCTCCAAGACGGACTTAGGTTGGGTGGGAGTGGCCTTGGATCTGGTGGGAGTGTTCTGTTTGATTGGTTTTGTCTTCCCAAGGGTGGGAGTGTTGAAGTGTGGAAAGGATGTCTTGCTTGGTTCAGACAAAAGAGTGTTACTTAGCTATGTGACCATCAGTGCATAGCTCTAAATCAATGTGACAGACTGGGCTTTTCGCCTCCCATCTGTGCCCCTAGCCTCCTGCGGCTCCCATCTGTGTTTTCTGAGTTCAACAGTATCATATATAAGGAGTGCTCTATTACCCTTTAATACAAGTCTCTTGGCTTGTTGGAGTTGGGAATCCCAGCACCAAGGCAGAATAGCTCAGTGGTTAGAGCACTGGATGATCCAAGTCAGAGGTCCCAGGTTCAATTCCTGGTTCAGCCATTTTATCAACATGACTACTCCCGCATAGTGCCCACACTAAGCTCTCAACTCACACAGGTGGGTTGCTAGACGCTCTCCCCAGTGCTCAACAGAATACAGCTTGATTCAGATTCATCTCCGTCCAATCCTCTTTCAGCCCTTTTTCTAGTGTTTCCCCATCTGGGTATACCAGGTGGGTTTCCAGATATCTGTGCAAACCGTTTCAGGCCACAATATCTCAAATATCTGACACACTTATTTTTTGGGGTTTTTTTGTTGGAAATTGTGGTCAATATTGTATCTCACCATCTTTAAAATATAATTGAGCTGTGATATCATCAAAAAACTGACTACAGAAAAGTACATGTTAATGGGACACAATATCTAAACAATCATTTGTCCTAGTTTGGGACACAATAGCCAATATATGTTGAACACAGAAAACACAGATGGGAGCCGCAGGAGGCTAGGGGCACTCCCATCCATGTCATCGGTATAGACACCCAGGATCAAAGTCCCTGCCTCGCTATGCCAAATCCGTACTGCCGGATCTGCACGCGATCGAACCCATTCTAAGGCACCCAGAGAGACATTGAGGTCATGAGCCCAGTTGCAACCCAAGTGCATCATCCCGTACAGTGAGCGCAACATCAGGCAGACCTTGTCCTCCTGCCCTGGGACTATGAATCCCTCGGGTTGACGTATATAGACCGTTTCCGTCATCTTAGCATTGAGGTAGGCACTGACAACATCCATCGCCCACATCACCCAGCCAGGTTCATCCACGCAGATGGCCCAGAGCATTCTCAACGATTCATAGCGGACAACGCCCGCATATGTTTCGAAGAAATCGACTCCTTCAATCTGTTGGAATCCCTTAGCGACCAGGCGTGCTTTCCACTTGATGATCTCCCCAGCTGCGTTGTATTTGACTGCATACACCCACTTGCAATCAATAACATTCACATCGGGAGGTGGATGAACGATTCTCCACACTTCCCGACCAAGCAGCGACGCATACTCCTTCTCCATCGGACCAAGCCAGAGATCAGGTTGCTCCATGGCTTCCTGATAGCTCTTTGGTACCGGTAGAGTTGAAATGTTGAAAGCCTTCGTGGCTCGCGTCCGCTTGGGCCGTTTGGAGTTCGTCGCCCAGTCTTCACCAGCTGCTTTTGCCGCTGATTCAATGGACTCAGCAGTATGCGATTGCCCTTTAGCTCGAGAAGCCACGGCCTGTCGTGTTGAACGTCTGGTTGGGATGGGATCCGACTGTGCAATCGCAGGAGTTGGCGCACTCAGGACATCTGCAGGAGGAGTACTTTGGTCAGTCTGGGAAGGAACAACGATAACAGGAACGTGCGGCACAGGCTCGACAGCCCTGAGTTCAGGCTCAGCAGCCTGGTCTTCCACATCTCCCCCTGCTGTCGACGCCTGCGACCAATGTCCACTGCCCTCCTCGAAAATCACATCACGAGCATCGAAGAATTGCTGTTTCCCCGCATCCCACATCTGATATCCCGCGGTTCCATTGTAGCCGGCCATCTGGACTTTTACTGTCTGCGTGCTGAGCTTTCCATTGGACGACGAAGCGGGGATGATTTTGGCGTAGGCGGTGGAACCAAAGACGCGAAGGTGGGACAAGTCCGGCTTAACACCGTGGAAGACCTCCCATGGTGTCACTCCTCCAGTGCGCTTCTTTGGATGAAACCATTGGAGGTACGTCGCTGTCGCTGTTGCTTTTGGCCACAAAGACTTCGGCAAACCAGAGTCAGCCAGGATGCAGCGCGTCATCTCGATTGTGGTGCGTATGCCCCTCTCACCCACACCATTCTGTGCTGAAGAGTGCGGTGTCACAGCCTCCGGGATGATCCCCTCAGCCAGAAGATACGCATCCCATAGTGCGTTCTTCCATTCACCTCCGCCATCAGTCCGCACATGTTTGACTCGATTTCCGCTCTGAGTCTCGATTTCCGCCTTCACACGCTTGAACGCCTCTAACGTCCCTGACGCCTCCTTTGACTTCAAGCCAAAAGTCCATACACCAGCGCTGTGTCCGTCGACTGCATGAAACAGGAAGCGCGCTCCACCGATTCCTGTCAGTTGCGCTGGACCCCAAAGGTCGATGTATAGGCATTCACTGATTTCACGCTCTCGTTCGTGATCTCCGTCAAACGGTCAATGTGTCTGTTTTCCTGTGATGCAGTCCTTGCATAGGCCATGCTCCTCCCCATCAACCACCTCCAGTCCCTTCACGGTCTCTTTCACCATCAGCGCATCAAGTCTGGTGTTGCCAATGTGACCAAGCCGGCGATGCCACGTTTCTCTGTCAGCAGGTTTGGCGCGGGAGTCCGCACTCAATGCAACGGTCAATCTGGAGCTCTCGAAGTCCAGGCGATACATTCCGTCCACGCATTTAGCCTGCATGAACGGGTGTCCAGCCGCATCGGAGAACGTTGCAACACCCCCTGAAATGGCGGTGCTAATGCCCTTTTCATCGAGGCGGGGAATTGACACCAAGTTGATGGCAAGCTCGGGAGTATGGAGGGCGCTCAAGGTGATTGTCTTTCTGCGTCCATTGAACATGACAGTTTTGGTAACAGTCCCAGTTGCGACAATGCAAAATTTGGAACCACCAGCTGCGGTTCCCTGGCGATCCACAGGGACATACTGGTCAAAATCCTCGTGGCGGTGGAAGCAGTGGTCTTGGCAGCGGAGTCAGCAACCACGATGTATGCTTTCTCGGTGACGGCGGCGTTCACATAGACGACGGGAGTAGCATCTTCGCTGTTGCTGTCTTTGGCTACCCCGTTGATCTTCGAGACAGGATCTTTGTCACTTGCGCTAATCGACGGATCAAGCTGCGGATGCACCATGGATGTGGGGTTTGGTGGATCCACGCTCGTCAGTACTGACACTGATATAGTCGCCTTGGTGGCCTCGCGCCAGTTCATCAGTGTTTCGGGTGATGCAAGTAGGTTCTCCCCATCCAGGTGAACCGTTTGTGTTCCGGCGCAATCATAAACATTAATGGTTGCAGCGGGGATACTCCAGGCGGCAAGGACATAAGTGTCAACCGCATTCGCGGCAGCCCCATCACGTCTCCCTTTCCACCAAGCCGGCCATTGGCCCGCCTTCCCTCCGCCAGGCCAGAAGCAGTCCGCGATGGTGTGACCTTGTTTCCCATTTGCACCGCACTGAGCATTGGTACAGACCAGGTTTTGCCGAGCTGCACGTCAAGCGTCATGGTCGCTGTTGGTATTGGTAGCAAGAGCCTGGGTTCCAGTTGGGGTTGACGAGGTGATTGCTCGATTTGCCAGGCGTACGGAGTGCATGGTGACGAAACTGATAATCTCGGCAGAGGTGCTCATCCCGTAGAGGAGCGGGATCACCGTGTCCCACTCCTCGTTCAGTGACCCGATAAATATCGACTTGAACTGGTCATTGGTAACTGACGCTCCCACGTCATTGGCTTGTTTCCAGAGGTTGCGCATGCGCAATACGTGTTCCAGAATTGGGACGCCGGGCCTGAGGAACGTGGTGTGAAGGTCGCGTTTTGCATGAAGCTGGGCCATTGGGTTATTCTGCCCATAGTTGCTGGTGAGTGAGCTCCATGCCTCCGCAGCTGTGCCGTCTGTCTTAATGCCCAGGCCAATAGGGTCTTTGACGTTCAGGACAATGAGGGCCTTTGCAATGGAGTCACGATACACCCACTCATCGAGGCTGGGGGAATGCGAATAGACAGGTGTGGGATTGGGAGGCAGAGATATGTGGGTCGGGGCCACTCCAATTTGATCGGGAGGAGGAGAGGGTTTCAGGATATTCCCTTCAAAGTATGCACCGAGTCCGGCGGCATTCGCGAGTACGATAATCTTGGTTTTGAAACCACTGAATCCGGTTCCGTTGAACTTCTCACTGTCAGGGAGAGTTTGGACCGTTTTCATTGACATGGTCAGGGGCGCGACAACAATGTCCAGTATAGAGCTTGTACGGTATTTTGCAAAATCGAGTTAAAGAGATCTTGAGTCGTGAAGATCGAGGCTTCGTGCGTCGAGTTTTGTATTCGTTCAGAGGGTTCAAGCAACAGGGCCCATAACCTGTGAAAGAATAGACTCAGTCGGGTGCACGGAGTAGAGAAAACGACTGTATTTGTATATACCTGTGAAAGAATAGACTAATGCGTGTATGTAAGTAAGTAGGAAGTATGGGAACGGAGCAGTAGGTACGTACCTCAGTCGGGTGCACGGAGTAGAGCAAACGACTGAGGGAAAATAGGTAATGAGGGGCTGTTATGTATGCGATCGAGTGTGAAACCGATCAGTAAGTGATCGGATAGATAAGATGTACAAATTAAGGAGGAGGTTTTACGTGTGAGGCGCACCGACTATATGGCCAGTCGAGCCATTACTTCAACACCCTGCACCCAATTCGAGTCTTCTTCAGCATTCAAGTTGATCTGCAAAGATCCAGCAGAGATCCAGGGAGATCCAACAAGATCTGTCCAATCCACCAAGATCCAACAAGATCCAAGGGGATCCAACATGATTTTCAGCCTTCACAAGACAGGGTAGGGTGGTGGGAACTGGTGTGTGCAAGGGGCAGCAGCACAGAGCAAAATCCATCAAAATCCATCAAAATCAGGAAAGGAGGGAGGAGTGTGAGCAGGGAGAGTGGCTGAGGAAGAGGGGTGAAGCAGGGGGCACTCCAGGGGAATGTGTGTATGTAGCAGCTGTGTGGTAGCTGTGAACTCATCTGCATAAATCTGACACCCTCCCCAACATCTCTACCCAAGATCTGGCTGATCCATCCCAATCCCTTTCTCCAATATGGTTGTGCAGGTGGATGAGGTCAAAATGGTGGTCCTGGAGGTGGCAGATGGTGGCAGAATGGAGATCAGGCAGAATCGGAAAAATATGCAGCAAGGGGAAGGCCAATAAGGGGCAGGGAGAGAAGAAGAGGGGTTAAAGATGGGTCAGAGCAGGGCCCATAACCTGTTGAACACAGAAAACACAGATGGGAGCCGCAGGAGGCTAGGGGCACAGATGGGAGGCGAAAAGCCCAGTAGGTCACATTGATCTGATGCTATATACTACGCATCATGGAGTAATGTCACACCCTTTGTCTGAACCAAGCACACACAATATCCACACATCAACAATATAATGGGGGAAGATTATGGGCTTTTTTTTTCAAAGATATTGGAGTACCTATTGTAGTTTACTTTTTTTGTGCAACAATATTTGAAACATAATGCATACTTTATGGCCCATTTTATTAATGATCTGCCAGTGTAAAGGAGAATCCCCAACACAGTTTCTCTTTGGATTCTCCCTTGCCAGGTATGCCAGTCTTGTACCTAGCTACACACTTATTCACCTTTGGATTCTCCCTTGCCAGCACTCTGAGATTGAGTCTTGAGGTTGCCCTTACACTCAACATGTACATTCCCTACAGTTGTTCTTCCATGCTGGCTAGCAGGCAGTAGCTCATAACCTCTGGAGGTGCAGAACATGATTTACATCAATGCACCTTTTACCCCAGCCCAACCAGATTGGGGCATTTGCTTAGAAATATGTGGTAGAAAGATTAGAAGAAAATCTCCTGGAAGCAATATCAATGCTCTTTGCAGTCACTTTAGTAGCTATAAGTTTGAAATCCAGGCACCCAAAGAGGTGCTGGCTACCAAGTAAACATCTGGGAAGAGATTCCAAGGAACAGTGCATAGATCAACCAAAAGACTCAACCAAATGAATCAGTGGGAAAGGAGTGCCCAGGACCACTGCTATCTTTGAAAACTGACTTGTCTAATGCTGTCAGTTCATACCAGCCAAAATGAATAGTCCGTCCGACACCATTCCCTTCAATTATTCTTACAGAGAAGCTACTCGACTCTATTTTGGAAACGAATGTGAGCGTGATGCGATATGCGGATACGATGCAGCAGGGTATGGTAAATTACTTGAAAGCCGGGTATAGGGTAACGATCAGAATTGTGTGGCTGGATCCAGAGGCCCCAGAGGCCCATACCGTGGCTCTGCACGTGACCCTTGTCGCATACCTCGACCAGGGCCGGTTGGCGCTGTAGGGGTCGTGGGGGAGAATACAACCGGTCCTTGCTGCCCGGCGGTTAACGGTGAATAGCCGTTGCCGTTTGCGTTGCTGAGCTGTAGACTCGATGATGATCCATCCTGCAACTGGTAGCGCGTTCCGGCCATGGATGCAGGTTTGTCGTCGAAGCCCATCTCCAGCATAGCCTCCAGCTCCTTCGAATCAAGTGTTTGCGCTGACTCGAGGTCGGTTTCATGGGGGACATTGAGTGCAACTGGAGGCGGCGGATACTGTGCGTTGTATTCGTTGTAGCCGCCAATTTGAGGTCCCCAATGGTCGTCGTCCGAAGAGGCCAAAGACTGGGCATCCGAACCATCGTACTGGCTCCGAGTGTCTTGCACAGAAAGCAGGTCACCCTCTGCACCAAAAAATCCACCAGGGTGCATCCGCTCCAAGTCTCTCCGTCGTCGTTCCTCACGTCGTAGCTTCCGCAACCGAGATCTTTCCCAATCCTCCCATCGTCGCAAGGGAATTTCAGCACCTATCGCACCTCCTTCATCGCCATGTCCCTTGTCCTTACCTTCGCCTTCCACTTTTCTGTTCAACGATAAGTAGCGGGAAACACATCAGTCAATGATACGAACCTGGTCTCGCCCCAGGAAAAGTCATCGAAGTGCCAGAACGCATATACGGGGAGGATGAAGTTCCAGACTGGCAGGGCGAGAAGATATATCAACATCCAAAGCACGTAGACGATTTTGCCGGTGGTGATCATGATGAGCACGCCGGGAAGTCCGAGAACAGCGACGAGTAGCATGACGGGGATGGCCTCCTCGAATGTTTTCGGCGGGTTCAACGCCGAACCCACGATTAGACTGTATGTCAAAGCGATAGCAATCGGAAGCACAACGGTTCCGAGAAGATCCATGAAAACGACAAACTGCATGCTGAAGCAGAAGGTCCCGCACAGATTGCGGACGAGAACTAGCTCCATGAGATTGTGGATAGTGGAATTGATCCATCGGCGGCGCTGAGATAACAGAACAGAAAAAGTGTCGGGAACGAGTGTTCGGCATCGAGCCTGAGGAAGAAACATCATCTTCCTATTTGGAAAGGTCCGGATCAGAATGGTCGTCAGAAAGCGATCTTCTCCCAGGAGAAGAAGGTTCTTCTGGTGCAGTGTAGTTACTACGCTCTGACTGTATTCCTTCACGATCTCGGGCTTGATAATGAGGGGAACCCAATCGTCGCCCGTCGATTTTCGCGCCTTCAGCCGGAACATGGAGAAACACCCTGGAAGACACGTGACACCACCAAAGACAGATTCGAAGGCCTTCGCCAGGTGGTGGGAAATGAAATACTCAAAGACTTGGATGGCGGTGACCCAGGAAGTCCGTTTGTTCGCTATACGAGTTTCGCCGCAGACACCCATGATCATGTGGTCGTGGTGCATACAGTTGACAAGATGGCGCAATGATTCAGGGAAAACCGTGGTATCGGCATCCACCTGAATTGATCATCAGCATGCAGGTCTACATGATCAAGCTCGACGTACCATCAGGCAAACTTCAAAGAAATCCGGCGTGACACCCATGAGTATATGGATCTTCCGGAAGAGGTCAAAGTCGAGAGGAGTCATTCGATCGTTATAGGTCACGTGGGAGAAGAAATTCATGAGGATGAGCTGACTGTCACGCTTGCCGCGATTGCCGGGTTTCTTGTCCGTGCGAGCTTCTTGCTCTGTTCCGCACTTGACGACGATGACGGTGGGTGTGCGCCGTCCGGCTACAGCTGGACGAGATGATCTGATCAATCAAGCGTGTAACGTGGAAGAGAGACTCACTGTAATGACCAGCATACACCATGGCACGGTTCTGCGATTTCGCCCCGGACCCGACCGCGAGGTACCCCATCGGAATCGGTTCCCCAAATCGAGGGTCGGCGTCCAACAAGCTCACACAAATGTCGGGTGTGCTACGCTTCTCGCCAGCACCTGTGATCATCCCATCGGCCACAACGAACAGAAGCTTGCGGGCATCAGAGTAGGTCGTCTTGGAGATAGCGTCCAATGTTGTTCGTATCGACTCTTCTCCTTCGGAATAACATGTAACAAGACAGACCGTGAACAATTCCGCGCCGATCTGCGCCAGACTCATGATGGGTCCTTGGTCTGTTTGGGAGGATGATTGCGACGTCAGGCCCTTCGTTCCTTTGGCGAGCTTCTTGGGACCATTGGACCAGGGGGCAGTTCCGTTCTTGTTGTCTATAGAAACATTGGCACCCCCTGGCATCACTGCGGGGCTTATGGCCGACCGGTTCAACGACTGTTTATCGGGGTTGCCGGAGAGCCGACGGGATAGCACAAATTTGAAAATGATTGCCATCACAAAGCGAATAAGGACCAGGCCAAGGATGACACCAAGACCAAGGTAGAGGACGAGGGTGGTGATGAAGCAGCCGGGAGTGACTTTGTCGATGTTGCCAGCATAGTAGCGCTCCTGGAGACACTGGATCGAAGATTTGAGCTCCGGACGCGAAGTAAACAGACGCGTCCCATCTTTGCCGCTCGCCGTATTGGGACCCGATAGCAACGTGCGTAGAGCAGCATCCACGGGATCAGCAGGTATCGCACTGGGATGATTGAGCATATATGTCGTAAAATTGAGGACTGCTCCGTCCAGCACGATGTAGTTGGCGAGTGCTCCGACTTGGTCCCACGAATAGCCAATGACAAAATTGGTGCGCTTGAAACCCAGTGCACTGAATGTAGAGTCGAGGCCGAGGTTCGGTAATTGACAGGGCGTAATGGAGGTGCATGGTGTGTCCAGTGCAGCACGAGCAGTTAAACCTGCGCATTTGGGGTAGTCGCTGGTGGTGCGGGCGAAATATTGGGTGATGTCCTGGCCCGGCATCTTGGCAGCAAGAGCAGGAAAAGAAAGATTCGATGGGGATTGGGCAGAGCTGATATTGAAGACGACACCCTGGACGCCTAGGGTTTGTGCGGTAGTGTTCATGCGTATAAACCGGCTACTTGTTGCCTGGGTGTTCGTGCAAAGCACCTTCTGGAAACCGACGGTGATGAAAGCAACCACCCCACATAATACGGCTATTATCATGCAAAGGGCCATTTTCTCACGCCAGGCCTGGCGAATCTGCTTGTCCCGCAGCCCACCAATGCTGCCGAGCAGGACATCAGGCGCCCAGAAAGTTAGAACAAGACTAATAATGCGCCAGGCATCTGAACCGCCATATTCTGAGATAGATGATGGGCCCACAGGGTGGGCCGACGGCCCGACGAGGGGAACTGGAGCAACTCCACGCTCTGGGCGGGTAAGAGTCTTCGCTCGTCGCACTGTTGTTCCAGACGATTGTATTGGGACCCTGTTTGTGGGAATCGGCACGTCGGTAAAGTCGTACTGCGTTTGAAACCGAATCGCCATCTCAGAGAGACGGGCAAACGAGCGGAGGGGGAATGAAGGGAAGGCGTAAGTGGAGGAGGAGCTATGGCTACGAGAAGTGACAGCGTGACATTTTCTGTGACAACGTGTTACGCAAGTTGTTCACATCGACAGCGGAGACTGGTCATATTATTTTTACTTCGTCCACTAGGCTTACTCTTGCACAATTTCGGAAACATCGACATCATTCTCTTCCGACTGGAATTACATTCAAACGATATCCCCATCCGATGTCTCTCACTCTTGTGTTACCTCAGTCAGCTCAACTTCCTCAGCCCTTGACCACGTCTCGCGAAGCTACGAATGCCACATCATTTCTTCATTCGTCGATTAACGATCCTTTACACCCTTCAACATACATTATCCATCCTCCCAGCCTTCTCCTGGCGTCGCTCGCGTCGCAGCATCACCTTTCCGCTCACTCCATCTCCAAGTACGGGCCACACGGCTGCCCAAGCTTCTATATTCCCATCTCCATGCACCTTCCGGACCACGTTCGTCAGCTTGAAGCGCGTCAGCGATTAGCTGCTGCAGCCAAGCTCTGGTGGCCATGCGAGATGACAGAGACATGTGCTCCAGTACTCCTGGGTCCGTGTGGATCTATCTCCCAGATGAATTCGATGTCTCTTCGTGATCAATTAGAGGAGGCCCTGAAAGAACGTTTGATGACAAACATACTTCCCAATTCGTCTGTGAAAACTTCCTCCACGCATCCCATCAAGTGCGTTCGGCTGTTCGGTGCTCTTTTGGGGATGGCTAACGCTGCGATCTAGCGTCTCTGCCGTCATCCCCGTTGAAGTCGTAACTCTCATCTCCTCGCACCTCACCCTTTCATCACATGGTCCCACCGCTTTCGAAATCCCTCCTGCCATCTTCCTGGATCGACTCCTTGCGAGCTCCCGCCCGGTGCACGCGAGAAACAACAGTTTTGCCATTGCTGCTGGACACTCGGTCGCAAGTGAAACAGCCGTCATCGGCCTTAGGAACCGGTCGCGTGTGGACGAAGACCTGCAAGCTGCTATCGGATCGACAGTGACCCCTTCCTTGGTCTCGAAGCCATTGTCGGAGATGCCCTGCTTCGCCATAGGTAACCTATTACTTTCCTCTTGTCCCGGAAAGAAAGGTGGTTGCTGATTTTCAGCTTCAAAAGACCATCTGACATTCTGCAGTGCGATTGGATGGTCCTGTCAGAGGCCGATGCGGTGTTTCTCGCGATCTTCCTAGCGACATGGGCAGAATAAAACATCTGGGAGTAAAATGCATAGTCTGCTGCTTAGATGATGTCGAGCTGGATTTTCTCGGGGCTCCGTGGCCTGAATACGAGATCGCTGCTAGGTCTTTCGGTCTTTCGGTCCTACGCATACCCATTCCAGAAGGCCTCGCCCCCCTCTCGCCGGCTGATCTTGACCTCCATCTGACACTCCTCATACAATCTTACACGCTTCGTGGAATCCCGATTCTGGTTCATTGTCGTGGCGGTGTTGGCCGAGCTGGTGTGATAGCCTGTTGTTGGATCCTCAAGCTTGGCCTATGTGGCTGGTTGGCCAATAGGGAACCTCTCCTCCAGGCAGAGTCAGGTATCCGGTCAGACATAATTGAATTGGTCGAGCGAGTGATCCACATAGTCCGTCAGCGACGCAGCATCAAAGCAGTCGAGACGTACGAACAGGTACAATTTTTAGTTGATTTCGTGGAGTATCTGCAAGCGCAGAGGACTCGGATAAAGTAGAGTTGGTACCGATAAAAAGTACCTATTGTGCATCGCATCTGCTATGCCGTAATATCATGATCATTCGTTTTTTTTACCTTCCCCTTGGATGTATGTATCTGCCAAGTACAGATTCCCCCATCATTGTGTACTCCTTATACATACTGGATGATAATTCCATCTCAGAGTCCTCAATGATGTCTTTGTCATTCACCACCAACCCCAGCTCATGTTTCGGGCCGAGAACCGGGATTCTACTTCGTGCGGGCACAACTCTGAGCACTCCAGCAATCTCACTTGCAACTTCACGAGGAGTTATTCCTCATTTATCCCTTGATCATCATCCTCAATTGCGACAATCTCCATTGCGTTGGATCCAGGTTCCGTTCGAGTCGTTGTGCGTGGATCTATCTCGAATAGCGCATCAAATTCATCTCACCCATGCCGCAGTCTAGAAAATACACCGCCAATCCCCACTCTCCAAACGGGCACGAACCCTCTTCACACATTCCTCGGTTTTGATCCGCAGCAAAACATTCTCGTATTGACTTTGCGCGATCCCAATGACTCGAGAGAACTACCACCCAATGGGAATGATTCTGTCTCGATCGCGACTGGGAGAGGCGTGCGCAAAGTGACTCCTGCTTCGTGGCATTCCTGTGTTCAAGCCTGCAGTCCCGATCTCGTTGTCGCTCTTCCCGATATACCGTGGACACCACCTCCGCACTCGCAGAAACGCGTCAGCAAAATGCTTGCACGGTCCGCTTCTTGGCTTGCGGACATTCTCCGTCCCTCAGTCCGTCCGCAAAACATCCTGGTACATATGGCTGGAGGAATTTCTAGTCCCGCGCGCGCCGAATTCTCAATTCGTTTGCTGGAGACCATCGAGGACGAAGCCGGTGTCGTTGCATCAGACAGATGTCTCGACGACGGTGTCATGGGGTACACCTTCGATCTCCTTCCCTTGCGACTGGGGCTCCAGATATCCAACGAAGGCTCCGATAACATGATTGCATTGTTGCGACAGTCTTTACAGCCATTGCCTCAGACGAAAATTCGAGTTGTCAACTCAGTTGTATCTCCGCATGATCTATTGCGGTTGGTAAGGGACATCGGCGTTGACATATTTGATTCCAAGTGGGCCCAAGATGCTGCGCACTACGGCTTTGCGCTCGACTTTGCCTTCCCTATACAAAGCACAGGGGAGATGCAATCTATCGGACACAATCTTTACGACCATCGATATGCGCATGATTTCTCCTGCCTCGCTAGCGCACTCCCTCTATGTTCGTGTATAGCATGTTCTCCCGAAAACCCGCCAGCAGTTATCTTGCACAGCAAGCTTGACACCCACGACGCATGTGGACTGCGACCTGAATCATACTCACGGGCGTACATTCATCATCTGCTGCACACACACGAAATGTCTGCGCACACTTATCTCACCATGCACAACATTGCTGTGCTCGAGGCATTCCTTGCCGGCATTCGTGATCTCATCCAATCCGGCCAAGATTTCGCCGCTGAGGTCGACCGGTTTGTAAGGGGGTATGATGAATCGTCTGCCGCATTTAACGAGGCTCGCACAATGTGGCGGAATGTCGAGCTTGCCAGAGGCAAAGGGCGTTTGACTAGGGTGTAGCATCTATATGTCAAAGTGTGTTCATGTGTACGGACGGATCAAATCTAATCTTTCCTCTCTTCTCATGTCAGTGGTCAAATCAAAACTGAAAGCTGCCCGCGATGCAATAGGCAAGAAGCAGTTCGACGCCGCTAAAGATGCGGCCGAGAGTGTGCTTGCCTTTGACCCAAGCAACTATAACGCGCAAGATTTTTTCTTTCGCGCTGAGTTTCATGCACATTCAACTTATGGTTCAGGCACGTTTTTCTCGGCCTAGCGCTCCTTGAACTGGGAAACTATGCCATGAGCGAGCAAGTAATCTGTGCCCGAACGATCAGCCGAACCTCACTGACCCTTCGAAAGGCTTACCAGCACGCAATCGACGCGAGCCCTGAACAGCCATTAGCGTGGCAGGTACGTTTGACAACTTATCTGAACCAGAGCCGTACTGAGCTATGAAAGGGTCTACTCAAATTCTACGAGCGCTTCGAGCAGTGGGATCGATACGCTGAGACAGCGAGACGGTTGACTGATCTATTCGCGCAATTGTATGTCGGCTGTTTTGTGCGATCTTTCCCACTAATAGTGAACGTTCGAAGAGGCGATGCGTTAAAGTGTGTGGAGGCATTGGGAAAGCTTGTCGACTGTCGAAGAGAGAAAGGAACATCGCGCCAGGTAAATCATCTAGTGTCAGGTGGAAAGCGTCCTCTCACTCTCTCCAGTTGGTCGAAGTGTTGTCCCTTCTCCTGGAGAATTCTTCGCTTTATCCGTTACTTTCCACACTCCCTGTTCCCGATCACATCAATCCCGACATGACACCGGCGTATCATATCCAATCGGCTATCCACAATACGCTGCCCACGCTCGAAGAGATACTTGGGATCATCGAGAAAGAAGAAGATTCCATCTATTTGAGCGAGGTTGCGAAACGACGCACTCGTCTAGGTGCTTCTAGTCCTGAACAACTTCGTAAAGAGGTCGGACTTGAGATCTGGAGTTCCTCCCAGGTGTGTGTTCTTTTTCAGTTCTTGATCCGTGCGCTCATGTCAAGAAACCTGAAGCTACCACATTACTATGACGCTGTATTGAACCATCCAAACACATCGGACGATTTGCGCAGGAAGACAGATGCGAAATTGCTGAGATATAAGCATCGTTATCTCTGTGCACTTCCTGCTCATTCCAGCGTCAAGATTACCGTCGCGCGTGAAGTGGATGAATTGGCCGCAGGAGCGATCACTCTGGGTCTCCCAGACGCTCTCGCATGGTCTATTTATCTCGACGGGAAAGATTGGATCGATCCCGGTGTGTTGGCTCACACAAAACGAGCCAGTCTGCTCTGTGATTCTGATCGACTCTGTAGCACACTTCGAGATGCGGTTATTGCAACAATTCATGCAACTACTCCCACGATCAGGGCTCGCTTTGTTTTTGAAAGCATTCTGTCAATTCTCGAGCATTCCATTAGTTGACGACGAGAATGGAGGAACGTTAATTCTGGTTGATGGAGATCCGTTCGATATCATGTTGGTCAGGAGCTTCGTCCTTCCGCGTTCAGTCAATGACTCTCTCTCTCTCCAGGATTCATTCGCTTCATTGTCAGATTCGGTGTTAGCTACTCAGATCATGGGCAGCGTATACTTGACGGAGGCCGACTATCAGAATTCAATGGTGGTCGCCGAGAACGGATTGTCAATTCTCAGCCGAGCTGAAGCTGACTTTGGCAAGCAGTTCCCCAAGTCTGTCGAACGCGCTCGTTGTCGAAATTTAATTGATCGGTACTTGTAGCACTCGGCTCGGCTTCAATGTCACGCTAGCAACATCTCTAGTGCATCTTTTCCCACCAAAGCATCACAGCCGTGCGCTGTCATTGTTGGATCAAATCCTCAGACAGGCCCCGACAAATACTGCTGGTCTCATGGGTCGTGCTTTCGTTCTTCAGCAACAGCAGCATTGGGCAGAAGCTGCAGAGGTCTTTGCGCAGGCAATTGCATCACTTGCTGAGAGCTCCCCAATGCGAATTCGGGCAAGAGAGGAAGAAGCTTGGTGCCAAACTCGCGCCGGAAATCTGGATGAAGGCATTACTGTTCTGAAGAGCGTGTTGACGGTGCTAGATACGGGAGATGGGGCCGAAGCTGATTCTGCCCGCTGTTTGTGGCGACTGGGCGCGTCCTACTGGGATTTGGGAGGTAATTCTTTCCAATAAAGCGCGACGAATGGGACTGTAACGTCGCAGAGAATCATATTGAAGACGCATACAGGCATTTTATCCAGTCGCTCAAGCGCAACTCGTCCTACGCCCCCTCGTACACTTCTCTTGGTATTTACTATGCGGAATTTGCCAATCCGACTGATGCTGCGCGAGCTTCCAAGTGCTTCCAGAAGGCGTTCGAGATTGATGCTCGTGAAGCAGAGGCTGCTCGGAGATTGGCTGAGGGTTTCGCTGATGAACGCGAGTGGGACCTCGTCGAGGTAGTTGCTCGGAGGACAATCGAAGGAGAGGGTGGTTTGACTGCTGGCCTCACAGCCGAGAGTAGTGCCCGTCTCCTTCCGACAAATGCTTGGGCTTGGAAAGCTCTTGGTGTGGTTGAACTGGTATGCGACCTGATAAATATTCAACAATCACCTGATCGATCTGTGTAGGCACATGCAAACTATCCGGCTGCTATTCGGGCTTTCCAGATCACACTACGAGCGGAGCCAGACGATCAAGTCTGCTGGTTGCGATTGGGAGAAGCTTACAGTCGTGCGGGACGTCATGCCGCTGCTATCAAGGCACTTGAGCGCGCCCATGAACTCGAGCCAGAGGACTGGATATGTCGCTTCTTCCTAGGTGATGTGCAGCACCAAATAGGGCAACATCAAGAGGCCATCGATGTTTTTGAAAACATTCTGATAGATCGTCCGTTGGAAATTGGTGTTCTTATCGCCTCAGCAAAGGCGTTTCTTGATCTCGGCTGCTCCGAGCTCTCAAACGGGTTCCCGACTCGTGCCGAGGGATCGCTCATCACTTGTCTCCGGACCGCAATCAAAGCCTTGGAGGCTAGTCCAGGCTTTCGCAGTGTCGCGTGGAAGACAGCAGCTGATGCAGTTTTCCATCTTTCCGCGAGGCCGGCATACGTCGATGAAATAGGGACTACCGCTGTTTTGGAGAAACTGATAACTTTGCTTCCTCGAGACTTGAGCGGACGAGTTGCAAGTTTCCTGAAACCGGAGTTGAAATCTCCCCTCACTTGTGCCGCGGTATTACACATCGCCATAGCCGCATACGACTGTCGTGTCAGCCTCGGGTCTACAGATAATACAGCTTTGGGGAGCGCTTGGTACGACTTAGGAATGTCGTTGCTTTGCATCTCGCGCAAGCTTTTCACTGGCGACGTGCAAACTCGAGTGCAAGCACAAGCACAAGAAAGTCTCAAGCATGCACTCCGAGAGGATCCAGGAAATGATCTATATTGGGTCGGCCTTGGCGATGCAAACTTTCTGACTCATGCAAAAATGGCTCAACATGCGTACATCAAAGCGCTCGAGATCGATTTCCAGGTTGGCGTGGCCAACAGACAGGATCGCGTCAATCTCACTTATTTCAGAACGCTCGCACGTGGTCGAATCTGGGACTGTTGTATCTGCGCCAAAACGATGTGGACTTGGCCAATCAAGCTTTTCTCAGAGCGCAAACCCTCGATCCAGAATGGACTGTTGCTTGGGTCGGCCAGGCCCTCGTCGCATCAGCCAACGGGCACGAAGTTGATTCCACAGCTTTACTAGAGCACGCTGTGAGTTTGCCATCGTCCTTGGTACGCTATCTTTGTTTCGTTATCATGTACAGCTTCTGAGACATCACCAGCCCGAAGCTGATTTGGAGTTCGCCTCTCGCACAATCAAGAGGCTGCACGCCAATCCAATTCAAATTGACGACGTGCTACCGACTTTCTCCGTCCTGGACCGCCACCGTCACAGTCGCCCTGACGACGCTTGCGCGCTGCACTTGTTTGGCCTCGTCTGCGAGATCCTGGGACAGAGAGAATACGGCCATGAACTGATGCTTCGTGCCATCACGATTCTCGAGGCCGAATACGAACAGTCCGAAGATCCCGACGTGGAACGCCAGTTCATCATTGCGACATTGAATCTCGCGCGAATAAAACTCGCGTTACAGGACTACGAGTCTTCCGCCGAGTCGTTCGAGAATGTCCTGGGTTTATTGGGAGACTCCAACGATCAAGCCGCTCGAACAATAGTGGCTCACGCTCACTTTGGTCTGGGCCTGGCGAATTTCAAATCTGGTGATCCGCACGCTGCGCTCACCCTGCTGGAAGGCGCGCTGGAGAGCAGTGCCAGCGAGACCATGATCCGAAGCCATATCGCTGTGCTTCTTGCCCAAACAATGTGGACGATCGGGTCCGAGGATTGCAAGGAAAGTGCCAAAGCGCATCTTCTGGACTGGTCAGTGCTCCTCGAAAGGAGTTGTCCGACTTTGATTTTTTCCTTAGTACAACCACTGATCCAGAAAATCTCGCGGCCATCAACACATTGGCTGGAATGGGCATTTTGACAGAGGACGATGGATTGGTTGATGCCGCCCTCGCAGATCTGCTCGCACTTCCTCCCGATCGACGATTTACGCTCGATCCGTCGAGAGACGTCGATGATCTGTTGCTACAGCACAGGCTGGGTCAAGGGAACCTCTCGTTGGCGATGGCCATCGCTCAAGGCAGTGTGATGGCTGAACCGAGTCGTGCAGAGGCTCGCCAGCAGCTGGCACTGCTGAATGTGCAACGAGGAGAACCCTCAGCAGCAGTGGCGCTGTTGTCAACCGAATCCTCAGATACACCAGCTTGGAAACATCTCGCCCTCCAGGCCATGTCTCTATCCCTGAAGGGTGACTGTGACAACTCTGCTGTGAGCTTGGCTCAGAAACTCGTCTTTCTTCGGCCTTGGGACGAAGACCATTGGCAGGCTCTAGCTCATGCGTCCTGATTTAGCCTATGATGTGTACAATATTATAATATATCAAATATCTCAACGAGCGCCCAACTGCGCTATCAGGAATGCACGCCGAGCTGTAGTGCCACCCTTCTCGTTCACGGAATTCAGCCACCAAGTCAACCGTCCTCGCTGTTGGTGCACGTCGAGGCCCCGCGTGACACTATGAGGTGTGAGTCGACGGAGACGAGATGTGCTGGGCCAACATACATCGCTCTCTCGTGCAGGGCTTGAACGAGATCTGAAGGAGACAGTGACTTGACATCCTGTTGGCCTAGCAAGGCGTCATCGTTCTCCAGAAAGTCGAGATGCCGACGAATGCGACGAATTCGGAGAAAATCAAATCCGCTCGTCGAAAGATGAAGCATCCTGCAGTCGGAGATTACACAGCAACTCGCAGAGAGATACGAAGGTCACAGACCCGCAGACGACTGTGGATATCCCATCCTTCGTAAGCCGACCCAGATCTAGCTCCCCACTGTTGGCGGCGCGCGTTATTGCAGCTAGATCTCTGCCGTGAGCCGTGACAAGAGCCTCGGCCTTATCCACGGCCTTTTCTTCAATGCGCTGGCGTTGCGACGGCAGGATACAGGTGGAGGGAAGCATGGAGGGCATGTATAAGACAATGAGTGGGATGACTTCTTCGAGAACTAGAGCGATGAGTACGAATGGGACCAATCTTATGCCGTAAGAATGGGTGAAAAACAGCACGACGAAACTCACCGCTTCATATCAGCACTTTGGGTATGCAGCATGCGGAATTCTCTTCTGGTCAACGGCGCTCCTCCAGAGGCCACCCGTTGTCTGACTTCCCGCGCAATCTTAGAACGCGTATAGACGAGCTTTACACCCCGGAAATAGAATTTCTGCCAGGCAATGAGACCATGAAGATCATAGCAAAGAACTACGAACTCCGAGTTGTATGGCCTTATGCAGAGTCGCTCTCGCCCAACCGGCACCAGCAGGTGGAGGGGCAAGAATACCATGATTCTCCGCGTCATTGATATCCTTGATGGTAACCTCCTTCAACCCTTGCAGGGAAATGGACTCTTCAGACTGGATTGTGGGTTTTTCAGTAGAGTTCGATGTTGCATCCTCCTTTGAGAAGTTGGGCGAGGATGGGGAAACGGGTTTTGAAACTTTCAATGGTCCTGGGCGAAGCTGAACATGAGACTTGGGACTGAATCAATTCGAGGTGGTAAAGATTTGCTGTTTGTTTCCGTCTCTCTGGGGAGTGTTTGCAAGCGACGAAGGAAAATCAATGGGTGAGGGGTCAGAGAGTTTGAGTATGTCTGCGTGAGGCGTGGATGAATGATTTGTCGACTTGGAAGATTTGAGATGGAATAGCGCGAAATAAATGACCATATTCACCAAGCATGCGAACGGCTTATCATCGACGTTGGTCGCAGATGCGGAGAAGGAGGAACTAAGAGGTCGGCAATAATTCGTCAGTCATGTTGCCGACTCAATGATACGATCAAGCCATCAAGCCATCGTCTCGGCTTCCACACATCAGCTATGACGACGACATGTGACCTGTTCTTGGAGCGCTCTGAGCAGCAGCGATCAGAGGCACCAATCCAGCCATGAGCCATTTCCTTCGTCAAGCGATGTACTCCACTGCCCATCGTTTTCCACGCGCGACATTCAATTCCGCGCGCGCCCTTGTCATTCCGGAAGGTGTCTCTCCTCCAGACTCTGATACCGTCGTCTACCTCCATAACCTCGCCACCACGGCTCATGCCATCTCTGAAACGTTACTATGCGGGAGTGCACTCGCAGGACAGAGCAGTGAAAGTGACGAGTTTTCGGACGTCGCTGTATGGCTTGGTAACGGTGCCTTCGGTCGCGGGAGCGAGTATGACGCCTTCAATGCCCTTGGCATCGAAGTACCGAGCGAAAACTTTTCGAACCTGGAATTCGCACCGAAAACAAATATTCCTTCTACCTTGAAGGGCCCTTCGGCTCTCCTCGACCCGCTTTCAGCCGAAATAGCGAAGCTTGAAGATGTTCACTTCTTCTCTGCCCCATCTGGGCCATACATCTTCTATTCTCTATTGGGGAAGATCGGAGGAGGCTGGGGCGGCCTGCTCGGCATTGGAGTGTCATCAGATAACTGAGTTTGTCGATGTGATGTAGTACACAGGGATAATAGATACACTGGGTGGGTGTCAAACCCGGTTCCCTATCGTCGTCGTGGTTCTTGACTCTGACCATATGACATGCCGACCATCCTCTCAACCACGGCTTGTGCTTCATCCCAGTTGAGGGGTTCATCGTCCTCCTCCTCCGGTCGGTTGCCTTCCACAGTCCCATCGCCTGGGCCTAAGCCCCAGCCACCCTGCGGCGGCGCATCTAATTCTGGACTGCGCAATGATTCGAGAAATTCGCGTCCACGGTCGCGGTCTGTCAGTCCCTGCGTAATTCGAGGTGTTTCGTCTCCAAAGACATCTTCGTCACTCTCTTCTGCGACGACGAGATTGTTGGGCTTTTGAGCAATGCGACCACGTCGATCACGCGGCAGCCCAGCGGACAGGAAACTGGGAGCTCTTGGAGTGAGAATGGGGCTCGCAGCAGTCGACTTGACATCAAACTGGCGCCGCGGAGAGCGTAAAGTACGCAGCAGGTCGCCTATGGCGGCTTCGTTGACTGACGGGGCAGGGGGTGCTGCCGTTAACAACTTCGGTGGCCGTTGACGGCTCAGTGATGATAAAACTAACAGCCTAAATCAGTCAGCTACGATCTTGGCGACGCTTGTGCGGGAACTATACATTTGCTGCAGTCGCGGTTGTACCATCGGTAATGGCTCATTCTCCTTCTCATCACGATTTTGTATGCATGTGCGCAAGCGTGAACAGAGCGGCACCACCAGTTTGTCACGAAAAGAGCGCAAGGCGATGATACGGACGTCAATGTAGTTTGGCGTGCTGATATGTGCGGAAGCATTGACTTTGCTGGACTGCCTCGGCGAAGAAGGGCGATGAGGTTTATTGCGATAGAGGGAAGCCAGTAGTGAATGAGTACGCAATGGCACAAATGCCTGAGCAACACATTAAAATCCACATGTCGATGTAGTTCAGAAGACCTACACCCTCAACGTAGCTTAGGACTTCGTCCCAGAAAAAAGTCCAGATATCCACTACCCGTTGTAGTAGAGACTCGTCCTCTGTGCCCGAGAGCTTTGAATTGAGCGTGACCATGCCCGAGGCTATCAACTCCGCCGCATCTGACTCTAGAGTTGCGATGGCCTTCGATGGGGCAGAAGAGACGACGGACGAGATGTGGCGAGTGACCAGAACGTTAAGATCCTCTCTACACGAGATAAGGAAAGAGGACAGTTGAACAACGGAAGGGACTTGCATGGGTATCCGCAAGGGCTCGCCGTTGAATAATGGAAGAACATACACATGTAGGGCACCCCACGGATCGGAGTTCGTCGTGGCGGCAAGGCTGACTTGCGCCATGCTACCTGGCGCAGGCAATGCCAGGGAGTTAACAGAAGGCGCCTGCGAGAGCCCCGGAGCCAATCCCGTTGGCAAATGACTGAGATTCCCTAATCTGTGCATTTCACGCGTGACTTCGAAAGAGTTATTACACAGAAAAACAACCGCATCGTCCAGGACATACCTAGTTTTGAGTCGTAGGTGCGGCCATAAGAAGCCTGGCCTAGGGATAACTACGGCAAAGCAGGCTTAGTCATGGATACGGACCTTGGATGGCGACGTATGAGGTTTGTTGCTACCCCCCATGACCCCTGAAGAAGCCATGACAGCGGTCTGAGCAAGCGCGAGGTCGACGCGGTGAGCCAACTTGTCTGTGATGAAAGCACGACGTCGTTGAGAGTCGGGTGTCGGCGATCGGTCTATAAACTGCCGGGGATTGGCGAACGATGGACGAGGGGTTTCGGGTGACTGAGATAACGGGATTGGACAAGCAGAAGATTGGGCATCTGATGAAGACATGGAGGTAGTGCACCACAAATCTGGCGCATGTCATGATCTGTTGGTCATCAAGATCAGACATCACTCAACGCTCAACGTCTGATTTGAGAAGTTAGAAAGATGGGTCTGGTGGCTGTGCATTGTTCTCCAAACACGGAACACAATGGAGCCATATGCGTTGGGTTACCAATGCGGAGTTTGAAACGAGGCCACGTGTTTCCATTGTTCAACAAAATACAACACATAATAGATGGATAGTACAGGTGAAATATCATTACTTGCGGGGACATGAGATCGGAATTTATTGAGTGAATAAGATGGACTGATAAGTAATCACAGCAGGAGCGGTTTTGGATGGAGAGCAGGAGGACAGCAGATATACACAAAGAAGGGCAGGCGGGTAGAACCAGGGAAAGCAAAATGACAAGTAAGAGACGGTTTTGCTAATGCGAGACAGCAGCGGCAGGGAATTGCAAGAGGACAGGAAAGCAAAGAAGAAATGATGATGCGATGTAGTCGTGAGATATCGTGAGATCAAACGCGCGCGTCAAGCTTTACGCGCGAACATCCCATGCGGGGGTCTGATCAATGGGAGAGACAGCCACAGGGCTCGGGCGCCAAGTGCCTCCGACACGGCGAGCGGAAGCATTGGCTGCTCCCGCAGGTGGGACGTAAGACCGAGAAGATTCGGCAGTCGGCGAGTGAGACATGCCTTGGGCGGCACCATAATCGTAATCGAAAAATTTGTCGGCGGGATAAGGCGACGCTTCGTCTGTATACGCCGGTGTCGGTTGCTCAGTCGTGAAGAGTGGGGAAATTTCATTGCCAAATGAAGAGTCGAGGATGGGCGAGTGGCTGTCCTGTCCGTAGTACGAAAGCTGAGAAAGGTTGGGGATCGGTTGGCCAAGGACATTGAAAGCCATAGGAGCCATGGTGACTTCCAAAGGTCCAGTGGGATTCTCCAAAAGCAATTGAGGATCGAAATTGTCCAATTGGAAAATGGATGCAGTGCTGTCGCCGCCCAATAACTGAGCAAACTCAGATTGATCGCCGGTCCAATTCTGCATGGCCATTTCGGATAAATCGAACTGTAAAAGGTCGTGCTATTCCGCCCACAGGTTAGTCCTTGAAGTAAGCCATGAATATAAATTGGACGGACCTGCTGGACACTGGGATAGGACATGCTCATACCGTCCCATGGCTGACCTCCCTCGAACAGCAGAGACTCTGGTTGATCCTCACTAGGGGCCTTCCACTGCGGCACAAGCGCAGCGGAGAATGCGCCATTGTCGAAACTGTCCATTTGCTGACCTTGGTCAGCTGGAATGAGCGGAGAGTCGATCGTGCTGGCCGGTGTTTGAGGGTAAAAGGATGGATGGGTCGCAGCAGTGATGAAAGTGTCCACGCGGCTAACTGAGGGCAATTCGACGATGCTGCCGCTCGGGGACGAAGCAGCGGACATAGGTGGAGTGGGGCCGTTAGGGCCGTACCGTCGCGGATCGGGCTGCCCGGGGAGGGAGAGATTGAGCAAGAGGGGATTGGCATACGAACGTGCCTGGCCTGGGACGCTGGAGGCCGATGTGGCATGTGAAGTGGGGGGTTGGGAAGATTGAGGCTCAGGTATTTGCCCAATGGCTTTGGAAGCAATCTTATTTGCTCGGCGCTGCTCCTTCTTCACGGGCTGGAAACGGTACTGGGGATACTTGCGAGCGTGTTCTGCCTTGGCATCCTCAGCCTTTTTCTCGTAGTGCTCGCGCACCTCGCGCGACTCCGTCTTCCACATAGTCGCGATCGCCTTAGACATGTCCGACTGAGCTTGTCGGTTCAGCGTCTTCGACTTGTCCGAGCGATAGAGAATCCATGCATTCGCGGGGCGGGGCGGTTGTACGCCTTTCTGGCTCGAAGGGGAGCGAGCGGGACCCGGCATGGTGTCCCTGGAATGCGAGGGATGAAAGGAGGCGGAGGGAGGGGAGGGACGGAGCCGGCAGGGAAAAATGTGTGGAAGATTGGGAGAGCGGAAGAGCGATGTGATTGTTTGGTCCTTCATTTGGTCCTTCGACGAATGTGGGAGTTTGTAGGTCCAGGTTTGGAAAGAACGTGATGTCGATGGCCTGGTGCAAGATCGTGTGCTTCAATGGGCAGTTTCTGTTAGCGCTCGAATTTTTGATCTCATGAACTTGGACTAAGGTTCCAGACTCGAGGCACTCTGATTGTTTTTGTGCAGGTCCGAGCGCACGGCGGGGGCTCATAACATTTTCTGCAGAGCCTCCAGGTGGCATCATCAGTTCGCAACGGTAGCTGTAGTAACAAGAGCAACGTTTTCATAACCAAGTACATCTTGAGATACATTTACAACGCCGACAGACATAGTGGTAGTGGTACAAGCCCGTCATCGAATTGCCCAACCGTGAATGAACAAGGAACGAAATAACGCGAGTGTTAACGACAGTGGACGCTGGAAGCTGGAAGCGGAGAAGTGGGATGGCATTGGATCCTGGATGATTCTCAATAACCTCCTTGGTACCCTCCGCCTTGATATCCTCCTCCTGGAAGTGAAAAGCAAGTAAGCGACGACTCCACAGCGAGAGGGGCTAGGCACACACCATTGTACCCGGAACCGCCACCTTGGTATCCCCCGCCTCCTTGATAGCCTCCTCCGCCTTGGTAGCCTCCTCCGCCCTGGTAACCCCCGCCTCCACCTTGATAGCCTCCTCCGCCCTGGTAGCCTCCCCCACCCTGGTAGCCTCCTCCGCCACCTCCTCCACCTGTTGCACATTGTATTAGCAGAAACCGAGGTTGAGACAAATGAGGCACACGCACTGTAACCACCTCCCCCGCTGTACCCTCCGCCGCCTCCTCCTCCTCCTCCTCCGGGACGAGCGTTAGCCAAGTTGACACGGATTTGTCTACCGTCCAAGTCCTGATCGTTCATTCCGGTAATGGCCGAGTCCGCTTCTTGCGGAGTGCCAAACGTGACGAATCCGAACCCACGCGAACGTCCAGCTGGATAGACAGAGGCCCTTAGCATATGATACTCTACGTCTTACAATCAGCCTACTTTCGCGGTCCCTCATCACGATTGACTGCGAAGCGCGATTAGCATTATCGATACCGCATAACCGTGATATGATGGAAGCGCACATCAAGGACCTGACCAAACTGGCCAAACGCCTATATTACAGTTCAGGACGAAGAACACACAACAGGAGAGATTTAGAAGCCGAGAATCAGACTGACAGAGCGCAAAGTATCATCCGTAGTGTTCCAACTCAAATTGCTATGCCACAGGTCAACACATAGACAGGGGCGTTAAACAGGCCATGGCCAATACACAAGACGAACCCAACGTAGACTTTTGACATGGTGTTAATACAATATCGAACCCTGAGACACCGAGACCAGAACGAAACCGATGCGGAACGTCGAAACGATGTGGTTTGAAGTAAGAAGGGAGTCTGACTCGTGACACCTTCGACGGTTATATACAAGAGATTTCAAACTCCGACGATGTGAAGACGCCGTGTCTGGGTTCCCAGGATGTTGATCGTAAGTTGGTAAATGATTCCACAAGTATGATACTACGATAGCAATGTGAAGTAGAAGTATGCGAGGTGAGTCATGAAAAGCATGCATATAGTCGTCAAATTTTCGTTAATGAGGAGGGTCACGTGAATGAGCGCTTAGCTCAGTGTGCTCTTCCGTTTGTCCTTCTTGAGAGTCTTGGTCGAGGCCTTGCCCTTGTCACTAGAAAGACTTGGGGTTGGACTGTCTGTAGAGTCCCTGCCGATGGTCTCGCCGCGGAGGCTGCCCGTTTCAGTGGGCACAGCCTTGTCACTCTTGTCACGCCGAAGGCCGGGGATGATGGAAGCGATGCCGGAGGTAGATCCTTGTCGACGAGTGGTCAAAGAAATCCGACGCGCAATGCGTTGGAAATTCTGAGATGAGATCCGTTTCCGCTTTGGCTCGGCCTCTGGGTCAGGAGATGTTGTGGGCGAGGTCAGCCCGGGCTCGAATGTAACACCGGGGGACATTTTCTCGACCTCGGACGCTGGTTCATCAGAAGAGGGGAACATTAAGGGCGTTGATTCAGCTTGTTCAGACACCGGTTCGGACACCGGGAAAGAAAGGGGAGCGTCGACTTCGGATTCTGATGTCGGGAACGAAATTGGCTCGGGATCTGACGACGGGAAAGCGATCGGTTGAGAAACGACAGGCGCCACGACCGGCTCAGCCTCGACAGGAGGAAGCATCTCTGGCTCAGCTTCCGGAGTCTCGGTGATGGTATCTTCGCCAATAGCTGGGATCTCAGCAGTCACTTCAGGAACCTCGGCGGCGACCTCGGGAGAGATCTCGGGCTCGGCAGAATAACCTTGTTCAACAATAGGGACGTCGGCAATCTCCGGGTCTTTGAGTTCCGGGTCCTTGAGTTCCGGGTCCTTGGACACCTGGTCTGCCCACATCGAGGCAAAGACACCACCAAGACCAAGAAGCTCAGCGTGGCTGCCTTGCTCGACGATTTGACCGTCCTTGAGAACCAGAATGCTGCCAACAAGATCAGTCATCAGGTACCAGGTGATGGTCAGTAGACAAACATGTCAGCAGAAGAGATGGTCTGCGACAACGGTCAGTCATCATCAAAAACGGAACGAAAGTACGGACCGACAGCCGATGAGCGATGGACAGCGACGAACGGCCTTGAACAAGGTTGTGTAGTGCTTTCTGGATGTCCTTTTCGGTAGAAGTGTCGAGGGCACTGCAGACCTGTGAGGAAAGAAAGATTCCGAGGCCGGCGCAGACTCGTACCTTGTCGCCTCGTCGAGAAGGAGGATCGGAGGGTTCTTGAGAAGCGTCCGCGCAATCGCCACCCTCTGCTTCTCGCCGCCACTTAAGCGCACGCCCCGTTCGCCAACCTTGGTGTCGTAGCCTAGTAACATGCGTCATCGAGATGTTTCATTCTCCATTCAGCGCTGCTCACCATCGGGGAAGCCCGAAATGCGCTCGTGCATCTGAGCCGACTTGGCCGCCTCCTCGATTTCCTCAGGCGTCGAATCGAATTTTCCGTAGCTGTAAACGCAGCTCAGCAACAACCCGACTCATTCAAATGAACAGATGCTGACCCAATGTTGTAGCCGATGCTCGAGTTAAACAGAACAGGGTCTTGGGGAACAACTCCAATGGCCGACCGAAGAGACTTTTGTGTGATCTCGCGAATGTCCTGGCCGTCGATGAGAATCCTCCCTCCTCCCTCAGGAAGATCGTAGAAACGGTAAAGCAGGCGCAAAACAGTCGATTTTCCTGCTCCCGACTCGCCAACAAGGGCTACCGAAGAGCCTTTCGGCACTTTGAATGAGACGCCGTTCAAAGCCGTGGTTCTGTTATCATACGAGAAGTTGACGTTCTCTTGCGTCGCTGTCAAAAAAAAGCCACAACAAGGATCCCGATTCACGCACCAAATTCGATCTCTCCGCCGTCAATGACGAGATTGGTCGCATTTGGCCTGTCGTTGACCTCCGTCGGTTCGTTGAGCAGCTTGAGCAGCTTTTCTGTGTCCACGAGTGACTGGTTGATGGTCCTGTACATGAATCCCAGCTGATTAAGGGGGGCATACAGCTGGGTCAGATACGTGATGAAGACGACAAAGTCGCTGGCGGTCATTTGGCCTTGGGTCACGCGCCACGCGACTATCAACGAACACACGAGCAATCCACTGCTGATGATGAGGTTCTGCACGAGATTCAGGAAACTCAAAGAGAGGATGACTCTCGATTCAAGCTGCTGATAGCCCTGGACAGCCTCGCGGTAGCGCCGACCCTCGTGTTCTTCGCCCCCGAAGTACTTGACAGTCTCGTAGTTGAGCAAGCAGTCGGTGTGAATGCCCCGGGTGACGATATCCCGTTCATTCATTTCTCGCCGCAGTTTCGTGCGCCAGCGCGTGATGATGACGCTCGACGAGACTGAAATAGATTAGAATCGACGGTGTGCAGCGTGCAAGGACATACAATAAGCCACCATCACCACAAAGATGACAATCGCAAGCAGCAGTTCAAACTTGAAGCAGAAGACGAAAAGCGCGACAGCAATATCGATCAAGGTCGGCACGATCGTGAACAGGAGAACCTGAAGGACCTGGTCATGGAACATGCTACTTTCACCAGTCAGAAACTTGCCTCGAACGTGTGATTGATAGCAGCGCCGCGATCAAGAACGCGGAGAACCTCGCCTGTCTTGCGATGGGTGTGGAATGAGAGGGAAAGCTGGAGAAGATGGTCGAAAGCTAGTTGAGACATTTCTGTGTACATTTGAGTACGAGTGCGCAACCGGTAGAACGGAACCAACCGCGATCCGAGTATTGGAGAACAGGCATCCAAAGATACTGCAATATGTGGGCAATCTATTTCCTGTAGAAGCCAAATCGAGGCTTACGTCACGAAGAGCAGCCAATCCACCGCTGCCTTGCAGGAACCGCAGTCCTACATACACAAGAAGAACAGGCCAGATTGATCGGCTCGACTGGCCCTCGAAGATGCTGACCATCTCTCCCAGAGCGAAAGGAATGCTGGCATTGACAACACGGCCCACGAGAACGATCACAATGCAGAGTACCTGAAGTACGTCAGAGGTAACGTACGGACAACGATTCTTGACTTACAACCAAGAGCTGCAGCGACCTGCTCTTCGATGGCCACAAGTAAGGACTGAGGCGAGCTAGACGTCGCCAATCTCCCTCCAAGATGGATCCAGCGAGACTTCTGAAGACGCAAGTTTCTGAAGAAAAAATGAGCATCAATCCATACATGTGGTCGGTTACCATATTCACCTTGCTATCGGCAACATCGGCCCGCATCGGACTAGGACCCCGAGTCGTCGGATTCAAACTCGTCTCAGAGGGTGCCACTCCGAAAGTGCCATACTTGCTCGCAGCCTCAGCAGAGACAGGAGAAAGACCCGTGGATGGAGCAGGAAGAAGGGAGGATTCCTCGGCAATCGAAGATTCTGGAGCCTGGTCTTGTGTAACAGCCTTGTAGACGATCCTGGGTGAAGACAGAGCGAAGACGAGGACTGTGCCACTAAAGACACGCAAGATGGGGAAGATGACTTGAACAGTTTCCTGGTTGATGGGGATCCGGGCTGATGTAGTGTGAGTCGCGGTCAAGCACAATATGTATTCAGTGCTTACACCGTCCGGTCAATCCCAGAGACTTGCCAAGTAAGAGAGCAATGGCAAGGTCAACGACCACGGAAACGACCACCGCAAATCTGATCCGTCGCGAGGACCAAACACTGACGCCACGAATCTCTCTCCATGCACCGAAGACAGCAAACCCTGCGAAGGCAACCAGGCCCAAGAGGGCATTGTATTCAATGCCGGTCCCTGGTGGCCAGGTCTTGTCGATAACAGCATAGACGGCGAAGACGAGTCCTTGAGCAAGGAAAGAGAGAGCAGAGAGAGAAAGAAGGGTCAAGATGAGCCCGCGACGGGGGAGGATAGTCGGCACCACAACACGTGTGATTTCTGCGACCTCGATGGGAGTCGATGGAGTGGCCGAGAGTAGCGAGAGCCAAGAGAGGCCGACGGCGACCGGTCCCAGCACTCTCAGAGCGAAAAGAGCCTGCACAACGCCTTCGCTCATGACCGTCCGTGGTGGTTGCTGATAACCCTTGCCGAGTCCGAGGCCAAAAAAGTTCGTGGCCTTTTGTACCACGTGCATCCGGTCGCGCTTATGTTGTTTATCCTGACAAAACGTCTACTTATTAGTAACCCTTTGTTGTCTGAGCGGCGTTGGGTGGCGCCTTCGATTCAAGCACAGATATCGATACGCAGCAACCCAAGCATGGAAAACAGGCGCACAGTCACCGCGTTCCCTATAGTAATAGCGAGAGCCCTGCAACTCGCCAAAGGCAGAAGCGATATCTGATATCTATGCGCCAAACATGGCTGAATGTGCCCTCGCCTAGCACGCGTCACACATGTGTATGATTCACAGAATGATTGACGGGCCGTAGGCTGAACTGTTATCTGACACTATATGCGTGTATGCGTGCAGGCTGCTAGCTGTATGTAGCTACTTGGTAGCTAAATCACAGCGATCGCAACGAAGATCCGGATCAATGGAACCTGGGGATAAGAACCCAGCTGGCGAATAGCCTCGACGTCGAACTCTGGGGACCTGGTCAGGATCGAAAGAAAGGCCGAAAGTGGAGACAGGCATGACGAGATGAACGGCGCTTACGGCCCCCCACAGCCCCGGCATGATGTTTTCATGCGATAGAATCCAGTGTTACAAAATCCTCGTACCCAGTGGTCCAATCTTGTATTGTGCTCGAACGGGCCTTCAAGACATTGACTTCTGCAAATCTTCCACTTTGGTCCGCACCGCTTCTACTTGCTCCCCTACGCTCTCTACTTCTCCACGGTTACACAATCTGATTGCCTTCCGTGCTTCACGAACGAACTCGTATGACCGATCAACTTCCGCATTCTCTGGTGTTGATGGCTTGTCCTGAGGCACAGGTACCAGGGACGAGAGATTTTCCCCTGAGATGCGTAGTAATGCAAGATCTTTCAGAGTGTTGCCGAGAGGGAGAGGCTTGGAGTCTTTGGAGGACATAGTGCGAGAAGGAAGAAGCAACGCATGTGATTACGCAGACAAGTAAACTTACAATCAAGGCATTACGTAAACTTATCCGATCCTGTGTGATTCTGAGCAGGCAAAGAGGTTCAACGCATCGTCCGAGGTAGGAAGTATGCATGATGTGTCTGGTGTTAACGAACGTTTGGCAGTGGGAGCCCGGGTGGCGACGACAGCTGGTTTTTTACAATTGAGCCGGGCTCGATGCGACAAGGCCCCAGAAAGTAGAGAGCGGAACTTGCGCTCAAAAACGGGTGATGTCGATTCCGCCTGGAGGCTCCGCTTGAATCTTTTGGCGGGGGCCTCGCGCAACGGAGTCAGCGTCCAAAGCGATAAATCCTCCTCCCATCTTCGTTCCGTGCCTCGACGTGTAGTCTCCCGAGCATATCGTCGCTCAGCATCATCGACAAGGGTCATAAGCTTTTCGCAGTCGAGACCGTGTGTCGCAGCCTGCGCGGTTTCGGCGATGGTCTCAACATAGCGCACAGCGCATGCCCACAAGGAGGCTTCGAGAGACCAAAGCTTTGCGGCGGTCAGGACAGCAGCGACAGCTTCGAGCCAGGCCATGGGATCGCGCATCGAGACACTCGAGGCCACGAGTTCGTTGAATGTCGTGACGACGGGTCGAACATCGTTCAAGAAGGCGACAATGATTGCGTCAGACACCGAGTCCGATAACATACGAGTCGCCCAAGACGTCAGGGTGGAAACTAACGGACCAGATTTCCGAGAAAGTGCCGAACGATGACAACGGCGAATCAATTCGAGCACAGAATCCAAACCCTCGGAATCGTCAGGCGGAAAGGAACAGAAATTTAGCCAGGGCTCCATTTGATCCGCCAGGATGCAATTCTGGGAGCTCCATGAGGTCGAGTCAGTCGGAGATAATAACTCCAGAATCTGGCCTATTAATTCCATCAAGGTCGGGAAATCCTGGTGCGCCAGATCACGTGTAAACCGAACGAGAGCTTTACAACTCCAAAGCTTCCGAATCCTGGTCCCAGCCAACGCCTCCGCCGCGACAGTGATGAAAAAATCACTGGAACAGCCAGCCTGAAGCCACCGAGAATAGAGATCGAGGAGAAACCTTGAGTGTGCGGGGTGGCATAATAGGGGGGTGTCGTCCACTTCGGAACTCGGTGAAACAGCTGAGAAGAGGACATAACGCAGAAGGTGGGATGCCTCGTCAACTAAAGCATACTGGAGCGCAGTCTCAAGTAGAATGCCCAACATGGCTGGACTTGGACAGGAACGGAGGATTATATCCAATGCATGGGACAGAACGGCTGGTCTACGAGCGTTCAAACAGAAATCGCATTCTGAGAACAGATTCATGCTCACCTTCTATGTTGAGCAGGGATAAGCTCGTACATGGCCTCCACTTCCGCTAACCTCTCCGAGTCCTCATCGCCATCTCGATCCTCCTCTTCCTCTTCAGGTTCCAAATGTCTTCCAAGTATCCCCGAACACATTTCCGAGAGACCTAGGACCCGATGGGATATCTGATCCTCTAAAGAGAGTGTCTTTCCGATGATGTCACGGAAACTATCTCGTACCGCGTAGATGGATGCTATGATATTTCTACAGCATGCATCGTCACGCAAAGGCGATCCAAATCTGATTTCTTCACCAGTGAAAAGGATTTCCAAAGGGCCAGGGCTAACTCGAGCCGTCTTCGATCCGTACGTGACAGTCGCTTTAGTTTTCAACTTGTTGAGAGCCAAGCACTTTGCTCGAAGAGGTCGGAGAAGGCGACTGATCCTGGACGGAGAATCCCCTGCTCTACACGGCTGCATTTCACGGAGCGCGCCATATTGGGTGCTAGAATGTCGTATAATTGTCGCGGACGCGAGTGGGGGCTGGCAAACCAGAAAGGTGACGGTAACAGTAACGTGATCGCGTGTGAGTCACACTTGGCTGATCTCAGTTGTCAAGCATGGGGACAAAGGAATGATCATGAGCCTTGAAGCCACCGCGAGACTCAATGCTGGACAGTGCCATATAGTACATATAGGTAAAAGACGGTGCCCCTTATTCGATGTCGTAACCCTTGCCGCTGCGTTGCTTGACTCTCTTCATCTTTTTGTGATGTTTCTTCCCGTTGCCGAGAACGTCTGCGTTATTCGCCAGGACAGCGCCCAGTCTGGCTCTCCTCCCCGATAAGGCGGTGCCATCGTTGGCGACGGCATTCTGGTGCGGATAAGCCTTCGATCTTGAAAAGTGAGCGCCGTCCATGTTGGATCCCTGGACGAAAGGCCGGGCAGACATTTGTGTGTTGCTCTCGAAGAAATTTTGGTCAAATGCGCGTGACTTCGTTCCACCACGGGGGGCGGAGCCAGTAACTTGTGAGGAAACGGTGTCGGTTGGGATGAACGTGTCTGCTCCCTTGCCCACACGAGTGACTGGCGCTCTTTTCTTGTCCATAAATCGTGTCAAAGCAAGCTCATGCGTTTTGGCGTTGAAATCCTTGTCAGAGTGGCCAGGTGGTGGATGGCAGAAGAGAAGTTTCGCATTCACGTAGTCCTTTAGGATGTAGCGTGACGAACGCGCTTCGTCAGGATTTCCTTGTCCGGATCGCATAAAACCCCGTGCGACTTGATGAGGCCATAAGAAACGATTGGCTGAGAAGTAGACCACACTCACTGGCATGAGCAATGAGAAAATTTTCTCCAGTCACTTGTCCATCACCACCTTCCTCGGGTCCCTTCACTTTGATATTCAGTCCATATGTGGCCTCCAAAACATCTTTGGGGATGCGCTTGACAACGAGTGAGATTGGACCAGTATGTTCACGCATTTGGTCGATAGGCAGCACGCCGTCGCACACCAGATCAGCCTTGGTCGTCGCAAATTGAGGGAACACAAGACCGGGACAATCGCACAGAGTCATCGAGTCCGACAAATTAATCGTTTGGAAATGTTTCGTCTTTCCGGGTGTGGACGAGACACTGACTTTCTTCTCTCCGATGAGAGAGTTGATGGTACTCGACTTTCCGACGTTGGGATATCCAACGAGTCCGACGACTAGTTTTGTAGGAGCTCTGCCATCGGGAGTGGTAAACGCTGTGAACGAACGTGAGCAAAAAAATAAAGGAGGATCGCACACACTGACTGGACAAATCAGGTGCCATGCTCTGAAACAAACTTTCCAGCTCTAAAACAGAAAGCACTCTCGCTCTTGGGTCCTGTCCCTCTGGTGAATCTTCTTCTGCCGAGAAGTAATGCTCATCCGTCTCATCGATCTCTTCACTGGGTTCTTCATCACCTCCTATTTCTCCGTCTTCCTCCTCTCCTCCTCCTCCTCCTCCTCCTCTTCATCTCGTTCACCGCCATCCTTCGAATCGGATTTCGGTACTAAATCTTCATCGTCGGTCTCGCCGTCAGATCTAGTGGTTGCGAGAACATCACTGTCAAGAAGAGCGTTCTGCGAGCTTCCTGTATAGCAGTCGCATTTGCCGCAGAATAGAACGCATATTGAATGCCACTTTGATCAAAGTAGTCGGCCCATGCACATCTGGGGGTGACATGAATGGGACAGAGATCAAAATTGAAACCATTCTGCACCTTTGTGCTGCAGTGAGAAGATCCGACTTATTGATCAACAGCAAGGATCTTCGCTTGCCCTTGCCCGTTCCATATTCACCTTCAGCACCTTCTACATCATGAACATAGGATTCTAGATCCTCGCATCGGAATCGCAAGGGATTGCGAGCGTCGACAATTTGGACAACGAGATGTGAACGTTCCAATACTCGCCACAATTGACGCCAGACTTCGAGATTGCGTTCGAATGGTGTCAACAGAAACTGCTCCTCCTCTTGGAGACTTGATCTAGGTTAACTTCGCTGGATACGATAAACCCGAACAAACGCACCTGGCAAGTCCCCTTCGCCAATCCAGAAAAGCCGCTTTTTCCTGCTTCTCAAGTTGGGCAGTGGAAACACTCTTCTTCCAGGGAGGTCTGCGGGGAACCCGAAGACGTTCTTTATTAGCCTGATGCCTTTTCAACGTCGCGATCTCTTCCTGCTCGGTGAGAAGATACGGGTTCTGGCTGGAACCGGCAGACTGCTGGATAATCTTGACATTTCTTCGCTCTTTTTGATTTCATAAGCTAGATTTCCTATATTGGCGTCCTTTGAGACAGGTACCTGCTGTGAAGTCGACTTCAGCCAGCTGTGCTGTGCTGAAAAATTCGTCCAAGGCTCTTTCTTGTGTCACAGATCGGAGTCGGGTCGTGTTGTCGAGTTCTGCGGTGTACTTCGTTTCATGAGAGAAGGAATGAAATATGAAGACATGAGGATGCGCACCAATTCTCCCGATTCGTAAATCCTCTGGGCATCCTTCGCCTTTCGATTAATGATAGCTCGTCCTAGACCACTTGGATTTTGATCTCGCTTAGGGGGCTAGAATCCGAGATCAGGACTTCTGTGTTTCGATATTACAGAAATCGCCCGTGCCATGGTGCCCTTGTATTCAGGGTGGAGAAATATGGATCACTCTGCAGGAAAGAGAAAAGTGGAGGATTGATCGGAGTGATCGTCTAGTGATGATGGTCAGTGAGCAGGTGGTCGTGCATATTGTTATTTGAGCTTTATGGACCACAGTCCGACTGTCATGGTCGACGAAGCCATCCCATTCAGATGCTCGAGGCTCGCTCCGAACAGCCACCAGAGAGAATGTCTGTTGGGAGATTGTTCTCAATCTTTTCGTTGTTTTGCATCCTTTCCCTTATCGCAACAGTCGCGGAGCTGTGTAAGACCTAGCACTTGTAGTGCACTAGTCCTCTGTATTCAATATAGCTATTCCTTTCACAATGTTGTGCTTCAGTTTGCGATTACATTCGAGCGGACCCATTCTCGAACAGTCTCCATCTCTTTATCCACCAAGACAGTTGCACCGCCGTATCTGCGGGCAAGCCAGATCTGAAGGACTCAATGACGTGGACACACCCATTTACCTATGCGTTGAACGTTTGGAAACAAAGCAGAGACGTGTGAACATCCTCGAGCTCGTTTCTCTGCTTTTGTCGATAACACATCATCTTCTCCACGAGATCTCTAGACCATTTCACTCTCAGGTCGTCGATCATCGGCCCAGACTTCTCCGAGTCGATCATCCGGCTCTCATGAGATTGCAGCAGAAAGATCCTGCCGACTAATCCCGCGCCACTTTTCTCCAACAGAGAACAAGGGAGCCGAAAGTGGACTCATCTGGATGATTGTCGCTTGACCACGAACATTCGTATGCGTTTGGAGAAGCATCGAGGCGCCATCGAGGGTCGACAGTGGTTTCGGTGTCTCGAGTGGGTGCGCCAAGATAACTGCGAAGTTACTGTGGAACAACGGAGATATCTAGTTTGCTTGTACATCGCTGTATAAGGCACACCGAGAGAGAGAGGGATTGTCTGAATTAGTACTGAGGGGGCACCGACAGGTTGATCTTGCTTGAGATCCTCAACTTCCTCCGATCTGGACAGAACGAGACGTGGCTGGTGTGCAATGGACATGTATCGTAGAGACACCGGAAATATTGAGCGATGAGATTGGGCTGAAGCCAATTGTATGGAGAATAGTACCATGATAATGATGTTGGTACGATTCTGAGAAGCTTCCTTCCTGATCATGATGCGGATGCGCGTGACAAGGCGGGAGTCACTAGTTTTGGTCGTATTATGTAGTCACCATTTCTGTCACCGACACCCAGTCCCTCTCAGAATCACATTTCCCAGTTCGAACCACTTCAAGCATATGTCCTCTTTCCGCTCGAACCGTGTTAACCAAAAGCCATACAACGTTCGTTACTGTCGAATCGCTACGGACACCATTCAAATCCGTTGACACTCAGCGCCCTCCCCCACGAGGCAACGTCAACGACCAATGGATCCACGACATGGCTGACGGTTCCAACATGGAAACCGACCATACCCCCCGTCAACGAACTCCCGCAGGATCTTCAATTCCCAGCACGAAGCTCGTGGTTTCGAATCTACATTATGAAATAACGCCAAAAGACCTTATTGTAAGTGTCATGTTGCAGCCGTTCTGGATCTGACTTGTGTGGTGTAGTCGATTTTCGGGCAAATTGGGACGCTTGTGACAGAACCACAGATCAGGGTACGATAGTCCGGCCATCCCAGCTCCTCGTGAAAGAACACATAATGACGCCGCGTCGCGCCCGCCCGCAAAGTACGATCGCAGCGGACGCTCCTCAGGAATGGCTTTTGTCTCCTATGAGACCACGGCCGATGCCGCTCGCGCCAAAAAGCAGTTCAATGGTCTCCTCGCCAAAGGTGAGCTCAAACACATCCAATCGTCCCATTTAACCGTTTCCCTGCAGAACAGCCGATGACAGTTGCTTTTGACGCGACTGTTCCTCGTATACCGCGCGGAAGGTCTTCAAGTGCCCCGACAACTTCATCCCTCATGAGCAGAATTCAGAAGGCACCGCTTCTCGATCGTTTGGGTGGGAGTAAGGACGATTCTGGTATCAATGGGAAAACATCATCAACGTGAGTTTAGAACTAACCTTTCTATTGGCTGTTCCAACCTTTTTGTAGGAGGTCGAACGTCGGTCCTGTTCGTTCGCGTCGGGGTGGTGTCAAGCCGACTACCAGCAAAGCCAAAAAGCCCAAGGCAGGGCCGAAGACCGCAGAGGATCTTGACAAGGAACTCGACGCTTTCATGGGCGATGGATCCGAGGCACATGCCGCTCCAATTGCTCAGGCTCAAGACGTTGAAATGGCTTAGTCGTTCACCAAACACTTTTTTTGACTGATTCGCTTGCCTGTGCCGATCTACGAATATCACTTACCAAAGACCCGCGAGCTACCCCTACTGTACATACATATCTCTCTTGTGGACGACCATTGCGGCAGTTTTCCAGTTAGAGTGTAATGAATCCTGACCTGGAGATTTGAATCAGATCTTCAGCTCTTGACTGGATCCATCATCACTCGAGCATCCATGCCTTAGCAAAAAGTGCCACAATGCAGGCTCCCATTGATCTCTACAAACCGCATCCCTTGTTCAAGGTCAAGCTCACGGCGTCAGAGCCTTTCGTTCCGCAGTATGTGCAGTCGATTGTCTCGAAGTCAGCGAATCCAGCCGAAATTTACGCGTCCCGCGTTCACGGACGAATGCTTGTGCTCGACAACGTGGTCAAAGAAAGTCGGCTAACAAAGGAACGCAAAGAAAAGGAGGCCCATGCGCGTACAGCAAAAGCCCATAAGAAGCTTGGTAGATCGGGAAAGATTCGGGGGACTGCCAGAGAGCAAGGACCGAGGGGTTTCGATGAGAGTCAGGCAAAGTAAACTCTCGGGCACGGCTTGCATTCTTATCCAGAGCGCTGAACTTCTCAACTTCTACAGATTTGCGCTGTTCCTCCCACTTCATCAGCTTTGGCTTGGGTACATGTCCGAGCTGCTCGCCCTTCCGCAAATTGGATCTGGGCCACCCCGGGCTCCGAATGGAGCTTCTGCCCATCCGAAATTGCTCAAGGCTGACTTGCATGGATCTTTCGTGACCGGTAAGGCTTTTCCCTCTACTTGACCGGTCATTGATCCAAGCACAAGTTCAACAGAGCAAAAACACTTCTCTGCTGGGATTATCTGGCATTGTCATACATGAGACCGAGGGAACGTTCAAGGTGGTCACCAAGGAGGACAAACTGAAGAGTTCGTGAATGAATTGGACGGAACCTCGTCAATATCTTGACCGCCGCTCTGCAGCTCTTCCCAAACGCAATTCGATCTTCACGCTCGCTCTGCCCGTCTTCTCGACTCTCCCGGCATCGTATGATCCCAACGAACCGCTCCCAATCTTCGCGCCGAATGAAAACATGAAGACGGTGCTGGATGGTCCGCATGCTGACATGCAACTGCACGGGAACCAATTTTGTTATCGGTCGGCGGAGCGTGCTGGGAAAAAGTTCAAGCCGAAGGAGACTATCGAATTGTAAGACTGTACAATGTACGCCGCCATCATAGGCATCTCATCAGCTGCCTCATGCTGGAACTTCGTTTCTGTTTCCTCAGGCATGGGTGAGAGTGCGAACTCTACATTCGTTTCGGACAATTCCCACCGATATGGCAAACAGACGGAAGCAAGATCAAGTCATGGATGGCATTATCTTTCTCTCTTCCCCATGGACAGCCCTCCGAGTCCCAAGCTGCTCGTCTTCAATCGGGGCGAGATTGCAGCCCGCATTATCCGTACTGCTCGTTCAATGGGTGTGTGGTGTGTGGCTGTGTTCACACCCTCGGATGCAGGGTCAGCTTATGTCGGAATGGCCAACGAATCCGTGCCTCTGTCGGTGCCCGGTGAATCTGAATCAACGGCATATCTCCAGCCCGGCCTTGGCGCTCTCAACGCCCTTTGCGTCGAGCACAAGATCACACACGTGATTCCTGGGTACGGCTTTCTTTCCGAGTCACCCGAGCTCCCTCTTGCTCTGCCGGCGGCTGTATGCTGGGTCGGGCCGTCGCCGGAATTGATGCGTCTAATGGCGCACAAAGACCGTGCGAGAAACGTAGCGAAGGAGCAAGGGATCCCGGTTTTGCCAGGGAGTCTATGTCACACCGTGGAAGACGTTCTCGCGGAACAGATCGGATATCCAATCTTGTTGAAACCCCCACTTGGAGGTGGAGGTTCCGGGATGGTCGTATGTGGAGACGCGGCCGCTCTCCAGCGTGCGTTCGACGGGCAACCGGCGTTCGTGGTCGAAAAGTATCTTCCCAGTGCCCGGCATATCGAAGTGCAGATTTTTGGGAATGGACTCGGAGACGTCATTCATCTGGGCTTGAGGGAATGCAGCGTGCAGAGACGCTATCAGAAAGTCATCGAGGAGACACCTAGTCCGTTTTTGCGTGACAAGCCAGGTTTGTTCGGCGCTCAGATCTTGGGGAGGTGCTGCGCTGACAAGTGGGCCGATAGATCTTCGAGACAAATTGCTTGACGCAGCTATTCGACTAGCCCAGTCGGTCAACTATTCGAGTGTCGGGACTGTGGAGTTTATCGTCCCGAATTCAGCGCAGGAATTCTACTTCCTGGAGATGAACACTAGAATCCAGGTCGAGCACCCCGTCACCGAATGCGTGCACCCAGGATTGGACCTCGTCCAGATGATGCTCCAGAATCGCTGTGTTTGACGCACCCACATCTGTTCTCTTCTGTGACAATGAGCAAAAGTTGAACGACCCAGTCGGCCATGCCATCGAGGTCCGATTGTATGCGGAAAATCCCACAGAATCATTCCGTCCCTGTCCCGGTGTTCTGCAGCAGGTCGTTTGGCCGCGTTATCCATGGCTCAGAGTGGACACCTGGGTCCAAACGGGGACACTGGTCACGCCGCATTTCGATCCTCTGCTCGCCAAACTCATCGTCAGCGGGTCGACCCGCCCAGAGGCGGTACGCAGAATGGGGAAGGCCCTAGCCGAAGCAGACGTCTCCGGCTCCCCGAACAATATGGAATATCTCAGGGCGATCATCGCGTCGGCGGTATTTGGGGATGGAGAGGCCACTACGAGATGGCTGGAAGAGTTTGAGCACACGCCCAATGCGATGACCGTTATTGCTCCCGCCTTGGATATGACAGTCCAGTCGCTTCCCCGGCGGACTTACGGCTGGGGTGTGCCGCCAAGTGGACCCTTTGACGAACAGGCATTCAGGGCTGCGAACCAACTTGTCGGCAACTCCGAAGAGACTGAAGCGATCGAAATGATCATCCTGCCAGGTGCTGAGTGCAGAATCAAGTTCTGGGTAGACAAAGTCGTGAGTGTGACGGGATGTCCGATCTCAGTGTTCGTCGAGAAGAACAAGATCAGAATGTGGGATCGTGTCACTGTCCCTGCGGGTGCTGTGCTTTTGTTACGACAACCGCGGGGAGGTCAAAGAACCTATCTCGCTATTCAGGGCGGATTCCCGGGTATTCCGCTGTACCTTGGATCCAAGAGCACGTCCATGGGATTGGGCGGATACCAAGGACGCGCCTTGGCTGTGGGCGATCAATTGGCTGTCGGACGCGCATCTGATGGCGCATCTGATCCCATCATGCCGCTCTCAGCACCAACGACTTATCCAACACACGTCGTCCTCCGCGTCCTCCGAGGTCCGCACGACGACGACGATTACCTCACGCCTGCAGGGATAAAGGCGTTCTATGGCACACGGTGGAAGGTGGGGCTGGACAGCAACCGGATGGGTGTGAGGCTACTTTCCGAAACAGACGAGTTTCGATTTGAGTGGTCGCGGGGGTCAGGCGGGCTGGGTGGGTCACATCCGTCGAACATTCTTGACACGCCCTATCCACCTCCAGGCGCGGTCAATGTCAACGGCGAGACGCCTGTGATACTGGGCCCTGAGGGTCCGGATATGGGCGGATATGTGTGTTTGTGTGTGGTGGTTCCGGAGGATCTGGCCATCGTCGGCCAGTTGAGGGATGGATCTATTGTCGAATTCCGACCAGTCTCCATGACTGATTTGGGGCGGGTCGAGCTCATTGATCCGCCCAAGGATCCTAAGCTGTTTATTCTCCCATCAGATGGGACTTCGTGCAGCGCGGTCATACGACAAGCCGGCCAGACAGCGATGCTCGTAGAGTTTGGCGACACTGAGCCAGTGGAGGATCTGATGGTGCTTCGGGTTAAGGTGCATGCGTTTGAACAACTGATCCGCCAAGAGCAGCTTGCAGGAGTTCTGAGGATGAGTCCTTGTGTCCGGAGCACCATGGTATGATCGCCTTTCAGATCTGATTCGTTCGGTCTGACCTTGTGTCAGATACATTTCGACGCTAATGTTGTCACGCCAACCGAAATGCTCAACTCACTTGTCTCCGTCCTCAAGTCATTGCATGCTTCTGACATGGCCCATTTCCCGAACCGCACTGTAACGCTTCCCATCGTCCTCGACGACAGATGGAGTCAAGAGGCTGTGCAAAGATACATGCAGACGACTCGTTCCCGGGCTGCCTATCTCCCGAGCAATGTTCAGTATCTCGCTCGGAACAACGGGTTGGTCACGGAAACAGAAGTCTTCGACCGCCTGATCCAAACTCCATGGCTTGTCTTTGGAATGGGATTCTATTTAGGATGTCCTTTCCTGGTTCCGGTGCTTCCCGTCTTGTATCTGCACGCACGTTTCTGACCGTTGCCCAGCTTGACCCCCGTTCCCGGCTTGTGGCTCAAAAGTTCAATCCTTCGCGAACGTACACACCTCGCGGTGCAGTCGGTCTCGCTGGTGTCGTTGGCGCGATATATCCCGTTGACAGTCCCGGAGGGTACATGCTGTTTGGCCGCACGGTTCCTGTCTGGGAGGCTTGGAATGCCAACGAAAAGTGTTTGTTGAAGGTATTCGACGAGGTAAGTAGTTCTCTTCTGCTGATGTGTGAGAATGCTCAGTGTCAGGTCCGTTTTGTGCCTGTGTCGGAGGCAGATTACGTCGAGATTCTCCGTGAGTTTGATGCCGGGAGATACAAATTAGTGGTGCGCCAATCCTACTGGCTTCGTGCTATATTGCTTTCTCTGACCACGGAATATCAGACTGAAGAGACCGCATTCTCGTTGGGGACTTACTTGTCCGACATCAACAAGCCACTGGCCGCTGAGGAAAGAGCTCAATTCGAGCTCAACCAGCGAGTGGCGGTCGCCGAAACAGCCGAGGAAGAGACAGGACTGTACACTGAGTGGGCAGAAGAGAGAAAAAAGAGCCCCCGAGTCGAGCAAGAGATCAGCATCAACGCAGAGACGGCCAGTATACGCTCCCCCATATCCGGTGTCGTCTCGAAAATCCTAGTCACTCCCGGGGATATCTTGCTTGACTCCAACAGGCCCATATTGGTGCTCCTGGCGATGAAGATGGAGATTCCGATCACCTTGGCGGAAGCAGGGCTGGCGGCGGGAGTGACCGTGATTGGGCTTGGACCAGGCGTGACACAAAACGCCCACGTTCAAACTGAGGATGTTTTGGTGCATTTAGGGCAGCAAGAAAAATCCACGGTAGTAGTTACATAGATATGCTACAGTTTAAGGGTCACTGTCACTCGCGTTGCTGTCACTTTCGTCGTGACCCCACACAGCAAACGCCCGCCGACCCGAATCAGCTGACCGCGTCCGCCCATGACTTCGCTGCGACACCCGCTGGGCATGTGACTTATACGGCACACTCGCAACCGTGGGGGTCTTGCTGGCGTCCGCGTCCGGCTCATGGGGGTGGCGAGGGTTTGTCCGAGCTCGCGATACTCTATCCCCGCTGTCCTTCGATGAGTCTAGCTCGAACTCGACGTGCGGTCGACGGGTCCGCGATCTCGAGCGCGACTTGGCAGAGCGACTCCGCTCTCTCTGGAGGGCAGACGCCGCCATCCGATTCAATCGCTCGCTCTCCAAAGTTTCTTGAGCCTTCTCCCTTCCAAGAGCCTCTTCTTGGGCCGTTTGGCCAGACCCTGATTTAACAGTGCTCGCAGCCGCCGCTTCCGGCGACGAATCGTCAATGTCGAACTTGTCCTCCTCCTCTGGCTCGTCATCATCCTCTTCCTCCTCCTCCTCTTCTGGCACAACTTCAGATGGCTTCGTAGGCTTGTCTGAGCGTTTCTTCTTGGATGGAGCATCTTCCTCCACCACAACAAACGATTTCTGCCGCTCTCTTTCGTTCCATTTCAAGGTCCGAGAGATGGCATGGAACCAATCTGTAGACTGGTTCTCGGCACAAACCGTCGGAAACGGAAATTTCGAGGCCGTGACTTTGATGTGGTCACCCTCTACAGATCGGTGTCAGCAGAAGTTGGTAGCATCGGCAGATAAGGGCTCACGTTTGAGCTCGACTCGTCCTCGCCCATCGAAAGAGGCCCATGCAGTGCTTCGAGAATTGAAAGGAACACATATTCGCAGTTCCATGCTGTCGGGAAGAAGCATCGGACGGAAAGACAACGTATGAGGGCAGATGGGGGTAATCAATAGCGCGGGGATTTCAGGATGAACGAGTGATCCGCCAGCGGACAACTGTCTTCAATTGAGTCACGGTAGCTAAAATTGATGTGCAAAACTTACAGAGTAGGCGGTGGATCCAGTGGGTGTCGACACAGTCAAGCCGTCAGCTTGCACAGTGGTCATATGATGCTCATCGCCTGAAACAAGTTAGAAAGAGGGCTTTCCTGCAGGAAGAGAGGATACACATACCAAATAGCTCCAACTGCGAAACATAAGGACTTGGTCCCCGATCGACGACCAAGTCGTTGAGGACCTCGAAAGTTTCCACAGCTCTGGTCGTAAAACAAGTGATCGATTTGTCTTTGCTGGCAGTCTTGGCACCGTCTGGACCACCGGACCACCCGCTTTCGAGTGCTTCCCACCCACCACGCTCGACATTCTTCATCATAATCTCCCCAGTCAACCCCTTCTTGACTGCCTTGTGCCCTTTGCCCTTCTCTTTGACAATCGCGCGGTATACTGTACACGTGAATCGCATGCGCAAATTAACCCTGATCCCATCGTCCAGCGCAGAGTCCATGACAGGCTGGTGGTCGGAAAAGTCGAAATTGGTCAAGAATCCAAGAGAGCCCAAGGCGAACGGAAGAACGGGTGGAACGATGCGCTGGAAAAGCCATGACGTGAACAGGACCGTGCCGTCGCCACCGAGGGTGACAACGAAATCGAACAAGTGGGGGCTTTGACTGCACATGTCGCTTGTCCAATACCTCAGCTGACCCATTTCTTTTCCATGCCATTCATCCTTGTCGACCATTGAGGACAACGAAGTGGAACTCGCTCGTCGGCTAGGCATCGGGACAAAAAGGTCTGGGTGCTCGCGTTCAATGCTTTCAGCATCGAATCGCTTCGAAGTTCGGAGCTGATTGTCGACGTAGCTGTGGATCTCATAAGTAGAAAGTACTGATGGCATGAGGATCATCAACTGACACAACCAGTCCCCGAGTCTGCCCATGTCGAGGCTTGAGCATCAGGTAGAGCGCAAGCTCTCGAGTGAGTTTGATGAGTCGGTTGTCTCGCGCCTTGGTGATAATCAGAACATTCTGAATGTTCGAACGAACGCGAGCGCGACCTTTAAGAAGGACTTCAGTCACGTAAACCTTGACAAGGTCGGCGTAACTGACCGAGCTGCTTGCTCATCTCCCGTACCCCGACGGCCGTGTCCGCTAGCTGCTTAGTGAGACTACCGGAAAACTCATCCTCCTCGGGCGAGTCGAGCGTTGAACTTGTTCCAGAACTCGACGATGAGAGACTGGGTCCTGTAGAGGATAGAGAGTGGATGCTGTCTACCGAGCTCAGTCCGTCCGGATGACGCTGCCTGGTCCGCAGCCAGTCAGTGAGGGAAACACCCTTGTCGAGATGGGAGTGCACGAAACATGGTGAGTGCATGGGTTGCTGATAAACATGATCAAGATTGCGTGGTTGGGCCGCGGTCGGGACGGAAGCAGTGGGTGTGATAGTGGTGTCGCGAGTCATGACTGCGGGTCCCAGGGATTCAGTGTTGATGGGTTTCTTCACGACGGGCGAGCCCTTGTCTAGAACAATGTCCGCGTTCCATTCTGTGCTAGTCGAGTTTCCGAGATGAAGTGAGATGGGGCGGCTGGACCTCCTGGAAAGAGATGGCGCGATGTTTGGCTCAGGAAAGGGAGAAGTAGGAGGCGTCGAAAAGTACTCGTCCATGGGGGAGTCACTGTCCATAGAATCGAAGGGAGGATTGGGTTGTGGCAGACGGCCAACGGCACGCTCCGAACACTTTATAATCAATCACGATTACAGAACCAGTTCCCCAGACGATATCACATCAGATTCATTTCAAGAAAAACGAGAGGCGACGAAGATCGTATGTACGTGTAGTTCTACGACGACGCCTCTCAAAAGAAGACAGTATTTTGCAAGACGAATCTTTCTAGCTGCCTGTAGTCCTTCCTATCTTTAGCCACTGCCCAGAGCCACATATCCAAAGCTGGCGTGTCCACCTCTTTCATCCATTTGGGATGGTCCAGAGACTGAGCCACTCGCGATATCATCTCACACGCATCGACAGCTGCTGCTCGCAAGATGTAGGCTTGCTCGGTTGTAAGTACCGGACCATCCTTCGGCAGGCCTTGTCCGCCATCATCGCCAGGGCCGGCTGTTGCAAGCAGGGATTGTGCCTCGTTTCCAGCATCTGGAAACGCGGATGAAAGTTCGGGAGATTGCGAGATATCTATCACACCCAAATGGATGAGCATGGAAGGGATCACATTGTCGGTGAAGATGGGCAAACGAGATGTCGATGGAACATGGAATGGCGGTGGGTTCAAAGATCCAAATCGAAGCGAGATGGAGTGGATAAGAAACAATGCCTTCTTGAAACAGAACACAGCTAGAGTATGAGGTCAACTCGGGCGGACGCATAAGTGGTGACAACTGACGGTGCCCTCTTACAACAGCCATGTCTCGAAAGGCTGGGAATGCTCGAACAAGCTAGCATCGACCGGGTCAATGCCCACTTCTGCGACCAGCGCGAAGATTCTCACCTTTTCCAAAACGACCTCGATATCACCGGAGGGATTATCAACAGTAATTGCTCGCTTTCCTTCTTTGAGAGCCTCCACAACGAACATTCCCAAATCGACGTAACCAGAATCGACCAGGATCTGGCCAGTTTCGTTCAAGACTGGCACCAGACGATTTGAGACGAAACATCAACGATGACATCCGACTTGCCTTGGGTTACCAGTTGCACTAGCTCATACAACGGGCCGCCCAACTCTCCAACAGTGACATGCTGGAGGGTTTCATGTGGCCTTTCGACGTGAACGTTGATCCTCATCAACTCCGCAACCTTGGTTTCCTTCAGGTCTTTCATCCCTCGAGCAGACAGCAGATCCTCGTCGACAGAGGAGACGATAAATAAACTCAGAGCAAACGCTTTCATGCAGTTCCAGGCTCCATATCCCGTTTCGGCATGCAGGGGTGCTCGATAACCAGACGCAAAATTCAGAAGCGCAAGGATGCTGAGAAGATTCAACTGGGATCCGGGGTTGGGAAAATTCAAGGGCATAGCGAGGCCATGTCTCTGCGACACACGTTCGAATGAGCCCGTGAAGGCAGGAGATAGCAACAACTGCTTGATCGATGCCTCCGTGATCTGAGGATGATCATTGGTGAAGACGACCAGGATCACATAGATTCAGTTACAGAAAGACCCTGACTCTCACGGAGAGCTTTACAGGATGCAGTTATACTCTCGAGGTATTTGCCAGAAGGTGGGAAGGCTGGAAGGGACATGATGAGGTTTTGAGTCAAAACTTGTAATCATGTGATCGTGACATCTCAAGTGACTATCTACAGCCTGAGTCAACTGCCGCTCCTTGCTTTCCAGCTTCCCCATGAGTAGATAAGATATCAATACTAGATGCGAATGGACTGTTCTCACCAAAGCATGTTGCGTGGGGAACTCACCCTGTCCTGAGGTCACAACTTTTTACCAGCTCAGACTTTCACTCACGTCCACGCATCAACCGGTCTTCACAGAATATGTCGACTGGAACACGATGTAAGTCCGAGTCTTGGATGACAGTGTCGAACTTACAGGGTGAAACCTGGTATCTTTTCAATTAATATTCCATCGCGTCCTCGGCAACACCATTTCTCTGGACCAGTCCCATAGATTTCACAAGCTGTGCAGTCCTCTCCCTGACTGCACGCTTGAATTCAGCATGTATCACGTTGCTTGCCTCGCCAGCCAACCGAAAAATCTCCTCGAATCGCTCAACGTGCAATCGAGTTTCCATTGTCACCAAGGTCACCTTGCCTGACTTGGGCAGCACGGCGACCGTCGCGTGAGGGATGTCATTTTCTTCCAGTAGCGTGAGGTCCAACAGCGGAGAGATTCCATGGACACCGCCAGTGACAGCACAGACAAAGTCAATCAGAGGTATTCCGGCATTGGTCAGTGCGAGCGTCGTCGCGTTTATACATGCTTGCAACAAGCCACCATCTTGTTGAAGAACTTGGACGAAAATATCGATTTGAGATCTTGGATAGAGGATTGCTTGCACAACTGGTTCAAATGTGGATTTTATCGTGGAGGCGATCTCCAGGATACGTCTGGTTCAATCAGACATCGGTCAGGACACGAAATAAAAGTCTAACTTATCGCCCCGCGAACGTTTTCTTCGTTCCCCCGTGCTGAAAGCTGCCACACTGACTTCCACATTGAGGTTTGCGCGGTCATGCATAGTTTGAGATCGCATCTTCGCCTCACGAGGACCGAACACAGAGACTTGAACTTGCGTCAGACCGTGCGTGATGACCGCAGAGCCATCTGCGACGCCTTGCTGCGAAAGGTCGATGGTCATGTCGCGCAATTCGTACTGCCGGCGACCGTCTGAACGAAAGCCGCCATCATTGAGAATTTCCACTCTCGATCCCTGTGACCGTGCCTATAAGTGACCAATGTCCCAATCTGGCCATACGATGTACCATGTTGTAGGGGGAAATCGTAAAGGTTTGCAAGTGAGTGGTGAGTGCTTGAAATGGCTGCACGATCCCGTGACCGCGGTCATCATTTTTACCTCTTTGAACTCAAGCAGAGCCTCGTCATGCTCACTGCTATCAGGCTCCGGTCGCGACTCGCTCTGCAATGCACGTCACCATCTCGTTTTTACAGCGTTTTGCCAGGTCAGTAATATCCTTCAAAGAAAGCGTCCGCTGCAACAAAGTCTGCAGACGATCTCAGGTCTGAATTGACGGCCCACTCGATTCGAGCCATGAAGGTCCACCTTGAAACTGCGCACATTGCAGCTTCCATTTTTACACGCGTTTAACAGAATCGGGATAAGGTCCGCTCAACGACTATCCGCTCTGTCCTTGCCGAAATCTATCTGGGGGACAAGGCCGCAGGCGGTAAACTCCCACCCGCAGGCATAGTTTCTGTGCTGAAAAAATCAGTTGCACGTAGGGTGTGTCGTCTTAAATGTACTCCGGAGCCGGCTCTCACTATCCTGCTTAGACTGAAGCCGTCACTCAATTCACTGCAGCTGGCCGAACTGACTTGGCCGAAAAGGAACAGGTCGAAATCGACATCCTCTCTTACTACCTGCCTACACTGCTTTCCGAGACAGATATCGACAGACATCTGAGCGACGTTTTCAAAACTCTGGCTGACGAGGGGAACACTTCTCCTAAGCTAGGCGATGTATTCAAGCTATTTTACAAGACCGTCGACAAGTCTGTTGTAGACCCGATCATGGTGAAGAAGAAAGCGGAAGTTCTGGTTACAGCTAATATGTAATCGTAATTTCATTCCACTCGCAGCTCTCCATTTTCCGTCGGAATTAGGTTCTCGACGGTCTCATCCAAGTTTTCCACTGGTCCGGTTGGAGGCTCTGGCTGGGATGGGCCGCCTTCGTCTGATGGAGGGACTACAGCTGCCACATTTGTTTGCTCGAGGGATGTTGTCGCAGTGGGCACGTTAGTATGGGGCCCGGGTTCCAACACTGTCGACGACGATGCCGTCCCCGAGGCCGCTGCAGGTGTAGCTGTGGCAGTCGGGGTCGAAATCGGCAGGGCACTCCTCATGCGCATCAAGTCATCGATGCATCGGTACACGGCGCTGGAGACACCCTCCAGAACTCGCAGTCTTTCGTCGATGGCCTCCCTAGTGACCTGGTCCATGATAGCCAACTGTGCATCCGTCAGGTTCGGAGGAAGTTGCGAAATTGGAGGGCGAGGGTTGTATCGAGATTCCGAGCGAAGGCCTGTGCGGGTGGTGCGAGATGGACGAGGGGCTGAGCTCGTGACACCTGCATTGCTGTAATCGTACAGCGGGATGAGCGCAGGCAACTGGGCGCGTTTCTCAGTCGAGGCAGAGGGTGCGTCTGTTGTCAAAACCTCGGGGTCTTTCAATTTGGGTACTTCTTGCCCAGTTGTTTGGGACGGCCCAGCAGTTTGAGGGGCACTATCCCCACGTGTAGCAGCAGACGTCCCACCACTGTTGAATCGCCGCAACGCAGCCAAAGCTGCAGCTTCTCGAGGAGTAGACGGGGTTGCAGACGACGCCACCGCTGGAGACGCAGCTGATGGTTCTGGTGGTGTGTCGCTCGCCGGAGTAACCGATGTCGCATCCGATGAAGCGGCGGGAAGAACCTCGCCAGGATCATGCGGTTGCTGCGCACCGTCGTCAATTGGAGGCCACGGTTGCCATGCGCCGTCAGGACCGGGAAAGCCTTGGAATTGCGGCGGTGGCTGGACTGCTGGTTGGTCTGGTTGGCGAGGGTTCTGTTGCTGAACGTGATATTCGATTAAAATCGGCTGGCCGGGTGGATTTGGATTCTGGGCGTTGAGATTTGGGAAGGGTCGAGCGGCTTGACCGTGATTAGGCTGCTGAGGTTGCGGAAACCATCTGTTGACCAAGCCGAATGCATTATTCTGTCCAACAGCGGGAGCTGGAGCTGCAGGGTTCACTCCGGGTCCGGCAGCTGCCGCTTGAGCTGCAGCATTGTTGGCGGGCCGCGGAGGTTGTTCGAGAACATTCCGCCGACTAGGAAGTTGTATTAACAGGACATTGCTGGAAAGGACAGAGAGATTTACCAGGTGGGGCAGCTTTGTTGACGCTCAAGCCAAGAACGAAGACAATTGAAGTGGAAGATGTGTCCACAAGGCAACTTCTTGGGTGTGGTATTCGGCCCGTCTTGTGCCGGTGCCGGTGCTGCTCCCGGGGCAGCAGCAGCTTCCGCAGGTGGTGCAGGCAAGACCATTTCTTCACGACAGATGATACATGTGTGATCAGACATGGCAGCCATTTCCGCCTCACTAGCATTCGGATATCGCTGGTCCATATTGCGAGTAGCAGTCTGGTATCGATGCAGAGAGGAGAGTCGCGTGATGAGTGAACGAGTGGTGACATACACGTCTCGCAGGATGTTGAGCGGAAGACCGTAGAAAGTCATGATGACCAGGAAGAACACCAAGTACGTGGTCAACTTCAAGAAATCTGCCTCGGAGTCAATGACGCCTTGGATCAAGAGGATGGACGCACCAGTCGCCAGTTCGACATAAAATATCCACATGCTCTTGCTTTCCCATTGAGGCGCGTTTTCGCCTCCGCGTTGACTGGCACGGCGGAACTCGTACGTTGAAAGCAAGTACTTGCAGACCGTATTTGAAACGGTGGCCATGAGGATACCATACTGGAGTATGATATGAATTTGTGGATTGTACGCTGGCGCCTGCATGGCGTACCTCGCTGGCAAACAGAACCATGCCTCCAATCCCGTTTACGATGGTACTGTCCACAGCAAACATAAAGACGAGGAAGTCGATGCTCCAGAGCAGAAAGAACAACGCGCTCATGCGGACGTGGAAAAGAAGCGGTGGTCCCGGGTACGGCCGTTGGTCCATCTTCGAACGACATTAGCATGTTATCGACTGCGGTGTGCAGAGAAGTATCACCCATTCAATGCGGTCGGCAGCGATCCAGTGGAAAGCTTTCACGAAAAGTAGAAATCCGAACATCATAATGAAAGTCGCGTCGAACTCGTCCCGGAAGATGGTGAATGCTAACAGAGACTCGGTGACGAAGAACCACAGGCGGTCATATAGTCGCTGTTGGATGCATCAGTACTCATTCACCCGACCCGACTGCACTATACCTCGACTTCGCTGGGGCGTAGCGCACCGAAGAAGATTTTCTGAACCACATGAGCCGTCAACAGTGCCGCAATGAATCCAAAGTTGGCGAGAACCTAGGATGTCCTGAGTGATAGCCCAGGCGCCTTTTCAAAGAGCTCACGAGCACACTCCTGCTGCTCTTTGACAGATATATGGCCACCGAGTAGAAGTTGCTGTAGTTTCTCAATGCATTCGCGATGGCGGCAGAGACGGCAAAGAACGAGAAGACAGCGTAGAGAAGAAGTCTATGGGTGCTTATGGACCCTGTAAGCGCCTGCGTCCGTTCACGCAGAACCTGCGCTATGGGCGGCATCTGAAAGTTGTGGTTGCCGACGCGTGATGAAATGACACGTCGTGCTACAAGCGTGGCGCGAGCTATCGGATCATAATACTTGGGCGTCTATCAGTGGGAATAACAGCCACGTGTTCGGATTTGTTGATCCACCAACGCGACAACCAGTAGATGAATCTATGAATGGAGCGGGATGATAGATTACTCCACATATGCACTCACTAGCCACCATTCTTCATTCACATAACAGCACAACTGCAGTTTGTGCAGAAAGGGATCTCCACGTGACTGTCCGTCTGTGCATCGGCTAAGTACCACGGTTGATGATCGTATGGCATCCATCCATTGCCGAAGACTGGTATCTTCACGGTCCTGACCCACCACTTCGAGCAGAGCAAATAACGCGACAGGAGCGCTTACATAATCCCCAGCCTATCTTGCGCTTACCTTCCCTACGTGAATTGAGGTTTCTACGCGGTCCGTACCATCATCCGCTCGCTCTATGGTTGTGCCGACTCCGAATGTGCATCTGGCTCAGAATTACCCCGGATCTTAATAGTCCAGGGCATTTGGTATTTAGGCGCCTAACTGGTGACATAGGCTTGCTGCTTCAATAGAGCCTGCCCAGAACGTATCGAGAGGTTTCTTTTTTTGCCTTGGTCTGGACCCACACTTTGCCCTCTCTCATGGCGACGCTGCGCCAACGTCGTTCGGCAGAGAAACCGCTGCTCGATTCATCTGCAAAACCAAGCGATACATTGCCCCCTTCTCGAGCATCTGGGGGGCGTTTGCACACTGGATCTTTTCGGACTGTAGTCTTTGGATCGCTTTGTCTGGGGCTTTGGTGGTTCAATCGCACCGAGACGTCCGTCACCGACTACTCTCGTCCCTATGCACTCTGCTCCCACTCTCAGACCGATGTCTACACTGTCGATGCTGTGAACACTCAAAGGCAGTGCATTCTAGTCCAGCACGGCCTCGTCGGTCTCACTGGGTCTTTAGGTGAGGCAGTCCAGGGCAGTTCACGGCATATTTGACACTTAGCCTTCTGATTTAGCGGAGCTTCAAATGCACTGGAATAATCACGCGATTTCCAACTCGAAACTGCAAGTCCGATTTATCCCGTCCGGGGCCATCATCGTTCCCGGGCTCAGCGGTAAGCGAGAGCTGGATTCGCGCTGCCTGGCCGCTGATCTACGTATAATAACAGACGCTCATGCTCATCTGCTGGAGTATGGTGCCAGCAAGCAGCTCGCACTGGAAGGCACCCAAAGCATCGCTGGTATGTGTCATGGCGACCGGGGTTATGATCACAGCGCTGACTATCATTTCAGAGACAGTCACTCGAGTAAGGGATTACGTTCTGGGCAACTCCGATATCAAAGCCAATCCGAATGCCTACGTTCTCGGAGGCGGGTGGGATCATACTTCATGGTCGACCACCCGGTGGCCCACTGCCGAAGATCTGGAGCAGGATCCAGTGCTCAAAGGTCGACCGATCATCTTGCAGAGTAAGGACTGCCATGCGCTCTGGGTGTCAGAGAAGGTACTGAGCCTTCTATTATCATGCGGTTACTCACCGCCTCTTGCGTTCGGCAGGTGATCTCTGCGAGCGGGCCTTTCCCCCCGGCAGTGGATGGCGGTGTCATCTTCCGCCAGGACAATGGAAGCCCGAACGGAATGTTTCTAGACAATGCACAGGATTTGTTGGCCCAACCGGAGCTGAGCGACGACGAGCTCCAGCGCCGCTTCGCGACTGCGATCAAGGATGTTGTCTCCTTTGGTGTGACTGCGGTGCACGACGCCGGGTTGAATCCTGCGTCGCTCAAGTTTTTTGCCAAGTGCGATTGCCCCACTCTACGTATTGATGAATGCTTACGTGTATGAAGACAGGCTGCACTCAACAAACTCCCTGTGGGTACTGGCAGCTATGCTGCGACATCTGATTTATGATCTTATCATGCATCTCAGATCCGGATCTATGCTATGCGTTTCTTTGATGAACGTGAAGAATACTGGGGCAACAAAACTGAACCTATCATCGATGCAGGAAATGCAAGACTCAACGCACGAAGCGTAAAGATATTCGCGGATGGCAAGTACCTCATTAACACGTGGCTATGCTCTGAGCGATCTGCAGGCGCTCTTCGCACCAGTGGCGCCGCGGTGAGTTCTAAAGCACCGAAATGAGTGTTTAATACGACATGGAACAGCTTTATGAGCCCTATCATGATGATCACGGGACCACTGGTGCTATGAGACTGACCCCGGAAGTGTTGCAACGTTTTGTGCCGCTGTTTCTGCGGGACGGATGGCAAGTGGTGAGTGACATAAGCTGTGCCGTTGCGGTCATCGAATTCTGGTCAGAACGTGCATGCTATCGGAGATCGAGCGAACGGGATCGTGCTAGATGCCTTCGAGTCCTCGCTCCAAGGTGCCAATGTGACAGCTCTGCGCCCTCGTTTGGAGCATGCCCAGATCGTGACCCAGGCTGACCGGGAGAGGCTGGCTAAGCTAGGAGGTCTATCTGCTATGTTCTATTGCGCCCAGAGTGCCATGTTTCTGATACATTCCTTAGTCATCGCCAGTGTCCAGCCAACTCACGCGTGAGCTTAATTGTCAGTCGCCTGGATAACACTCACGAACCGGTCCAGAATCTCGGACATGTCCTATGCTCAAGATCGGCTTGGTCCGGAGCGTGTCAAAGATCTCTATGCTTTCCGGTCTATCATTGACAGCGGGGCCAGGATTGCACTCGGCTCGGATTTTCCCGTCGAGTCGCCGAACCCCGTGCTTGGGTTCTATGCTGCCATAAGCCGCCTTTCTCCCGAAGGGACTTCTCCCCACGGCCCCGGCGGATGGTTTCCCGAACAACGTCTCACTCGTGCAGAAGCTTTGAGAGGTAGCGATTCTGTGGGTCCTTACGACACGCGATATCTGCTGACTGTTTGTCTAGGGATGACCATCGATGCGGCCTATGCATCATTCACCGAAAAATCGCTTGGATCCTTGGAACGGGGCAAGCGCGCGGATTTTGTAATCTTGTCCAAGGACATCATGTCCGTCCCTCTCGACGAAATTTTGTCCACCAAGGTCGTCGCCACCGTGCTCGATGGAGTTCCCGTTTATGGCGGCTTTTAAGTCGGTGTTGATCGGACACAGATACAATTTCGTACTGGACTTTTTCGTACCGGATCCCTCTGGACTTGGAATTTCATCTATCGACTTCAGACCGTGTCTGCTGTCGAATTCTTCTCGAATAGGAATGAAATCGAGCCCCCTGGTAGATCACCAATCGTCACCATCGAGTTGAGCGCTGCGACCAGCGGAGAACGAGCATCTGCTGCCCGCGGCGGCACAAAGATCAGTTTGCGCAGCACTGGATCGTGAATCTCCTGCTGGATGTTGGGGAGCAGGCAGTTGATGTGCTTCCACTGCCCTAGGGCAGCCAGGCCCGCTCGCTTCTTCTCCAGATACTGCCGAGACATGAGCAGACGCACACCATCAGACCCGCGCAACTCACTGCCCGATCCATCTTGGTCATGTCCTCAGGTTGGATGCAAGATGCGTTCACGAAACCCTTGCTCTCCACATCACTGTCCGACTCCGCGTCACTGCCATCCCCCGCCAAATCGTCGTCCAATCCGTCGTCCTGGGCTTTTGATTTGCCCTTTCCGTCGCAAGGGCAGCCGAGCAGATCGTGAGTGTTGCAGATCGTATTGGGATGGATTCGGAAGATGTCGCGGAGCTGACCGGAGTAAGTGCCCAAACTCCGATGCTTCACTTGCAAGTGAGGCTCTCACATCTTTCCGGCTAAAAGAATCACTCTTCGATGAGTCGCCAGAGGCCTGCAAAGCACGCGTGAGAGAAACCATGGCACATCCTCAACACGTCTTACCTCCATCAACGCTGCCGACGACAAATTAGTATAGGACAGACAATGAACGGAACGGACTTGCAATTGCTGAGCCCCAGCTTGGTCACCTGGCGCTGATAGATCTTTTCGTCGATGGTCCCGGCGGTCAAAAGTCGATAGATAAACACTGGTCGTTTTTGGCCATCTCGGTGGCATCGAGCCATCGATTGCAGGTCATGACTGAAGCGCGTGCGTGGTTAGCAAACCCGTCGTCCATATAACGCAAACCACGGACGGACCTGGGGTTCCAGTCGGAATCAACCAGACACAGTCGCGATGCTCCAATCAAGTTGATACCAACTCCCCCGGCCTTGGAGCTCAACAGAAACACGACTGTCCACAGTTATCGTCATTTTGTCTGTTGTATTGATCGGACGAGACTTACAACTGCTTCGCTGGGTCGATTTATTGAACGTGTTGACGTATTCTTGTCGTTTCAGCGCAGGAGTTTGACTAGAACAGCGTTCAAAGCGTGAATACCGCGGAAGCAGACACGGGACTGACCCGTCCAATCTGTGATACGAATAACGCTTCGCTTTGCAAAACGCCTCCAGAATGTTCAGAGTCGAGGTGTAATGGGAGACCAAGACACATTTCTCGTCGGTCGTCTACAGATTTAGCATGGTCAAATGACAAGCTTGGCTACTAGCGGTATTCTCACGTCGTGAATCTGTTTCAGCAGTTGCGCCAACGCCGTCAACTTGCCTGTGGATGAGAGATCAATCAATCTCTATTCGCTACTCTTGGATCATGAATGTCGTTACCGCTCAGAGACGTATCCTCGATCTGACAATTCTGTGGGAGCAGATCGACGGCATCCTGAACACCGGCACGTTTCACCACCGTGCGTGAATCGGAGCCCGATGCCGCATGTTTGTCCACCGTCGCTTTGAGCAGGATGGGACTACTACTGATCTTGGTCAGCATGTTGATCAGAGCAAGGGATTCCGCTGTTGAGCTCTGCGCCAGATCATCCAGCTTGTCCGGGTTGAGAATCTTCGAAAAAATAGATAGTTGCAGAGGAGTCGGTGTCACGAAGACAACATATTCGTCTGTTGAAAGCTGAGAGGTACAATTTCAAACCGGACGAAGGCTTACGCTTTGGAGGAAGATAATTCTGGAGCAAGATCGCTTCACGGCGAAGAACAAAGCTCTTCGCTACAGCAAGAAGCTGAGCAAAGTGTTGGTAAGCGTTCATCAGGAGTGCATCAAGCACTTCACCTGCTTCATTCGAGCTTCACCCAGCTCACGCTCCTTGGCCGAACTTTCTGGCGCCCGGCTTGCCAAGATGGGCATTTCGTAGACACGGCGGAATGTCTGATAGTTCTCGAGTAGTCCTGGGTTGCAAAAGTCCGCCTGAGCTCTGTCAGTGCTGGTAGCTCCACAGAGAGAAAAGTTGCGACCATGGAATGAAATTCGCTCAGATCATTTTGTATCGGCGTCCCGGATAGAATAATTCGTTTCGCAGTTCGAAGCGAATTAAACATCGTCGTTGTCTTATTATTTGCAGACTTGAGTCGGTGTCCTGTGCGATTTCAGAAGAGATAACGATGCGACGAGGATATCACTAGCCCTCATCGCAGACGATGAGACCAATCGGTGGCCTAAGCGGCTTCTTCAGCGTTTTCAACCACTTGAGACAGCGTGCACATACTGGCAAGAAGCAAGTTCAGCTCTGTGAGACAGATCAGCTTCGGTTGGTTGTCAAACGATTGAGCAGACCAACTCACATGACAGTCCGCAGACGCTCATAACCTATAATGAGCACATGCTGTGTCCGTCTATACCGAATGCATCAGTACACCCCCCGCAAAATCAACAGATGAAATTTTACGCATTCTGAAAAGTCTTGACCACCTTCTTGTCCTTATCACACGTGACAACACCCAGTCGGTCTCGGCCAAGCCATTTCTGGAACTCGTTCTTCCAGTTCTGGACAAGGTATTCGTAAACCATCCGCGAAAGAGCTCTGACCCTTACGGTGATGAGAGACACAGGACACACAACCAGCACCCGCCCAACAGCCGGGAACCCATCGGCATAAGGGTTCTGCTCTAGCAAGGAGCGTCAGAGCAGTGGATTGCAAGGCAGAGGATGCAGTACTAAGCAGCGTCCAGATCAGAGAAATAGTTTGGAGTGTCTTTCCCAACCCCCTGCAGCAAAGTCATCTTAGATGCCATCGACGTCCATTGCAATGTTCTCCTCACATTTCATCTGCCAAGATGCAGCCCTGACCTTCGTGTTTCCGCAAGCCCATTACACATTCGTACATGAATTTGATCCCTAAAACATCAATAATGAGAAAGACATGTACTCAATCGCACACCTTCAATTTGATGAGGACGTAGTCGTGGTGCGAGCATCGGGTCAAGCACCACCGCAACGACTGGGGCATTCCTGAGCGCGAGATGATGAGTCGTTTTAACACACCAATGAAAAAATCGCGAACTTGGGATTGAAGCGGGTAGCATGGTCTTTGCTTGGTGCTTTGAAGACGATGGCTCCGTCCGCACCAGGATCGTGTCTGTGCACTTTGAGCACGGAGCGGCCGCATGACCGGAACAAAAACTTACAGAGGACCCTTAGGCCTGGCCTTGGTGGCTGGTGCTGGTCCGTAAAAAGATTGGGGCGCGATGAACTTCGGCTTGACAGATGCAGGACTGGACAGGCTCTTGTCCTCGGCTTCCTTTACAATCTCCGGGACTGAAGGCGTGTCGTCCGTTGTTATGCCACCACCGACATTGGGCATGTCCTCTTGTGTAACTTGGCAATCGAGTTCGACCTCCTTGCCCGCGATGTAGAGATGGTACCCGCCATAGAGCAGCTCTCCCTTCCACGGCGTACTGCCCATGCTGACCGGAATAGTAAGAAAAGATGAGTCGGACCGATTAGCGGACGCACACTTTGCCCTCCTCCGAAACCATGGTCAGTTTCCCACCCGTCTGTGATACAAACGCGTCTCCATCCCATGTCTTGTGCTTCTTGTTTTGGTTGGGTTTCCGCCTGAACGATACACAGTCAGGAACTGGTCTGCACTCATGACTGAAACCGACCAGTTTGCTGTCCAGAACGAGTCTTGTGGTGCCTCCAATTTGACAGGCACGTCTCGCACCTTTTCTGGCGTGACGGAGGTGGAGAGAAGGTCAACAGGTTGGAGAGAAACGACTCCGGGATGGTTTACACGTTGCGGAGTGTTCAATGTCAATGGTCGGAACTGTTTCGCAGCGGTCTTTGTTGAAGTCGGCAAGGTCGAAGTCAACGCTGCTGAATCGCCAAAGCACGTTCCGGATATGAATTCCTGGCGAGTGATGGAGCGGTCTAGTTCAACGTCCTTCCCAGAGATGGAGAGATTCCTTCCTATTGATGATGGGTCCCGTTCTTTCAGCAGTGAACATGAGATGAAAAGGGTAGCACGCACCTTGCGTGTATGGCGGATCACGTTTCCCATTCCCGAGCACCTTCCCCTCCGAGTCATAGAGAGTAGTCTTGTTCTCATCCACAACGAGAACTCCCTGAGAAGCTGAAATTTCATTGCGAGTTCCCGTCAAAGACATATGCAGACGTACATCGCCATCCCAGGTCTTGTGCTTTTTGGCTTGAAAATTCCGCCATTGCACCATCCAGTAATGACTACCAGTATCAATTGCCGGCCGCTTCCTGCTAGATTCGTGTGTCTCCTCATGTTTTCGTTTGAGTGGCAAGAAACTGGGCATGAGTGGGAGGAAGTTGGAGAAACGCGATGTCACACCCACGTCGAGTCACCTTATCACATGACAACATGTCACACCAGTGCATGGCGATGATTAAATTCTGAATCGGACTACTCTAGCTACATAATGACAAGCAGTGGGACGCTGTTCTATTTCTGTAGTTTGCAGTTTGAGGCTTCGAGCCTCACGCGTGTCACATGAATGGAAGATCATCGCCTTTGATGCAACACCGATTCGAAGATGGACTACTTCAAACGTCCAGCTTGACTGCTGGTTTCACTCCGATACTTGGAGGTAGAGGCTCTGGGGGATTGAGAATGTCCTGGAGACTCCATGACGGAACAGGATGGATCGAATAGTCGTCGTGGTCACCGGCGAGGAAGCGGTGCATAGACGCCCAAGCTATCATGGCAGCGTTGTCTATCGAAGATATAAACGCGACTGCACAACAAGGGAGAGAAGCTTGCCTGTGCAAAGAGCTGGATCAGGGAACACGGCTTCCACTGGATTGAACTGTGACTCCGCGAGACAAACGCGCAGGCTAAACAGAGTAAGAGAAGATAAACGGCACATTATGAAAAACGCACCGCTCTCGCAAGAGCGTGTTGCTAGCTACGCCTCCACTGACCACAACTTGCCGAATCACATGTCCCTCCGACTGACAAAGCTTGAGAGCAAGCAGCAACTTGGCCTCCAGATGAGCAAAAGCTGCATCTTGGAATGCCCGGGCCAACGCTCGTTTGTTCGTCAGCTTATCAACCCACCAGCAGCCGCTACGGTGCGCTCCACCCAGGAATGCAAGCCAGCATAGGAAAATGCGAGTTTGCCCGGCATTGGATTCGGGGCATGGTACTCGGGTTCAGGGCCCTCGGACCCCACGCCGGGCTCGGCACAATACTTCTCTAGACCAGCGCCTGGACCGAGCGATGTCCATTTTATCTGCAAGAGAGTAACAACGCGGTCGATTGCAGACCCAATGCTTTTATCTGCTGTCGTCGCGACGATGCGAAATCCTGTGAGAGATGTTGCGAGGACAATCATAGTATGTCCGCCACTGACTAGCAGTGTCAGAAAAGGAAATTTGGGAGGGATGTCACAGGTCAAGCTCGCTGTGAGAGCATGAGCTTGCTGGACAGAAACGTGAAGTCAGCTGGTACGATATACAACATCGGAACAATGTACCATGTGATGCACTCCGACAAGAGGTTTGTTGCAGGCAGCAGCTAGCGTTTTCGCAGCGTTCGTAGCTACAGACAAGCAGCCAGGTAGTCCTGGGCCTCTGGTGAAGGCCACGCCGTCAATATCCGACATTTCGAGCTTGGCCTCCCTTAGTGCCCGTTGAACTGCACTCGGCATGTTGCGTTGGTGTGCGCGGAGAGCTATCAAAGGATGGATTCCACCGTCCCGTTCGTGCAGGTCGTTCTGTCGGCAGACCACGTTGGACCAGATACGACGGGAGGCGTCCACTACGGCAGCGCAAGTATCATCGGCAGACGACTCGAGAGCAAGAACGCGGAAAGGGTGCCGAAGAACCGCATTCATGGAGCAGCCTGTGAGTGTGCATACACTCACGCGTTCACTGCGAAGGACAAGTTTCGTTGACAGCTGTCTTTCGATGATCCCTTTCCAGTGGCAGTGCATCACTCAGGAGTGGGAAGACCTTGCGAGTTGATTGTGATGCTCACAGGTGAACGCAACCCTCCCCCCAGTTTAGCCGATCTCAGCAGAAACACGTCCGTCATATCCACCAGCAGCACTGAATCCGAACTCGATCTTACTCCTCCGCGCCCTCGGCCCATTCGCACCTTCTCTGCACCGCGTTCCCGCAGTCCTCAATCACCGACAAGCCGAGCTGGATCGCGTCCACCTCCATCATATCTCTCCCGGGAACTGGGCGTAGCAGAACCTACCACATCGCCTGCAAAAGGGAAATCTCCCGCGAGATCATCGGGGAAAGTCACCCTACACGATTTCCAATTCGGTAGCACCCTCGGCGAAGGCTCGTACTCCACTGTGATTATCCTGCGTGGGTTGGTTCTATTTCTTGATGCTGACCTTCATTTGACGTTCAGGTGAAACTTGCTACCTCTCGCGTGGACGGAAAACAGTATGCGGTGAAGGTCATTACGAAGAACCACTTGGTTCGTGCTGGCAAAGTAGGGACAGCCACGGCAGAGAGGGATGCCCTCCTGCGACTAAACGGTCATCCTGGGATCGTCTTTTTGTATTATACGTTCCAAGATGAATGGAGTCTATGTGAGTAATCAGCACGACTTTGTCTCACTTGTCTCATCTCCCAGACTTCGTCATCGATTTGGCTACCATGGGGGAGATGCAGTCCCTGATATCTAGACTGGGGTCTCTCTCTACACAATGTACCCGCTATTTCTCCGCCCAGATTGCAGATGCCCTCGAATACATCCATTCCAAAGGAGTCTTGCATCGGTAGACACATTTCTCTCAGGACGTGCTCATGTGACCTTTTCTCAGGGATCTCAAACCTGAAAACCTATTGCTGGACAGCGCTTACCGCATCAAGATAACCGATTTTGGCACGGGGAAGGTCCTGGCGCAAGGAGGTGAATACGGTTTCTAGTTTCGCGGGCACATACCAATCAGGTGCAGTCCAACGGGCGACAACATTTGTCGGAACTGCACAGTACCAATCACCGGAGCTCTTGGAGTCCAAAGAAACGACGAAGAGGCATGTTCTGATCATTATCCATTACTGCTGAGAAGGACTCATCTTGCCATAGCTCAGATTATTGGGCGTTTGGCTGTGTCATATTTCAGATGATATCTGGCAGATTTGCCTTCAATGACCTTTCTGACTACCTGACCTGGCAGAAGATTAAACGGGTGGAATACGAGTTTCCGGAAGGTTTCGACGAGGAAGCTAAGAATCTTGTTCAACGTCTCCTGGTAGGGAGAATCCTTCTCGCGCTCGGAACCTCATCGATGAGTTATTGATAGGTCTACGATCCTTCGGCGCGACTGGGGGCCGGTCAAACAGATAACGACACCACGGCCCTGAAAGCCCATGCCTTCTTTTCTCCGATCACCTGGACCTCATTGTGGACCGATGTCGCGCCCCCGATTGAACCTGGCCTAGTTGTAAGGGAACAACCGTCTGCAGAAAGCGAAAATGCTCGCTGGGAGGACTTTGGCCAGGCCTGGGACAAATTGGCCTTGCAAGACGATGAAGACAGTGATGAGATAGAATGGGCTAAAACCGACCCGGAGCGTTCGCCCGGAACAGCTGGGAGATCTTCTGCCCGGGATGACTCTTCCTCGTCTTCTGGTCACGGCGATCCCGCTGCGGGCACATCACTGCGAGTCCAAGTATCGGATCCCGATGGCAGAGCAGTCCAAGTTGAAAGAGGTCGAGATCGAGCACCTACTCCCTTACGCGGCGGTGATGCCGATACCACCGTTTTGTGAGCCAATACCTCCTCTCACATGGTCGCGGCCGTCTTCTAAACTTACGGCAGTGCCGCCGCTCTCAAGCTTTCGCCGGAGGAACATATTGTCATGCATTCCCCGGTTGAGCACATCACTTCGAGGCGACGTGCCAGCCGCATCCTGCTTGCAATTCCTCCGAAATCGAAACGACGCCATCTGGTGCTCACCAATCAACGGCTCATATGTTTGAAGCTGTCCAACTGGTCGATCAAGACTGAAATGCTCCTGGCGAGCCAGGGCAAGACTTCGACAGGGGTGATTACCGATGTGCAAAGGAGAGGACAGCATCAATTTGTGTTAACGGTGGTATGTAGACCATGCTTCTCCGAAGTCAAGATGATCGAAGCGATGTCCAGTCACCCGCGAAAATGCATATATACAGCGCTAGCGATGCGACATCTGCAGACATCTGGGTAGAGCGAATCCTAGCTTCGCAGTCGGGGTAAAATGGTTATCTTTTTATTGTTGGGCTTCACGGGACTTTGAACTGCGTAGTTGATCCACAGACTGTCGCATTTTCCTACTCTCTCCGCTACCGGTGTAATAAATTCGTCGTCTTTTACCCTGGAGGCAGCAAGTGCGCATCAACAGTGACACTGGGACTGGGTACAGGTTCGGCGTCTTCTTCCGAGACAGCAATGGGCGTCCTCGGCATTGCCATCAGTCCTGCAAACTAGCTCAAATATGCGACAGAGTCGAATTAAACCAACTTGCCAGTGCGAGCAGCCTCCAGGATTCCAAACGGCTTCACCAAGTTCAAGAAAGCCTCCACACGTTGGGTCTTGGCTGTCAGCTCAACAATTACACTGTTTTCGCTAACATCCACAATCTTGGCTCCAAACTGGGACGCAAGCACATTGATGGACTGCAGGTGCTGATGCTTCAGCTTGAGGGCCTCAGAAGGCGTCAGGGGCTTCTGTAAGGGATCGGCGATAGGTTCCGCATGGGCGCTGGCTTCGATGTTGTGCACTAGTGCCGCCTCGCGCTCAAGCTTGCTGGCCGGGGCAGAAAGGCGGGGATCGTGAGTGGGCCCGCCCAGGAGCTGTTCGTCGAGGTATTCCGGCCCCAAGATCGAGACCTTGACGAGGAGCAGTTCCCGAGAGATCGTGCGAGTCTCGGTGTAGTCGAGGACGACCCAGACAGGGACCTGTAGCATACCGCTTCATTGGGGCGCACGGAAGCAAAAGGGAGAACGCACGAGATCCTCTAGTTGGCGACGGGCCTGCTCAACAACGCCGTCTTGACCACTGAGTACAATGCACATGCGACTGAGGTCGCGGATCTCCGTCTTGCATACCACCAGCGAGTCGATGTTGAAGCCTCTTCCAGCAAGAGTCCCCGAGACACGGGAAAGCACACCGGGCTCATTCTGAACGAGACAGTTCAAAACATGTCTATGCCATAGGTTGAGTAAGAGCGAGAGGCCATATATATATAGCCCACGCACTTTTTAAACGGCTGCAAACTTGGTGGAGGAGTATTATACAGAATGTTGGTGACGGCCTCCTCTGCAGAACGAGAGCGAGGCAGGTCCAGGACGGGAAGGGGAGGCGGTCTTGACCGCTGAGCCTGTTTGTAGTCGAGCGCGGAAGTCGAGTCCTCTACAGATTTTGGTGGTTTCGGCGGAGCGGCCTCATTGGAGCGACGCGTCGTCGACGTAAGAAAACGCAATGAAAGAGACCTGGGGACTGCACGAGCGCGTAAGGAGAGCATGGACGTAGATTGTAAAAGACCGAGTCACAAATTTATCACAGGGTCGCTTAGAAGCGATTATTACAAAATGCATACACATATAATGTACATCAGACCCTATCAAGCTTGTGTGTGCAGTAGGACAAGTCTGTCCTTCATGACCTCGAACACGTCGGTGGTCTTGAGTGTCCCGACGATGACAGGGCGTCCAGCCTCTGGAGCCTCTCTGAGCTTGACGACCTCGCCCTTATGGATGGCATCGTCAAGCACTAGAACCTCGTCGTTGACAAACTTGGGCTCGACGGGCAAGAGATATTTTACGGGGAAACCTGATCGAGTAGAGCCATCTGAGAATCGGATCATGGCTGTCTGTTCGAGGTTCGGGCCAGCTGGGGTCACCGCAACGACCTGGGCCTCCTTGTTTTCGAACTGGCCGTCCAGGTATTGAGGATAAGCGCTCCTGGTTCCTGTGACTCGGACCATGATTCGAGTGACATACGGAGCGTACGCCTCATCCAGCAGCCAATTCTCCGAAGGCTCGTATTCAATCGCCATCTGGAATTGGTTGTACGACGGGTACGACGCTGGAGTGGGTGCTGCCATGGCCCCTGGCGTCGGAGCCGACATCCCTCCCCCAGGTAGCGAGAATGCCGCTGTTGGCGTTGGGGCAGACATGCTCATGTAAGCGCCAGGTGTTGGAGCGCTGGCAGCAGGAGTCGGTGCTCCATTGAAACCCGGTGTCGCGGCAGCCGCTGCTGGGGTCGGTGCATTCCACGCACTACTGCTCGAGTCGCCCCATTGCCTCGACGGTGAGGCCCAACCAGGGTCGGCTCTCCGGCCCGGAGTAGCGCCACCCCAGGCCGGTCTTCCTGGGGTTGCACCTCCCCAGGTGCTGTCTGAGTTGTTGACGTAAGGATTTGGTGTGCTGCCCGAGTTGTTGGCGCTCCAGCGGGTGTCCTCCCGCCCGACGCATAAGGATTTGGTGTCTTCGAGCTGGTGCTCCAAGCCGGGGTCTTGCCGTCTGCCCCATATGGATTCGGAGTCCTCCCAGACGGATTCCAGGCCGGTGTTCTTCCCGAGTCCCAGGCGGGTGTCCGCCCTCCGGGAGGGGCATTCCAATTTGGCGGCGCCCCGGGCCCATTGCCGAATGAACGCTGCTGAGGACCGCCAGAGTTGCCGAAACCAGTATTCTGACTCAGGTCGACCAACTTGCCGCTATCCCTGGGAATGACATCAGCTCTGGTGCAAGCCTAAGAACATCGAGAGCAACTTGCAATCGTCGCCTCAGCTTGTCTTTTTCCACAGCGATCACCTTGTTTCCTGTATGCAACTCGACTCGGACGATGTTGCCGTTGGTATCCTTGACGATGCCGACATATCCTTTATACGGTCCTTTAACCACAGCGACGGAAACACCGAGCAGCCGATCTCTGGGTCCCCGCCCCATGTTGCCGGATCCAACCATGCCACCGGTGGGAGGCAACATGGCGGGATTCATCTTCGACAAATCCATGTTTGCGGCTGCTCGGATATTGCTCTTCGGTGCCAGCGACTGCAGCGACCTGGCCCGCGTGACAAACACACCCCCATTTTCAACAATGTCCGGTTATGCAGGAAAACGAAAAAGGCCTGATGAATATGCAAAACGCGTCCTTTGCGACTCTGAGTATGCGTGTCAGCGAAAAAAAAAACGTGGGCAGTTGATCCACCAACTTACCTCTCCCTCGATTTCCTTCATGTTATCATTGATTCGAAGCTCGTGACCTTGGTCATCAGTCGCAACAGCCCGATGCGAGTCGCGTCGCATAGAAATCTGGTGTGGCTGAACCAAACGAACTTGTCCCGTCTGATCAAGAACACGGAACGAATCGCGTTCTGTCTTGAAGATAACGCCCACAGTCTGTGGGCTTCCGTCGAGTCAGCATCGAAGATAGTGGTAGCAAATTGGCACCCACTCTAGTTGAACCAAATCGTGTAGCTCATAGTTGCCAACAACGTTTGTGCTGGATCCAACTTCGGCCGCCTCACGAAGGTCTTTAGAAAAGACAGAGACCTGACACGAGTGAGCACTAGCCAGCAGAAGGCAGCTAGACACACCTCTTGCATGGACATATCGGACAAGAATGTCACTACATTCTCTGCGACGGATACCACCAAACCCGTCTCGTCGGCATTCTGTCCGGTCATGACCTTGACATGGTCTCCAGGTTTGAATCTCTTGCGAACACTGCGCGCGGGCAAATCGACTTTCTGACCATCAAAGTCGAGGCCAACAGCTGTGATAGTAACAACGTCCTGATTGATTTCCTCCACCACACCGTGAACTCCGCTCTGCTCCCCTTCAAAGACCTCGACATGGTCACCGGGTTGCAGCACGGAAACTGCTGCCTTCCTTGAAGCCTCGGCGATGACTGACAGATCCATCTCTCCAGCATCACCGTCTTGCCGGCGTGCAAACTGCGTAATTTCCTCCAATGAAGGATTGACGTCTTCGAGAACCAATTGCGAGAGTTTAAGATCTTTTTCAATGAATCCGTCCTTGTACGTCTCGTTCTGAAAGACATAGGCGTGTTTGCGATTGACAACGTTTTTCCGACCGTAGACAGCGACCACTTCCTCGTAGTTGAACAGCCGTTGCGGTGGTCGACTAGATCCTGGACCCGTCGGATTCGCTTTCTTGCGCTTCTTCGAGCCTTCGAGCGAGCTGTCGTCGACAGGATTGAGGTCGATTCGTGGGATGTATTTGACACCGACAATTTCACCCGTCTCGGTGATGTCCACTACCTGGGCCAGATCCCCTTGATACACCCCGCGACGGATGCGAACCCAGCTTCCAGGCGTGACAGTTACGTCCTGCTTTTTTATCTGCAGTAGACTGGCCATCTCCTCGATGGGGACAAGTTGGACACCGCGTGACAGGTAGACGCCAACGAGCCCATTGCAAGCCCGAGTCACTTCTTGAGAACTCCGTGCTTCAACGTATATCATCCCCGGGAGTGATTCACGCTGGAATGCGGACATAATTTGTAGAGGCCGTGCGCTGTATTCCACGTCGATAGCTTTTCGAATGAGACTGAACACGAGATCCCGTTCCCTGCCAGGCTGGAAGAGACGTTAGTCACGCCACATCGCATAGCAGCCACATATCCACACCTTAACCCGGACTTGCCAGAGGCTGTAGTCGTGCACAGATGGCATAAGAAGCCGTTGAGGGATTTCACTCAGTTCTGCAGTAAATCGAACAGCGTTCTGCCGGTAGCGACGAGTCAGGTCGTCCGCAATATCTTCCGGGCTCTGGTCATTTGCTTGTTCGAAAGCGCGTGAGCTGGGCATGTGCGCTCCGTAGGGGCGTCGACCGGATTCATCCCCGTCCTCAGGATCCTCAATGAACCCGTCTGTGGTTTGTAATAAGACAACTTGAAGCACGAGATGAAATTGTTACCTTGGGCCTCATCGTCAAATTCTTCGTCTCCCTCTTCGTCATCATCACTCTCAGCGGCCAAATCCAAGAACCTTTCAGCGGCGGCTCGTTTGTGGCGACGCTGTGAAAGTCATTATAGGCCGGAGAGCACAAACTGAGTTCAGCTATCCCGTGCCTTTTTCTTCTTCGGGCGTTCGTCCTCTTCGTCCTCCTCCTCCTCCTCTTCGTCCTCTTCCTCGCGGTCATCCTCTTCGTCTTCGTCGAATTCATCATGACCTCTTGACAAGCCCTCTTGAGGACGGTCATCGGAAGCTTCGTGCTCGTCTCCGTAAAGATCTTCTATGTCGGACATGAGAAATGGTTCCAGTCGTGTGTGTATATGCGTGAGGACGGAGACAAGGATGAAGTCTAGCCAACTCTTGAAGCCGTTGGCTGGTCAAGCGGTGTTGATCGATGATGTGTACACGTGACTGTCGCGATCACGCATGGTTCGCCTCGTGGCGGTGAGGCCAACTACTCTCTCACTTCCGCCATTCGCTCTGGGCAGTTAATGGCAACCTCCATCCTCAAAAAGGTAGCACGACTTTCTCTGAAGCCCTTGTGTTCTTATGCTCTTTGCAGCTCACTACATCGGATTTCCAAGAGCATTTCGACGCATTGCAGCCAAAGTTGTCTCTGCGTGAAACGGAGGAGACGTGGGATTCAATCGCAAACGCTATCATCAGCTTGAATAGGATATGTGCAGACCCCGATGGATACACGGTCTCGGAGCTGGTGGCCGCTCTCAAGTCTATCTCGCGGCCGCTTGTTAGCGCCATGAATTCTGAACGCGGTCGATTGTCAGGCGTCGCGATGGATCTCATGGCAACTGTGGCATCCTCTTTGGAGTCTCAATTTGACCCACTCATACCTCACTTCTTCCCCACTCTTCTTATCCTCACTAGTCGCACAAGCAAAGTCACGATTGCCAGAGCGCGGGCTTGTATCCTCACCATCATTTCTACCACTCATATCCCATCCATCCTGTCACAACTGACTCAATTTGTTGGTGACAAATCAGCGTCTATGCGGATCACAATAGCAGAGGCTACCCTCGCATGTCTCAATTCCTTTAACCCTCCTGATCTGGAGAAAGAGGCACGCGCGAAGGAAATCGAGGTTATCATTCGGACCTTCGCCAGAGACGCGAATGCAGACGTGAGAAAGGTTAGCAAGAGGATATTCGAGGCCCATCAATTGTTGCTTCCTGCAAGGCTTGCAAGGTGCGTGGCATTTCACTGCATCTCTTCCAGACTTGATCTGTTACTATTAGTTTCACCGCACCTCTTTCACCCACTACCAAAAAGTATCTGGATATTCCCAATGTGAAGAGTGTTGAAGCCCCGAAACCTTCGACAAGCCGACCCCCCAAAGCGAACGCGCTCGCATCCTCTGCATCATCGATGCATCGACCGCCGTCGTCTCGGTCCTTGACACATATGCGATCGGCGTCTGCTTCGAATGTCGTGTCAAACGTCGCGAAACAGGAAAAGCAGTCCGCGCGTCCGCCGCGTCCACTGACAGACATGCTTCCACCCAGAGTCCCCTCTAATCCGCCGCTTCGAAGTGAGGCTAATGATAATAAGAAACCCCCGACTGTAGAGAGAAAGCGGGTTGTTTCTGTGCCCGCCGCACTTCGCCCTGTTCGCGCAGTTACTCAGGACTCAGCTGCCCTCCGTCGCGCGCCAGCCGCGGACGATGCACACCATTCCCTTGCTGCCTCTGTTGGCCCGCGTAGGATCCCGCGGACGGAGGCAGAGCAGCCATCCCGGCCGCGTCTCAACAACGCTGTCTCCACACCGGCTCTCAGAACGACAGCACCCATAGTTGTCGCCAAAGTGGTAGCTGCCAAAGTCCCAATTGCTCGCCTGGTTCCCAACAAGAAGGCCCCGTCGACAGCAGGAACGAAGGAGTGTCCAAGGGTGGATTTGCTCAGCCAACGTTATCCCAGCTCGCGCGAACGAAGGCACCACAGAAGCGAGTGCCAATCACGAAACCTGCAACCATCAAGGCCGCGAACCAAGCTCCGCCGAAAAGCAAAGAACGCCCTACGTCTCGTACAGAGAACAAGGGGAATCACGCAACTCAGAGCAGAGTGGAGGAGGCCCCTCTCAAACCCCCGTCGCCATCCGAGCAACCTTGCGAATCACAGTCCAAGCGCGACGATGACAAGGTTACGGTACAGGAGCAGTCTCAACCAGAGGAAAACGAGGCAGCGATTCCCACCGCAGTAGTCGACATGGAGCCAGTGGAGAGGACGACCATGCCGCCTGCGAGGAAACTCCAAGTCCTGTGCAAGAACAGCAAAATCTGCAGTCCGAGCCGTCCACTCCCAAGAGGCATACATCAGGACCGAGCATTTCGGTAGATGACTGCAAGACCCCCATATCGCAGCTGGTGCAGTCGATCGAGGAGGGTTTCCTGTATACACCCGCAGGGGCGCTATCGCCTCCCAACTCGTACCTAGGTTTCCCTCAGACGGGACTGGCATTCTCGTTTGTAATCCGGAGCCGAACGAGGCTCAATCACGTAGAGCACTGGAAGACGTGGCCATTAACCTCGGGACACCGTGATAGTACAGACTCTTATTAGTACGAAGAGAATATATGCGGACGTTTCTCTAGCGACTGACTGAAGGATGCGTGAGCATATTGATTCGAGGTCATTTTATGGCGCCAGACACACCTAATGGCTGAGGCATTTCCTGCCTTTAGCGCGCCGACGAGCCATGATTTTACGACCTCCGGGTGTTCGCTTTCTGGTCAGGAAACCATGTCTCCTCTTCCTCACGCGCTGAGAAGGTTGGTACTCGTGTCCTAGTTTTGCGAATCGCATTTGCTGCAGGGACGCAAGGACGGCAGATGGTGCTGATGCAGGAGCGGTGCGAGGCAGGAATCGTGGTAGTGCCAAGCGGAGAGGGGCATCCTGGAGGAATGTGCCGACCGTGCATGGTCGCATTCCTACAAACGTAGGAAGGCGAGGAGGGCGAGCAAGCAATTGGAGGAGGGAGGGTGGTATCCGCGGCATCGTGTGTGAGTGTAGCTTGCACTGTAGTAGTCTCAGTCGAACTTTTACTCCGCGATCATTGTACACGTGATGAGACCACGTCAAGCAAACGTTACCTTCGTCCTCTACGTTGCATCGCGCGTCGCTGTACATTATGGTCTGTGACTGTCTGACCTACCGCGCCATATTCTCCGACCATTCTTAGCCTTCAGTCGCGGCATCCGAGTCGGTGCCTATCGAAACCGCCCATGAGGATATGATTGTATGTTGAGACCACATTCCCTACTTGTGATGTGCTGACGGTAACTTAGCATGACGCCCAACTGGACTACTACGGAAAGCGCCTTGCGACGTGCTCCTCCGACCGCACTGTCAAAGTATTCGATGTCATTGATGGAGATGCCCAGAAAAGCGGGAAAACTCTTACAGGGTAGGTCGTTGTCACCTCTTGGTGGCAAGACTCTGAACGGTCATAGCCATACGGGACCTGTGTGGCAGGTGGCCTGGGCGCACCCCAAGTTTGGACACATTCTCGCCTCTTGCTCATATGATGGGAAGGTGTTGATTTGGAAGGAGCAGCCCTCCGGAAACTCCAGCAGCTGGGCGAAGATACGCGAGCACGCACTCCACACGGCATCCGTCAACTCCGTCTCTTGGGCTCCTCACGAACTTGGGGCAATGCTTGCTTGCGCCTCCTCAGATGGCAAAATTTCGGTCCTCACTTTCAAAAGTATGATAGGTTTCTCTTCCTTCGGCTGAAAGTGACAATTTTCAAGATGACGATCAATGGCTGGCCGACATCTTTGTTGGACATGCGATAGGCTGTAATGCAATCTCCTGGGCCCCTGCCATTGCTGCATCCAGTCTGATTGCGCCCGGACAACAGCACTTGCAGTCGATTCCTTCCGCGATGCCTCCTGCGCCGGCAGCCCCTACTACGCGATTCGCCAGTGCCGGATGCGACAACCTTGTGCGGATTTGGGTGTACCGCGACGAGAAATGGGTCGAAGAAGAAGTATTGGAAGGACATACTGACTGGGTCCGAGATGTCGCATGGGCTCCGAGTATCGGTCTGTCGCGGAGCTATATTGCTACGGCTTCTCAGGACCGGACTGTGTGTGTCTGGGTTCGTGATTCTCCCAGTGCTCCCTGGGTCCGTAATGTGTTGGATCCCTCCTCGGCTGGAGAGTCGCCAACAACGGGCGGAAAGTTCCCTGACGTCGTCTGGAGAGTCTCTTGGAGTCTTGCCGGGAATCTCCTGGCTGTCAGCTGTGGCGATGGCAAAGTGACCCTCTGGAAAGAAAACCTTAAAGGCGTTTGGGAGTGTGTCAGTGACATGAATAGTTGAGGAGCATGTATACCTAGGGACTACTGGATAATCTCACATAATGTTACGGTCCTACCACGGTTGTAAGTACTGTAACTGGTCCTGCATGTTCAGAGGTGTGAGGTGACCCCTGTCCCAATTTGGCTCAGCCATCATTCACAAATTTTGGTTGTGGACAATCCCGATCACTTTCCCTCTCAGATCCTATCGTTCATTGCAATGGAGGATATCGAGGATGAACCACGGGTCAAGCGTTTCAGGGTGAGAGCTTGTCCATACAACATCTATCTTGGCCCGTTGACCCAACGATTCGTTTTCCACAGCATCAATCCTATGCACAAAGTCTCAAGCAAGTACACCTGCCGTCGACTCTCAGCCAGACGCCCGTCGTAGACGATCTCGCAGACAATGAATCCCATTTCTACGCTGGGATTGAGCATTGGAAGCAGCTCAATCTCGCTCCAGCCTTCATAAACTTTGCGGGGAAAGCGGGCGGGCTGGCAGCGTCCATGCCCTTACTGGTACTCAATTGGCGGGAGGTGGTCGATCTTTGGGTCGACGTTCTCGGGGAAGCGGATGATGAAGCTCTGAGGGCTCTTCTCGAGTGTGTCTCCTTCCTGCAGAAAGTTTTTGTCCCCTGATTTATCTCGTCTTCATTAAGTCTGCTGCAAAAGCTGGCCCACGATCTTCGGACGACACTGTCCCCGGTGTATATGGACACGATCCTTCCGCGGCTGCTAAATCTATTAACGCGTGCAAAACATATCTCAGCTTCGGCGCTCACTGCGCTGCTTGCTGCACTCGCTGCGGTGTTCAGGTTCCTCTTGGTTCCTAACTGTGTCGAGCCCTATATGTCGTCGTTCTCCTCCTCTTCATCTCAAACTCAACTCCAGAGCTATCCGCTTCTGGAAGAAACGCACTCTCGGCTTGTAGAAACGATTCCAAACTGTCTGCCAGAAGTGCGTCGAGCTCTGGCTGAGGTGTGGGGTGGTGTTTTGCGAAGATTGCGCGCAGGCGCTCGGGAAAGCGCTGTGACGCTTCTGGTCTCCGGAGAAAACGAGGGAGATGGTGTTCAGGATGCGGTTGCTTGGTCAATCGTATACGCATGCGAAGTACGCATGGTTCAGTTTTCACTCTGGGCACGACTGACGGCAACAATTCTAGTCCGTTTCGCAAACCCTCCACACGTCCTCTCCATCCATCATTCAGGTTCTAGTGGATTACTATGTGTCCTGTGCCGCTGAAAACGCCCCAAAAACATACACACTTTCGCGTCGTGTGTTGACTGCGCTCATCCACCATGTTCGGGGCGCGGATCAGTTTTCGCCAATCTTGAACGTCCTGTCAGCGACGTTCACATCGACCAAGGACGACAGCAAAGACAGCGTTGTACGCATACTTGAACTGACCAGCATCCCGGCGTCTGTAAGGAATGGTGGGAGGATGACGCGTGAGTTCACAGCTGGTTGTGCTTCAAATCTTATAATGAAACCAGAAAAATTCGCTACGGGACTGCTGACTGCTCTGCCGGCTGTACAAGACCGGCTTCTAACGAGCGACACCCATGCTGTATTTCTGAAGCTGACCGCTGCGTTGCTGATCTCGAGTCCAGAGGCCAATACATCGTTCTGGATGGGCAAAGGACGGGAGGTCTTCGATGGACTGTGGAATTCGTCAACACATGTCTCCTTTGCAATATCGCTCACGGGTGTGCTCGCTGAATCCGGATGGGCAGGATGGCGAGCCATCGGTCTTCCTATCGTGCTGCGTATCTCTGCGAAAGTTCTGTCCTATTCAGACGAGGAGAGTGGCACCTTGAAGACGGACGTCGCCGCGCTATTGGCCGAGCTCTGGCGCACAAAGAAGATCACTCCAAGCGATGGAGACGTCGTCTGGAAGAAAACAGTGCAGAAATGGGGCGTTGAACGGTTGGGTGAACTTCATTCAGGTCTGAATTGGGTCGAGGCTTCCGAATTTGGAGACATTCTTGCCCTCTCCTCGGTGTTTTCTGACATCTCAGAAACGTTAATTCGTGCATCCGATGTCAGTCTGACAGGCAACGCAGCTCCTGACGCTTGGATCCTCGGCAGATGCTTGGGGCTGCTATCGCAGAGACCGGTGTCGGAATGGCAAAATCTTGTTCCACTCGAGCAATGGGTCTCAAAATGTCTCGTTCTGGGCAGCGTCTGGTCCAAATCTGCAGAGATTCTGGAAGCCCTGGCTGCATTGATCGCTGCCAAGTAAGTGATTTACTACTCACCTCATATTACCTCATCTTAACTTTTCCAGATCTTCAGTTCAGATTGGTATCAAGGAAATTTACCCAGCCGTTGCCCCGTCCTTGATCTCGCACTCTCGTTCTTTGCGTCTTGCGGCGTTGCATCTATTAGTGGTCACGTCTCCCTCCGAAGCGCGTGAAGTCGCTCAACGGTGTCTGGCGGGCGAACAAGTAGAGTTGGATGTGGCTGGCGTGCGCGAGCGTGTGCTCCGGATCGGCCGAGTGGAGAGCATCGTCAAAGATAAACAGCAGGAGGGCGATATCGCACCGGAAATGGCTGTCCGATGGCTTGTCGGTTAGTCTGACACGCTCTTCCAGTTATCTATTTTGATCTCACCGAGTCGATCCCAGCTCAGTTGAAAGTGAATCTGCGGCCCCTGTGGTCACCTGCGGCTAGTGCTCTCGTGCAGATGGCTGAACGCTTTGGGAACGAAGTGTGGTCCATTGTGTTTGCTGAGCTGTCAGGCTTGCACGGGGATCGGGAGGAAGAAGACTCTGAAGCGATCAAGGAGCACGACGAGACCTCCGAGAATGATGACTGGGAAGAGGAACGTACCTGGCGCGATCCGAGTGCACATAAGCTGAGAGGGATCACAAGCAAGTGGCTCCAGGCTCGACATCAGATTAACCAGGCATGTCGCTCACCCAGCATTTTTGTCGCCGCTGATTTTGCTTAGGAAACCATGGAGCGATTCGACAAACAATCTTACGAAGCGCAACTGCTGTCTTGCCTGGGCGACTGTGCATCGCTGGTGCAGAAACACAATCGGGATCTCATTCCGCTATTCCTTTCGCTCTCGCTTTCCAAGTCCAAGCTCTCGTCTTGGCTCACTCTGTTCTCGAAGTTGCCTAATCCGAAAGCTCTGCACGGCACAGAAACGTTACACGCACTGTACCTCGATACATTGTCGCACGCCGATCGCTCGCTGCAATCGCTCGCGCTCTCCTGTATTCTGACGTACAAGCCACCTCGCCTCGGTGCGCATGAAGAGGTTCTGCGGGCGTTACTGGATGACACGAGATGGCGGGAGCAGCTCAGTCAGCTTGAGCTCGCCCAGATGGAGCCTCAAGACAGAGAGGCGTTTATGCCTATCCTCATCCGTCTCCTGTTTGGCCTGATGTTGGAGCGTCGATCTCGAGGGAAAGGTGCTGATCGCCGAGCAGCGGTGCTGGGCACTCTTTCGGGATGCACTTCAGACGAACTGGGATTGCTGGTGGATCTGATGCTCAAATCTCTCAAAGCAGACCGTTCCAGTGGCCGGGATGAGCCGCTTCAACTGTCAGAAGATGTGTCGGATAAACAGCAGATTGGCTTTATCCAGCTGCTGGGCGATGTTCTCAAACACCTGGGATCTCGACTGGTGGAGTATTGGCCTGCTCTCTTGGGGACGACCATCGACATGATCTCAAAAGCGCAGAAGCGGATTACGGCTGGGGCTGGGCGCACTGAACCGATCGAGGACGAGGACGAAGTCGTCGAGCTCGAAGGTGGTGACATCGAGGACAATGTGCACGTCTCCAAAGTGACCCGCACGATCAGACAACACGGTCTCAAACGCTTGGCTGAGTTCTTCCTCTGTCCATCTGCGTTCGAGTTCCAGACGTACATGCCCATCTGTTTCAATGGTTTCATCTCACCGCGACTGGAATCACTCGATCGGGAAAGTACGCAGTCGCCTTCGTCGTTACTGGAGCTGTTCTACGTGTGGTCTGGAGACGAGCGATATGTCTCGTTCTTGATCGGGTACGACGAGAGAGTGCTGCCCAAGATCTACGACTGTCTGATCGCGCCGGCTGTGAAACCCGCTGTGCTATCCAAGATCTTCGACATTGTCGAAAACATCCTGCGTCATCCGGATATCTTGACACAGCATGTCTCATTGTTGCTAAGAAATCTCGCCGTCCTCGTTGAACGGACCAAAGGCACCGCAGCTGTGTCGTCGCTCCTTGCCCAGAGGCAGATCACCATCCTCTCGCAGATTGCCGCGTACTGCACCGACGCTGACCAGGCTACGACGCTCGTATCGCTATTCGTGCCGCTCCTCCGAAAACCGCCGAAACTCGTGTCAGAGAAAGTCAAGGCGGAACTGCTTGTCATCACATCCGCCGTGATCCCTCTACTCGCCGACCAGAGCCTACTTTGGCTGAGCAACTCGCGCAGCTCTTCCAATCACTCAGATCGCGTGCCTCCCGTGTCGCTCTCGTTACAGCGTACAATTCTCTTGCGCGGATCCATCCCAGTCTGATCCGGGTCGCCGGCCTTCTCGAGTCTCTAAATGCATATTCGACACGGCGTATCGATGAGCCTGACTTTGACAAGCGGCTGTCGGCGTTTTCTAGATTGAACGAAAGCCTGTATTCCGAGCTGAGGACGGACGAGTGGCTGCCCGTTCTGTATCACATGCTCAGTGCGATCCAGGACTCCGAAGAACTTGCCATCCGAACCAATTCGTCTTTTGCCCTCCGGCAATTTGTTGATCTCGCCGCTGGAGGCAAAGCAGACTTCATGGGTATGTTCAACAAGGTGCTGTACTCTGGCCTCAAGAACGGCCTGCATTCGAAGCACGAGCTGGTGAGGTCGGAGCTGCTCGTCGTTCTCGCTTACGCGGTTACCAAATGCGAGTCGCTGGAAGAGCTGAAACCGCTGCTGGCCAATGGTGATGAAGAAGCCAACTTCTTCAACAACATCCACCACATCCAAATCCACCGTCGCTCTCGAGCGCTCCGCCGGCTCGCGGAGCAGTGTGACCAATTCCAGCTGCGAAGCTCGACGATCGCAGACGTTCTCATCCCGCTGGTCGCCCACTATCTCGCTGTTGGGGTCGACCATCATCTCGTGACCGATGCGATCACTGCCACAGGCAAGCTGGCCGGACAGCTCGTGTGGGCGCCGTACTATTCTCTGGTGCAGAAGTATCTCCGACTGAGCGCGGCGAGAGACGAGTCGGAGAGAATCTATGTTCGCACGCTCGTCGCGCTGTTGGACAACTTCCATTTTGTGATGGACGATGTTATCGTCGAGGAGGACGAGGATGAAGACGAGGGCAAGTCAAAGGAGAAGGAGAAGGTTGCTCGGATCGCCGACGCGGTGAACGTCCGGCTCCTGCCGAAACTCCTCAATCACCTCGAAAAGTACGACGCTAAAACTGACGACAACAACCGCATTCCGATCGCCGTCGGAATCATCAAAGTCGCACTGCATCTCCCAACCACAACACGAGAACCACAGATCACTCGCTTGCTCACTGTGCTCAGCCAGATCCTTCGCAGCAAGTCGCAGGAGACACGTGATCTGACCCGGGACACCCTCGCCAAGATCGCCGTCACTCTGGGACCTAAATGGCTGGGAGTGATGTTCAAGGAGCTGAGAGGTGCATTACTCAGAGGACCGCAATTGCACGTACTTGCATATGTCGTGCACTCTGTCCTCGTGCATGTGACCTCCAGCGATGACTTCGATGGGACCTTGGATGAATGCGTCAACGACGTGGCCTATGTTTCTGCCGAGGTTGTGTTCGGGGAATCCGGCAAGGACGTGATGGCTGAAGAATTCAAGACCAAGATGCGAGAGGTCAGGTCTTCTTCGGCCAAAGGTCTCGACTCGTTTGGAATCACCGCCAAATACGTCAGCCCGTCGAGGATCAGCAGTCTGCTGGTCCCGCTGCGTGCGATCATGCACGAGACCGGATCTGCCAAGGTCATGGGCCTTGTGGATGAAGTCCTCAAGCGCGTAACGAGCGGTCTCAACGCCAATCGCTTACTCGGCGAGGGCGACCTGCTCGTGTTGTGCCATACACTCATCAGTCAGAATGCCAAGTTCCTCCAGGAAACTCCCATCAAGAGCAAACCAAAAGGCAAGGGCAAGGGCAAGGGCAAAGAGGAGGACTATGTTGTTCAGGTGAAGAGAATAATCGCACAAGAGTCGGATCATTATGCAGTTAATTCGTACCGGTGAGTTCCCATTTTCGTTGACTTTCACTCGAATTCTCATTCCTTCCATTCAGTTTCGTGACGTTCGGACTTGACCTGATTGCTACTGCCATGCGCCGTTCCAAATTCACCTCGTCAGACCCAGAAGTCACGCGCCGGCTCGAATCAATGTTTGTACCGATCGGGAACACACTGTACTCGACGTCTTCACCGGTGCTCGAGCTCGGTCTCAAGGCTGCCGCCGGGTTGTTTAAATACGCGTTCCTGAAGAATCTCGAGAAGAGCGCTCCAGTATTTGTGTCACAGGCGCTTGCTATCATCAAGGCGTCAGGCAACACCGAGTCCTCTCTCGTTCAAACTGCATTCAAGTCGCTAGCTGTGATGCTGCGGGATGGGCCAGCCTCAGTCTCCGTCAGCGAACGCGATCTCATCTTCCTGCTCGACATCCTCACGCCGGATCTCGAGGAACCCGCGCGCCAGCAGTCCTGCTTCGCGATCCTCAAGGCCGTCGTCGCGCGCAAGCTGGTGGTGCCAGAAATCTACGTCGTCATGGACAAAGTCGCCGAGATCAGTGTGACCAGTCAGTCCGGGCCGGTCCAGGAGCTGTGCCGCAGTGTGTTGCTGCAGTTTTTGCTTGAATATCCGCAAGGCAAAGGCCGGCTGCGCAACCAGATGTCGTTCCTGGCGAAGAATCTGGCCTATGAATACGAGAGCGGGCGGAAGTCTGTGTTGGAGCTGCTCGGTGCGGTGCTGAGCAAGTTTGAGGCGGGGCTTGTTGCCGAATACTCGGATCTGCTGTTCGTCGCACTCGTCATGGTGCTGGCGAATGACGACTCGGCCAAGTGCAGGGAAATGGCGGCGGCTCTAATCAAGACGCTCTTCACAAGGCTCAAAGACGATCGGCGCCAAGCGTTATTGGCCAATGTGCATTCGTGGATTGCTGTTGGAGAGAAACAGAAGCAGCTGGGCAGGGTTGCCGTTCAAGTGTACGGTCTAGTGATCGATGTGCTCGAGGCAGGCGCCGAGCCATATCTGGATGGGGTATTGGAAGACGCTGGGCTCGCGCTGCAGACAAGTGCCGAAGACGAGGAGGAAATCGACGCCGACGAGGCGGACCAAATGGATGTCGACCATGATTGGCAGACACCGTACCACTCTTTACTCCTGCTCGCCAAGATCCTGCGGGTCTTCCCTGTCCGCACGAAACAAGCCCCGTGGGAGATTATCACCTCGCATTTACTTTTCCCTCACTCGTGGGTGCGTCTCGCTGCCTGTCGGCTGTTGGGGACGCTGTTCACTACCGTCCCGTCTGGTCCACCCGGCTCGTTCTCTCCCGATTTGGGTCTTTCCGAGATGTTCACCACAGCTGGACTGAAAGAGCTCGCCGGAAAACTCAGTACACAGTTGAAGAGTGAGCATCTCGATGAGAACCTTGGCTTGCAGGTGGTCAAGAACCTGTTCTGGATCGGGCGTTGTTTCTGTGCTGAACCCAGCGAAGGCGGAGAAGACGAGGACAAGAACCCTCTTCCGTGGCTGTTTTCCAAACTATCGTATCAAATCCGCTCCTCGCATATCGCCAGACGGAGTCGGGCTGGTGCCAAGGTACGTTACCACCGTCTGCCTACATCTGGTCTGATCCAATCTTATCACCAGCCATCATGGTCTCAACAACCCTCGCAATACTGCGCTGGTTTGCTGCGATGGCTTCTCACATGCCAGCCTCCCAACTGGAGCTTTTCCTTGTCCACATCCTCACTCCCGTGTACCGGCTGACGGAAGATGACACAATCCGCGATCCCCAGATGGGTAGGCCTTCTTTCCTCGTTCCCTTCGACTGAGCGCTAGAATTGACACATCTGCAGAGGAACTGAAGACGCTGTGCATTGAGCTCCAAGACTTGATTCAGTCCAAGATCCCGCCGCCCAAGTTCTCCGCAGTCTACAACCAGATCCGCCAAGGCGTCCTCGGTGTGCAGCGAGAGAGGAAGGCGAGCAGAGCGGTCAAAGCCACTGTTGATCCCGAGGCTGCAGCGAGGAGAAAGATTCAGCGGAATAGCGGAAAGAAGGAGAGTCGTAAGCGCAAGAGTGCTGCTAGTGCAGAGGGCAAGCCAAAGAAGAGACGAGTGGAGTAGACCGATGTTTACAGTATCTTTATTATTCCGTTTCGTTGTCTCTACCTGAAGATGGGTTTCAGAATGTCGAGGCTTGCAAACTCTATGAGAGTGTCACCCACTAACGCTCGCAGCAAGCACTGTATGGTGAGAGCACGTGCGCTGATGATTGTTCGCCACGGCCGACAATTCTTATCTTATCGCCTCCTCTCAAGAATATCGACACAGCCACTTCCGCATCGTTGCCCTCCCTTCCACACACATGTCCGAGAAGCTCTCAGGCAGCCCCAAGCCCATCCCGGAGAACGCTTCCTATGTTCTCGTGGTCCACGGCGGTGCGGGCACGATGTCCCGGAAGGGATCCACGCCCGAACAACGCGCCGCGTACAAGGCTGGTGTCCGAACGGCGTTAGAAGCGGGTTATCGGGTTTTGCGCCAGGGCGGTGCGCGTTGGCGGCACCGATTCTCATTCCGTGATTTACACGTCGTCAGGCGAGGCGATGGACGCGGTCGTCGCGGCAGTCTCTACACTCGAAGGTGAGAGTGAGATCATCTATCTATGTGCACAGTGGTTTTATGCTGTCCTTCAGACAATCCGCTCTTCAATGCTGGTGGGTGACAATAACTTTCATTGGCTTCCGAAAGCCGGTCTCTCACCTACATCACGTCTAGGGAAGGGTGCTGTGTTCAACACTGCAGGCAAGGTGTGATGCCAGTTGCGTTCCGGATTTCCTATGCTCACAGACGGATTTAGAACGAATTGGAAGCATCGTTAATGCTCTCCAAATCTCCCGCATCCCACCCCGAGATATCAGCGTCCAGAAGGGGCGTCGGAATGACGCTTCTGTCGCATGTTCGCAATCCTAGCAAACTAGCACGCGCGCTGTACCTCGCGCCTGACCAATTTCCGCACCCTTTCATCTCAGGCGCGACGGCCGAATCATTAGCCGCGTCGTTAGGCGAGGAGCTCGTGGACGAATCATACTTTTACACGAAAAAGCGGTGGATCGAGCACAGACGGGATCTGGGGCTGCCGGACGGGCCGTTTCCATACGAAGAAGCGGAGGACGAGGAGATGAACGAGAAGATGCCGTTACTCGATCTGCTTCCGACCGGTACAGTCGGCGCCGTGGCTTTGGACATTCGGGGATGCATCGCTGCGCTGACATCTACTGGCGGCCGCACGAACAAGCTCGTCGGCCGAATCGGGGACACGCCTCACATGGGGTCAGGATTTTGGGCCGAGGAATGGCCAGCGGCACATGGCTGGGTGCAGAAAACGTGGAGCAAGCTATGGGGTCTACCAGAGAGTCATGCTGTCGGCGTTTCTGGCACAGGCGATGGGGATGTGAGTCCTTGCCTCTCTCTCTCTCGTTGTGTCCTGTTGACGAGTTTCAAGTACTTCATCCGCTGTGCCACGGCTGCTACCATCGCACACCGCATCAAATTCCTCGGCGAGCCGTTGGAGAAAGCAGCGACTCATGCAGTCGAAGAACTGCGGCACCATGGCGGAATTGGAGGGGTGATTGCTCTAGACAGTCTCGGGAACGTGGCTATGCCACTGAACTGTCCCGGGATGTATCGCGGGGTCATCCGAGAAGACGGAGTGCCTCTCACAGCCATCTTCGACGACGATGTACTGGAGTGAATGTCCTTTCCGACAATAAGTATTAGGCGGAAAAATAAGACACTGGTCGTCACTAAGATGAAGGATGAGATAACTCGTCCACTCTCTGCAACAGCTTGTCGACCCTCCCTTCCAGACCAGTCACATTACCTTGAACAACGCCTCGATTATCTTCCAGACTCTTCTCGATAGTTTTCAAAGCGTTGTCCAGTTCACCCAAAGTTTCTCGCATCTTCCGTTGATCCTCTTCCAAACCATCTAAGGTGCTCTGAAATTGACTTGCCGAAGTGTGCAGTGCAGACAAAGTCCGTAGCCTCGTCAATATATGCGGGATATGGGGAAGCGACGGCCCAAGACGAGCAAGCAGCGGCAGGATCTGTTCCTGAATCTGGGGAGCTGGAGGTGCACCGTTCGATTGTGAAGGGTGACGACGGTGCGCGTGTTGAGAGGCAGACGCGCGATCCAGGTCTGAGAGTAGGAGCTTCAGTCGCCGAGATATCGCATCGATATGTCGTGGTTGCGTCAAGAGAGTGAGCTGAGAATTTATACGCGTGATGAGGGGCAACAAAGGTGGCGGAAGAGGCGTGGTCTGCGCAGTTTCATAAGCGAGACTATGTGTGTACACTGACAAGGACGCACCTCATCCAGTGCGGCAGTTGACGTCCCAATCAGTTTCTCTAGGTCTCCTACTCGCCGATCCATTTCGACGATACTACGGACGTTGGGCTTGCCTGGCTCCTCGTTGGCAACGGTGACTGCAGAGGTGTTCTTGTCACCACCAGAGTCGCCTTTAGTTTCTTCTTCCCCATTCAGAATGACACCAACAAGTTTACCCCGACCCTCCTTGTTCTTCCGTATCTTGTCTAATCGACCGCGCACGTCGACCAGACCACGAATCAGTTCGCCCGCGTCAACAGTTTCGGCTTCTTGATCCTTTGTAAGTAGGGGATTGGTAGGGTCAGCGAGCTCCGTCTCCAGTGCAGACAACTCGGCTTGCAACGCGCGTAGTCGTTCAGGCAAAGGAACGGATCGCGGCTTGGTGGTATCAGAGGGTCCTGTAGACTCCGTTGGTGATGGAGGATATGCGTAGTAAGTCCGAGGCTCTTTTTGGATGTCAGAAACACGTCGGAGGATTCCATGCATGCGTACCTCGTCGTCGCTCGGCCTTTCTAAACTTTTTGCTCGCTTCATCGTGTTGCATGAGATTGGACATGTCGAGTTCGTCTTTGGACGCAGCGGCTTCGGCACTGCGGGTCCCTCTTATTGTCGAGCGCGTGTTCCCCGCTTCATCGTCACTGCCAGCATCGGCTTTCTAGTCATGTAATGAGTGTTGGAATAGACAGAGACCCGGTGTGCATGCTACATTTGTCGCAGAGGGTACCGTGTCTTCGGTTTCATAGACATCCTGAGCAGTATCCTGGAATCACCGTCAACCTCAGTTCGTACAAGCAAGAAAGACACTTCACGATGTCTGGAAGATTGGAGTATTTCGCGGCGCTCATGATGGGTATAAACTGAGAATGATTTGATGTGGCTGCGCTGCGGCTCGTCACTACACAGTGCTGCGACCATGGTCCTCGTTCTCATTATTGGCGACCTTCACATCCCTCACCGCATACACGACCTTCCTGCGAAATTCAAGAAGCTGCTTGTTCCCGGCAAAATACAGCAGATTCTGTGCACCGGAAATGTCTGTGACAAGGAGACATACGAGTATCTGCGCACTATAGCGCCAGATGTGAATGTCGTGAAGGGCGATTACGACGAGGCGAGAGCTCTTGGTGCTCATTCCAGTCCCAAATTCTAACACTGTGATCTTGGCAGAGTTCCGCCTTTCCATCGTCAATTACGGTTGTGCACGCTCCGATCAAAATTGGTCTCATCCACGGTCACCAGAGCGTCCCCGTGGGCGACTTGGACTCCCTTTCCGCTATATCTCGTCAGATGGATGTGGACGTGCTCATATCCGGACACACCCACACGTAGGTGGCCCCGACGCGTCAACTGTGCTGTCCACCTGACGCGTTGATTCCTTCCAGATTCCAAGCCCGTGAGCACGATAACAAGTTCTTCGTCAATCCGGGTTCCGCGACGGGTGCTTGGACGGGTTCTTTCAATGGGTGGGGTCATGTTCTTTGCTTGATGTTATAGTGTTGACGAGGAGTAGGGACCCGACTCCTTCCTTCGCGTTGATGGATATCCAAGGCCCTGTCCTGGTGACATACGTGTATCAGCTGATAGAGGGTGAAGTTCGAGTAGAGAAGATCGAGTGGAGAAAAGAAGACGACTCTCTGCCTTCCTCGAGATCAGCACCACAACCGATCTCGAGCCCTACGCTGGGTAGCCCCCAGGCCAGTTCAGCATGGTAGAATTTTACACGATGCAGTGAGTGCTTCCAACAACGAACAGACCAATTAAGCTGATTGGAATTTCCAGGACCGCGGCGGGCACTGCTCATGCACGAATCTGCTGTGATTCGCCGTGGCTTATGTCCCACTTCGGTGCCGCTAGCTCCTTTGAGGACTAAGTACGCTGTTCCTGAACAAAGATGTACTGTGTACTGTAAGTAATCCTAATCGTATCCGACCACATCGACTGTTTTGCGGCCGGAGGCGAAGTTGGAGAGCTAATGTGGGCTCACGTAAAAGTGCTTACTGCGAGAGGTACGAGGAAGACCTGAGCAAGAATTGGGAAGGCAACAGCGGACCCGATTCGTGGCGCATCTAATCAGCCATGGAATGGACAATGCGGAATCGGACAGACGATCCCGGAGCCACGGGGGTGACGTTTCGAATCTTCGGAGAAGCGCGACGGCCGAAAGCGTGGATGAACGCAAATCATACTTTCCGGTGCAGAAAGCCGTCTTGTATGAACGGAAATGAAGGCTGCGGACGGACAGCTGAGGAGTTTTCGCCGGTGTGTGTCTAGTTTGGCTTGCCGGCAGCTCGGATGGTGGTGTGCAGTAGGACGTAGCCGCTTCCCCGAATGGCTTACATAAGGCGCAAGCATGTGAATAACGTGTCTGACGACTCGGACGATGGCCGCCGCTCAATGACTTGGTCTGGGGTTCAGCGTAGCACCCATCAACATCTCGGCAGCCACGCTGGTCGGAAGCCGGAGGCGAACAAGAGCTTTGATGACTGGAAGAAACAAACATATCGACATGTAAGGGCCTGGATTTTGCAGAGGTCTCTGCCAGTGGTCTATTCTTCGCAGATCAGATCCTGGGCACATCCGGTGTGATGCCCCACGCTACCCCGCATTTGGCCCCACATCTGCAGGCATCATTTCTGCGGACCAAGGTTGAAATTGCATAGACCGGCTAGAAAACACAAGCTTGTGCACCGAGTCTCGTGGTCCGTTCTGCATGTACAAGAACTGTCATGTTACCTCATCTTAGTCTTCTGTCTTCGGATCCATCACTGCAAAAGACCTCACGGTAACCATATGCGGTAGCCTTCATCGTTCTCGTGGGACCTTCCACGCGGTGGTCGATCTGTCCATAATACAGTCAGAAGATGAATTTTTCTGTTGGCTTCCTCCTCTGCCTCCGCCGGTCTCTGCGCCATGGCTCAAACGCGTCGCAACGCGTCCGTCGACAGTGTTGCAGGGCTGACAAGTGCGCCCGACCCCTGCGAGCGCCCTTCTTGTACTGACCGCGTCCCACCTCTGTTCCCCCCATGTAGCACATGCCCCAAACCCAGCTGGCTCGCGTTTCACCGAAGGCTCTCTGGTTCCATCCCCAGATGCAGCACCGGCAGGTCAAGCCGCCGCCCCAGCCGCAGCGACAACCAAAACTCCTTGGTGGAAGACCCGTAGGTTCATAATATCCCAGCTGATCATCATTCCCTTGGGGATCATTCTGCTGTTTATCTTGTTGTTCCCCGTCGTTCGCGCCATCGTCCAGCTGGTCGTCAACCGTAGCACCTTGAACATCGGCGTTGCTACTATCTCGGCGCCCACCAACACCTCGTATGGTTTTCTTCGAGTCCACGCGTTTGAACCGTGTCAACTGACTGTTCGTGTGCAGCTTCAACTTGGCTCTGCAGGGCACCGTCTCTCATACCGGTGTCATCTCAGCTTCCATAGCATTCACTCAGCCAGTGAATGTCTCTTGGGTCCCGGCCAATGGGTCTCACATCCCACTCGGTTACGTCGCGCTCGACACCATCCACGCGCAACACAAACGCGCGACCATTTCCCAGAGCGCGACCCCGTTCACGATCACAGACGAGGCTGCGTTCGGGGAGTTTTCCCAGCACTTGATCACAGACCAGAACTTCACATGGCTGCTGTCCAGCTCCAATCTGCGCGTTCAGGCGCTCAAGTTCCCTGTGGCGAAAGGTCAGAATAGGACCCGATGCCCTTGACACACATTCTGATCTTCATGCGCATTCAAGGCATCAAGTTCAACAAGGCTATCACGCTTAATGGTTTGCGTGCTTCCCCGGGAAGGGATCTGTAATTGGCTGACCTATCAATAGGACTGCAGAGCTTCTCTGGGAATGTCGCTTTGGAAAGCTTCCAACTTCCTAGCGACAACCCGGCCGGGGGGATCAATTTTGTTGCAGGGACCAACTTGACGAATCAGAGGTCTGTGAGAAGGTCGCATGGAAGTCCGCGGACTTTGACTTTTGTCTTCCAGTCCATTCTCGCTTGACTTGGGGACGACTGTGTTCGAATTGAGCTATCAGAACGTTCCGCTTGGCGTCGGCACAAGCGCAAATACAGTGATCGTGCGTGGGTATAGTTGCGGCTGTTGAACGGATGCTCACGTCTCGCAAGAAACCCGGATCAAACACGATCACGCTCTTGGGTGCTCTGCAAAGTCACACGAACGCTGACGACCTCAGTAAGCATTTTGTTTACGGCAGCGATGATTATTCTGCAATGCTCACCTTTGTCGAGGTGTCGTGTCCGGTCTGTTCACGAGGTATCTGAACAATGAGATATCGAATGTCACCGCGACGGGCGTCTCGACTCTGCAAAGCGACAACTCGACGATTTCCTGGCTGAGTGTAGGATTGCAGGCGCTGAAACTGACGGTCCCTCTCGTGTCACCGACGCCCATCGTGCCAATCAATTCCATTGCGATCGGCAATTTTGATCTGGCCTTCGACTCGTCGAACCCTTGGGGACCCGTCGCCCAGAGCAACAGCATCACGGCTGGACTGAGTATGATCGGTTGTGTTTAATGAGAAGGGTGTTGACATGTCTGCAGTGTTGCCGTTCGGATTCAATGTCGAGATCGGACAGATTTCGAACAAGTTCAACATCAGCATGGAGGATGGCAGTCCGGCAGCTGGGATCTCTACTGTGAGCGTTCGCCGAGCCTTGATGCAAATTACGCATACTCATCGTTGTCCGTTTCAGCCTCTGGGGGCATCGACGTCGCAGATCAGTGTGTACGGGCCCACTAATACGACCGGGTCTGTAGACATCGTCATCAGCAACACGACACTCGCCTGCCCTGATCCCCAGCATCAGACATTCTCGATGTTCAACTTGAACCTGACAAACGAGAAATCGACCAATTTCCGCATCATTGGGTCTTCAAGGGCAGTGGCTTCGCTGGCTATAGGCAACCTGACCCTGGACCCGATCAACGTCAATGTGTCCACGTCCTTGAATGGATTGCAGGGCTTGAAGGGGATGGTCACCATCGATTCAGTCGATGTCGTTGGCGGCACCAAAGATGGGATTTCCTTGTCGATCGTTGGTTTGTGGACGGACTGCTCAGCTGTGGTGCGCGTCCGCTGATATGTGCCTGCAGTTTCGATCTTCAACCCATCGAACCTGAAGCTCGCTCTGGGAGACATAAGTGAGCGGTTTCAACAGACGTTGCGAGACGCCACTGACCACAAAACAAGCGCTCGAGCTCTTGAGAGACGGTGTGAGCCTGGGGACGACGGTGATGTCTAATCTTGTGCTCAATATGGGCAACAACACGGTGCACACCAACTCGACGTTCCAAGCGAACAACAGTCCTCAGGGCACTGCCACACTGAACGAGTTTTTGAACGGCACCGATGTTGCACTGAGTATCGGGGGCTTCAAGGACACCACAGACATCATGCCGTTGGCGCCGGCTCTGGAGTCGCTCAGCATCGACGTGACACTCCCGGCGCAAACGACCAAGCTGCTCAACGCGGCGTCACTCGAAATCCTGCCGACCACGGGCAAGGCGAACAACATCAGCCACGTTACAGTGTCGTTTGTCAATCCGTTCAACTCGTCGGTCGTCTTCAACGGGGTCTCCTCGACCGTCTCTGCGTTTGGAATGATGCTGGGGAAGGTCAACAACTCGACCACCAAGTTCACCGGCCAGGGTAGGACGACGACGACGTCGCCGTTGTACGACCTGGACATGAACTTTGAGCCGGCGGTGCTGTTTTCGCTGACTCGACGGCTTGCTCTGGCTTCTAATATGGATGTGGGGCCGTTGGACAGCATCGTTGCGCTGGGCGGAATCCAGTATCTTGCATCGGCTGCGACCAGCAATGCCCCCATCAAGCGAGATCTCGAGATACGGGATTCCAACATCTTTTCGTGAGTAACCAGTCGCGTCATCCGTTATAGCATAGCTCAAATCGTCCAAGGGGTTTCAATCTGCCCAACTTCGTAGAGAACGCCTTCAAAGCATTGGTCGTGGACGTCGAGTTGGTGGCAGATGTCAACATTGGCGATTACGCGACTACGCTGACGTACACACAATCCGGCGTCCCAACCAAGACGGACCAGTCTCTCAACTTTATTCTGCCTATCCTCGCGCATCCCATCGTGCAGAAAGTTGTCACGGCCTCGGTTCTTGGGTTCGTCCTGTACCACGTGCTCATCACATCGCACATACTGACGGCGAATGTTAGCTTGCAAGACCTCTTGATCCAGAACCCTCAGCAGGATCAATTCAGTAAGCTTGGATCCCTTGAATGGGTTGCAAGGTCTCATCAACTACAGCAACACAACTGCGGGGGTCCATCTCCAATGCTGGTCCTTGTAGGTATTCCTGCGATGTCATGTTCGTTCTAATCACGCGAGCACAGTCAACGCTACGATTGCCTTCGGTGGCAGCGGTCTGGACGTGAACTGGAGTGGCCAGAAGATCGGGTCCATCACGATGGATGCGCTTCCCGTGGCGGCCGACACGGGCGCGTCCCTCGACAGGACGTCCACGTTCACCGTGGCGAATGTGGATCAGTTGACCGCGTTTACCAAGGTGACACTGATCGCATCATGCTTTGACAGTCGTTGACTGGATCGCTTTGCAGACTCTGCTCACGCAAAAGAGTTTCGACTGGACAATCTCTGGAGACAATTTGACTGGTGCGTTTTCCATGTTCTCTCTATCGATCTTACTAATCTCCGCTCCAGTCAGCGCCTTGGGTTCGAGTCTTGACCTGCTTCAGTCCCTTCAAAAACTAATGACACTGCAGGAATCGATGTGTCACCTATTTCCGCATCATATGCCGTGACACTCAAAGGCTAGTTGAACTCGAAGCCCAATGTGTACCTTCTCACCTTGTTATAGGATTCAACGGCCTTGCGGGCGGAGTCACGATCAAGTCGTTCGATCTGCCGAACAATGACCCCGCGGGTGGCATTCACCTGACGCTCGAGTCTACTGTCACGAATCCCTCGCAAGTCGGTATTGAACTGAGCTCTCTTGGCTTCAACGCTCTGGTCAACGGCACTCTTCTCGGACCGGTCTCTGCCGGCCCAGTCACGCTTGCCCCCGGCGGGACGTCGAATCTCTCGCTCGTCGGCCGTCTGATCCCGCAGACCTCGTCGCAAGGCCTAGCTGTTGTCTCCTCTGTATTCAACAATTTCATTCACGGCCAGAACAGCGATGTGATGGTTCAGGGTGCAAGTGCCGGTCCCAGCAGTGTCACGTGGCTCAACGAGGGCATTCAGGCGCTGCTCGTCGCGACGGTTCTGCCGAACCAGGGCCCCCTTCAGATCATCAAGAGCATTGACCTGAATCAGCTGACGCTGCTGTTCTCTCAGGACAATGCTTATGGGCCGTTGACGACGTCGACGTCGACCGACGCTGCGTTCACACTGCCGTTCGGATTCCCTGTCGATATCACCGCGCTGGAGCAGACGATCACGATCGGATACAAGGGGACTGGGTCTCTGGCGCAACTGGCTATTCCCAAGGGCTCTGTTTCGACAGATGTAGGCACGCGCGTTATTCATCTCGGCTTCTCCAAGTGGGTGGCTATCCCAGTCCTACACTACAGCGCTAACCTTTCTGCAGTGTTCCCTTCGCAGTCGCTGACAACGCACACTCGGCCTTTGATCAATTCGTCGCGGACACAACCGTCGGCACTTCTGAGACCCTGCAGTTGACTGGCTCGGCGAATGCCGACGCATCGACTGCGGTCGGTGTCGTGGCGCTATCGGACATCGCGTTTTCGGTGTCGTCTTCGATCCAGGGTCTGCAGGGTCTGAGCACGAAACCCGTGACCGTGGCGAATCTGGATGTGCACCAAGGTTTCCCCGATTTCCTGCTCATCAACGTTGATTCCGCATTGTTTGACCCAAGGTGTGTGATCTGCGCCCGATTCTCGATATATTTGTTCTGAGCTACTGCAGCAACTTGACTATCGGCACTGGGGATGTGTCGTTCTCGCTGGGTTTCCAGGGCCAGACAATTGGGTCTGCAGATATCGTGAGTGGGATTGAATTGTCTGCACATGAGCTTGTCACTGATATATTGGCCAGAGCAACCTTCTCATCCAGCCCGGAAACCACAGTTATCCGATTGCTGTGCACTACTCGCCGCAAGGAGCCAGCCAGCAGAGTGCCGGCCAGACGCTGCTGGAGAACTTCATCCAGGGCGTCAACTCGGACACGGTCATCTCCGGAACGACGGGGTCGACGCCCATCGCCTCTCTACAGCAGGCGCTTTCTGAGATCGTGCTCAAGCCGGTGACCATCCCCGCGCTGCACCAGACTCTGATCCAGTCGGCTTCTATCGAGTTCCCCACGGATATTGTGCAGACGGGGATCGCTGGTGCATCGTTCACGCTCGCGAATCCGTTCACTGCGAGCATCAACCTGCTTCAGGTCGGCGCCAGCGTGACGTTCGGCAACCTCACGCTCGGCACGATCAATGCCGATGTGTCGGCCAACCCGATCCACGCCGACGGCCACTCGTCCGTCACGTCGAGCACGCTCCCCATCAAGTTCAATCTGGACCCACTGGTGATCATCGAGTTGCTGGCGACCTTGGCGCAGCAGAACTCGGTCAACCTCGGTCCCCTGGTCCAGCTGTTCCAGATCGTGCTTTCGAATCCCGGTGCACAGACGACGGTCAACACCACCGTCGACCCGAACCCACCGACGTGTGTGAGTGGGCATCAGTTCGACGTGAACGGCGCGATTCTGGCCGACTTGAAGAATCTGCACGTCGATTTGGGCATCAACACGAATGTCAAACTGGATGAGTTTGCGACTCCGCTGGCGTTTGTGCAGAAGAACGTGCTGGCCAAGACGGATGACACGGCGCTGCGGTTGATCGGCGCTGTTGCTGGCCCCATTGCCCAGCATTTGGTGGATCAGAGTGTGCTTGCGTTCCAGACGGCTGATATTTCGTACGTGGATGTTGTCTTCACCTCCGTCTCGTTCGCTGACTGTCACAGAAACCTGTCTGACGATGGATTTGATCTCGCGCTGGAGGGTTCTCTAACGGGTATTGGTCCGCTGGACGCACTGATCGAGTTCCCCGAGCCGCTCAGCGTGACCTGGCAAAACTCAACAATGGCTCAGATCGCGCTCCCGTCTATCTGCGCCGCAGCTGACACTGGTGTTCCGAACTACTCAACCAAAGCCCGGCTGACGATCACGGACCTGAATATGTTCACCTCGTTTGCGACGTTCTTGCTGCACAACGAAGAGTTCACGTGGACGATCGAGACCCCGAGCTTGAGGTTGACGGCGCTGGGAACGGTCTTCGAGGGCGTGCATCTTAGCAAGGACCTCACGTTCAAGGCATTCAACGGCTTGCCCGGTGTCACCATCAGCAACTTCCAGCTCCCGAGCGACGACCCGGCCGGCGGAATTCACATCGAGACCGACTCGACCATTCCATCGCCTGCTCGTGAGTTGCGCGTACTTGTGTTGCCTGGATACGTTTCTGAATCCGACGAACAGAACTCGGGATCGATCTCGGCACTGTCGGCTTTACGTCGTTCTTCAATGGTGTCGAGGTTGGACGTGAGCACACCTTTTATAGTTTCAAGACAATCCACAGAGCCGCTGACTGTTTGCAGCGCTCTCTAGCTCGAACCTGACGCTGGCACCCATGTCCACGACGACGACGCATTTGAGCGGCCGTATCCTCCCACAGAGCGGATCCGATCTGGACACGATGGGCGTCTTGTTCAGCAACTTCCTGCGGGCCAGAACCAAACGCTGACTGTCCAGGGCGACTCCGTGCAGCCCACCGGCTCCAGCAGCCCCGTGACATGGCTGAGCGCCGCCTTTAAGACGCTGAAGCTGCAAGTGACGCTCCTGGACAGGTCTTCACCGTCATCCAGTCAATCGCGCTCGACGAGCTGGAGATCCAGCTGACTCAGCAGAGCGAGACGTTCGCGCCGCTGACGTCGTCCAAATACACTCTCGCACAGTACAAGAATCCGTTCGGATTCTCGCTGCAGGTCGTTGCGGCTGGACAAGACATCACAATCTCTGACCTGGGACTTCCCATCGCGACACTGTCGATCCCGATGATGCCGGCGTTGGGGGTGTTTCCACAGGCAATGTCGCGGACCTGGTCCTCACGTTCCAGGACATCCCGCTCGTGGCGGTGGACCAGTCCCTGTTTGAGCTGCTGTTTGCCACGGTCACGTTGCTGCCTGTGGGCACCTTTGCGCTGTCTGGATCGGCGAATGTGAGCGCGCAGACCCCATCGGGGCTGTCCCCATCAGCGGCATTCCGTTCAACGTCGATTCGGACCTGACCGGTGAGTGTGCTTGGGTGTTTTTCCTGTGGGACACTTTGATTCTGAATGGATGGGTTAGGTATCAACATGTTTGGCGGAACTGCGTCGTTGAGTAACGTGACGGTGTCTGGCAGCGGAGGGAACGGCGGCAACGAGTTTATTGTGGCTCCCTGCAGACCGGCCTGGAAAACCCGTCGAATGTGTCCCTCGACACAGTGGGCATTTCTCTGCCTGTGATCTACCAGGGCACAGCCATTGGGCGGGCGGCCATCAATGTGCGTCGCGCGTACTCTGAATGTTGTTGTCTCTGCGACTGACAACTACTCCTCCTGCAGGAATTCAACCTCGTTCCTGGCAACAACACATTTGCGACCGAGTTCCACTACGAGCCAGCCGACTCGAACGACACCGTTGCACAAGGCTTCTTGACATCCTTCATCCAAGGGAGCGGCCAGCTGCCGCTGACTGTCCAGGGCGATCTGAACAGCAGTCCATTTGCATCGCTGAACCCGACGCTCTCGAGCGTCACGCTTGAAACAGCGCTCCAAGGTTTGAACCAGCCGAACCTTATCACAGCAATCAACGTATCGATCACTCTCGACTCCTTGGTCACCAATATTGTCTCGATCGACTTTGATGTCAGTGCCTAGTGCATCTCGCTGCATCATATTTCTAAACGCAGACTTTCTAGATGCAAAACCCTCTAGACACGGATCTGATAGTGCAGTATGTGCAGTCCGACTCCGGGGTCAACGGCACGACCTACGCCTTCTTCTCGACTCCGATCCAGGGCTTCACTGTCCCTGCCCGCGGAACAGCCAATTCGGGCACAATTCAGAACGTTCTACTCACCCAGGGCGCGATCGCGGCCCTCAACATCATCCCGCTGCAGGTCCTCGACGTGTTTGCCGCGGCGACGGTGCAGGTCGGGGAGGGTGGCTATGTCATTCCCTGGCTGCAGCTCGTCCAGACGTCCGTTCCCACGACGTACAACCTCGATTTGACCGGGGCTGCACTCCAGGGCGCCGTCGTTCCATCTCAGCAGCTAGTGCTTCAGCGTCGGCGGCAGCTTCGTCGGCGGCGTTGGTATCGGCATCGGCATCGGCGTCGACATTGGCGTCGGCATCGGCGTTGGCCTCATCTTTGGCTTCGTCATTGGCGTCAGCATCGGCCGCTACATCTTCACCTTCAATTCACGTTTCTGCTGCCTCTTCCGTCGCCGTCATTCCTTCTGTCGCACCGTCCTCTATCACAGCGGAGGCAACCAAGTCAGCATCAGCGGCTCCCGTGATCACATCAGCGATCGCATCAGCTGCCAACACGCCAGCACCGGCACCAGTGCCTGCGCCTGCGCCTGTGACCTCCAGCCCGTTGCCAGTTGCGTCGTCAGCTGCAGCTCCGGCGCCGTCACCAAAGTCGGCCGATGTCGTGGCCCCCTCTTCGGCCGGAGTACCCCTAAATACCCCTTCTGCTGCAGCGAGCACTCCTTCCGTCTCCGCTTAAATTCTTGTAGTGTCTCACGGACCTAGCGGTTGTCGCATTGTTGTCGTTATCCTTATCATGAACTATGATTGTTGTTTCCATGTTATTATAAAGTACGGATAGTCTCAAGCTGGGGGCAGGAATGCTGCCCAGAGCAAGGTCGAGAGGCCACCCCAGATCACGCTCCAGGTGACCCAGGCTCGGCCCCAGCGGGGATGTTCAACAACAAGCCATGCGGCAGCCCAGTAAGTGATCGGCATCGACGCGGCTAGGCGCAGCACAATCTGAGTGTGCGATGCGAAGGCCAGAATCAGACACATAATCAGCCCGTGAATCGCATGCGGCGCAAGCGACGCCTGCGAGAACAACGACCTCGTTTTGCCCGAGAAGAGTGTGTGCAGACTGAACACGGAAATGGCGAGTAAAGGCGGCAGAGCGATGATCATGTTCGGAAGCTGTTCGAGAGTCCAGTAGCGCAGAAACCCGACGTTCCAGTACTTGTGCTGGACGTAGGAGTAGATCATAGGCACTCGTCGCGTACACCATTCAGCCGGTGGTGGAGCTGAGCAGAAGGCCGTGTATGCAGCGAGATTGTGGGTGATGAAGGGGATCAGCGGGAGAGCAGCCAGGGGGACGCATTTGAGGACCGAGAACCAGACGAGCTAGCGGACGGCGTGAATTGATGCTGGGGGAAAGCAGACAGGTGCAGTACCGATTTGTAGGTCAGAACGGGCGCGGCGACGAGGTCCCAGATGATGAACCCGCTCAGCAGGAACCCATTCGATCGGAAGCATGCCGCCAGTGTGAACAGCAGCGCAGCACCGAGGTACTGTGCCCGGGCACAGCACAGCATGCCTTTGTAGGACAGATACGTGACGAACGGCTCGGAGTACGGTGCGAGGAAGAGCGTCGTGGGGCTGCTCGGCAGCAGTGACAGCAAAGTAGCCAGCTTCGCCAGGGACGGCAGCCGCAGGTGGTGCAGCGACAGAGCGTACATCGTCGCCGACATGTCGTACGCCAGCACAAGCGAGACGATAGTCGGCGCGAGCACGGAGGTCGGGAGGATGGAGAGCATCACGGCTGGGCCGGGGAGGAACGCCCATTCGTGCTCGTAGACATATCCTTCGCGCGCGATATGCAGGAAATGCAGCGCGTCCCAGCGGAGGAGGGGATGAGACGAGGCCGCGTCGAATGAAGAGAACAGAGGCTTCAGAGAGAGGATTGCGGCTGGGAGCAGCCGGGACAGGAACGTCGCGCAAACGAGAGTTCGGTCCATGAGACGCGCCGTCACGCAGGTCGTGACGGACTTGTGCTGACTGCAAATTACTACCACCACCCTTTCGAAAAGCATCCCCGATGACGACAACGCGACCTATCGTATTCATGGACATCAACATTGGAGAGACGCCTGCCGGTCGGCTCAAGATGGAACTGTTTAGCGATGTCGTCCCCAAGTGAGAGATCTCTGTGGGCGTGCGGGGAGCATCTTAGACCTGATCAGTCGGTAGGACCGCGGAGAACTTCCGCCAACTGTGTACGGGGGAGTACCGGTTCGCCAGCATTCTTTGTACATGCTATCAAATCATAACCATATACACGATGTAGAGTGAATTCTCGTCCTCAAGGATACAAAAATGCAACCTTCCATCGGTGCGCGTCTTTCGACGGTTTTCCGTGTGCGTTCACCTGACCTTCTCGTGTAGAGTGTGCGTGTGTTATTGAAGCTCTGGCGCGCTGATCTCATGCCATCGTGCAGTGTGCCCAATTTCATGTGCCAGGGTTTGTTTCCAACTTTCTCCTTGCGCATCGGGCTCAGCATCTCCTAGGTGGCGACTTTCTGAAAGGCGACGGCACTGGAAGCTTTTCGATATACGGAGATAAGTTTCCCGTCCGTGCAGTCTCTCTTCCCTCGTAAATACGACCAATGTCATCACAGGATGAGGGTTTCTCAGAGAAGCACGTTGGTCCGGGACTGCTATCAATGGCGCGTCCACCGCTCATATCCGACTGCTTTGCCACTAATTATGCATGCAGGCCAATTCGGGACCCAACACCAATGGATGCCAGGTAGCGGTGTCCCTCCTTTGCTCGTACCTTCCACCCTAATAGCACGGCAGTTCTTCATCACCACCGCCAAGTGCGACTTTCTCGACGGGAAGCACGTCGTATTCGGCAAGGTGATTGACGGCATGCTTACCCTGCGGAAAATCGAGAACGTGCAGACGGGGCCCAACAACAGGCCGAAATTGGTGGTGAAGATCACTGGTACGTGCGATGCTTCACTTATGTACGTGCACTGAAGAATGACGACCAGAGTGTGGAGAGATGTAGTTCATTTGACTGCATTGTTGTACTACCACATCGAAGTCATGGGCCGAAAGTCACTCCAGGGATTTTGCGTCGAATCCTCCATTCGTGGCTGGTCCTTTGAGTGATGAGATCCACCGGCGCCAATCGCTCCGTTCATCACATCCGATTTCTCGTGATCGACGAGATTCACTGCCACAGGTCCCCTATGTATATTTCAGGGGGCTCGATGTCTCCTCCGATCCTCAGACTCTGGTGGAACGGGCTCTGAACTCTCCGGGAGGCTCCTCCACATCCTTTCTACATCCTTTCGGACACCTTTGTCGGCGGCAGCTTGACTCAACTTTTCGAAGACCTTGCGTATAACTGGACGAGGTTGCAGACGTTGAGACGGACATATAGGTGGATCTATGCGGTCCAACTCCTCTGCTTCGGTGGTTGCGATATTCGCAAAGGATAGGACCAGAATTTCTGGATACCCTCCACGTTCGGTGTCGAGCATCTTCCACTTACCATGATGCGAAGTGTGAAACATCTCGCCAACTACGGTCTTTAACGAGAGCTTTGATTTGATGAGGACTAATGAGCGTTCTTTGTGCTCTTCCAGGCCGAAGCGAAAGATGAAGCTGAGTTGTGCAAAAGTCTTGCTACAATGCACCGCATCCCCGATCTTCGAGTTCAGTCCTATTTATCACAATCAATACGCTTTGATTCTTTATTTTCAGAGAATAAGGCAGCTGTGAGAGAGAAATAGCAAGCGGAGGGAAGAAGTTGGGAGCGAGGGACAAAACCGTAGCCACCAATTATTTCACGTGACTCGATTATCGTGACCACGTGGTCGTGACCATCCTGAACTTGAACTCAGACTCGACTCTAGACCGTCAATCCCGTTTGCAACATGAGTTCGGAAGAATTATCGACGATGATCAGTTCTCTGTCAGAACTGCACACCTCCCTGCAGAAACTACGAAACGTGCCACCTTCGTTACGCAAGGCTGGATTCCCTTACACAACAATATCTATCAGAGACGACTTTCAGAATCTGAAGGACCTTGCAGAGTCGATCCGATCCGAGCCTATACAGGAAGCCCTGTTAAATGCGGCAAATAGTGAAAAAGCCGACAGTTCTGATCTTAGTCGGAACGGGAGACGCGACATCCGCAAACGCAGGTAGGCACCTCTGGTCGAAGCACATTGCCCATGGCTCAACTCGATTCTCATGCAGACGACTACCTTCCCCCGAGTCTCCCCAACCATTCATCCCGCTCGAGAAGCGCGGGGGCTCGCTATTCCCTCACACCCACGATGACCCACCTGCACTTCGCGCCGATGAACTGGTAGACTTCATTCGGGAGTGCAATCGGACGCGACCGTGCAAGATGCACATTTGGTCTCGGACACAAAATTCCACAGGGCAGATTTCGGACCCTGTCATTGTCCGCCTCATCATTCAGGACGTCCTGGTGTCGTACATTACCGCTACACATTCGGGCAGTGGATCGGTGCTGGTGGCGGAGAGCGTGAGCGCGTTCGGACCTCGAGAGAAGGTAAGAGATGTCGATGTGGATCATCCGGTGGACTAACGAGCACACGCCCCAGACCCATCCTCATTCGCAGTCAAAATATGCCGTGTATCAGCATGTTACCCAGCAAATTGCTCGAATGCTTCAATCGCAGCCGCGTGTGTCGTTTCAGAGCCTGATCGTAAGTTGTCAACCCCTCGTTTTCGGCGATTGATTCAATTGTGGGCAGTCGCTATTGTGCGAGTACCGAACGCTTTTTATCTCGCAGTGCACCAATTGCGAACGAGTCCTTTCTCCGGAAGGCCATTTCCCGCCCGTTGTTCGCATCTGGATGGAGCCCGAAAAAGAGCAGGACACTGGAAGATGGGCTCCCAGGCATATATCCTGTCCACAATCGTAGTCACAGTTCCGATCAGTGTTTCTTTCATCACATTTGTCTTGGTCCTCGGACTACTGCTCGATCAACAATTGAAACGTTCGCTAGCTGCCGTACATCCTGTGTCCCTCTGTCGTTCTTAATAGAACACGCTAAGTTTACCCAGAGATAACGAACTCATCACATTTAGCCTTTTCGACGAGGTCCAAGCGTGCGATATCAGTAGAGCAGGTCCGGATGATGTTGTTTGTGCATGTGCCTGGCTCCGTTTCCCGCTGCTCAGGGGTCCTGGCCCGATCACCACCACGGAATGTAAATATATGGGTCAGCTACCTGGGCTATTAGCTTGCTTTATTCCAACTCTGCACCCTATTCTGCGTGGCATCTAGCCCGCCAGCCCGTCGTAGGTCCTGCCCGCTCTTGTGAACTAATTCCCGCCGTCTGACGCCTCGAGTCTAATCTAGTTTTACGCGTTCACCTGTAACCCCGCACGCGTCATGGATAGTGGCTCCAGCCGTTCTCCTAGCCCAAGTGCGGCTCTCAACACTCAGCCCCCCATGCTCGAGGTCGTCGACTACAATCCCAACGAAGGCGAGGAGGGCGCGCCCATCACTGCCCGTATCCGCTTCCACAGCGATTCCACAGAGCCGATCCACGTCCGTCTGGTGGTCGGCAACAAGGCAGTGTCCACCGAGGTCCGCGAACTGGATGGAGGGGAAGACGACGGCATGTGGCTGTTGGAAGCGGCGGCACCAGCCATCGTGCACGTTTCGACCAACTCGCCCGGCGAGCCCAAGGTCGCCATTGTGGTCCAAGCGTTGGACTCCAACAACTTCATCCTCGCCTCTTCCCCCGTCGGCTCGTTCACGTACTGGGACGGCGGGTCGCCCATGGGGACTAAGCTGCCGTTGGGTCGACCGCGAGCAGCGACCATGCCCAGCCGGTACTACGACTCGATGCCCTCGCCCTCATTCTCTGACCGGAACGCCCGCAATAAACGACAGCGCAGACGTCAATCCAAGGACTCGTACAAGAGCATCGTCAAGGAGCATTCGCTGATGCGCACTCGGCATGACATTGACGACAGCTTGTACGCACATGTTCCTGTTCTGGAGATCACCACGCCCTTGGAGTCAATCTGCAAAGACTGGGACCCGGCTGAACTGGAGGCTTCTCGACGGCTCGTGCGGTTCCATAAGATTCAAGATGGATCGCGCGTTATCCTCTCGTGCGAGCCGATCTCGCTGGCGGAATGGACAGAGTCCGACAACGTGGTGTCCTGCATCTATCGCGAAGAAACAGATGTCTGCTATGTCACCTCGGTCGATATAATCTTCCTCCTCGAACGGCTTACGAACGACGAATTCCCTGTGGAAGAAAAGAACCGTATCCGGCGCAACCTTGAAGGTTTGAAGCCCACGACTGTTTCAAAACACAAGTCCGGATCCGAGAGGTTCTTCCAGCGGATCATGGACTTTCCGGATCCCAAGCCTCGCAATATTGAGAAAGACCTGAAAGTGTTTGAATGGACCCAGCTGGGTCAAGCATTGGAGAAGATTCTCTCGAAATATGTCAGTCCGTTTCCTAAGAGCGCGAGTTCCGAAGTCTGACGAGAGCTGCAGTCGATCTACACACTATCGCCCACAGATTCGACAGCCTCGTTGCCCGAGGAGAGCTGCGAGCCGAATTTCGTGATGGACCGGGAGGCGTCCTATGAGAAGCCACTTCCCGACTCGCTGCTTTTCTCGCAACACTTCGACGAGTCCCGCTCGCCGCGGACAGTGTCGCTTTTTGACATGAAGCCCGAGAGCGAGTCGAGTTCTGGGAGTTGGACGTCCAACCATCCGTACCGGTATGATCCTGACTTCGTCGAGTACGAAGACTACCTGCACGAGGATGGTGTGATGGCATACTAGGATTTCTTTTTTTCTGTATATCTTGTTTGAGGATTTCTTCATGTACAAACTATGGAATTACGTGCGGCATTACAATGGGTTACACTATTGAACAATATCCGGTGTCCTAAATGAGAGAAATGCTACGACGTGGTATTTCCTCGCCGACCGAAATTGAGGCTGCCGAAGCGGGAAAAGCGGCCCTTGAGAGATCCGAAGGAAGTGAAGCTTTTGGACGTGGCCACGGAAGCGCCAGACATCTTGGCACCACCGACCACGTGGACGCCGTTGCCTACGTTGACAAACGACTCGTGCGGGGATTCGGCCGACAGCGAGTCGCTGCCGCCAATGTCACCTGGTGCGGACGACACAGCGTTGATCCCGTGACGCGTCAGGTGGGCGAGATGACGCTGGAGCGGAGTCTGTCTCGGCGGGGGCTCCGGGGGGCTTACTGGCGATCTGGGTGACAAGGGCGGAGGCGAGGTGGCGAGGGTCTGCCCGAGTTGGAGAGGGGGAATGAAGAACGGAAGCCGCGGCCGCTGCGTTGAGACGGTTGACGTCATGCTCTGCTTCACTGACTGCTCGTAGCGCTCAGGAGCAGGCGAGATCGGTTCTGCGTCGAGCCCCAATCTGCGGATCTCTTCCCGGAAATTCTTCTTGAAGAACTTCTCGAGGGTCTCATGGAACGGCACGAATTCTGGCGGGCATAGCTGTCCGTGCAACCGCATGCACAGATCGATCATGAGCACCTGCTCGTCGATGGCGGCCCGCAGCTTCTCGACGACTTCCACCCGATCAGGGTTGCGGCTGATGTATTCTGGGTCGAAGAAAGTGAGTCTGTATGAGGAGATGCCGGTGTTAACCGGGGCATCGACAGCACTGTTCAGCGACATGGCCAGAGCATTCGTCGACACCGGTTGGGCAGTCTTCGCCAGCGCCTGATACTTGATGTGCAGCGCATTCAACTCCTTCGTCTTGCTCTCCACTTCCGTCAGCGCGTTTTCTACCGGAGAAATCTCGATGATGTCGGCCCCGACGACTTCTGACCGACGCAAGACGGTGGGGAATTCTTCTTCGGTCGTCAAATATGTCTTTTCGACCCAGATCTCTTCCGTCCCCATCCTCGTGATCTTTTTCACTTGCCGGGACGAGCTGAACAGACTGATCGCACTGGCAACAAGGAAAAGGATCAGGTCACGTGGCAAGATTGGAGCCGAAATGACACGGACCTGTGCTCGTAGTACGTTCGGACGGGGATCGGCACATCGGGATTTGTGAAGATGGGCTGAGTTCGGTCGGGTTCTGGTGTGACAGCTGTGCACTGGATAAATTGATCGCTCCCGTATCGGATGTCGACGGGTGGGTCGCCCGGTGTCTTGAGCAGCTGTGCACCCGGATGCTTGCTCAACATCCGTTCGCAGAATGCCCCAAACTTCTCCCATTCATAGCCCCGGTACTGGAGGAAACGATCAGCGGAAGCACAGCCATGGAGTACCAATCTCCTCACAATAAAGCGCTTGTCGCGGATGGCCGCAGGGAAGTTGCCATAGAATGTGACACGGTAGTAGTCGGGATAATAGCGCTGGTCAGTGACAATGTGCTCAAGCAGAGCAGCTTCGTGCCGCAGGATCTCAGATAGCCGCGCGCTGGAAACAATCGTCAATAGTGTGCTGGAAACGGACCAGGGTGACTGACTAATTGAAAGTGACCTCAGAATGTTGGAACGCAAGCTCCTTGCAGATGCTGATCGCCCTTTCCCAAGCCTTTCCTTTGCCTAAAGAAACGGTGATTCAGCTTGGGCCAAAGCAGGCCCCAAAATGGACAACGACTGACCCAAATAGTCCAGGATCAGCAAGCACAGGGTTTCCTTGCGATGGAATTGAGACTGTTGGGGTAAGCTCAAATCATCCATCGGCCCAAGGAAGGTGTTCAGATCCCATTCGTGCAGATCAGAGTGCAGCTTTAGTGTCAACGCAGCCTCGACGTAGTTTTGCGATTGGAGATGCATCTTCGGACAGTGTCAGCACGAGATGATGTACGAACAGACAGGCACGCACATTGACCAGCTGATGCACATATTTGATGTAAATCTCGTCTCGTCCAAGGCGGCGAATGAAGTTCATCAGGCGAAGAGTAGCAATGACCCTGTCATCCGCATACTCGTCTCCTTCAGGAAGCGCGCGAAGACTCAGCAGCAGCTCGAGGAACAGATCCATCGAGTCCAAGAAGCCGTTTACGCGGTCCCTCAGACCTTCATCCACATCCGAGGTCTCGAACAAATGTCGGAGATGCCCGATGAAAAAAGCACGGGAAATATCATCCCCTTTGCTGTCAGACATGAACAGCGAGTCCAGGCGCGTGAGGAGCTCGTGCTCGATGTCATCGAAGTTCTGCGACTGGTGGTACTCGGAGACTATCATGCTGAACAACATCTGGACCGCATTGATACGGAGCAAATCACGGTGACTGAGGCATAGGTTGACCACTTGCCCCACAAGTGGATGCAAATAGATTTGATAGCCCTGTGAAACGAAAGCGCTGTGAGACTGGATGCTCTCGAGAGCGATGGATACTTACCCCGTAGCGGATAGGCGATTCCCCGTTCGTTGTCGGGTGGTCCGCCCAGCCCAAGGCTTGCCAGAGTGTTAACAAAATGGTAGCACCATCACCGCGAATGTCTCCAGCAAGCCGCCAAACAGCGCGACACTTTTGCGGACTGAACTCTTCGATCACCAGCTGGTCAGACGACAAGAGCTTGAGGAACATGGAAAAGCAATCTCGCCAGAGCGAAGTATTGAATTGCTGCTGATCTTGTTTCGGGGGAATGAACTCCTTTTCCAGGATTGTGGCGATGGGTTCCATGATCCTAATCAACACTTTGTGCGCCAAAACATTGATGTTGAGCCAGGTCTTGGGGAAGGCATCGTTGTCCAGAATGGATGTCGCCACCTTGAAGAGCTGTGTCAACAACGCGACGAAGCGATCTTTGCCTTCGATATCGAGGCTCAGTTCCAAGAAGTTGAGGATGTGTTTGGTCGGGGATGACAGAATAAGCACCAGGAATACCGTCGCCGTCTCACCCAGAGCAGGGATGAATGTCCTATCTTCCTCGGGATTAATCACTGCGCCGAGATCATCCGGCAGCTGGGCCAAAAGGGAGAACGGGTATGATTCGGGGAATGTAACCGGCACGGAGGCTTTCAGAGGCAGGGACGATCTCGCATTCTCCATAGCTTTGCGCGACGCTGGGGATTGGAATTCGCGGTATGAATCGAGCAGTCTAGATGTCAGGTGTCAGCGACATCTTTTGCTCAAAGGCCCGCACATACCGTGGAATAAGAGGCAGCAGATTCTCGACATTATCCTGTTCCTTCCGTAGGCGGGAGCGATCTGACATGATCTCAGGGGAGACAAGATTCTGCTGCAGTTTGTCCAGCATCACTGCCACGATGGTGATGCACAGCCGGATGCTCTCGAGCCAGCTGACTCGTGCGGCGTCTTTAGCAGCGTCAGATTCGTTCGGCTGGTACTCGTCATATCTTCCAAAGTGCGGCTTTATCCAGATTACAACCGCTTCCACCAGCAAGGGGCGCGACTCCGGATTGTCGAACAAGAAGCCTTTGACGATTTGCAAATACATGATCAGCTTCCAGATCACGATCTTGCCCTTTCCCACGATCACTGCGTTCGCAAAACTGGTCGCAATAGAGACCAGCTCAACTGTCGAGAAGAATTTGGCGAGCTCAGGGAGGATCGACGTGAAGTGCTGCAGTGCAATTGTCTGCGTCCCAATGATGGCAGGTGGTGTCGACGCCGCCATCATCCGCGTAACTTCAGCAAGATGTGCACGCAGTTCCCGCTTGAAGGTGTTCTCGAGGTGTTCCGCGGTCGCACCTCCACCCATCCCCAGTTCTTTCGCCTTCTGGATTTCTCGGGACCGAGCGATGAACTTGAAGATGTAGTGCCACACCTTCAGCGCCGCACGCAGCGGCGATGCACTTTCCGTGGCTGTTGGATTGGTCACAAGACGTGTCATGGAGTGGATGATGTGAGAAGAGGCAGCCGCGCAATTGAAGTGGTTCTCGATGTACACATCAAGAACAGGCTGGAAATTGCTGAAACGGCGGTCCTGAACGATCCCGAGAACGGTCACGAGGCCATTGAACACCAGCTCGTCCATTTCACCGGACTGATTCATGGAGGAGACCAGGATGCCAAACAAGGAGTCGAAGATATCGGGAAGGAACTTGACGATCTCGCCCTCGCCGACAAACGTGAACTTGGCAAGGACCGTAGATAGCAGCTCCTTGTCCGCGATTTGATCCCAGCTGAGCAACCTGAGTAGAACCGGATTCTGCGTTAGCTTGGTGGAACACAATGAAGACCGAATGGTCAGCGTATCGCGGGACGGCTGAGCAAGTTTCTGCATCTCTGCGGGGAAAGACAACTGTTCGAACTTCTGGTTTGCTGGGAGCCAGGACGGAGCTGAGAGGTACAGCTCTATCGGGATGTGGTGAAGCTTGTCTGTGCGATACAATATCAGAGTGTGACTGCCGTCCTCGACAAACGAATGCTTGTCCGGGAACAGAGGCTGATAAGCAAACGCAAACGGCTTTTCCAGGTCTCGGAATGCTCCACGCTCCTTGATGGTTCGATTGCGGAATGTGAAGAACAGGTGCCAGTTGCTGACCCCGTGAGAGGCAATTGTATCTTCAGCAGCTCTCCAAACGTTGGCTCATTGCAACGCTGGAAAACAACCGAGTGGAACTGCGAAATGCAAGGTTCTCCGCTGCCCTGAGATATGACTCCCTCGACGAGGCCACCATGCTGGTTGCGCACTTCAACACTGACTTGTATGTTGTTGGAACTGGGTCCCATCTGCCCTCGGGCGAATTGTGCGACGCTAAGACGGCCCGATGCGGCACTGCCAATACCAAATTCACCCGCCCACAGTTTGATGTACAGCTCGTTCCGTACGTCACCAGGAAAGACGACATCCGGAAAGCCCAGTCGCAAAGTCTGCGGGGTGCCTTGGAGTAGAGACCCATTCTCGCGGACAATTGTGGTCGCATCTCCACGAAAGACCTTGATCGTCACGGCGAGTGTATCCGCCCTTCCAAATATCAGCACGGAAGAGACTTGCGCACACTCAAAACTCACCGAGCCGTCTTCTCATATTCTTTGTAATTCTTGCTGATGATATTCTGGTGCATCATCGAAAATGAATTCTCGTTGGTGGGGACGAAGATGGGCATGTGATGCTCTTTTGCTGCAGTCACGTCAATATCGTCGGTGGTCATCCGCGCCAACTGAGTCAGCTCTAGCACAGCACAGCCAACCGGACGGCGGAGAGGCACAGATGACTCGCCGGAGCCTTGCCGAAGGCTGCTGGGCATGCTGACCGCGCCATCAATATAAGACTCGGAGAGTCCTCCGCTTCGGACGATCCGGCAGACCAGAAACACAGAATCTTGAACATCGGCCAAGGCAAGATCTGTGAAGAGGGTGCGTATCCGGCCAGAGGGGTCACGAGCAAGGACACCGTTGTGACTGAGAGTTGCACAGAACTCCTCTGTGATGAATTGCCCGGAGCGCCTGTACAAAGAGAAGAATAGCTCAGAAGTTTCGCCCGGGACACAGAAAGCGGCAACAAACGCGCGCATTTCAAGGAAAACATGGAAAAACTTGGCTGTAGCACGCCGTGGGGCATCGGTCGTCCCGACGGACAACGATCGTGGCTTCTGATAGGCTGAGTCGGAGAAGAGAGCGTGGCTGGGCGAGAGTACAACCGAGGAGCGGATAGACTGTCGGATATTGTCCGAGTTCCTAGTGTTCAAGTAGGCGAGAGACGTCTGCATCGAATACATCCGGATCGCGCTGAGCCAACTGCGGGCATCAATCTCGCCTTCGACATCCACAGAGACGAGAGATCCCCACGTCGGATGTCGCACAATGACATCGAGACCCTGGACAACATTCCCTGCCACCAAACGCGTCACACAATCCCTTCGCATATTCACGCTTTCCTCCTCGTTCAGAGTTTGCGCAAGCAACTGTCGCCGACCCAGATGGAGAGCTTCAATGTGGTCCCGTACGATGCGAAAGAGAGCATAGTCCCGTCGAGCAAGGTACTGGAACATGAAAGAGTGCCATTCACGTAAAGCCGCCGCGATCTCGTCTATAATAGGCTGAGCAGCCCCAGATGCTGTGTCGTCGCCTGACTTGAGAGATGGTCGTGGAGGAAGAGGTTTGAGTACTTGTGAGTCGGCGGGAGAGGACGAACGGAGAGAAGCCGAGTTGAGGCTCGCAGGGTATACTGGCATTCCCCCCGAACGCAAAGATCTGGTGAAATCTGGAAGCGGCCCGGTCCGAAAAGATCTCCTAGACGCCGATAAATCTTGCTCCTCATCATCTCCCCTGACACTGCCGACGACTGATCCAGGCCCCGGCCTACTGGTCCAATGGACGAATGAGCTGCCGGGGCTTGCGGTCCCATGTGAGGCGTTGCCCGACGCCCATCCATTGGTGGACGACACATAGCCATTGACTGCGCCATTTATAGTTGTCGCAAGGTCAGGTAGACGTCCTTCAGCGTCCGCAAATTCATCGCGGACAAAGATGTGCGAAGCAGGAAAGATCCCAATAAAGACTTGATACGGCTCTTCGGTCTTGGGAGGGGGCTTTACGACAGAGGAGGACGGGTCAGAGGCCAAAGCCCAGGTGACAGGTGGACGGCGAGTGGTGCAGACGACATAGCTGTCAGATGTGAAAACCAAGAAGAGAGCGACGACTATGGACGCACCCTCTGTACCAGATCCCCTCTACCTCCTTGCCTTTCGGTGTGTACTTTTCAAAAGCATAAATTTCATCTCCAACCTCGAGGGGCACGACGTCGCGATGCGGTATGTTATCCTCGGTCGACGATTCGGTGACTGTCGAGAGCCTATTCCGGGCGGAAAAACGAGCGTGACGAGAGGGTGATAGAGGGTGGACGGCGTAGCCGTAGACAATCAAGGGTAATGGCTCCCACATAGATATTCAGGGACGAATAGTCGATCCTTGCCGCGTATCTGGTGTAGTACGCGGCAAGAACGCGAGAGTTAGACTAAGATATGGCTCGAAGTAACGGCCTTCAAAATCGTCACGTGGCTCGAAACAATTCACCACAAACCGTCGCGTTCACTGCTTGAATCTACTTTAGTCGCGACCGGAGCAAACCTACCGGGAACTATGCAATCTCTCGATCGACTCATGAGCAATATTCAGGCCACCCGCGCCGCTGCATCCGCTGTCGCTCCTCCGACCCCTTTCGCAACAGCTGTCCTGAACACATCTCTCGGCGATCTTATTCGCGACATCGACAGCGCAGAATTAGGGCTCTTCACACCCGAACTGAAGCGCGTCGAATTCCACAGACCGGCTCCGCGTCGAAAGCAGGATCCCGAAATATACGCGCAGGCTGCGTTGACATATATCACCCGCTATGCCGTTGTCAGGCCAATGCCCCGCGCTCAGGCCCAAGCCACATCTCTCATCGAACAGCTCGAGGAAATTCGGGATAGAATACGAGATCTCAACGACATGCTAGAGTCAGGCCAGCTATCTGAGATCAAACCACTCGCAGATCAGGAGGAGGAGCGGGTCCATCAACTGCAGGTGAAACTGGAGAACTTGAAGCAGCGCGTGAGACGGATTGTCTTGTTCTCTGCATCAGATCGACTGAAGTCCTCAGAAAGCCGCCGCTACAGCACGTGCTCGGTCAATGCGACCGAAAACACCGGATGCCCGATTGGAATCCAGCCAGTATGGGCAAACTCCTCGAACACCAGCCCTGGGTGATGAGCTCGACGAACCCTTCCGAACGCCGGCTCGAACGCTTCGCTTCACGGAGAATCTCATGGAGGAAGAGGTCGATTTTGGCGACATCACGGTGTCCTCTCCCACAATACCCTCTCGCACCGCCGCACAGTTGCAAGAGGACGAGGACGAACAAGTTGAGGAGGAGGAGGAAGTCAGCGAGGAACTTACACAAGAGGCCTCACTTGCCGATGAGTCCACCTTCCAGGAAGTGACGATAGAGGACCCCGTCCCGATCGAAGATCTTCCACCCATACCAGAACCTGTTGCAGAAACACCTCGGAAGAATAAACTGCGCATAAATCCCGAAGTAGAACGGATCGTAGGCAAGATCTGGATGGCGGCCGGGGATCTCATCATGCCAGGACACTCCTACGATACGTCCGGGACGGGAACAGGACCGAAACCGCCACGAGCCAAGGAAACCATGTTAGTATCATTCTTTCGCTAGGTTCCTGGAGGTGCTCATGGAATTCCCACAGAACGTATCTTCAAGAGATCTCTTCTCTCACAGCGGCCCCAGCATCCCCGTCAACCACCATCTCCGACTCTGCGACAGGAGGCGGAGCATCAAGTGGTCCTACAGTGCAACAGATTCTGACGGCGCATCTCTTGTTTGTGTTGCTGAGCAGCGGGCCTCCATTCTCAATGCCCTTGAATCACGTGAAAGAACTACTTGCAACGAAGGGCAGTGCCAGTGGCGGCGCATCTCAGAACACAACCCGTATTCTTTTCGGTTGCGTTGCAAAGCGCTTGGTCAAGATTGAACGAGGTGGCGGCGAGCAGACAGTGAAATTTGACGTTTGATATTTGAGGTATTAGGGTATTGGAAAATGCAGCGGGAATACAAAATGCAACAAACAGAAGATAACATGAGACTAGAATAAATATGCAGCAGGGACGACACCCTCACGCCCCGTCTTGACATCTCGAGCATACCACCACCTGAAGTCACGTGAGAAGGAGAGTGGGAAACCAAAGAAACGACGGACGCAGGATCTCGATCATCCAGGATCTCTACAGCAGAGCCTGCAGATAGCGGTAGCTCGCCTTCGCCTGTTCCGTCAAACGAGTATCGGGCCTGCGCAGGTCGCGACGACTCTTCAGCCAACATACCGGCGATGGCATCTGACGGCGTCTCCGCTCGCAGATAGTTGCTTGCATCTGGCGCGAACGGATCATTGTCTGGTGTGGATGAGCGTGTCTCCGGCTGCTTGTCCTCTTTGGACGAGTAATGGCCATAAGGACCTCCGATGATCGTGGTTCGGGTGGCAGCATTGATATGCTCAAGCAGTGAAGATGGCCGGTGGTGGGTCGAATCATCGTCCTCCTCCTCGCCAGCGTCCATCTTGTTCAGCTTCTCATCGCGGCGAGAGAACAGCGTCCACAGGATACCAAGCAGCGCAAGCAGGAAGACGACACCCGCTGCGATGGCGATCGAGATCAGGATCACCACTCCAGTGGCCAAGAAATCTGTGGAAATTGAGCACTTCACCTGCTGTAGAGAGAAGGGGCACTGACGTTTCTGAGTGAAGCTGAAAGTAGCAAACGAATGGAAAAGCGAAGATACAGTCCCCGAGGAACCGGTAGGAGACGAAGAAACAATGTAAGGGAAGAAACTCTGGCCGTCATACAAGGCTGTCGACGCGTTGCCAAATGACGAATCAGCCAGCGATCCGGAAAGCATAAGCATTCTGTCGGGCTGGATGATGTTGTTACCGGCATGAGTGTCCTGGAGAGGAACCATAGTGAGTTGGGCAATCGTCGTGTTGCTGTCCAGGCCTGAGCTGATGGCAGACCACGAAGCCCCATTCCAGAACGACAAGAATGAGGAGGAGCCATCCGAAGTTCTAGACCGAGCAAATCAGCGAGATACAGCAGACAAAGAATGAGGTGCGCACCTGCCAGCCGCAAAGATGCTGCTCGAATTACCGGCATTGACTTCGACAGCAGTCACCGGGCCGGGAAGACTGGAACCGGATCCAACAGATGCCCATGAGCCATTGGAAAATGTGAATTGTGCAACATTGGCAACGGTGTTGTCCGAGAGAGCAATCGAGCCGGCAGCAACCAGGTTCCCCTCGTTGTCCTGGACAATGAGTTCAGGGATAACAAAGCGACATTCAAACGGTGGTTACTCACACCCGAGTAGGCAACAGCGGCCACCTGTCCCTGGATCCCGCTTCCGAGAGCATTCCATTGATGAGACGAGGTATCCAAACTGCAAATGGCTTGGCACCGGAGTGATCCCGCCTGCGCAAACGATCCTGCAACAATGACTGTGCTCGCCTTGGATGTGGACGCAGTGATCGATCGGACAACGACTGTCGACCCAGAGCTGGCTTGGAGCGCTTGGATCGTCGCTGTCTCCCACTTCTGGGCAGCGAGGTCATAGATGGCAAAGCCATTTGCATTCAAGCCCGAGACAGAAAACTGGCCGCCCACATACAACAGGTCGCCAACCACCAAAAGAGCACGCACAGTTCCGTTGACTGCAGCGCCATTCAGAGGAGTAGTGGCTCCCGTGTTGGGATTGTACAGCGCAACGCCTTGCGATTCCGTCGTTGATCCAGATCCGACAAACGAGAAATTGCCTCCGATGATCACAACCTGAGCCGAGGAAGAGGTATTCGTCCAGAAAGCACCAGCAAGGACGGCCGGAGCCGGAGCTGGAAGCTCTGCAGGTAGCGAGGCCAACTGACTTGCGGACTGCCGAGAGAACAGCGACCGTAACGTCACGTGCCAGGAGGCGACATGGGAAGCATGCAGAGATCGCTTGCGAGCAGAGGTAGTCGTGGGCGCAGGTGATACATCAGCAGCCAGGGCCACGCCCAAGGGACTGACGACCGGAACATCGCTAGGGCCGTTGTGGAGCATAACCATGCCAGAAGCACCGAAGGCCTGCGAAGCAACTACATTGCCAGCGACGAACTGCCCGGCGGCAGTTCCGTTCGACACGAGCGACATCTTCCCTACAACAAAACCACCCGCATCGGCCCATTGCGCAGACGTTGTATTCCACACGGCGAATCCAGACGCATCGGCACCTGCAGCACCGGTGGGGCTCAACAGAGTCGTGAACGTTCCGGCGACCTGAAGCTGGTCTCCGACCTTGCTCATGCTCAGCACTTCGCCGTTCACGCCTCCAGACAGCGCAGACCATGCCTTGGACTGTACGTTATACAGTGCGATACTGCTCATCTTCTTGTCGAGGCAGACTTCGTGTCGGTGAACGACCCGCCAACGAATAGGTCGTCTCCGTCGAGCAGGAGGCACGTCACAGGACCATTCAACCCGCTGTTGCTCAACGCGACCAGGTTGCCACTCTGGAACAATATGATAGATGAAGAGCCCGACGCGCTGCCCGAAGACAGGGTAAAGTTGCCAGCGAGGAATATGCCCGACGGGTGGTGTGCCACAGTAGTAATCGCTGTAGTCGACGAATTGGCCCCTCCAAGAGCGCTCAACAGATCGAAGCCGACAGCATCCAGAGCGGTCTGAGACGAATTAGTCAGCGTCGCAGTTCCGTCGACGCTATTGGTCTGCGTCAAAGGCCATTCGAAAAAGCCAAACGAGGATCGGGAGGCGGTTGAATTGGCAGTGATTGTGTGCGCACTTCCATTGGTCGAGTTCGATACCGAATCGAGAACCAATTCGATCTGGCCAGCAACCATTTCCCATTTCCCATTCTGACCGTTGCCGGCCGGATGATCATCGAGAGTCATGGTCACAGAGGTGACGAAATTGGGCGCCGAGGGAGAGATAGGTCCACTGTAGATGAGCGTAGTTGCGTCATCCTGGTTCTGCTGGGAAATGGTCGTGACCCAAGGATTGAGGTTGTTGCCGGGGAAGACTGTGACTTTGACAGAAGTCCGAGCGCTACAGTCCTGTAGATTGTTGCAGCCGGGAACGAGCATATTCATCGTGTAGACTCCCGTCGCAGAAACATACGGTTGCCATGTGAAACTAGGTCCATTCGCAGCCGAAGTGCCGACATTGGCGGACGCCACCAGAACTGTTTGCTCAGTGCCGGAGATGGCAGTTGGTGCCTTCTTGGGTGACCAGGAGCCAGTGAAGCTGGTGTTCGATGCACCAGGTGCAAAACAAGAGGGTCCGTTGCTACTTTGAACAGATGATGCGAATGCCCCTGACGACAACAGCTGAAGGATGTGCAGCCCTGGGCCAGCACCCGTAAATCCTGTCAACTGAATCACGACACCAGTCACAGCTTTGGGTCCATTGAATAAGAAGTCCTGATATAGCACGGATGAATCAGTGCTCAAGGGGCAGGGATTGGTGCAGGTCTGGTTCTGCCCGGTGATCGGGTCAACATAGGTCAAAGTTTGCACGGTATTGTCGGGGATAGTCGTTACACTGCACGGCATTGAGACGACGGGCCTAAAAGAAGAACAGGGTATGCCACTCACAAGAAACCTGTTGTTCCGTGGTTGGGTTGAAACGTATTGCCCAGACGCACTCCGCTCGCTGACTGAAAGTGTAGCGTATTGAGGGATATAACAGAGGTGGTCCCATCCGCTCCGAACCAGCTGTGCCCCGGTCCATCATCCTTGTCGGGGCAAAGGATGTTGGATATGTTCCCGAACGACGATGAGTCCGCCGTGGGCTGCAGAACATCGGAAGGGGACAAGGGTACAGGGACGAGGGACGATGAAAATGGCGATGCACCAGGAGAGAACGGAACATTGGGATTGTTGGTCCCATTCAAGATCGAAGTGCTTCCGGCGAAAGATGCAATGAAGGATCCGGCAAAGAAGAGGCTGCTATCGGAGGAATTGGTCGTAATGGATAAAACACGACCCGCGGCACCGCCTAGCCCCTTGAAAGGCGGAGCCGACCAGGTGGCCGCCTTAGGATCCCAGACCGCGACTGACGCGCCAGGGGAGGTAAAACTACCTCCTACCCAAAGCTTATCGTCTTTTGTGTCACAGAACACAGCATCAATCTCGCCATTAGGCCCGTTCGATCCTAGAGCTGCGAACGTGTTCGAAGAGGCCGTGTAAGATGCGATATTGGAGGTCGAAGTGCTTCCGATGGATGAAAATACCCCTGCAGCATAGAAGACATCACCAAGAGTGCAGCCCGCCAAGATGCGACCGCCAGGATTCGTTGACGCGAGACGTTCAAGGGAGCCGTTCGAAGCGCGAGTGAGAAGCGTCGCGGTTGCTGGGTCGAATGCGACGGATGAGTTTTGGAAGAGATTGAGACCAGCAAATGCTCCCGCCAGGCCGACTTTGCCCATACGGTCAAAGTCGACAAGGGGTAGCGAGGCATGAACAAAAGAAGGGAGGAGCAGAAAGAGAGGCAGCACCATCTCGCGGTGAAGGGCGTGGGGGACAAGACGTGCTCAATGGCAACTAACGTTTTGCGATCAACAAACACTAACACGTGAAGGAAATGATCCTAATTATTGAATTTGTCTCCGAGACACAATTCCTCAAACTCATAGGTATTGGTATCCGCCTTGAACTTCCAATTGGTATTCTATGAGAATCCTCTACTCGAGTGACCCAGAAAGTGGCTTTTCCTTCTTCCAGGCTGACTTGACGCCAACGAAGTCATGGTAGGGCGAGGCTTGATTAAAATCCCTGTAAGTTGGTTGAGATAAATCACGGGCACGACCGGAGCACATACTCGACACCGCGGGGTCGATAGACGGGAGTTCGGGTGGCCGAACGCACAAGGCTACGGTGCAAGACGTTGTCTGATTCCAAAGCAGCGCGAGTGGTTGCTATTTCAAGAGAGGCGTCCTGCCCAGTGATCCAAGACTCATTGTTATCAGCGGGAGAGCCCAAGTATTCGTAGAAGATGACACCGGCTACTGCAGTTGCGAGGGTCTTGCGCCAGATGGGTGCACTGAAACCTGTGCTGCCCTGAATGTCATCCGTGTCGACCATAGCACACCACCGCACCTTCTTTAGGATACACCGTGTCGTCGTGTTCCTGGTGATGGTCGTCGTGGTGCTCGTGAGATGCCGCGGACGAAGCAGGTCTATGCTGCACAGCAAGTCCAGCTCTCTGAGGGAGGCGAGCAAGCCTGGTGGTCGTCCTTAACATCTTGTTTGTTTGCACGAAAGGGTCACCGCCACAATATCATACTTGGCAAGTCGAACAACCACTGGGCGGTGATGGACCATTCCACTCCTTCGAACACAAACTTCCTCGCCGTTAACATTTCTCGCTCGCCTTTGATACCCATGCTTAGTAGCTCTGATCTGACGACGCGTCATGAATCGCTCCCAACCTTGCCAATTGCCGTGCCAATGCATGCCGCCTCTTCAATCCTGACTTTACTCAAAGCCGCCAACGATGATTTGCTAGCTCACGTCGCCCGTGTTCAAGATGTCATCAAAGAGACTTGCGAGTTATTGGATCTACAGTATGGGAAGGCGACTTGAGACTGGAACGCACGGGACCTGATCAATATATATGTTGTATCCCCCCTGTATATCCACCACTTGTTCTGTAACGACCACAACCATGTGTACGAAGGATTTTCTTTCCAGAGCGAGTCTATCCTCAAAGCATAGTAGCCGCGAGTACCCACCAAGGCACTGCTCATCAACTCGAGACTAAACTCGCCCATCGACCCGAGAAGGTGGGGCGGTCACGGTTTCAAATCATGTCGATACTCACACTTTGAACAAGGCTGAACTCGTCGAGCGGAATATATTGAAGGGTATGTACCGGCACGATTCCATCTAGGTCGCAGATGTGGCGTAACATGTGCGCTCATCGTTTGGTAAGACGACAGGGGATTGGCTCCTGCATTGGTCGCTGCCAAGGAGAAGCTCCAGAAGGCTCGGCTCGAAGTCAGTGCAAGCTCATAGAAGTCCTGCACGGCCATCTGCTCAAGCATCGTAGGACCAATTGGCCAATGCCATCGCCCATCGCCCCGACCGCGAGCAGCTCGAGAAGACCGGCATATTGAAAGGTGCGGAAGCCAGTACGAGGCCGACGACCAGAACCAACATCCCACATGTATAGATTCCATTCAAGGCGAAGAAGCGCCTGCTTCAGCGTGAAATAAGTAGTTGCAATGCACCTGTAAGATAATGTACACCTGGAACATGCATTCAATCGCCACGAGAGCTCCTGTTCTTTAACCTCTCCCTCATCTGGGAAGCAGCCCGAAGGGTGCCTGCTCCACCAGCCCAACCTCGTTGTCGCAGCCATCCCACAAGCGACGGCGTGAGGTACGCAGTCAATCCCACTCGGATGGGAAGGAATAGGGTTTTATGCACCGTGTATGCCAATATGAGCATGGCATACAAGCCTTCATATCCGCCCCCCATTGTAGTTGCTGAGTCCAATTCATCCCGTCCTGGCTCCGGAGGTTTCGAGTGAATCATTCCGAGCGCAAATTCCTTGGCGGTTGTAGTCAGACGCTCGACGTATTCTGCACCAATGACATTGATGAGGCCGAAAGCAACACCAAAATCCAGGGCAGAGAGAATGATGTAGACACCGAGCGCATACCATCCATAAGATTTGAAGAGATGCTTGAGACGTTGCATCCTTGTCGCATCGGGAGGTAATGGAGATGAGTCTTGGAGCGGAGGCGATGACAGACGCGCAGGAAAGTGCGTAAAAAGACGAGAGTTGGAGGAGCGTGGTGCCATGGTGAGGGGCAGAGGGGTCGGACGCAGAACTCGGAAGGTAGGCAGAATTGCGGGAGACGTTCGCAAGAGAGGCATTCTCGAAAGAAAGCGTCTTATCATCATGGTGGTGAGGAGGGTACGGTCTGTAAGTGCTTTAGCATCACGGAGGGCGACACATTCGGAGAAAGGCACTTGCAAACAGAAAGAATGAGTTCGTTCCTAATAGTTCAGCTGGGAAGAGATACAGAAGGGTTTTTGCTTCGGCCCGAAGCAATATGATGATCAGTGCGTGCCGCTCAGTGATCCGATAGATCTGTTTTGGCTTTTTCGTTCGTTTCCCCATGTCGGCACCATTCGAGGGCCCAGAAAAGCTCCTGGAAATCTGGTTCACCCCGTCCCTGTCAGAGGACGAGGATCCCACCTCCTCGAGGCGTGGTCTACGAAAAGTTGATCCTTCGATCTGGGAGGAGATGTTGAACATTGTCCAGTGCAAAGTTCTCAGTGTGATTCATGGAGAAGAAACGGATGCATACCTACTGAGGTCCCCAAAGAGTCTCCCTGATAGGCAGTGGATCTCATTCATATCTGCAGCGAATCTTCCTTCTTCGTCTCACCACACCGTCTCATCTTGAAAACATGCGGGACCACCTTGAATCTCTTGGGCCTCCCCCGCATTCTCGACATCGCAGCTACGCATGCAAACTTGGAAAAAGTTCACCGATGCTTCTATTCCCGCAAAATTTCATGTTCCCGGAGCGACAGCTGGGCCCCCATCGGGACTGGAAGCATGAGGTTGAATATCTGGACAACATCTTCCCCAATGGTGCCGCGTACACGGTTGGGAAGGTCAATGGAGACCATTGGCTTCTGTACATGAGTAGTCCTCCGGATTCTGAGCAGATCCCCAGCTCCCCTCGACCACTCGCAAGCCACCACATCGTTCCTGATTACACGATCGAGATATTGATGAGCGATCTCGCGCCTGCTGCTCGACAAGCCTTCTTCCCGCCCATGGAGTCTGTCAAATCGCCTTCCCTCGAAGGCCAGGCCCTTTCTCAATCATTGGGAATTACCGAAATCTTCCCTGCTCATCTGACCACTCTGGACGCGTACTCGTTTTCGCCTTGCGGATACTCTTCGAACGCGCTTATCAGATGGGGAAGCGATTCGGGGACGTTTCCACCAGGCGCGCAAGGTGAAGGGTACTATACAATCCACGTGACGCCTGAAGATGGGTGGTCGTATGCAAGCTTCGAGTGCAACGTTCCTCTGGCACCATCACATCCGCTAACGCCCGATGCCCGAACGATCCCCGATCTCCTCACCCTCATCCACCGAGTGGTGGCCATCTTCCAACCCGGCCGACTGAGTATGACGCTGTTCATCTCCAGCGAAGACAACGAAGTCGAGCAGGGAGAAAGTCCGGTAGAAGCTGCGCAGAGGGCGTTCAAAACCGCACTTATGTCCGCAGATGGCAGCAGTGGAAGCCCATTCTACAAGCGGACCGACAAAATCAACTACGAGTTTGGAGGATATGACCTGGCATTTGCGAGCTTCGAGCTGAAGAGGTAGACACCCTGTACGAACCTACGAAATCAAACAAGACATTTTCGTCAGACACTGGGGTGCGTCCCCTGCTTCAATTTAGCTCAGAATCTAAGCCTGCTAAGTGTGCGTACTTCTGTTTGGAAAAGCTCCCGTCCTTCGAAATGTTGGGCCTTGAGCGCCACCGTGTTCTCGTCAGTAGTGTCACGATTGGACGCCATGTGATTGGTCGTTCTGCGCGAGTTCCCCGCATCTCTCTCGCGATTCGGTGACAAACGCGCGCTGATTCCATCATCTTCAGATTTTCCGACTGGCTGAAGATCTGCGGCACATCCCGTGCTCTGGCGACATTTAACACTCATGCCATGTTGTCCGCGCACAATCATGCATCCGAGCATCGTTTCACTACCCGAAGCTAGCTCGTCGGAGCACCAGCTTGCGCTTGCCGAAGTAAGCCGATTTCAGCGCACCGACATGGGCCACTCCGGGGACGGGCCCTGGACTTTCCAACTACTCCAGGAGCCCGAGCTTTCTAATCAGCTAGCCCGCGTAGCCAATGCACAATCTTCGCGTCGGGTCGACAGCGTGTATTTTCAGCCTTGCCGTCCCCATGTCTATCGAAATCAGGACCGGCTTGTCGTAAACGAATGGAGTCTTCCCGGCGGCCTGTGGAATTTCAATGCCGTGTTCGATGGTAAGTATCTACCCAGACCTTCTGGCCTCTGCTGCGCTGATCAAGTTCTCAGGTCACGTGAACCACGAGACCGTCACTTTCGTGGCGGAGAGACTGACTCGAAGCATCCATGACCGACTGGCCGATGCACTTCAGACGAGACAGGATCTCCCGCCCGACCAGGTCAGCCAGACGTTGCGAGACTGCATCGTCCAGCTGGATAACGCCATTTTGTCGGGCCTGCTGGAATTCTTTCCCCGAGATCTCAAAAGATTGGGTCAAATGTCTCGTCAGGAGGTGCATCACATCCTGCATCAGGATCCCTGTGGCAGAGCGGCTGCCCGATGTCTGGGCGGGACTACAGCAATCCTGAGGTGCCCTTTTTCTTGGTCACCGGCGGCGTTTTGTACTTATTTAACAGACTCTCAGTTTGACCGATCCCAAGCAAAGGGTGTGGATAGCCAATCTCGGAGGTGAGCTTTGCAGTGATTCTTTTATGCGTCTCGTTTATCGTCCCAAGACTCTCATGCGGGTGAGCCCCATTTCTGTACCCTGTTCGCGCGGAAACCCACCCCGTCCCAGTCCTCGGGATGCGGCCATCCAGTGGGCAGTGGACGGGCATCATGATTAACAGAACACACGATGCCAGAAACTTTCGTGAAGCACAACGCATACAAACTGAACACCCCGGCGAGTCGAATTGCATCGCAGATGGCCGTGTCTTGGGATTCCTCGAGCCGACGCGCGCGATCGGCGACACCTGGCTCAAAATGCCTGGTTTGTATACGACGCGCGTCTTTTCTCAGCTGAAACAAGAGTACATCTCGCCCCGGAATCTCACCCGCTGCACATCGCAGTTGCTGACAGTGCGCTCGCTTTGCCTCGTGTGACGACTTGTCTGATCGGTGCCAGCCTCCATATGTGTCCAATATACCAGATATCCACTTCCACGACCTCTCATCAAAACATCGTCCAGGATTTCTGTTACTGTGTTCTGATGGACTGTCGTCGACGGACATATACGACGGAATGGATCCGAGCAGCATGGTTAATCTGTGGACTGATGTTGTCGGCCGAGCTTTCGATACCGCAGGGACAAATAACATGGCGCTCGAACTGCTCAGATCGGGGATTGGGGGCTCTGACGTCGTCAAGCTATCCCGAACGTTGACAGTCGAGATGGAAGAGCGATGGATGGATGATGTGACTATCGTAGTTCAGCGTTTGCGATAGGCTGCATCCAGATCTTGGACTTGTGTTTTACTACTCCTTGATTCAACGACGAAGAACGTTGTAAATAGAACTGATGTAGTCGGGATTGAGCCAGAAGTAAGTGACGTCACAACGTAACTAGTTGCCTCTTACTTACACGCATGTTGATGGTGATGCTACGTACCATCGATCCCTCGCTATTTTGCATGCTTGAAGGCAACGCCCTAGATTGTTGACTACTTGCCACTGCAACGTTCGCTCGCGCCGCATGGTGTTTTGATGGTCTCGGGCTCGCTGTGTCCATCCTCACATGGGGAGACCAAATGCAGCGCTCGATTTCCACGGCAGTTCAGGTATATAACACGCACTCCCACGTCTCGATCGAGTCGAGCCACTTGCCGCAGGTTCACGTCCGACGACTGGTCTCATCCAGAATCCTTCCTTTCGCCATGCTTTTCAAATCTGCCCTTCTTTTGACTACTACCCTCTTCTCTGTAGCCTTGGCTGCTTCGATTCCTTTCGGTCGCGATGCGGTAGCCTACTACGATCCATCGCTTAACGGAGGGCGCATGCTCGACGATGGTAAGCACCCATATTTGTTCGTAGGCACAATCATTCTCACGCCTCGTGGGTGATTAGCTACGGGCGGTCAGGGTGGTTCTGATTTGGGCGAGCCTATGAACGTGAGCAGGAATCCGCCGGGACGACTTTCTTGCCCTCAAATCATCATCAGGTCATCATCTCGGGCTTGAGCTCTCCCGATGTCCTCACCGATTCTGGCTTCTTGAACTATGTCCAGTCCATCGGGTTGTGCGTCCGATCATCGTGCTGGGTCGGCGACCAGTTTGGCTGAAGTTTGCACAGCTCGAGTGAATGTTTGGGGCTTCATCTCGGCGGCCCCCAGACAGCCAACCTCGGGGATGGCGATGGGTGGAGAAATCAGACCGTTCGTGCGCTTCTAATCCACTTTCGGGTGCAGTCTGATCCCCCCTGTAGGTCGAGTACCGTCAAGATTATGGTGATGCCAATTTAGGTACTTGCTTGGAGAGTCTGCTGGGTGGAAACCATCTCCGGTGGGCCCAGTTTCTCTTACAGTCTCCGGTGCACATCCTTAGCCGACATTGGGTAGGATGTACCGCCAGAACGGGCCACAAGCTAATTCCGGTGCTTTATTCTTGGCGTGAGTGGCTCACCTTGATACGTGATACTGTGTCCTTGCCAATACCTTCCCAGTGTTTCTAAGGAACAGGTCAGAAATAGTTGCATTCCCAACGTACAAACTGACCAGGTCACAGGATCTCGCGGAGAAACACAACATTGTAGCAAACGGCTATGATGTTGGTGAGTGCGATTCCCGTCTATCCGAAACTTCAGTTTGACATAAACCACATACAAGGTCGCGACCTGCTCGTCGCCAGTGCTATCGCCGGTCAAACCTCTTTCGGGGGCATCAACTACCTGAGCACTTCTCAAAACATCCCTGGTCTACTTCCAACAGGGGCCTCAGGGTGAGCGTGCGAATCTCCGGCTCACAATTCCCGTTGCTCAAGCCCAGATCCAGTGTGAACCACAACATTGCCTTGGATGGTGTGGTTGTGCTTCTGACGGTTACAATTGTGTGATCATAGTCGGGGTGCAATGCAAGAGAGTACATGATATGGTGCTTGAAGTGTATGTTGTGTATAGTGAAGTTGCGATGATTTCCTAGTATTCCGAGTCCAAATCAACCATTTCTTCGGGCGATTCGTCTGCTCCTTGGCTCAGCCACTCCTGTCGTTCTCTCTCTGTATCTTCCAAGGTCCTGCGTTTCACTCGTGCAAGAACGTAGTCGAGGGCCAGGAAGTTCGAGTCGTCCGCGGCGAACTTGCGGTGCTTACGTCCAACAACGTGCTATACAAAGGATGAGGCTTGGAAAAAACGCACCGAGAGAAAGTCCGCACCTTGGAAAAGTCTCCAAATTTCTCGCGGCAACTCTCGCAGTACCCCGGTTTGCTAGACTCATCTCGTTTCGGGAGCCGCATGGTGTTGGTGCTCCGACTCTTCTTCAGTACGGGGATCCGCGGCGGGCCCATGTTTCCAACAGCCGCACTGGCCTTCGAGCCTGAGAACTTCAATGATGTCACCACTTCCGGTCGACCACGGAGAACCGCCGGGACATTGCTTGTTTTGAACGAGGTGCCCGCAGTGGATGTGGTTCCGACAGTGGATGTAATGCCCACACTGTTACCGGAAGCAGCGATGTACTCCCGGGTGTTAATCCGGGACGCGTTCTCATCAACCTCCTCATCTTCATCCAAGTCGATCATCTCCTGCTCCTTCGCTCGGCGATGCAAGTTGTTCATGGATACCGTGCGTCGCAGGTCGCAGCCCCCGTGCTTCGCGTGAACGTGTGCCTCGGCACGTCGCTTCATCAAACGCGCCTCGTCGCCTCTCTTCTTTTCGGGCTCAGCTTGTTCCAGTTCCAGGCGCCGTGCCTTTTCGAAACGGCGCTTCTCTTTTTCGTCGAACTCGATGAACGGACCACGGGCGTTTGGATGGCAATGCAATACTGGCCACGGCATCTTCGTTGTAGCCGCATCTCGGCCCTTGGGAATGACATACTCCTGTATAGCGATGGGGGCCAGCTGCTGGTTGATGTCTTCAACGAGTAAGAAACACGTCCCACGGTTGAAATACTTGTAATCGTGTCGTTTCTGAGTCGGATCGCGTTCGCTCGTCCCATTGATCAGCTCCGACTGAAGAAGACGTGACAGGGCTCGGGATGGTTGGTTGGCCGAGACGCTCGGCTCAGGCTTGGTTTCGTCTTCGAGGCAGCGGTCAACGACACTGACCAGTTTGGCAAAGTCCCATATCTTCAATTCAAACGCGTGTGCTTTGTTGATCAAGTCCAAATCGTCGTCTTCGATTCTGCAGAATTTAACAGTTGTCGATCAAATGCAGAGAGTTACGCACTGTCGTTTAAGCACATGTCTCGATGAATGGCGGGGGGTGTCGTTCTCTTTATTCGAAAGCGATGGGTCGGGTTTCTTTAGAGGATCTCGTTGGTCTGTGATGAGATGTGTGACGCGATTCGAGAAGAAGTCTTCTACGCTCTGTGCGAAGGGTGGCATTCAGAGATAAACTGAATAAATGCTAAGGACGTACGCCGCCAAGTTGCCGAATCCTCGACTGAGTTATCTTCATGGCGCTCAGGTGCTCAAGCGTAATATGGCTTTCATCGAAGTAGAAATGGAACGAGGGAAAGTAACGAGTATATTGAGTCTTGAAGTTCTGGCGCGACTTTTCTCTCTCAACCTGACGAAGGGCTTTGTCTTTGGGGTCCTCTTTGTCTCGTGCATGCGTCGTGGCGGCCTTCAGACGTTTTGAAGTGGATTCGGCGGGCGGCTCTGGAGATCTAGGGCGCTTGGAGCCTGACACAGACCTTGACTGCCTGATTGGAGGTTGTGTGCGACGGAGGGTAGCCATGCGGGAACCAAGAGAGGGATAGGTGGATGGACGTTCAGAGAGGGAAATGTCACCTGATCGCGTGCATAAACGACATCACATGAGAGTTGTCAGCGGGAAGCATTGCTTCAGCTCGTGACACTTCCTGCTCAGGGCTCTACCGTGTTATCTCCTGGGTTGAACGCATCAGGACAAGCTAACATGTCCAACTACGGTACTACTCGACATCATCCGTCAGCGGCTGCGCCCAAAGGGAGTGTCGACTACCACACTACTCTATTCCGACGTCTTAGCTGGGAAGGCACTGTTCCTTTGGAAATCCGCGTCGATCCCCAAGAACTGCCTGCAAACTCAGATCGTGGTCTTGCCTGCTACTTCATACAGGCTCCACGTGTCAGCTATCTACCTCTTGTCATGCCTGAACTGCGACGTTTCCTAATGGATGTCGTTTTCGAAGAGAGTGCGGCGAAGATTCTGAAGGAGGAAGACTGGTGGTTTGAGGCCGATGACGGCACTTTGCTCAAATGGTCCAACTTCAGCGTAGCCTTTCTGTGAAATTTATGCTTATCTCTTGCAGGCATTGGCCTATTGGGCTTATCTACGATAATCACACTATTCTGTCCACGATCCGTCCCGGAACCTCCCAGCCGAGCACAGCGTCCTCCCCATTACGATTGATTTTGCACCTTGCGTCTCCTCCGACAGACAAGCTTTTGTTGTCACCAAACGCGGAGTCATGCAAACAAGCATTCATGGGACAATTGAAGGAAGCCGACTTCATACGTTGGGGAAACACGAAGAGGATAACCGGGCTGAGGAAAGCAGACCAGGATGGGCTGTGGGAGGGAATCAAAGAGCGTGCGTGACTGAAGCCGTTTTCGACCAGCCAGTTGAACTCGTTCCAGACAACTTCGATGACTATTGGCGAGTGGCGGCAAAGGTGACACCGACTGCGTCGCAGACTCGACCGTCCTCCCCGGGCCCACCAGCTGCTTCGGTTTCGATGCATGGAAGGCCGCCATCGGCCGACGCAGTCTCTCCTGAGAAAGATGGCGCTTACAATGTCCGCAGTGTCCCCGTCAGACTATACCTTCCTGATGGGCCTGTGATACAAGGCTTGGTTCCTCCATTGCTTGAAGATGGTGAACATCATTGCTTCGATCTCTTGTGCTCACACTAATCGAATCAATTCCAGGCAGTCCACACATACTCTCTCAATTCCTTACAGAACACATTCCTCTCCTGTTCCCAGCTCGGCCTCCGGCGCCCCCAGCATCGCGAACCAACCCGAATCCGCAGCCCCCCAAGGTTCCCGAGTTGGCGTATGCGCTTGTACAGGGTGTTATCGCTCCACTCGAGTCTGAAATGGCGTGGCTGGGTGCATGTCTCGCTGGTGCCGATGGATGGTTGAATGTCTGCATTGGGATAAACAGGAAGTAGTGATACATTAGACGACCTCTTCTACAAAGTACTCTACATCTCGTCGGAATCATTGCAACACTGAGACAATCATTAGATGTATAAGGCGCAAGGGATGAGAAACAGACTCACAAGGGTCGCGGTAATGCTTCTGGCTGTTGTGAATGAACCCGATCTTGGTCCTGAAGTCCTCTCTCCGCTTCTGGTCCCGGAACTCGCGAACGTGCCGTCCCGCCTCCCTCGCCTCACCGCGGTTCCGGGCTTTCACGACTTCAGTCCCAGAGCCGTAAGCACCGTAGCCACCTTTCCGTGGCACCAAGGCCGAGTTTTTGTCCGCGAGCAGCTGTCTCACCAGCGCTGCACCCGAGTTGGGATCTTCCGGCTTGCCGCTGCGCCGCCCGAAAGTTTGTGGGTAGAATCGGCGGAGCTTCCGATGCCCTATCCGCAGCCCGGAAGGCAGCACGAGTTCCATGTTCTCCCCATATGTGATCTCGTTGTCTGGAAGATCGGACGAGTCGGAGTCGGAATCAGAGTCGGAATCATCATCGCTCGACTCGCTATCGGATTCGTCGACGACCTCGTCCACATCATCACCGTCATCGTCATCCATGTCCTCCCACTCCTCGCCCGATCCAGCATCCGCCACAATTTTGGCCTTCTTCTTGCCCTTGTCTTTCTTCACCAGCTCGGCAGGATACGAGCTGGAGAAATCGTAAAAGTCAGACACCTCCAACCGGTCATCCTGGCTGTCGTAGGCGATTTTACAGTGGCTTTTGTCCAGCATGTGCTTGCGGGTCGCCTCAAGGGTGCGAAACTCTTTCCCGCGCCCGTTGCAGTAGATGCAGACGTTCCCGACCGCGATCTTCTCTCCCAGATATGTGACGAACCCCTCCAGATCCGTGAGATACTCCGCATCGGGCACGAAAAACGAATGCGCAGCCGACATATGGGTCAGGTTCTCTGCGAAACCCTCGCTTTCAACGGTGCAAAACAGGCACGAGTTAGGAGACAGCCGCGAGCGAGCGGCGGCGATTTTCGCATCGATGCTCGCCTCGATATCCGCTTCTGATGAGTCCGCAGAAACCAAAGTGGATCCAGATGGTATAGGCTCTGCCGCCGCAGCCATTTCCACTTCCTGCGCAGGCTCTGAAAGAACGACGGGGGCGGAATCGACTTCTTCGGACGGTGCAGGGCGCGGGGGCGCGCGCTGGGCTTTGAGCTCCATTTCCTTATGCTTTTTCGAGTTGATGTGCGAGCGGTATGCGTTCTCGGTGGTGTAGGTTTTACTGCAAGTCGGGTTGAGGAAACTCAAATGAGGACAGCTGCGTAAAAACCACACACCCGCAAGCCTCACAAAAAGAGCCCTTCGCAGAGGACATGATCGCGGTCTCCATTCGCCGATCCAGCACCTTCTGGTTGAATAATTCGGCGCTGACGGGAGGTAGCCCGGCGACTCGACGCTTCATGTTGTACCTGTGGTGGTCGGAGCGATAGTGGGCACCTGCAGAACCGATTCAACACACAACGAAAAAGGTGTAGCAGATCGCGCACGTTGGTCCTCCGCCGAAAGGAATGCTATAGTGCATGATAGGCACGTAAAAAGTTCGGGGGCAGACGCCATGGTAGAGGATGATTTGAGAGATGGATAAAATTGGAGATCAGCCTAAGTACCACAGATCTCGATGACTAAGGTGATTACACAGCCACGAAATATCAGTCAGAGTTAGTCAACGACGGGACCGTCTTGCGAGTCACCGTCTGTAAGTCTACACAGCACGCGCCATGTCAGAAAGTGCTTCTCTATCACCGGACTCGTCTACCAGAGCACGGAGCATGCCATCCTCCCTGGCCAACAAAACCCTGGGGGAGTCAAATTCGACCTAGCAATTTATCTCAGCAACAAGTTTGATTGAGAAGCGAGAAAGGAACGCACAATCCGGCCGGCGTCAAGCACCATCTATCATTTATTCAGTATTGCCGGTGCAGAAAAAAATCGCGACAACCCACAATCTTGTCCGCGTCCATGATAGTCTGCAAGCGGTGTGCCACGGTGAGAATAGTCGTGTCTTTGGGGAGCTCGGTCCTCAGCGAGGTCTGGATGACGTTATCGGTCTTGTAGTCGATGGCAGACGTCGCCTCGTCCAAAATGAGCAACTTGCTCTTGCGCACAATCGCACGGGCTAGAATTAGAGAAAGAATAACAGGTTAGGCCCTGGTCTGAGAGTCTGAACCATGAGCACTACGACTGACCAAGTGCGATGATCTGGCGCTGGCCGACCGAAAGATTGGCTCCGCCAGAGGCAATCTCGCTGTCGAGTGTGAGCTTGCCTTCGTCCATCCCCTCTTGGAGCGAGAAGAGTCCCGCAGAGCGCAGAGCATCATTCAGAACGACATCATCTGCCTCGCCCAGGAGGTCCAAGTTGGACCGCAGCGAGCCCGTCAAAAGCTCCGGCTATGAATCGCTCAGACGTCGGTCACAAAGTAGTCAAAAAGGACAGACCACTTGGGGGATGATGGTGACGCTCTTGCGGAGAGCGTCCAGATTCAGGGACGCAGTGGACAGGCCATCATAATACACTCCACCCTCGGTGAGGATGCATCGCAGCAGCGATAGCGTCAGAGAGCTCTGCCAACCGTCAATCGGCATCCAATCTGCTCCACCCGGCCACGCACTTTTCCTGATCCAGTGCGGCCCACCACACCGACCCTCTCCCCGGACTTGATGTCAAATGTGACGTCTTCGAGAACTCTCGGACCCTCGGCCGAATACCGAGCTGAAAGCCCCTCGACGCTGAGATTGCCACTCGCAGGCCAGTAGGCCGGCGGAACACCAGAGGGCTTGGGCGCAGGCTCGTGGTCGAGATCAAGGTATTGCTTGATGCGTTCGAGGCTGTTACTCTGCACTTCGAAATCGTTGGACAACCGAACCCAATGGAGGATACCCGCCGAGAATCCAATCGCCTGCGTGCTCTTCAGCGGCGACCCCGGGCCGGGCTTCCAGGAATAGTGTCAAGTACACCCTACCATATTCAGTACGAAACCGATGTTCGAGGCGCCATGGTTTCCGAAATAGATCAGATAGTACGCGAGTAGCGCGGCCTAGAAAACCAATCAGAACGAGGGACTCCACAAGTCAGAAGCAGCGGACAAAGGCAGCTCCCATCGCATCTGGAAGACGTGTTAGCCTTGGTCGAATCCCGAAAAGTTACGACTCGCCGACTCGGATAACGATCCAGCGGTTCAGATTGGTGAACACCCGGTAGGCGCGGGTCGACTTGTTGATGAGTTTCAGCGAAGTTTGGATAGATGGTTGTTCAGCAGCATAAGCTCGAACGGAGGCTGGAAGATCATCTCAGCAGCAAAGATCAAAATGTACTTCTTTTGGACGCACGCAAGCCGGATATGGTTGCACCCAAGCTGAAAACGAGTCCAAAGTAAGTAAAGAGTGTCGCATCAGTTGGTCACGCACTGAGCAAGGACTGGCGCTTGGGTGTTGCTCAACTCTCTCTTCACGCTGAGCTGCGAAGCAAGATACACCCGCCCTAGCCATGTCCCCAAAACAGCCACGAGAACACCCGGAAGTAGAAACACCGGCGTGAAGAGGAGCACAACAATCAAACGGGCGATGAGATTCAGCGTGTTGTCTGAGACTCGGTCAGAACCTGCACTTGGCCCGCCAGACCAGACACACCCATCAGATCCCACAGCCCTTCTGACAGAGAATCGTCGATCGTTTGCATATCCCCTGTGCAGCGGGCCAAGATCCTTGACGTGGGCGTCACATCGAGAGTCCTGAAGGTGGCCGTGAAAATGGAGTCCATGAGCTGCGTATGTATCTGCTTCGACGCGTTGAAAGATCCGAGGGCGAAGTACGTGTAGGCGACGTCATAAATCAAGGACGAAGCAAAAACGATAGCAGCTGCACGCGCATTGAGCGCCAGCGCGGGTTCAGATGTCAGATTGGAGCTCACAGAAGATTCCGACGTATCTAATTGGTCAACAGTATCAGTGACAGGACATATGATGGGGGAAAAGGCACGAACTTGAAGACCGGGACAACAAATCCATGTCCATATTGACTGCGGTCGTTGTTCAATTTTCAATTACCTGCTCATCAGCAGGACAGAGACAGACACACCTTGCCCAATAGCCCAAGTACCACGTTTCTACACGAGCAGCAATCGAGTTCAAGATCGTCACCGCAACCAAGATCGTGAAGAACAGAGCTGGATGCTTCGAGTGTGCTGCCAAGAAGATCTTGAGGGCATGCCAGCTGACCCGGCCCACAGCGATCTCCTCGCTCATGATAAGCTTGCCCTGGACCTTCTTTCCATCCACGACTTCAGAAGCGGTTTCCTCGGGCTTTTCGGCCGAGTCCAGGGCCTCTCGGTCCTTTCCCACCTCCTCAGCCAGAGTCTCGTCCTCCTCCAAGGCCTCTGCCAGCGAGGGCTGACTGTGGACACGGCCATCGAGCCCGACCGAGACGACGTGGTCGGCGATCTTTTTTGTCAACGCGACGTTGTGTGTGACAAGAACAACCGTTCTGTTCCCATCCTTCACCAGAGAACCTGAGAAACATTTGCTGACAGCGGGAAGTGAGCGCACGTGATAAAGAACGTCCACGTGTACGTACTCGACAATCCATTTGGCTGTATGCACGTCCAATGCAGCTAGAACGTCGTCCAACAGCACGATGCCACTTTGAGAGTATATCGCGCGGGCAAGAGTGACACGTGCTTTCTGGCCACCTGATAAAGTCAATCCCTTCTCACCGACTTCTGTCTGATGGTGTGCTTGAGTGAGCCTGATTGCAGCAACAAACAACGAGACAGAGCTCACCTCATCACCCGCTTCGAAAAGCTCAAGATCGCGTTCAAGGCAGCACTGGTGTATCACCTTGGCATACCGCTCAGAGTTAAATGATTCGTTGTAAAGAATATTATTCTTGATGGTGTCATTCAGGATCCAGCTTTCTTGTGCAGCGTACGAAACACCGCGGTCACGTGGTAAATTGAGCCAGGAGGACGGGGATCGGATGAAATGCATCTCGCCTACGTAACCAGATCAGGGGCATAAACAGTGTGAGAGGCAGCCACTCGCCCAGTAGCGCCATTAGAAGCGATGTCTTGCCCTAGGACACGATCATTAGAATTCTGGAATGAGCCTCGCCATAGAATGCCCACCGAGCCTGTGGGACCAACAACTAGATTGATGGACCCCCGCTTGAATGTCACCTCTCCGTCGATCCTTAACCGGAAAGCACGATTGGTCGGGGTCACAGTGCCGTCTGTCGCTCCGTCGACTCGCGACCAGGCAAAGGTAGCGTCGCAAATGCCAATCGTTTCTGGAGAAGGAGCATCGAGTAAGGGGATGGCAATGTCTTCGGTAAATCGGTCGATAAGCTCCGTCTAAGAGCAGTCAATGAGCCAGACCACACGGGAGCAAGGAGCCCCCCTTACGTCGTTCAAAAAGTTGTTCAACCGTTTCAGCGAGACGCGGGCTTTGACGATCATGTTCACACAGTAGATGGTGAACCAGATTTGGCCGCGAAGAAGATCGAAGACGGCCATCGAAGAGAATACTTTGGACGCAGAGAGGTCTTGGTGCATCACCACAGTCTGTTCACTCGTTGGTCACAAGGCTTTCAGAAGTGACAACAAGCGTGCGCACACTAGCATTGTCAGCGAATAAGCAAGACTGGTCAGTGAGGACACTCACTAAGTAAGATAAGTCGCAAGCATCACCACAGTCGGCACCAAAAAACTGGTCGCAATCTGTTCAGTGGTGCGCCAGAAAGAAAGTAGCGAACACGTACTTGATTGAAGCCTGTAGAGTGAACAACACTTTGCGCCACCAGATCCAAGTAAGCTCATCGTTCCTCTTCGCGTCGATCCGGGCCTCAATCTGTTTCTCCCAGCCAAACATTCTGACGGGGGACGACGGTCAGTCGAAAGGTCGGGGAGCGAAGAATGTAAACAAACTTGACCATGCGAATGACACCGATCGCTGCAACGAATCAAACACCGTAATTGTCAGAGGATCAGACGCTCACATTCAGAGACAACCTCGACACGGGCATCCGTCTTTTCCATCGACTTGGTCCGCACATCAGCAAGGAGCTTGGCGATATACCCGGGCAGGGGAAACAGAATTCCCATAATCAACATCCCGACGAAAGTACTGCGAGTTTTCAGCGCGGAAGTAAGGGGGGAAATCGTCACAAGGATGCACCTCCAGCCCAAGATCTGGTACAAAAACATCACAGAGCCTACAACTTGGATGGGGACCAGCACAAGAATGAACATGATATTCCTCGCTTCATTGATGTTGTTGCTAAAGATCTGAATGTCAAAATCAGCTAACATTGCAAACGACGCTACGCACAGATCAGCCGCAACCAGGGTGTTGATCTTCCCAACCAGATTGGACTGGCCCTTTTGGGGCGAACCGTCCGTGCCCTCAGACTGAGCTTCAGCCTTGACACGAATCCGAAGTGCATGCTCGAAAACGAGCTCTGTCAGAATGGACTTTGCTTGAGACAGGACGTGGGTCTGTGGTGCGCGTGTTTCAGTAAAGTGGGTGGACGAAATTTGTTGTCAACACCGTCACTCACAGACACGAAAACGTTTCCTTGGAAGGCCGTCGCGTAAGTTACAGGTCCGACAAATAGCAGCAGCGCCCAGAACCAGGGCTTCATCGTATGTTCGGTGGTGGCGGGATCCTCAATATATCTGGGACAGATCAGACGAAGACCGGACGAAACAACATGGAACCTTACGCGAGAACCCGATTGACGGCCAAGGGTGCAACGAAATTGGAGAGCCCTGCAACCGTCAAAAGCACACCCATGGTCAAGAACTGCCACTTGAAGACCCGCAATAGGCCCCAAGTGATGTCGCGCTTCTTCCCGATCGAATACACGTCCAGATGTTCGAACGATCTAGCTTTGAGATATTCTACATCGTCGTAGTCACAAAGAGGCGGAAGCTGATCAAAGCTGAGATGAGGAATCTTGTAGGCCAGCGAGATGATCGGGTTCAGAAATGTGTAACAGCCAAAAGACAGAATCGACGCGGTCTGCTCAGGGTTGGGAACTGGCATAGGTTTCTGGTGTAGCCTCTTCAGAGCCTGAAGTGAGCGCAAATGATACGAATACACACCTTGGGATCCACCGGGGTGTATTTCGTCGGCATCGCGAGGGGGACGATGGCCGAAATCACGAACAGCACCGCGATCTGGGGCCACAAAAGCTGCCCTTCCCACATATCCTTCGGCTGCAGAGAGAACGTGGCCAGGGGGAAGAGATCCCGGTACACGTAAACGCAGAATGCCGAGCACAGAACAATGTTAACGTGTCGTGCTGCAGTCCGACTTTTGGCGTCATCGGTGGACATCACCGCCGAGGCCAACAGGGCAGCATACGCCTGAAAGCACGTTCACTGACAATCCATAACTTGTAGGGGACGCAAAAAACGAACATATACACCGCACAGCGCGCCCTTCAGTCCGAGCGGAGGACCTGATCCAGTCCGCGTCCTCTCCCCTTCTGGATCCCCTAACACTGCCGACGCCGTGGACATCCCCAGCAGAAGAAAACATCCCAAGAGTCTGGCAAGCTTCAAAAAGAAAGCTGTAGCCCCCCCTGTGCGCCCAACGTGATCAGCAAGGGTTGTGCCGAAATGGGTGGTGTCTTGTGGTGTCGCTGAGGGCCTTTTGGACTCGTCCCATGATTCCCGCAACGCAAGACTGGCCAGCCCGAGGGCAGAGAAGAGGCCGATGTAGATGGGTATGACGAGCGTGTCTCCCGTCATCATAGGCGGGGTGCGAGGAGAGAGGGACGAGCTGACGCGTCGAGCTTATTGTAGAGACTCGACGAGAAGCGACCTCTATAATGGAGGGAGCGTAAGTTTATGGCTGAAGTATACAGCCTCCAGCAATGGATGTAGCGTTGAGCAAGAGAAGCAAGCCCCATGCAACATTATGAGTTGGCGCGTAGGTTGATCAATGATAGTCCGTTATCAAGAGCTGTGCCTGATTGCACTGAACATTAATCTGATCAAGGGAAAGCATTACTGTGCGATCGGACTGTCTATGCCTTTGGCTACACGAGCTTGTATATTTTGAATTTACAGAGAATCAAGAGACAGTTGCGTTCAGGAATACTCCTGCCTCCGCCCAGTCCATGCGCTCTCGTTCCTTGCCCTCAACAGCCCTGCGAATCTCCTCTTGATTGATGCGCGCCCAGTCATCGTACGTGACGACTCGGGAAGAAATCAGCGGTATTGAGTCGTCGTCAACAGCTTTGTGATTCATCTCCAATTCGCTGGATTCGCTCGTTTCCACCGCCTCGTCTGCAAGCACAGCCTCCGCTACGTCGTATGCATTCATCATAGTCGCGGCAATGACACCCCGCGCACCCTGCCCGGCCCACCCAGCAGCGTAGACTCTCGGAACCGGCCGATTGCTGCTATCCAGGACTCTACCGCCTGCTGCAGTGCGAATGTGGCCAGTCGTAACGTCGAAAAAGGGCGTAGTTGGCTCAGCTCGGAATCCCAGACTCGGCAGAACGAGGGACGTGGGGAGCGGAGCAGCTGCACCACCTGAGACCGCACGCCCGCTCGCATCCAGGGTCGTCTCCGCCAACGTCAACTGAGCCAGATCTCCGCCGTCGACTGGTGGTGCTTCGATCCCGGTCGGGGTTCTGTAGAAGTGCAGAGCCCAGGACTTCGGAGTGGTGCCGTGCGCGGCTCGGGAACCTTGTCCCAGAAGCTGCAAGATCCGGGATTGCGGCCGCGTAGGTTTCACATCCGCCGGCACAGCAAGGAGGGACGGATCGAGCGGGGCCATGGATGCATTGGGAAGGCTCAACAGCTCGCGCAGCTCTTTGCTGTGAAAGCAGATTGAAGGGGCCCGCGTCGAGCGACGATGTCGACGTGCGAGACCTTCGACCGCGACAGCACCTCGAGAACTGATTGTGGGACGTCGTAGGGGGCCAAGCGACCTGGTTCGGAGAGCAGCATCCGAGCTACGTCCAATGCAACATTCCCATTCCCTATCAATGCAACGCGAGTCATTTTATCCAGTGCAGGAGGAACGCGAGGAGCAGAAGGATGCCGTGTGTACCAGTGGACGAATTCGAGCGCAGGCATACACCATTCGGACCGAGGAAGCGTCGGGTGTTCGACTGGCAAACCGCAGCCCGTCGCAAAGACGAGATGAGAGTATGTTCGGGCAACGTGCTGGAGAGACACATCTTCTCCAACATTGACATTGCCATAAAACCGGAATCGGGGATTGGTCGCCACTTCGTCGAATTTGTGGGTACAGTTTTTGACTTCGGGGTGGTCTGGTGCGACACCGTATCGGACGAGCCCGTGCGGAGCCCATAGGCGGTCGAAGACGTGCACACGGGCAGACGCATGGCGCGTCAGGAGACGCGAGGCAACATAAAAGCCAGCAGCGCCTCCGCCGACGATAGCGACCTTCATGGATGAAAGATTATCGAGTCATTTAGTAAGAGGCGCATACGACTGGGTGCTTCGGTAATTTCCGGCCGACCTCGTCATTTCGATTGTGTCAGACGTGAGTTAGTTTGTCCGTCGACTCCATTACTTAGTCCTATTTAATTGGAAATACGGAAACATACATCTATCCTACAGTTGGGGACCGGCCATGCGAACCTTGAGATCGACATCTTTCTCGTACAAGGCAAAGGCCTTCTGGAACATGCCGGCCAACTTGCGCACTTCCCGCTGGAAGGCCTCCTTGTCGGACCAGGCAGTCTGAGGATTCAAGAGCTCCTTCGGGACGCCCTCGATGTTCTTGGGGATGGACAGATTGAAGGTCCCGAAGTTCTCGTACTCAGCCTTGGCGAGCTCGCCGGAGTGCACAGCATCGACGATGGCGCGGGTGAACTTGAGCGGGCAACGCTTGCCTGTTCCGTACTTGCCGCCGGTCCAGCCAGTGTTGATCAACCAACAGTTGACCTGATGCTTGGCCATGCGCTCGGCCAGCATTTCAGCGTAGCGGCCGGGCTGGTGCGCTTGTCAATCTTGATCGGATGAGAGATGTGGACCAACTCACGTGCAGCACGATGAAGGGTGCGCTGTAGCAGGTCGAAAATGTGGGAATCGGTTCCAGCACACCATCTTCTGTTCCAGGCGTCTTCCTGCAAAGATGTAAGCAATCAAGTTCGTCAGAATCACTGCATTCGCATACGATGTGTATCCAGCGAGGAAGTGGTAGCTGGCTTGCTCAGCCGTCAGTTTGCTCACAGGCGGGAGCACACCAAAGGCATCGCAGGTGAGCATGATGATGTTGCTTGGCTGGCGGTCGACCACACACGGAATCTTCGCATTCGGGATGGACTCGATGGGATAGGCGCAACGTGTGTTCTCGGTGATGCTGACATCATCGTAGTCAGGCACACGAGAGACGGGGTTGTACACAACATTCTCCAGAATGCTGCCAAATCTGATGGCGTTGAAGATCTCAGGCTCCTTCTCTGCTGACAGGTTGATGCACTTGGCATAGCAGCCACCCTCAATGTTGAACACGCCTATATGCGGCATGGTCAGTTGAAGATGATAAGACTGACAAATGAGAGACGCACCCGAGTCACTCCAGACATGCTCATCATCACCAATCAGCAGACGATTGGGGTCGGCAGACAACGTTGTTTTGCCTGTTCCAGAGAGACCGAAGAAAAGCGTCACATCGTTGTTTTCGATTCCAACGTTCGCTGATGAGTGCAGAGACAGCTGGCCAAATTTGACGGGTTGCAGATAATGCTACCAGCAGATCAGCTGTTGAACGATGCGGAAACTGCCTGAGTGAACCAACCATGACGGAGAACACGCCCTTCTTCATCTCGCCGGCATATTCAGTTCCCAAGATGACCATTTCCATTCGCTTGAAGTTGATCTCAACCGAGGTCGTAGAGCTCATGCCCTTGGTGAATCGGTTGGCAGGGAACTGGCCAGCATTATAGATGATGAAGTCAGGTTCGCCAAAGTCTGCCAACTGCTCCTCAGTTGGTCGGATAAGCATGTTGTTCTGACAGGCAACTAATCAGCCGCAGCACCGATAATCGGAGCGACGACGAACCATGAATAGCGCATGGTATGCCCTGGCACAGATTACTCGGACCTTAATGCGGTACTTGGGATCCCACTATAAAGAATCAGTCAGTCAAGAAACGTTAGCAACCGAGGAATTGGACGTACACCAGCGTATCCGTCGAACACATAGACGTTGTCGCGGGTATTGAGGTAGTCAATGGCACGTTCACGGTTGATTTCAAACGTGTCTAAGCAGAGAGTCAAGTCGGACCGTCCGTCCATCGGACGTATGACATACGCTCATCCAATTTGATGTTCACAGAACCCCACCTGATCACGACGTCAGCGGGGATGAAGAAGCCAATGCGCAGCGCTCACCAGATGTCATCCTTGCTGGAGTCCTCGTAGACAATACGCTTGTCCTTCGGGCTACGTCCGGTCTTCTTGCCACTGAAGTTGATCAGAGCTCCGGTAGAGGAGATGATGGCGCCTTCGTTGCGGATCGCATCTTCATAAAGTAGAGCTACAGGTGCGTTGCGCTTGATCTGGATCCGGTCCATATCGAAACCGGCCTGGGAGAAGTATTCGAGATCACGGCCGATGACTGGGGAGACATGAACAGCGAGCGAGCGAAGCAGGAGCTGTACGCACGGGTACTGAACTGCTCAGAGTCGTGGGCCTGGGCATAGTTCTTGTGGAGGATGTGGGGCGTCACGTAGGGTGTGTGGGGGGCCATGGTGGATGAATGCTAGAGAGACGGGTAAACACAGCCGCCGAATGAAATGACTCGGAAAGATGACGGACGGAAAGACGAGTAAACTTGTAACGGGCTGAAAAAGGCACAAAGTGTCTTGGTGGAGCTGGGATGTGACAGAATGGTTTTATACTCCGGAAAACAGAGTACATCGATCCTTCCAGATGTAACACCCCTCCTCTCTCTCCCGGTTTGTCCCGAAAGCCGCTTGGCGGCGGGGCCCCGCGCAGGGCCGATCGATTGCTACCGTAGGAATTGCCTTTCCCCGGAGTCACAGGATCATTCCCCGTTTTCAGCTCCTGAGGTTGTCTGCGATCCAATCGTACGGGTCTTGTGGCCTGGGCTTTGAATAGCAGACAAGTTGGAGAGCTGAGAACAGTCCGCCGACGGTGCTCAGCGCTGACGACGTTGCAGAAGAACACCAAGCCGCTCGTTGCTCATCACATGTTTACCAGGCATGACAATCGTGTGCGCCGTGTTCCTTAAATACACACTTCAACCCCCCTGATATCTCTTGCATCTGAAATACCATGTTCCTATTAAAGAGACCCCTCAGACGACCTCGCGCAGTCAATCTGTAATGGCCCTCGTCCGACCCATGTGTGCTCAAGACGTGCCCATCATTCGCCAAATGCACGTAGGGAACAATTTCCCAGTCACACGAGCTGATTTGCTCACTGTTCGATGACGCCAGAGGGACCTGCTGCCCGGAACATACCCATCGTCATTCTTCCTGCAGCTCCTCATACAGGCAGGACGCATATGTCTCGTTGCTGAAAATAACCTGAAACTTGTTGGATTCATCTCGGCTATCGTACATACCGACAGATATGTCGAGATTCTCACTCTTGGGGTGCTTCCGGATCATCGACAACAGGGGCTAGCGACTATCTTGGTGCAGACCGTAATCGATTATCTCGTCTTGCCGTCTGCGATCCCCGCAAACGTCGTCGTCCAAACTTGGATCTCCAACACCGCAGCCGAAAAGTTCTACAGAGTTATCGGTCTGCAGCCTGCAACCGATATCGCCAACGACATGTATAGGGCACGCGGGGTCCCCCAGAGTTGTCACGCCGGTTCCACTTTCCGGGGCCGATTGGTGACATCGCGTAAGGGAGATACTAGATAGCAAACGTTATGTAAAGTGCCGTGAGGTGAGATGTAAATCGTTGGACCCGTCGGATCTCGTCGGACTGGGGTCTGTAAGTTGTAGTAATTGAGAAAGGGATCAGCGACTTGAACGCGGTTAGTCACGCACGCGTGACTTGATCATTCCAGATCACGCGTTTGTGACGCCTTTCTCATCAGCTGCTCTGACCGTCCTGTCATGGCCCCTCGTAAGCCAACAACAAGGTCAACCCTCGTTTATCATACCTTTCCTGCCTTCTATGCGTGCTACCTTTGAAATCTATTCAAACACTAACTTCAACCGCGTAGGTCGACCTGTTCTCGAATCGTAAGGCCTAAGTTGAGCCGCTCATTTCTAGAACATACATAGGCAGCACACCGAATCCTCCTAGGCGCATACGGTGAGCGAAGGATCGGACACTGAGACTTCTTCTGACGTACATCAGCCAGCATAATGGTGAAATCACCCAGGGTAAGCTGGTGCACTTTCGGTTGTTTTCTCCTATCGAACATCAATTCGACCAGGTGCTCACAAAACCCGACGGCGTCGGCCATGGGTGATGCAGATGATCGTGCATGGTTTCCCCTCTAAGCTGGCTGCACTCCAGTTTGAATGGGCTTGGCAGCATGCTCACATATCCCGACACCTTCGCGACGACGCCGGTCAGGCTCTGCTCAGAAGAGCTACATCCTTGATGACACAAATCCGGTGAGTGGCTTTCACCACCGTAAGGTTCATCCAATTGAACTCTGTAGCACCGTGCGAATGATGCTTTCTATGCATCCATGGAGCATGTGGCCTCTGCACATCAAACTATTCACCGAGGCAGCTTTCAAAGGTTGGAAAACTGTCAACGAGAAAGGAAATCCGCCTCCTCTCCCACCCGGATTTACTTCCTGCGTGGAACTGGAAGGAGTAGATGGGCGATCTGGCCGAGTGGGCTCTGGAAGACAAGAACCACTCAGTGTTGATGATGGTAAGCCCATAACGATCTCTGTGTTCCATCTTGAACAATCGTTCCACCAGCCCAATTCACATCCGCATACTTGTTGAAGAACACGGAACTCTTGTCGACATCCAATGGGCATTTAACGTGTTCGATATGCAAAAAGGAGATCGAGGAGTACAGTACTGTGAGCATCGCCCTCCATTGTGCCCCACACTTATCCGTCTGAACCTTTAAAAGACTCCATTACAGACCACCTTGTGTCCGACTTCCGGCTGTTCAGCCGTCTCCCATCTGCACTGTCTTTCGCAAGACTTTCTGAGCCGAGAGACAGAGAACACCGCCATGGTTCCTCGCGGCGGACAATGCCATTCTTGTCGTACTTATGTCCTCTGGGGCGATGTCATCCGTGGTATGTATCGCCGAGTTGCAGGTGGAATCGTTCAAGAGCTGGACGACGATGCGCTTTATCTTTCTGACATTACAGAAGATGGCATCCCCATCTCTAAGGGGAAAGAGAAAGGGAAAGGGAAAGCAGCCTCGTCGAAATCCCTTACGCCCAAGCGACGTCGAAGCAAAATTCAGAGTGATCTGGAAGGCTCTTCAGAAGGCGAGATGTTCGATCTCGATGTGAGCTCGACATCAGACAGTCAGCCGTCTTCTCCCAGTCGTCGCAAAAGGGGGAGGCCACCCAAAGCGGCGGCAGTCGGCAGAGCCGTCGTTCCTGTTTCGCCTCGAAAACGTGGGCAGCCACCGAAAAATCCCGTTACAGACGAGTCACCGCGGAAACGAGCAAAGAAAGCATTAGCTGCAGGCTTTCATACATGGGCTGCTCAGAATGATAGCGACTTCTTCGAGTCGGACAGCCTTGAGCTTCCTCCTGCTCCGCTACATCTGGCCGCACCAGAACACTCGGATGACCAGGCTGATCTCAGCCGGGCCATGTCGGTAGTCGAGATATCTGATTAATTCCTTACTGTATTCTCCCACACGTCTTGCTTGTATTTTCTAGGAACAGTGTATGAAGTCTGTGACATGGATCAGCTCTACCGCAGCCAGACAGTTGATTGTTCGTTCCGTAACTTGACGCGACACACCATGGCAGTGCAGACTCCTGTGCCACTCGTTTCCTACCTCTCCGCAGTCGTCTTCCTGCATATAATCCGTCGAGAACTCACTCCGAGGATACACATACACACCGGGGATGAGCCTGGATCAGAACCTCTTCACGCTCATCGTCACACCGTCAGCCGAGAACCCGCATGTCGTTGATCTCATAGATCCGCAAGGCCGCACGCACTACCGCAAGCAGCGTGTGGCTTCAGTGGCCCCCGTGTACAAAATCGAAATATACGGTTTGCGGGAAACGCTGTGCGCCGTGCTCGGTTGGCTGACGATACCACTGCTACACAGACCGGGAATCAGAAGCGCTGCTAGTGACGGCTACCGCGCCCTCTGCCGCAAGCAAAACCAAGGTTCTCGAACTATGCAATCCCACGTCGACGGTGGAGCTCCGCTACACCGGAACTCTAAGCTTCAGATGGGGATTCAAATGGGAAGAGTGCGTCTCCAGATGCTGCGCCGGATTCCGCTGTTAGGGCTCTTACTTGAACCTGTCTTCCCAGTCACGAATTCGAATGGAAACGCGAGGAATGCTTCATGCTCAGAAAACCCGATCCGCCTGTTCTCGTTGCCGTGACGAGGGAGCCGCCCGGGAGGCTGAAGACGACGTCCGTGCAGATACTGGATTACAACCTCAATCGGTGCGCGATCGTACTGCACTCCAGCTATGTCCCAATTGCTCAACGGGAGGCGCGTACTAGATTCGAGATCGACGACCGCAAGGGCCTTGAGATCGTGATGCTGACTGCCCTGATGACATTCCAAGATGCAAATGACCTGCATCACACACCGGAACCGTCTACGTCCAGACGCGGCTCTGGCAATACCGTCCCGCCCGCCGTCTCCCCCGCATCCGGCACTCCTCCCATCCCCCTGCCTCCTCCCAAGCCACCGAAGAAACTGGGCATTGACCGGATTGCGGAGATGCAAGCGATGCGGGGCCAGTTCAATGAAGTATCTGTCGAGGACGAAGGCAGTGTCGAGGACTACGGTTTATATTGCGCCAACTTATTCCATGTGCGGCAGAATATGACGTTCTCTTGAAGCCGCGCAACTCACTCGGTTGCAGGACGATGCCATGCTGTTCATCAGTATTTTGTCCGCAGAGGCTAGTCAGGTGCCCAAGGTTCTGCAAGTGGTAGAAGAGGCGAAGAGGATACGACACAAAGCCGGTCCGTGTCTTCTCTTCGGTTACACTCGCTCCAGGGACTCACCGACTGGCAGGCATCACCGAGGAACTGCACCAATACGTTCTTTACGACACGCTGCGCAAGGGACCGCGGCGGATCAATCTCGACGACGCCGACAAACGGAAGTACACGCCGCCCGAGAGCCTCATCGTGCATCTTTCTAAAATACCGATGCCTGAGCTCCAACCGCAAGCACCCTCAACAGGAGCCGTCGCGCCGTTGGAGCACGAACGAACAAAGAAGGATAAGGACAGGAAGAAAGAGGGGAAGCGGAGAGAGGACAAGAAAGGTAAGCCGGTCATCAATGGGTAAGACGACGCAGTTCTCAACGCGAGCAGGACCTTCGCCACCGCCACCGCCGCCCACGAACAAGCTGATGCGTCCACCTCACAATCCCGGGACGTACGTGCACACGCCGTCGCCCTCGCAGCTCAACAATCCCGGGATCTACGTGGCTCCTCCGCCGCCCAGGAACACGCATCTCAGGCCTCGTCCAGACGATGAGCACCACCTCGCCTCACCCTCCTCGCGCCTGTCAGGCTTCTTCGGGGATCTTTTGCATCGGCCGCGCTCGGCCGCGTAGTTGATTCGTGTCCAGTAGCATATATTTATCCACACACATCTTAAAAATACATAAACATACCGCAGCATCTCTCATTCGAGTGCTTCGGCCACAGCAAGATAGAGCGCGCGTCCCAACTTTCTCACGACGTCGTTGGAGCAGATGACGCCGGATTCCAGCGAGACGAGGCGGGCCGACGCCGGGGCTTGCAGGGCGTCCAACGTCTTCGCAAGCAGCTGGGCGAACTTCGGGATGGGCTGTATCCCCAGTCCGTCGGGAGGCGGGTCGCCTGGGGCCTGGTACAGCGAGCGCGACCCATCGACGATAAGCACCCGATGGCCGGTCATTATCCGGAAGTCCAGGGCGTGCCTGGGGCTGACGGTCAGTTGTCCGCGCATTTCGTGCACTTGAACAGCACCAGCAGCACTTACCTGGCTTCACTGAACAAGAGGCGATACCAGCCGGCAGATTTCGGGAACGGGTCGACGGAGCCGCTCAGTTGCTTGATCTCCTCCAATTCGATCGCAATGGGAAGCGTTTCCCGGAGACACGAAACGAGTCGATGGATGGAAGGGGCCAGCCGGCCCTGGCCGGCCTGGAGGATGTTCCGAAGGAATGGTTCCGCATCATCGTGTGGGTTGAATTCATCAGCATTGGGCGCACAGCGGGAAAAGCGAAGATCGAAATTGCCACCAGTCGACAGCTGATCTTCACACGAAATGGACACGGTATAGTCCTGCACATGAGCTCAGAAACGGCGCGAAACTTGCGGGTCAGTGACGAACCGAGGCGTAAGCAAAGGCCACAGTCTGGAGATCGAACGACAACAGCTTGATATCCGGCCATTTCTTGTCTTTCGACATTTGGCCTATCTCCCGGGCGATGACGACCATCTTGGACACCCTGGCCCACTCCTCCAAAAACTCATCCACACAAGTGTTAACGTTCTCAGACACGAAAGAAACGACGGCTTCTGTCGTGTCGTAGATGATCCGCTTCGAAGGGCGAATAACTGTACTGGTCCCCGCAGATTTACCCATCGGCTGTTGCACATATTTGAGTTTGACGCAAGTGACAACCTAACGGAACGTGGCTCAGTAGACAGTAAACAGCGATGAGGGACGCAACGTGCCTTGGTGCTCTTGTCAGACCACCAGTTGAGTGGGATGAATCGGATGTTCGGCATCGCGGCCTCGGCAGCTGGAGCTCCAGATAAAAGATCCTGAGACTGGACGCAGATTGCCGGCACGTAGCGAGCCAGCGACGATTGCACTTGCGCAAGTTCGGGCGTGACAGGCTGGGGGTCTGTTGGCCCTACTAGGCTGTAAGGGATGCTGCGGGCCTTGAACTGGCTCTGAATCGTCTTGAATGAGATACGAGCACTTGGGTGGGTCAGCTCGGCTCGAAGAATCAGCAGAGCGCTTACCAGCAGTAACTGTAGAGCTCGCGCAACAGATCCGAATCAAGATTGAAGCTGCGCCCAGTGAGTCATCGCACTGGGAAATGATCTGGGCTCACCCTGCGTGTGGTGGTGCACCATCCACTGCTTCTGTGACATTGATCTGCCCTCCGTGGATCCGTTCGTAGTCCAGCCAGCCCAAGTCATTCATGATCAACGTGTCATAAGGACTGCTCGAAACAATCCCAGTCTCGATGAGCGCATAGCGGAACTCATTATCAGTGATGACAAGAACCAGATACGCCCGAGGGAAGTTGGTCAGCTGGATGTATACTGCTCCCCGCGCATTTAATCCCAGTTTCGCAAGTTCTATGCGGGGTGAGGATAGCGAGCGTGGACAAGGTCACAATCGTACCTTCCGGGCCGAAATTCCGACGCCTGAAGCTCTGCAAGCCCAATGAGACGGCCTTCTGCTCAGCCAAATCCGTAATAGTCTGTAGCCGCACTCAGAACCGTCACCGTTATCGGTCGACAATGAACGCACGTAGATACGAAGGCGGACAAGAACGTTGAACATCACAGTCGGGTCCTCGTTGATCTTGTCCGACAGAGTCTTGAAGCGAGGGCCCTTCTCGGCAGCTGCCAGATCGCCGGTGTCCCGGATATTGAGTGCTCCGGTCCTCAGATCCAATGCGATGATGACGATCTCCTCCGCACAGAGATTGACCCGCAGAACTTGCTGTTGATCTTCAATTCTGTCAGACATTCCTTGCAGGGACTTGTACGATGGCGAGTCTTACTTTCCGTGACCACTGTGACGATCCCGGGGTCCGAAAACACACCGTGAGGCTGCGCCCGCTGCAGTTGGAGCTGGAACAAGTGCAAGATCTCGTGCGTGTGTTTCCTAAGCACTTTGTCGAGCAGCGCTTCAAAGTTGAGGTCACAGGCATCCTACCGTAGCATCAGAACATGCATCAATCATGCGGTTCAACTCACAATGAAGAGAAAATTTTCGGGAACGTCGGGAGAGATAACAAAGCCCAAAGCGCCTCTGGCTGGTTCCCAGCGGACCTCAAACTTGAGCCCTTCGACTTCATCCGAGGGTTTCTGCGACCCCAACTTGGCTCTTTGCTGAAGCTCAGCGAGGACCCGCGCTTTCGGCGATCTTGATTGCGACGCAGACTTGCTTTCCACAATGGAGATCGTCAGAGTGCCACCCATCGTCGGCAACTTGACCCGAGGACGCGTCATTGTCGGCGCTGGGGCTGACGGCCGACTGTCAAATCGTCAGACACCAAGAGTACGTTGCCCGATCGTCACTGCGTCTTACAGCCAATAGGATACAGTGAGCGTTTTTCGATTGTCGCTCATAGTCACGGACATGAAGTTCGCCCATCCTAGGGAGCGCATCCTCTCGGCCTGGAAAAATTCAGCAACAATATTTCAAGCAAGGCAGCAACTGACCTGATACCAGAGAATCTCAAGCTGATAAGATAATGACATCATCTCTGAGCACGAAATCAGATGAGATGGAGAATAGAGCGCGTGACGAACGCAGAAAATTGTATATCCGAACGAGAGGCGTGTCAACAACGCCCTCGGAGAGGGTTGGCCGAGGGGGAGCCTCCACTCCCGGAGGAAGCATCGGATCAGCCGGGAGGGGGAGGAAGAAGGCCAACTGAGAATCAGCCTCATCTGTGATGTGTCGTTTCATCAAGCCAGCAGGTGTCCTTGGAAATTCTGGTGGGGTTCAGCAGCGCTCCAGTTCATCTCCGGCTGCAGTGACCTTGTATGCCAGCCAAGTCGCCTCCAACAGTGATCAAGAACTCGACATGCACGAAAAACCACCCGTCGTCTTTTTCTCCACCGCGCAGACACAACGACGCCTCGAAAAGATTCGGCACCGTAAAGTACACTCGACCATCGGCGATGTGGTGTTCAGACATCTCAACAGGAATGAGCTCATGCATTCGCAGTCGGTAGCGGATAGCATCCTCCATTTCAGAAAGGGTTTTGAGCACTTGGGCATCCGTCAACGGCGTCGGCGGAATCATCATTTTCTAAAACACCAGTGAGCACAAACAGATCCAGTCGGGGATCATAACAGACTTTGATTCCAGTTGGGAGCCCGTGATAGGATCCTGTGGTCAATACGTCCAGTGAAGTCAAGAGATCGTGGTTTCGGAGACTAGCTTCATGAGAAAAGAATGGCGTAGTGATCTTGGCCATAACCTACCGAGCAGGGTCCAAACTCTCCTTTGCGTAATTGAGCCTGTGGATCACATCCTCGAATTGTTGATTCTGGTTCATAAGGAAGGCAGTAATATTCTGTATGAGAGAACGCTCAGACTGTGGCATCCAGACCGGTGTTTGTAGGCACACCATGCATTTCTGGACTGTATCGGCGTCCCGCGACCACTTCACCACAGCGTACAATTTGACCACCTGCTTCTTCGTTTTGACCACCCAATCTGCCAGTGTACGTTTCTTTGCGGGGTCGGACATATTTGGCATCCTACACAGCAGTCGGATTAACACAGCATGTGGCCCGAGTAACTACCCACGTTTCCGCCAATTCGGAGAGTTCTGCATAGATGTTTTGTATGACACGCGACAAGAGTTCTCCCAGGGGTATTTGATCATCGTAGACCACGGGTAGGTCGCGCTCGAGCTCCTCGACGGAAATATCCTCTCCCGCGTCCATCTCCAGTATTCGCGCGTCTATCCCATTTGGGGCTTGGTCGTGAGGAGATGCATCGGTGTTCATGATGTATCCGCGTCACAAATATCTTTGCCGAAGATCATGGACCCCTTCAGCTGCTGTTCTAGTCGCAGCAGGCGCAGAGTGGCGTGTTTGTGTGAGGGCCAAGAACAAGATGGTTTTTGACAGCCGATCAATTGTTCTGCTGTTGCAACACCATGATTGCGACAGGCTCTCTTTCGTGTTCCTCTCTCGATTTTTCGAGCTCCTTGCCCGCGCTATCACGACACAATGGACTATCTTAGGACGCTTGGCTCTGCCGCTGTCTCGACACTGGTACAGAAATCCGGGCTCACGCTGCCTTTCACCCTCGGCCCCAAGGTAACCACATTCGAAGGCGTATGGACGTTGTACGATGCCACAAAGCGGGTGCGCATTCCAGCATCTGCTGCACATCGACATTCAGAGCAGCATGGCAGGATGATGGAACGCAAGTCTCCGTATTCGAATACGATTGTACGGCCCGACGCGGGATGCTCCCGATAGCGAAGAACGCGCTGCGGAAACTACGCACGACACGACATCCGGATGTGCTCAAGTTTATCGATGCTGTTGAAACAGAAACTACGATTCACATCATGACGGAACGCGTTCGGCCGCTTCAGGCGCTGCTGAATTCGTGGTCTGGCCGTGATGCTCAGGAGCGGGAGGATTGGTTATTATGGGGCCTGCATCGCGTTTCTGTTCGTCGTTCTGTCCAAACTCTTTCCGTCTTTACGTGTCAATCATTGGATCAGGTAGCTTTGGCGTTCTTGAACGACTCTTGCGCATCTACACATGGCAATATCAGGGTCAACTCGCTATTCATATCGCCCTCCGGAGAATGGAGGCTCGGTGGATTTGATCTTCTCAGTAATCCAAAGGAGGAGGGGGCGGTTCTCTACGTGAGCGATAACCCTGGCTCTGAGAGGAGACATGGACTGATCAAATGGAACAGACTTTGGGTGGGCAGCTTCCCGAGGCTGGTGCCTGGGCATCTCCCGAGGTGAAGAAAGGTGGTTGGTCGGTGATCAAAGAGTATGGTGGTGCTCTTCTCCTTCTGTACATCTGCTGGGCTGACTTGGTGTTAGAAACGAGCCCGCCGCCGCCGACGCCTACGCTCTCGGTCTACTACTACATGCTGTTTTCAATCCGAGCCATCCTCCACCGGCCACCGCGAATCCACCCCATCCTCCACCCCAGCCTTCGTCTCGTGGCGCTATCCCAAACTCGATTTTTCCGTCGTTCAAGAAGTTACTCAACCCTAACCCCAAGGGACGCTTGACTGCGAAGGGATTTCTTGCCATCGGTATGGCGGAGACAGGCTTTTTCGCCAACAACAGATTGGTCAAAGTCTGCCTCGGTCTCGACAACTATGCGCTCAGCAGCGAGTCTGATAAGGCTCTCCTTCTTCGCACCTTGAGCGAAACCGCCAATTCATTCCCGCCGGAATTCGCATCGTTCCGGGTGCTGCCGTCTTTGGTTTCTGCTCTGGAGTTCGGAGGTGCATCTGCTGCGACGATTCTTCCTCTTGTACTGAGGTTCGGCAAGAACGTATCACCCGAGGACTATCCGAATGTTGTACTTGCCCCTCTAGTCAAATTATATGCAAGCCCGGACAGAGGCACCAGGATGGCTTTGCTGGATCATCTACCTGAATATGCTGATCGACTAGATAAGAAGACGGTGGACACCAAAGTGTTTCCTCACCTCGTAAGCCGTCGTTCGAGTCCACGTCCAACATTGCCATCTCACCAAACGATCAGCAAACGGGATTCTCGGACACAGTCGCTGTGATCCGTGAAGCCACTGTCCGGTCCATAACGTTGATTGCGCCTCACGTGAGCCTTTTCGTTTGGAGATCCAAGTCGTTGGAGTGACCTCTTCAAGCTATCAGACCGGATACTCAACAACGAACTGCTCCGCTTTCTGGCAAAGATGCAATCTGACCCGGAAGCATCTATCCGCACCAACACCTGCATCCTCATTGGTCGGTTGGCTCCGACACTCGGGTACAACACGAAACGGAAAGTTCTCGTCCCCGCATTCTCACGTGCATTGAAGGATCCCTTCGTGCATGCCCGGGTTGCGGGTCTGATGGCGTTCATGGCGACGATCGACTGTTTCGACATTGAGGATCTCGCTACCAAAGTCATCCCGAATGTGTCTTCCTCGTTGATAGACAAGGAAAAGTACTGCAGCAACGGCGTGCTTGGATGATCAATATCTGATTTCTTGCCAGGCTGGTTCGAGACCAGGCATTCAAGGCAATGGAGCTCTTCGTCAAGAAGTTGGAAAGCCATGCAGCTGAAATGGTCGGTTCAATCTAATCTCATGTTCCAGCGGAGACTCATGATATAGCCTGAGACCGCTGCCCCCGCTGTTAGCGACGCGCTCGGTGTCACTGCACCGGCTCAGGCCACCATGGTCAACTCGGCTGCCGGTGCCGCCGGTGCTTTGGCTGGCTGGGCCATTTCATCCCTCGGCAGAACGGTAGGAGGAACATTCGTCACTCTTCACTCAGTATTAACGTGTGTTTCCCAGCTTGCTACCTCTGAGCTACAGACCGGGATCGCCGCCACCATTGAGCGACCGACCTCAGCACCTGGCCCCGCTGCTCTCCCAGCCATCCAAGCTGTCTCAGCAAATGGATCCGGAAGCAGGAGCGGAGTCTCAACACCCAAACCTTCCAAGTCAAAAGCGATGCAACTCGGCGCAAACAAGATCCCGCCGAGTGTTGCTGCAGCTGCGTTGGCCGAACAACTTGCTGAAGAAGCGGCAGCTTCAGCTGCTGATATCGACGGCAACCCATGGGAAAGCGAAGACCTCATGGACGTGAATGCCGATGCCGATGATTGGAGTATGCGTTCTCTCGTTCACTTGTCGCACAAGTACTGAGCTCTGATTAGGCGCTTTCGAGACTGCACCGGCAGAAGGACAGGACGAGTTCCCCGTGTCGCCAGGAATCGATGCATGGGGAGCCGAGTCTAATTATACCGCTGCACAGTCTATGCTCAATACCCAGCCAATCACTCCGAAAGTTTCCACTCGAGCTCGATCGCCAACTCCTATTCGATCGCCGCCAGCCCGATCGCCGCCCGCTCCGGAGCATGACAATTGGGCTACAGGGGGTTGGGACGACACACCGGCCGGAAAACCCCAGTCACCGATTCCATCCGCCTCGACAACAAGTCCAACGCCCTTACTGACGAAAGAAGAGAAGGCTGCGGAGATGGCGCGTCGGAAAGAGGAGCGAAAACAGGTGCAAGGGCCGTCTTGAATTCCTTGCAGAGCTGACTGTTATCACGCAGCGCATTGCCCAGATGAAGGAGCAGAAAAAGTCGTCCGGGAAGTCATAGATAGTCTGGGCCGCCTGGATCTCAGCGTGGCACCTCTGTTGTAGACACAGTCGTTTTCTCTTTATCTTCCTCAGGATCCTGTAGGTCCTCGATCGGGATGCGGACAAGTTGCTGGCCTACGACATCATTTTCCTCGGCGCTGTCCTTATTGGTACCCGAAACTAGGGTCCAAATGAGTAGTCTGCCAGTGATGTAGATGAGGAAAGGTGTCCTACGAAAGAGGTTCAGTATCTCGAACATCCTCGGCCACTGCTCCAGGACGTCTCCGTGGACTGATAACAATATTCAGCCGAGTGCCTCGGATGCAGACCATGCAGCTCACTCCGACCGGCATCAGCCATGATCTCACAGTCGTCCGCGAAGCCCTCGATGCGTTGTATGTACAGCGACGATACCTTGTGTAAGGCAGCTACGGCATCGTACTCTTTCTTCTTTTCATTCATCTTGGCAATCGCTGCAGCCGACTGGACGGAACTGGGGGGTGCGCCAAAGTGAGACACGCGAGTGGATGGACGCGACATCGTGACACACGGGAAGAGGCAACACGCGATGCTGATGTTTGTGTGATGCGGCATCGCGTCAGCGTGTCAACATGTCCACTTGTCCTTGATTGCGTCCCGCTCTTTCCGGGAACCTAGGGCTCTCTATCTGACGACGATCGCCTGGACCATTCTTTCACAGATAGCACCACGCTGACCATGTTGACCGCTCGACATTATCGTCGCCAAGACAAGTATATGTCTGTAACCACAGTACATTCAATACATCGGGTGTATGCATTATGTATATCGTAAGTAAGTCGTGGCATCCCATTCCCTAAAAGTTTTAAACAAGCATACCGCTGCGTGATTCGTTAATCCACCAAATTCGAGATCAGAAAGAACGGGACATACGCAATACCCGCCGTCTGCAGAGTGGACAAGAAACCACAAATCATGGCAGAGATACCGAGCTTGGCGATCACCTTGGTTCGGGACGGTGCCAACGCGCTGAGCACACCGACTTGTGTACCGAATGAGCCTAGGTTCGCAAATCCACACAGCGAGTACGACGCGATTGTGAATGCACGGGGGGAAAGAGCTTGGGGGGTCGCCTGGAGGGCCTGCAGATCGAGGTAGGCAGCGAACTCATTAGCGACCAGTTTCGTAGCCAGCAGACGGGCAACGGGGAGAATCTCGTGGCGAGGGACACCCAGGAAGAACGTGACGGGATAGAAAACATATCCCAGAATGAGCTGGAGGGTCAAAGCGTGAATGCCGAATCCCCGACCGATCCATGTCAGCAAGCCGTTGACCGCAGCAACAAGCGCAAGGACGGTCAGAACATTTGTCCTGATGCAGGTGAATACATTGGATCGAGATCGGCCAAGCTGACGTACAAGATCTGGCCGGCCACAATGAGACCAAAGACAGCACCCTGGCTGAAGGCGTGGAGCGCATTGGCTGGTTCGCCTTCCTTGGTCTCTCCACGGTCAACAACAACGTGCCCACGAGTGACAGGCTCGTCCAACTCTGGCATGCGCATCTTGCTAATCGCCAGGGATGCAGGGATGCTCATGACAGATGAAGTGACCAGGTTCTGGGCCGGGACTCCGAGATTGATGTAGGCAGAGAGGACAGACCCGGCGATAGTCGAGAAACCGGAGGTCATGGTCACATGAATCTATCTTGCATCGGTCTCCAGCCACAATCTAATTGGAAGACGACACACCTCAGAATCGGTCATCAAGTCGACATAAGGTTTGACGAGACACGCGGATTCGCCTGTTAGTATGCTCAGTGTGCGGTCCAGACCAGATCTTCTCCTTTACCTTGACCGATCCAGGGAGACGAAGCAGCAACAACAGCCTCCGCACCCGACACGTTCAGCAACTTGAAAAAGAGCCAGGCGAAGTGCTTGAGGATCCACTGCATGACTCCCAAATAGTACATCATCTGCGGTGCGGGTCAGACACTTCTCCTGCGACGCAAGCAGCTAGTATCACCTGCACAAATGCGATGAAGAAGATGATCGACGACAGGGTGTTGACACTTCGCCGGGTCAGCATCTCCACCGAAGCATGATCGGGAAGACCAAAAAACGCACAAGAACCAGTGCTTGGAGATCGTAGCCGCATCGAAGAAGAACTGGGCGCCGGGGAGTGCCTGGGCCAAAAAGTCGCCGGCGAGATTAGCAATCCATTTGAATATGGAGAATCCGGCTCCGCTCTTGAGCACGAAAAGCGCGATGGCCTGCTGGATGAACAGGCCGACGATAACCGTTGGCCAGGGGATGGCAGCCCGGTTGGTGGAAGACAGATAAAATCCGCATTGGAAGAGGAACAGCCCGAGAACGGAAATAGCACGATCGCCGTAGTTGCTGTTCTATAACTTCGATGAGAATTACAGGGTCATTGAATGGAGCAATGATGCTCACTGCCTCCAACTTGAAGCCTGCGAAAAAAAAAAATCAGCGGGCGTAAGGGGCTGTAAAGGCAGCGAACGCACCGAATGCCGAGCCGAAAACGATCGCAAGCAAGCATAGCCATCCGATAGCCAGGCGGAGGCGATAAGACAATCTGTACCACGGCTCCTGTACCAACGGAATGAAGACCGCGCCGACAGGTTTCGTAACGACCGAGTTGGGAATGAATCGGAACGCGATGATCCTATCGGGCTGTCAGCCGATGCGGGGGTGCGCGGGATGAAGCCATGCGCACAGGACGAAAGCCCAAGCGAAGAGGGTCTGGACAATCCACCGGTGCCGAGTCGCCTTCAGGAGCGTAGCGCTGATCCACCATCCAATGATAACGGCCGCAGTGGCGGCCAGAATGAATGGCCGATACTGCGAGGGATGCATCAGCAAGGCTTTCGGGACGTTTTTACTTGCATGCATAGACGCACTCGAGCGTAAAAGGTCGGCCCCTTCACAACCTCCTCCTCCTCGTCGGCCTCTTTCGCGAGAACAGCTTCCTCATCGGCCGGGTGGGCTTGTTTCTCTACAGAGGACTGCAGCGAAACTTTGCGCTGGACGGTATCGACGTGCTCGGTGGCGGTGGAGGCCATGTTAGAGACGGGTCCAAGGAGGGGCGCAAGGTCGTGTGCCCGATGAACGGGCTTTTATTTGTGTGCTCCATCTGGTTCCAAGCCAGGCATGAAGGTTGAACCATGTGCTCACATCATCGTGATGATTCATTAGGCAGACCATGCTGGTTGTTTGAAACAGGCGACAGAACGAGACGATAAGACCGCTGCCAAGAGAACCTGCCTATCCGGACGTACCTGGATGTCCTCACAACTATTCACAGGCGGATCGAGAAAAGAAGATCACAAGATTGCTCGTGGGTAGCCATAAATACAGGTGATAGTCAGTACATGCTAGAGATGCTCTACAGTCTAGACTTTCAGAGCCCGAATCGACTTTCCACATGCTACTGCAACCCATTCACCTGTGACAGTCGAGTGTCCACTGCTCATTGACATGCCCTGTATTGGCGGAGACCAGGCGAGATTGGTTATCTGACTAGGGGCAGTATACGCCATAACGGGCTCAGTACCACGCGTTTTTTCACATCCGGCCGAGGTGAATTCAGGCGGGAGCCAGCGCTGCGCGGTGATGCCGCGCTCTGTGTATAATTGGCGAGATCCCACAGTAGCAGTTGGCAGTCATCGGCTTTGCGGCGGTGACGTGAGAATCTAGATAACGAAGATCTGAAAAATCGGACATACCTGCCGTTGCCAGCAGCGGGTTCTCTGCAGAGCCCCATCCCAATGCGTTGATAGATGCATGGTGTCCACGGAGCTCCATCACAGGCGACCCGGGACTTCGCATGTCCAAGATCTGCACCTCAGACCCGTCCATGTGAAATGTAGACATATAGTTCGAGTCTGATGGATTGAATGCTATCCGCAACAACGGAGATGTCGGTGGGCGCGCCGAAGCGGACGGCGAGGCAGTTGGAGGGGGGATGTTTTTGGGCGCAGGAGTCTCGTACAAGATCGTGGAGTGTTCGAGGCTGCGCAAATCGAAAGCTCTCAAACTCCCATCAGCCCCAACGGAGACAAAGATGTCCGTGGATCCCGGTAGCCAGGCCACATCATAAACCTCCCGGTCATGGGCAATCAGCTGGGTGATTGCGCTCGCCGTCTCGATGTTCCAGACCGTGCAGGTGGTGTCGATGGACGAGGTCACGATCAAGCTCGGGGCCTTCTCGTTCCAGGAGAAGTTCGTAAGAGGCGCACCCGGCCCTTGACTCGAGACCTTGGATTGCTGCGGACGTCATTATGGAAATGACAGAACAAGGAGTTTCTTGTGCTTACACCGGATAACGTAGCCTTGATGCTCAAAGAGTGCCCGCCCGAAGTGGGTTGCCGACCAACGTAGGCCGTAGCGGATGTCGTCGCGTCTGAATTGTATTCCCATATCCGCAGGATATCCGCAGTAGTTGCTAACAGCTCAGAAGTAGGCGACTTCCCCGCGAACTGGTGTGTAGTCGCGGATATAGGCTGCCACTGGAGACTAGTCGCGGGGTATCCTTGACTGCCTTCACAAAGAGTCACGAAATCGGGATAGTCGGTGTAATCGTCCTCAACCAGTACGCGTTCGTCCTGCAAGCCCGCGATCGCGATGCGATTATTGTAGTTCTCGGTGAAAGACGCGACGGCGAGACGGAAGGCCGATCGAGGGCGCATTTGCTGGCCAGGTGCTGGCGTTTTGCACCAATCCATACTGTGGACGGGCCCTTTGTTGAACCATTATGATCGTTTGCGGTAGATACCAGGCTGTTGCTCACAGGGCGCTTCATATTGTAGAAAGGACGTGGTCATGGCGGGAAGTAGCTGGTGTGTGTTGATTGATGGATGATGAACCAAACAATCCATGGGACCAGTTCTAGTTTCAACTATTCCAGACTTCGCGAAAGTACGGAGAACGCGCCCAACGGTGAACACGAGATCATATTCCTTCGATAAACCAAACGTTTCTCGTTTCCATTCGTAATTGACATGCAGATCGTGCAAAGGGATACGTAATGCTTCAGTGGCCAGTGCCCTTCTCGAATACTGTGATGCTCTCGACTTCGTCGAAGTTGTAGAGCGGCTCGAGCTTGGCATCTTTCCTGAACAGCACCCAGCGCTTGATGAAGTAGGGGAGATACGTTTTGGCGTGATATGAGATATGCCTCCTTGTTGGCACGGCAAAGACGTGGTCTGCAACTCACTGGTGACAAAACTGTTCATAATCAATGAGGGATGCTTACCGAGTTCTTCTAATGTCCTCTGCTTGGTTTCTAATGGATCTCAGCACGGGACTCGAAACGTGGGCGGACGGAAACGCACCAGGCAGCAGGAAGAAGATCATTACGAAAGCGACGACATTCAACCCAGCATAGAAGGCGAACGCTCCCTCGGACCCAAAGGAAGCCAAAATCCGAGGGAACGTTACACCGAGCACGGCAGCGAAGAAAAAGTTGACACAGACAGCATAACCCTGCGGGGAATGAGACTTGCTCAACTTGGACCAAGAAATTGTCACATACCATACCCATCTCCCGATGAGTGAGCGGGAACACTTCCGCAGAATAAGCGAACGGGACTGGCCCTTCGCCGGGACTGTAGAATGCTAAACAGCCTTCAGTGTTGAGAGGGGAGACGTAAAAATGACCACTTGCCGGCAAAGATGAAGATAAACAAGGCGATGAGGGGTACCCGAGCTGGGTTCGAAGGGCTAATGATGAAGCAAAGCCCGGCGGTGAGCAGAGTCCATGCCATGTTGGGGAAAGTGAACAATAGCAGGTTCCGCCGTCCGAACTATGTAGCCGGTGAGGTATCCGCACGGGAATCAACTGTGCCAGACTGACTGTGTCAATGGTCTGGAGCTTAATGAGCTAGTCGTCCAATGCAGGAAAAAGACACTTACCCAAACGGCCGGGAAGGCGGTCACGAAGTTGACGATGCCGAAGCCCCATGATGCAAGAAGAGCGCTCCTGACACTGTAGTTTGCCTCCTGGAATATCGTGGACGAGTAAAAAGCGATGATATTGACTAAAAAAAAGGGTCAGGACACTCATTCAACTTGTTCATGGCGAAGCGGACAGCACTGACTTCCTGGAATTGGAAAAGAAAAGATATTGAGAACGCGGGAAATATAGATGAGACGACAAATGACAAACCACACATCTAGTGCGGATCTCAGTATGTGGGAAACGCGAGAGAAATTGAACGGACCTGCTGAGCGATCATGACGACAAATGCGGCCAGAGACGCCCGCCGGTTTCGTGGAATGGTGAAGAGTTCTGTCAGCCGAGAGAAGTATGTGGAACCATGGAGGATATCGAATTCTTCGACCAGTTGTCGGTGAACATAGTATCTGAGAGTGTTAGTCGAGATAAACACAATTGAATGCCTTACAAGTCGCGTGCAGCTTGGAGCTCCGTTCTCCTGAGTCGTTTGAATGCTGCATAAGCTTCTTGATAGCGACCCTTCTTCATGAGCCAACGAGGCGACTCTGTGAGATGGTCCATCATCAGCGGCGCAAACAGAGTAATGAGAGGATACGAACCAGGGCAGAAATAGACCCCAAGCAAAAGAGGCACCGCAGGAAGGAATGCGGAGCCCAACTGCAGCCGCCAAGCAATCTTTCCAACCTGGAACAGCGCCAGATTCGCAGAGAACCCGAGAAGGATGCCGAATGCGGTCTGTTGAAGTTTAGGCTAGCGCACAGGATGAAGCGGACAGATACTGACCCACAACTGCCAAGACATGACGAGACCACCACGAATCGCCGCAGGCGTGTTCTCAGCCGCATAGACCTGGCATTGCAGGTTGAGCGAGTTTGCATATTCTTCTGGAACACGTACCGGACCGTCGAAGCCTTGGACCTACACCCAATCCAAGCAGAAGCCGGCAAACCTGAGAAGATCGTTCCAGCTGGCTGTGTTATCGCGAGCCAGAGAAAGAAACAGACCAAAAGCTGAGGCCAAGTCTGAGCGAAACCAGAGCCGATCACTGGAGATGTAATATGAATTAAATCAGTGGCCACGAGCTCAAGACCTCATCAAGACCTCACCAGCGACAAGACAGAAAATGGCACAAAAGAAGATAGTACCACGGCGACCGAAGTAGTTATTTAGTGGATCAGTGAGCCATACACTGCGTATACAAATCAATTACAGGGGAAGAACGAGAGCCACACTAGACGGACCCGATGATAGCAGCAGATATGAACGGGCCGCTGTTGATGATTCCGACGATCCATTGGTTGCGAATACCTGCCTGTCCAGGATCCGAGGTATCAATGTTGAACTGGAGTCCATGTCAGCGAAGATCTTGAATAGACATAGAGAGAAGTACCCTGGAATAGACAAATTGTCAAAAGCGACTCGTGCAAACGGTTTCAGTGGACTTGCTCGATGGGAAACGACAAGTTTGCTCCATTGGAACCAGTTTGATCCCATCTGATCGGCAGGAAGGTCAGATCAAAGTACGCTGCTCAGGGACGTGACGAACCCTGGCGATCGTGAGCAGGTGTGCGACAGAGGAGACTAGCCACTCACCCTGGACAGCGGCAGCAACAGAACAAAGAATGACCGTCAAATCTGTCCGCGACACACTGAGCCATCACCTCACTCGAAAACGAAGGGAAATCATTCACATAGATCACGGGGCTGATCCCACTTATCTGCAAGATTATCAGCTGTCTCCCATGATTCGAGGCCGGAGGACATGAATACTCACGCTCAATTTCATGCCGAATGGCAGCCTTGTCCGCTTCGTCCAGCTCGGGAATCGATTCGTACTCCTTGGGACGCTGAGCTAGCAGCGCTCCCTTCTGGAACAGCGGCAGCTGCTCCTCAAAACCTTGTTCCTTCGTGAACACCTCGACCTGATGGAGCAGCTTGTCGTGGGGAATGCCGTAAAGCGGATTCTGGATCCTGCACACGGAACAGTATTGTCAGGAAGCGGCCGAGCTGCTTTTAACGCAAGTCCCACACACCTCGCGTTGGCGTTGTTGGCCAAGTCCAGATGTCTTTCCTCGAAGGCTTCCGCCGCCTTCTCTTGATCGACCGAAGATTTCTCGAGCGACATGGAGGGCAGGTCCGTGGGGGATGTCACGGGCACAGGCGCCGTGCCCTTTTATGAGCGGAGTGGAGTATCGATCATGATAGCCTGCAGGAAATTCACGCGCCGGCAGAAGAAGTTCAATGGCGGAGGGAGATTGATGAGATTGCAACCCGCTTCTTTCCTTGAGCGAGGCGGGTCGTGTGACCCCGCACGCGAATTGCGCGCTCCGGAAAGTCCGCTACTGCATGAGTCTGATGGAAATGAATTGAAAAGTGTTCCAGCCGAGAGGTGGCGAGAGCTGCATCGAAGCTATGTGTACTCGACCTTGTGGGGAAAATAGCGTCTATTGGGGAAGTGCGGGGAAATGACGTCATCTCGCAAACAAGGCGGGAAGCGTCTTCGGCACACTTCCACCTCACGGCATGTATTGCCGAGCGGGCGCCAAGGTAGGCCCAGGTGCACCGATGAATGACACGGTCGGAGGTATCAAAACACACCCGACCGAAGGTTTGAAGCGTGTTCGAAAAAACATCTGATCTTTTCACGGTCGTCAAGCCCTCGTGACTTGAAACATTGTGGTTGAAAATCTCTGATGGACCGTAACGCTGTCGCGCAGTGTGGGACAATTTGGCCATGGCCTTATTAATTCAATATGTTACAGGACAAACACAGCAAGCTAAGTATCGAAAGCAGGAGGAGACAGAGATGAGTGACATGCGACCAGGGCGGGGATTTGGGAAAGGTACCGAAGGAATGGGGGAAAGAGAGAGAGAAGGGTGTCGCAAGGTGTCGGCATTTTGGGATAACGCAGATGGAAAGAAAGAGGGACGGTCGGAGAGGTCGAGGGGTCAGAGGGAAATGATGAGGGATTAAGAACTTGAGCCATCGTCGACCATTGATATAGAGCCGCATTGTTCGCAGAAGCTCCACATAGTGCGCTGGCCGTTGATTCCTGACGCACAAGCTACCTTGAGTTTCGGTATTTGAGAGCATCCAGTACTGTGACGGAAAGTGACATGAGCGTCATGCAGAATTCGGCGGAAGACAGATACGGGCGAAGAGAACTAGGCTTACCCGTGGTGGGAAAACGAGCTGGAAGGTTGCAAGAGACCAACTGGCGGAGAAGGCGGTTGTTGAGCATAGTGAGCATAACTGTGAGAGTTGGGATCGACATTGCCATCAGCGCCAAAGAACGGAAGCGGATACAGGTCGAAAGCCGGATATGCTGCACAGTCGACATGAAAAGCACGAAACGCGCCGGAGAAAAGAGCCGTACCAGGCGACGAAGGATTCGAGTTGGTGGATACAGAGCTGACATTAGAGGGCAAACGTGTATGGTGAGGTGTGGAGAACACAGGCTGAACGTCAGACATGCAAACATCCGTGTCAGGCTCGTAGTTGGGAAACGGAATGAGCTTCAACTGTTTTGGTCGAGCCTGCCAGAAGAGTAAATTCACATTTTCCTAAAACGGAATGTCGAGGCATACAGTTTGAGCAGCGTCGCCAAAGTCCTCAACAAACTTCCTTTTCATAGACATTGAGCAAGAGACAGGACTTGCAAACGTGGAGACTAGGGAGTTGGCAGTCGTAGGTGTCAGAAGTGGTTGCTCGAGGGGGAGATGGAAGTAACGGAAGAGCGAGTGTGGGAAAACGGCTACCTGGACAGGCTTGATCTTATATTGCCGAAGCTGCTTATCTAATTTCCGACCTGTCATGCCCGCATCAATTCCATCTCTTGACGTATCAATGTAAGCATGTCAATGTCAAGACATGCTTCAACTTGTTCAATTTTAGCTGCAATTTTCCGTCAAGTTTTATTATTATTGTTTCTTTCAAAAAGTATTCTGTGACCCTTGCAGACAGATTGCGAGGTGGATTTCCAATACAGGTATGGCATCGAAGTCACGTGAGGGCAGACGCAATAGCTGCCAGCGGCACACCAGAATCAAGCACGTGTCATTCATCGCAACGCGCCTTCTACCGTGACGTCTTGAGTCTAGACTGTGTCCAGACTGCATCATGCAGGTTTCTCCCGCAGATTTGCCGTTGCCCGCAGCACTGGATCCAATCCTCGACTATCTCTCGGACCATTTACCGGGGCCAATATATTCGTTCCTCCTCTCATCACTGTCGCATCTCCTTGCGGTGTGCACGGCCCTTTACTCTGTCGTACTCATTACTGTCGACACACCCCGTCCAATGGGATGCACAGACTGTGCTGCCACCACTTATCGCCTTATTCACATCTTATTTGGCCATCCTCAGCCTCTACCGCACCACAACATGGATGCTCCGCACTAGTATCTTCTTTGTCAAGTGGGGGACGATCTTCGGGGCTTTGATTGCAGGGACGAGTTGGATGTTGATGCAAGGTGGTGGGAATGCCGTCGGCGGAAACGGGTTGGCAGCGACGCTTAGTGGGCTTCTACTTGACTCCTTCTCCGGCGACACAACCACGAAGCGGAAACGCTCCAGATCGCAAACAAGGAAGGCAAGGCCGAAAGCTCAACGCCCGCAGCCGTGGGAATCATGGGATACCCATCGGGACTGGCGGGAACAAAACGCGGACAATGACGACGCAGGCGATGTCCTTGCAAGTGTGCTAGATGCTGCTGGATCCGCCGTGAAAGGAAAGTGGTGGGAATTAGCGAAGGGCTTTCTCAAGGCTGATGACTCCAATGAGGAGAGCATCAAGCAGTCTAAAGGAAGGTCTGGTAAGACCAAGACACGCTCAGCCTAGGTGTGGAATGTGGGCACATGTATTTGTATCGAGTAAATGTAAGATATTATGCAAGCTGGTCATTCTTACTGGATCGCGGCTGGCTTCGATCCATACCGGTAGCTGGGGAGAGATTAAACAAGATGGGTCAAGTCAGGTGCACAGTGCTCACTTGGCTATCCGTGCAACCTGAGTTAGTCCAGAGAGGCCCACAAAGAAATTGACCTTGAACAGCTGGGTCACAAGCACAAGTCATGTCGGGCTTTCACGTACCGCTGCCAGGCTGTAGTTGACTGGGGTGATAACAAAAGAATACCGGACCCAGATAACGCCCGTGGCCGTCAACGCTAACAATATCCTTCAATGGCAGAAACCTCGTGTATCGATAGAACACACCGAGATTCTGAGAAAGACTGAGTTTCTCGGCGGGTCGGCCCATATCCTTCAGTCCTGCGCCAACCAGACACCATTTCATCATGGGAGCCCAGAAGAAAACGGTCTTCGGCCCTATGACACGAATGCGGAGAACCGTAAGCACAAGATAACTTGAGCCTACCCGCAGGGTGATTCATAAAGCTGGCGAATTTCGATGCAAAGCCGGACGATGCTGCTCCCGACATTATGGCTTGGACGTTGAGAAAAGAGGGTGTGGTGACTAATATTGATGACGGTGCCGCTTCTAGCGGCTTGCTTTGACCATGATCATGCTTTGGAGTCAAACTGTGGACTGGGCGCCTCTGGCGTTCGCTGAAGTGTACAGGAGTTCTTCATCCTCTTCAAGTATACCGCTTGGATTAGAATCACGTCCGTTCGATATGTCCAGACTCCACCTTACGCACCCAGTTTGGCTGAAAGCTTACCCCGGGGTCACAATCGATGCCTAGCCAAGCAGGAGCCAAGCTCTCGCTTTGGCTCCTCGGAGTGTATGTAGCCCATCGATCTCATATGAACCCCACTTCATCCCCACAACCCCGGAACATGAGTGACGCAACGACTCTCAATCGATCCTATAAAGCAATGCATCCCTTCCCTTGCCCTTCTTCAGAACGGCAACTTCGCAGCCAGCTATCAACTTAAACGTTCACCATGCAGTACTGGGAACCAGGAGTTTATTACGAGTCCGGATCCGTCGTCGAGTACGAAGGCCACCGCTACAGGATCATTCAACCGCACACCAGTCAATCGGACTGGACCCCGCCGGTCACCCAGGCCCTCTGGGGCCGCTTGCAGGACGGAGACCATGGCGGCGAACACCGCCAGCACGAGGAGCACCGTCACCATGAAGAGGAGCACCGTCATCATGAAGAGGAACATCGCCAGCAGAATTACGGCGGCGAATATCGGCACGACGAGAAGCAGTCGTCGTTTCAGGCACCTCCGGACGGCCAGGAGGTCCAAATCCACCACGAGGAGCGCGAGAAGCACTGGTACGATCTGGACGACAAACGTAAGCAGGAGCTCGAGGTGGGAATTCCAGAACTTCTGCGGAGCGCGTTCCAACAGGGTTCATCTAGGTCGGTGGAGGGCTTCTTGCCGGCGCTGCTCTACTGGCCGGTGGCTATGCGGCTTGGAAAGGTCATGAGAAGTCGCAGGAAGAGGTTCGTTTATCCGCTGGAAAGTGCCATGAAGCGCTGACCATCGGCAGGAAAATGCGCATAAGTGGTCCCTGCAAAACTGGGTGCATGATGCGGAAGTTCGTGCTGAGAAGTTCCGTAACTATGGGCCGCAATCGCCAGCGACGTGGGTTCTGAATCGGGGCAAGAACATTCCCCAAGGCGCAATCGCTGTGGGGCAAGAGCACTCATGGACCTTGTACATCTGTCGGGCGTACCACGAGGTCAGTTCCACCACTCGCACTGTTGCTTCCATTGATATTCTCTTAGGGCGGAATCCGTGGGTCCACGCTCTCATCCGGGAATAATCGTTGACTGCTTTGCAGTTATAGGCAAAGCCTCGGACGCGTTCAAGAAAGGCGCTGTGATCGGCTATCGCCACGAGGAAGTCCATGTAAGCCATTCTCTGAGAACGCGGGGGCATTTTCTGAATGTTCCAGCTCGATATATACGAGATTCTTCTGGGTGATATGAATGGCCTGCGTTGGGTGCCGGCTCAGGGCCGCCTGAACGTCGCCAGTCTCGGCTTCCGGCCGGTCGAGGGAGGTAAGGAGGCCAGCGGAACTCCACTATATATTGCGGAGGCCCCGTACAACGGGGCCGTCCATCCAGGAAAGGCTAGCGAAGATCTGGACGGCGCATACATTCCTTATGATGGGACCGAGAAATGCGTCAAGGTAAATTGATCAGATTTTTGTCTTGCCCCACCGCTCTGAAGCAGCTGTCTCCTAGGAATACCGCGTGCTCTGCTACTCTACTTAAATTGTCTTTGTACCTTGTTACCACTGAAATCCAATATCACTGCGGCGATGACTGGTTAAATTGATAGCTTGTCCGGCGGTTGGAGTGTGAAAGTTGAGTTTGAGCTTGCTTTTCCCGCGCCTTCAATTTGCTCGTTTCGGGAACACCCGTCGATTAATCCGCATCACGATCTCCATCACACATCAATCTCCTCTCGGCGCTTCATACTCCTTAAGATAAGAATTGTCCCTAACAGTGCTCCAACCTCCCTTCCTCCTTCGCCTCTTCTCGGCTCTCGAGCCACACTCACCATGGTCCATGTTCTCGACCTCCTCAACGCTCACGTCGCAGGTCGGCCTTTTCGTCCGTGTTAAACACCGCAGCTGATTGCCGCAGACTCGGTCGTCGGCCGCTGGTTTCGTCTCGAAGGAAGCGGACACCCCAAGGAGCGTATAGGCTCTCGGTGAGTTTCTTGTGGGCCCTCTTCCCTTCGTGCCCCCTGATTCTCTCCTCTAGCTTTACGACTGAGATTAGAGCCGGTTTGACGACATGGGTGCGTTCCTTACATTTTACGCGTTTTACAGAGTCCGCTCAACTCTTGGCGCATTATAGGCTGCCATGGCATACATCGTTCGTTCATCCAACCGTCCGTACTGGTACCGGGCTTATGGCGACTAGATTTCCGTGAACGCAGCTATTCTGGCCGATTCTGGAGCTACCTGCGTCTGTCCGACCCCCGACCACTGTCCGAATGGCTCCAATCCCGAGTACGACGTCTGCCTAGGGGAAGTTCGGAACGACCTCATTATTTCGACGGCCGCTGTCGCTGCACTCGCCTCGTTCCTGATGGGTTTTTTGGCCAACCTTCCCGTCGGCATGGCTCCCGGTCTCGGCTTGAACGCCTACGTACGTCCTTTCGCGCCTCTGCCCAGATGCCCTGATCCCAGGCCCATACTAGTTTGCTTACTCCATCGTCGGCTACCATGGACAGCACAAAACCACCTACCAAGAGGCCTTGGCTGCGGTGTTCCTTGAAGGGTTCGCCCGCTCCCCCCCTATTGCCCCTGGACTCCTCTCATCATCTTTTTTTCAGGTGGATTTTCTTGTTCCTGAGCATCATAGGGCTTCGTCAATGGATTGTTCGCATCATGCCCCAGAGTCTCGTTCTAGCTGTAGGGGCGGGAATCGGCTTGTTCATAGCGTTGAGTGCTTTGCTCCGGTAATCGGCTCGTTTCATCTGACACGTTTTCCAGATTCATAGGATTGTGTACGCTACTTCCTTCGGGTCCTTCTCTTCTGATCAGTGACGTTTCAATCTAGCCAATGGCGGCCTCAAGGTTATTGGAGGTGATATCACCAACTACGTCGGCCTGGGCGGTTGCAAACCAGAAGACATGCTTCCCGCTCTGCCGGGCTTTTGCGCAGGCGGCCAGCTCCGGAGCCCCACGATGTGGCTGGGTATCTTCCTCGGAGGGTGTGTTCTTTTTTTTCGTTGCTCAACTGGTTGCTCAAGAACGCGGAAGCATCCTCACTGTTCTTCTCATGCTTTATCGGGTCCGGGGAGCAATTCTAATCGGCATCTTCCTAACTTCCATCGTCTCCTGGCCTCGATCTACTGCCGTCACCTACTTTCCTCACACGCCGGCAGGCGACGCTGCGTTCGACTACTTCAAGCAAATCGTTCATTTCCGTCCCCTGCAGAAAATCGGGAATGTGATCGATGTGAGTGCCGTGCGTTGCTGGAAGCAGATTAGTCCACTGACCGCCTGCTCGTAGTATCATTACGGGTAAACCTGGTCCTCGGTTGCATTCAGAATCTCCGCTCACCTCCCATCAGGCAAGGCCGAGTCTGGTATGCGCTGATCACGGTCTGTGTCAGCCTGTCTCCCGAACGATGGCGTAACTGACGCAGCTGATAGATGCTTTACGTGGATATTCTGGACACCACCGGCACCCTGTATTCGATGGCCAAATTCGCAGGTCTGCGGGATCCCGTGACTATGGACTTTGAGAACTCGACGATTGCCTACTGTGTGGATGCGTTTGCGATCAGCATGGGCGCGCTCATGGGAAGCAGCCCTGTGACAGCCTTCATTGAAAGCGCCACCGGAATCAGCGGTATGTTATGTCGAGACCTTCCATGATGTCTTGGACTGAATTCGATGTCTAGAGGGCGGCAAGACCGGGATAACGGCTATGGTGACAGGCCTCTGCTTCTTTGTTTCGGTCTTCTTTGCTCCCATTTTTGCATCCATCCCCTCTTGGGCCACCGGAGGAGCCTTGATCATTGTGGGAAGCCGTAAGTGCTCAAAGTTTGTTCCAGTGCTATTCTCACCACTGACGGATCTCGCAGTTATGATTCGCAAGTAAGATAACAGCGGCCGCTGTTGCGCATTTGCTCATTTCTTGCTAGCGTCCGCGACGTGAACTGGGACTACATCGGTGATGCCGTGCCGGCCTTCCTCACTATCATTATCATTCCGCTCTCTTACAAGTAAGTGATGACCCCATTCTTCGCATGCTGTCCGCTCATCCTCGGCTAGTATTGCTTACGGTGTCATCGCCGGAATTCTCTCTTATATCCTATTGAACGGCATTCCCTGGATCATCGCGCGTCTTAGCGGGAACAGAATCCTGCCGCCTAACATCGACATGTCGGAGGAATGGAGCATTCCGCCGGGCAGCATCATTCCTTTCTGGATGTATGTCCTTGTTTATGTGTTTTTTCTTGGTTTGGGCCCCCCGCTGACGATGGCTTCAGGCGCAAGCTGGTCGGGATGGTCGATGAGCAGCCGGAGGACAGCACCGGTGTGCAGCTGGAGGTCCGGGGCCAATCTGCTTCGAACGACACTGATGCACGGTCGGAAAAGACCGACGAGGCGAGCATTATGGAACCCAGAAAACACCGACTCAGGTGATCTCACCTGTCTCTCTTCAAGGGTCGGGTCGCTTGAACGCTTGCTTGCGTGCTTCATCATCTTGTTAGATAATTGTCCACCCTTTTTGAATTGTTGTGCACTTGGATTTGGGTCCAGGGTGGATGTATCATTAACTGTATCTACTCGCAGTAACATAGACTTCCGTCGCTCTTGTCCGCTGCTATATGTACGATGTCGGCTAATTCAATGAACTCTTCGGCTACAGTAAAATATATAAATTATTATATAAATACCCTACTTATGTATTTCTGCGGTGCCTGGATGGCTGTGCCTCTCTGACAAATCCCATATGTGCAGACTGTAACTTATAAGCAACCATATGACCACAACGACAATTGGCGCACGCTCATTTCGCATGCATACCAGGGATGAGATCTTCATCACAGTCCAATAGCATGGCATTCCCGAAACCCCTTCCACTCGGCTCCTCGCCATGGTAGAGATTAGATATTAACCAATCAAGTGAGGAGATTAGATCAGATCGTCTCGCGATTGCTCAAGCCAGCCCTCAGATCGACACAGAAGATTACTAGATTCTAAGACTCATACAAGATATTGCGTACAATTACATTGTTGGAAGATATTAGCGTATTGATTATCGTTCATCAGCTGTAGCGCGGATAATCGATACTCTTGGAGCGTTTGCTCTTCTTGTGGTGACGGTGCTTCCGGTGTCCTGAGCCAATGATGATGGCTTGAGGCTGAAGCTGGCCCCCGTAGCCTGGCTGCATGTATTGGACCTGCGGGGCAGCCGTCTGAGGATAGGCCACTTGGTACCCGGACGTCGAATAGCTGCGGGGCCGGTGATGATGCGAACTCGAACCCGTCTGGATGACCACCGGGGCTCCGCCATAGGGTTGGCTCATAGGCTGGGTGTAGGACATCCCGCCGTAAGACCCGGCCTGCATCTGGCCGCCGTAGGGCTGCTGGCTTGACGCATATGGGACACCGTACGACGAGTTTTGTCCATGGATTTGCATGGGCATCGTCGCGGTCGTTGGGTATGGCGAGCTATTTCCATATGCGCCATACGCTGCAGAGCCAGCTTGTAGCGGAATCGAGATGGGGGCAGAGCCTGTCATGGAGGCAGCCGTCAAATGGCCGCCCAACATCGGAGCACCGCCCATCGAGCCAGTCACGGAGCCAGCTTGTGACATTACCGGCGAGTGCGATCGAGAGATCGACCGGTGGTGAGAGTGAGACCTGTGTCGAGGGTACCGATAATCGTTCCCATACGAATCTTCGTCCGGGTCATATGAGCCCGAGAAGGACCCACTACGGTGCCGAGAACGAGAGCGGTGATAGTCCCCCTCTTCTCTCTCACGGGACTAACAGCTCTAGTCAGCTGCAGCTCTTCGCGTCCACATGAGATAGACCGCGCACGTGATAGAACAGGATAGATGCAGTGGCTGCGGCCGCATCAGACGCATCCCGGCGAGCATATGCGTCCCAGGCACGGTTAGAAAACTGCAGAAGGCGTGACGCTAGAGTTGTACGACGATGAGACTCGGCAGATTGTGAAAGATGCAGACACACCCTCTGCAACCGCTAGCCCAACTAAACCTTCTCTCTGTCTCTCGATCTCACTGCTGAGAGGCTCATACAGCGAACTGTTATGGGTCCATGTCCGATAGGCTTCGTACGCAGCCGCATGACCGATATCAGACGGGAGCATCTGGTCCAACTCACCCTCCACAGCAGTCAGTCCCCAGATCATAGTCACCCGACAGGAAGACTCACCAGCCCCCCGTAAGCACGGCGATGCCAGTGCCGGGCTTCATGCTTGCCCACTCCGAGCTCGAGAGCAGAGCCAGCATGCGATCGGACGCGGCCCCAGGCGTGATCATACATAGATCTGTGGCCCAGTCGTCACTCCAAGGGCACAGACCGTGCGAAACATGAGCACGCACGTTTCGGGGTTCACCGCATGCGCGTTGTAGTAGTCCATCCCACCCCCTTCGGAGATCCGTTGGTTCAGGGAAGACGAGGGAGTGCAAGCGGAACTCACAGTTCGGCTGAGGCTGAAAGGTGGGGGCAGGCGGCCTGCCAAACTGGAGCTTTCAAGGCGTGAGAATGAGTGAACAGGCAAAGCGGTTCGCAATACCTGACTTGTGCCCCAATCCGGCGTATTTTGCCGATAGTAGTTGTATGCCATGCAGATGAGAGAGATTAGGAGGGAGGCTTTTGCGCGCGATGGTGTGAGGGAAGAGTGAAGTGCAGATCGGCGTCAACAGCTCCCATTTTTACTCCCGTGGGCGATGTGAGGTGACGTCACGGTCGGAACATAACATTGACGCTGGCGGAGCTCAAAGCGTTTTACTGCGCATAGAACCGTGGTTAGGGTGAGGGCCGGGAGCAATTTGAGCAGGAGATGTTACTAACAGGGCTGGGCTCTCCACAACTTGGCTCAGTAAGTCAGAGCCCAGGGACTCGTCATCAGCTCAGTTTTGATTGGATCTTGAGTTTGAGCGGAAATGGGTGACATTAGCAGGAAACTGCGGATGGCGCGTCCCGAGCTGGACATTGCGGCTTGCAAAGTAATAGTACGACGGCCGTCTTGGTTTTGAGCAAGGGAAGCTTTATTGACCTCTATTTGCCGTCAAACGCGCCCGACGCCATCAATAGTGGGTGCACGTGCCCGCGGCCAGTTGGCGATGAACGGTACGGATGGCGCCCTCCTGCGTTCGTCTCACTTATGATTCCAAGAGCACTCTGTCTTTGCCAGCGCCGAATTCGATCCCAATGAATACGCGAACGCCATCCTAGCGGGCGAACCCTATCCGCTCACCAACGACTCAAACCCCAAAACACCAGGAACCAAGTCGACTTTCGAGCCCGCCAAGGAGGACATATCTGCCGCAATCTCCAGGCTGACTGTCGGGGTGGATGATGTCTCGAAGCAAATCAAATCCGTGGTGAGTCAAATTGGATCTGCGTTGTTGAGACGCGACCATGAACGGCCAAATAGGTTAACAGTCATCATGAGCAATTGCTGCAACAAGCGGCAAGCGCAAATTCGCTGTCCGGATCTCTTACGTCCGTGCGTTCAGGGCTCTCGGATATGGACTCGTCACTCGAAAAGTATGTCCCCTCCCGACTGGCCCAACGTTAGTCTAACTCGGTTCGGGAAGGCTGCGTCTCAAAATCCGCGTTCCATATCAGTCGCTCCAGAGCAACGTTTCCCGACTCCAGAAACTCCAACAAGTGTCCGATGTTCTGCGCCGGATTTCTCGCTTTGTCGTACTCGCGCGACGGCTCCAAACTCAAATGGCGGAGATGGAAACGAACAGATCCGAAAACACCGTGGCGACAACAGCTGAGTCGCCACTCAACCTGGTCACTCAGGACTCGGAGGATGAGAAGGAGCGGACCATTGCGAAGGCGGCCCTTAGTATTGCTGAATTAGGTATGGCGACAGATTGGATGCGTACCACGCGTTCCGAAGTTGATTTCATCCAGTGGCGCTTCTAGACAGTCCTGCTCAGCCCACACGCGACGAAGATAGACCCTTCAAAGATCACCCTATCTCACCCGCTTTGGAGGATGTAGTGGCGCTTCGTTCTATCGACGCTGTCGCTGCGCATGTGCCGTTCATTGAACACGCTCGGACGAAAGTCACTAGCGAGATGGAGACCATGGTTCTCACCGGCCTTGCATCCCTGGTGCGTGAAATGGCTAGTGACCCATCAAATGCTCATTCGATGATCAGAATCAATCTTTCCTCGCGTCTTCGCTGCAGACGGCGTTCAATCTGAGAGTTCTTCCCGAGCTAGTGCAGAGCCTGATCATGGATCTCTCGCAGGCTGTAGAGGAGCGGATCCGGAGCGCCTTTGATCTCTCGAAGATATCACGCGATGCGGCGTCGAAAGACGGTGTTCCACCGTCTCCACAATCACCGGCGTCTTACAAGTCTCGCGTCCGGACAGAACCCACGAACTACACGGCTCCGCAATGGGCTGCTGCTCTCTGGGCTAGATTGGAGACGATGGTTGATGAAATGGCTGATTGTTGTGTCAAGGTGAGTATCAGTTGAGATGGCGAGGAAATCGCATGCGAACACAAGTTCACAGGTCTACACGTTAGAGAAGGTGCTCAAAGTAAAGCGAGACACTGTGTCTCAGGTTGTCTTCATTGATGAAGCGATGAAGGTAAGGTTTGCCTGTACCTGTCAGGGCTGCCTGGATGTCAATGTGTTTTGCAGCTGCTGGAGAGCAGACCGAGCTCCACCTTTTGGACATCCCTCGGAAAGTCCCTTGAGAAGAATGCTCGAGACGCGGCCAAAGGTAGTTGGTTGATCCCAGCCAGTGGGGCTTTGCGCTGACCTATCAGGCTCCACTTTTCTGCAGCAGACTCTAAGCACAGGATACCCGCGCTTGCTCCGGCTTTTCCACAGGTTCTTCTCCAAAATTGCTGTACACACAGACACGATCTATATCCAGAACTACCAAAGGTCAGCACCTGCGTCCTCCTAGTCGGTCGAATGACAAGCCTCTGCAAGTCCAGAGACCGTATTGGTTCTGCGGGCACTTGGCAGCTTCGAGAGCTCCTATGTTTCCCGGTCTTCAAACAAGCTCAATGAAGCGGTCGCACAAGCCTTCGCCAGCGGTGCTCGCAACCTACCCGGAGCGACCGAGGGCATATCCATCTCCAGAACCGTCGCTAATGAGCTCGATTCGGCCAAATTTGATCCGCTTCTTGTTCGGACTGTGGCAAAGAACGTGAATGCCAGCTTGGAGATGCTTCTGTCTCGAGCAGATAGTTTTGTCAGTGTCAGCGAGTGTGGCTGTTGCGATCACTCACGTCCTACAGGTCAGCCGGGACCGCACTGCCGTTACACTGGTGGGCCCGAGCGCCACACCTCAACAGCTGTCTAACGGGCTGCTTGCTTCCTGCTTGTATCAATGCTGGGCTCGTCTTGACAAACTGGATCAAGAACAGTCGGATACGACTTTGGCTATCATTAAGCCTACCGTGCAGGTCTGTCGACCTATCATAGGATGCACTCTTGTGTTGATGGTCCCTCGTCCAGAACCTGCGTAAGGCTTACGAGCGCATCGTCAACCCTCTCAATCTGGCTATACGGCGAGATCTCGGGGCTGTCATTACGAAGCTGCATAAACTCGATCTGGGCAAGACCGCCGATCCTATGGCCGGGATGAACGGCGCCAGCTCTTACATGAAAGAACTCACTGAGAAGCTCGGCTTCGTCAAGAACGAAATCCTCTCTAAATTCAGCTTGGGAGAAGCTGCGAGGGAATGGTCAGCTGAGACATGGCCGTCCGTCGCTCAATCTGACATCAGACAGGGTTATTTCCATCGTGAAATTTGTAATCCGGACATTTGTGGTTCATATCTCCATCGCAAAACCGCTCAGCGAAGGGGGCAAGCTTCAACTGACCAGCGATATGACCGAACTGGAATTCGCATTGGGTACTTTCTCGAGTGAGCCTGGCCAGCGCGGAGGCAGTCTGGAAAATGTCGGCGACGAATACCGCATGCTTCGTGGAATGCGGTGAGTTTTCTCCACTGGATCACGCTGCAAGTGGCTGACTGAACTGATGCCAGACCGCTCTTGTTTTTGGACAATGCCGAACTTGCCTCGTCGAAACAGACTGCAGGCCTGCCACCGCTCATCGTACTCCATCACATCCTCGTCCGATCGCCCTTGTCCTTGCCACATAGTCTGCATGGCTGGCAGGAAGCAGAGTACGTGCGATGGGTTGAGGAACATTCCGAAGAAGAGGCTCTGACGTTGATTGACGGGGGATTGTCTCACTGGGAAAAAGTGCAGGAGGGAGATGACGAGCAAGGATTAGAATATCTCAAGTTGGCTAGATCCGTGTTAGCCAATGCAGCTGCCCAGGCTTGAAGATGTCGATGATCGTCCAACATTTGAGAGTCGCAGAGTGATGATGGCAACGGAGATAAGCGAGAGAGTTACGATATCGATAATCAAGCCAGCTCCGAGTCAGAAGTTTGTTGTGTATGCGCCTTCTTCACTTGTCTCGAACCAGATTCCACACGATGGCGACCCAGCATTGGAGCGCACGCAAGGTCCGCGAGGAGTTCTTCAACTACTTCAAATCGAAACAGCATACATTCGTTCCGTCGTCCTCCACGATTCCCTATGAAGACCCGACGCTGCTCTTTGCCAATGCAGGAATGAACCAGGTCCTCCAACCTCTAGTCTATGTCCCCCGCCCCCACCATAGCTCATTCTCCCTAGTACAAATCGATCTTTTTGGGCACCGTCGACCCGAATTCGGATATGTCAAAGCTGAAGCGGGCATTCAATTCACAAAAATGCATTCGCGCGGGTGGAAAACACAACGGTGCGTTATGCTTGCTGATCCTTCTCTCTCCCATCCTCAAGCCTCGAAGATCTCGACGATGTCGGAAAGGACTCGTACCACCACACCTTCTTCGAGATGTTGGGTAACTGGTCGTTCGGGGATTACTTCAAGGTATGTCCGCGCTGTGTTCGCGTTTACGCGCATCGGAACCCATCTATTCATTTCTCTAGAAAGAAGCTATTTCATATTCATGGGAACTCTTGACCGAGGTATACAAGCTGCCCAAGGACAGGCTATACGTCACGTATTTCGAAGGCGACAGTAAGAACGGCCTCGAGCCGGATCTAGAGGCCAAAGAGTACTGGCTCTCGCAGGGTGTCGCGGAGGATCACATTCTGCCCGGGAACGCAAAAGACAACTTTTGGGGTGCGTTCGCACTCTCCTCTCCTCAAACCGAGTGAATTTTGATGACCCCCGTGCAGAGATGGGTGCGACGGGCCCATGCGGGCCTTGCAGGTTAGCCGACACTCGCACTGATCGTTGTTAACTCAACCCTTATCATCCCAGTGAGATACACTACGATCGGATCGGCGGCAGGAACGCAGCCCACCTCGTGAACCAAGACGACCCCGATGTCCTCGAGATCTGGAACAACGTGTTCATCCAGTTCAACCGCGAGGATGACGGATCGCTCAAACTGCTTCCGTCAAAACACGTCGATACCGGTATGGGCTTCGAGCGTCTCGTGTCGGTCGTGCAGGACAAGCGGTCCAACTACGACACCGATGTCTTCACCCCCATCTTCGATAAAATTCAGGAAATGACGGGCGTCAGGCCATACAAAGGATTATTCGGCGCTGAGGATGTGGACGGAATCGATACCGCATACCGCGTCGTTGCGGATCACGTGCGCACACTCACTTTTGCTCTGAGCGACGGAGGCGTCCCGAACAACGTCGGACGAGGATACGTTCTGCGTCGGATTCTTCGTCGTGGTGCTCGCTATGCGCGGAAGAAGCTCGGCGTCACGATCGGGTCGTTCTTCTCTACTTTGATGCCAGTCTTGGTGGAGTCCATGGTGCGTCAACCAGATGGACTGCTCCGCTAAGTAACTTAGACGCTGCTTAGGGCGACGTCTTCCCTGAAATCACAAAGAAGCTGGATGAAATCAAGGAAATACTTGATGAAGAGGAAGAGTCGTTCTCGCGAACGCTGGATCGGGGCGAGAAGCTGTTCGATCAATTCGCCACTCGTGCAAGGGAAACCGGGCAAACAGAGCTGAACGGCAAAGATGTCTGGCGGCTGTACGACACGTTCGGGTTCCCAGTGGATCTGACTCGGCTGATGGCGGAGGAACTCAAGCTGGGTATCAACGACGCAGAGTACGAGGCAGCTCAAGCTGCATCGAAGGAGGCGAGCAAATCTTCTCAGAAGAAAGACGCCGGGGAGGTTGTCAAGCTGGATGTGCATGATATCGCGGCATTGGAAAAGAACAGTAATGTGCCCAAGACGGATGACTCTTACAAATACGGTAAACAATCCCAATGTGGTGTATCATCTCTACCCGCTCACCTGCTCTACAGCCTCTGGAAACGTCACCGCCTCGGTCAAATCCATTTTCTACAACAAATCCTTCGTCGAGTCGACGGGCAGCATCCCAGAAAGTGCATCGTTTGGTGTCATCCTAGACAAGACGAGCTTCTATGCCGAGTCTGGTGGCCAGGAATGTGACACTGGCAACATCGTCATCGACGGAGTTGCAGACTTTGAGGTCACGGGAGTGACGGTCTTCAATGGGTATGTCCTGCATGTCGGCCATCTCAAGTATGGCCAATTGAGCCTCGGCGACGAAGTCGTGTCATCATATGACGAGGTATTAGTCTTCTCTATTTAATTTTCACCTATCTTATGATGTCCAGCTGCGAAGATGGCCGCTGCGAAACAACCACACTGCAACACACATTTTAAACTTTTGTTTGCGGGAGGTGCTTGGGGACCACATCGATCAGAAGGGATCCTTGGTCGCGCCGACGAAGCTGCGGTTCGACTTTTCGCATAAGGCGCCGATTTCGGTGCCCGAGATTGCCAAGATCGAGTCGATGGGCATTGACTGGATCAAGAAGAACGTGAAAGTGTTCAGCAAAGAGCTCGATCTGCAGACTGCCCACAAAATTCCGGGGCTGCGGGCAGTGTTCGGCGAAGCGTACCCTGATCCTGTCCGGGTTGTCACCCTCGAGTACGATGTCGAGGAGATTGCGCAAGATATCACCAACCCCAAATGGCGGGGAACCAGTGTCGAGTTCTGCGGCGGGACGTGAGTTCTACTGCGCATTTCATCCACGACGCTGAAGCTGATCTGATTTTTCCAGTCACGTTGCAAAAACCGGCGACATCAAAGACTTTGTAATCGTCGAGGAGTCCGGCATCGCCAAGGGTATTCGACGTATCGTCGCTGTCACGGGGAACGAAGCTGCCGAGGTGGCCCGGGTTGCGCAGACCTTCAAGGCCAGGATCGATCAGACCGAGCAACTGACTGGAAGCGAGAAGGACTCGGCATTGAAGGCACTGACTGTTGTACGTCCTGATCATTTGTGCTGCAATCAGCTCTCACCGTGCCACCAGGAACTCAGCCAGTCGGATATCTCCGTCCTCACGAAGAGCGAGTTGAAGGACCGGCTGGGTGCTATCAGGAAGGCCTTCGACAAGCAAGTCAAGGAGAAGGAAGCTGCTGCCAACAAGGAGGTAGGATTTCACTGCTGCTCAAATAACGCAACAGGTCTTATGCCCCTTGACAGGCGCTGGACAAACTGACCCAGTACTTCAAAGACAACGAGTCGTCCGAGGTCTTCGTATCCTCGCTGGATGCTGATGCCAATGCCAAGGTCAGTGACCACCGCCTGTCCTGCGCACTTTTGTGATCATCGTTTGCAGATTCTCCAGAGTGTGGTGTCGCAAGCCAGGAAACTGGGCAAATCGGTCTATGTGTTCAGCGCAGATTCGACCAAGGTGGCACACGTAAACTTTGTGTCACCAACACTCAAGGCCAAGGGCGTCGATGCCCGCGACTGGGCTGCCAAGGTCACCGAAGTGCTCGGTGGCCGGGCCGGCGGCAAGGATGAGAGCGCCCAGGGCGTCGGGGCCAACGTTGACAAGGTCCAAGAGGCCATCGCCGCTGGCCAGGCTTACATCTCCCAGTATCTGTAGTTTGATTTTAGAATTGTATACTTTTATGCTGTGAGCTATGCTATGATGTCCTTGAGAAAAGTGCAACCAGTGTTCCGTTGGAAACGCCTTTCTTGACACTCAGCCATCGCCCCAACCGATGCTCCTGTCCCAGCCCAGCGACAAGCAGAACCTCGCTTGCTTTTCGTTTGGCCGTGGATTCCGGCTCCTGCGTCCATTCTGCTGTGAACTCCTTGGGCGGAGTGAGCAGCTGGAGCGAGTTGACTACTCCCGGTGCGGGCACAGTCCCAACGAGCGAGAAGGATCTGAGTTTGGCATCCAATTTCCATATTCGGATGTCCCCATCCCAGGACCCGGAGACGATGAGATCTGAGTAGCGCAGGCTGGCTACCGCCGTCACCCATCGTGCAGTGTTGATCACGCCCTCCGTCGAGGATTCCGCAGCGTTCAGGCCGTGAGCGAGGGCCTGGGTGAACACCGGCTTCTTTTTCTGTGTCGTCCACAGACACAACGAACTAGAGAGTTGAGCACAAGCAGCACAAGCAAGGAAAACATCACGCACCCACTGTCGCCGCCGCTAACAAAGGTACTTTCGTCGATCATGGCCACGCACTCAATGCTCCCCTCGATGAACTTGGACGTCTTCCCCCGCTCATCGTCTTCGTCCTCTCCGCGAAGTCCACCCTCAAGTACCTCTCGTATCCGGCTGCGCCCTCCGCCCCGGAATACCAACTGTGTCTCGTCCGCAATTTTCCAATATCGGACCGTTTTGTCACGGCCACCAACACTAACACAAGTCTCCCCGCGTAGAGCATCCAGAGCTAAAACATGGTCTTGGTGGCCGAACAGTGTCTCGACGTATCCCATGACTCCAGGAGTCAGATCGTACACTTTGAGAGATCGGTCATACGAGCCGGTGTAGAGCTGATGGGACCCTTTCCGGAATGCAAGAGACTGTGTATAGTTCGCTCAAAAATGGTGAGATAGTAGATGAGAGACACTCACGGATACGATGTCCTTGTGACCGACCTGCGCCACGAAACTTTTGATCCAGACGTCCTTTTCCGCGTCCCAGACTCCGACCCGTCGGTCCTTCCCAGCACTGGCAAGATATTTGCCGTCGCTGCTCAGAGCCAAGGCAAGAACGTCGTCCGTGTGCCCTTCAAGTTCACCATCCGGGACACCTTTCCCCTTCCCTTTCTTCGTCTGTGGCGCCGAGGGTCGAATTTTGTGGAAGGTCGCGACTCTGCTTCCCTTTGCGAGATCCCATTTGATGATAGAGCCCTCCTTCCCAGCAGTGAATAGAAACTTGCAAGATTCTGTCGCGACGGCGGACGTGACGGAGAATCGGTGTCCTCGTATGCGCAGCGTTCGCGGAGATTGTGTGAAGTCAATCTGCCAGATGCTTTCAGCACCACGAGAGATAAAATGGACGAAGCAAGCGCACCGAATCCGCGACCAAGAGGTGCATCTTCCCCGAATGTTCCATTACATCCTGCTTTAGACGCGCCGAAATGAGCTCCTTGTCGATCTCCGCCGCGTCGAATTCGCCATCCGCTAAGTTTCCGAATGTTCATTTGTACTCAGACTATTGATGGGGATGGAAGGCGCACCGAGACCCTCCTTGACATTCTCCAGGTAAAGTTTTGCTAACCGAAGACGCTTTTCTGCAGGCGTCTCATCTTCGTCCTCATCTCCACTGGCACCAAGGTCGGCATCATCGTCCGCCCTCAGGTCCATGTCATCGATGTCCACTCCATTGTCATCAGTCTGGTCTGAATCGAGTTCCTCATCCGCAGGTCGTTTCTTCTTGGTCGTTAGAGCAGGAGCCTTTACTTTTTTCGCTCCCGATACATCTTTTCGCGCAAACTTCTTCGTTGAGGGACCAGCAGAAGAGCTCTCCGTGCGTTTCCGTTTTCGTGGCTTGGAGGACGCGAAGAATGCATCAGGCATTCTGGAGAGCAGGAAATTTTGAAAGCTCTTGGCGATCTTCGACAAACAGGGACAACGCCCTGATCGGATCCCGCCGAAGTAGCATCATGCCTCCTCCGAGTGTCGAGTACCACTGCCCGTGTCTCTCGCGGACTACCGTGCCGCCCCCACCCCATTTAGCGTCTTCATCTCACGACTTTCATCCTCTGCACGCACTCTTCTTTTGCGAAGAATGCGACGCAGTTCGCTGCAATCGATGCGTTTCGGTCGAAGTGAGCGGATACTATTGCCCAAACTGCTTGTTCGAGGTGCCGAGTGCCAGTGTGCGCGCAGAGAAGAACAGGTCTCGTCTTCAATCCGTACATGACGCGCTATCCTCAGTCTGTTGACTTTCAGATGCGCTCGGAATTGCTTCATGTGTCCCAACTGCCGAAACACGCTATCCGTCGTGCCATCTGATCCTCCCGAGTCTACCGATGGTCGAACGCCAGTCCCAATCAGCACCGTTGGAGAGCCTCCTTTCTTTCTCTACTGTAATCACTGTCGATGGGACTCGGCTGAGGTTGGGATCACCTTCGAGAAACCGACAGGCCTGGCCGGTGTGTGCCATCCGCACCTCTCTTTTCCAGAGTCTCATTATATACAGCGCAGCTGCAGAAGTTCGAGGACTCTGCACCGGAGTCGCTGGAATTCGAGAGGCTCAAGGAGCATTTTGAACCAGTGATACGTGCATCATCACTTTCTTCGTCTACAACAAACGCCCCTGCCTCTGGCAGCGGAGCCCACTCACATCATCGTACCAATTCTATCACAGCCGCTGCATCTGCCGCTATCGCCCGTGACGTCCCCGGCGTCGGCAAATACAATCCTTTGGCCCGTGGAAGCGGCAGGGTGGGCGGCGGTGGCGCGACCAAGGACAAGTCGGTGAATCGGGACGAGATGCCGGATTATCGCAGTCGGGTGGACATCTCGACGGCTAGTGGCCTCGGGGCAGGGGGTGGTGATCTCGACATGGAATACATGCGGCGACTGGAAGATGTGGCTGAAGTGGCAAGCCTGGAGCAGAGATGGGGTGCGAGCTGGGCCACATCGCTGCGGACTGAGTGGGTGGTTTGTATTTTCGTTTTCCCTCTTCTGTTAAACTTCTTGACAGTGACTTACGACCGCTGAGGATACCTCTTCACTCCAAGCGATCTAAACGGTGTCCCGCCTGCGCCCACATTCTCATCAAACCAGAGCAGAAAGCTCAGTCTGTTCGTTACAAGATCAAACTAGTCGCATCCAACTACCTGCCCGCGATCACTGCTCTGCTCCCGCATCAGAGCGCCACTGCTGAGCCGGCAAGACGAGGAGCGAATCGTTCGATGGCAATCGACGAAGAACAGAACACGAACGGAATTCACGCAGGTAAAACATACGCCTTCCAACTGGCTCTCACGAATCCCTTGTACGATCCCATCACTGTCCGTCTTGGTGTGCAGCGACTGCATGCGCATGCTCAATCCAATCCACCGCCGTCCTCGGTTTCTCCCGAAAAGACGAGTCGGCGCCCTCCTTATGCGATCAATCTCCCCTCGACGCCCTTCCCAATTGCTGCGTTTGCAGAGGCTTGGGAGTACGAAGATGACGAAGAGGACGATATGTTTGGGCTCGACGACGACGATGACTTTGGGCTTGCAGGCCGGATGTCAGGCCGGGATCGGGAACGAGACCAGGACCGGAATAAACCGAAGACTGTGGGCGTGCTGGAGAAGAAGGCGAACATGACTGTGGTTGGAGGCGAAGTCATGATCGGCAAGGAGGCGCGAGGGAACGTCAAGGTGAGCTCGTCGACGATTGTCTCTGTGACCGCACTGATAGCGCATCAGTTCAACATGCTGGTCACCTACACGTACCGATCTGACGACGCGACGCCGTCTGAGGCGGAGGGAATGACGAAGGCGGCAGCGAACAAACCTCCGGAAACTAAAACGTTTGCGTTCTACACCGTCGTTGATTTAGGTCTTATTGTGCCGCGGGAGGAACCGCGCGAGGAGTTTTGAATAGAACATATTACGAGTTGCAGCAAAAATAGAGAATGGTAATAAACAACCGCAAAAGACCGTAAATTTACTGAGAGAGGGTGGTATTCAAGAATCCAGCGCCGAGAGTGGAGACGAGGGCATTGCGCAGCGAGTCGATGCCCTCGGTGGTGAAGACCGAGGACATGAGCGGAGCGACGATGGAGCTCTCGCAGGCGTCATCGGTGTGGGCCACAGCGACGTCGCGGCGGAAGTGGACGCCGGGCGAGACGGTGACACAGTTGTACTGGGACTGGGCAGCGCGGAGCTGGCAGATGTCGTCCGACTTGCAGCTGCCGGTGCAGGGCGCGAGGGTGCCAGAGGTGTCTCGCGACTTGCGGGCGACGTACTGCTGGAAGACAGCGTCGTCGGACTCGAAGAGGGCGGTCACGTTGTGCCAGAACGCGGGGGTCAGCTCGCCAGAGGTGACGCCCAGCTGCTGTCCGTATGTCTCCTTGACCGAGTACAGCTTGGCCCAGGTCGGCGACGTCTGGAACGTTGGCAACGACATGTCCGCGTAGTAGACCGTCATGTCGAGGATGGCGAAGGTCACGGGGTCGACGTCGTACACTCGGAACGTCGGGTTGCCGGATGTCGGGGTCAGCGCTGGGGCGATGTAGGACATCATCGTGGCGGTGCTGGCCGAGGGCGCCGACCAGTCGCTGTACGCAATCTGGAACTCATCTTTGTGCGTGTGACCATAGAAGACGCCGACGATCGTGGCGGAGAAGCGCTGGATGATGGTGTCAAAGTAGTATGACTGGTCGTGGAACGCATCGCCGGCGCCGAGGGGCATATGACCGAGGATCCAGACACGTTCGCCAGCAGTCTCCGCGGCCTGCAGTTCGCCGGCGAGCCACGTGAGAAGGCCTGCAGGGTCATGCTCCATCGTCTTCTCGTAAAGCCAGTAGTTCGCCTTGTACCAGAAATTCGTGTTCACACTGATGATCCGCAGCCCCGATGAAGTCAGCGTCGAGTAGCTGCCAAAGTTGTTCGAGACCTGTGAAGCGGCAGCACTGCCGATCCACTGCTGGATGTTGGCCGAAAGGTCGTCGTACGAGATCTGCGTTTCGGGCGCGTAGTCCGTGCTCACTGCCGGCGGAGGGAACGAGTTGACCGGCGCCGAGTCGTGGTTACCGATCACCGCATACGTCTCGCCAATGCTCGCCATGCGGGAGTAAGCGTCCTTGAGATTCGTCGTCACCTCGGTCGTCGAGGACAGCCACACGTCACCTTCGACAACATCACCAGTGAAGATGCTGAATGCCAAGTTCGGCACGAGCTGTTTAATCGCGGAGTACATGCTCTCCTCCAGGGAGACCGGGTGTCACAGGCCGAGTTTCCGAATGGTCCAGCGGGAGTGTTCGTCACACCGGGGGCTTCATCCGCTGTGTAGGCGCGGCAGCAGATGTTCTTCGTGCAGTTGAAGCTGGCGCCGACCGTGTAGTCCAAGTCGACGTGGATGTCGCTGATGTGAACGACCTGGATCGGCTTCTGGGTGCTCGGAGTGGGGCGGCGAGCGTTGGCCGGTTTCGGGGACATCGACACGGAGAACGATGTGTCGACCGCAGGCGCCTGGCACAGACCAAACACAGTCATGCAGAACAGGTCCGCGGTCTTGCTTCCGACCGACATCACACGCAGGTCGTGCGCAAGAATGGGTCCCTCGAGCCCGATCGCGCCAGTGCAGACATCGGGATCCTGCACGCCGAGGCTCTTGCAGACGCTCGTGATCACGTTCGTGAAGTTCGGGTTACCGGTGTGAGCCAGAGCCTGGAGGACAAGGAGCAGTGCCTGACACGATGAACAGGTCGCGGCGTTCTCGATAGCGGAAAGGATAGACGACGCGGTATCGCGCTTCGCATAGGCGGCAAGCGATTGCGCCAGAACATCGGAGACCGTCAGCGCATTGGTGACTGCGAAGAAGAAGGGCAGCAGGGCTCCGAGGACGCGAAACAGTCTCATGATGCGAGGACGCGAGGGATTCAGAGAACAGTACCCCCCTTAAATAAGTCTAATCTATATTTGACAAACAACGATGTCGAAGATCGTCGGACAAGCAACCAACGTGGATCTGCGTCATGTGTAGTTTTTGAGATTCTGCATGGTTCTGCCTTCCATGGCAGCCCGAATCAGAAGCTAATAGCCAAGATCGGCCACAGCACGTTCGAAGCATTGCCTCCGAGCGCAACGATGATAAAGAAGCGGCCGCATCACCAATACGCGTAGCGTTTGAGCCTTGCTGGGGTAACCGTTTACGAATATCTAGTCGGCCCAGGCATTTTGGATGGGGCCGAGTGTTTTCGCGTTTCAGAGAAGATGCATAGACCGCCCGGAAGCACGGAACGTTTCCTGATGCGTCATGCGACTAGACAAGCACACTTACCTTGCGATGGAACCTTGTGCACTCTCAGCCATGGCTTCTGCCCTGTGTATATCGAACCATTGAATAAGAACGAGAGTCTGGGAGTGCATGATGAACGTTGCATGAGAAGTGCCTGACAGTGCCTATTTCTGTTTCCGCGACTAGTGCCGGTTTTGATGCCGCTTGATGTCGGATATCGCCGAGCGGAAGGGGACAAATCAATTGCTGTAACTGAGTCCTGGTTCAAGAGACAGAAAATGTTTTGAGCACAGCAACGATCTCCATTTAGCATCTACGAACTAGATACCACCCGAAATCCACAGGAATTCCAAGACTTGAAGTGTAAAAATCGACCTTGGATCAGAACTACATAGCAGCACGTGAGACCTCACAATGTCACACGATTGTCACGCTTCTCCGTCGACAAACGCAATTCCTCAAGACTCTAGCTAACGATGTCGCTCGTCGTCCCCGAGGCCCACCAGCAGTTCCAGGTGCGTGCGACGACGGTTTGCATCTCCGGATTTCTCACCCTCCCATAGCACATTCTGCGTCTGCTCAACACTAACGTTGATGGAAAGCGCAAAATCATGTATGCCTTGACTGAAATCAAGGGTGTCGGTCGCCGCTACTCCAACATTGTGTGCAAAAAGGCCGATGTCGACCTGAACAAGCGGTGCGTCGTCAAGTGCGCCTTTCAGTCCAAGTTCTCATTCGATGCAGTGCCGGTGACTTGAACTCGGACGAGCTTGAGCGGATCGTGACCATTATCCAAAACCCCACTCAGTTCAAGATCCCGACATGGTTCCTGAACAGGCAAAAAGACATTGTGGACGGCAAAAACTTCCAGATCCTTTCTAACGGCGTCGACTCCAAGCTGCGTGATGACCTGGAGCGTCTGAAGAAGATCCGAGCACACCGAGGTCTGCGTCACTTCTGGGGTCTCCGGGTGCGTGGACAGCACACCAAGACGACTGGTCCGTTCACAACCTTATATTGCTAAACTGCGCTGCTCACTTGGATTTGTCAGGTCGTCGTGGAAAGACCGTCGGTGTGTCGAAGAAGCGTGGTTAGATCCTTCGTGTATTGTTTTATCTCATGCATTCAATCCATGCTCTCCATGCCTATGTACATGTCCGAGTTTCTGCACGATTCTGCGAATAACGTCAGAGCTAGAAATAAGGATCCGCTACGAGAGTTCTCCTCGGCTCTCTGGAAGTTTCCCGAAGCCGTCACATGATGTATTTAGTCGCGCATCTCCTCGTCCCGACATGTATCTGAACTCCATGTGCTCAGTTCACTCCCATCCCTGGATGTCCTCCAAGACCAAGCGCAAGTTCGATTCTGCGTTTCTAATCCCCGAGCGTCCTGCAAAACGCCTTCATACGTCCTTCGAACGTGGTTTTGCCAATCTATCGTTAGACATTCAGCAAACCCCGAATCCTCCTTCAACCTCTGCACCGTCCACCTATCCACCGTTATCATCACGTCCTATCGTTGAGGAACCCCGGACGCCGACTCCCCCCGCGCCGGAGGTTGATATGACCGCAACTTCTTGGTACGAAGCCGAACCTGATCGTGAGTACTTGGCTATCTACTCTCATGCATGTACTCCGTTACGACACATATTTATAGGTATAGTTATCACAGACCTGTCCCTTTACACGCAAGAACTCGAGCAATCGGAAGTTCCCGCGGAAAACGCGTCGGATTCGGTGTCGGTGTCCTCCTCCCTCCTGCAACGCATACACTCTCGCGCAATGGATAACCCATTACCGAACCTTTTGCCCCATCAGGAATCCCAGGCTCTTGTCCTTTTTCGCCCATTGCCCTTTCGCAGCGAAGGACCTCAGGTTGAAGAAGTTGAGGACCCTGAGGGAAGCTTTCCGATAGAACCGGACCCAGACCCAGACCCATATGCCATGGAAGTGGAACCCTAAAAAGATACATACTGATTGCGCTCTTCCTCTCTGTAACTGCTGTACACACATATATATACATAACTGCTATTGATCAGATTTCCATGAAAGATAAGCAAGTGTCTAATGAGGGGGTTCACGACCCATCACTCCCGAAGCCCATGCCTGCCGTGCCGTAGAGATCTTGAGCAAACATCTGCCGGTGGCGAGAATGCGCATGAGGATGCGGTACGTGATGCAATTGTGCAGCAGTACCATAGGGAGCACTCATTGCGTGATGGGCGTGCGGAAAGAGGGAGGACGAGTGGGAATGCATTTGCCCGTGTAGGGACGGAGGAGTATGTGAATGCAAGTGTGGAGACATAGCCGGCGAATGAGAGTGCAATGATGACTGCGAATGCAACGGAGGAGTCTGGGAATGCATCGGCGTCGATTGGGTATGCATGATAGGCGTCCGGACGTGATTCGACAGGGAAGTGGTGAGTTGGACCTGAGAATGCGGGTGCATATGAGGATGGTGATGCCCTGGGTGTTGTTGACCCGGTACCGGGACTGCCGAGTGAGAAGTTGGTTGCCTTGTCGTAAGGGTTTGTGGTGGCTGCGAGCCCGCATGGAGCTGGCACTGGGCCTGGCTGGGATCTAGCTGCATCGGCTGCATGTCGTAGGACATTCCCATCATGGCCATGGTCGAGTCTTGCGATTGCATGTACCCCTCCATTGCCATGGAATCGGCCTGTTCATCGTCTTCCATGTCTTCGTCATCCGCATCAGCCATGTTGTTGTTGAGAGATGCGTTGTCGGGTGGCGAAGCGAAGGTAGATGGCCCAGCACCGTCATCGCCGCCTGCGGCCTTTTGTGCTGCAATTTCTTCCGACGTTAGAAATCTCCCGCCGGGCCCTCGGGGCCTTCGCATAGCGTGTTTGTGTCGCGATTCATGTAAGTAAGGCTAGGATTCTCAATTTCAGGAAAAGTCGATTGCGAGATGTAAGCGGTATCAGGCGTACCTTACGCTGCTTCGACAAACGGTGTAATTCCTCCAATCGCGCCCGTGCGACACGGCGCTTGAGAATGCGAAAGTATTGTTTTGCGTTCACGTAGAGGGGCTCGTCGTCAACGGGAGGAATATAGAGGTCGTCGCTCTGAAAGTAGAAGGGCTGATAGCTCGGCGAAAGATCAGACTCGTTGTTCATTGTGATTGGTGGACGGGAGAGTGTTCAAGACCCGCGAGTCACACCGTGACATTACCTTTCTACTGTCGAAATGGAAACGAAACTCAAGTCCCTCAAAGTAGTAGAGCTGAAGGAGGTCTTGTCGAACGCCCAACAGACAGCTCCAACCAAGGCGACGAAGAGCGACTTGATTGCCCGGATAATTGCAAGCAAAGAAGCTACGGATGCATATTACGCTAAATATGCACCCAAAGACGACCTCTTGGCACCTCCAGAAGAGTATGTCATCTTCAGCCGTTTCACTTCCGTTTTCTGTACTTATAAAGATAGATTGGATTGGGATGAACCCAGCAATGGGCCGGACACCACAACAGCAGCCGTACCAGAGGTATGTCGCGTCGCGTCGCGTGTGGTTCATTCTCATCTGCCCTGCCCAGAAACAGGCCGCTGTAGCGAAACCCCCCATCGCGAAACCCGCTAATGTGAAGCCCATTTCTGTACCCGAAACTCCTGCAACACACGTCGCTATTCCTACTCCCGCCAATGCAGAGCCTGCCCCTGCTGTCGAGCCTACCATTTCTTCATCCATCATCGACGCAGAGTTGGAGAAGAGAAAAATCCGCGCTGAGAGATTCAACATCCCTTTAGTAGAGGTGAAGGCACCGGTGATTAAGACGCCCGCGGTCAAGGAGAACAAAGCAGCCCCCGTCAATGCGCGCAGCAAGAAGATGCCTTCAACAGAGGTGAGCCATCAGCTGCATGTCTTCTTTACTAATCACTATCGAACAGGAACAAGAAAAGCTCCAGGCGCGTTCGGCCCGCTTCGGAGTGGGGCAAAAGCGCCCGGCCCCGGTTGCTGAGGAGGTTGATGCGGAAGAGCAGGTGCGACGTCAAAAGAGGGCGGAACGTTTTGGGACGGGAGTAGCGGCCAAGGCGACGTGAGATCACGGTCAGTTCTTGAATCAGTGTGTCCTGTCCATCCCCGCATCCTGGGTATGTTCATCCCCGCGCCCTGGGTATCACTTGCGCTGATCACGAACCCAGGGCAAAGCCCATCACACTCTTGTATATAACAGTCACAAATTCGTATACTTTGTTTCTCGCCATGACTTCGAGACCGAAACGCCAGACTATATATGGGGAAACGTACACTGTACTCGACGAGCCCCTCGTAACAACCGAACTCGTTCGCCTGACCAATCCACGGACACTCCTCGGCTCAGACATCGTCGAACTCCAGCCGTGCACTACGCCCTCCGAGCGCTCGCAGGATCGCTTCGTCGTTCGTGAATGGCCCCTTCCGAATGGCTTGTGGAAGTTCCAGGCCATCTTTGATGGCCATGCTGGTCACGAGACCGTCGATTACGTCGTTGATGCCGTCCCCGACGCGATACACGAAGCGCTTGTGGGTGCACTGGCTGTGGATGAGGCCCCCGACATTTCCGATCTTCTGCGCGTTGCCATTTCTGGCGTAGACGACCAGATCAAACAGGAGTTTTTGGACCTGTTCCCTGGCGGCCCGGATGGCCTATCGTCAATGTCAGACGAGGAGATCGACGTCATCATCAACGAGGATGAGACGAGCGCCCTCAAGGTTATACGGTGTATGCGTGGAACGACAGCTCTGGTCGTGCTAATCAGTCCTTCTCTGGACGTCTACGTGGCAAGCTTGGGAGATTGTCAGGCGGGTGGGTGCATATATTGACTCGCTGATGCCATAGTTCTGACGATAGTCTAGTGCTTGGCTACCAAAGCAAATCGGGAGAATGGACTTCGCGCGTATTGAGCTCCAATCATAACGGAAGCGACGCTGCCGAAGCCAGTCGTATTAGGAGCGAGCATCCCGGAGAAGAATCTTCCTGTGTGTTAAGGGACCGTGTTCTCGGCGCAATCGCAGTAACTCGAGGTTCGGTTTATCTTGTTAGTCAGCGGATATCGTTCACTGATAGTAACCAGCTCTGGGCGACTTTGTGTTCAAGCTGCCGGCCATTTATACCACACGAATCTTTCTGCAGGCTCGGTCTGGGTTCCAGATCCGAACCAAAATCCAGGATTTCATTCAGCGAAATCTCACTCCTCCTTATTTGTCTGCTGTACCAGACGTTCAGCATATCTCCTTGCCAGCTCTGGAAGCTTCCGAAGCCTTTTTGCTGCTGACTTCGGATGGGTTGATTGATCTGTCAGGAGATACTTATGGAAATGACCATCGAGACCCACAGCTCGCGAGCAAGAAGTGGCTGCAATCTTTGACACGCGCAACTCGACCGCAGCAGGACAATGCAGCCTTGTATTTGCTGAGAGATGTCATGGGGTGGGAGCCAGATCCGTTGTCCTCGCTCCTTGCTGTCGAGTCCAAATCAAAGTGGATGGACGATGTTACGGTCATATACACGCCGTTGCTGTCTAGGTGAGTATCTTCAGTAAGTACCATTGTTCCCTCACTGAAGATGCAAGCCCATAACTTATATCTACATACTGTTGGAAAACGTGGCAATATAATGTTACGCCAGAGAATGCGAGATCATACCGTAATGTGACGCGACGCGGCTAGATCGTGACGCACTCTCTCCTTTGACCTCAGTGAACAACCATCCTATACACCGCGACCTTCATTTGGATTTCGAACATGCCCGTTCTGATACCTAGCGATATGTCTGTGGTCTCACTCAGCCTCAGCCAGCTATCCCCCGACGAACCGCTTTTATCACAATCCCTCACGCTCTCTTCAATTTCTACTGCTATGTCTTCAAACATTCCAACTATTCCCGCCGGCTGCATAATACCTTTTTCTACCATCATTGGACATCGAGAGGGTCCTACAATGGGCTGCACGCGAACTTTCAAAGCTACCCCCACTGCCCCGACCTCGCCACGGCTGAGGACTATGCTCAAAGAGAAACTGTTGATTGAGACATGGCTAGTGCGTATTACCCACGTCTGATATGTCTTTGTTCTCTAAAAATGATGAAGAACGGGGTCGACTCTGACTCTTCCGTCCACGCCCCCTGGACGCACGCAACGCAAGCTGATTCGTCTGCATGGAAAGCTGAAGGCTCCGCACATAGCCCTGAATCATTCAAAGAACGTATTGAGCTTTCTCGCAGAGAAAAAAGCAGCAAGACAACTCAAACCTTCCCGTCCCTCAGCAAAAGAAACAGGAATTCGAATCGGGACGCCTTGGTATTTGAACGAGAGATCATCCTGAACACCGGGAAAGGTAAATCCAAACGTGTCTCTTTGCAGGCTCCAGCAACCCGAATGGATCCAGAAGTTGTCGATATGATCTCAGAGCTCAAGGATCTCAATGCGTTTTTCAAAGAGCAAGAAACTATACTCGAAACACCTCCTGCACTTTCTCTACCATCGCTCATCATTTCAAACTCTCACTTCTCTATGCCGGTTTCCCTCGAATCATCTGGAAACCTCAGCTCAGTGGGCACCCCACTCGCTCTTGCTGCTCGGCGAGGCAAGAAGATGCTTCCTCGGCTGACCTTCAAGAAAGCCGCGGGCGCTACCGATTATCCGAGCATGCCCACCGCGTTTCTGGGAACTCCCTCTGCCTACTCTCCCAACTTCCAGTTCTCTGCGAATGCTGCTGCCAAGTCGTCTATGGATGTTCGGGAGATGATCACCAGCCTCAGATCTCAATGCGGTCCGATTGACTCTGATCCTGAGGAGGATGAGTACAGCATCTGCGTGGCATCTGTTGAAAGTGACGAAGAGGCTGCCAATGATGATGATGACGAATGGGCCTTTGCTGATGGACTTGTTGACACGTCGGAACTAACCGAGTCGGTTTTCCTCCCAGCCTGTTCGCCCCCCGAAACGGTTCCCAGTGCCAGTGCCCCGCCGGCGACACCTTTGCCACCTTGCCCGGGGCCACAGCGAGCCAGTGTGCGAAGCATCCTCAAGAGCTCAAAAAGCGTCCGGTTTGCATCGCTGCCCCATGAGCGGAAGGTGTCTGTTGTCAACAAACCCTCAGCGCAAAAGGCGTCGGTTGCGAGGGCGCAATCGACGTTGGTCCGTCCCAAAAGCCTCAACCCGTCGCCAGTCAAGACCTCGTCATTACCATCTCGTCATGCTGGTCAGCGACGAGCAACAATCCCGGTCTCTTTCCGGCCTGATTCCTCGGCGGAAGTGCCGTCCACCGCGAAAACGACGCACTCAGCCGGCAGGCATTCTTTGAGTCGTGTGTTTTCCAGTGCCAATCCGCGCAAGGAGAAAGAGAACAGGCCTTTTGAGACGGTGAATTCGAGGAGACTCTCAACTGCACCCGCAACGCGCTGGACGGTAAACGAAAGTGCGCTGCGCCGTGCCTCCGTTGTTGGACCGCCAGCGCCAGGCCAGAAAAGCCGCATGCCTGTCCCTTTACGCAACATATTCACTAGATTCAAGTAGTTCATATGTAAAGTGCAAGGGATCCACCTTTGTTGATGAACCGAAAACCTAGACCAGGTGAAGAGCAATGGCACGGTCCGTATGCTACGACTTGAAAGGAGCCTAACAGGGACACGTGATCGCGTCTCGTACTTCGGCAAAAACATTGAAACGACTTGAACTTCAATGGATCCTAGCCTTGCATGAAGTATACCGCACCAACTCACCTTGCCACTGAGCGCTCGGCTGGGGATTTCCCATCTTACCATGACATGAGGTGGAGCCATACTGCGGCGCAGCTATCAGCTTGCCATCTTCGTTCACCACATCGTCCGATATGCCTGCCGTTGTTGAAACGGTAGACGAGCTTTCTGCTCTGCTCTCTAGATCGAGGATCCACTTTCTAGACAATCTTCGCTCGTTTCTCGTCGCCCTCGTCGTCCTTCACCATGCTTGTATGCCGTATGGTGGCGTTGGATCTTGGCCGTACCCTTTGCAGTACCCCGTAGGCCACTCTGTCGTCCTTACGGTGTTCCAAGTCGTGAACCAGTCCTTCTTCATGGGTCTGCTGTTCTTCCTGTCAGGTCACTTTTCGTCACACGCTGCGGACCACAAGACATGGAACCAGTTTGTCCTGTACAAACTCAAACGCCTGGGCATCCCAGCTGTGGTCTATACGTTGTCCGTTCAGCCTCTCAGCATTGTCTTGGTGCGATGGTCTCAACACCTGCCCGTTCTCTCGGCGCTTGTAGAGTATTATCGTCACCTGGATGGTGTGAGAGGTATAGTGTGGTGCGTTTCAATGGGTAACCTTTTGTGCGGCTTCGTCGATCTAACATGTCCAGGTACCTTGCCGTCTTGCTCGTCTTCGACCTGGTGTATATCACTGTCAGGAAGTATCTTCCGTCTCTCACCTATCTGGTCCCACGATCACTAGGGGCATTCAGAGCCGCGGCCTTCGGGAGCATCTTGTCCGTGATCGTGGCATCGTTCCTAATCCGCTTGTCCCATCCTGTGGGACGCTCGACCCCGCCTCTCAACGTGCAATTGGCCTACGCCCCCCAATACGTGCTGGCCTACACCGCTGGCACGTGTCTCTCCAAAATCCAGCAGTTCATTCTTCGTCCCCATCCAGGGAGAGATCTCGCGCTGACTTTGCTCGTCGCTGTCTCGTCGGCGGTCGCACTGTACACCATTTCTCCGAGCATCAACCTGATGTTGGGTGGCATGAATCCGTTCGCGCTGCTCTACGCGATCTGGAACGAGCTTTGCTTCTACTTTCTGGGGACATCGCTTTTTGCCGGGTTCCACGACTGGAAACTGACCTCCAAGAAGTGGGGATCCACCGCTCGTTATGCATACGGCGCATATCTCGTGCATGCGCTGGTCGTGGTGGGCTTGCAGATCCTGTTGCACAGCTCACCCGCCCCTCCATTACTGAAGGCGCTGATTGTCGGGTTGTCTGGTGTCTGTTTGAGTTGGGCCGGGGGTCGGGCTTTACTTGGCATTCCGGGTGCTAGCAAGATACTATAATCGGATGTACATATCACAGAGAGCTGTCCTATTAGACTCTAATTGCCTCCGGTCCTTCTCTCGATGAACCCTCGGATACTCGCATGGCCGTCCAGACTAGCAAAGAAACACCTCTTCGTCGCATTCTCCCACAGCACAACATCGATCTGCTTCGCATAATTCAGGACCAATTCATAGTCGGCTGGAGATGTGAACGCAGTGTACAGGTATCCTGGCATGAGATCAGGCCAGGCTGGCGAGCGGAAAAACATCCACTCACCCTCTTGGGACTTGAGTCGGTTCTTTTCCAACTCCCACAGTCTGATCTGATCCTGCACCGTGACAGGAAGAAGCGGATTCTATCGCCATGCGTCAATCATCCACGTTTGCAACCCCGAACGACGACGAACGTTTTTGTGCATTTGAGGATGCGCATGTGCGATGAGATATGTGATTATCTGGGCAGGCTTCTTTCTTGGCTGTGATCAGGATCGGACGGGCAGACACTGACCTGTTCTGCGGTGATCCCATTGTTGAGTGCTTTCTTGACACTCTCGCGAGTTATGGAGCCCACCACAAGATTTGGGAAGCGATACTTTAGTGTCACAAACAAGTTAAGCACGGCGGTCTGAAGTGGATTATCTGGATCGAGTCAGCTCGGGATATCTTCTGGATGTCGGTCTCACCAGTGTAAGCATACACTCGATAGTTGGTCTCCAGGACGATAAATCCCTCTTGAGGACCAGAGCCTGCCGAAGACGGTAATGGAGGTGAGGACGATGTCAGTGTAGTAGCAAGTCTTGTAGGGTAAAATCGTTTCGACGAGGGCTACTTGTGCTGAGATCAACTTGTGAGATAGACTTTGAGGAATGGGACACACCCTTGGCTGCCAGAGAAGCCCATAGTCACGCAAGACGTCCAACACGGCCTGATGTGTGAGGGCCGCTGTTTCTGTTGTACTGAGTCCCTCCGTGGTGTACTCCTGCGATGAGATCAAATCCAGCAGCGCTGCGGATCGAATGCACGTACCTTGCCAAGCTGCATGGTCGATAGCATGAATAAGAAGCTCAAAACCTCCACCAGATCCATCCCCAGCTCTTCAGTCATCCTCAGATACTGTAACAGAAGATCCCAGAGTTGCTCGTGCGGTGAATAGAGCAGGAATTGAAAGCCTGCAGATGTGATTTGCATCGAGCCACTGAAGCGAGAAGTGAGCATGTAGAGCAAGTTACATCTCATTCGAGTGTTGCTTACTTGGGACTTGCCATGAGCCCACTCCTTGTAAGCAAGTACAACACCTCCTTCGACGGCCGAACGGAGCTCGAGCCTGTGTTCGAGGACACCATAAAGTGTAATACCGTCTGTCCAATGCATTGAACACGAAATTTAGCCGAGGAAAGACAGAAACGCGCCTCCCATCGCTCGAGCGCATACGCATCCAGTTCCTCCACCGACATTGTTTCGTACTGGCGATCCGGCTCCGCCAGCACTCCAAAGCTCCCTACGGCTCCGCTGGACGGAAATGCGAGCCCGCTCATTGACAACTCAGGTCGCGACCCACCTCCCTGTCAGCACCTGTCGAAAACTCGTCTTGAATGTGGGGTTCAGCGCAAGCTTGATGGGCGAGGTCGTGATGATGTGCAGCCCAAAGAGAGGTTTCAACGCGATGTCGTATCGTCTGAGGGCGACAAAGCTCAAACAAGAACTCGATTCTCTTTCCTCCCACATACTTTTTCTCGTCGCGGACGACCCAGGCTGCCATGGTCGAAAGTGGTACTGCGGAATCCAGCCACAGCAAGTTCATGACGATTTGCTGCTGCAACGGCGCGAGGAGTCTATCGAATAGCAGAGCGCACGCGTTAATGGTTGGTAGCTAACAGGGATCCGGGAGTGTTACCGGAAGACTGAAAGGCATGATGAGGGTCGCTGGTATAGACGCGTTATTGTGTTTTGCGATTGAGACTGCAGAAATGGGAGAAGCGAATGTGGACTGTCGACCTGCTCAACTGGCGCGTTCAGTACTAGAGAAGGCATAATGAATCGGAACGTGAACAGTCAGGCGACAAGACTGGATCAAGTAACCGGTTTGAAAGTCAATCAGTGGCAGTGTCGGATTCGAAGTAGTCCGACTCTGGAGTCTGGAACATATCTGACTGTCTTCCGCAGAGCCTGCCGTTGGTACGATCAATCCAAATGTCATGGTAGTCAAATTCACGCACCTCTGACGGCCCCACTTACATCTCCAGTCCTTTTGCTCGAGCCTTGGACAGTCACACACTGACTGGGTTGAATAAATGTTTCTTTCAGATGAACACCCCACCTCAGTTACCACCGCCATCACCCGGTTGCACCCCCGCGGGGGTCTACTGGGTACCCTCAGACGTAGCTCTGAGGGTACCCAACAGGTACCCCCCTGCGGGGCCCGCGGGGGGGATTTGGTCCATTTGGGGCAGGGGCATATGCGGGGATCAGCAGGGGGGGTGCAGGGGGGGGGGGGTCTGTACATATCATGTGATTTATCATTGGGAGCGGGCAGGTGGGCGCGAAAAAAAAATGAATCACATGACACATCCAATGGGCGGGATGGCGGCTGATGGCGGGGTAAAAAAATCACGTGATGCACCGCATGAAAATTATCAAAAATGGCTAGCAGGGGTTGGCAGGGGTTGGCGGGGGGCGCTACTGTCCCCCCGCACACCATGGCGGGCAGTGGGCGCATTATCACGTGACTTTTGGGGGGCACCTTTTGTGCACCATTCGGCATGATTTCGAAGGTGTTGCTTGATCCATTGCATGCTGTGGCAGACAATGGGCGCATAATCACGTGATTTTCCGCCCAAAAAATGGAAGCCTTCCCAAATCATCCTGGTATCATTTCTATAGGTAAATACACTACTTAAGCATGAATTTGAGCTTGGAAAGCCCAAAATGCACCCTGCACAATGGGACTGGTGATGCACTTGATCCCATCATTTGGCGGGGTCTGCTGCGGGGGGTGCCACGGGGGGTGCTGCGGGGGGTGCCGCAGGGGGTGCCGTGGGGCCCGCTGTGGGGTCAACCACAGGAGCAGGGTTAGGGGTGCATTGCATTATATTTTGATCTATCTATTCTCGCTGTGGTCATAGCATGCAGCATAATTATCCTTCATTTTGCCAGGAGTTTGGAGGCTGTGTCTGGGGGTGGTCTGCACCTACAGCCTGTTGAGCACTGGGGAGAGCGTCTAGCAGCTCACCTGTGTGAGTTGAGAGCTTAGTGTGGGCACTATGCGGGAGTAGTCAAGAGACTTGTTATTAAAGGGTAATAGAGCCCTCCTTATATACAATACAGGGGGCTATTTGTGTCTATTTTGGACGAGTCGACATGACTCTAGATGACACGTGATGGAGTCATAAGATGTGTATCACGACATTCATCTGGCAGATGATAAGATCATCATTTGATCAACACTCCCCCACGCTGAAAACCACAGGATAGTGTTTGAAAGCGAAATCTTCATCGGCCATTCCTTCAGGACAAGTTGAACTCAAGTCCTAGTTGGGACCTGAACTTCTCGAACTTGACGCGTCCTAGATTCTTGGTGAACATATCTGCAGGATTCTCACTGCCCGGAATAAAGAACAGTTCAACCTCTTCTTCCTCGACTCGCTCACGAATGTAGTGATAGCGGATGTCTATGTGTTTCATCCTGCGGTCTCGGTAGGCATTGCTGCCACTGAAGAGTGCACCCTGATTGTCACCGCAAATGGGTACTGGGATGGTGAGTTTGAACTGAAGTTCCGAAAGGACGCTCTTCAGCCACATCACCTGGTGACTACAATCTGAAATCGCCATGTACTCTGCTTCGGTAGAAGACTGCACGACTGTGCGCTGAAGTCTAGACTGCCAGCAAATAATCCCATCTGCCAATTTCGTGAAGAAACCAGTGGTAGACCTCCTCTTGATCGGATCAGCAGCCCAGTCTGAATCGCTAAATGCAATGAGCCCTCTATCCGTCGCACCATTGAAAATGAGCGAATAATTCCTAGTACCAGCCAAATAGCGGCAGATATACAGTGCTTTATGGAGGTGGTCTTGGGACGGATTGGCAGCAAATTGTGAGAATTTGGTCATAGCAAATGCAATGTCAGGACGTGTGCCTAGCATGATGAAGAGAAGAGATCCAATGACTGATTGGAATTTCTTCCTGAGCTCTGGATCGACTTCATCCTCATTTGGCATTGGAACATATCCAGCCGGTAGAGGGGTCGCTGCGAACTTGGCGTTCTGCATTCCAAAACGCTCTAGCACCTTGTCGAGATAGGGAATCTGATCAATCTTGATCGAAGATCCTACTCTACTGAGGCGTACGCGCAAGAACTCTGGAGTATCTTCAGAATTGCGGCATTCCCATCGCTTGTTGAACTCAGCCTTGAGAAAGGCGAGGAGCTTCTTGTTCTTGGAGAAGAACAGTGCATCATCCACATAGACTATTATAACGGCTATGCTGCCATCAGAGTCCTTGTAGAAGAACACGCCGGCATCCGATGTTAGTCGGATCCAGCCCATGGCTTTCGTGGACTTGGTCAGCGCTTTCCACCATGCTAAAGCAGCTTGTTTGAGTCCATAGATTGCCTTGTGTAAGCGCATGACTTTGCGCTCTTGGCCTCTCGCCACAAAGCCTTCGGGTTGTTCCATGTAGACCTCTTCGTCAAGCTCTCCATAGAGAAAAGCCTTACTGACGTCTAGTCCAAACGTCTCATACCTGACAACAGGAGAGAATATCTCGTCATAGTCAACACCTTCGACTTGACTGAAACCCTTGGCAACTAGGCGGGCACGTTTTCGGCCATCAGATTTTTGGTCAAAGACCCAGCAACATCTGATAACCTTCCGTCCTTTCGGACGGTCCACAAGGGAATAGACCTTACGCTGACAAACTGCCTCTAACTCGTCGCGGCAAGCATCAATCCAACCTTTCTGTTGTTCAGAAGGCAACCGCTTGATATCGCGGAACGTCCAATCGCGAATTTTGGACGTGTCAGGTAGGTTCTCATTTGGAACTGCTTTTGACAGCAGCGCCGTGATGAGCTCTACTCCCCCTTCCCGGCATAGCTTCTCCATGCGTGCATCCTCGTCTAGATCATCAGAAGCACCCGCGTTTGAGGAATCTGGTTGCGAGCTAGGGTCGGGAACCCCTGCATCAGCACCGGTTGATGGTTGAGATTGGGAGCTACCCTTATCTTCACCAACATACCGCTTCCACCCTCTGCTGTTCTGAATGTCACGGACTATATCCGTAGGGGTACGCTTTTCCCCATAGACGTTTCCTGGACGTGTAGGCACATTCCGCTGGCGTGAAGACCTCCGAGGCTCGGGAGCTGGTGAAGCTTCCCAACTTGGTCGTGGAATTCTACTTCTACGAGACCTCTGAGGTTCATCCCGACGCTCTGGCGGTGGGTCCTGATGATTATGACCATCGTCACCATCATCATTTCCTTGTACAGGAGGTGGTGGAGCCGGATCAGATGGCGTGGGAAATGGAAAAGGATCATCCCCATATAGCCAATCTTCTCCGTCTACCTGTGGTGGATCTTGTGGATTCACTGGGTCATCACGTTCTGGAAATTCCTCTCCAACAGGAACGTGGGGTGGTCGATTGCTGTCAGGACAGCGGGGGAACAACTCCTTGTCGAACAATGCCTTGGTGGCAACGAACGTGGAATTGTTTGTGCGCATGAACAAAAATCCTTTCACACCATCAGGAATGCCCAAGTAGGTCATCAGCTCCGATTTGGGCGATAACTTGTTGGCGCGCTTCTCATCAGGGATAAAGACATATGCAGCACAACCAAAGACTCGGAGTTCGGAAACATCCGGTTTTTCCTTGTGAAGAGCTTCAAATGGAGTTTTCCATTTTAGACGCCTGATAGGTGTCATATTGTAGATCCGTGTCGCATGTTTAATAGCGAATTCCCAATAAGAATTAGGAAGACAGGCAGTGAAGCGCATGGCTTCTGCCTTATCCATGATCGTACGATTGAAGCGCTCGGCATGCCCATTCTGCTGGTGAGCATATGGAGCACCCTTCTCCACTAGAATTCCTTGTTCCGCGAGAAATTCTTCCATTCCCATCCCCATGAATTCTCCCCCATTGTCAATATGCCACTTTTTGATGGTGACATTGAACTGGTTCTTGACCATCGCAATGAAATTGCGCATAGCCTGCTTGGCATCGGATTTCTGCGCAAGGCATACTGTCCAGCCATAGGAGAGTGCTTTGTCGAAGAAGCTCATGAAGTAGCGGTACTTGTGATAAGACACCGTGGGAAATTGTTTGAGATCCGAGTGGATCAGATCAAACGGGTTCTCCGCTTGTTTTTCGGAAGGCGGGAAGGCACGTTGGTGCATTTTCCCTTGCGCGCATCCTTTACACGGTCGGGTTTCCTCGGGAAATACTAGGTCTTCTGGAAAGCCCTTGGTATTCTTCTTTGCCTGACGTAAAACGTCTTTCGACGGATGTGCAAATCGCCGGTGCATGATCTCATAATCCACCTTGTATACAGTGGACATGGATCGCACTGTCTCAGCCATACTAGGCTTTGACATCAGGAAGTACAAGGCAATGTCCTTCCCTAGAGTTCTAAACTCCATGATCGAGAGTGGGGACTTCCCTCGATGTAAGCTGATCCGCGATTCGTCTCCACGAACGCGAGATCCTCCTTTGAGTAAGGAGCCCAAAGACATGAGATGACCATGTAATCCTGGCACTAGGTACACTGGATATATCTGAGAAGTCACCATAGTCTTTTCTCCATGCCTTGTGACGTAATGATCGATGAAGGCTGTTCCTCGACCAATAAGGGCAACACGTGTGTTCTTATCAGCGGTCTGAGCAACAATAGGATCTGAGAGCTTCTCATATCCGACCAGATCACTAATCTCCGATGTCACATGGAGAGATGCACCTGAATCAAGAAGCCACAGAGGCCCTAATTCATGATGATGATGATGTTCCCCTTACACTTAGAGCAGGCAGCAAAATCGGAGTGCACACAGAATAGATTGGTACAAAAATCATGCGAACGTATCATCAACGAATTTAGTACAGAACCCGGGGCGGCGGTGATTACGCGCTCTGGCTGTGAGCAACAATCAGAATTGTGCATGTGCCCAAGAAGGCAGGGTACTTGCCTTTCGGCGGAAGGAGCGTCCATCTCCTCCAGAAGGGTGTTGAAGTCGACGACTTCATCCCAATTGACCGGTTCAGCCTGGGCGAACTCGCTATCTCCAAACAGAAGATCAAGATCGTTCTGTTGGCTGGTGGCCATCTCGACGTCGGGGATCTCCTCGATACGACTGCGTTTGGCAGGAGGACCACCATCCAGCATGTGATTCGAGCCGGAAGCAACCGGAGATGGAGAACGCATGATTGCGTCCTCGCGGAGCATTCCTTTCTCATTGACGATCTTGTCAAGAGTCCGGAAGCGTTCTGCAGTCACCGTCACATCCATCTTCTTGGCCAGCTCGAAGACCTTACGAGTAGGCTTCTGGAACTCGGTGTCAATAATCCCATTGTTGTTAACGGGAGACTTCTCTTGAACCGCGCGGATTTTGGGTCCATCGCGAGAGATGTGTGTGACATGCGAGATCGTCGGCGCAGGGATAGACGGAGTGAGTGAGGTGATCGAACCAATAGTGAGGGAGCCAGTGATCTCGGAGACTCCATGGACATGACTGTGATCAGCCTTGCCCTTGCCCTTGTTGTCCTTGTTCTTCCCACTGCGCTTGCCTCGACGGTTCTTCTTCTTTCCATCAGCCTTATCACCCTTATCGGGTGCAGAGCCAGAGCCCTGTTGCTGATTGGTGAACGAAGGGTCATCGCGCTTGCGCTTGGTATTGAACTTGGCCACATGATTCTGGCTTTGAGACTGCTTCTGAGCAAAATGCGTCAAGAGAGCGTCACGAACCGCCGAGACTTTGATCTCATCCTTTTCATAGGTCTGGAGAACAGTCTCTGTGACGGAGGGAATCCGGGCTATGTTGAGAATGATCATCGCTCTGAGGAACTCAGGGATGCTCAAAGACTCATTCTCCAGGCGAGCGAACGCCGTAGTGATCACCAGTAGCTGTGGATCCTGGTGCAACCCCACGTTGTACTTGGCGTTCAACGCGGTTTGGAAGTACGCATATAGGTTGGCGCACTGAGCACCACCGTATTGGGTCTTCAGATGCGCCCAGATCTTGGCAGCTGACACTATATCCGCAGGAGGAATGTTAGCAATGACTCCCTCAGTCAGGCGCAACTTAATGCTGCCTTTGGCTCTGAGATCATCATGCTTCCATTGTTTGATCTCCGATGCGTTGGTCACAGAGCCATCGGTAGCTTTGACTTCGGTCGGCGCCGTTTCGGTCAGCACATATGAGATCCCCTGATGTTCCAGGTAGGACTCCATAGTTCCGGACCATACGAGCCAGTGCTTTCCATCAAAGATGGAGACAGCATTGAAGATGTTGTTGGAGTTGGACAACATATTGATCTGTGTGAGTTAATCAGCATCAATCTAATCTGATAGATAAAATCAAAGATCAAGATGATCAGATTCTCATAGATCATAATCTCCTTAAGAGATCGATGCATCTGGATCAAGCGATGTAATCGTGATCCGGCATGGTTTCACCAGCGCTGTGCAGCAGCTGAAGTGAATACAGATAGGCTAAAGACGCTGCTCATTGTTGCAGCCAGTGACGGCGCATACAATGAATGTCGCGGCCATTGAGGCGCAGACATAGCTCTCGGGGCCCATAACCTGTTGAGCACTGGGGAGAGCGTCTAGCAGCTCACCTGTGTGAGTTGAGAGCTTAGTGTGGGCACTATGCGGGAGTAGTCAAGAGACTTGTTATTAAAGGGTAATAGAGCCCTCCTTATATACAATACAGGGGGCTATTTGTGTCTATTTTGGACGAGTCGACATGACTCTAGATGACACGTGATGGAGTCATAAGATGTGTATCACGACATCCATCTGGCAGATGATAAGATCATCATTTGATCAACACAGCCGTGTGACTCCCTGATGCTTCGGCAGGGGCTGGGATATCAAAACTGTGCAATATTTTCTGCAGAATCCAGGCATGTAGGGTTAAAAAGAAAGTGTGATTTGTTCATTTTTTGGCTGGCAGGGTAGGTGGGCTGACATCATGGGCTGCATCAGGTCCACTGTCAACTCATTGATTGTTTTGTCTGCTCATTCCATATACATGCCCATTGGTAAGCTGATCATGCTGTAGGCACAGTCTAATCTTACCCTGTGGATGATACCACACATTAATTACATACCTAATGTCACACTTCCTGTCTGGGACTCATTGAAGTTCATCTGTTCTGTGTTACTTTACAAGCAGTTTGCTTCAGTTGCAACATGAACAGATGTAATAGTGGATTTGACATGCCCTGAATTGATTCCTAGGTGGAATATGAGACAATGGATTCACCAGCAAGTTGTCTCACAATAGTCAGAGATTGGTAATATTTGAATTTCAAATTTCATATACAACACTCTGTGCACTCAGAGCTCGTATATTTGCAAGATAGACTGTAGAGACATAGATGGTTACTTTTACTACCTCTGGGGCTGCACACATCCTTGCCATGACCCACTGCCTGCACCCCCGCTGGCACCCCCTGTGGCACCCCCTGTGGCACCCCCGCTGGCACCCCTGCCAGTCTAGCACCCCCCGCCGCACCGGTGCCTTGCTCCTGTGATTTTCTTATATGTAAGATTATGTAAACTGACAGCTCGGAACACGTCAAGTCACTAGCCAATCAGAACCTGTATAAACGTCGTACCTAAGTGTTTACTGCTCTTCTAACACTGTTCTTACAGTTATGCAGCTGAAAACCATCGGAATAAGGTCTCCATATGCTATTCTTGTTGAATATGTAGGTACTTCATATCCTTTGTCCACCTAAAAATCGAAACATGAAAACAGTTCACCATTGCTCAAGGTTTGTGACAATCAACCCAAAAACAAAGTCGAAAAGAGAAGTCAATTCGAAGACTGGAGAATACAACCAAATAGCTACAGTATTTATACCCAAATCCAGTCTGAGTCATATCTACAACTAATGAGTCATAGGGCTATGTACCGCATGGAGCACTGGTCATGGGTTGTAGTAGAGCCTTCCGGAGCATATGTCGCGCAGCCTCGAATCGATAAAGATAACCCCTGGAACCCCTAGCCCGGATCGTCTGATGCCGTGATCCGTGATAAGATAAGCCGTGCCAAGATAAGATAAGACCGTCGATGATAAGATGAAAAAGAGTCGAATTATGACATTACACCCTCTCTAGGGTCGATGTCCTCATCGACTAGGTCAATGGGCGTGAAGACGTTCTCGTACGGATCGAAGAGTTGTCGCTGGGGATATGGAAGCCGTTCGTCTTTGGGTTTGTAGCGATGGATGAGATAATCCCAATGTCCGGCTTCGAGAGTTGGCAGGAGGTGAATGCGTGTGTCTGGGTTGGATTGCTTCCTCTGCCAATCTCTCAGGACCTTCTTTGCGTGGGTAAGGTGACGTGATGGTTCCCAGGTGTTCTTGCTATGCGGCCATCCCTTCCATTTGACCAAGTACTGTTTTCCTCGGCCGACGTTTTGCTCTTTCACGATCTCTTTGACTTCCCACTCTTCTGCTCCTCCGATCATCTTGGCTACAGGCCTCTTCTCTCGGCGATGGGGGGGTGGTTCGTGATAGGGTGTCAACAGTGACTCGTTGAACACCGGATGTCTTTGGTCTGTGTCCGGTAAATCCAGCTTCCATGCAGCCGCTCCAACCTTCTCCAATATCTCGTATGGCCCTAGTCTCTTGTCGCTCATCTTCTTTGATGGTCGATCCGTCTCGATATTTTCCCCTTCTATGTACACCTTCATCCCAACCTTCAACTCCGGAACTTCTTTTCTTTGTTTATTGTAGTATTTTTTCATTTTTTCTTTTGCTTTTTCTAGTGCTGTTTTTGCTTCGTCTTATATTTCTTTCATTCTTTTTACAAATTCCTCCGCCAACTCGTTTCTCGACTCCATCCGTTGCTCCACTCCCTTCCATGGGTGATATCCGTGATTCGCATAGAATGGCGATATTTTGGTAGATGTGTTCATTTTATCGTTATATGCGAATTCTGCCATCCCTAGCCACTCCGACCAGTCCGTCTGATGGTAGTTGACGTAGATGCGGAGATAATGCTTGATCTCCTGATTCATGCGTTCTGTCTGCCCATCCGTGATCGGGTGATATGCGGTCCCCGGATTCATTTCCACGCCCAACATCCGATTCGTCTCCCTCATGAAGCCCTTGATGTAATGCGAATCCCTGTCGGTGATGATCTTGCGAGGGATCCCGTGGTAGCGGAAGACTCGGTCCCTGGTTAATCGTGCCACTCCTTCGCTGCTGATGTCAGTACTAATTGGTTCGACATGGATCATTTTGGTGAAGGTGTCACACCACACATGAATTGCGTCATACCCGTTACTGACCGGCAAGGGTCCGATTTGATCCATGGAGATGATTTCCCACGGCGCGTTTGGAACTGCATGCGGGTGCAAACTCCCTGTCCTGGCTCTTCTGGTCTTGGTCCGCTGGCACGCTTCGCACGTCTGGATGTATTTCCGAATTTGGTTTCCCATCCTTGGCCACCAGTAGTTCCTTTCCACCATCTCCTGCGTTCGGTTGATCCCAGCGTGTCCGACCAAAGGGGTGTCGTGGTGTAGTCCGATGATCTTGTCCCGCAACTCCTCGTCCCTTGGTACATAGAGCTTCCCATGGTACGTGATAAGCCCCTCTTCCTTCTTCCATCCGACGAGTGATTTCTCTAAGGCCGCCTTGACGCTTCCATCAATTGATCAAATGGCCTTGATTTCATCGATTAGCTGCTGATCCTGTCCCTCGAATGTGACTTCTTGTGATCGGAAGAACTCGGGCTTCAGTAGCGTGACGTCCTTGTTGTCGTTCTTGCCCTGATCGTGATCTGCTCGTCGAGACAGGAGAACCGCCTTGCGGTTGAGTGCGCCGGGTCGGTGTCGTAAGATGAAATCAAACTCCGCCAACTCCGTGATCCATCGTGCTTGCCGTCGATTGAGCTTCTGCGGCTTCCGGAAGTACTCAAGATTCTGATGATCAGTGAAGATCTCGAACGTCTCCGTGGCTCCCAGTAGTAGCTGTCTCCATTCGTCCAATGATAGCATGATTGCAAGCATTTCCTTGTCGTAGATCTCGTAATTTCGCTCGGTTTCGGTCAGTGCGTGCGAAATAAATGTGATTGGGCGCCAAATGCCGTCTTGGTTTTGGCTCAAAACTGATCCTGTTGCCCCTTCCGAAGCATCGGCTTCCAGACGATATTGGCCAGTGTCATTTGGCAGTGCTAGGACCGCATCCTCTGCGATTCTCTTCTTCAATCCATCAAATGCCGCATGCTCATCTGCACCCCATGACCATCCTGCCTTCCCTGTCAGCCGTGTCAACGGCTTGGCAACCTCCGCGTATCCTTGGACAAAGCGCCGATAGAAGTTTGTGAACCCTAGAAACGCTTGGACTTGTTTGACGCTCTTTGGTTCCGGCCATTCCATCACGCCCTTGATCTTGACAGGGTCCATCCGCATCGAGTTGTGTCCAATGATTACACCTAGGTACTCGATTTCCGTGCGTTCGAACTCGCACTTTTCGGGCTTCAGGTATAGCTTGTGTTTCTGGAGCAATTCGAGCACTCGTTTTGTGATCCGCCGATGTTTGTCCAAGTTCTCTGTAAAGATCAGTATATTGTCCAGATAGACTACCACGTGGCCCTCGTTGATCAGTTCTCGGAGTATGTTGTTCATCATGTTTTGGAAGGTGGCCGGGGAGTTCGTGAGACCAAAGAACATGACCAAGGGCTCGTACAGTCCGCGGTTCGTGCGGAACGCAGCCTTCCACTCGTCGCCCTCTTTGATCCGTACGTTATTGTATCCCCATCGGATGTCGAGCTTGGTGAAGAACTTGGCGCCGCATAAATTATGGACCAGCTCGGAGATCAGTGGCAGCGGGTATCGATTTCGGATCGTCATCTCGTTCAGCTTCCGATAATCCTGGACGGGACGTAGCAAACCATCCTTCTTTTTGACAAAGAAGAATGCTGAGGCCATGGGTGATTTTGATGGCCTGATTCGTCCGCTAGCCAAGTTCTCTTGTAAGAACTCGTCGAGTTTGACCTGTTCGTTTCGTGATAGCGGGTACACCTTGCAGTCCACTGCTTTGGAACCAGGTTTGAGCTCAATCGCATGATCCCATGCCCGTCGGTCCGGTAGTGAGTCGAACGATTCCTTGGCAAACACCTTGACAAATTCCCGATATTGATCTGGGATCTTTCCCTCGGTCATTCTTTCTTTCTCCTTTTCTGCTTCTTCTGCGAATTTCTGCGCCGGGGTTTCCTTCAGCCGTAGATCCACCTCCTTCCCAAAGTCGATCAACAGGATTGATTCTCCTTCTTCCAGATCCGGTGCACCGGTCTCCAGGTCGATTGCATCCATGTCAATCATCGCTTGATGCTCTTCGTGACCCCTCATGGACAACGCTCTGGGCATCGACTGAATCTCATTGTCTGCTCCTGCCAATCCACCTCCGGGTTGTGTTCCGTCAGCCAGTCAAGACCAATGAAGATCCGGGCCTTCCCTAAGCACGTCAGAAGGAACGTGCGTGTCTCCACGTGAGGACCGATTCTCATCCTTAGGTCAACGTAATGCGTGATCCGGCCGCTGATGTTTTCGGTGTTGTCGGCGTTACGAGCCACAATGGGTTGGGGAAGTTCTTGGATGTCCAGCTTCTCTGCCCGCGCGTAGTCGGTATTGATGCAGCAGGTGCTACAGCCACTGTCGAGTAGCGCCTTAACTCCGCGCGTCTTTCCTGAGTCCAGGCCTGTGATCTGGACATATACGTCCATCGAATGTCTCTTCCTTTCGGCCTGGTAGTTGCGCAATTCCTGTGCCAGTCTGCTGGGCTGGGGGCCCTTCTGTTTCTCGGCCGCCAATTTCCTTTGAACGGCATCTGGCACCCTTGTGCGTTTGGGTGCTTCTGGGACCTTGATTTTGGCAGATTCCTTGGGCGCTTCCTCCTTTTTCAAGGATTGAGCCTCCGGAGCAATGCTCCCCTTTTCGGTCTTTGTTGACGTGGTTCCTTCTCCACGAGCCATAAATACGTAGGAGTCCAAAATTAATTTATCCGCAGCTTTCTGATCCTTTTTACTTTGTAAATACTCTCTATTTAAATTTATTTTCCTTTGACGTTCCTTTTCCATATCAGCAACGAGAAAATCATGAATATTAGTACGTAGTGAGTCTGGGATTGTGTATGTATGAGGAGAATCGTTCATATCTTTAATCGAAACAAGTACAGAAAAATGTCCATAGTCCGGACGCTCCACCTCCTTGGCTAGAGGAGTGGAGCGCTTCAAAAACCCTTCTCGCGCAGCTTCTCGGCGATCTCCTTGAGGAACTCGTTGTCCTTGTCCCCGTTCTCGATCTCTTCTAGCATTGTGGCCCGATTGAAGAACGTGCGCTTCTTCTTGGGCTCAGGGCAGTTCCGCGCAATGTGCCCCGGTTGCTGACAGTTGTAGCAGATAATATTGCGGCCGCGGGCGTGGGTGTGATCGATCTCCATCGGAACCGGCTCATTGGCCGCTGGTCGGGCCGGAGCGGGTACAGGTGCTGATGGTGCAGCCTGAGGGCGGAATTGGGGTGGGGGCCGCGGAGTTGAGTGCCCATAGGATGCCTTACGCAGCTGATCGCGCAAGGCATTGGCCTCGATGTTGATACACCAGTTCTTGAAGGCACCATATGCCTTGGGCAGAGGGACGCCGGTGTTGTAGAGGCGGCTTGCAATTTCGCTGCTGAGTCCGCGCTCAAGGAACTCGATGAGGATGTTGTCCTGATCCCCCTTCTTGTACTCGCCCTTGTCATCGGTCGAGGCGATCACGTTGTACCCCGCGTCCGCAGCCAGCATTTCGAAGTCAGAGATGTAGTCCGCGAAGGACCGTCTCCCCTGGCGAAGGGCCATGAGTCGAGCAGCGGCGACTTGTTCTGCGTTAGAATCCCCAAAGGCTCTTTGGAGCTCCTCCAAGAAGGTTGTCGCGGTGACTCCCGCCTTCATTCCTTGGAAACCCTCAAAATTGTGCTGCTTCCAGTTCATCGCCCATCTCGAGGCGGCGCAGCTTGTGCCGGTCTCATTACGGAGGTAGGACAGAACAAAGAGGATTTTTGTCTCATCCAGCGAGAACTCCGATCGATAGGCACCGATGTACGTGGTGCACGCGTCCACAAAGCCCAGGTATTTGGACTTGTCGCCATCGAAGTAGGGGGGGTTGGCGGCGAGAGTGATGCGGTGATGTCCTGACATGGTAGGAGCAGGTGCGGTAGGTGGGGGCGAGGGTGGTTGTTCGGAGGGTAACTCGCCAAGGTCGGGGATCTCGTCTTCAGGCGGCGGAAGGGCGAGATAGGGGTTGGAGGGTCCGGGTTCGTTTTGATGCGCCAGGTCAGGCGACGATGGTATGATGGGGGGAGGGGATGGACTCCCAGATGACGATGGGAATCGGTACGAAATGGTGGATTCGTGTGCTGTACAAGCACTCAAGGAAAGGTTCTTTTGCTAGCAAAAAGATCCCGGGCCTAGCTCTTCACGTGCCCGATGATCCCGAGGTGCATTTTCCCGAAGGTCTCCGCAGCACTCCTTGTAGCTACCGTAAGGCTTGGGTCGGGCTCAACGTTACCCGTGGCCTGGTGCTGTTTGCTCGATATGAACCTTTCACTGCGATCGCAGCGAGCGACTAGATGATTCGGTAAAAGGGTGAGTGGGGTGATAAGGGTGAAGAGGATATAGCGGGCGTAGCGGTGCACGGAGCAGGGTAGGAGGTAGGAGGTACGAGGGTATGAGGGGAGTCTTCGAATTATGTGACAATCAACCCAAAAACAAAGTCGAAAAGAGAAGTCAATTCGAAGACTGGAGAATACAACCAAATAGCTACAGTATTTATACCCAAATCCAGTCTGAGTCATATCTACAACTAATGAGTCATAGGGCTATGTACCGCATGGAGCACTGGTCATGGGTTGTAGTAGAGCCTTCCGGAGCATATGTCGCGCAGCCTTGAATCGATAAAGATAACCCCTAGAACCCCTAGCCCGGATCGTCTGATGCCGTGATCCGTGATAAGATAAGCCGTGCCAAGATAAGATAAGACCATCGATGATAAGATGAAAAAGAGTCGAATTATGACAAGGTTCCTATGTAGACAATGGTTCAACATGGTTCACTTTGAGTATGGCAAAAAATATTTTTTCTACACACAAGCAATTCAATACAGCTGAATGATATACTCTTTGGCAGTGTCTGAAACAAATTCTGAGAGCCCTGGACCCTGGAACCATTCAAAAACTTGAAATGAGTCCGAAAAATAGGGTCTTGATAAACATGAGATATGGGCTGGTTTGAAGAGACATGGGCCACCGGTCATGTTGAATATAGTATTTTACAATGTTTCGGTGCCCTACCTCTCATCACATGGCCTCATTTCCGACTAAGAAGCGCACATACACTGTCAAGCTCATAAAATCAATTGTCACCCAGAAACAAGAGCAGTGAAGTTGTTTCACTGGGATTGGGTAAAGGTTACCTAGAAGTCACTTGGGTTGCAGTACAGAAGCTTTGGAAAGTGATTTTGTAGTTGATCCACATTTGGTAGGCTGGCAGATGCTTGTGCACCCCCACGGCACCCCCCGCGGCACCCCCTGCGGTTGACCCCCCCCCAACCCCTGCAAGGATTTAATTGACAAATGTCCTGCTCAATCCATTGTAAGAGTCTACAGTATTATTGGATTCAGTAAAGGACCCAAATGCTATGTAGACAAGAAGTATGAAATCCGGAAATCAACAATTATGACACCTCCATGGAATATGCTGCAAATGGAGAGGAAAATTTGAGCGCAGACAGACTACCTGAAGCAAACAGACAGAGAAAAGAAACATTAGCCATTTCTTGTTGATGATGTTGGCTGTCCCTGGAGCATGTACTTGGGAGATTTGCCTAATAAATCAAGTTGCGCATTTTTCAAATTTTTAGTTTGACCTGACAGCTTGAGCAGACCATGCCAAAATGAACCAAGTCATATATATCAGTGCCCCAAGCCAAGCCAAAAGATTTAGGTAATATTGCACAGTTTTGATATCCCAGCCCCTGCCAAAGAATCAGGGAGTCACACGGCTGTAGGTGCAGACCACCCCCAGACACAGCCTCCAAACTCCTGGCAAAATGAAGGATAATTATGCTGCATGCTATGACCACAGCGAGAATAGATAGATCAAAATATAATGCAATGCACCCCTAACCCTGCTCCTGTGGTTGACCCCACAGCGGGCCCCGCGGCACCCCCTGTGGCACCCCCTGTGGCACCCCCTGCGGCACCCCCTGCGGCACCCCCCGCAGCACCCCCCGTGGCACCCCCCGCAGCAGACCCCGCCAAATGATGGGATCAAGTGCATCACCAGTCCCATTGTGCAGGGTGCATTTTGGGCTTTCCAAGCTCAAATTCATGCTTAAGTAGTGTATTTACCTATAGAAATGATACCAGGATGATTTGGGAAGGCTTCCATTTTTTGGGCGGAAAATCACGTGATTATGCGCCCATTGTCTGCCACAGCATGCAATGGATCAAGCAACACCTTCGAAATCATGCTGAATGGTGCACAAAAGGTGCCCCAAAAGTCACGTGATAATGCGCCCACTGCCCGCCATGGTGTGCGGGGGGACAGTAGCGCCCCCGCCAACCCCCGCCAACCCCTGCTAGCCATTTTTGATAATTTTCATGCGGTGCATCACGTGATTTTTTTTACCCCGCCATCAGCCGCCATCCCGCCCATTGGATGTGTCATGTGATTCATTTTTTTTTTCGCGCCCACCTGCCCGCTCCCAATGATAAATCACATGATATGTACAGACCCCCCCCCTGCACCCCCCCTGCTGATCCCCGCATATGCCCCTGCCCCAAATGGACCAAATCCCCCCCGCGGGGGTGCAACCGGGTGATGGCGGTGGTAACTGAGGTGGAACACCCCGCAATATATGACCACTAAGTGGCAAGGTGTCAGGCAGGACTGACATCTGCCCTTTGGAGAGAGCACATGCATCTCGTCGAGTAAAAACTCGTTGGGAGTTTCGGAGCGAAGCCAGGGCCTCCTATTCAGGAAAATGAATGGACGAGACTAGATCCAATTAGACCAATTGTGCGTACATTCCTCAACGAGGCAGTGAAACAAGACCAGTGGTCCAAATCCGACAAAAGAAGCTGTTGAAGACGCCATGAAGGCACTCGATAGCGCCTCATTTTACTAAAGGACGGGCACATGCATCGCGGCACGGAGTTGTTTCATGCTGACAGGTGAAATACGAGGTCGAAGGGGACACCGGGTCACAACTGTCACACGCACATTTGATCACATTAATGCGCGCCCACAATTTGCCCTGGAAGCGTTCCCAGAGTGCTCCCGGTCGCCCCTGGCCTGTAGATGCAGCGGATTTGTATGATACAATTTTACCATCCAAAATCGAGGGAATCTGATGGATCGAACCGAGGGACGACTCGCATTTGAAGGGCGGGCTGGTCACTATCCAATATTCAATGATTATCATGAACGCGTCCCGATCTGAGAAGATTCGATTTAGTGCATGATACATCGATGCGAGTCAAATTGTTCAGGGAATCTTCTCCATGACACGCTCACGCTATCGCACGATTTGCCGAAATCTGCCAGCTATGTAAGCCAAAGAATCTTTGAAGCAAGGCAGCCTAATCAAGAACAACTCTTTAGTAATCACCAAATTGCTATCGTTGATTAATATGGCACTCGACACGCGTGGTAGCGCTCCGGTAACTAGTTTCCCAAAGATCGTCCCTACAAGACCTTTGCGCTTACTGAGGATCTCCACCAGTCGGCGCTGCATTGGATGCGCCAAAACACATCATCGAAATTTAGTTGGAAAACTCAGACTCGAATTCACACCATTCCCACCTCAGTTACCACCGCCATCACCCGGTTGCACCCCCGCGGGGGTCCTACTGGGTACCCTCAGACGTAGCTCTGAGGGTACCTAACAGGTACCCCCCTGCGGGGCCCGCGGGGGGGATTTGGTCCATTTGGGGGCGGGGGCATATGCGGGGGTCAGCAGGGGGGGGTCTGTACATGTCATGTGATTTATCATTGGGAGCGGGCAGGTGGGCGCGAAAAAAAAAATGAATCACATGACACATCCAATGGGCGGGATGGCGGCTGATGGCGGGGTAAAAAATCACGTGATGCACCGCATGAAAATTATCAAAGATGGCTAGCAGGGGTTGGCGGGGGTTGGCGGGGGCGCTACTGGCCCCCCACACACCATGGCGGGCAGTGGGCGCATTATCACGTGACTTTTGGGGCACCTTTTGTGCACCATTCAGCATGATTTCAAAGGTGTTGCTTGATCCATTGCATGCTGTGGCAGACAATGGGCGCATAATCACGTGATTTTCCGCCCAAAAAATGGAAGCCTTCCCAAATCATCCTGGTATCATTTCTATAGGTAAATACACTACTTAAGCATGAATTTGAGCTTGGAAAGCCCAAAATGCACCCTGCACAATGGGACTGGTGATGCACTTGATCCCATCATTTGGCGGGGTCTGCTGCGGGGGGTGCCACGGGGGGTGCTGCGGGGGGTGCCGCAGGGGGTGCCGCAGGGGGTGCCACAAGGGGTGCCGCAGGGGGTGCCGCAGGGCCCGCTGTGGGGTCAACCACAGGAGCAGGGGTAGGGGTGCATTGCATCATATTTTGATCTATCTATTCTCGCTGTGGTCATAGCATGCAGCATAATTATCCTTCATTTTGCCAGGAGTTTGGAGGCTGTGTCTGGGGTTGGTCTGCAGCTACAGCCATGTGACTCCCTGATGCTTTGGCAGGGGCTGGGATATCAAAACTGTGCAATATTACCTAAATCTTTTGGCTTGGCTTGGGGCACTGATATATATGACTTGGTTCATTTTAGCATGGTCTGCTCAAGCTGTCAGGTCAAACTAAAAATTTGAAAAATGTGCAACTTGATTTGTTAGGCAAATCTCCCAAGTACATGCTCCAGGGACAGCCAACATCATCAACAAGAAATGGCTAATGTTTCTTTTCTCTGTCTGTTTGCTTCAGGTAGTCTGTCTGCACTCAAATTTTTCTCTCCATTTGCAGCATATTCCGTGGAGGTGTCATAATTGTTGATTTCCGGATTTCATACTTCTTGTCTACACACCATTTGGGCCCTTTACTGAATCCAATAATACTGTAGACTCTTACAATGGATTGAGCAGGACATTTGTCAATTAAATCCTTGCAGGGGTTGGGGGGGGGGTCAACCACAGGGGGTGCCGCGGGGGGTGCCACGGGGGGTGCCGTGGGGGTGCACAAGCATCTGCCAGCCTACCAAATGTGGATCAACTACAAAATCACTTTCCAAAGCTTCTGTACTGCAACCCAAGTGACTTCTAGGTAACCTTTACCCAATCCCAGTGAAACAACTTCACTGCTCTTGTTTCTGGGTGACAATTGATTTTATGAGCTTGAGTGTGTATGCACCCTTTTTAGTGGGAAATGAGGCCATGTGATGAGAGGTAGGGCACCGAAACATTGTAAAATACTATATTCAACATGACCGGTGGCCCATGTCTCTTCAAACCAGCCCATATCTCATGTTTATCAAGACCCTATTTTTCGGACTCATTTCAAGTTTTTGAATAGTTCCAGGGTCCAGGGCTCTCAGAATTTGTTTCAGACACTGCCAAAGAGTATATCATTCAGCTGTATTGAATTGCTTGTGTGTAGAAAAAATATTTTTTGCCATACTCAAAGTGAACCATGTTGAACCATTGTCTACATAGGAACCTTGAGCAATGGTGAACTCTTTTCATGTTTCGAATTTTAGGTGGACAAATGATATGAAGTATCTACATATTCAACAAGAATAGCAGAAGGAGACCTTATTCCGATGGTTTTCAGCTGCATAACTGTAGGAACAGTGTTAGAAGAGCAGTAAACACTTAGGTACGACGTTTATACAGGTTCTGATTGGCTAGTGACTTGACGTGTTCCGAGCTGTCAGTTTACATAATCTTACATATAAGAAAATCACAGGAGCAAGGCACCGGTGCGGCGGGGGGTGCTAGACTGGCGGGGGTGCCAGCGGGGGTGCCAGCGGGGGTGCCAACAGGGGTGCCGGCGGGGGTGCCAATGGGAGTACCAGCAGGGGTGCAGGCAGTGGGTCATGGCAAGGATGTGTGCAGCCCCAGAGGTAGTAAAAGTAACCATCTATGTCTCTACAGTCTATCTTGCAAATATACGAGCTCTGAGTGCACAGAGTGTTGTATATGAAATTTGAAATTCAAATATTACCAATCTCTGACTATTGTGAGGCAACTTGCTGGTGAATCCATTGTCTCATATTCCACCTAGGAATCAATTCAGGGCATGTCAAATCCACTCTATTACATCTGTTCATGTTGCAACTAAAGCAAACTGCTTGTAAAGTAACACAGAACAGATGAACTTCAATGAGTCCCAGACAGGAAGTGTGACATTAGGTGCGTAATTAACGTGTGGTATTATCCACAGGGTAAGATTAGACTGTGCCTACAGCATGATCAGTTTACCAATGGGCATGTGTATAGAATGAGCAGACGAAACAATCAATGAGTTGACAGCGGACCCGATGCAGCCCATGATGTCAGCCCACCTACCCTGCCAGCCAAAAAATGAACAAATCACACTTTCTTTTTAACCCTACATGCCTGGATTATGCAGACAATATTGCACAGTTTTGATATCCCAGCCCCTGCCAAAGCATCAGGGAGTCACATGGCTGTAGCTGCAGACCAACCCCAGACACAGCCTCCAAACTCCTGGCAAAATGAAGGATAATTATGCTGCATGCTATGACCACAGCGAGAATAGATAGATCAAAATATGATGCAATGCACCCCTACCCCTGCTCCTGTGGTTGACCCCACAGCGGGCCCTGCGGCACCCCCTGCGGCACCCCTTGTGGCACCCCCTGTGGCACCCCCCGCAGCACCCCCCGCAGCACCCCCCGTGGCACCCCCCGCAGCAGACCCCGCCAAATGATGGGATCAAGTGCATCACCAGTCCCATTGTGCAGGGTGCATTTTGGGCTTTCCAAGCTCAAATTCATGCTTAAGTAGTGTATTTACCGATAGAAATGATACCAGGATGATTTGAGGAAGGCTTCCATTTTTTTGGGCGGAAAATCACGTGATTATGCGCCCATTGTCTGCCACAGCATGCAATGGATCAAGCAACACCTCCGAAATCATGCCGAATGGTGCACAAAAGGTGCCCCCAAAAGTCACGTGATAATGCGCCCACTGCCCGCCATGGTGTGCGGGGGGCCAGTAGCGCCCCCGCCAACCCCCGCCAACCCCTGCTAGCCATTTTTGATAATTTTCATGCGGTGCATCACGTGATTTTTTTACCCCGCCATCAGCCGCCATCCCGCCCATTGGATGTGTCATGTGATTCATTTTTTTTTCGCGCCCACCTGCCCGCTCCCAATGATAAATCACATGACATGTACAGACCCCCCCCTGCTGACCCCCGCATATGCCCCCGCCCCCAAATGGACCAAATCCCCCCGCGGGCCCCGCAGGGGCTACCTGTTAGGTACCCTCAGAGCTACGTCTGAGGGTACCCAGTAGGACCCCCGCGGGGGTGCAACCGGGTGATGGCGGTGGTAACTGAGGTGACCATTCCAAACCGAAGCTATCATCAGACTCGACCTTCTGCCTCGGATTCCGAAAGCCCTGGGCCCCAAAAGCCGGCCCGAGCCTGAACAACACTACTATAAGGGCTCAGCTTCTTCAGGTGATTCATTCGTGTAACTGGCAGATTTCAGAAAGAAGCAGTGTAGCGTGAGAGTTTTATGGAGAGTGACTCGTGGAAAATATGACCCACAACCTTGTCGTGGATCTTGTCAGACGTGCGGTGATCACTGGATAGTAGTAGTGACTCGCCTCAGGCTCATGTAACACAGACTGCCTCTCCCCTTCAAAATTCAGCAACACCCTAGTCGGATGTTACCATTGACTCGGAATAACACAAATTTGCCCCGTCCGCGGACTAAGAGCACGCATAGAACACCGCTGGGCCAGTTGTGGGCGTGCATTGGTATGTAATCAAATGGCATGTGACATGATCTGTGGCTGCACTTCTGACTCGGACTAGGCATCTCAGCTGCCAGCGTATTTTGAGGACAAGTTCATCTTGTGCACATGTGTTCGTCTTCCTTCTCGATTTGGGAACGGTCCTGTGTTGGAGCCACCTGTGCTCATCTGACCCTTGATCTCCATGCGTTCGATTTTGAAAAGAAGACAATCATTCGCTGTCCATCAAACATCTAATCGCCGTAGACCCTCTGTTTTTGAGATCCAATGGAGGCTCAGACTGCTGTGTCTTTCGATTATGCATTGACATGGCGGCTTGCTTTTTGGATTGCTCAAGGCTTGGTCTGAATACTGAGCTTTTGGAGTGACGCCCACACTCATATCATCTTCGGTGCAAATTCCCAAACAAGGTGTTGTTACGGCACCTCGAATATCTTCTCGTATCATATTCGGAGTCCTTGCTTCATTGTACAGCGGAGCTACAGATTCCACCGCACACAGATCGGGCTAATTCGATCTAACCTTGTTCGCTAGGTTTTTATATAAGACTCGATTCGCTCTCAAACCTCAGTCGACAACTTCCATCGACATCTTACTTGACTTCAGAGTCCAACCAGCAATCAGCATGTCCTCTCTCCAAGCAGCGGATGTCAGTCCTGCTCAATACGTTCCCACTTTGTGCTGACATATAGCAGGGTGTTCGCCTCAATGAGACCTTGATACGACTCAATCACTCCGTGGCAGTCCGCCAGGGGACCGAGTATCCTCACTAGACCATTCCGGCGGGTACGGTGGGAGTGGCGTATTGGATTGGCCAACTCCATTCGAGAAACAGTGTCTGTTTTTTTTTTGCTGTATCTTATTCCAACTTACCGAGTCTACCCCTCCAGATCTCTTCGGGGGACTATGTCTTCTCCTTCCACTTTTCATACAAGCCGGAACCAGTCCAAACATATTCGGAGAAAATCTGTCAATCCACTCATGCTATCATCCACAGAGACTTGGATCCCCGGGGCGACGACGAGGCCCCTCTGCAGGTGAGTACTTCCTCTCCTGGGAATGCCATTATTTGACTGTTTGTAGACTGACGATCAGAGAGTTCTCCCCAAGGATACGGTCTTATATTATCAAGCACCCGATAAGAAAGTCTTGCGCAAGACTCTCCCGGCCGGGACTCGAGTTATAATCCGGGTCGTCTTGTCGGCCGCTAAAATTGATCTGGAGTCAGACGTGCGTGATATCTCTCTGTCTTTGACATTTAGATTGATTGTACTAAAGAACTGGCGGAAGACGGTGAGATACACGTACTCACCAGAAGAAGTAGTTCAACCGGCCAGCGTTTGGGTCAAGGCAGATGAAAGAATTGAACGCAAGGACTTTACCATTGTCGAAGAGTAACCTAGTACCGATGTTTTCAACGAAATAGGTAGATTTAGTATTCAATTTGATGATAACAATTGGGATACATGAGGCAATCGATAGTACGGCGCACGAACCGAACGAAACCTGCGACATACCATGGCGAGCACAGACGAGCCATAAGATGACGGATCATTGGCTGTGGGGGCGTTCGTAGATGTTTCCAACGTTTGACAAACTTGGGCGGCAGGTCATGCCATAAATCAATTTTGCGTCTTCCATGGGAATGGTCCCGCGCAGGAGTAGGGAGATCACCCACTTCGGAATCATACTCTTGTCGCATTGAGCGCAGAAGTTTGAGTGCTTCAGAAGCCGTGAGACGGGATGCAGCGCGCCAATGGACCATGCCGTCAATCACAGGAGCCAGCAGAGGAGCGATGGGTGTGAAGTGCTGCAACGTTTCAGCGATTTCCGTATCAATAGACTGATACTTACATGAAACAATGCTTTAAAATCACTCCCGAGGGAGTAAACGTCCAACGCGAAAGGGTTGAATTGATATTCTCCCAGACAGATATCAACCGGCGGCGTTGGCTTCCCGTAGTAGAATCTGATACACGGGGACCGTGCCCGGGATAAGGGAACATGCTCTGGAAAGATCACAGACAAGTTGTAGTCAAAAAGTGCCGTTTTGATCTGGTTGTTGGCAAGCATAGCACGGCGGGAGGGGATGTCATGTTTGTAGTGCCGACAAGCAAGGTGGTTGATGAGGATGTTGAAGAACCCGCCGATGTCCTGGCAAAGTGATGAGCGGAAAGACAAACAGCAATGTGCAATAGATGGCACCCGGTGAACAATGCGGTGTTCGTGAAGGAAGGAAAGTCCCGAAAGAAGGTCCTCAAAGAGGTCCAAAGTCTGTCGAACGGTCTTTGGCCAAAGGTTCCTTGAAACAACCCCTTCATCCCAGCTGTGGAAAGAAGTCAACTTGATAAGCAAACACTACAGAACGAAACGACGCACCGGGGCATCACTGCGACCCAATGCCCTCGGAACGGAAGAATCTCCAGGACAGGGACCAGGCCTCGTATCACTTTGTGCATACTGAGCAGCTTCAGAGCCCTGTGCTCAGGACTGCCGTCGCGCACAAGCTTGAACGCAACGTGGTGCTCGTGGCAAGCGGTCTCTTGGCCGAAGAACACTTTCCCCTGCACAATCAACGTGAGGACTGATTTCAGACAGTTCTATACGGTTCTCACAGACGATCGCGCCATGTACGGCTTTTCCTCCATTCGATCGATACCCTCGTACTCCGGTCCGGGACTCTCAATGAAGGCGAATCGTTGGTCGGCAGGAAAACCGGGGGAACATGAAAACGTGGGAGACGTAAAGCAGACGCGATCCTCTGGTTCAGACTGATGGATCGTGTCGAGGTTTTCGAATGTGTTCAGTGTGTATCCGTGCTCCAGGAGAGAAGCACGGATGGGTCCATCCCAAAAGAACACTCTCTTCATCATGTCGAACTCGACGTTTTCTGGAGACACAAGGTCGTCTAGGGAAAACGGAATAGTGTTGTGGTCGTCGTCGTCCATGCTGCCGGTCAGAATGTGTGAATGAGTGATTCACCAAGTAGTAAACGAAGCGGTCACGCGTTCGACCTGGCACGCGTAGTGTGACGATTTGTGACACTACGTGATTTTGATACACTGTACACTGCAAAAACATTGAAACAACCTGAACTTCAACGGCTCCTGCCCTTGCACGAAGTATACTGCACCAATTCACCTCGCCACAGAGCTCTCGGCTGAGGACGGCCCATCTTACCATGACATCAGGTGGAATCATACTGCGGCGCAGCTATCAGCTTGCCATCTTCGTTCACCACATCGTCCGATATGCCTGCCGTTGTTGAAACGGTAGACGAGCTTTCTGCTCTGCTCTCTAGATCGAGGATCCACTTTCCAGACAATCTTCGCTCGTTTCTCGTCGCCCTCGTCGTCGTTCATCATGCATCGATGCCGTATGGCAGCGTTGGATCTTGGCCGTGCCCTTTGTAGTACCCCATGGGCCACTCTGTCGTCATCACCGTGTTCCAAGTCGTGAACCAGTCCTTCTTCATGGGTCTGCTGTTCTTCCTGTCCGGTCACTTTTCGTCCCACGCTGCCGACCACAAGACATGGAAACAGTTCGTCTTGGACAAGCTCAAACGTTTGGGAATTCCAGCTGTGGTCTACAGGTTGTCCGTTCAGCCTCTTACCATTTTCTTGGTGCGATGGTCCCAACACCTGCCCGTTCTCTCCGCGCTTGTAGAGTATTATCGTCACCTGAATGGTGTGAGAGGTGTAGTGTGGTACGTTCCAGTGGACAACCATTTGTGCGGCCATTTCGATATAACTTGTCCAGGTACCTTGCTGTCCTGCTCGTCTTCGACCTGGTGTATGTCACCGTCAGAAAGTATCTTCCGTCCCTGTCCTATCTGGTCCCACGATCGCTAGGTGCATTCAGAGCTGCGGCATTCGTGAGCATCTCCGCCGTCATCGTGGCATCGTTCCTGGTCCGCTTGTCCCATCCCGTGGGGCACTCGTACCCGCCTCTCAACGTGCAATTGGCTTACGCCCCCCAATACGTGCTGGCCTACACCGCTGGCACGTGTCTCTCCAAAATCCAGCAGTTCATTCTTCGTCCCCATCCAGGAAGAGATCTCGCGCTGACTTTGCTCGTCGCTATTCTGTCGGCGGTCGCGCTGTACACCATTTCTCCGAGCATCAGCCTGATGTTGGGTGGCATGAATCCGTTCGCGCTGCTCTACGCGATCTGGAGCGAGCTTTGCTTCTACTTTCTGGGGACATCGCTCTTTGCGGGGTTCCATCGCTGGAAGCTGACCTCCAAGAAATGGGGATCCACCGCTCGTTATGCATACGGCGCATATCTCGTGCATGCGCTGGTCGTGGTGGGCTTGCAGATCCTGTTGCACAGCTCACCCGCCCCTCCATTACTGAAGGCGCTGATTGTCGGGTTGTCTGGTGTCTGTTTGAGTTGGGCTGGGGGTCGGGCTTTACTTGGCATTCCGGGTGCTAGCAGGATTCTATAATCGGATGTACATATCACAGAGAGCTGTCCTATCAGACTCTAATTGCCTCCGGTCCTTCTCTCGATGAACCCTCGGATACTCGCATGGCCGTCTAGACTAGCAAAGAAACACCTCTTCGTCGCATTCTCCCACAGCACAACATCGATCTGCTTCGCATAATTCAGGACCAATTCATAGTCGGCTGGAGATGTGAACGCAGTGTACAGGTATCCTGGCATGAGATCAGGCCAGGCTGGCGAGCGGAAAAATATCCACTCACCCTCTTGGGACTTGAGTCGGTTCTTTTCCAACTCCCACAGTCTGATCTGATCCTGCACCGTGATAGGAAGAAGCGGATTCTATCGCCATGCGTCAATCATCCACGTTTGCAACCCTGAACGACGACGAACGTTTTTGTGCATTTGAGGATGCGCATGTGCGATGAGATATGTGATTATCTGGGCAGATTTCTTTCTTGGCTGTGATCAGGATCGGACGGGCAGACACTGACCTGTTCTGCGGTGATCCCATTGTTGAGTGCTTTCTTGACACTCTCGCGAGTTATGGAGCCCACCACAAGATTTGGGAAGCGATACTTTAGTGTCACAAACAAGTTAAGCACGGCGGTCTGAAGTGGATTATCTGGATCGAGTCAGCTCGGGATATCTTCTGGATGTCGGTCTCACCAGTGTAAGCATACACTCGATAGTTGGTCTCCAGGACGATAAATCCCTCTTGAGGACCAGAGCCTGCCGAAGACGGTAATGGAGGTGAGGAAGATGTCAGTGTAGTCGCAAGTCTTGTAGGATAAAATCGTTTCGACGAGGGCTACTTGTGCTGAGATCAACTTGTGAGATAGACTTCGAGGAATGGGACACACCCTTGGCTGCCAGAGAAGCCCATAGTCACGCAAGACGTCCAACACGGCCTGATGTGTGAGGGCCGCTGTTTCTGTTGTGCTGAGTCCCTCCGTGGTGTACTCCTGCGATGAGATCAAATCCAGCAGCGGTTCGGATCGAATGCACGTACCTTGCCAAGCTGCATGGTCGATAGCATGAATAAGAAGCTCAAAACCTCCACCAGATCCATCCCCAGCTCTTCAGTCATCCTCAGATACTGTAACAGAAGATCCCATAGTTGCTCGTGCGGTGAATAGAGCAGGAATTGAAAGCCTGCAGATGTGATTTGCATCGAGCCACTGAAGCAAGAAGTGAGCATGTGGAGCAAGTTACATCTCATTCGAGTGTTGCTTACTTGGGACTTGCCATGAGCCCACTCCTTGTAAGCAAGTACAACACCTCCTTCGACGGCCGAACGGAGCTCGAGCCTGTGTTCGAGGACACCATAAAGTGTAATACCGTCTGTCCAATGCATTGAACACGAAATTTAGCCGAGGAAAGACAGAAACGCGCCTCCCATCGCTCGAGCGCATACGCATCCAGTTCCTCCACCGACATTGTTTCGTACTGGCGATCCGGCTCCGCCAGCACTCCAAAGCTCCCTACGGCTCCGCTGGACGGAAATGCGAGCCCGCTCATTGACAACTCAGGTCGCGACCCACCTCCCTGTCAGCGCCTGTCGAAAACTCGTCTTGAATGTGGGGTTCAGCGCAAGCTTGATGGGCGAGGTCGTGATGATGTGCAGCCCGAAAAGAGGTTTCAACGCGATGTCATATCGTCTGAGGGCGACAAAGCTCAAGCAACAACTCGATTCTCTTTCCTTCGACGTACTTTTTCTCGTCGCGGACGACCCAGGCTGCCATGGTCGAAAGTGGTACTGCGGAATCCAGCCAAAGCAAGTTCATGACGATTTGCTGCTGCAACGGCGCGAGGAGTCTATCGAATAGCAGAGCGCACGCGTTAATGGTTGGTAGCTAACAGGGATCCGGGAGTGTTACCGGAAGACTGAAAGGCATGATGAGGGTCGCTGGTATAGACGCGTTATTGTGTTTTGCGATTGAGATTGCAGAAATGGGAGAAGCGAATGTGGGCTGTCGACCTGCTCAACTGGAGCGTTCAGTACTAGCGAAGGCATAATGAATTGGAATGTAAACAGTCAAGCTTGAAGCGACAAGACTGGATCAAATAACCGGGGTTTGAAAGTCAATCAGTGGCAGTGTTGGAGCTGGATTACTCGGACTATGGAAAGGTCGTTCATATAGCCAGACAGGGTAGTGTTACAAGTAGTGAGTATGTGTATACGACAGTAGCAAAGCGATTGATTGAGTTTTCGGATAGGAATTCGCGCAAATGAAGCAAGTATCTGATTTCTTCGAAAGACCATGGGATGGCCCTAGAACAGGGACATCGAAGTGACTACGAGATATCCATGGCAGTGGCATCTGTACTGGGAAGCAGATCATCGTCAATATCGCTCCAGTTGAACAAGTCATCCGCTGGGATATCGGCGAAGTCTGCAATTGCCTCTTGTTCTGCAATGTACGCAGCCAGAGCCTCGTCGTCTTCTGCTTCCTCCTCTGCTGATGCAGCTTCCGAAGGATCGAGGTGGTCAGCTGGAACAAAATAGTAATCAGCACCACTCAGCAACAATGACATAGACCGCGTTTACCTAGCTCTGACTCCCATTCTTCAGGCGCTTCCAAAGCGGGGTCGAAAGATCCGACTTCCCGGTCATAGGAATACGCATATGCGTGCTTGATTTTGTTCTCTGTGTTGACCATGATACGTTTGAAAAACTAGGGAACCAGAAGTCAGCGAAAAGAGGGCACATAGGAGATGCGTGTGTCCGTCTCACCTGGTCATTGGTGACATCGTCCTCTTCGTCGGACTGCATCTCCCTCTCCATATCCACATCGTCACTGCCAAATTCACTGCTCCCGCCCGTCTGACGTTTCTTTTGTACCGCCCTTTGTCGCGCTTTACTCGCTCGGTCAATGCACCGTAGCTTGAACCGCGTCCTCAGAAATGCGGCTTGTGAATCATCCCCAGCGGCACCCAATTGCGAACCGACGCCCAATGCCAGGTCCTTGCTCTGCCGCCGTGAACCCCCGCCACTGCTCAGACCTGGTAGCTGCAGACTCGGTATACGAGGTTTGTATTGACTCCTTCTACGCTCCTGAACAGCTGAAATTGGTGACGAGGCTGATGGCCCGAGTGGACTGGAGTTGAATGGGTCTGAGGGGGCAAGCGGAGAGGAGTGAATTGGACGGTGAGAGTGTGCTTTTGTTGAAGGCCCCGGAATTTGCCTTGGAGTGGCAACGTGTTGGGATATTGGTGTAGTAGGGAAGATGTAGTGAGAGGACGCCGTGCTGGACATGGATGACAGACTCAGAACAGGAGAGGCAGCCTGAGACATGGTGTGATGGTTGACGTATTGGGATCTCGTGATGTGACCCAACGCGCCAGGACATTCGATCTCATCTTTGTGGCGGTGCAACTATTGGTGCAGATTTCATCATGAATATCCTTACAAACCGAGCTATGAAGTACTCGATACAAAAACGCCCGATATTGGTTTTACCATGTCGAGTTCACTGATGCCATCTGCATCAGCGACATTCTCCTCTGTTGTGCACTGACAAGCGCACCTTTCGCACGCTTTTCTCGAAGGGCGTCATCCAGAATGAGTTGGTTGTGTCTCTCGAGCATCTCAACATAAGGCTTCAGTGAAGTTCGTTCCCAATCTAGATGCGAATGAGTATCGACTACAGGACAGGCCCTCGAATCTTACCTGAGTGATGCTCTCCTTCGATGCCTTCCATTCCTGCAGAATTGTCGAGTTCATTCAGGAGCTGGCTCACGGTCGGTACACTGAGTGGGTCGAATTTGTCGATCTTCTGTGGGTCTACGGGAACACAGATCCTTCCTGTTTTTGGATGAACGCAGAATGGCGCCTTGAGCAAGTGATTTCTCTTCTTCGACACGTTTTCGTCTAAGCGTGGATAGGTGTATTGCAGAATTATGTCTTCCATAGCAGCGGTTAGAGCGGCCTGAAACGACAATCAACAAAACAGCTGAGAGTGGCTAGCATATAAAAGCACTCGTTGTGAAGTTTCTTTTTTGAACGATTTGATTTGCTTTTTGAAATCGGCCCATTTATCTTCGGATGACGAGTGAGCAGATGACTCCCATTGAGAGCGGAGCGCATCAACCACGCGAGGTTCTGGTATCAGACGAAGCAAGGCTTCCCAGCCCTTCTCTGTTTCAAAGCAGTCTTGGTCGCGCAGAATGAGATCTGTGAAAACCATAGCCAGCTCGTCCAGGGCCGGCCTGCGTCAATATGAGAGGTGAACGGCCGTGATTAACGTCGTCCAACGTACCTCAAAGACGCAGGCAATACCCTTGACCCGTATCTCACGTTCAATTTCTTGTTCTCGTCCTTGGGCACAACTGTCAAGAAGGCTACCATGGTCTTGCGCTGATCGTCCGTCAACTCCATAGCCTCCGTGTCCGATATCCACAGATGAATTCCACGACGACCCGAGTAGACCCAAAGCAGATGGACGTATCCGAATTGGTCCCGAATTGTGTGGTCAAGCACGCGAACAGCCGCTGCGATGAACGCCCAACATCGATGACAGATTCCGGCATCAGTGCAGCAGGTGCGAACGGGATCGTAGTCGGTCATATCGATATCAAAGACGAGTTCACGCTGCGTTGGCACGAAACCATTTCCGGCAGTTTTGCGATCGCGGGGCTGCCTGGCGTTCAATCTAGTAGCAAGGCACGTCACCATATACACGCACCCGAGCTGTATACACCGGCCCAATCTCGAAACGCGTCGGATTAAACTTGCAGACCATGCGTTTGAACTCTTCAGCGTCATTGAAGGAGTTGTACCGTATCATGCTGTCGTTCGGAAGGTTGAAGGCGATCTCGCGGTTAGTGAAGAGAGTGCTTGGGGTGGGGGAATGATTTAGCCAATGGAAAATGGGTTTGAATGGATACAGCCTTCGGTAGAAGGTGAGCATAACATCGGTGGACACTTTGTCTCCCATGTCGTTGAGAGGGAGAGGCGAGTTTGACGCGTGCCTGTCACATCATGTGATAGGTCACTAACGCGCCTAGATTCCATCTCACAACTTCAAGCATACTCCGTGAAAGAAGGATGATTACAGAAGACTGATACGCATTGCAGAACAGGACAGGGACTAGTTTTGAGTACTGTACAACAACAATAACAGGAGATCGAGAGAAACAAGAAAGCTGAAAGATGTGCATTTCGGCAAGTCCATACTTGATCAACATGCTGACATTTTCGATTGCGACGCTCAAGCGCCTGGAATGAGAGGCGCCCGTTCCGCATCATCAAGACGGACACCGCCACGGCTCTTGGTGAAGGCGCCATATGCACCTTTGATCACCCAAACCAATGCGATGATGGCGAAGACGAGCGCGCTCCAGTGAACGAATCCGCTCTGAGTCTGCTGGGCGAAGATGGCCCAGAGCGACCAAGCGATGGCGATCGAGGCAGGAAGATCGCCCTCAGCAGACGAGAAAGCATACGTGGCCGCAGTGCCCTCAAGGAAGAAGCTGAGAAGCGAGTCAGTAATGGAGGCAAGGCGGCGGAAGTTATAACTCACAGGGCAAGGAACACAAAGATTTTAGTCCAGACTCCTGCAGACTTCACGGCGGCATTCACCCCAAACGCCTGGAAGGCGGTGATGATGACGAGGACGGTGGTCCATCCATGGTACAGGGAGAAGGGAAGATGAACAAAGATTTCATCGCCCAAGTTCTCTGCGACATGGTACTTCTTGACGATATAGTAGATGTGCTGTAGCGTGTGTCAGCAAAGTCCATGTGAATTTGCTGAATGCACATACTGTCGTTGCGGAACTAACGAAGAGGGAGAAAACAAAGGCGATGATGTAGTCACCCTTAGCCCAGAAGTTGACGTAGATGGAGTTAAGGACAACAAGAAGCGGGAAACGCCAGCTGATACCGTCAACGATGACGCCCTTGCCCGCAGTAGTGAATTGGTAGATGATAGTGCCGAGAAGCAACAGGTGAATGAGCGACCAGATCAAGAACGCCCATGGTGCGGGGGTGATGTAGGTCTCCTTCCCACCGTAGTGAGTGGCCCCAGAGGCGACAGTGTAGATGTTGGACCCCAAGAAGAGGAAGTAAACGAGAACGTTCACAACCTGTGAGGATCAATAACAACGCGACAGTTGTCAATAGTGAAACATGCCTTGAGGAAGATTCCTGTGAAAGACACAAGGAATTAGTTCATTCAGTAAGGAGAGGAAGATGTTAGGCGCACCGTCTTTCCAGGTATCAGCCATTAAGCAGGAGTTTGTGGGAGAGGGGAAGGTGCGGTTGGAGCGGTGCTGAACTGCGGGTTTTATATAGACACGGGGCTCACGTCACAGTCCAGATCTGGCGTCATGCACGCAAAATGGTGCAATTGCGGGGCACCCATCCGCCGACTTAGCGCGCTGATCTCCCAATGTACACGGACCGATGACCCCAGCCAAAACGACTCTTTCCAACTCGCGGACCTGCTCGTCATCTCATGCATTCGGAAATTCCACACCCACGTTCCCCTGTTAAAGAGACCATCCGCCGGATCCACCAATCCCCGTGACATGAGCATTGCAGGGGCGCTGTTCTTCGGATCCGAGACGGAACACGGAACTTAAACTTCTGCGCAACTTCTGCGCCTCGGGCAACTCACTCCATGGCGCGTCGTACTTGCGGCGTTACGGCCCAATTCAACAATGTGCACTGCATCATACGTCATATCTTATGCCTGTTGCTTGGCTTGTGTCCGTGACGTGACCCTGTGACCCTTGGCGTAAGCAGTGCCACCGCTCGGCCCGACCTAAATTGCTCACTCCAAAGGTTTCGCTACCCAACCCATCCTCTCTTGATGCCACCTACCCCTTCGCTGGGCCCGCACTCCTCCCGCCTCATATACACGCTATTCGCTCTCCTCCACTCGAGCCTCAATCCTTACTCTTCTTCTGGCCGAACCCATGTCCATTCCAAACGAGCAACGACATTCAATCCTCATTCTGTGCGCGCCCATGTTCTTGCTAAGGATTGTCGTCTGACCTGGGACTCACAGCCCAAGGACATCGTTTTCGCATGCCTCATTGTACTTGCCTCTTTCTCGGTAGCCTATTACCTCGCTGACGTTCGTAAAGCCGGTCCTCGTCCTCCTGTCAGGTGTCTTCGCCGGATTGACTCTCGGGTACATGAGTTTGGATCAAACGCAACTCAATGTGCTTTGTCTGAGTGGTACTCCGTGAGTTGTACTACTTCGTCGTCGCGCTCCCGTCACGACTGCGACTATAGTGAACAGCGTAAATATGCTCAGAAAATCTTGCCCATCCGCAAGAATGGTCACCTACTGCTGGTGACACTGCTGCTCGCCAACATGATCGTGAACGAGACGCTCCCCATTATCAGCGATCCGGTCCTTGGTGGCGGAGTCCAGTCCGTCGTTGTCAGCACGGTACTCATCATCATATTTTCGGAAATCATCCCGCAGTCGCTCTTCACCCGCTACGGCCTCTATCTTGGAGCAAAGGCAGCGCCATTTACGCAGTTACTCATCTATGCCTTGGTATGCCACGGCCGTGATGTTCTGCAAGTCTTGAGTCTGACTGTTCACAGGGAGTCATCTCGTGGCCAGTGGCCAAGCTACTCGAGTTTGTGCTTGGCTCACATCACGGCATCATCTATCGCCGTGCCGAGCTGAAGGAGCTCATCGCCATGCATTCGGCTCAGGAACATCACGGAGGCGATTTGAAAATGGACACTGTGGCTATTATCGGAGCCACCCTTGACTTGCAGGAAAAGATCGTCCGAGATGTTTGTGTTCTTCTTGGTCTTGTGAACTGCAGTTGAGCTTTGACCAGGCTATGACTCCTATCGAGAATGTGTTCATGCTCTCGATTGACGCTCGTCTCGACTATGATCTCATGAAGAAAATTGTCGCGTCTGGCCACAGTCGCATCCCTGTCTTCGAAGAGATCGACGCGCCCGCTTCAGTGCGCGTAGCGAACAGCAGTGTTACCAAAGTGAAGAAGATTCTTGGTATTCTTCTCGTAAAGCAACTGGTGCTCATCGACCCCAAGGGTAAGTGACACGGCTGCTCACGCGATTTGTTCAGTTCACCAACTGATCGTTTTTCCCAGAGGCTCCTCCAATCCACACAATTCCATTGAACACTGTTCCCTTCGTCTACAACAATCAGACGCTTCTCGGTATCCTAGACAAGTTCCAGGAAGGGCGCTCCCATATTGCCATTGTCAGTCGTTACAGCGTGGAAAAGGTGCAGAAGGTACAGAAGGAGGTCAAGCGAGGCCTCACTCAGCGTTTGCGCGAGAAGGTTGGAATGGGCGACGATTCTGACGACGAGGCAGAAGAGACTGAGAAGAAAAAAGACACTCAGACGACCGATGTCGAGAGTGGCAGTTCTGACGACAACGAAGAGGGCGACGTTGTGATCAGAGACTATGGTGCTGATCCCCTGTCCGGAGTGCCTGTGAAACCGCCTAGTGGATCGAGATGGACCGGATTGTCTGGATTGGAGCAGAGCATGCCCGCGGATGCCGCTCTCAACATCGCGGATATGGACCAGTTCTTCGCTGGATTGGACACCTCTGTCATGCCGGTTGGAATCATCACACTTGAAGATGTCTTGGAGGGTACGTTGTCGCGCGTTGTTGGGGATTGCGTCTCTAACTGGGGTCCTCAGAACTCATTGGCGAAGAGATATTCGACGAATTCGATGCGGATGGTGCGAAAGGAACTTACGTTCACCACCGCAAGCATCTCGTGCCTAGCCACCACGGTTCTCCCGCTCTCGGCGCTCTTGCGGCCAACGAAAGGCCGCCTGCAGTGGGGACCCCTACCGGCGGCTTGCGCACGCTCAACTTCTTGCGGTCTCGCAGTGTTCCGCCTTCGCAACGGGACCCTGGCGATGGCAAATCCGCTGAGCCCCAAGCGCAGTCCAAGCCTGCGTTGAAGGATGGACGCGAGCTCGAGCCGGAAGTACACACAGCTGAGGTACCCAAAGATGCCGCGCCCGGCCCAGATATGCCTCTCGAGGCAGTTCTTCGGGCTGGAATGGGCCGCCGTGGTCGTGTTGCAGCGGCTGGGTCGAGCGGGCCCCGCGGTCGATTCAAGAGCAGCCCTCTAGATGCTGGTAAGGGCGTTGAAACCGCCGGCCCAGCTGTTGAAGATCCCCAAGAATCCAAACCGCCTGAACAGTCTTGACCATGTAGCACCCTGGTGTATTTGTAGCTTTTGATGCAGTCCTCGTTATAATGTCCGATGCAACTAGATCGTCATTAGGCCTGGTATGCCGGCGCAACAGGATATGGGCTATGTGAATCCGAGGATGTGTCTACCTAGATTTCGATGCGCGGTCCACTCTTTATTCACACGTTGTAGATCAAAGTTCGAGTTCCTCTATGGCGATGAGGCGCACAGGCAGATACAGACTTGCGCCATTCCCCCAGAGAAGCGTTAACACAGAGTACCACAGTTTCTCACACAGTCGTATAGGCCCTTCGGCTTGTACCACAGTTCCCCGTAGAAGCCCAGGCGCTCATATCCCACGTTCCTCAATTTGGCGGATGTGTGTTTGAAAAAAGGACCTATGCCCATCGAACCATGAGAAGATCAGCACGAATACATACCGTAACGTACAATACGTACTTGTCCAGTGAAATTATTGCTGTGTGGAACATGAGAAAACCCAGGCCTTCACCGTGGTGACAGACTGCAGTCTCGATGACACCCCGAGCAGAAAAGAAGAAGAAATCAATCTGCGGCAGCAGTGTCTCTCCTCCACCGCTCTGTATGGCGCAAGGTGTCGGCCCGTTGGTGAGAATCGCACTGCTGCATTCGCCCCAGATCAAACAGGGCCGTGGGCCACAAATCCACTCCATCAGCTGAGTCGTCGTCGTCGTCCCTGGTGCGAAAAGGGTTTGCGGAGAACACAATATTAGGAATCTGTTCCTTGTACTCGCGCGCTCCAAACTTCCTGATGACACACTGAAGATAATGCCATCGAAACAGGCCGGGATCAGGTTGAGGAGAGGTAGTCGCCAGGACTGGGGGTGGGGTAATCATGCGCCCTTGAAGCAGGGGCAGGCTCGAGGAGATGGGGGGTCGAGTGTCCCAACAAGTCGAGGCTTCCCAGAAGATCATCTTGCTCAAGAAAAAGATGTGCTTGATATTGCTTTGGAGAGGTTCATATGTATCGCAAGCAGGTATTCAGAACAAAACTCACAGTATCATTGATCCGGCGAAAACCCAGTTCGTAGATGTTGAAATGAACGTCTAGACTGACAGCAAGGGCTATGCCATATACCGGGTCGAAGACGCTGGTATACCCGGTAGTTCCACAGAACTGGTTGCGAATGAAGGAGGTCTGATGATCTCCCATTCGCTTCGGGACAATGTGACTGTTGACCAGAGCTCGGGCATAGCGTTCCTGAGAGATCCAGCACTGGCCGTCGCGATCCAGAACACCCCCTCGCATCTTCGCTGCACCACCATGACGAGATGTTAAGGAGCGCATCTCCCGGCGACTGAACTTCGAGAGGCACAGGTTCGCTCCCGTCGGTGGACGGTATTCATAAACAGCAGGCTGGATTTCATCTCCAGATTCGGCCTGGCGCCAAGATCGGTCGGCGAAGCCTTGGACCCACAAGACCCCGGCTTTGCCGACAGGATCACAGATATCGTGTGCAATGTCAATAAGCCAGCTGGTCTTTTCCAAGAGCGAGTACTGTCTCACTACTCCGACCTCGCCCTGAAGGAGAACCAGAGGAACAGAATTTTTAGGGAGGTTCGCTGTGAAAGCGATCTGGACTTCCGCGTCTGACGAGATTGGATTAGGCGTGGGCGGGTACGTCAAGACAACTCCTGCAGGAACGACGAGCTTGAATTGACCGATTGCGGGAGTTGCGGCAGCGGAAGGTGTTTCGGAGTGGTCATGGTCTGGACCTTGACTTCCAAGGGCGGTGGTGGACATGAGAAAAAATTGAAATGATCGCTCACTGGCAGCCGCGACGACCACACCGGGGTGGAACCATCACTTGAAACGCGATTTCGTCACGTGGGGATCTCCCATCAATTCGGAATACGGCTCTACGAGTCAGCCAATAACTTGAAGCTCTGCCAGGTCCTACTAGCACGCGTCTTGTGCTTCGCGCTCGGGACAGGATCTCCACCACAACGTGATCCAAGAGATTACACGACTTTCGTCATTTCTGCAAGATCGACGGCTCTATGGCGCAGGCTGCACTCGATGCAGGGTAGATTACAGATACTCATCATCCTAATCCACGGTCTGCTTCGCCAGCACACTGGTACAGTTTCACGCCCGATAACAATATGGTCGCGAACATCCCTCTCGGTGGCTTAAGTTTCAGAAGATACCCAAGAATCTAATGCGCCAGAACAGTCTTGACCATGGGGCACTTTGGTATACTTGTAGTTCTTTATTGCAGTCCTCGTTTCAGTCCTCGATGCAGCTAGGTCGACTTTGGGCCTGGTATGCGGGTGGAACAGGATATGGGGGTGGGACTGGGTATGGTGGAGGGTAGGGATGTGTGGCCGCGTGGACTTCGGGTGGCTCCACTACCAACGGGTGATTCTCTGCGGGATCCAGGCTATCATGGGTACTGGTGGGACGCGATGTCGAGTCGGGTACCGCTACCGAATCACGCGGTGGTTTTGGCTTGGGGATCTTGTCCCAAAAACGGGAGCAAAGATAGACCAAGCTCACAAGCCCCGCCCCGCCTGCACTCCGCGGAATGTCAACTGGGCTCATATCGTATAATCGTTGAAACTCGCCTAAGATGATGCAGATGACTATCAAATTGCCCCGCGTCAGAGGGCATGTGGTCGGCTTCCCACTGGACACGCCCGTGAAAATCAATGAATCGGAGACTGAGGGGCACGTACTGGCTGTTATAACACCGTCTGGGGGAGCGCTGGATGTTGTGGGATAGCAGGAGGGAAGGCATGACCAGAGCTGAATCATAGTCCCATGCGCTGCTTCCTTGTTATGATATGCACTTTCACCCCGACGTATGTGGATACATACCTGGATTTCGATGCACCACCAAGGCTGTGCATGTCAAATCTGCACTCGCATGCTGGAGTCTGGAGACGGCAGTGTTGATTGCCGCTCATGCAGACGTCCCATCGATGTTGCACAGGAAGCGGAGATGAGCGCACACGCCTTTCAGCTTGTTGCACAGGTTTTGTGGGAAAGCTTGTACTCCGAGTGTGGAGTTTGCATGAGGATCAGGATCAGTTGCTCATCGAGATTCATGTGAAAAAAAAACCGTTTTTCGACTCACTTTCAGTCCATCCCGAACTCTAGCCATGAAAGGTTGCCAAAGGCCTCATTCTGAGGGGGGCATCTTTCGCTATCCGCAATCCATTCGTCATTTGTGCGTGAGTCAAGCGCCTGCCAGTCGAAATGGTGATGAGTCCTTTCTATTTCAGTATGAGAAAATGCATGCCACAGCCAATGGCACTCTAGAATGCATCCGTGTCCTTATGTACTGCCAACTGGGTGCTGTGCCAAATGCTAAGATTCGATGAGCCGGGGTGCAAAATCTTGTAGCGGTGCTCACATTAGAGTTTGAGCCATTTGAGGGCTGGGGGGAGTTGCCCCTGCAGGCGCGCAGCTGGCCGACTTTGAGCTTGATTTGAACCTATCCATACTGAATGCCTCACATCAATATGACATAAGAGAAAAAGAATCCCTTTGCCGTCGGGCGGCTCATCGAAAGGTGGGGAAGAAGAGGACGTGCATCTGCCTCCGCTAACAAGGGATATCCGTCGTCAAGATCCCACAAGTGGTCTCTGCACCAAGCAAGGAGAACATCCGGAACTTGCCCGACCTGGGTGCGTAAGAGGACGAGAACTGAATCGTAGGCATTGGATTTCGAAGACCAGGAGACTCCGCAAGGGAAGAGAGCAAACTGAAAGCTCACGACACTTGGCTCGGGTAGACATGCAGTGATCAACTCTCATCACATCCACGACGTCATGCTCCGACTTGGAATCGGGTTGGCATTGCAGTGCAGCCTGGTAGGTAGTTAGGTAGATTACTGGCGAGGTCCAGACGAGGATGATACAACACAGAGTTAGAGTATTCCAGGTAACTCCTCAGAGTGCCAATGCATCTTCTCGAAAAGGCCCCAGCAAAGGGTTACAATTTTTTGTCGCATCCAGTCCCCGAGTACAGCCTCCATGTCATTCTCGGGCTCAGAAGCACTGTTTCAGCATTGATAAACTCCATTAATCAAACGGAGTTTGGCGCGTGCACGCGCCTTGCAGCCTGTCCTGTCGAAGCTGATAGACTATGCTTCTCGATGGAGTGTAAGACGTTTGTGCCATAGATTTGAGGTCACTTGCTTATTATCATACTCGGACTCGGTCCAAGTTCCAAACGGCAGCAACTATATTTGTCAGCCAGCGATACCCTGCGCCGCGCGTCTTTCGTTATATGCGATGATCTCGTTGATTTGTTGGTTCGTCAAGCGCCCGCCAGTCGAAATGCCAATTTCTTTCTGATTTCCGTTAAACGCCGGACACAATAATCGATTACGCACATGCCGTGGTCCACTACATTCATGGCTGTGCGGAACTTGCATCAGAGCAGCAACCCGGTGCTCACGATAGGATGCTGTTCAAGTTGAATTGAGAATCCCGCGGTGACTGCAGCCTCGATGCATCTTGGCTTGGATGCGAGACACTTCGAGGAAGCAATATCGACTCTTCACCACTTTACCACGTATCGACTCGTTCCTGGAGATCACACCACTGCATTTGCACAGATCGAACGGGGCTATGAAACATAAATTTAGTCCATTCTCTGGATCGTATGCTCGTCGTACTTATCGTACTCGTCGAGATTGTTTCTGGGGTGAAATGCGTTTCCTTGGCTCCAAACTTCCGAATCACATATTGAAGATGATACCGCCAGGATAGATTAGGATCAGATGAACGACGGACAGTCGCTAGAACTAGGGTTGGGCTCATTATACGCTCATAGACCACGAGGAGAAGGCGCGCCGACGTCCCATCGAGTCAACTCTTCGTGGAAGATCATCTTGATCAAGCAAGAGATGTACTGGGCATTCCTTGAGAGGGAGGATCAGGAGATAAACAGATATATAGAACGGATTACACAGAACCACTGACCCGGCAAAAAATCCACTTCGTAGATGCCCAGTGCACGTCTAGATTGGTGGCTTGCGGCATGCCATATACCGGATCAAAGACGCACGTATGCTTGGTAGTTTCATCGCACTGCATTCGATTGAAGAAGGTCCGAGGATCTCATGGGGGCAATGTAAGGATTCATTACGGCACGGGACCAGCGTTTTTTGAGAAATCCAGCACTGGCCGTCCCGAACTGGAACGCTTCTTCGCATCCCTGCTGCATCGTCATGAACCGGTACCAAAGAACTCATCTCCCGGCGACTGAAAATTTCGGCAGGCATGCATCCGATCCCATCGGAGGGAGGTATTCATAGATGGTAGGGTGGATTTGGTCTGCAGGCTGGGCGCGGCACTAAAGCTCGTCAACCTTGGAGACACCGGCTTTGAGCTCATAAGACCCCAGATGATGTGCACCATGTCGATAAGCAAAGCCGATCTTTTCTCGAAGCGAGTACTTTCGAATTACTCGGACCTTGCACTAGATGAGAACGAGAGCAGCATTCGGAGGCTGCGCTAGCGGCCTGCGCATTCGTGTTTGACGGATCGGATGAGGCGGGGTAGAGAAGCTCGAGAAAAATCCAGCGAGAAAGGAGTCCAAATCGACTGAGTGTAGGAGTTGTGGGAGTGAGTGGCTTTAGAGGTGACCGGGACCTACACCAAGTTGACTGCGAATGGCGGCAGACAGGAGGGACTTCGGACGCAGCGAGGAGACACTTCTTCTGGAGGCATACACTACGAAGAAAGCCATACTGGATACGAAATTGATGCAGAGTGACGGCAATCGCACGAGGGCAAAGGCTGGACGCTGCAGCACAGTGCCTCGATATTGCGAACTTGACATCACGTGATAAGATATCCCAGCCATCCGTGCGACTAAACCGTCAACGGCACATAGTGCACACTCAGTCGCCCCGGGAGGGTTCAGTCTATGCGTCTCGTACTTCGTGCCCAAAGAATGATTTCCACCTTACCTTATGACTCCTGGTCCAAAGAAGAGTTGATCGCCAAACTCCGCCTTCTCGAGAGCGATGCCACTGGACGCCCAGCCTCACCTAGGCCACTGCCGCCTCCCTCTCGTAAGCTACGCAAGCCATTAGATTTTGCAGCGCATCCGCGCCGGAAGATCGCGCTCAAATTCTCGTATGCGGGCTGGGCGTACAACGGCCTGTCCATCCAGTCTGACGCGACACCCCTGCCGACGGTCGAGGGCGTTCTGTTCGACGCGCTCGCGAAGGCGCGTCTCGTGGATCCTGCCGTGGGGATGGAAGGATGTGGGTGGGAACGGTGCGGGCGGACGGATCGGGGCGTCAGTGCGGCGGGGCAGGTCGTGTCGCTTTGGGTGCGCAGTGCCTTGGGCAGGGATGCATTGAATTCTGCGGACTCAGCTGCACGAGACGGTGAGACTCTCAAGTCAGTGAACCAATCTCCACCAGAAGACTTTTCCGATGGACTGCTTGACGCGGCTCCTGCGCGCAAGACAATAGACGCACCAGAGAGGGAGCACAGCTACGCGTTGATGCTGAACCGGGTCCTCCCCCATACTATCCGCATCCTAGCTTGGTCGCCCGTAGCGGACTCCTTCTCATCGCGTTACTCCTGCATCTCGCGCCACTACAAGTACTTCTTCCCACCCGAGCATCTCGACGTGACACGCATGGCGGAGGCGGCAGCCATGCTGGTTGGATTGCACGACTTTCGCAATTTCTGCAAAATCGACGGCTCAAAGCAAATCACTCTGTACAAGAGGCGCGTGCTCAGTGCGTCTATAAATCAACATGACCATGACCGCATGCTCGTATTCGATCTCATCGGGACGGCATTTCTCTATCATCAAGTGCGACACATCATGGCGGTGCTCTTCCTGGTGGGATCAGGGCTTGAACAGCCTAATGTTGTCAAAGCCATGCTCAACGTCGATGGAGAGGGAGATGCCCGAGTGGAGACGAAACCGGAATACCAAATGGCGGACAGTCTGCCTTTGGTTTTGTACGAATGCCACTATGCTCCGAACGACGTCTCCTGGCATACAGACCGAGAGCCCGAGCAGACAGAAGGCTTATGGCACAGGCTGCACTCGATACAGGGCAGATCACAGATGTACGCGACCTTGAATTCGGCTTTCCACGCAGCTGCATGCGCCCACCATCCTGCTCCACGACCTGTTCTACCAACACACTGGCACGGCTTCACGCCCGATAATAAGACGGTCATGAACATCCCCCTCGGCGGCTCTGAATTCAGGCGCACGGCAAAGTACATTCCCTTGCTGAAACGCCCTCGCGGCGAGCACTTTGATGTCGTCAACGAACGGTGGAGATCGTCCAGGGTTCACAAAGATTCCGAACAACAGTAATTCGAAGAGACCTGTCTCTGACGGGTCTCGGACGACACGGATGTAACAATACTGCAGGCGATGAAAGACTCCAAAAGTCTCTACCTGAACTCATGGGTGCCGAAACACTGCGCCTAATTGCTCCAACTTGCGCTTTTCTGGCGTCTCTCGTCCAGCATACGAAGCAAGGGCTGAGAGAGCTCCCTGTCTAGCAGCCAAGAGATGGAATATCATTCTTGTGGCTGGAATCGCCGGAGGCTGAGCTTTGAGCCACGCCTTGCCCCGCAGAGTCCCAGAACTTTCGTGGTGTTTCTTGAGGAATCCGTTTCCGGCAGGCACAGGGGGCTTCTCATAGGCCGGTAACTTGCTCTCAGGCAGATCCCAGGAGCGAGGCTGGAATATCCCGAGCAGGATCTTGGTCGCAGTAGACAGTCGACGAAGCCTGAGCGCATCAGAACCAAAGCAAGACCAAGATGGGGCAGCTGTACCTCTGGAAGTTTCCTCCATCGGTTGTCAGAATACGTATCTCTCGATATCTTCGCACTCACTGTCAACCAATGCACTATGCAGCTTCACAAGGAAGTAGGCTGTCGCAAGCCACATCGCAGGAAACCGACCAATCGCATGCTCAACAAAGCGATCGAGGGCTTTGGTGATCCAAAAGCTGCTCAGACCGACACCCACCCCTATCCCGAAACCCCCGATGATAGTCTTGAATTGCGACTGGGACTCTTCCTCACCGGGTGGCGGCAAACGCGAGCCTAGCGCTGCGAATATGTACGCAGGAAGATATGTGATGAATGAAGGCACGAATAGGAGGAAAGAAGGATGAACCAGCGTTCTAACCACCGTGAAAATGAATCGGAATGCAAAAGCACGCGACGGGCGACCTGAAGCAGTAGGAACGAGAGAATCAAGATCTGCATGACTTATACCAATGCGGTGAAGCAGCGAAAAGTATCGAGTCAAGGCATGCTTGACTTCTGGTGAGCCTTCATATTCAGAAGATAGAAAACCGATCAGTCTGAACGAGCAGTCAGCATAAATCGAGGCGGGGAGGTGCCTGCGAACGTTTGGTTGACGATGATCCAGTCTTTGAGTGGTATCGCTCCCTCATCTTTCCAGAGAATGTTTCGGGCTATTCGGGCAGAATATAAGGTCTCCCTGAGACGCGTGAGCAAATGGATACGGAGCGGTTCATCACAGAGGGGGGACGAACCAGTCTGGCGCGTTGATGGTCATCTGTACGATTTGATCCTCAATGTCTTTCATCAGTGCCTTCACTGCAGCGCGTTCGGCTTGCGCATCCGGAGGCGCCTCGAAAAGTTCTGCTGGCATATACTTGGTTACGTCGATGGGGACGCCGTATCTAAGTGGGGGTACCATGAGGCTTGATTGTCGTAATCAGTCCAGACGACGCACCTGACACAGACCTGGGTGTATCCATCAGGCCATGAACCTAAGAGTGCAGGGGTAAACTCACTCGGCTTCGGTACTTTGACTTGTCCGTGTACACTATCCCCACGGGCACGACGATGACCGGCTCCATCTTTCCCACTCCGTTTTGAGCGCGCATGAACTCAAGCGCAGCCCATCCCGCGCCGCTGAGAATTTGCATAATTGCCGGCTCCGTGTAACTCGTGCCCTCAGGGAATATCCCGATGACCTGTCTCCGCCCCAGCGCAGCGGTAGAGGCATCGAACAGGTCTGCATTCGACGCCGCCGCGTCGGCTTTGTCTGGGTTGCGTCGGACGGGTATGGCGCCGGAGGACGTCAGAATGGGGCCCAGAACGGGGTGTTTGAACATGGTCGATTTAGCCCAGAAGGAGACCATACGGCGATGCGGAATCGTTGCGGCTGATGCGGGTTGAGTAGAGGTAACTCCAGCGGGACAGGATGAGCATACCCAGGGTCGCGATGTCGATAAGCTCGTTGTGGTGACATGGCGTTCTGGGCTAGCGTGAGTGCGATTCGCGTTGCAGTGTGTGCGGGCCACCAACACGATGAGGGGCACGCCTCGCAAGGCATCAGGATCCTTGCCAGCGTCAACGTGGACTTCGGAGTAGTAGCCCACAAGCGCCCAGTCGGATATTTGTCTCAAAACCCGGTATACCAGTCGGAGTTCCATCAAGTGGCCAGGCAAGCGTAATCGCGATCACATGATTTCGACAGGGTGCTCTCACTTCATTCGACTCGATAGCCGAGTATTGTGTGCTCTGATCGGTGAGCGAACATGCGCATATGAATGAAAATCGCATTGATAGCCCACAGATAAATGAGACTGTACTGTACTGGAATACAACCACGATAGGTGAAAAAAGAATAAGGAAAAGATAGTCAATGACCAGACGCGATATCAGCAAGCTCGTCTTCGAGCCACTCCACGATCACGGCTGGGGAAGTGCTTTCTCGTCGCATGATATGGAGAACGCGCTGGCCAACGGCCGAAGCGCATTCTTCGGCACGTCCGAATCCCGACAAACACGCCTTCTTATAATCTTCCTCGGCGAGGCCGAGCATGTCAGCGACGGACCGACCGGAGTGCACATGCAGCAGCACGCAAAGCGCGACCAAAGTCGGCAGCTCCTCGGTAAGAGCATCTAGCTGCTCTTCCGGCAAGTTCGGATTCGCCTGCACTGCATCGAAGAAGGGCGCAAACGCCTTCAGTCCCTCGAACGCCTCCTCGATGGCCTCGTTCGCCACCCGCGCACTCTCGGATTTGCTCACAGGCCGCGGCAGTGTCGACAAGAGCTCATACAGAGCCCGTGCATCGGCAGCAGCTGACGCCGGCACGGCCGCAGACGGCGGAGACGGCGGACGCGACGGCGGAAGCTTGATTGTGAATCTGGCAGATGGAGGCGTCACAGGGGGTGTGATCGATGGTGAGTGACCCTGATGAACAGGAAGCAGGTTTGGCGACGGTGGAGACAAAGCACCGATGGGTCGGCTGGCCAATGCCACCAAGCCTCGCCAAACAACAGAAATCACAAATGGCGCCAGCAGAGCCTGAGCACACCGCGAGGCAGAATATCGGGTCAATGCTCGAGCGTAAACCGGCATCACGGACGTGAGAACCACGATAGAAGGGTGAAGGACCGGTGCATTCTTGGCACCGGCCGCCATCTTGGGGCTATTGGGTGTTTCCAAAGCATCAAGCAGAAGCATCATTTCGTGCTTGATTCCGGCCACCAGCGGACTGACCACACGGTTGACGATGGAGACGAGACCCTCCCGAATCACTTTCAGCCCATCGCCGCGAGCGTCTCCGTCCAATCCGAGCCCCAGATCATCGAAAACCTCGAGGACTTCTCCAGCAAATCCAGCGACAGATAGCGCATGCAGCTGAGTCGCATTGGGAGCCGCCGCTTGCAACGTCGGAGCTGGGGGAGAAAGGAACGCAGGCGATGAGATGATAGGCAAAAGATGCGCAGAGAGGTTCGACAGTAGAACCGATAGCGGTCGAAGCAAGGACCGGATAATGGCTCGATTGAGGTGTGGATTATCACGCGTGGCACCCAGCTCTCTAGAACGTCCGACGGCGTTAAGCACAGATAACAGTACACATCAAAGAAGACCAGACGCACGCTGAGATAAACGATCCAAGAGCGCGACCTCGTCCCGTAGGAATCGGTCGCTTCCCATTGACTGCATCATTGGTGCCAAGAGGCCCCACTGGATTGGCGAGCGCCTTGGAGACCGCTTCGCTCAGCTTCAGGGCCAGAGTCTCGAGATATGATCCGTCCTGTACCAGAGGGACAGGCGCTGGGGTCGGAGGAGGGCCAGAGGCGGGGGAGGGGCGTCGGAAGTTGCTCAGTGACGATAACTTCGTCAAAGGACGTGCGGCGCGCTCCATCGACTCGGACCTCGGATTTGAGGCTGCTGGCGGCGCAGGGGACGACGGCCGGCTGGTCGGCCGAAGGAAAGAGGGTGCTTTAATAGCGTTGATCATCGTGGTTGGTTGAGGGGGATAGATAGATATGTTTCGAGTGTGAATGGGTTGGGAAGTATGGGTTCCAAAGGTTTCTAAGGAGGTTAACGTCTATGTTTTCAGCAGTGGCGAGTGAGGTGCAATTATCCCATCAGTCAGAGAGGCAACGAAGGGATGCAAGGGGTGGGATTTTAAGGAGGACGGTCTGTGCTGAGGAGGGGGCAGGCAAGTGGGCCGAAGAGAATGTTGTTAATCTGTTGTGTCAGGCTTTGAATCGCCGTCAGATGAGGTTCTGCGGACAACGTGAAGAACCCACCAGGGTAGAGGGCGGCGATTCATAGATTGAGGGACGTCAGTGCTGGCTTGAAGCAACCGAGACCGTGACGGTAAAAAATGAAGATAGCTCCGCTTTTAGACAGGTTGCCAAATAGCGACCCACTGGCACAAGTCCCGCTAAATAGCGCTGATGGCATGCCGACACTGACCAGTTGTGACTGATATAGCGATTAGAACTGACGGTCTCCGTTGGCTTGACTTGGCGGGCGCAGGTATGTATGACTATAGCAGAGCAATATACAACTCTACTCGAGTAAACGCTTGACCCGGACCCGGAGCTGCGCATCTCCACTACGAAAGCGCCACAAACATCCACCTTCCTCACTTGCTTTCAGCCGCAATGCGCCGATCGGCCGACTTCCAGAGTCTCCATTCATGAGAACCTTGACCTCGCCTGCCAAGACATAAGAACAGTTCGAGATGTAGAAGTCTACTTGCCTGGGAACGGGGCTGTCTCGGCAGGGATGACTAGAATATCAAGGCTTTCCAGACGCTTATTCACGTCCTCGAGCGAGAGATCACACCAGCCCCGAGCGCTGCTAGACTCATCCAACGAATCCCAGACATTAGCAAAATCAGGCGTGTCAGGATCGGAGGCGAAAGGCGAATCATGAAATGCGATTAGATCTGTTGCCATCCGAAGTTCTGTAGGCTGCGGCGTGGCAGCCAAGTCTCCTGCAGTTGAGGAGTTTCGAGGGCCGGATGAGCTGGCTGAGCGTGAAGAGCTCTTGGCAAGATCGGGGCGGTCCCTGAGCCGAGGTGTAGTCTTCGGGGCTTCGTAAGCCTCGTATCTCAGTCTGTTCTTTGGAAGGCTAGCCGGTTTCGATACCGACGCCGGTTTGTCCTCGGACGTCGGTGCAGCTCGATTCTCATATGCGATAAGTGCTTCGAGGAAATCTGGCAACTGGCGACACCGGTGAGCAATGGCTAAAAGCACGGATAGGTCTTTTACCGCAGACGAGTTTGCGCTTCGAACGATCTCGGCCAAATCGTCTTCGCGGCTAGAGAGTGAAATAAACTCTGCACACCGCTTGGCTGGACTTTAGACGTTGCCAAGCACAGGGAGAAGACACACAAACCCGTCGGATATGGCGACTGCACTGTTTGGCCAGACCACCGACGCCGTCCAGAACTTCAGAAGGCATTCGCTCGCAGTCTGCAGACAATCGCATCATTGCCAAGAGACAAGCGTCCTGAACCGCAGCTAGAAGGGTGCTGAGGAGCACGCATGGAAGTAAGCACTGCGATACTTACGGATGCAGGAAGAAAGCCGTGTCGAAATCCCACTTAGAATTTCAATTGCAGGAACCACCAACGCCCCTGCATACTCTGTCGACAGTGCAGACAAGATCACCATCATGGTCTGGCCGAAGTACTTCTCAAGATCGGCGCAGGAGGTCAACAGCACAGTGGCGCAACCAATCTGATACGGGGTGGAAGCTGGAAGATATGTCTCAGCAAACGAAAACATTTCACTGGAGTGACTGACCAGCCCTGATATGGGATAGAATTCCTTCCACAGCGGACTCGATAACAATCTGAGCATAAGCAGGAGATCGAGCCTCCATTTGCGTGAACAAGTCGATCAGCAATCGGGCATAGAGTTCCCCATCTCCATCCGTTTGCGTTTCTATAATCTGAAGGAAACGGGCGGCATAGTTTGAGAGCATATTCGCCGGCAGATCGATGGGGAAAGTCTGTAGACATCGAAGATAATACGAGTTGATGATATTATCGTCAATGGTATTCAGTATCCTCAAAGTCTAGGGAAACAGTCAGTTATCTGGGGATACGAGAGATGATTCAGAACCTTCTGTCGGATAGCTGCGTCTGGAGAGTCAAGCAAGGCCATCACTCTTCCAACCTCCCATTCATCGAATGCCGCAGGCGAATCGGGCTCACTTCCGGACCAAAGACTCGGGGGTAAGCACGTCAGGCACGAAAGAAATATGTAGTGATCAGTCACGCTCTGTGAATTGAGCAACGCCCGGATGTTAGAAATGGGGGAAAGTTTCTCCGACGTCTGAGCTTTCAACAGGCTGGCCGGATCTCTCCCGGAGAGATTGAGGAAAGCTCCGCACATGACAGCTACCTAAAGTCAGCAATCTATGAGAACGTTCATTGTGGGGGGACTAACGATGATCCCCAGACACTGATGTCTGATGGATGATTTCCAGCACGAGCCCAAGATTGACTTCGTCCAGCCTCAAGATCAGCATTAGAATCATAATATACATGAAAAATGGGTTTGCGCACCCAAACTTGCGTAGCAAGTGCAGTGTCTGCAACAGATTGCATCGAACCGACTGCCGACCGACATCCTCCCAGAACGACTTGAGCAGCTCGTTCAGGACACCGCGCAGATCTTCTCCCGCCGATGCGTCAATCTGCTACCGGGGTCAAAACAACTAAGGAAATACAGAAGCACCCCACCTCGTGAAGCTTCGCAGACACATTCAGAGCGGCGCACACAACCGCAGGATCAGGATCACGCAGCCGCTTGAGAACCTTGCACCTGATGCTTTTCAGGATTTCTGGCTCGAAACGCGCCAGAGCAGCGGAGGCGGCGAGTGCCCTGCGTCGTATGTGCGGCCTGTTTCGTTTCAGACCAAGTCAGTTTCTCCCAAAGGACACCTCGAGCAGCACATACTGACGAGGGATGGGAGAGGAGGTCCTTCAGACGGGACTGGATCGCAGGGATTACTGCATCGGAAGGCGAGGATATCAGGTTATCCAAAGCAAGGCATATGGTTGCCGCGGCATCGGATTCAAGGTCCTAGGAGCAGAGATGAGTACAAAGCACGCAGTGCTGCATCACGGCGGAGAACCTTGCGCAGGGTATTGACGAGTAGCAGCCTCAGTTCATGGTCCTCCGTCATGATCTCAGCACAGAAGAGGTATCCTGTCGGCCGTACGATGATGAGCACGACTAGATGGAGCGGTGGAGTTGCATGCACATGCCTATTCTCTTCTCTGCCACCGAATTTCCGACTTGGGCCAGATTCGCAGCCTGTGGCAGCGCGAAATCCATCGTTCCACGAGGCAGCGACGTTGAGGTTCCCGCGCAATAGAGCAGCACGATCAGACAGTCGCGCGTCTCTTTCTACGTAAACGCGTCAATTCAGCGCTTCTGACCCCCGAGCGGTGCGTGAAGCTCACGAGAGAGATGCTGGGGTAGCGCAGCCGGGATTGGATGGATCGCATTTCCTTCAGGATATAGCTGTCCGCTATTTCCGGTGACGCAGACGATTCGACATCCCTAACCAAGGCGTAGTGCGCGCGATTGACCGCCTTGGACGATGAGAACGGGACCTCCATTGGAGCAGAGTGCGTAGGCCCGGATTGTTGTCGGCGCGCGGTCAAATGATGGCGTGTCTGCTTGATTAGCGATCAAGCACGGCCACGCAGATGTCATGTCTCGTTTCCCCGCCTTCCTCATTGCGACCTTTCTATTGCTCGAGTGCGTCCTGTGCTCTCCGCGCCCTTTAGTAGTATGGCATGGGCTAGGCAGGTTTGAGCAACCGTGTATATCGGCCAACAAGACTCATCTTCAACAGGAGACTCCGCCCAGTCCGCCGGGATGCTGCAGTTCACCGAGGAAGTCAAGGCCGTGCACCCCGGCATCTTTGTACACAACGTGTTCATCAGTGAGAACGACGACGAGGATAAGCGCGCTGGTTTTGTGCGTCGTCTCTCGTACTTGACTTTCTCCCGATTATTCAACGTAACTCTAGTACGGAAACGTTAACGAGCAAATCGAATTAGTCTCGGACCAACTGGCCGCCATTCCTGAACTGAAGGGCGGATTTGACGCCATCGGCTTCTCTCAAGGTGGGTCACAGAGTTTCTCTGGTGTGTTGCTGCAATCGAACGGGTCATTGCCACAGGGGGACAATTCCTACGCGCATACATCGAACGTTACAACCAACCCCCGGTGAACAACCTAATCACGTTCGGCTCGCAGCACATGGGCGTCTCCGACATCGCGGCGTGTTCACCTCGCGACTTCCTGTGCCAGATTGCCAGGCGGGCCGTGAAAGGCGCTGTCTATGGGACATGGGCTCAGAATAATCTTGTTCAGGTACATACTCTTCTCATTTCTAATCATATCCAAGCCGGCCTCACTCAGCTTCACAGGCCCAATACTTCCGCGACCCAGCGAGTCTCGAAGAGTATCTCGCCGCGAATCATTTCCTTCCTGACATCAATAACGAACTGGTCGAGACGCGTAATGAAACCTATGCCCGCAACTTCGCCTCGCTCAACAAACTCGTGCTCGTCAAGTTCTCCGAAGAGAAAACCGTCGTCCCGCCAGAAAGTGCCTGGTTTGGTTCGCAGGACGAGACGTCATTGTACGATAACCAGCGCGTTCTGCGCCAGGGACTGTCCATGCGTGAGCAGCCTCTGTATCTGGAAGACTGGATCGGTTTGAGGAAGCTGGACGAACGCGGAGATGTGGTTTTCGAGGTCTGCGAAGGTGCCCACATGCAAATCTCTGACTGCTGGAAAGGCCTGGTGCAGGGATACATCGGCTGAGTAGTGATCACTCTCCACACTGTCATATGCACACCGGGGGATCATTAAAAAAAGGTGCCCCAATCAAAGATTTATATTTTCAGTATTGTAGTACAAAAACTATGCTACGATAGGTTGCCCAATACTTTTAATATAATCTGCCATCATCGGTTACCTGTTATATCAGCTATTGCATCCCAAAACGGGACCTACAATTGATTGCATATTAGGTCCGATCAAGACCACGTTTTTTCTTGTCCTTTTTTGTAAGATATCAGGGCTCATTTATATTCAAGGTATGGTGGCATAATTTATTGGACTCAATCTCTCACAAAATGGGTCTAGATCAATGGCTCAGATATCTGAGCTATTGCGGCCCGAGAACAGTCTGCCCAGATATCTCTGATATTGGTGCACATTGCCACCGACTGATAGAAAAAAATTACCCCAATATCAGAGATATCTGGGCAGACTGTTCTCGGGCCGCAATAGCTCAGATATCTGAGCCATTGATCTAGACCCATTTTGTGAGAGATTGAGTCCAATAAATTATGCCACCATACCTTGAATATAAATGAGCCCTGATATCTTACAAAAAAGGACAAGAAAAAACGTGGTCTTGATCGGACCTAATATGCAATCAATTGTAGGTCCCGTTTTGGGATGCAATAGCTGATATAACAGGTAACCGATGATGGCAGATTATATTAAAAGTATTGGGCAACCTATCGTAGCATAGTTTTTGTACTACAATACTGAAAATATAAATCTTTGATTGGGGCACCTTTTTTTAATGATCCCCCGGTGTGATGAAATTGGGCTCGTGCGTCATGCCTGTGGAGCCCAAGTACCCAGTATGGACATAGGCTATGTGGCTGTGTGTTCGGCATCTCGGCAGTCACGCAAGGAGCTGGACGTTCGAGTCCGACCGGTTGCAAATTTTGAATATCTTAGATAACTTTGGGGGCCATTTGATGCAGATTGTTAGAAACCGTACAATGATTTCGAATTGTGTCATTGACCATGGATTGACTCATCCCAAGGTCCCGGTTCTCCCAGTTAAAAAAATGATTTGAGCAACATTTGAGCAACACGCTTTGAAACTCAAGTATAGCGCATACTTAGCACAGGATGGTCTTCAATGATTACAGAACTCAGCCGCTCCACAGAACAAATTCTGCGCGCATCTATTCCCCCGAGGCACCAAGCACATGGGTCATATCGGGGTTCGGGCTTATTGTGGGGCATACGAGATCCATTACTTATCACTACTAAGCTTACTTAGTTTACTTAGTGATTACGAACGATCTCCGGCTTATTCTATAAAAATCCAGATAATAGTTATAGACAGCATATGTGGGAGAAGTAGTTTAGTCAACATGATAAGTTCTCATTCTCTATCACTTAACAGAACTTGAACAGTGATCGATGCACGTGGGATGATGTTGTCATGACGCGAAAACGGTAATCACGGGCGATCTCGGAGGCGGCATTTTCCGACCCGCCTGTTGCGAGAATTGTTTGATTCTCATTGGCTGGACCTTAGCCCAAATGAGGATATTGCCCCGAATAGACTCGGGGCATCGCATCAATTCCGACATCAGGTGTTTTCAAAGTCACTGACCTTGAGCCACTCTCGCGATACAGCCTGTACAATCCATGATAAGTACGATATTTTGCTCAAAAAGTCCCATTATCAAACATGAATTATAATGTAACCTCCCTTTTCCCTCGATCTTTCTCCTTTCCTCTTGTTTGATTTTTTTTTTGCTTTTCTCCACAGACATGGGCCATGAGCCTGAAATTGGATTAGGATGGAGGATGTTTCCGTCGCTGATTGCCGTATTCAATCACCGCAATCATCTCGCCGGTTGTTCGTCAGTCAAGCGCTTGCGATTGGGAACAGTCAGTTTCTTCTGCTTTCCACTGCTGGTATGTCAAGACGGAGCCATGCTAGGGTCAGGAATGGATAGCGCACGTGCCATTTCCCACCGCGGTTGTAAGTATCTTCCAAGGAGACCTTGTGAGTGAGAAAGACGGGCGGTAAGAGTAGGGCATCCGATTCCCAGATGATGGCGGCTCGCGATCACGTGACCGTCATTGAATTGGCTGATGTCATTGAGCTACAGATCGGGACCCCATCAACTAGGCTCATATCATCATTCATCCATATCATCTCCGTGGACTGCACAGCTTGATCCACTCTCATCTGTGGGCGACATGTCACATGAGCCGCATTGAGCTGGGAGGTTCTAGATCATTCCACAACGATCTCTTCGAGTCAGTTCCTGTCATTTCCCGCACCTCAATGCTTGGCAACCTTCTGCTCAGCCGACGTGTCCTAGAACACGTATCTGCACTCGACACGTCTTGCTTCGTTCACTTGTAATACAAAAGCCCTTTGCTTGAATGACCAATGGCTACAATTCACCTCCACCACCTAAAAACACACTCCCATGTCCCAACTCAAGCACCTCGCTCGTCGGCGTCGCCTCACCCGCACACAGGCGCGATCCACGCTGACGACAGCCGCTTTCATCTTTCTCGCGCTCTTGGCCCTCATATGTTTATGCCCGGTTTCTGTCAAGGCGGAGGGGCAAGAGAACGCTGAGAAACGCGACAATGGCGCAGTTATTGGCATTGGTGAGTGGCTGGTATGAGTGGATCATGGCAGCTATTGACAATCCCCGCATCGAATAGACCTCGGGACTACGTGAGCCACCCTACACCCCATCTCTCCATTGCTAATACCTATTTTCTCCGCTGGATCCAGCTATTCATGCGTCGGGTGCGTTGTGCTTTGACTCTTCACCAATTGAGGCGATCGTGACTGACCAACGACCTACAGCATTCTGCGCAACGGCCAGGTCGAAATCATCGCAAACGACCAAGGAAACCGCATCACTCCGTCGTGGGTCTCCTTCATCGACACCGAGCGCCTGTAAGCCACTCTTCCGAACTCCAAGCATCCTCTCACCCTGGACCCATCACGCCGCAGCATCGGCGACAGCGCGAAGAGCGCGTTCCACAACAACCCGCGCAACACGGTATTCGACGCGAAACGGCTCATCGGGAGGACTATGGACGATCCGCAGCTCCAGTCGGATGTCAAGCACTTTCCTTTTAGGGTCAACGACGTGGACGGGAAACCTGCGATCTCGATTCGGTATCAAGGAGAGACCCGGGACTTCGTGCGTGTCCTCCGTGGCCGAGGTCGTTGATGCCCTGACACCAGTGCAGACTCCGGAAGAGATCAGTGCCATGGTGCTGACCAAAATGAAGGAGACGGCCGAAGCGTATCTCGGCGAGAAGGTGGGCTCCGCCTTGGCTGCCGACGATTGCATCGCCTGATTAAAGCACACAGGTCACCCGCGCTGTAATCACTGTCCCGGCATGTAAGCCTAGCTTTGCCTGTGCAAACAGCTCAGTCTTACGGCCTTTGATGACAGACTTCAACGACGCTCAGCGTTCAGCGACTCGAGACGCAGGGACGATCGCTGGGCTAAATGTCCTGCGGATCCTCAACGAACCGACCGCCGCTGCACTGGCCTACGGGCTCAACAAACAAGGCGGCGAAAGCAAGGTCCTCGTGTACGATCTCGGCGGAGGCACGTTCGACGTCTCGCTGCTCTCGATCGAGGACGGCGTGTTCGAGGTCCTGTCGACCGCCGGCGACACCCATCTCGGCGGGGAGGACTTTGACCACCGCGTCATGGATCACCTGGTGCAGGCATACGAAAAGAAGACGGGCACCGACGTGACGGACAACGCGCGCGCGATGGGGAAGCTGAAGCGGGAGGTCGAGCGAGCGAAACGGGTGCTGTCGACGCAGCAGAGCGCGACGATCGAGATCGACAGCTTTGAGAATGGGAACGATCTGCTGGAGACGCTGACGCGGGCCAAGTTTGAGGAGCTGAATATGGACCTGTTCCGGCGGTCGATGAAGCCCATTGAGCGTGTTCTGAAGGACGCCGGCATCAAGAAAGAGCAGATCGATCAGGTCCGCAGGAGTGTGTTGCTGTCGTTGCCCTTCATTGACCCCAACTTGCTCCAGATCGTCCTCGTCGGTGGATCGACTCGGATTCCCAAAGTGCAAGAGATTCTGACGCAGTACTTTGGGAAGGAGCCGTCGAAGGGCATCAATCCCGACGAAGCAGTGGCCTTCGGTGCCGCTGTCCAAGCCGGGGTCCTCGCAGGCGAGGAAACCGGCGCACTCATCGTCGATGTCGTGCCACTCACACTCGGAATCGAGACGACCGGCGGCGTCTTCACCCCGGTAATCCCCCGCGGGACGACGATCCCGACGAGGAAATCTCAAGTGTGCGCATGGCCCCGGTTTTGTAACTGACGCGTTAGTGACCCGTGCACAGATTCTCGACCGCGGCGGACAACCAGGAGACCGTGTTGATACAAGTGTACGAGGGCGAACGGAAGATGTCCAAGGACAACAACCATCTCGGCGAGTTCGCGTTATCCGGGATTCCGATGGCGCCGCGAGGGGTCCCGCAGGTTGAGGTCACCTTTGGGGTCGATGCGAATGGTATTCTCACGTGAGCCCTCGCTCCTTTCCGACTGTTGTCTGCGTCTGCTGACGTTCCCCGTAGCGTGAACGCGGTGGACAAGGGCACGTGCGTAGCCCTCACTCTCGTCTGCTCCCGCGCACGCACTGACCATCTACCAGCGGCAACCAGAAAGGCATCACGATCACGAGCGGCGGGCGCCTGTCGCAGGCGCAGATCGACGAGATGCTCGCGGACAGCGCGCGCTTCGCGGCGCAGGACGAGGAGCACCGCCGCCGGATCGAGACGCTCAACACGCTCTCGTCGCTGGTGTTCGGCACCCGGAGCGAGTTCGAGGGCGAGGGCGGCGCGGGTCACAGGCTCAAGGATGTGGATAAGGAGGAGATCCTGGCCCTCGTGCGGGAGCACGTGCGCTGGATTGACGAGCAGGGCGCATCGGCTTCGACGGAGGGTCTGGAGGACAAGCTGAAAGGTGCGTGTGCGTCGGACTGCGCTTGATTTTCGGCGCCTGATGAGGGCGGCAGAGTTTCAGAGCGCTCTTTCGGAGCTCAAGAGCAGGGCGGGGGCTGTGGATGAGGAGGAGTGGATGTATGGGGAGCTGTAGGACTCGGTTAGATCTCTCTGCAACCATTGATGGCATCTCACATGTGTCGTTACAAGTAGACGAATACAAAACCATAACTTCAGCGTTATTAATCCAGAGTGAATACAGGCCAGCTATCGCAGATGGAGGGTGTCAGTGAACCAGTGCTCGTGGCTGCCTCGTCTGGACCTGTTCACCACGTCGAATTTGAATCTCCAACCGCCGGTCGAGTCGTAAATGCATGATATAAGTAAAATACACTGAGCCGTCGATCTATGCAAATCCGACCATATCACATAACAAACAAACAAAAATCACGCAGCCAGCTTCAGCAGCTGCACCCTTTCCTCGCGCACCGCAAACAGCAGCATGTACTTGAAGCCCTCGCTCCTGCGTTTCGCGACCGCGTCGCGGATCTGCTGCGCGTACGCCCACTGCGGGAGCATCCCCGCGACGGCCTTCCACGCCTCGTCGTCCTGCGCGACCCACGCGCTGCTCCGCGTCATCGCATCGAACGCAGCGGGCGGCACGTCGATCGCGAGGATCGGCATCCCGTCGTGCACGCCGCTCTCGATCTCCACACCCGTTTCGAACGCTGGAGAGCAAAGGCATGAGTCAGTCACGGGCACGGGCATGGGTATGTGCGGGGAGGGCATACCGCGGTCCATGAAGAGCTGTTTCACGTGCTTGCGCTGCTTCTTGACGTCCACGGGCGGAAGGAGCAGCTGCACGCCCGATTTCTCGACGACGGGAGCGGCGGCGCTCGCACCCGGGACGTCGGTGAACCGCAGGGCCCCGGACGTGCTGGCATCGATGCGTTTCTGCTCCGCGATCTGCTGTTGCAGCCACCCGATGAGTTCCTGGCGGGTCACTGGAGAGGGAGAGAGGGTGAGCCGGCATCGATCAATCGAGGACAAACACGCGCACATTCGTACTCGGTTCCCTTGAGGATGCTCTTGACCTTGAACGCCAGCTGGTCGCGGCGAGAGCGCGGGTAGACCGAGAACAGGACACCCTCCCGCGCGCATATGTCCTCGTTCTCGACATCCGCGACGCCCGACTCGTACATCAGATCCGCGCTGATCCCGTGCGCCCAGAGAAACGCCACGACCTCGAGCCGTTCCTGCAGATAGCCTGGATGGTACGAGACGACGTACACATCGCAGCGCCGGGGGCTCCAGAATCCGAACGACCGCTCCTGCTTGACGAGCGCGCGCACGGACGACGCCTGGTACGCGGCCAGCGCGACGGTGATCTTCTCCACGGCAATCTGCAGGCCCATCGCACAGATCGACTCCAGCTTCTGGCCTGGCGTGGCTTGTTCGGAGATCATGTGGTCATATCTGGATACCAGCTAGCTTCAGCAAACGAACGGGGGGTATCGCACAGCGCAGAGCACGACGCACCGACCACCCGCAGCAAGAACATCCGTCCTCTTCGACTTGCGCACGACCTCGACCAGAATCCCGTCCTTGTAATGGGCGTGGTGGTTTCCCAGCATCAACGGATGGAACATGATAGGACGCGTTACACCGGCGACGGTCGCGTAATGGATGATCTCCTTGATCTCCTCCACTTGCGGCCGCAGCAGGTTGGTCAACGAAGACGACACCTTGTCGAGTTTGGCGAGGAATGTGTCGATATCGTCATCTGACTCCGGTGAGTTTTCAAGCCAGAGAGCGCCGCAAACGGCCCTCACCGGGATCTGCCAGTGTCTCCAACTCATCGGCAGTGCTCCTCAGCAATCCCTTCTTGAGCAGCAGCGCTCTCTTCTGCGACGTCGACGACTTGTTGTTGCCAACGATATCCATGATCGACATCCGCACATCCGCGGGAATGCGCTCACAGATGATCCGCACGACTGCCAAATCATCAGTGCCACGATTCAAACACGCCGTCACACACTTACTCGAGGAATGCGATATGTGGATCTCATATCCGTCTGTCAGATTCGGGAAACTGTCCAGAAGGTCGTTTGCAACGGCGATGATCTCCGCAGACGACGCGAGCGGTCCAGAGGCCATGTCCGTCGAGATAATATCGAACAGCGCTGCCTTTTGGAACTTAGGGTGGCCCGCAACGTCGCTGATAAGATGAGATCAGAACGACGAGTCGAGTGATAAGTTGCAGAGACATACCCCTCCCGGTAGACATTCGCAATGTGGTACCTCTTGATCCTCGAAATCCCACCTTTGGCCGCCAGTCTGGCAAACGGAAGCAGCAGATTCGGAGGGAGGGCCACGATCTCGCCATATCGGTCGATGAACGCAGCCCGTCCGATCTTCCTATCCTCCGGATCAACCACAGGCATCAGCAGCGGAGGCTCAAAGTCCACCGCGCCGTGGAGGCGGAAGATGTGCGTCAGGCGCTCCTTCACGATCTCGTTCAGCGAGGCGTGCTCCGGGAGATCGCACTCCATGTCGTACAGGAACTTGCGCGCAGGCGGCTGCGGCTGGCTGAAGAGCGAGGAGAGCACGGATTGGAAGTGGGGCGAGTCGGCCTTGACTGCAGAGCAAGCGAGGCACGTGAGTGGTCAGATGTGGATTATCGTCCACGGACGCGGGGACGCACCCATCATGCCGAGCGCGCCCTTGAAATACTCGTCTTCGATGCGAGACGGCAGCAGCGAGCTCTGCGACAGCTCCAAGGCAGTCGGCCGGGTGTCTGGATCATGGTCCAACAGGCGTGTGATGACTGCACACGGGATCAATCAGCCCATCAGAAGTCTACAAACACAGAGACCCACTTTGCTTCTGTCTGGTCAACCGCGCATCCCAGCTGGCGGGGAACAGTATCAGCGGCTGGCGCAGTCCCTCGATCACAGCGATGCGCTCGGACCCTGTGATGAACTTGTAGTTCATCTCGAAGAACACAATCTACGGGGGTCAGTCCCATGCCGACGCCAAGCGGAGATGCACCCACCCCGAGACTGTACATATCGGCCTTGGCATGGTTACGCGGTCCGCGCTTGCGAGACTGGACTTCGGGTGCAATGTAGAGCCGCGTCCCCACCTCCAGCGTCATTTCAGCATCCAGCACTACCGGGGCAAGCATCGGGTTCGCCGGCTCCATCGCAGAGAGGTTTGACGTCGCGAGCCCGAAGTCACCGATTTTGCAGTCGCCTTTGGCATCGATGAAGATGTTGGTCAGTTTGATGTCGCGGTGGATCTGGGAACTCGGGTGAGAATTGGAACTCGCGAACTCTGATTTGAACACACGATTCCCAGGGACGACATGTACACAAGCGCTTCGAGGATCTGCTGGAACAGCCGCCATGCTTCTTGTTCTGACAGGCCCTCGTCGATCCGTTCCTTCAGCGTCTGCCGCTCAACGAACTCCTGCCCAGCACGTGAGCATATCAACACACGTGGACACGAGATAATACACAGACCATCTGGATATACAAGGTCCGTGACACCACCACAGGCGGAGTCGAGGGCGGCGGAGTCGCGTCATCCGGCTCGAAAACAAAAGGATCATCCGAATCAGAGTCGTCGTCGTCCTCCTCCTCCTCCTCTTCACTCCCCCCTTCCTCGTCTCTAGGCGACGACGAGCGTGTGAAATGGATGCTGGGGAAGGAGCTCCTTGACCCCGATCCACCGACATCATCCAGATCATCCAAATCAAACGCAATTGGGTCTCCGCTGGACGAGAGGATCCTCTTGTTGCCGCGTCTCAGCCACGGTGATCCACCCGCGGTCATCCGGTCATCTTCATCGGAATCGTCCTCTGATCCAGTGTCGCTGTACTCGGAGTCGTCCGAGACTGCAGCCGAGGACGAATGCTCTGCGGTCTCGACCCAGGTCGTGAAGTATCGCACAATGAACCGGTGCGACAGTCGGCTCAGGGCATTCACTTCGCGGAAGATCTTCATGTCGCTGTGTGTCGTACTCAGTCGGATCTTTTTGACTGGACAATGGGTCAGATCAGTGGTGAGTTTACATGGCACACATACCAGCGTAGATCCGCGAATCGATCTTGTTCCGTGCCTTCACAACAGAGCCAAAGGCACCTTTGCCCTGCAGAAGTTGAGACTGTAAAAGCAGGACACAGGCAGCGAACGTACCAACAGCTCCAGCTCCTCCCAATCTTCCTTCCACCGGCTGCTTTGTCGGTCCCGTTGGGGAGGGCGGATGAAATAGTCATTCTCCGGCGACCCAAACTTGCCGGGCATCGGCGTCCGAGGTTCTGGGGATGTCTCGATTAGATAGGATACGACGATGAATGAGCAGGCGGTACGTGCCAAAGGCAGCGACGACCGGACTCTTCATCACAGGCAGCGCTGCAGTGAGCGGGGCTGAAGCCAAGTCCGCGAGGACGGAGATGCACGAGACCGGATTCCTCTTGGAAGGAGAGAGAAGATTGAGGGCCTGCCGTTGGAGGCAGGGGGAGATGGTGGCTTGGTGGCTGCGGTTAGCCTCGACGCGGGGGGCGGTAGTGCACTGTCTACGTACAAGCCCGAAACGCAGAGTACACATCCGGGTAGCGGTCCGTCACATCCAAGCCCAAGAGCATCTGCATCAACACGATCCCAACCGCATGCATGTCCCGATGACGAGTATAGACCAATGCCGAGTCATTCTTCCAGTCCTTGAAGAGCCTGTGCCGATCTCAGCAAGACGCAGAACCAAAGCCGAGGGACGTACCAGTGGTCAGGCAGGACCGGCTCCTCCGTATCAACAGCGATCTCCGGCCCAAATGGATTCGATCGATGCAAGTCGAGCAGCCTTGTGTGAAAAGAAGCTTTCATCAACTTCACCGTTCGTGGTCTGGGAGTAATCCCGATGGTATCAGCGCATATACCTGCAGGCTGGCATCAGTGACAAATTACATAGAGGCAACGCATGCACACCTCGATGGACGACATCAGCTACGTGTAAGCTGTTCAGTCCAGACAAGATTTGGACGAGGTATTCCTGGACAACAATAAGCCGAACAAGGAAGGAAACTGAAGATAGCTCTAACGAACCGACACCCGATCCTCTCTAATGCAGTCACAGTCCTCGAGCAGATCTCGCAGAGTTACTCTCGGCGGTGCTTCGTACAGCACAGCCAGCTTCGGCGCACCGGCGTGTGGGAACGAAAGCTTGACTGCGAACAACCGCAACAGGTTGGGATGCCGAAGTGTGATCAGCCTCCGCACTTCAGCCTCAACTTGCTTCAGCTTCTTCTTTCCTTGGCTCGTAATGTAGTAATGGGATGGGAATCTGACGATAAACAATCGCATCGGCAATGACGCCGTTACATCGTCGCATATCGCATCAGCGGCATAGGATATGCCTAAACGTTCAGGACGTGGGTGGAAGATGTTGACTGAGTGGAACGTGATGCCGTCCACGACGACGGCCTCACTGAACGTCTCGGTCGGCGTGTCCCCGGTGACAGGAACCTCCGTGGCTTCGGAGCCCGCGCGTTTCCTTTGACGATCTCTATGCTGCTGCTCCCGTGCCAGTGCCTGCTTGTGCGCGTCGGCTTTGACGACTGCCTCCAACTGCTGCGCTATCCGGGCAGCGCGCTCCGTCTCTTGCTCCGCCGCGTCCGCCTCGCGCTGTTTGCGGATCCGCTCCTCCTCCATCGCGCGCTGCGTCATCTGATTGGCGAGCGAGCCCGCGACCTCGACGGGCGGGACGACGTGGTTCGACATCCAGTCCTGACAGAACGTGACGATCTGGGAGTGGCGTCAGGTTCGAGTCAGAATGGAAGGAAATTGATGTGAAGAGGAAGATCAGGTAAAGAACAAAGGGCATGACGCGTACCTGGAAGGTCATCTCAGTTCCCTTGCATCGATTCACCTCATGTTGTATTTCGTGGGATAAGGACGTCACTTGGTCATTGCTCAGCCCAACGATCGGCTTTTGAATCGTGAACGTCGGGCAGGCTTTCGTGGGATAGGTTTTCGGAAATCTGGAACGTCGTTTGCATGAATGGAGGAAAGGAGTTCCGTCATCGACAAGCGCGCGTACATAACATGTAAATGGAAACATATCTTGCTCGCGTGCTCTCCGTCGGGGTGCGGCACGCGTATCGTAAATTCATGAAGTCTGGGCGCGCCCTATATCCGTATCGCCGTCATGAACATTGGGAAGCAAGAAACCGGGGCCCGGGGACAACACGCACTTTCCACGCTTTGGGAGGCGGGGTTTCGATAAAATCTTCAGCGTAGATAGATTGGAGGACGGTGAGCTCTTGCAATTGCAACTCTTCACTGGATTCCATGACGATAATATGCTTGAGGAGGGGAGACCAGGCGGCCTCAGCAACTCAAGCTGCCATGGGTGCAGCGGCGCCTTGAGGTTAGAATGTCGTGATGGAAGGAGGAGAGCTGATGGCGCGCTGCGTTCTTGGCGCCTGCCAATCACCATCATCAGTTCCGCTGCTGGGGATTTCCCGGTCCGAATTCTCACGATGAGTCTCACTCTACCTCCGAAGTTGTCTTCATTGCTTGCTTGTCTACGCCGCTTGCGTGATTCGAAGATCTACATTTATCAAGATGCACGGCTATCATCGTGGGCAATTTATCGGGCGTCGTTCGCCCCCAATTCCTCTCAGCACTGCAGGTCCCCTAGACTGAGTATCAGCCTAGCAGCAGCGGCCCGTCACGGCGCGAATCAGCCGCTGTACCCACACTTGACGACTACCTTCAAGGCTCCAAAATCTGCCGTTACATAACTTTCGCCCGACGCTCAAGTTGCCCGCAGCACGTTCGAATGGCCATTGACTCAACCCGTACGATTTCGTAGTTGACGACTAAGTGGCAAAGGTGGCAATTTGGCGATCCGAAACTCTCGGGATGTTCTCGCAGTCACACGGCTAGAGGAAGAGAGTCGAGCCAGTACGGCATCCCTCAATACACTTCGATCACTTACTGCACAGGTTACGTCTCGGTGTGCAGTTTTGCTCGAGTCCACGATCTCTTGCGCGCGCTGAGTGCATGCGGCACTTGCCCGGCTTCGTTCTCTCAAGGCCTTGGGGCCGCATTTAAACCGGGTCTAGACGGGGAGGTTGGAAGAGCACGATGCCAAGCATGACATACAAGCTCAAGGGCCTCCGATGGACGATGTCGAGATCTGTGTTGGATCCAGACAGGGGACGTGACTGCAGAGAGATTGTGGCTGAATTTGCATGCCGAGGATCCTCGACAGAAGGTCTCGCATGTCCTCCTTTCTGTTCCTCATGATACTTCTGGCATTCCCACCAACACGGATTCGCGGTCGTCACCACGAATAGCCTTCAAGCGTTCCAATGCTGCCGTTTGTTTCATGCCCATCTTGGCGACTCGTAACGACATGAGGACGACGGCCCGATGACGGAACTTGGGAAACCCTTTTTCTTTACAATTACCATGAGGTGGCGCACTACAACGTGGGGCATTGATACGCCAGTTTAGCAACTGCATGCGGCCCCGATGCCGACCTAAAATGACCGGATGAAGGCGTCTTGCTTCGCCGGATGGATACTGGAGATGGTGATAATCGCACGCGAGTTCTTTGCGCAGCCATCTTCGTGGGCATATATATCCAACTTCGCCGCGATTCTTCTTACCCCATAATCATGGTCCAGTCAGTGCCGAGCCAGGCCTTACACGAGTCTCTTGTCTGCGACGTAACGGATCTGTTCGTCTCAGAAAAACTCTCACCGTACATTGTCTCATGTTGGCGTCTAGCGACCATGTCTTGTCCATCCGTCAAATGCCTTCGAAAGCACGTTCGTCTGGTCAGGCCAAAGGTTTGAAAGCCAAATCTGCAGTGATTCATCCTTTGCTGATCCCTTAAAGCGCGCAGGGTTTTGGATCCGTTCCCCGTCGTTCAGTTGAATCTCGAGCAGCCATCCTCGACGGGTTTTTCTGAATCGTACGTCACTCCAATTCATCGTTACCAGTTTTCTTGACGGGTATCAGGGTCAAACTTTTTCCATACCAGCTTCCAGTGTATGCGATGTGTGTGGAACTCTTTCACGAAGAACATAATGAGCAAGTCGTCACTGTCAGTTTGAGTTCTCGATATGATGCATGCACTTATTTACGTGCAGGACTTGCACAAGCGACCGATTCTTGACGGGGCTCGCCTTTTGTCTGTGACCCCCGTCCACGCTTGCAACTATGCGCAAACTCGGAACTATGATTATTACTTTGCATTCCCAGACCTGGCTGTGCGCACGACAGGCCGCTTTCGTTTGTGCTTTACTCTGTTTCGTTTGCAAGGGTGAGTTTCAGAAAGCACGCCTCGAGTCCGAGTTTGACTATCTCAGCTCGTCGTTTGTCATCTGCGGCCTGCCTGTGATTTCGGACGTATTCCGCGTTGTTTCGAGCGATCAATACAGTGGCGTTGAGGGCAAGTATATCTATCTATCGCTGCGCATGACCTCATATGCTTACTTTTCAGATGCGACCACACTCTCGTGTCGTCTGGGCCAATTTGGTGTGAGGGCCCCCCGGACCAGTGCCGGCAAGCAGAAACATTATCACACACCCATCCTTCAGTCTGCACGTCCTGTTCGAACAAGTCGGGAGTCTACGAGAAGGAGGCGCTCCCCCATTGGCAATAAAATACCCGTTCAGAGACCTATCGATGCCACACTGGAGTCAGAGCTCTACATGCCTCGACCCATATACATGATCGCACACAACCGACCTACCCTCCTCAGTAACACGGAAGATGGGGAGGATTGGGATCTGGATGGGTGGCATCCGGCGGGAGCTCCGTTTACGACAGACAATCTTTTCCAGTCATCCGACTACTCCCTACCCTCGCTAGGACCAAGCTACGTCTATATCGATGGGGATGCCGAGCTCGCCGATGCAGATTTTTCGTATGGCAGATATTCGGCCATGTCTGAATCTTCTTCCACAGTGAGCTCGTACTCGGATGCTTCGAGCATCTATTACTGGATTTCCGATAACACACCGGCCGGATGTCAGTATACTCCATAACTCCAGAGGTTTCGGATCGGGACTGCGGCCCAGTAAGTGTGTAGGAGGAACATGTATCGTCGTTCAGTGTATACAAGTGATTATCGACTCGAGCCAAGTCCCGTCAAATGGGCTCTGGTGACTCTGCTCTGATAGCTCAGACAGGGCAGTCCAAGGCGTCAAGTGCTCGGTAGGTAAGAAAACGCTGGATGTGCCCTACCATCCGCTTAAGGTCAACGGCTCTCGGAATTGGCGATGGACTTTGTAGACGGGCCGGGTTTGTTTAGTTGGAACGTCGATACGATTGTGAATCAACTTGCTCGAGTGCTTCCCTGCCCTTCATGAGTTCGGAGGGTCCCATACCACCTCGTGGCTTCCCTACTGCGGTGCTCGACGACGACGCAGGGCAATTGAAAATTGCGTCCTGTGGTGTCGGCGATCTTCAACTGGAGCTCGGAAAGAAGTCCGTGAGGGCTCAATATACCGAGCTGAGAGAGGGTGCCACGGTGTTGGTAGCGGTCGCAAAGCCATGTGCGATGATTGACAGCGTGAATTGTTGTACTTAGTTTGCTATTGCCCATCTTGAGCTTGTCCCCTCACCGATGGAAGGCCCGTATGCTCAGCCGCCTGTTCCCCGCCTGCGCATCCCGAGGCAACCTTTATCCGCGGTGGCAGACCGGTTAACTTTTCACGAGGATTCGGACTCGAACGCGGAGGCGGGTCCTTCGTCGTATCTCTCGAATGGCCACAGTCAACACACCTCTGGTCCTAGCTCGGACGACACACAACCTACCCCTCGGCCGAGGTCTGGGAACTCCGTCTCTGGCTCTGGCTCGCCGCCGCCTTTGGATGCCGCGTCCCGACTGCGCGCGCTCATCTCGCGTATGCCGAATTCGGACAGCCCAGCCTCCTCTTCCAAGTCGCCCCCCGCCGCTCGTCCTGCCTCCCCGTCAGAATTTGAATCAGACTTCGAGCCTCCACGATTCAGTCCCACGCCATCCGTCGGTCCGAAAGAGAGTCTCAAAGATCTCTTCTCACGTGTTCTAGAGGACACGCCTGTGAAGCGGGGCACTCGGCCACGAAGGAGCAGTGCAAGTGAGGTGGAAGACAGTCCCCGATTATTAGATAGATCAAAGGCGAAGGGAAAACGGAAAAGCTTGAGTGACGAGGAGACTGACAAAGTCAACCGTGCGTGTCTCTAATCCTGCTCTTGTCTGAAGTGTCATACTGAACAGTGTCTCAGGCTCCTCTGAGTTCTCCTTCAAAAGCTCGCAGGCAACCACATTCGACAATCTGCGCGAACGTTTAACTAGCTCGCATACCTGGAAGAGCCAGGCTACAACGAGTGGCAGTCATGGTCGGAGCGCAAGCGCCTCTCGACCGTTCTACAGTCTAACCACATTTACCAGAAGCCGTGAACGCAAGCGTCAACACTACCACTGGCACGGAAACCTTCCTGCGCGACCTAGACACTTCAAGACCTGCACATCCCGTCTTCACCAGCACGCCGCCACATTCTATGGAGCTGTCTGCCGACTCCAAATACCAAACAAGTTTGCTCTTTTGCGGCTCACCTGGATCAACATGTATTAAATCGTTCTAGATCTCATGGACCACGATTCTGAAATGCAAAACATGATGAAAGATCTAGATAGCTTCGATGGTGATGCTGCCAGCCGACCAAGTACGTTTTTCCACATTGAAGCTGATTGTGCATATCTAATCGTTGCTCAGTATCATTTCCAACCTCGCGAGAACAACCGACTACTGTCAAACGCCCCCATTCCTTACATCTTGATACCCCGCCGACACTGCGCAAGAAACACAGCCAAGCTGATATACAGAGTAAGGAACTCGACACTGTGCTTGTGTTTTCCTCGTAATCAAATCGGCAGACTCCCGTACCAGGACCTTGTCCGCTTCACTGACTCGCGATTCACCGTCACACATCCATGAAATGGAACGAGAGTGGAACAAACCTCATGCCAAGAGCTCACCGCGACCGGAACGGCATCTTTCGCTTGGTTCGACTACGAATGGACATGTTCGCGAGAGAACTGTGAGTAGTGGCTCAGCGTTGAGTGATAGCGGATCTTCGAGGGGCACGTCAATCCATTCTCATTCTGATTGTGAGTGATCTGCGTCTCAATTTGGCAAGTTCTTTGACGGCGGTTTATAGACAAGGAGAGAATGACTCAGTTGGAGCGTGAGCGAAATACAGAGCGGGAACATGCCTGGAATAGACCGGCAGGAGCACGGCCGACATCGTCTCTGAGCGTGCATTCACCTGTGCACTCTCCGAGCGAGCGCAATAGAAAGCTCAGTCAACCCACTCGGCCTGCATCATCGCTATCTGCCCATTCGGCTTCGCACTCCCCCATCGAGCGGACAAGAAAGTTGAGCCAACCTACTCGCCCTGTCTCGTCGCTATCTGCTCGGAAACCGTTTTCGAGGCATGACTCGGCTTCGTCGACCGCGTCTTCGCATGGGGGGTCTGATGCAGAAGATCGCGAAGCGAAGCATGAAATCGAGCATGAGCGAGAGCGCAACTGGGGCTCGCAGACTCCGCGGTGGACCAAACAATCGCTCAAGTCTCAGCATAACCCTTCGCCATCGCAGTCTACATCAGCTTTGCCTCATTCTCCGTCGAACAGCACATCAACCAGCTCGCGGCCTCGCGTGACTAGCCTTACTGGCCGTGCGGAAATTTCCTTTTCGCGAACCACTTCGGCTGTCGGGTCATCCGCTTCGAAAGCAGGGATAAATGTGCGCAAGCCTCTCGTGCCTCGACCGCAGAGTTTCCACGGGCGACCGACATCACCCCTACCCCCAGTGGTTGAACGGGAAAGTCACCAGCCATTGCTAGCCACCGACTGTCGATCCCTTCGTCGCCTTCTCCCAGCCCTGGTCAGAGACCTGCGTCCGACCGGAAGCCTGTCAGCCATATTCCCATACGGAAACCGGCTTTCGCCGAACAAAGCTCACCCCACCGCGATGCGCAGTTCCTTGCTCCAACTCCGCTCAACGTCGAAAGCAGCGAAGAAGTGACGGAAGAGGAACGGACGCCTACTCTGCAGACTATTCGGATTCCGTTTGAAGAGCCTGTGTCAGTGGCACCGGAATCTCCGCCAGAGGATGTCCTCTTTCAAAAGGCATTGTCGATCGCAACACCGGCTTCGCCTCCAATCGAACGACCCGTCACGCCAGTCCTTGAGGCTCCTCAAATCACCATCTCAAGTTATTTGTCGACGCCGCCCCGCCGTCCATCGTTGTCCAAGTCGGCTGCTGAATTCCAAACACCGTCCCCTCCTCGGGATCTTCCAGACCTTCCAGATCCTCCGTCTACCGATGACGACACGACGACGGCAGCACCTTCAACTATTACACCGGCGGCCATGACCCCTATGCGACGGCTGGATGTCACGGCCAGCAAGACCCCCCGTCCCCCAGGTGCATGGGCCAACACACCGATCCCAAGTCGGAATGATCTAGACGCAGAGAGTAGCGATGGTCCATACGAGAACGGGCTCGCCACGCCGGTTGCCTCGCTGTCCCGAGCACTGCCGGCGCAAACTCCCCGACCCCCCGGGGCTTGGATGCCGACGCCTCGCAAAAGCATTCTCAAAGTCCGCTTTGATCCAAAGCCATCCGAGCTGGAACTTTCTGCTACAGAAGAGTCTTTGGCCGAGACCGGACTGGCGACCCCATCTGACGATGAAGAAACACAGCCTCCTTCGCCCAAAAAGACCACTCGGATCCGTCACGTGGATGAGTACGGGAATGTCCGTGTCGACGACAGTCCACCGAGAAGCCGCAGTCCCATTCGGATCGTGGATGCTATGGGTCAGCCCGTGCAGGAGGAGTCGGTGGCTGAGGCAGAGCCTGCGACGCAGTCCAAGTCTGCGGTGATCCGTATGGTTCAGGACGGTGTCAGCGATCTTGCTCGTGAATTGGATGCGATCAGCCTGTCCTTCGACTCCAACCGCGTCCCTGACAAACGCATCGGAGAGTTGGAAACGACCTCTCAGCTTTCTCGCGCAGCAAGACAGTCGATACAAAGCCACCGGTTCGAAGAGCTGCGAGCCAACATGGTTCGAACGACCGAGGTGAGGGCTATCCTCGGCTGCCGTCTGGTTCTGTCTTGATTTCTTTCTCAAGGCCCCCAAGCCCGCTCCGTCCGCTTCTCGCTTCAAGGTATGGTCTTTGGTTATTCTGAGCCAGCTCTTTTTCGTATACCTGCTGTATCGGTGAGTCGTTTTCATGATGTCTGTCAAGATGCTCAGTCGCGCCCAGATACCGAAGAAACAAGCTCCACGAGATGTTTCTGTCCACATACTATGACCCGTTCTATCCGCATCTCCATCTGAACGGAATCAAATCAGACCATCTCTTGACCCCGACCACCGCTCCTTCCGTGACCTCGCTGCTGTTCACCCTCCGTCACGAGGGTCTGGTCGCATTTTTTCGTCATTTATCCGAGGTCTACACTTTCGACTGGAGAGCCGACGTCTGGGCTGACGAATCTATCCATTGGCCGCCTACTTGAATTCCATCTTTTTGTTGTATCTACCAATCCTTGTATGATTACCGCTGGGCATTTATTTCACTATTTAATTAATAATAATGATAATCTATACTCGATATCTAGGTGACGCGACGCGTTTTTGGAAAGCACGTGATGGCATCCTGATGAACTCTCCTCCACCGCCCACCTTACTTTCGACCCTTCAACAAGTCAAAGTCCAGGACCTCCCTGTGCATGATGTTCATCCGTTCTCTACTGCTGCAGAATCTTCATGTGCCACGTTGGAGAAACTGATCGCGACGACAGAGCAGCTCGGCAGCTCCTTGCATGCATACCGCAACTCGACATGGACTAATCCAAAACTCGTATCCTTGCTTAAGCAGCACACGGCCGTCTCACATAACCTCAAATCGGTCAGTTGTGCTGCTCTCACAATCGAACTACCTCACACGCTGAACCGGACGACAGACACACCGAAACACAGCCCAGACTCTCCAGGGGCTGCGCGATCGCGCAGGCTTAGTCAACTATGGAGAGGACGTGCCGATGGATCCTCGAATGATCCCAGGCTGGTTTACCGAGCGGCTGGAATCGTGGGCGCGCTTGGCTGGGATGGAGACATACAAGGAGGACCACCGGGACGTGATCCTGCTTGCGGGCGCGGTCCTCGTCATGGAGGTTGAGTTCGCGGTCGACCGCGCAGATCCGCTTGCGCCTGTACTCAATCTGGCTAGCATCAAGACGTCGTATGCATCTTCGGACACGCTGAACGCGACGGGGTCGGCGTCACTGGACGCGTTCATGGTGGAGATCGTGCAGAGGCTGTTGGATGAGCTGAAGAAAGCGGATGATGTGAGGCAGCCTCGCTCCGTCGCGAACCTAGGCAGGGGCATTCTTGAGCAGCTGCAATACCTCGTCATGCTCGACAACCTGGCGAAGCGGCAGCAAGATGGAGGCGTGCGGTGGTTCGTGGACATGGACAGTCTCTATCCCATGCTGGAGGGCTTTGCGAAGAACGAAGCTAGCTCTGTTTCATTGTATGCTTTCTTCTATTCGGGCCTCAACAGTGTCTTTTTTGATCAGTTACAGGTCGCTCGGCGCGAACGCAGCCCCTTTGGATATCTACCTAGCACGATGTCATGGTCTCCCTCTGCCATATCTAACATCTCCCTCGATAACATTCCTCATATATGTCTCTCCGCAGACGTATCTCCGACTCAAAAATGAGGCTGCCACTCACGACACGAAAGAAAACCTTCCTCAGCTCGACATTCCCATCACCCAACTGCGAGCTTGTCTCGCGAACCCCCAGAAGGACATGCGCTTCACCAGCGCAACACTCAAGCTGACCGCCCTGGCTGACGCCAAGCTACCAAACTTCATGGCGCTGCCGGCTCTGGTGTCGCGGCCGTCGTTCCCCTTGGCTGCGCCCGGGGCCGAGCTGGAGCATCTGTTTCCGCAGATCGGGGGCGGGGAAATGGAGCTCCAGAAACAAGAACATATCTGGGTGCTTGACTTTTCGCAGGGCGGCGCCGCACGGGGGGTCGTCATGAGCCAGTCTCGGCTGCGTGAGATCGAGTTGATTCTAAATCCGATGAGTGGGATGGATCCTTCGGCGGAGGATATCCTTTCCTTTGGGATCGGATCAGGGAGCTGGGTCGCGTTGCTGGTGAGTCTTTGTCAGTAGGTGGATGTTATGATGACGTTTTTGCGCAGCTCAATCCGACAAATCCCGTTTCGTCTGAGCGATATACGGCAGTTTATGTCAGTAGGCTCACACATCGGTTTTGCACGATTGTTGATGGCTGGTTCAGCGCTCCCCGACATCTAAGCATCCACCGTTACAACTGAGGTTGACACTGCCGGAAGAGCCTGGTTTTTTCCTAAACAAGGTCCAGGTGCACAGCATGAAAGAAGTTTGGGGTGTCTTGGAGGTCAGTGACCACGAAGCCGACCCGTCTGTCGCTGACAAAGTTGCGTCCCAGATCGTACGTGAGCAGTGCTGGCTCAACGAAACACTTCTCGGCTGTCATTGGACCACTGAGGGCATCAGGGACGCCGAAGATGTACCCATGGATGACGGGGAGGCCACCGCGGAAGACTTGCACGCGGTTTTGACAGGTGAGCATTTCAACACAGATCATTCTGCGGGTCCGGATTCTGAACTGTGCAGGCAGCATCGTTCCGCGAAAGATCCCCGTGAATCTATCTCTGCCTCCTAGACCTGTGTACGACCCGAGTCTGGATTCTCTGATGGAGGTCCTGGACCGCCGGACTCGCATTCTGATGGTGTCGCCAGAACGACCTCCGATGTCTGGCGTGGTCGAGACGACTGTGGCCTACGACGAAACCCGGCCCCGGGCAGTCAGCGTCGAACTGAGTGGTGCGATGGGCTGCGACATCAAGCCCGATGCTCTGGAAGAGATTGCTCGCAGAGGCGGGGCCTTGTCGTTGCCGGGTCGAGTCTGGGCTTGTTCGCGTGGAATGTCTTGAGAAAAGTATATTCCAAATGACTGTACTGTAAAAACTTGGGTCAGTTGCCCGATGATCCACTTCCGCTTGTTGGATCTGTGTAAGAGGTCCGTAACTCAGGTGGGCATCAACATGACTTGACCTTGAAGCTTCAATTTGACCAGATGGTTGGATGAACCAGAGGTCTGCGCATACACAGTGAAGTTGAATTGATTCATTTGAATGGAGCTCATTTATTAACACCGCAGATTCGCGTTCCAATCTTCAACTAGTTCGAACGATCATATCCAGCAGGAAACCGATATTTCTCGCACGAGCAAATCATGTAGATTGTTCAATCACTCAGCATCGATCCAATGGGTTCTGATGACAATGCTTTGGGCCCGAGATCATGCGTTCTAGAGCAGCAGTTCGAGGGAGTTGAAATGTGTCTCCATGATGCACGGGGTAACCAGTCTGTCGAAAAAAGTTGATGATAGGCTACAACAACAGTCTACTCTTCCGGAACCTCAATCTCGCCCGAGTTGATGTCGTCGATGATATCATGGGGCGGTCGACCCTCGACGGTGCAACCCACACTCTGGGCGGTTCCCAGAATCTCCTTCGCACACCCAGACAGGTCCTTCGCCAGGGACTTGGATTTCATGGTGCGGGCAATCTCAAAGATCTCGTCAAGAGGAATGTTTCCGGAGTGCTTGATGTTCTTCTCCTTCTTGCGGTCGCGTGGGGGCTCTGTGAGACGACTGTCAGCGACTGGAGGATAGGACAGAATGGGTGCAACGCACCCTTGAGGGCCCGGATGACAAGAGAGGAGGCGGAGGGAACGATGGAGACGGCCGCTTGCCGATTTTGGATGGTGAGTTGAACAGTGACTCGGAGACCTTTCCAGGCAGAGGTGGCTTTGGCGATATCTTCACCAACCTTCTTGGGGGACTACGGTAGTTTGTTTGTGAGTCAAAGCGGAAACGGATCAGCTGGGAGCGCGAACCAAACCAAGAGGACCGATTTTGGGAGCGAGTGCGGATGAGGCACCGACTTCACCACCAGTCGCACGCAGGTAGATGATTTTTATCTCGTTCGGGTCGAGTTTGGGAGCCATGGATGACTATACAAGGCGTCGGGAGGCGGCTTCAAAGATCAAGCAGGGCCTACTCACGAGGTGGGCGACTGTGGAAGGGAGAGAGGGTCAATACGGCCACGCAAGGAAAGATATTGACGACGTACAGGTCTTGAGGTGCTTGCCCGGAAACCTTGGTGGCTGTGTGTCTGTCACGCGTCACAGAACTTGCCAGTATCACTCATTGATGGCTTGTGAGTGGATAGTTGTGCCATACGTCCACTATCATCGCGCTGTCTTAGTCGATACCGTGTCATTAATATCCACTGGAATGCACACGCTTTTTTTTCAAGTGCATTACCCACATCTCCTGTAATTACCAGTTCCACTTCCCGAGGTGAAAGCACGTTCGTGGCTGTGTAATGATCCGATCTCGGACCGCTATCCGATCTCGCATCTTGCTAAAGACTTTTTGAGTTGAGAACGTCTCGACCATCGCACCCGGCATGGATGCATGGAGGAGTTACCTCTCGATTTCAATGCTGTGCCCATCGACAGCCTAGTAGTTCTGATAGGTCGAGCGAGGTGTCTGTTCCGATGAGACCGTCATATTCATTCAGCCACAGCCGATATGCTCGAACGTCTCATGGCTCATAACGACTTGATCCCCCTTCTTCCGTGCGCAAGTCGCTCCCTTTCAATTCCGTTTGTTGACCCGTCATCTAGAGAGAGCCTTACGCGCTTCCATTCTCGCTCCGCACCCGGCATTTCTGTCCTCGAGTACCTCAGACGCATCGTTCGCTTCACCAACATCGAAGTAAGTGTCGCTACTTTGGTCTTTTCCATTCGATCCAACTCCCTTAGCTCACATCGGACCACTGCAGAAGTCATGCCTCCTCATCACCCTCCACTACATCGATCAAATTTGCTCTCGAGTGCCCCTCTTTACGCTCTCCTCTCTCACCTGCCATCGCTTCATCATCGCGTCTATCACTGTCTCGAGCAAGGGCCTCTGCGATGCATTCTGCACGAATAGTCTCTACGCGAAGGTCGGCGGCATCTCCGTGACGGAGCTGAACGTGCTCGAGCGCGAGTTCTTGGCGAAGATTGACTGGCGACTCATGGTCAGCAGCACGCGCTCGCGCTCACCTGCAGGCTCTCATTGTTCGTCTTCGCAGTGTACACGGGAGGTCTTGCAAGAGTACTACATCAATCTCGTCCGCACGCACACATCGGGTCGGTATTGTCTCGCTGGAGCGCCGTCATCGACGAGCAGCGCCTCGTCGGACAGTGACCAGGAGATGGAGGAACATCCGTCGCGGCCTAGCACACCACCGGAGACCGCACGGACGATTCTGATTGATTCTGGGACCGCGAATGGGAGCGAGCCTAGCCGACGGCCAACGATCGAGCAAAATATGGCGTTCGCAGCTCTACGACAACGAAGTGAAGACGCGGATAGCGTCTGACTGGATATTATCAGCTGTGTCTTGCCTTTAAATACGGTTTGTTATACTAGTATATACATAGATAAAGGATTGACATGCCAAAGTACAATGCGAGAGTGAAAAAAAAGTAAAGGAAGGAATGTAGAGCAGATGAGCGCATGCCGAAAGCAAGGGTGAATTCGATTGCAGGACTGCCCACTGCAAGATCAGACTACGGTGACGATAGCACAACAAATACACGACGTCCTACAACACGTATGTCCGTCACCGCCGCAAGGCAGACAACATCTTCGCGAGTGTGTTGATCTGGCCCTTCTGCACCTTCTTCGGGCCATCGAAACCGTCCTCCTCAATGCTCAGGTCGGACGAGCTCATCGCTTCAGGCGACTTCTGTCCAGGAGCGGGCAGCTTCTCGGCGATCGTACCCAGTCGGGGATCCTTGGGTTTCCGAGCTCGCTGTCTTCCAGGGGGAGATCCAGAAATGTCCTGTTCGCCAGCGTATTGGCCACGGGGAAGCTGATACAATTCCCACGGAATGCCTGTGATGACTGCCCCGGAATATTAGCAAAAATCACGGCCAAGACAGGGGACCGTCACATACTCTTGACATTCTTGGGAACGTTGGGATTCGAGGCCGCTGGCGCGTTCGGTGACGCGGGCTTGGTGGCACGCCAACTGTTGGCCGAGACGCTCGTTGCCATCGTCGACACGCTCGCATTGCTGTAGCGCGTGAAGGCCGAAGAAGAGGTCCCCGAGCTCGTCGAGCTGCGCCAGTTGGCAGAGACCATCGAGCTCGAGCTCGAGGCCACAGGACGATGGCTCCGCGCCGAGTTGGGGGACGTTGCACGGTCGCTGCGCAGGTCTCCTCCAACAGGGTGAGAGCCTCGAGAATTATGGAAACCAGCGTCGGAGGTCGGGCCAGTCGGATGCCGCACACGGCGACCGCGAGCCCAATCGTCGAATGAATGCTGTTGTTGGCCGTGACTTTGACTGTGGTGCTGCGGCACAGGAGCATCTAGGCCAGTGAGCAGGTTCGTCACGTTACGAGCGGTAGGCGACATCAGCATTGGCGGAGGGGACGTGTCCAAAGGCGGGGAGACTTCCTCGACCGGCGAGATCCGTCCTATCTGGGAACCGCTATTCTTGCCAAAGCTAAGCTTCCACTTGGAGGATTTCTTGGTGATCGGGGATGAGCCAGGTTGGGGAAGAGAAGCAGAAGAAACCGACGCAGCCGACGCAGCTGATGAAGACGAAGGATTGAGCTTCGGCAGAGGCGCAGCAGTCCGGGTATTGGTCAACATGTTCACCGGAAGCGCATACATTGCTACTGGTTCGAACGGTTTCCTTCCAAGAGACGAGGGTTTGCTTCGGCCCGAGGACTGGGTTGTACTGGACCGAATCGACGAAGGCCGGGACGCAGAAGCCGCACGTGACGCTTTGCTGATCTCTCTTGCCAAAGTCTGGGACGCGGTAGCCAAGACATCGAGGGTCTCGTCTTTAGGTAGAACAGAGGCAGGTGTCTGAGAACCTTTCCCTTTCCGCGCACCACGTTTGCGACGTTTGTTGGTCGAAGCTGAACGCGACTCGACCGAGATGTCGGCTAGCACTGGGGCTTCCGGGAGTTGCAGCTCGTGCTCCTGTTCTTCCTCGATCTCCTCGACCTCCTGGTCGATGACAGTCGAGAGTTCGGCAGCCTTGGCTGCTTCGAAGGCTTGTGTGAAAGAGCCGGTACGGGAGAGACTGCGGGAGGGTAGTGCCGGGGTGCGGATACCGGCAGTTCCCGACGCTTGACGCGAGGACGGACGGTGCGAAACAGGTGTCGAGGAAGAGATGCGATGACCCAGGATCAAGGATGCTGTCGAGCTGAGGCGCTGATGACCCCGCATCGGCTGAGGAGCAGCAATGTCCAAAAGAGGGGCCAGAAGATCAGGCAGATCCTTGGCCCAGATACCAAAGTCAGCCGCCGAGATGCGCTCAGAGTCGTCCTTCGGATCATCGAGCACGTTGAATACACGGTTGGCAAGATGCTCGGCGACAGGGCGCGTCATTCCAACAAATCGCTGCATGAAAAAGTTGACAGGCTGTTGCCGGAACAGGTCGAATGAGTGGCATTCGCCTTCCTGAGTGTCCGTCCAGGGATTGTAGTGGTACAGCCTGCGATAGCACATACATCAAGACTTGAAGAAGCAGAGAATTGATAGCACAAACATGTTGATGAGCACGATGCCTAGGGACCATACATCTGCAGCGCGGGGCCGATAGGTTGGCGCAACATTGTTACGGCACTCTGTCAGACGGTTTAACAGCACGGTCAAACGAGCTTGCTTATCGCACTCACCGAAGCTCATGTAGGGTGCACTCCCACAGTCCATGTCAGATGACTCGATATCCGTAGTCGATAGTCCAAAATCCGTCAGTTTCACTACCACACGACGTTCCCGCCGACCATCGATGTCGGTGTATCCGTCGGTGACAATGAAATTTTCCGGCTTAATGTCGCGATGGAAAACTTGCTGCGCGTGGCATGCTGCGACGGCATCGCACATTTGTGAAAACATGGAGGAGATAAGCCGAAGACGCGTGCGGGACAACAATTGGGAAGAATTCATCGTCGACAATAGACTGGGTGTAGGGGGTGTATGCGAGCCCAGGGACGTGTCGCTGTCCGGCGTTGACGATCCCGACTCGTAGTGATCACGAGCCTGCTCCAAAAAGTAGAATAGGTCTTCCCCTGGGACATACTCGAGAAGGAGAAGCAAGAAAGAAGACGTTTCAAGGGTCCGATAATGGGTAACAATATTCGGATGCGAGTGCAGCGACTGATGGATCCAAACCTTGTACGGTACTGTCAGCAAGAGACGGTTGTAGTCAAGGACCCATACCTCATCCATCTGAGCCCGCAGCGCCTCACTATCGAGGTTGGCCTTTGACAGACATTTGATAGCATACTCGCGTCCGTACTTCGTCGAAGGACCGAAATCGGTTTGCGAACCATCAATCTCCATATCCATGTGACCCATCATCGAGGAGTGACCGTCCTCAGATGGGGCCCCCCGCTCAAGGACCTCAAGAACCTGATAAACCACAGCATAGCTGCCGGCACCGAGACGTCGAACAACCTCGAATTCGCGAGCGGGTTGGGTCGTGTGTTGCACACCGGGATCTGGCGCAGCAACGAGATGAATAACTTCGCCCTGTAGTTCCACACCCTCGCCCACGATGTCACCGGGTTGCAAGACGTCTTCGAGCACTGAGGAAAACGACGAGTGGTGCGAGCTGGAGTCGATAGGCGAGAGTGGGGCAGGACGAGGCGAGAAGGAGACCGGGCTGGCTGTTTGACGCGCAGATATGTATGGACTGCGAAGCCGGGCAGATTGGGCAGAGGGAGAAGAAGAAGCCACGCGGGCCGCAGCTAGATTAGTGGAAATGGAAAGTGGGACGGCGGGAGATGGTGAAGCGGCGAAGATAGCACGAGCAAGCGCCTCCTTCTGAGGACGCTTAGCGGCTAGAGAGGGGGACGGAAGTCGAGAAGATATGTCATTAGAGCGAGAATAGTCAGACGGGGAGTAGTCGTCTTGGTGGTTGTTGGCGGAGAGGGGGCGGGGAACGGAGATGGGATTCTGCAACATGGGCCTGCGCTGTACCGTGTGTTCTGAGCAAGATGAAGTCGAGGGCGCTGGGACGCAAGGTCGCCGACGAGTCTCACTTCTGTCTAATCAGACGAGACCTGCTTCAAGTCTGAGCTCGTCGCAGGCGCGGAACATACAGCAGGGTGGGACGTGAAGGCAGTCCCGACACCGTGCCTGAGGCTCTAGCGAGAGCTGCGGGAGCTGAGATGGCAGTTAGAGGGAAGTGTGATGTGGAATCGAACAAACAGACGACAAACCAGAGACTAAAGGTCAAGGGCAAGGCAACCAGGAGACCCAGACGCAGGAGGAGGATGAGAGAACAAGGAAACAACGAAGAGTAGTGGCGATACAGTCAGCATGCGGTTGGCCGAAGGGGTTGGCAAGTTGCCGCTGGTGAGCACATGGGTCCCTTGATGCTGGCTGAAGATAGATACATTTTTTTAATTACTGCATCTTGGCGTATGTACTCGCTAAACTAGGTGACTCTGGGTGCTGCTTGAGCAGTCTGAGCACACTGGCGCTCATGTACATTTTCTGCGGGGCGTCAGTTTGTGGGGGAAGAAGCGATAAGCCAATCTTACTAGTGAATCATCAATCAGACGGGCCCAAACGGTGTCTGCGAAGTGCCCATACTGGTCCAGCAATTTTTCTGTGGGAGCTTCTGAGCCCTTTGGGAAGGATGATTGCCCACACAACTCCAGCAAAGACTCGTTCGTCTTCTGCAGCTGGTCGACGAGATCCTCACCCTCCAGCGTATCAAGGATTTGCAAAAACCGGTCGCCAAGCAAGCGGAGCGTCGTTGGATCGCATGGTCTTTTGGTCCGCAGCAGCTCGTACACCTGCTCCAACAATCGGCCGGCAATCGGGCTGCTGGCATCGTTCGTCTCACGCGTCGCTTCGATCAACATCTCAAACATCTCCGTCGTGGTCACAGCTGGGCATCATCTGTTAGACAGACGCATTGGTTTAGGCTGAACACACCTTCTACGGCACTGTCAATGACACCGCGCACGATCTCCCCGTTCAGGATAGCCGCGCGCGCCTGTCTAGAAGAATCATGGGCCAATTCTGCACCGACTGCTTCTGCCGCATGCTCCGTTTCGGGACCCACGTGCTCCCTCTCTTCCATTGGCATCTCCGCAGCAGTCCCCTGTCCCCCGTCCTCTAGACCAAGCACGTTCCATCGCCGCCTCAACGCCTCGACAAAACGCATCTCCATGCGCACCCATCCGATCCATACCTCAACCCCGTCTTTTCCGCGGCACACTCGCGTGCCTCGTTGCAGCATACTGCGTGCTGCACTGGGTGATCCTCTTTCCATCTCTAATTCTGCCGCGAGCACATATAGTGAGCCGACTGTCGGATGTAGTTGAATTGCTCGCGCCGTGACACGCGAGGCAAGGGTATGAGCGCCTTCTCGCTGCGCAAGCTGAATGTATTGCACCCAAAGGCCAATGTCAGATTTGAATCGCTTCAGCGCGCGCTCGAAGACATGAAACTGACGCCGGACCAGCGCGTAGTCGGAGATACTCGATTTTGGTTGCACTTCTTCAAAGTCTCATTAGGATTGTGGAGTGTAAATAGTCTAAGACGCACTGAGCCTTTGCAACCTCCGCCTCCTCAACGCCTCTAGTCCCATCTCATACTCCAAGTACCGCAGAAAATCCGACTTCTTGGCCACGCGACGGACCAAAGCACTCTCGAATTGTGTTCGTTTTTTCAGAATCGACCTCGTCTCTTCTTTTGTAAAAAGACCTTTCTCCACCAAGTCTTTCAACTCGGGGATCATCTGCTCTTGCTGAAAATGAACACGCTCCATTTTGAACGAAGGATGGAGAACGTCGGCGCAGTGAAGAGAGGGAGAGGAGGGATGTGTTTGATCCGGGCTTGATCAAGTCTGATGCGCTTCCATGAGTGAAAAAGTCCTTTCAATACTGTTACGAGTAATATACACGCGCAAATGACTACATGCGCCTATTTAGAGGCTACCAATTCTAATCTCGCTTTTACCGTTCGAGCAAAAGCGTCTGCAACTGGCACACGCTGAGAACAGATTGCCAGATGATTGGCGACATAGGGTGGTGGCAACAAGGGATGGATCTTCTCCAAAGGCATTTTTGGATCCGACGAAGGGAACATGACTACATGGGGAGGAGGCCGTGAATGCGTTGGGAGATGGGTGAGCGAGAAAGTGGCAGACGGCTGATGAAAATGTCCGAACGGGAGCGATGAGAGCGAAGCCGAGGAAAGCGTCGAAAAGGTTCGATTACGCGACGGGTTGTCCTGTGCCCGGTGTCCTACACCGTGCGAATTCACGGTCATCGCCGAACGTGTGGAGGAGATTGAGGAACGACGTCCCTTCTCTAGATGAGGCGACGCTGGTGGCGAGAAGGAACGAGGCATCCCCTCGCTCACTGTGGGGGAAGCGGTTACATGGATGTCGTTGACATCCAGTGTCACAGCGATAGGCTGCAATGGCGACGGTTTGGCGGCATTTCCAGGTTGACCAAATGACTGCCCACGGATAAGAGGATGCGGCCGCAATTCGGTTTTGTACATAGAGTGCGTTGAAAGTGGTCTGGAGTGCGGCTTAGAAACTGATGGTTGCGAATATCGCCGTGATGAAGGAGACGGAGGCGCTGTCGTGGGCGTTCTTGCACTGTCCGGAGTAGGGGGAGAGCTCAACGCCTTATCTTCGACCGCGGCAGTCGTTGCTGGCTTGGCAAGAGTCGGTCCTGCAGCGTCGAAATCCCCAGCACGTGCCGTGGCCACTCGCGGCAACTCCTGAGGTTTGCCCATCTTTGGGGTAGGTACTTGGTGTGACGTCTGCCCTCTCCATCGTGTATGGACTTCTTCTTCACTTTCACTGTCTTCATCGTCGTACCTGTTTGGTGTTGCAGCCCCGCTTTCACTGGAGACCCAATCTTCTCCAGAGGCATCATCATCGACACTGGGGCTGGAGATGCGGAAATTGGAACCCCGAGTCTTGTTCTTTAATTGAGAAGTCTGTTGGGCATGCCATTCGTTTGCGGCTGGTGAACTTGTTTCGGAGGCGCACGGGGCTGTAAGATCTCTGAGAATCGGAGTGATTGTAGTCGAAAATCCACTTACTTGGACCTTCTTCTGGGTCGTGAACTGAAGATTGCCTGCCGCAAGCTTTGTAGACGACCCTGTCCTAGAGTGTGCGCGTGAAAGAGGTGCACGGTGCTTTGGTGCCATCGTTCAATGAAGATGCACTGGTTGAAGTGAACAAGACGGATGTGGTCCGAGTGTTTATTGTGATGTCACAGGCAGTGATGTATTGATGCCTGATGGTCAGAGCCAATATTCCACTGAAGCTCAGCAGAGCCTGGCGCAATGGAACCAAGGCTTTCGAGCCTGAGGAGTAAGATAATGAGCCATAAACGCTTCATTTCTGAGTTTTATACAAGCCATGGCGCAGATTACTGCATGCATTTCCTGAGTCTAAGCACGTGAGCTTGGTCTCAGATGCCAAAACAGCACATGTCGGCAACTTGCGGCCAGCGTGTGACACGGACGTGTTCTAGTAACAGCCTGCTCACCTTCCACCTCATCTCTCTCCCTGATACCCTTACTGAAACGAAACAATGTGGCTGTCAGACGGACAGAGTAAGTTTCATTGTAGTGATATTGCTGGTGCATACCGACTGATGTCCCGTAGAAATCGGCGTGGCATTGACCACCTTCGGCGGGCTCTTCATGCTCTTGGGCGTCATGATGTTTTTCGACGGAGCTCTTCTGGCGCTTGGAAATGTACCTTGGCATCCACTCTATGGCTTCCTGGTCTCAAACAAATACATTTCCAGATTCTCTTCGTCTCTGGAATCACGCTCATCATTGGCCCTAAGAAGACGTTTTACTTCTTCGCTCGTAAGCAAAAGATTAGGGGAACGGTCTGCTTTGTGGGTGGGATTGTGCTCGTGTTTTTGAAATGGCCTTTTGTTGGGATGATCATCGAAACATTTGGGTTTTTGAATCTGTTTGGGTGCGCTCAAAATCATTCTAACTGCTAACGCTTTCTCACAACGTCCCAGGGACTTCTTCCCTGTTATTGTAACATTCCTTCGCCAGGTCCCCTTCCTCGGGACAGCTCTTTCGTTACCATATATCAGGAACGTGAGTGCCAGTATCGGTTGCCTGGTTATATCTCTTGCTCATCATGTCAGGCTGTGGATCGTCTCGCTGGTTCACGAACATCTGTTGTGTAAAAGTAATATAAGTTATCCTCTACATAGGAGATCGCACAAACTCCAAGCCAACTGGTGGTCGTGTGACTTGACGCACTCTTCGCGTTATATGTTTCTGTTTGGCCGCGTAAATTCTCAACAGTCAGACCTGTTCCACCTCCACTCCACATCAAGAGAATGAAGCAAGAGTATCTCGCTCTATTGTCGGTTCGCTAGGTCCATCTTAAGCTATACAGCCTGGACCGATGCTATGTAGCGTCGATATGTGCCCACCAAAGTCCAATTTCCGGGCGCAGGGCGTCGGCAATGGTGTTTGCGCGTCCTCAATGAGTTTTGGACCGGGTTCATGGCAGGGGCTTCTCATAGCATCGAAGGCGCGCTGAACGTCAGTCTCGAAATCGATCGTTTGCCAGTCTGTATGACATCAGTCTCATTTGTGCACAACACTGGCAGGAGGATGATTTGCTTGAAGAGGACGATCCATTCGATGCTACGCTCACAGACGGCCCGCAAATCGGTGTGCTTTTGCGCACTGACTGGTCGGATCCAGACGCCTGGCAAGCATTTTGCGCACGGTTGGCTTCAGAGGAGAAAGATTTCCTCGAATCGGTACAACCCGCGGACGTGAAGATGAATGAGGACACTCCTGAAGCTGAAGCCGACTCCTCCGATGAAGAGGAGGATTCTCGTCTCAAATCACCGATCATCAAAATCCTCGACGCCGTCTCTGAACCAGAGCGCGCTCTTGTGCGCGATATTTCGAACATTCGAGCACTGCGTCTTCTCAACGATGTGGACATCCGAGACGCGCCCAGTTTACCTGCCGGGACGTCGCGCTACAATCCACCGAATAGACTGGTCGACCTCAATGGGCTGCAGGAGATCTACAGTGGACTGACTGTTTGGATATACGACAAGCAGTCCAACACTGACCAGTGTGCGCGACTGGTGAGCCAAGAGGGAGATGTGTACGGAACCGCAACGTGCGTCTTTGGTCTCTCTATCACTTGGACGTGCAACCCATCCCAGTGCGAGCAGTGGCGACAGCTGGCGTGCTCGAGTGTCTCATCTATGCGAGCTTCAGTTCAACATGACATGCTTGGGCATGAAGATCGACTTTGGCGGCCTGGATCGATATGACTACTCTGAACGCAAGCGCAATATCGAGGAAGCGGAAGCACCGCAGTAGCCTCAGGCTCAACGCGCAAAAAGGCGCTCTAACTATCACCCTCACTGGCACTTGGATGCGTGCTGAACAATTTGGCATCGAAGTACGTAGTGAACGACTGCTGTACTATGTACTAGCACTCCAACTGCGAAGAAGGAAGGCTGATGGAGCTCCGTTCCAGCACCGGGGTGAACAGCGGTGTCCCATTGTGGATTATCACTCAGCAGACGCAATTGGAGTAAATGTTTTTTGTGTATTGTGGCAGGTACGAATGAAAGGCAACATAAATCAACTCCCTAATGCACATGCACCGATACCTTTTATGACGAGACGGTCCAGACACGGATGTGGTTGTCCGTGAAGCCAGCAAACAGGGTCTGGCCATCTGCGGACCAGGCAATCGACACACACTCGGGTTCCCGGCCCTCCTCAGAGGCCTCAGTGAAGGTGGGCTTGAGCTCGTCAACAATAGACCTATAGAGCGTGTCAATCATACATCCCGGAACGGACACTTGATCATAACGCACTTGCTCTCAAGATCGAAGATCTTCACGCAGCTGGCGGTAGCAGCGCATAGCCAGTACCGGTTAGGCGAGAAGACAAGGGCGTTGACGATGTCACCAGCCTCGAGGGAGTAGAGGTGCTTGCCCTCGTTAAGGTCCCAGAGCATGGTGATTCCGTCCTTGCCACCGGAGGCAGCAAGCGAACCATCGGGCGAGACAGAGATTGTGTTGATGTATCCGGTGTGGCCGTAGTGGTTGGTCTTCAGCTTGAACTTCGAGAGCTCCCAAACCTGAGAATATTTCAGCATGGGTTGCAATGCCAGGGGAGACGCAAGTAGAAAGTCAGAGATCTTGGTGGAAAAGTAGTCTCATAGGGCCTCTGCCCTCTGAAGTAGCAAATATATATGGTATAGCATCACTCCAGAGTTTGGAAGAGAAACTAACCTTGACAACCTTGTCCCAACCGCAGGACACGATCACCGGGTTCATGACGTTCGGGCTGAAGCGCACGCAAGAAACCCTAGAACGGATGATGAATAACAGTCAAAATTTGCCATGTAGCACACGTACCACTCAGAGTGACCATCCTCCTTGATGTCATACTTGCACTCGCCGAGCGTGTTCCACAGCTTGATGGTTCGGTCACGGGAACCAGAAACGATTTGACGGTTGTCGGCGCTGAAGCTGACAGAGAGAACGTCGGAGGTGTGGCCGACGAAACGACGTGTCGTGGCACCGGTGTTGAGATCCCAGAGACGGAGGGTGTGGTCCCAGGACGAGGAGAGAGCGAATTGGCCGTCGGAGGAGATAACGACGTCGGACACGAAATGGTTGTGGCCGTGCAGGATTCTTTTGGGGGAGCCGTAGCCGGTCTCATCGCGGGTCAGCTGCCAGACGATGATGGTCTTGTCTGTGCGCCGTGGTGAGAAGTGCTTGAGGAGGGCCAAAAACGCAGAAATTTACCACGAGACGCGGAGAGAATAACATCGGGGGTCTCGGAGGAAGTGGCGATGGCGGTGACCCAACCCTTGTGGCCCTTCAAGGAACCAAGGAAACGCAGAGATTCGGACATCGTCGTGAGCTGTGAGGCGAACTTTTCGATCGACGCGTTGAGCCTTCCAAGCAGAGCTTACAAAGCCGCTTACAAAAACTGCCCAGTTCGCACCATGGATCAGTGATTGACGCATGCCGAACATCTCATCTTGTCTAATCTTATCGGTTTATTTATCGTGACCACTATTCAACAAATTATGGACCTCATATAAGATGGATATGATCTGCGATCGTATGCCAGTCAGAGGAAATCAAAAACAGGAGGCTGAGATTTCGAGAGGACGCTACGGGTTGCACGAAGTCGTTGAATGTACGATTGGTCTTGCACGACCCACTGCTAAGTAATGCCGATGTACGTGTCATGTAGATTGCGTTAAATCGGGCTTATCGGGCTGATCAGGGAACGTATGATTAGATTATGTGATGATTTCATCTTATCTCCCATGCCACACCGATTTTGCACTCTACCTCGACTAAGGCCGAATCCATGGTTGTCAGAAATCCAGTCATAAGTGAGTGCTTCAGCTCTCTCGTGCGTAAAAGGGTTTAAACGGAGTAGTCTCAACCGACCCGGGAGTGGACGACATCGTAGCTATGTATGCATCGATACCAGGTCTCTGGAAATCTTGTGAACACGCTCGACAACTGTCACAGACTGCTGGCAATTGCTTCCCCGGAGCTGGAAATCCTTGGTTTTATTACAAGTTTCGGTACTGTCATCCGCTTGTAACTATACGACACACTCAACATCCGGCCAGGTAACACTGACATCGAGAGCTCACAGTACGGCTGAGATCCCTCTGAATCTGCGACATTCATCCAGATTGATTATAGTCTCAACATTTTGAAAGCTTATCAGGCCATTTCTCGGCATATCGAACGATTGCCTGCGGACGCTGCGCGGTTTCCCAACTTCTCCGCCGCCTCGAAGCCCTTCCTAGCGCGGGGGAGCGCCGGTCCATTGGAAGGCGAGATACACAGCGCACAATATTTCCATGGAAGGCGAGTCTGTCTCACTAGTCTCAGAGCACAACCTGTCATGATCTTCAGAGATGGATTAGGCGATATCACAAAGCGTCACCCAGAGTTGGATCTGGATCCTGAGTACGCGGCTTCTCAGCAGTCGTATCTCACTGTCACAGATCGACCTGGCGTGGATGTAGCTGCAGAGCTGATTGAAAGCCGGCCACCTCGAACAGTCACATTCCTGGCCCTAGGGCCTCTAACTGATCTCTCGTGTCTGATGTCCAGATATGGCGCCACGATTCGAGACAGAATCGGGCGGATCGTCTGCATGGGCGGGGCTCTGGATGTGCCAGGAAACACCACACCCGTCGCAGAATGTGTGCTCGTTCGGCTGCCTGCTTCCAACGGATGATTGATTGAAACTCCGGCTACAGTCAATTTCTTCGCAGACCCCTTCGCTGTGAAGAATCTTCTCGTCGAAGGCAAGGAGACAGACGATCTTCTTCTTCCCTTGGATCGGTTCCTGTTGCTTCCCCTGGATATCACCACTCCGCACGAACTGCCCTTCCCATTCTACGCCGAGCAAGTGGATCAACAATTCGAAGACCCTACCCAAATGCCAGTATCCCCTGTTGTTCATTTCACCTCGGCGTTCCTTCGACAAACGCGGAAGATCATGCTCGAATTCGGGAAAGATGCGATGGAGCTGCACGATATTGTTGCTGTTTGGTGTGCGATTGAGAACCCGCCCGTCCCAGATGGGATGCCGAATAGGTTGGGCGCCAATTGGAAAGCGTGTCGACGACTCTTCGATATCGAAAGGTGCTTCACTTCTCGATCGGCCTTGATCTTTCTGACATTCTCGCCCAGAACCGGTGAACTAACGCGCGGTTTCTTGGTTCGTCTTCGTGCACAAGTCCTGAGCGCAACTGCTGAGGGAAGCACCATTAGGTCGTGGATCGCAGAGAAGACGCTAGCGCCTATGCACCGGGTGCCAACCGAGCCGAGACTCAAGCCGAGTTGGAAAAACTTGGAACGAACCATCGCATGCTCGAGTCAACAGCGTTACCTGCCCAAGTCGAGACGGAGTCGAAGCTAGAAGATGGACATGGATCTGGTGTACTCTGTGTTCACGAGACGCCTGGCCCAGCGGCACTGCTGCGCTTGCTAGCACATAGAGTATGGGGTGTCCCGCACCCGTAGATTGTACACACAAGTACATACATCCTGGTTGTGTCGATACATATGTCGTTGCTACAGAGAAATGGGTCCGTCTTTAGGCCGAAACTTCGTATGGGTGTCGGACGAGTTCATCGTACAGGGGAGCAGGAAGGTCGCGGACTAGCGTCACTGCGATACCGATGACTGGTAGAGCCTCCAGCGGAGGGAATGTTCGAAGAAGACGCATGGGACTGCAAGGTTACTTTAGTTTGGCTTCTCCACATAGTGTCTGAAATACCTTGAGGAGCTCATCACTTCGTCTCGCATCAGCAGCAATTGCGCGATCACGCAGAGAACGTTCAAATGAACGCCAAAAGCGAGCAGGAAATCCCAGAGCTGGAGAACTTGGTCCAGTGGCGGCGTACATGCACATAATGTGAGGACAGCTGAACGCAGTCAGGGCAAAGCATTGGCAAAAAAGATAGCGCACAAGGGAAAGCATAGATTTCTGCGGAAAGATTCTTTGAGCGGAGATGGGCGAACAGCTCCGGATCAACGATCTTCAGGCATCGATCCAGTAACTGTTGAAAGTCAGCGGTCGTCAAGGAACAAAAAGCTGCAACGAACCTTCAACCCACGATGCACGCCTTCCAGAGTCGGTTGTACATACAGGGGACAGCTTTCTTCGATAAATTTGGAGAAAGAGTAGAAAGCCTCCACTTCGGAAGGCATAGTATAGAGGAATGGCGCGGCCAGCACGTTCATTCCTTGGACATATGTAAAACCCAGATGATGCGTCTCTTGCCTGTCTAGAGCACTCTTCAGTGACCTGGCAGAATCGTTCAAGGGGAACACCCACCGTGATTCTTCCACACAAAAGCGTCGAGCAGTCGAATGAGCATATCCTCCCTCACGCGCTCCTTGAATCCTTTATCGGTCGCAAGTGTGCTGGACAATTATCAGCCATCGCAAAGCCGCCGCGACGCGTCGAATAAACACACCGGAACGTGTCGTTTCTGATTTTTTCTCGGACCTCGCACGGGCCGCGTGATACATATTGCAGGAACATCTCCGATGAAAGACTGTTCACGCGAAGCAGGATTTTCCATATTCTTGGGCGCAACGTCGGGTCCTGGGTGCCAAGAATCAGGATTTGAAAATGGCGCGAACATGCGGCACGCTCACAGCGACGGACGGGATCCCTTCGACCAGGATCATCCTGCGCAGTTTCTTGATGCTGTCCTCCACATCGCCGGTCGCCCTCGATTTTGAGGTCTTGGTCGGCTGGCTGAGGATCTGACAGCATGTCAGCCATGCCTCTGCAGGGGCGGAGCGAGGCGTGGGCAGCACACCTTGTTGAACGAGTGCGCTGTTGCTGAGGACATCGTTGTTTGTTGAAGGAGCGCTCCTGTCATGATAGTCAGTTGATTGATCCGTGGACATACTTGGGTATTACTATCAGTCACTCAAAACCAGCAGCCTTACACACTTACTGCACCTTCTAACACCGTGACCCGTTGCGCGCTCGCCTATGCGGGACCAGCGCCCTGCTCTTCCTCTCTACGAGTCCAAGCCTCCGGCCTGGCTTCCCAAAGCTCACGAATCGGGGGACTTGGGTCAGCATCCCGGGCTTACCGCTGCGTCACCACTGATCGGGCTCTTAGGGTACACGGGATTCTACCCACCCCGACCAGGCAAAGATGAAGACGTGTTGACCGCAGAGAACGTCAGAAATGGATACACACTCCCTCCGCCCGTCACGGTACATCTCGAGACGCTCCTCGCCGTGGTGCATCGGGGCTTGACCGAACATTGACAGGTCGACCGATTCAGCGCGAAGGAGGTTGTTCATGAGGGGATCCGCACTGTCTCTGCACTGTCGAAGTTGGAGGAGCTCATGAACGAGTTGTTTTCCCGCAGGGCGAGCTGTCTGCCGCCAATTCCGTACGTGCCCTGAACACAATAGTCAATTGGGGCTAATCCAATGGCGGTCTACAGACAGTCCACATTCCGCATGCCGTCGCGCGTCTTTCTCAACGACAGCAAACGCAATCAGTGGATAAGTGACTTGGGGAACAATAACTTCCCACTCCATAAACTGGGCAAGAGCGTCCCAGGAGGTGTCAAGCCGCCTGAGCTGTTTGATCTCTTGCAGAGAAACCACGTCGCGACACACAGAGCCATTTGGTTTCTGCGAGTGCTCGGTACGGCAGAAACGGTCGGCTCTATCTGGGTATCTCCGATTGTTCTGTCGCTTACACTCTGCACAGGCAGGTCTCCGCAACAAGCCATCATACGATCCGACCCAGTACAGCATCGAATGGACCAACGTCATGACTGGGCATTTGAAGAAGCAGCTCACGGAGATCGCTCTGCCCAGCGCACCCCGGCCAGGTCTGAACATAAAGCAAACATTCAAAGGGGTGCTTGCTGAGCAAGAGGGACGGGACAAATGGATCGGCCGTTTCGTATACACGTCAGTAGTGCTCTCATCGCACACAGACGCCAGCTGACTGGGAGCAGGATCGATCTTCTGCGGCCCTCGTACTCGGAAGGTCTGCTAGACAGTCGGACTTTCTTGGTCTGGCTTGTGCAGCAAATGAGCGTGTCGAATCTGGCGCAGATCGCTTTTCTCGTGAGACTGACGGACGAATATCTGGATGCGATCCTGAAGAACCGGGCTCTGGCCCGGCCTCTGATCGACGCTTGTCTCGCAAAGTTGAACGAGGTCTTGATCCTTCACGGCCTGTATCAATTCCGAACTGACTAATTTCGAATTTCTAGATCCACGTGAGCTCGATGCACGATTTTCTGGGAAACACCGAGGTTCTGCTCAAGATCGTACTGCAGGTAGATGGTACCAGTACAACAGATCAGCGTCCACTGACGCTATTCAGCGGCTTTGCCTGTCGCTGCCTGATGCCTTTGTGAGCCCTTCAATGTGGCTGACGCACAGCCAGCTCCTGTCGGATGTTCTGTGTGAGGACGTGATGGACTATCACACCGAAGCCCATGCGATACAGAATTCGCAGCAAATCTTCCAACTTCTGCAAGAGAATTTGGAGGATATCAAACGGAGGAACGAGGCCATGCTCTTTATCAATCTTCCCTCCAATGTCTCTGCGCGATTGAGGACCGTCGTTTCGGATGTTCAGGTCAGTGGTTGCATGTTGAGCACGTCGATGGAAACTGACCGTTCGTTCAGCTCCTCAACTCGATATCGAGCAAGACGGATATGGACGCAGTTGCGTACTTCTCGACGGATCTCACAGACGACGCTGCTTTCGTCGAGAAGCTACAAATGCTGCTGACGTGGAGTGTGACTCCACTGCAGTTTGGGGACCACCGGCCGTTTGCCGCTGTGACCATTATCCGCAACTGGAGGAATAAAATCGGAGACCGGGCTACGAGACGCGACTTTGCCGGCCCCGATGAGCTGATCCAAGACCAGTTGTTTGACTGGCTAGACGCGTCAGATGTGGCACGTGATGCGCAGAACCTGGGTCCGATCGTCAATCTCTACGGCAAGCTCGTGAAAGAGGACGTCTTTTCTTACGCGAACTACGTCCAGCGTCTTGTTGCTCGTGGTGAGCCGGGACTGTTGTTGACGGACGTAAGGCTCCTGTTGGCTCGTGATCACAAGCTGACTCGCCTGAACAGGTTGAAGGCACACGACACCGTGATTTCCTTCGCTGTATCCCGATCCATCACTCCACTTCGTCTCTGACTTCCCAGCGCAAAGTTATTCTGTACGGACCGCGCGTGAGAGAGACGCCCGAAGACGTGCATGAACGTCAAATACGCAAAGAGATCAGGGCGCTGTTGCCAGATCTGTTCAATAATGGTGCGTTCCACGGCTGCTATTCTTGTGGGTGCTGTCAGTCTCATTTGTTGGCAAGACATGCCGCCGAATTTCCCTATCACTGTGTCGGACTTGCTTCTGCAGTGCCCGAGCTTGCTGTTGGCGCCCCGGTTCGAACAATCGCGAGTGTTTCGTCAGTGGCTGCTGAGCATCGTGCAAAGACGCTTGGTCGAGTGAGTGCCCTCTTTGGCTCTACCTTGTCTTCTCACCCAGAGTCTCCTCCTAGAGTGTCCCAGAATCATCAACGAACGACGCAACCGGCACTGGTCAACTGGTTTTCCGTTTGCATCGAGCTTATGACTCGGACCAAGTGCTTTCATTCGGCACTCGAGGTAAGCGATGGCGCTGTCGCTGGCCCGTGTACGAATTGACGTGACGTCTATTAGCTCATCATCTGTGCACTGGAACACGCGGCAACGGCTGATCTGCTCACTGCCGTGATCGACACGCTGCGCCAGTTCATTTGCATCTGGAATTGTATGAATGCATCTCCGAGGATCGTCGACGCTTTGTATTCGGCACATCAGCGCTGGAAGAAAGCAGGCAGTGGAGAGTTCCGGGCGCTGTTGAATCTGCTGCTGGAGATGGACAACGACCGCTATCTCGATCAAGAAGCCCGCGATAGCATCATAGCCGACTTTGGGTCTCTCACTCAGGTATGTCTCAGCAATACCACCGTCCTCCAAGTCTCTCACAGTCTCAGGCACTCCGGCCGTTCTCAGATCCACGGGATGGCGACTGCGTTCCAGACGTCCTTCCTGACATCCTGCTTCTCGTCAACGACGCTGCCGAAAACTCTGCGGCTGATCTGGCCAGCAATCTCTGGATGAAATACCGCACGTCGACGCACTGGGCTTGGAAAGTCTGGGATAACACCGTGGCCTGCATCCGACAAATCCCGCTCATCGTCGGCGACCCGGACAAGCGGCGCGAGTGCGCCGTCAGATATGGCCACTTCCTCACTCACGTAGACCAGCACGTGCCGAAGGGACTCGATGACCAAGTCCTCCAATGGCTACTGGGACCCGGCAAGAACGAAATTCCGACGTTCGACGAAGACACCTGGGATATCCTCAATGTCGTGTTCCTGCACCTGTCTGTCCACGGTGCGCTGCAGACGACCACCATCCTACGAGGACTGGTGTACCCGTCCTGGCAGCTGGCAGCTTCTGCAGCCACCGCCGAGGAAGGATTGAATCGACAAGTGCTCTTGCGTTCCGTCAATTCTCTTTTCCAACAGCTCCTCCTGCAGGAGGAAAATCCCGGCCAGCTGGACATTCTCGACTTCCAGCGGATACAGACCAGGCGCCAGGCGGTGTACCAAGAGCCTTACTTCCTGGAATTGGTCGCGAGCATCCCTTTGTTCGTCGCGTTGGAGAATAACATCAACCTGCATCGGAGCCTGAAGAAGGACGTCGAGTCGCTGAGGCTCGCGTTGTCCAGGCACGAGGCCTTCCGGCAGGGGGCTTTCCGCAATCTCGATGCCATCAGGGAACAGTTCGAGCAATCCCTGGCCGACGGGCAAAACGATGAACACCGGGCCAAGTCGGTTATGAGTGCATTGAGGGTGCTGCTCTCGGATTCGATGGACGGTGAGCCGTCTCCCGTCGCTCATCAATGTACCGAAGCTTATCTCGCATCCTTCAGCCGATACAGCGGAGCTGTCGAGCTGGCCGGACGTCACCAGCATGCTCAGTCCGTGGAAGCTGGCTGCTACGTCGATCCAACTCCAGTTTCTTCTCAGGCAGATGGGCCGAGCTCTCTCGTGCGAGGGAACGCGAGCCATCACACAGGCGAATCTCGACAAGCTTATTTTGGTGATCTTCCACCATCAGATGTCTTCTGAGGAGGCCTATTTTGTAGCCCAGATGGCTAGAGGCACCGAAGGTGCTGTCGCTGCGAAGGCGCGTCATTCCTTTTTACTCCATTCTACGGGCTGAACTGAGCTTCTCCCAGTTCATCAATAACGGACTGAAGACGGTCACCGGGCTGTTGCAAGACCCGACCACAAAATCACTTAGCGAGAGTTTCGAGCGGGCCGGAGAACTACTGCGCGTTATCGCCTACGTCGCAGAGCCGCTCCGGTCACCGGGCGCTCAGCTTCCCGCGCTCGACGCCACAATCCAGGGAAACTTCTTCCAGGTCTTGCACGATAAGTTTGCCGAAATCGAACGCTGTCTCAGCCAGGATGAAGACAGCCCCGAGCTGACGCAGGTGGCCATTTCTCTTTCGCGCTTCCTGCAGTTTCATCTTGGTTTCCACTTCTCCTGGACGCCAAAGATCAAGGAGCTGAGTGTCGGGCTTTCCGGGACAATCCTCAAATTGGTGATAGTATGTATCAATCTCATGCTTCAGGTTGTAAGATCGTGAACGCACTTCTTAGCTCCACGGAAGTGGTCCACTGCTCGATTTGGGAGCATACTCTCTGCTCATTGACACGCTCTACTACCTGCTTGATGGTGAGTACTGTAGCCGCCGCTGACAATCCTCGCTGGTTCTCACCTCCACCCAGAACTTGCTCAGAACGCGAAGCCATCCGACGCGTTCGATCCCTTCTGCTACTCGCCACACGTTCTGCCCTCGGATATCCCGCCCGACTTCCCGCGGCAGTACAGAAACCAGATCCAGGCTCTGCTGCGACACCTAGCGCCGACGGCGATTGTATCCCATCTTGCCACGGCATATCCCGATGCGTCGGGTGCACTGGTGCCCGACGCGCCGGTGATGAACCGGCCGTGGGAGTGGACCGAGCACATCGGCGAGCCCCCCGCCGAGGACGAGGGCCACCCCGCAGTGAAGAACTCGGGCTCGCTGTCGCTCGAGTTCTTCGGCGCCCACATCACCGGAGACCGCATCACGACCGAGCACGATCCGAGGATCCAGGCGAATCTGCGCACGTTCGAGGACAGCTTGTCCGTCGACAGCGTCTTCATGCGCGACTTCCGAGAGTCGCGCGTCGAGCCTGATCCGGCTCCTATCACCCGCCCCAAGGCAGCCGACGGCCTGGCTGGGATGATCCCAGCTGCTGCTGCTGCCGCGAGTGGCTCCAAGATCCCGAATCCGTCCGCAAGGCGGGTGTCGCCGGCACTGTCGGTCGTGTCCCGCTCGTCGGCCGCGCATGCGTCTGTCCGACCCAGTCCCGGCCAATCCTCGCTGTCGATGTCCACCATGGGCGACGCCGAGAGCTCGTCGCGGTCGTCGTCCCGTCGTCCGAGCCTGAAGAGGAAGGCCAGCGAGGATGCCCAGCTCTCTGCATCCGCGAAACGCGCCAAGCCGAAGCTGCCCGTTCCCAAGCCGAAAGCAAAGAAACGGTGATTGTTTCTCGTATATAGGTGGTCTGTATTTATACCATACAATGTATCATAATTATGTATGTATGCAATAATAATGTATTTCATCACTCCTTGCCAAAGAAAGAGTCGAAGGGACCCTTGGAGGCCACCGCACGGCCTTTGCCTCGACGGCGGGCCTCCTTGGGGTCCGACTGCCCGATAGCAGCAGCTAGTGTGTGAATGAGCGCTTTCAGCGCAAAGTCTTCCGTCGGCTTCGACTTCATGGCCTTTCGACAACTCGGGCATGTGTATTGGGGCTGAGAAGTCTGGTGGTGCTGGGCAACCATCGCAGCTACGACGGGGTTTCTCGGGTCGTACACGAAGGCTGGTGGCAGGTTAGGGACGCCAGGACGCTCGTGCGGATGCGTGTTCATGTGTTGCGCGAGGCAGGTACCTGAACACAGATGTCAAAGCCAACCCGGCGACGCGTCTGTCGGACTCACTCAGCCACTCCACTAAACAATCGAGGCAGAAAGTGTGACCGCAGCCGTTCAAACTGGAGGCTGATTAGTATACGACATGCGCGAGGTGCAAGGCAGTCCATACATATATGGCTTCCACATCGTTGTTGAACAGATCTGGGGACTGGGTGAGAACTGCACCGTGTGCGATCAGAAAGCGGACCCACTTCGCAACAGATGTGATCGTCAAGATTGATTGCGTCCTAAATGACGGACTCAAAGTGAGGATGCACTATACAGGACGGCGAGAATGACGCACCAAGATGATCTTTCCCGGCCGCTTCAGCTGAGCAATCTCTTTCCGCGCATCCTCGAGCTCGCTCTGCACCCGCTCCAGCTTCGCGCACTTGCTCTTCAGAGCACATATTTCCTGCTGCAGCTGCGAGCGTTGGTCCGGATTATTTCGGCCGATTTTTCGTGGTCGCGTGTCTTCCTCGTCCGAGGAGATCTCGATGACCTCGTCGCGGACAGTGGCGGGGCGTCTCGGCTTCTTGGCAGGAACGGCGGGAGGGGGCGTACTCGAGATGATGACAGGGACGTCGTCTTGGCTGCTCCGCGTCGCGCCCGAGGAGCGTTTGCGTTTCGAGGACGTACGCGGGCTCATGAAAGCAGATGGTGGTGGTCAAGAAAGAAAGACCGGCGGTGGCTCTAATTACCATTTGATCCCATCATATGCTACACTACACGTCAAACCACGTGCTCGTGGCCATTGTATCTGATGATTCATTGCTTACACATTACTATTCGCTACACAACGCTACTCGGTACGCTACCTACACAGCAAGCCAGATGCTATATCGACTTGGGAAGCTCCTCAATGCTCTCGCGGATGATGCGCACTGTAGGTTCCTGGTCATATAAATGCCGTCCACACTGGATCGCACGATTGGAGCATCGAGCAGCCCAGCACGCCTTGGCTTCTGGCCACTCAGACAGTCCGTTATCGATAATGGTATCCCCCAGAGGGCGCATCTCGATTTCGTGAATGATGCGTGCCTTCAGCTCTCGCCAGGTGTGGTAGTCGATCGTCGACTGGCAGTGGCCACAGCTCGTCACATGCATCGGGTCGGAAGCCACGAAAGGCGTTTTGTTAAGTCGTTCTCGCAGGCTGGAGCAGCAGTCAGCTTCGGACGACAAGAGATAGAGAGCGATAGCGCGCACAGAACTTTCCGCGAGTTGTGGAGGTCAAATAGTTTTAGCAATGCGCCGGTCGACAGACGCTCCAGGGCAGGACGCAAGAGAGGGTCATGGAGATAATGAGTTAGAGTCTGGGTCGACGCCGAGCGTGCCTCGTCTTCCCAGTTATACCTGCAAGCGACGGTATACAAGCGGAAGGGCTGATTTGCGAGTGCGGGCGTCATGACAAGCAGACGGAGGATCGACATAGGGCCGGGCATGTCGTACTTTTCTGCAGCGAAGAGAATCTTGTCCACGAGGTCAAAGTCGGTAACGGGCAGAATGGGGAGGCCGCACGCCATACGGAGAAGGTGTTCGAGTGTTTCTTCGCGTGATTCAGCACGATGGCCCATGCTTCATGATGGAGATATGGGCGTACCTGTATCTTCCTGCAGCACAATCGTCTCGACGGAGGCCTCAGAGGGTGGGCCTGGGGCTTGCGGTAGAGATAGCATGGCGTTGAACCAGCCTGAAGTATTCTTCAAAGTATACGAATGGCATCGAAAATACGTCTCATTCTTGGCTGACAGAATGATGTCGCCACCTGGCGCACAGAAAGACGGATGGAATTCGGGAACGCCCTCGTCGCTTCTCGTCTCGTCAGGAGTCATGTTCATGCCGATAAGAGTGCGCAAGGCGAGGGACTGATTACATGTTGTGGCAGCGCACTGGAGCCTCGTGCTTCGGACATGAGCATGCGTTGATCCGGACAACTACCCACGATCGAGCTTGCTCCGGGGTGTGATCCAAGACGCTACACACCCATGACCTCCTTCATCAGGCCCACCACCATACGCCTCACAATCCTCGGAAGATTCCCTCTATATAAAGGGTCTGGAACGTCGACCCTTCGGTCGAAACACGCGCGCTTCATGTCCACCACCCAGTCCTACACCAACATCCTCGTGTCCCGTCCCGAGTCTGCGGTGACGCTCATCACCTTGAACCGTCCGAAGGCACTCAATGCACTCTCGTCTCCGCTCTTCGCGGAGCTGAATGCCGCCCTTCACGAGGCAGATGGCGACGATTCCGTTGGCGCAATCGTCCTGACCGGCTCAGAGAAGGCATTCGCCGGTACGTCATAAATATCCACACGTCGCATTGCAGCTCAAGACGCGTCCGCAGCCGGGGCAGACATCAAGGAAATGAAAGACAAAGAATGTGAGCACATTCGAGGCCCGATATGCGTAGTCCTGAACTCAGAGCGCAGATGCGGACGTCTTCAAGAACCGCTTCCTGGAGGACTGGGGGCTCATGAGCAAGACGCGCAAACCCGTCATCGCAGCCGTCAGCGGCTACGCGGTGCGTAATGCTAACACCCCAATGATTCCGTGAACCAACGTCGCGCAGCTCGGAGGCGGATGCGAGTTGGCTCTGATGTGCGACATCATCCTAGCGTCGCCAACCGCCAAATTTGGGCAGCCGGAGATCAACCTCGGCGTGATTCCTGGTGGTGGAGGATCCCAGCGTCTAGCACAGATCATCGGCAAGTCTCGCACGATGGAAATGGTCCTGACCGGGCGTAATATCTCGGCGCAAGAGGCCGAGCAGTGGGGCATAGTCAGCCGAATCGTTGGCGACGGAGAAGGGCAGGTCGTCAAAGAAGCAGTCGAAATGGCTGCTTTGATCGCAAGCAAAGGCCAGATCGCTGTCCAGGCAGCGAAGGAGGTCGTCAATGCCGGTATGTGCCTTCATTGCCAGCTCGGATTGATCAGTCAATGCTTTCAAAGCGTACGAACTCAATCTCGCCGAGGGTCTGCGGTTCGAGCGGCGCATTTTCCATGGGCTTTTTGCCACCCGTGACCAGAAAGAAGGTTTGAAACTCTATAAGCTCTGATTTTGAATGATACCACTCAATCCCATGACAGGCATGGCTGCGTTTTCTGAGAAGCGAAAGGCGGAGTTCACCAACTCCTAATTAAAAAATACCGTATCAATACAGTACGGTCGTGGTATTGTCAAAAATAACAACATTCGTGATTATTACCTTCTAGAGATTGCAGGTGTAGTGATTGGGTCTGTTTGTACTGTAACATCCTTCGCGCCTGCCAATTTTGTCAAGCACTTCGATCATTGGACCGATGTCCGTTCTAGCAGGTCCCTCACGCGTCTCTTCGCGCATAAGACATGTTTCTCAAACGGTCCTTCAACATATCTCCCCTCCGTCACGCTTGCCGACGTTCTCAAGGTGGTTCTCGGACAGTGCGTGCAGGAGACGAGAAACTTTTTCGACGCCGTGCGCTCCCTGTGTTGTGTCTAGACTTACCAGACATTCATTGCTTGTGCAGCGTCGCTCCCGCGGCTGACAAATGGGACAACGTATACACCGACCTCCCTCGCGACCCCCCTCACCTTGGCACGAACATCGGCAGCGGAGGCACCGGCCCGCGACTCGCGCGACGGAAGACGATGACCGCGCAGGAAATCCGAGCCTTCAACGAGGTGTTCAATCTCATCTTCGAAGCGATGGCGAAGAACACGAGATCCAGTCCCTCCGCGCCGGTGGACATCGCGGGGTCGGGGATGGGCGAGCTATTCGGGAGGCTCAGGCGGCACTCGCGACGAGCAATACCCACTGCGGAGATCGAGGAGGAGCTGGACCGGAAAAAGGAGGAGATGGATGGGTGCACTAATGACCAGGAGCTCTTGACCTGGGCGTTGCAGGAGGTCTTCGAAGAGTCGCGGTCGTACGAAGCTGCGTTTAGACAGGCGCGGTCGGAAAATGCTGAGGAACTGCCCGACCTCCAACCCCCCGCTTACCCGTACCTCATCGCGCTCCTGATGCAAACTTTCCGCGACAAATACCGGGATCCTCACCTGGCACTGTCTATGTTCGACTACGCACGGCAGATGTCCGTGCCTTCGTACGTGTTCGGGTGCTCGACGAGGGCATACAACGAGCTGATCACCACGCGCTGGAAATGCTTTCAAGACCTGAAAGGCGTCCATGATGCTCTGGACGAGATGTCTGTGAACGGGGTCGACATGGACAGCAAGACCCTGGCGCTGGCCGAGGGAGTGCGGAGGGACGTCAGCGACAAGAGTATGTGGATCGAAGAAAACGAAGTTGGTTCCCGAGGTGTGTGGGACATGTTGTCCAACATCGACGGCTTCATTTCCAAGATGGCCGCTTCCCCGAGGAATCCTGCGTCGCGCAAGCGATCATCACCGTGGAATCGCTGGAAAGGGGAGGACGAGGAGAAAGACGTTGATTGGGGATTCAACAAATGGTAGTATTACAGCATTATGATTCCGGAGAAGCGATAGCGTATAGAGATATATGCTACATGCAATGAATGTGGCCCCAGATAGATGAAGGTAAGGAGAGGTATCGTGAGTGGGTGAGTGGTATGGTGGTATGTGTGCTACATAGGGAGGATGCTACGAGTGAGTCGGCCGTCGGGAGCGAGACTTGCGAGGCGGCGATCCGTCTGAAACTGCTCCCAGCCCATGGGCGGGCTTGTAGCCTTGGTCGATTTGCCCGCATTTGAGATGGAGTAGGAGATTGTACACGAACACTTGTTCGTATCTGGATTGGAACACAGTAAGAAAGAATAGACGGCCGACAAAGAAGACGACACTGACTGGGCATTGGTGAATACAACAGACATCGACTCCGAATTGCAGCGAAGCAGGTTGGGAGCCATCACAAGCGCCAGATTCGCGGGCGTCATCTTGGTCGCTGCCTGGATTCTATCTTCCAGGAAAAGCTGTAGAAAGCTGACTACGAAGAGCACCACCCGGCGGTTGAGGGTTGGTAGACGCTCGATAATCCGCACGCAAAACGCCGGGTCCTTTGAACACCATATGCATTCGTTGTACATCTCTTCAGGGATCAGAGGATCGCACAGTTCTCGCAACCACAACTTCATGAGCGAGGCAAGAACATGGGGGTCGTCAACGCCGTCCAGAGTGTAGTATCCCTTGTCGATCCGCAATTTAAGTTCGGAAACAGAGTCGTTGTCGCCGGGGACACGGAATATTCCTTCGGCTTTGCTGCCCCCGAGCGCCAAGATACCATCCGCCAGGAAAGGCAAGATGATGGGCACCTTCTGGTTGCCATACGTCCGCTCTTGCAGCCTAAAGACAGCGTCAAGAGACTCTCCGAACGTGGAAGGATTGAAAGCAGCATCCTGGGGCGAGTGTCAACGTCGGTCATGAGTGATGGAGCATGTGTGCGAACCGAGGCTGTCTCGATCTCTGCGGGTGTCGGTGGTTTGCCGCGGGGGCCCTTTTTGCAGATGACCGAAAGCCGTTTGAGACAGAACTTGGCCATGACATCGACACGACCCTCCGGCTGGGTGGTTCGTTGTTGAATGAAAGATTGCAGGTAGGCTTCGAAATTCTTGGAAGGCGGGAAGGTGATGAGCAGCACGCATAGCAGTTGCCAGCCCTTGAAAACACTCTCCCTGCAAGAAACAGTTGAATACATGACGCAATAGAGGGATCCACAAAACGAACGGATTGGCGTTGTTTGTCAGTTGTTTCATGACCTGGCAGTAAATCTCGTCTCTCAATTCGCCATGCTTCAGGCCTTCACCCAGGAGCCAACGCTCTTCCTCGATGATCCCCACCGTGCTGATGTTCAACGAGGTTGTAGACGCGTTGATGGGTGCTACTACGGAAGGAGATTCGGTCTCCAACCGAACCCCGACTGGCCTGTCTTTCTCGCGATCGCCCATTATGTGTTGAATCACTTTGAAGATCTTCACCGCGTCCCTGTTGAGGCTGCGATGCAATGTCAGAAGAGGGGATGCCAGCGGGATCTGTCGAGTTTCAGTGCATGTCAGCAGTCGGACTGATTGGATGGTACGCACCTTCTGCCAGCTCATCAGTTGAGCAACGGGAACCCGCCTTCTAAATATAAATCCGGTCCGATGAGTAGAGAAGTAACGTCGGGCAAAGTCTGATTCCGAAAATTGTTGTATATCCGACACGAGTTCGGATGGAAGGACGGGATGTGTTCTTGTGAACAGAGACAGACGGTCAGATGCCAGACGTTGCGCGACCAAAATAGACTTACCCTGATGGCAGAGGTGACGAGCGAACACTGGGGGTGGAGATCTTCGGGCCCACGAGAATGGGTTTCCCCCCAGCACGGTTTTTGACCGGGCTCATTTCCAAAGTCGCCGCTGTTCGATGTTAAGAAAAGAGATGGACAGCTGACAAGGCGACTCTCACCGTGATTGGGTACGGGCGCACTGATTCCTTTGCCAGCGACAGTCCGAGAAGGTGGAGTTGCCGGAACTGGCCTTCGCGGCGAGGGCGGCGCCTTGGTCCGTTCTCGCGTCGGTGTTTGCGGAGAAACAAGCTTGGAACTCTGTCCAGACGGCTGTCTCGACGATCCGTGCCCACTATCGGACTGAGAGCCCGCTAACATCTCAACGGCGGCATTAAGACTTTGCGGATGGGGAGATCGGTGCGAGACGTAGGACGATGATTTGGAACGAATGCGCGAGTTTGGGTCAAGATTTGGGGCAGCGCCCGCTAATCTCGGCTTTCCGGGTGAGTTACTCTTCTCCTTGGGTCTCTTCGATCCGTTTGGAGTGACGGAGGCAGATTTGTTTGATGAGGACGACGAGGCAACGTCTGTATTGTCGGGCGACGAGCCTGGGATGGGCGGTAAATTCGAATGCAGGTGTGATAGACGCGAAATGGCATTTCGATCACTCGCAGACGAGCGGTCCATGTCGGAATGAGCATAAGCCTGTAGCGGTCCCGTGTACGACTTGGATCTTCGGTAAGACGCTCGCGAGAGAGGAGCAGCCCCGTCTTCAGGTTTGGAAAATCGGCTAGAGGAGGCCGTCTGAGATAAACGTCGGCCGAGAGCGGTGTTCTATGGGACGGTTAGCCGGTGCAAGTTATCTCCGCCACGTACGACGCACCTGTATTATACCCAAGGAATGACGAATCCCGCAGGCCTATCCCATACAGTCTCTCCCGTTTTAGTCTGATAGTAGTAGGAAAGTCCGCCACGGGAGTCGTCGCTCAACTCCCACCATTCGCCATCGGCACTAGGAGGTAACACGAAATTCCCTACGGGAGGGTCCCAACTGACCTGCCCCGTAGCCGGACAAGCGAAAAACGATGTTTGAGTCTGTTCCCGATGTTCACGATTCGTCCATGACACCAGGAATAGACGTTAACGCACTTGAGGATCTACCAGAGTAACCCAGAAATTAGACCCCCATTCCTCCGTCGTCTCCCTTGACGAGGAGACCGAGCTATTCAAGCTTTTCATCGAGCGTGGATTGCGGAGGGCCGAAGAGGGCGAAGAATGAGAGTTAGAAGGGCTGCGGTCAGCAATGGAAGGAATGGTGCTGAAAGTAGCAGATGATCGAGGTAAAGAAGGCGGAGTAGGGAGAATTTCAGTCGCAGACATGTTGATCGGTCAAGGGCTCAGAAAAAGAACATAAACAGTAGGATGTGGGAGCTCGGGGTGCGCCAAGATAAGCAGGAGACGCCGCAAAGCGACTACCCGTCAAGAGAAAACGAGGTCGATCGCAAATAGACGCAACCAATTGATCCGTTCGCCTTCACACGTCCAAGCCTTGATCTAATACAACACTAGATCCCTCAAAATCTTTTCTTCGCCTTCGTCACGAAATCAGTCAGGACTTCAATGTCCTTTCTATCTCCAGCTCTGGACGCTTCGATGCGAGAGTAGAGCTTGGCCATGCCCTGATATATCTCACCGGAACCTCCACCCACAAATTCAGAGATTTCTTCCATCTCCCCGACCCATCTATAGGCCTTGTCGACCATCTGACAGGATCAGTCAACGACAAACTCCACTTGGAGTGAATGCCAACACACGGGTGGAATGCTGTTAGTCAGTCGTCGCAACACTTCGGGTTGCGAAGCGTGCATTTCGCTCACTAGAGCATCTGCCGTGGCAGGAGATGCCTGGAAGTCGTTCCAGTGGTTTCAAAACAGTCCTTTCTTGGAAGTATTCACCTCATGAGCAGCTAAAAAGAGTGGGTAAGTGTGTTGTGCGAAACCGGGTTTCGAAGTCGTTACTGACCTAGAATCATTGTTGCGTAGAGAGCTGTTGCACCCTTGGAGATTCCCTGGAAAGCTTCAGGGAATGGTGAAGACGTAGAGCCATGTACTCGTTCTCACTGCGTACGACATCTTGAGTGCACTGGCATCTCCGATCCCAGCACCTTCCCCCCTCAACAGGGAGATCTTGAGCCCATGATCAGAGAGACTGGCGAAGCGTTCGAGAAGAGGAAGATCGTGCGTAGAGGCGTAGATTGTTGGCAAATACCCATCGTTTTGTGGCGGCCCACCGATAATGGACGCGTCTATGAACTTGACCGGAGTATGCTGGAACAATTGAGCGATCTTGTGCACGGTGACCGTGTTGATGGCGTTGCAGTCGACAAAGGTCGGGGTTTCAGCTCCTTCGGCTACCGATTCTGCCAGAAACCGTTCGGCAAGAGCGTATGCGTCGCTTGGTGGTAGAATAGAGAGAACCCATTGGCATGTAGCACCGATTGTCTTGAACGACGCGTGTTCCATCCCAGCTGCGACAGCGCGTTCACGGGTTGCCTTGGACCGATTGTCCAAATTGGTCAAGACCTTCACGCCGTTGCGTGTGAGAACCTTGCCAACTCCTGCACCCATAGCTCCTGCCAATGCAAGCGTCGGCGAGCCGTCTCCAATTGCTAGAACGACTGCATACCGGCTGCGATGACTGCGACGGTCAACATGATAGCAGAAGACAAGAGCTTTGGATCAGCTTCTATTATCGATATAAATATTCCCGCTATCTCCTGGTGAGGACGCTTTCGTTCCAGCTATTCGCTCAGCATCGCATTTTGGTCATTCGCAATGCGTGATCAACGCTTCGCAGGATATCGCGCTTGTAATCACCAGTTGTCACGTCGCTTAAACCTCAGCTGCTGCGTTCCGCCCTGTGAAACATAGGAAGAAAGGCTTCCACCAACTCTTCTATCTTTATTCAAGCGCTTACCCAAGGACTGATTGGCTCGGCTGCGACAGTAGGGGCTTGCCGGTTGCGTGACTGAGCCAAAACGAACCGACTTGACAAGTCGCCATACACGCTATAGCTCAACTTCCCATTCCTCCCTCCCTTTCCATCCGTCGCGAGTCGTGGTTCACACTGGGATTGAAAGCAGGAGCACAATCCAGGCAACGATACGAGCGTGCAGGGATCAACTTCTGCGTTCCTCAGTCGTGTTGGAACCGGATCCCAGAGACTTAGTCTCTTTTGCAGACCGGACTCGTGATAGTCGTTTTAAGTAAGACTAGAATTTTGACCGTCTCAGTATAGCTCTCGTCTCCGGTCTCGATTCATCATGTCTCTCGAATCCAGCTCAAGTCTCTGCGATCTGCCCTCACCAACTTTGTGCGCTTATTTCAACATCTTCCCACAGCATGGCGCAGTTCGAGACAACAGTTCATTTCGGCGCGTTCTCTGACAATCTTATCTGTGTAGCAGTCGTTTGAAATGTGTAATGGGGATGAATTCAATAATGTCCTAAGTGTAGATGGAGAAGGTACAGAGTGCATAAATCCATGCTAGCGAGGCCAGCTCGGGCGATGAATAAAGTCCATTCAAGAAGTAGCGGGCTCTCAGGGAGATGGCTCTGATGCTGAAACAGCCCCGGCCGAAACAGGATCGGAATCCGGGGCAGGCGCCATGCCCATCTTGACTTTGACCGATTGGAAAGTCTTGAGCAGACGACGTCGAGCTCCCAAAGCAGCCACACCCTTGACCTCTAACGCCGAGTCATCGAGCGCTACCATATCCTCCCAAGTCATCCCGGCGAAACAGACAGTGTATTTGTGCAAACGCAGGCTTCTCAACCAGGCGGGGACGTCCTTCAAAAGTTCCGGATCGACATCATCCTCACGGTTGCTGTTTCCCGGGGCAGATGACGATGCACTCTGCCCTCCGTGGCCGCTGCCTTTCGAGCTCCCACCGCGCGCCGCGTTGCCCGTGTGTCTTGCATTTCCCTGTTGCCTCCAATTCGAGCCCTTGCCCGATTTCGCAGCCGGCGGAGGCGGCTGCATCATTCCAGGCTGCGGCATCCCTCCCGGTTGCTGCATCATCCCGTTCAACATCATCTGCATGGCCAATAGCTGATTCAGCTGGGCTTCGTTGGAAAGCGCCATGTTGTTCAGTTGCATCGGATTGATCATGCCCGGGGGAACCATCATAGGATTGAGACCCGGCATCGCCGCGACGGGCTGTTGGTTCTGCGCTGGAGCCGGCTTCTGAAACATCGGGGTGAAGGGCGTGTTGACCATATTGGCCCAGCTGGCATCTGCCGGACGGTTGAAGACAACATCCTGCCCCGGGCCGGTCGGTTCTGGAGGAGCAGCAGATACAGGCGCCGGAGCGGCGGGAGCTTCGGGCACAGGGATGTTCAAGGTCGGGGGACGAAGGTTGCGGCCCGAAGGTTTTTGTTGCTGCTTGGCTTTGAAGGACCCGTCGAGTGATGCTGGCCGGTGGTGCTCAGCTTAATATGGGGTGGTAGATCTCAGGTCATCTCACCAGTCAAAGGCGCAGGGCCGGCCATCTGCTGCAACACAGCGATCAGGAATCTGATTTGATTCTGGTTGGAGTGTTGCAGCAGAGTATACAGAGTCGCAGTCCGTTCGGCTTCGGACAGGACGGCGAACCCTGCATAGGCGTCAGATAGAACATCATCAACAGAAGCGGACAAGATACATTGCTCAATCGTCCCGAGTTCTTCATGGAATTTAGCATCAGTGGATGCTTCGGCCATAGCTGCCTACAAGACTTGAGCACTGCCATTCCAGCAAGGGAGGGATCGACGATGACTCACCACAGTCGCTTCGTACTTGGAAAGGTCCTCGAACCATTGATCCAACCGCTCACCCTCTCCCTTGCCACCCGGACTCTTCGGAAAGCGCGGCGAAGGAGGGATAGTGAAGCCGTTGATGCCTGGCCTCGGAGAAAGCAAAGGTGGCAAACGAGAGGCGGCGGACGCGAACTGCGGCTTGGGACTAGGCAGGGCAGTCATGGTGGCGACAGGGATAGGCTGTAGGAAATGGTGAAAGCGAAGGAGATATTCGATACATTGTGATCATTGACAACAATAGGAAGCGTTGCGAGGCTGAAACCCGGAGTCCGCTAACGTGAAAGAGGGTTGATTTGCCGCTTCATGATCATCGCCATAGCATCAGTTCAAGTTGTAGCCGACTGGCCATCTAGCATCATCAGCTCTCGATTGAGTGCCGTGTTCACATAGTAAAAATGCCTTCTATCTTCTATCCTCTCTCCACTATCGGCAGGCCATGGAATCTCGGCCATAAGACATCCTGAATAAACTGACTGTATGTACTGCCCTCCGTGCCAATGACCACGTGAGCTCGAGCCACCACCATGGCATCGACTAGCGATGACAAGAAAGGCCGCATTTCCGCCCCGTCGTACGCGTTCTTGATTCTACCGAGTGGCTGCAGCTGATCGGTAAAGTCCGACAGAAACAGCGCGCATGGAAACGCCCGACGAAATGGGGCCAGCAGCTCATTGGTTGCAGGTCCATCGACGTCTGTGGCAATGAACAACGGCCAGTTCAGTTTGACCAGACTGGCAGCACGATGGCGTCTTCGGCGGCATTGTAACTGAGCGTCTGAGAAAGAGTTTTCTGGTAGAGATCTGAATAGAACATGAGAGGAAGGTGTTCGGAACTCCGAGACAGCCGGGTCTAGGCCAAAACGCCGTCCCAAGGCCAATGTGTCCGCGTGATCGAATTGCATGATCTCGTGTACCAACTTCCACCACGTCAAGTGTAGAGTGTTGTGGTGTTCCTCCTTGAATGATCCATCTCCGAGTCTCAAGTGGATGCCAAGGTAATATCCGCCCATCGCATCACGGATTCTATCAGCGATATGGCCGAGCTCGGGTGTGGTCAAGTCCATGGCTTCGCGAACAGTCGTGCGGATTCTCTTGTTGCCTTCTAATCTCAGCCTCAAGCGCGAGGAACCAAACAATGTTCCAAGCGAAAGCAGGCGGTGAGGCAGAGCAGCCAAGTCGGGGATGAACAAGGTCTCGGAATACTTGTGACTTGAAGGCTCTGCGTGTCCAGAAAGCGGTATTGGTATGGGTTGGAATCGGGGAACGCAGCCACGTGGGCCGAAGTGAGGTTCAGGCGAGCGAGCGTCGCTCGTGGAGACAGATCGGCCATGTGTTCCAGGCGGACCAAGTCGTGGACATGGGTCAGGTTGAACAGCCACGCTGGTGAGACATGCGTAAAAGTGGCGAAGTCGAAACATTCTGGAGGCGTGAAGGGGGATCCTACATGAGCGCAATGGTGAAGACCCTCCTTGCCCGAAATGGCGAGGACGTCTTGCAGAGCTTGAGAGTTGAGATAGCGGATAGACTTGGTACCTAGTCGGACTGGAGGAACAAGAACAGTACGATTCGTCAACACACCAAGAACGAGTGCGTTCTCGAGAGCAATGCGCTGGTTGTGGAGACCGCTGTGAGGGAGGTACGAGATAAACTTTTCGGATTCGGGGTAGGTGCGAGTTTGCAGGTCAAACGGGATAACTTGATGGTGTTCGTCAGCGAGACCTGGCTTGTCATGGAGGGCGGTGGATCCCCACCTCGTGGTGAAAAGGTAGTACGCGAACCCAAAACTAGCCAGACTGCAAAGAGCGAGGATGATCACCAACCCGGCTGCAACAGAGGAGGTTCTCTGGCGAGCGCGGCTATGCGGTGACGTGCGCTGTGTGAGAGCGGTGGCTCGACCGAGGTTCAAGGCAAAGGGTTCGATGGGCGCGGGAGCTCGTAGCCGATACCTTCCCTTCTCCATCGTGATAGATGGCGAGTTGGATGAGGCGTGAGAAGAGGTCAACGAGTAACGCGACATGCTCGTTCGCACCGAAATGAGTATCAGTCTGACGGGTCACCCGGTGTCCCCGACGGTGATGTTACACTACTCACGTGATGGTGACGAAGCGCGAGCCGCATAGTCCCGTGTACTGCCACTCTTCAGCGGATACAGAATGTTGGGCTCTGCGTTTAGAGTCTCCTTCGCTTCGAAGCATCATATCCCCGCTTTGCATCGGCTCAAGAATTCAAGATACCAGACTCGTCATGCCATTAGATATCTTCGAACGGATGCAGCCTCGCGATCTATGCCACCTCCTCTTGCATTCGCATTTGACATTGACGGAGTATTAGTCAGGGGGGAAGACGTCCTTCCGCCTGCTAAACGAGCCCTGTCCATGATGGAAGGGAACAACCCTTACAACATGTGAGCTAGATGCCGCTTCTCCCATTCCGACTGTGACGTTCCAAGGAAACTGCCATATATCCTTGTATAGGTTTATCTTTCTCTCTAGACCACCCCGGCTAAGACGATCTAGCTCACCAATGGTGGCGGAGTCCGCGAGGTCGATCGTTGCCGTGCACTGAGCACGAAGCTGGGCTACCAAGTAATATAGCCATATGGTGATGCATTTTCACGCCTTACTGATATTCCTCATCTCTAGATAGAGTCTCAGCAATACATCCAAGCTCACACAATTCTCAAGACGCTTGCTGGCAAGTATAAGGATACATCCGTGCTGGTGCTGGGAGGCAAACGAGATCAGGTTCGGCAGGTTGCCGTCGAGTGCGTATCGTTGCTTCGTGGTCTAGGGTTCCGTTCGCTCAACATTCCAGATACGGCTTCAACAAGGCATGCACTTCGCATGACGTCCTGGCTTGGAATTCGTCGTGCGTCAGGGATCAGCAGTGCTCGTTCATCCATTGAGATATCTACAGGGTATGGCCCTTCCACCAGCTGCTTGACGAAGAGCGGGCAAAGGCACAGGTCCGTTACTCCCGACATGATATCCGCTCGCTAATATGCGCTCGAGTAGGATATTGACTTTTCTCAAACTCGCATTGGCGCTGTCTTCGTGTTCCATGATCCCCGCGACTGGGCCCTCGATGGTTCGTCGCCGCCCCGTTTCTGGCAAATGGGTCCCTCACGCAGATGGCAGTTCAAATCATCTGTGATATCATCCAATCTGCGGGAGTTGTCGGTGGGCCATACATACCATTGCACGAGCAGAAGAAGCCCGTCGAGCTTGTTTTCTGCAACCCGGATCTGATTTGGCGATCGGATTTCGAGCAGCCTCGCCTAGGTGACCGGCCCTCCTGGCTGTTTTTGAAACTCTACTGATTGCACTCAGGCCAAGGAGCGTTCAAAACTGCCTTCCAAGCTGTATTCAAAGTTAGTTGATGAATCCGTCTCTCGACCTGGAAAGTAACACCGTCAAAGGAACTCACGGGATCGGAATATCCGTGAGCCAGACCGAAGCACTCGTTTCGATGTGATTTATTCCACGCTTAGACATGTTCAACTCGGCAAGCCTACAAGAGCGACCTATGAATTTGCCTCAACAGTCCTTCAAGAGCGCATTGAGAAGATGTACAGCTTCAGAGGCGCGCTTCCGGAAGTGTAAGTTACCATTTCTTTGACCTGCTGATGGCTGAATTGGTCGAACACAAGTTACATGGTCGGCGGTACGTTGCTTCTTCATTCGTTCATTTTCGATGCCATTCCAACGAAAACCAGATAATCCGGAATCCGGTAATTTCATCAGCTTTCTTTGTGACATGGCTTACTCGAATTATTTCAGATATTGCCGGAGCCAACGCTGCAGGTTGGAACTCAATTTTGGTGAAGACGGGGGTCTACTCGGGGGGTGAACCTACTCACGTGCCCACTCACTACGCTGAAAATGTTGAGGAGGCAGTCAAATGGGCGATCCAGCGGGAATTCGAAAAGCGCGTCCTATGATGTTATCTAAAGTGCTGTATCGCATAGAAGTTGCCCTATGTGCATCCAAACTTTTATTTACACTAGTCCCTTGCTCGACTCGTGATCACGTGATTAGCCACGAAGACGGCATGACTAAGTAGCAGCGCTAATTTATGCTCCCCACCTCCGTGTCCTTAGATCGAGGGCAGAGTAGACGTGCCTCAAAACTGCCAGTATCTCTGCCCTTCATTATTTCACCCTCTCTGAAGCCACCGCAGGCGCAAGACATTACTCAGTCGTTCGCGTGCCACAAATCTTGCGGTCCTAGGCCTAGCGTGTCTGGCGTTCCTCTCCCTCCTCCTCAATGTCCAATACTACGTATCTGCTCCATTCACAACCTCACTCCTAGCGTCCTCTTCTCTTACTTTGCTGCCTGAGCTCCAGCAGCTGAAGCACCTCATCATCGTGCCGGGACACGCTATCTGGCAAGGCGTCGATCCCGACCTGCGCTTGAGTTTGGACCAGTGGGCGTTTCAGACGTACCAGAAGAACCAGGATCAGGTCAGGAGGCTCACACCTAAGCACCATGGATGCACTCATCAGTCAGCATCGTCTAGTCCGCGCGTCTCGACGTGTTCTTCCGACACATATCTAACGCGTGCGTGGGTTCCCAACGTCCCTTGCTGTCCCCCTCAAAGTTTCCTAGGGTCCGTTTGGCGCTAAGCGACGCGGAATCACTCCTTGTATTCAGTGGGTATGACTACCTTCTACGCGGTTCGGCGACGGGTCTCAATTGACTGGTTTTGGCAGGGGTCATACTCAAGCATCCTCCACAACCTCGGAAGGCGAATCATACCTACGACTAGCACTCAAGTCGGGGCTCATACCAGCGGAAACGTTCCATCGCGCGACGTCCGAGGACTATGCGCTCGATTCGTTCCAGAATCTGCTGTTCTCCATCGCGAGGTTCTACGAGTACACCGGCGCGTACCCGGAAACGATCACAGTCGTCGGGTACGAAATGAAGCGGGACCGATTCGTCAATCTGCACCGCGCTGCGCTGCGATGGCCTGCGGCCCGGTTCGACTACATCGGCGTCGACATCGACGGAGACAACACCCTTGCGAGGGAAGGAGAGGTCAGTCCCGCCTTTCGAAGACCTTCGCGCACTCAAGAACCCTTTCTATAGCTCCAAAACGGATACCTGCCCTACGTCCATGATTTGTACGGATGCCACGATTATCTCGCGTCGAAACGTCGACAGAGGAACCAGGATATGCGTCATGCGCCCTATCTTGCCAGCAATCCTGAGCTCGGGCCCTTACTGGCTTGGTGCCCCAAACAACACACCCGGCTGTACAGCGGCCCGCTTCCCTGGTCGACAGAACAGCTTACGCTGGGGCGAGAGTAGATGTAACCTTACAAGCAGCGTACAGTAACAAATAAATTATATCCAAAACAAACAGGGTCCCAATCACATGTCGCGGCTGTGGATGGGTTTGGGGAACACTGGCACCGAAGGAAGGGAGTCTTCCTTCTCGTCGAAAGGAACGTATTTGCCCGAGGCTTGATAGTACGAATCCAGGCCAGGATCGAACGTGGCCTCGGGGATCGGGGTCGGCCGCGAGATCTTCCACTTGGGGATCTTGAAGGAGTCGGGAGGCAAAATCCGGCGGGTCATCGCGAAGAGGGTCACATTGACGACGCCGTCGAGCAGGAAGATGGAGTCGCTGGGAGCCGGTGAGCTTGCGCCATTGACTCATACTATGGCCCAACTTACGCAAAGATGGTGACGCCGAAGGGAACACGATAGCCGGCAAAGTAAGTGAATCGCGATGCCGTGATTGGCAAAATTAGGATTGTGTATGCGATGGGATACCTGCACTGATAATCAACGCAGAGAAGACTTGCACAGGAATCAAACCGACAAAAGCATCTGCTTGGCGATAGTCAAAGCCTGGGCGTTGAATCGTTTCCCCCGCCATTGACTGAGCCCCGAACGACGGAAAGAAATGCGGAATCCTTCGACGATGATGTTGCCTCGCATCCGCAAAAAGATGAGGATGTACAGGACGAAACTGAAGATGGCGGCGATGTACATCTGCTTTCGATTAGATAACATTCTTGGATATAGGCGCCAGGACTTGCAAACATGTAGTCCAGGGTGACCCGCGAGTGAGGATAGTTTGGCGCGATCCAACACCAGTATCCGGAGATGCCGAAGAACGGGCCGTGCTTGCTGGTGTTCATAGACGCGGGTCCAGCGATGACGATGGTCCCGATACCGGCCCATCCAGCGATGAGAGTCGTCATCAGCGTGAAGCGGCTGGACTTGATTTCCAAGAACAGCAGGCAGAATGTGTGGATGGCGATCACCAATGTCCAAAACGCCGTGGCCACATCAGCCGTCTGCTTCAACACCCCTGCAAAGATGCGTCACGAACGTGAGCCGCGGTCATGTTCAAACACTACTCACCCTGGAGGGTACAGAAAGAACCAACTTCGGTGACCATCCCCGCAATCCACTTTGCGTTCATGATAGAACCAATTGCCTGAATCATATCCGCCAACAGAAGCGAGAGGAAGTACGCCGCGACATGCGTTCGCACGAAAAGATGTTGGTCCAAGGAAGAGCGAGTGTTGAAAGCGGATAACTGGAACAAATAAGGTTGGGGTCGTGTGCCAGATACGCAGATGATGTTCGTACCCCGATGGCCCCCAACAGACCGACGACAGCGATGAGAGAGAAGCACGAAAACACAACAAGAACCTAGAAGAGGTCGTTGAGTCACCGGGGGGCCAGCCAGCTCCACTTCTATGCCGTACGCACCGAAACTCCGTGAACTTCCCGAAGCGTGTAAGCCGTCTTCATCAACCAGACCGACCCGTCCGGGAGCAGAGCATCGACGTCCGACATGGAGGGCTAAATAAAGAAGGGGTATAGCAGCGCTGCTGTATGTTGCGAAGGAAATAGAGGCTCTGCCTCCCAGGGATGGTGAGTATCGAAAAGAGAAGGTGACTGGCTGTGACGGGCCGACAGTGCCAAATAATACTATCAGTCCAACGGGATATTGAACTGTTGAGTTTCCACGGAGACTCCGACTTGATGATAACAGACGCTTCAGGTGTCGAGGATATCGACCGCAGTCTATATAGCAATAGCCCGCCTGACTGGCGCTTTGTCTGCGCGCCGTAGCATGGGCAATGAAATCCCCAGAGTACCGAAAGAGCCCGATGCCATTATCATTGACACTTCCGAAGCGCGGGGAAGTCGCCATGGCTATGCTGATAATCAGCGGATCACACATGGTGAGCGGGTATACCGGGCCGAGAAGGTTAGGGACTTCGACCGTCATTGCAACTCTCTCCATCGCACAACAGCTGTCTGGCACAGCAATGAGTCCATATATCGTCAAATACATTCTTCTTCTCAATCGATGACGTCTTCACATGCGAATGTCATTTTGACTGTTCAGTCTCCGATCAAAATCACACACGTCCTCCGAGTTGCAGGATGACAGGCTGCGCGCCAGTGCCATGTTTTCTGTGGAGAGGGGACGAATGCATCCGGATCTAAAAATACAACTCGCCCAATTCGTCCTTCCTCCTCGGGCGCACACGTGACAGTTCCAGATGCTGCGGGCGGGTCCTATCCTGAGCGCCTAAGATGCAACTTTATTATGGCCTGGGAACGTCCAACGCCCAGGGAAGAGAGGAAGCATTTCAGGGTATCGACTCACAAAGTCCAGCGAGGAGCCGAGTGCGGACTGTGACGCGATCGGGCCTGTACTTTCCCTGACGCCTTCCAGTAAGCTTGGACAGGAGCCGGACGCCGTAGCCCTTGCCAGCTTCCCGCGGACCTGCGAATGAGCTGTCGGGTCGACCAGAGGATCTGCGCACTCGCATGTGGCATGTCATTTTATCCCTGAAAACGGGCAGAAGGTCGGAGACACAGACACGTTCCAGACTGTCTGTGACCATGTCTAGCTTGACATGACTATCATGAGGCTGGGGGAGTCCAGTCCATCCCGGAATCTCGGGGGATAGTCCAATCGAACAGTCCGAATAACTTGTCGATGTCGGGAACAGTGTGGAAGAAGGAAAGCGTCTCCTCGATGCCCTCGATGCAGCGCCTGTGGAATGCTATCCCAGGTAGTCAAAATGGCATGGCTGTCAAGCTCCGTGCCTCGGCCAGTGCCAGTTATCATCGCCAATAACAATTGCAAAACTGCGTTGTATTAATTGAATGTATACAGTACTAAGCCGCCTACTCTCCTACAAAGCTACTCAACCGATCGCCACTCGTGATTATGTATTGCGAGAGAGTTGCGATGGTACGTACATCAGGATTGTCTATAATCCACTGTGAATCGTGCCATTAGTCGGATAATTATGCGCTCTAGTCCACGGATATTATAAGACGTCCATTCCCGTCTAGTGATTAACTGTCTGTTGGACAGTCAGCCTGGGAAGAGTCGACGCATCAACGCAGTCACTCACAGGATGTCACGGTGAGATGCAGCTGCAGAACACAGGCCCATGTCGATCGTCTGATGTTCCGCTCAGCCTCGGATGCATTGACTGCGGGCGGGTTCTGTTCAGAAAGGCCCAACTTCATCGCCATCGCCATGGCCATCTGGAAGTAGCCCCGCAGACCTGCTTCTGCATTAGAAGACACCCAAGACTGTTGACGGGATCTGCCTACCGTCCATCCGGCTGTTCTTGTATTCGAACCAGCAAAGAAGCATCAGACCATGCAAAGTGGTCAGCTGGGGTATCTGCGAGATGGGTGCCAAGATTGTCTGCAAAGAGTCAGTCAGCAAATGACTCCACTCCACGCCATGCCGACCGCAAACCTTGGCATTGTCCGCATATGTCTCCGCTACATGAGAGAGCCCTCGTGCAGCAAGTTCGGAATCGGTAGATGACCTTCGAGCACAGGTTAGTAGCATCCACAGGCGGCCGATGAGCCGGAACCGACCTAGCAGCCAAGGCGGCGATACAGTTAGCCAGCAAAGCTGGCAAAGTGCCTTTCATGAAGCGTGTGGAGACGTCGTCGTATGTTACATAGGGGAATTCGGGTGCCATCTCCTGGAAGAAAAGTTGTATGAAATGCGACATGTAGGTTGGTAGAGGGAACTGCGGTCGGTCTGGATCGAACAGGGGTAGCGGACGCGCCCCGGGTGATCGGCTGCATAACTTTCAGAACAGCGCCCATGGTGTGTGCGGTGACATCAAACATACCCTATTGGATCAGGCCGTGAGGAACGGAGTGTCGAGGAAGCTCCCCGCCTGAAGGGGATGAGAATCCGGGCTGAAGCTGTGCCGCCGATGAGATGGAACGGACCTGTCTGTCGAGCGACGCGATTCTGGCGGATATGATAGGTAGCGTGGGTCCCCATCGGGTACCGCGACACCGCTTGGTCGCGGGGAATTGCTGGACGAGCGCGGGCTTACAGGGGACGCGCTGGAAGGAACGGAATGCATGTCGAGAGAGGGTGATCTAGGAAATCAATGCGGGGTTATTCGCTTGGAATTTGTTATTGCGTACCTCGGTTCTTCGCCATAAGGAGATCCAACATTTGGGCCCGCTATAGCGCGACTACGCTCGGCGAAGTAGCGTTCGCGGTCCTTGAATCGGCAGGCGACTTTGGCGACTTTGCACGCTTCGCATTTGGACTCGGGAGATGACTGTAGACATTTGATCTTTTTGAGGCGACTAAGACGCGTCAGAAGTCGGACTAGAGCGGTGTGGGACCGACGGACCAGTTGTCGCAAGATGTAACGAGACGCGGGCGCTTCTTATGGCCCGTGGTGTTCTGAGGCGATTCAATGATGAACTGGAAGGAGTCGTCCATTGGGAAGGTAGAAGAGGCCTAATTCGGGAGCGCTCTCTTTTATAAGGACAAAAATCAATGACTGTAGAAAACGCTCAAAGGCCTTTCTGTGGTGTGACCGTGACCAGATTTCTTTTTTCCCGAGCGAGCCTATTTTGTGGCAGAATCTGGGACTTCTTTGGCCATTTTTATATCCGATCGAGCGATGGCAACGGGCCCGATCCAGATCTCCATCTCTCAGCAACCCCGGTGTCCCTTCAAAATGTCCGCTGATTTACTGAATGCACGGGAACTGGAATGCCCAGGACGCCGCTCGCTGAAACATACCGCTTACGCGCATGTGCTGATGCGCGTTCACACGCAGGTTTTTTATCCGGAATTCACTCCGCAGAACTGTGCCACGTTTTCCTACTTTGGCCAAGTTGTCTTGTGTGTCCAAGGTTGGTCCCGCGCCTTCTTCACCTTGCGAATCGCGTCGACGCAACTTCTATGCAGAACTGATAGACATACAGAGCGGATCATGTGCAGTTCCAAAGATGCATGTCCTGTCTCAACCAAATCTCTGCGAAATACAACACACTGTGGTGATCAGATCATGGCACGACCTCGTGGCTTGGTTGCGCCGCTGATTTTGCCTACGGAGCGGCGCTCGGCTCCTCTCGACCGGCCCTCCCGGTATTCCAAGCCAACTTCGAGGATCGGATGCTTCGCAACTCTTCAGCATCCTGGTCTTCATCGGCGGAAAACAGTGTCCGCGTGTGATTGGTTGATAATCCGTCATCATCCTGGCCGCCAGTCAACGACATGCGTCAAGCAGAACGGAAAACATTACACTGTCATACTCATCACTGTCCCGAGTCAACCGCGCCGTTTCATCCAGCTCGTGGCTTAGCAGGTGTGATTCCGCAGTGCTGTCGTCCAGGTCGACGGGGTTGCCATGTGCGTCGAGAGGAAGGTCGCTCTCCAGCGATTTACGGTATTTGTGATACGTGAACAGAGCAATGCCTGGTCAGGTCAACGATCAGTCCGAACTCCGCCCGGCTGAATCATTCATTACTCACCACAAATTGTAACAGCAACACCGACCATATTCAGGAAGGTCAGCGGATCCCCGAACACGACTGCACTCATACTGATCGTGGTAACTTCTTTGGCAATACCAGCGATGGACATGGGCACAATTCCTGCTCGCTGGATAATCCTGCACAGAATGAGTCGAATGTCATCGTGAGCAACCTAGAACTTACGTAAATTCACTCAAGACCATGCAAAAGGCAATGACGCCCGGCGTGACAAGGAAGAAGATCGTTTTCACAGTCTCAAATCCGGTGAAGAATTTGGATCCCAAGAGGCTCGACCAGTCGTCCAGGACCATGCTGATGATCCCGAGGGTCAATCCCATCACAGGAGAAAGCCAGAATATCGTCGCTACCGGATGGTCCATGCCCATCTTCTTGTTCTTGAGTAGAAGTTGTGTCAGTGCCCACCGAAAGCCACCGAGCGCGCTGGCTATGAGCACAAGAATGAGGCCGACCAAGACAAAATGAGTTTCCGTCGCCACCATGAGGACGACACCAGAGAAGGTCAGTGCAATGACACCAACCAATCGCAGGGAGAACTTTTCCAATCGGAAAAGGAAGGCGAACAGCAACACAAAGATCAACGACGAGGACTTGCACATTGCTACGAACTGATTTGAGTTACTCAAGCAAGATAAGGAAGTCAGTGGCCCACTGAAGAAGGATAATGATATAGTTTTGAGTGAGAGATTGGAGAGTCCGACGTCGAGGCCCGTCGCGATCGCTGTCGGAGCTATCTTCACTCTAGAACAGTTGTTGAGCATAGCGTGCATTGATAGACAGAGAGCGCGCAAATCGGTTCCGGGGTTGGAAGATGTCATGTTCCAAGACGAGAACAAGACTGGTAACTCACCCGTAGTCTGACTTGGAAGGTCTGCCTTGAGGAATGAACCGCTTAGGCCAAATTTTACGAAGCAGAGCAGCCAGCAGAAACTGAACGAAGAAGTGCAGGGTGGTGACGAACAGTGGATAGGGAAAGCCAAAGTTCTCAGCGGAAAACATCCACTTGTTGTAGAAAGACAGGATGGTGGAGAACAAGAACCTGGCTGGCTCAGTCGCGCAATACGAAGAGAAGAGGAAAAGCGAGCATACCAGGACCCGATGAAGACCATATTTAGGAGAGCATTCCGCCACCACAGACGTTTCTTTTCCGCCAAAGAGGCCGCGTAGACGATATCCTGAGAGTTCGACATGCTAAAGCCGTTGATTCGTTCGGTGTGACCAGAGGTCCGGCCAACCAGTGGCTCGTCCAGTGAAGACTCATCGTGTGCGCCGGCCATTCACTGAGAGTACGGCCCCATATATAGGAGAGTGACAAAGTGATCGAGCGTGATCGTGACAAACCAGGTGCCGCGTATATACATCATCAATTTCGCACGCCCTACCGCGCGTTGCCCGCTTACTTTTACATGCGTTATCCACCTGGTTAATCCTCTCTCCTGTTATCCATTTCATGCGATGCCTGCCCGTCCTGGTACCCGCCATCCCTCTCCTCCCTCGTCTTCGCGCTCTGCGGAGGAGTCGCCGAAACCGGCATTCAACTCGCGTATTATCACCTCTGTCCGCCGAACTCTCTCTACCGCAACGAAGCGCCGAGATTCATCAGAAATAGTGCATCCGAGTCCGGAGGAGAGGAATCCGTTCGTGCAGAGATTCAGATATGACACTCCGGCTACACGTCCTACAGTGGAGCAGGTATGCGTGCTTCCTGTCCGAGTGGAACTTCCACTCATTGGCTGAGCAGATCGCTATGGGACTGCATCTGTCGCGTACTCCTCATCTTCATGCGTCGACCAGATACCCTGCCCTGGCATCTCACCCTCAGCCGACTCTCAAACCAGTGCCTTTGCCTCCCCCGGATCGCTCGTCCATGAAAAAGAGCAACAGCGGAGGGGTCCAACGGCTGACCAGTTCCGTATCCTCCGCGACGGACGTGACGTCGACTACTCCCTCCACTCCACACTCGTCCAAATCGTCTCTCCGACTGCGCATGGACAAGATGTTCCCATTCCGGGGCTCGGCTGTCCTCCCATCCTCCTCATCCTCCTCACCGCGCACAAGCACCTCGGAGCTGCAGCCTCGGCAGAAGAGTGTCCGCTTCTCCGCGCCCCCCGTAGAAGAGGAGGATTGAGTCTATCCTATTGCGTTTGTGAATCCATTCCCTGGTTGGACCTCTCTACACTGCGCTTTCGCACACATAGACTACTAGCAACCTATGTACCTGCCCCAATGTATTATCATATCACCCAATGTTTTTTTTATTGCCATATCTGTGAGAGACGTGCTGTATCGCGTCAGGATGGTGGCTAGGAAATTGATGCATATTCAAGATTCATAAATACAACGGAAAGATTCGTGCTTCAGGGCAAGATGACTGTTGAACATGCGAGATGGGGGCAGAGAGCCGATGGAAATGAAGGATGTCCTGACGGTTAGTAGTCAGCGCATCTTGAAATCGCAAATTTGAAGGAAGCGTACTGAGCTAGTAAAGACGGAGAAGATCCTGGTGCATGGTGGACAGCGCGGTCAAGCAAGAGGATATCGGTGGCAGTTCTCAGAATTGTTCATATTCATGACGATTCCGCGAAAGAGCGTTGGAACCATGATTGCGGATATGAATTCAATATACTTGAGTGACTGAATCAGATCTCTTGTGGGCTCTCGACAAACGTCACGTGTCTAACGAGTCTTCCGTATCCCAGCCATTGTCACTTCAGCAATCACATTCGTGGACCGCCGCTCACGATCTATACGCCCAGTTTTACGGAGATGGTTGCCCTTTGGCTGCCGGTCCAAAGTCTGACGCCCCATTCCGATTGGTCCGCCAGTGCTCAAACTGTTTGTGATGCAAGAAGTCTCGGAACTCGTCCTGCTTCAGATTGGCGCGAAATTCGGCGTGCTGTAACAACTCAAGATGGTGTAGAGCATGAGGGTAGCTGCACGACATCAGCACCAGATGTAGTCATCCAAGCAAGGCAGAAGCCGTACTGAATGAAGCGCGCGTAGTCCTTTTCTTTGAAATACATCAGATACTTCAGGTAGTTCACGAAAGCAGGCTGATCCAGAATGTTCTGCTGAGCTAGCGAGTGCAGGTAGTATGGGTTCGCCAGCGCTTGCAGGAACTCCAGCTCAAGCTCGAACCGGGCCCGATTAACAGCCTTCGGATCGGAGTCTAGAAATGGAGTGAAGATGGGACCAGAACAGTTGCAGAACCGACGTGCCGGCTGGACTGGTGTCCATTCGTGGTCGACGTAGCTGCCTGAGAGTGATTGGCGCGCTACGTACTTTCGGGTGTCACTGTCACGATCGCGAAACAGATTTCGTCACGTGGGAGGGACGCGTCAACGCTCTCGATTTCTCGCCAACCGACCTCAGCTCATCTCGTGGTCGTGAGTGAAAGGCCGTACAACTGTCATAAGAGAACCCAGAGAACTCTGCGTGTCAACTGAATCTCAAATAACATCATGGCTGAAGACTCGAACGGTTGGCAACTTACAGAGTCTGACCCTGGAGTGTTCACGTATGTGTCCTCCACTTGCTCTACTCTTCCGGCCTACAATTATCTTCAGAGAGCTGCTGAAATCCCTCGGCGTCCCGTGCATAGTCGACGATCTATACTCGCTCGATTCGGACTCTCTGGCAGCGCTCCAACCCCTTCACGCGCTTATATTCCTCTTCAAATGGGTGTCGCCCTCAGGGGAGGACTCCAAGATACAAGGAGACTATGATCCGGATTTCTCTGGCTTCTTTGCGCATCAAGTGGTGAACAACGCGTGTGCCACTCTCGCTGTCATGAACGCGCTCGGCAACATTCCGTCTCTCGCCTGCGGGCCACAGTTGACTGAGTTGCTCGGCTTCACAACTGGAATGGATGCCCAAACGCGTGGCCTCGTGATTACTGGATCGGATTGGCTGCGAGAGTACCACAACTCTCTCTCGCCTCCGAGCGCGATTTCATTAGACGGATTGGGATTGTCGAAGACATCCGAAGACGCCTATCATTTCGTTGTGTATCTCCCTTACATGGGTTCTCTGTACGAACTGGACGGTCTCAAACAATATCCTGTGCGTCATGGGTCGTACGATGAGGATGGCGAGGGCTGGCTGAAAAAAGCGCGGTACCGTTCTCTCTTCCCACCCAAGCACAGCCGCTGACAGTGGGCCAGGGAAACTATCGAGGGTCGGATAGCAACATATCCGGCGGGCGCGGTGAGGCGGGGAACATTTCTAAGCGATCAATCTACTCAATGCTATGTCTAGCTCGAATTCAGTCTTCTCGCTCTCCGTGACGACCCGCTTCCGAAGCTGGAAGCACAGCTGAGCGCTCTCCAAGCCTCGAATCGGCACTCCGAAGCAGCGGAGATCGTTGTGAAGATTTCGACAGAAACTTTGAAACGCGAGCGCTGGCAGGTGAGTCTGGTTTCTACCTTTCTGGCCCCATTCTAGGCCTGATTCCGATATGTGCAGTTTGAAAATAGCCTCCGGAAACACAACCACTTCGGTCTGGTGCATGCTCTGGTGGTTGCCTTGGCGAAGGCCGGGAAGCTGGACAGGGCACAAGAGTCAGCCAAAACAATGATGAGGGAGAGGATCGCGGCTCGGAAAGGGAAAGGGATGGATATGGATGATTAGCACAGATTTGTTGCGAATCTGGATCTGTAAACCTCGCGCACTTTTGGAGCAAACCGACAGCGCGAATCCCTGAGTAAGCACGCCCGGGATGCCGCCACCGTGTGGAGTAGAGGGAAATCCGCGCCATGTCATAAGCTAGATGACAAAGTACAGGGACAATGGAAGTGCGATCTGAGGTAGAGAGTTCTATTGCCTTGTCGACCCTCATCTAGACTGGATCCACTGATAGTTGGATTTGATCTCCGTCGGTGTAAATGTCCGGCGAGAGAAGCCCCTTGATGAGCGAGGTGGCTTGGAGGTGACGTTAAACGCGCAGCAGGTGGAGATGCGGTGCGTGGGTGCGTGGCTGCGAGCCAACAGTTGTATAATGACAATTGACACATATCGGACAGAAGGCTATTCAAAGAGCGTATGTGGCTAGGGAAAGCCCAGTGGATGGCTCGTTCACATCGATGGAGTCGGGACGAGTGTAATCGGCCCTTCAAAACTTCATGGGCATGTCTGTGCGCTTGTCGTACAGATCGTAAGCAGGTGTCACTCCCTCTGCCTTCATTGCCCGAGCCACTTTTTCTGCGCCGTCAAAGACACGGAGGAGATTATTACCTGCCAAGCCATCGAGCTCTTTGCGGGTCCACCCCCGCGTCAGCAGTTCGGCAAACTGAGTCCGTGATTAGTCTATGACACAGAAGATTGAGACAGCAGCAGCTTACCAGAGCAGGATATTTCGAGACATCTTCGAGACCAACTGGGACACTGTCGATGCCTGTCCACAAGTCAGGCGCTCAGCATAATTCAATACAATCGTGTCACACACCATCATAGTCACTGCCCAATCCCACACTGTACAGAGAAGTGAGCCCAATTTCGCTAGAAGCAAGGGGAAACAGATCGTACTGTCGCTTGCCAGCAACCTTCGCGATGTGTTCCACGTGGTCAGCAACAGACTGGACCGTCGCATTACCAGGCACGGCCACAAAGCCAGGCGCGAAGTTGACCTGAGGTTAATCTCAGCTCTGGTCTACGATACATTGTCGAGGACACACCATCACCACGGCGTCCTTTTTGCCGGGCCCTTCTCCGATAAGAGCAAGGATGTCGTCAGGGACATTGCGAGGAACGTCGTGGATGGCTCGCGCTGACGAGTGGGACCTGACGCGAATCAGCCGACCGGACAGCTAGGCGGATCTGCGCAGGAACTCACCAGATAACCGGGGCCCGCGACTCCTTAAGTCCCTGGCGCGCTGTGGCATCGGAGGTATGGGACAGATCAACCAACATCCCCAGTCTGTTCATTTCAGTGATGAGGATGCTGCCCAGAGGACTGTGGGGAATCAGCACGGAATCGTCGTGGAGAGCAGGAGGGACGCGCCTCAGTCCTCCATGCAGAGGGATCATGCCGGGAGCTATTCCACACGAATCGGCAAAGGCGTTGTGGCAAGAGTGCGTCAGCGTCATGTAACGGACCCCGAGAGTGTAATATTGGCGCAAGACGGCCAGCGAATTGCCTGTTATTGGCTCAGAACGACCGGCCAGCGATGACCGAACCACTACATACCAAGTTGATGGCCGCCTTCTACACCGAGTAAACTGGGGGTGTTCCTTCAACAGTGGCCAGTTGAACCGATCGAGACACGAACCTCGCAATCTTTCCCTTGCCGATGGAGTCCTTCATGTCACTCGAGGTGAGGGCATATTGGAAGGTCTGCGGACGTCGTGAGATGGGTTTGAAGCAATCGGCAGGTAAGACTCGCATCAGGGTATTTCTCAATGAGAAGATTAGCGACATCGATCTGTTCCAGCGTGTCTCTGCGCCGAGATTTGAATACAGTTCTAGACGGATGAACACCGAGCTGCACACCTTACGCGCCAAGTAGAGGTCAAGAAGTCGTCGCCTTGCTGTGTACATCCGACATAGACGGACCTGAGCAAGCATCAACACGGACTCTGCACCGACGCGTATGATAAAATACCAGAAGAATCCCCCAACTTTCCCCTTGCGGAGGCGGGGGATGTCAACATGTCCGGGAAGCTTACTCTCGAGGTCGATCGCAGAGACGTTGTTCGAGTACACCGCTCGAACGAAAATGGGAAGATCTATCGAGTTGAGCGAGAGGATTCGATGTAGTACAAGGGTAGCAGCAGACCGATGTGTCCGTCCTAGAAATGCGAATGAGAAGGGTGGAGGATACACGAAGAGCCGCTTACAATGACTGGGGTTTTGCTCAAAATGTGAACCGCTGCACGCATGGGATCTCGGGGAAGCCGCCCTGCGGAGACGATGAGCTCTGTATTCGAACTCTGGGCGACTGCACACCGACCCGCAATTGGTGCAAGCTCGTCTGGCAACCAGTGGGGGAAGATGAGGAAGAGAGCTAGGGCCGCAGCAAACACAGCGGTCAGAGTCCCCCACACTGCAGTCCGAGTCTTGGAGGGCTGCTTGAGCCCATCCTCGGACGAGACAGGTTTCGGAAGAAGCGCAGAGGTCTCGTCAGAGTTGGAATTGGGCGACAGTCCTTGGGCCGAGAGGTAGGATTTTCCGATGCCCAAGATTAGTTGGTTCGCCGCCGCGCGGTTAGCATTGGAAAGGTTGGGTTTGGAATCGGACGAGGGCGGTGAGCTCATGGGAGGAAGTAAAAGGCGCACGCCGCGGGCTTATTCGCTCAGCGCGGTCAACCGGTGCACTGATAAGCTCGTGATGGCCTCCGGCCGCTAGCCGTAATAGTTGATGCGACTCTGTCACGAATCTCATATGCTCAGCAACGACATAAGTACATGCGATACAAGAGCTGATACAAGCTAGTGATTTAGGCGGAGCACTCGAACACCTTCTTTGAGATCCACAAGCAGACTCCGGAGAAGATCGTATGACAACTCTGAAATGGCATCATCCATCCATTGAACGCGCCTCTCTCCGCTAAGTTGTGGTGCCTCACGGCCAGTCAAGGCGTCGAAGCGCTGGAACGCCATCCACCTCTGCCCCATGGCAGTCAGAGCACAGAGCGGACCGGAGCTACAGTACTGCGCAACGTGGTGGAAGTCCTCTTCGGAGAACGCCTCCGCAGTTGCACGTGTCTGGATATCGTCGAAGTCTTCGAGCGCGCAGAGCTGTAGGAGAAGGACGGGTGTGTTGCTATGCTGATCGAACACGGCAAGAGTCGAACACGACGACGAGTGTGGCAGTTTCCATTCATGCTGGATCTGATAGCCTTGGTCCTGCGGAAACCAATGCTGCAGGATTAGTTCCCACAGAATCAAGTAATCCGAGCTGGGCCGCCCATGCGAGAGATTTGCTGCTACTTCAAGCACTACGTCGGGATAGTCCGAGCTGGAGGCGAGTGGGTGATCTAGAGCGCCAATGGCATCTCCCCTCAGGTCCCGTACTGAAATTCTGTCAAAAGGGCCCGGAAGTACACCGGTTGTCCGTACCGATGTGCAGGACCCTGTGCGGGGATTCATCAGCAGACAGGGGTTGAATATGAAGGGGACTTACGCGTTACGATCTTCTGAGGATTCGGAGGGGAGGTGCATGGCAGTGGGAAGAAACGAGATCCACGGAGGGTACTTATTCTGATGCTGTGCATGACGGATGCTGAGGATGACTCGCAGACAGTCGACTTGATTCCCTCCCGTAGAAGCCTCGGCTCAAGACACAACTGCTCACCATGTGGGCCTCAGCCGCAGTCGATGAGTTCACGGCCAAGGTTCAAGCTGATTATTCCTGAACCGGTCCGGGGTCCGATGTCATTGATCATATTGATGGCTTGCTCAATATAGTAACGCTGTGACTCGGTAAAGATAGGTATCGATTATCTGCTTGACTGCTACTATCATACCTGCATGCCCAAGGTAATTCTGGTGGGAATAGGGTTGGTATTCGGATTTATGCGCGTCCATATCCTGACTTTGGCACCAGAGGCGCGACTTGCTCTGGAAAGACGACTCTCGCAAAACACCTCAAACTCATTCTCCCCAACTCAGTTATTATACATCAAGATGTGCGCAATTTCTCCGCACTGCGACTGTGGCTTTGAGCTCTTTTGCCATAGGATTTTGCACCAGTTGATTCTATTTCTCCATGATCTCATTGATATGATCTAATTCGACTTGACAAGCCTCAAGAGCTCGTGCCTATGCACCCTGTCCATCAGGTCCAAGACTGGGATGCAGCTCCCGGCGCTATAGAATGGACCCGTTTAATAGAATTTTTACGCGAAGTCAAGTCAACAGGCGAAATCCCTGAAGATCACCGAAGCCATGACCACCTCAACGAGCAGAAAGATCTGCCCATCCCGGTCGAAGTTCGGGATCACTGGTCGTCAGTGTTCGCGAAGCTGCGGGACGAGCGCGTCGCGGCCGGTCAGGAAGAGATCATCTGGGGCCTGGTAGACGGCTTCCTTTTGTACTGGCATCCGGAAGTCATCGACCAATTGGACGTGCGGATATTTCTCCGTGTTCCGCACGATGTGCTTCGCCAGCGGCGACACGAACGGCACGGATACCACACGGCAGGTATGGCTCCCCGCCTCCTCAGATTAGCACCAACCCTGACGCTTTCCCCCGTCCGCTAACTCCGCCTTTTCCACTTTCCTCCGCGTTCTATCTTGGAGTTCAATCCGATCCAGAAGGCTCGCTATGGCGCGATCCGCCCGACTACTGGGAAAACATCGTATATCCGGCCTTTGTCGAAGCGACTCAAGATGTCTTTGAGAATCGGGACATGGAAAACGGAGCACCGTCTAACAAGGTCACGGGGTTGGTTGTTCTCGAGACTCTAGACATCTCGATGGGCGATGCCGTGCGCAAAGCATGTGAAGTGATAGCAACATGTTAGAAATACGGCTGGACATAGAGCATTTAATCATCGACTCCCAGTCGGGTCGGCTTGAGGGATCGCGTCCGGGGAATTCAGAAAATCATGTGGGGCCGCTTCGGCAAAATCGGCAATAGCGGCCCGAGACCCATGTGAAATTCAAATACGTGACATGCGTTTGTGCATATAAAGGTGACCAATAATCGGCTTCGGGTTAGTCTCTCTATCCTCTACTACCATGTCTGTTATCGTTGTTGGTGGCGGTCTCGCCGGTCTCTCTGCAGCACACACTCTTCTCGAGCGGGGAGCCAATGTTGTTCTGCTCGACAAGCAGGGGTACGTCGCCTCCGGAACAAGATCGTTCTGCGCTGATACATTCCCATTAGTTTATGGGAGGTAACTCTACCAAGGCCACCTCGGGTATCAACGGTGCCGGCACGCAGAGCCAGCAAGAAGCTGGTATTCCAGACAACGCCAAAGTCTTTTTCGAGGACACGAAACGCTCTGCTCGCGAGCTCGCACGGGACGACCTCATCCGCGTCCTCACGGGCCGTTCGGGCGACGCCGTGAACTGGCTCCAGGCCAAGTTCAACCTCGACTTGTCCAAGGTCGCTCGTCTCGGTGGCCACTCGCAGCCCCGGACCCACCGAGGAGGCGATGCCCAATTCCCCGGAATGGTGAGCCCGCCAAGTTCCGTCCTATCGCCGATCTTGTCCTAATGACGATCATGATAGGTCATCACCTACGCCCAGATGGAGCGCCTGGAAGACCTGGCCGTCAGCAACCCTGAACGGGTCAAAATCTTCAAGCGGGCGCGCGTGTCCAAGCTCCTGAAGGACGAGTCGGGCTCTGTCACTGGTGTCGAGTACGTGCTGGGTGGCAAGACCGAGACACTGTACGGCCCCGTCATCCTGGCCACTGGTGGATACGCTGCCGACTTCACGGAAAACTCCCTCCTCAAGCAGTACCGACCCGAGCTCTGGGAGCTGCCGACCACCAACGGCGACCACTGCACCGGTGATGGACAGAAGCTCGCCATGGCCATTGGCGCGAAGGGCATCGATCTTGAGAAGGTGCAAGTCCACCCCACCGGTCTCGTCGACCCCAAAGAGCCCGACGCCAAGGTGAAGTTCCTTGCCGCCGAGGCTCTCCGTGGTGTCGGTGGTCTCTTGCTGGACAACACTGGCTCTCGTTTCGTCGATGAGCTCCAGCACCGTGACTTCGTCACCGGGAAGATTTGGGAGAACAAGAAGGTGCGTCTACTACGTCTATCGGCTGTGACTGTCTTTCTGAAAGCTGTTTGCTAGTACCCCATCCGCCTCATCCTTAACGGCCCCGCGTCGAAGGAGATTGAATGGCACTGCAAACACTACGTCGGCCGTGGCCTCATGAAGCGATTCGAGAGTGGGGATGCGTTGGCCAAGGAAATGGGTCTCCCTGCATCTGTCCTCAAGAAAACGTTCGCAGACTACAACACCTCCGTCCGCACGAAGAAGGATCCGTTTGGAAAGAAGGTGCGTTGTAGTGTCGTCGACCCTGCATCTGATGTTAACGATCCCTGCAGTTCTTCCAAGGCGAGTGGACGTTCGACGACGTCTTCCACGTTGCCATCATGACTCCCGTGCTGCACTACACCATGGGTGGATTGGAGATTGATGCCGAGTCGCGTGTCATCGACGGCTCTGGCAAACCCATCGCTGGTCTGTTCGCTGCGGGTGAGGTTGCCGGTGGTGTGCACGGTGCCAACCGTCTCGGTGGCTCGTCGCTGCTCGGATGTGTTGTGTTCGGGCGTGTGTCTGGTGACTCTGCCGCAGCCTACATGCTGCAGTCGGCCACCAAGGCGATCGAGAAGGCGGGTGGCCGTCTCGGCGCCATCGCTGGCCAGCTTGGTGCTCCCTCTTCCTCCTCCGCTCCGGCTCCGGCCGCAGCCCCGGCAGCGTCAGCCCCGGCAGCGTCGGCAGCGTCGTCGTCTTCATCGTCGAAGGAGTACACCATGGAGGAGGTTGCCAAGCACACTTCGAAGGACGACGTATGGGTCGCTGTCAACGGTCAGGTGCTCGACGTGACCAAGGTGTGTAATGGATCACGGTTTAGTGGAACACAGTCGCTCACACTTTTTCTACTAGTTCCTGCCAGACCACCCCGGAGGAGAGAAAGCGATCATGCTGTATGCCGGTCGTGATGCGACGGAAGAATTCAACATGCTCCACGCGCCGCAGGTCATCCCGCGATACGCGCCGGAGGTTGTGATTGGCACGGTGAAGAAATGAGCGGGCGCATCCAAAACAGCATTGTTCCATCTCTATTTATCATGTGTACATTTGAGGATTCATGCTAGCCAGTAATACATTGACTGCCAGAAACCGCGACTCTCGGGGACTTCGTCGTCGCTTTTGTCGTCGACGTACTGGTCCTTGTCCAGGTCGACACAGTCCACGTCCACCAAGTCGGCCAGGGATCTGCGAGACGCGAAGGCCCAGACCAGATACATGGCCACCATCAGTGGAATCTCGACGTAGAAGGACACGAAGTCGACCAGCGAAAACTGGGGAATCACGGAAGACCATCCTTGCACTAGATCCATCACTGTCAGCAAGCACAAGGCGGCGGGTATACGGAACGAAAGGCCAGACCAATGATCAAAATCAGGACCGTGACGATCTGAGATGAGAGTCTGTGAGATGAACGGCTCAAGAGGATGGGGCTGGGTCTGACCACGAAGAGAGGGCCGTAAGGCCAAGTCCATTTCGCGTGGAATCCCAGATCCGACAGCGAGCGCCCTTGGCTGAGCCACGCTTTCCTGAATCGCCAGCTCGCCAGACCGATTGAAAGCCAGGCGATCTCGGGATAGTGTCGGGAACCAAGAAACAAGTGGAACTTTCGAGCCACGCACCTGATTGGAGACACCCACGAGGTTCTGGAGCCATGCCCAGAGCTGTTGGTTCCCAGACCAAGTCAAAACTGGAACCCGATGTCTACATGAATTCTACTCACCACCCCGTTCCCGACTCGGCTGCTTCCGAAGCAAAGCGCGCTGACGCTGCTGGTCAGGAGCAACGCCGGCAGCGGGACACCGCGGGACGTCGTCCAGGAGAAGATGGTCGGCGCCTGGGGCGGTTCGGTCACAGCTAGCCCGTAGAGGACCCTCGTCCCAGCAAAGAGCGCGTGGTTGCCTGCGGAGAGCACGGACGTGAGGATGACGGTGTTCATGAAGGACGCCGCGAATTTCGAGCCTGCTTCTTTGAAGACGATGGTGAATGGCGATGTCGCCGTGCTCTTGTCAGATAAGTTGGGATAATCCCATGGAACTGTCACAGTTGAACGTCGAACAACAACAGAGAGCATGTGGACAGACCATTCAATCCGATGAGCAGCACACTCAGGAGATAGAAGAGGATAATCCTGGCAAAGTTTTCACGAAGACCAAGGGAGCGAACCCTAACAGAACCGACCTCCAGAAAACGAACTTGACGACACGCGGCATATTTTTGGTCGGATTCGCTGTCTCTCCAGCTGTGATTCCAAGGCTTTCCGTCCCACCAACTGCGTGGCGATTAGTCCCAAGTCTGTTTCCGCTTCCATACGGATGCACTGACATGCAAAGCTGGCGGTCACAAATACCTTGGCAAAACCACCGAAGCCGCCAACGAAGGGTGCGCCGGGGATCTTCCAGTTGCTGAACCCGATAACTTCCCGCTCCGCGTTGACGCCCACATTCACGAGCAGCCCGAGGATGATGAACATCACAACAGTCGCAACCTTGAGGAACGATAACCAATATTCTGCACACGTCAGACACCAAAATTAACACCCGGTTCAGCACACACCCAGCTCCCCATAAGCCTTGACGTGTATCGCATTCACGCCTACCAGGAAGAGCCAGAAGGCAGCGCTGACGATCCACGTATACGAACTCGACGTCCAGAACCGGAGCACGAGCTGCGCGGCGATCAGATCGGACGCGACCGACACCGCATCGTTGAACCAGTAGTTCCACGACAACGCGAAGGCGTACGACGGGGAGAAGAAGCGCGCAGCGTAAGCATTGAACGAGCCTGCGACTGGGTACTGCGTGGCCATTTCTCCGAGCAGGAGGAGCGTCACATACACGATGGCCCCGACGAGGGTGTAGCAGATCAGCATACTTGCAGGTCCGCCCTCGGCCAGCGACTTTCCACTTCCTTCAAGGATGGATCAGAGTCCCAGTTTCGATGAGGCAGTTCGATGCTAGTCACCAAGAAAGAGGCCCGTCCCTGTACATACAGAATTTCAGTGCCGAATACAACGTCGAGAGGACTGCGCATAGCAATAACCTATTGTCCCCGCTATAGCAATCATCTGGACCTGTCTGGCAGAGAGACCTCGTTGCAGACCACGAGTACAAACCGCGGGCGCAGGCTCAACTGCGCCATAGCTTGTCCCAGAATTATTCAGAGGCTCTCGTTCAGACGACATGCTATCTCGGACTGAAGAGCATCAGATCAGGTGTCGTCAGCCTCAAGATATCACCTGACTCGCACATGTCCGCGTCTCTTTCCGCGACGCCTCGGGTTCCCATTGATTGGTATAGTACATGTTCTCTCTATGTAATAACGTAGCAGTGTTCCAGGGGGGGTTAATTATGATAATGTGCTTCCACGTGATTCAATTTGTCCATTTCAAAGGAGCCCGTTCCAGCCTGCGTCACGAACTTTGCTAACAAGACGCTTCACTTCCTGCGACCGAGCACGAGTAGTCACGAGCAAAGTGTCCGGCATATCGACAATGACCAGGTCGTCCACTCCAAGACACGCAACGAGCCGTCCCGACTGCGGGACAACTATCCCTCCAGCGACCTGCTCCGTAATCACTGGAAGTGCCCCATGTCAGTACAGAAAGAGGGCAACGAAGTGGCCACATACCAGAGTTCGGGTCGCCCAGAATACGAGGCTGGTTTAGCTCCGCCGGGAGCAAGTCTGCAAGCGAGGAGAAATCACCGACATCGTCCCAACCTTTGTCCCTTGTCAAAAAAGAAGATAAAAAACAACATGCGTTCAAACGCACCAAAGGTGGCAGGAACAACGGCAACTCGGCCAGTCAATGCAGCAGGCTCGGCAATCGCATTATCGATCGGAATCTTGACCAACCCGGGCCACACTCTGTCCAGCACCGACTGGCGCTTCGAGGCATCGTCCCACACATCAGCAATGGCGATCAACCCCTTGTGCAGGTCCGGGTTGTACTCTTTGAGCAGCTCCAACAGGAACGATGCCTTAGTCACGAACATTCCGGCATTCCATCGGTAGGTACCAGTGGCGATGTACGCTGCAGCGGTGCGCGCATCCGGTTTCTCCTTAAAGCTGGACACAAGTCGAGAGTTCGGCGCTTCGTTGATGTTGAGCTTTTCTCCGAGACGGATGTATCCGAAGCCCGTCGAGGGGTGGGAGGGTGCGATACCAATCGTCACGAGGTAGTTGTGCCGGGCCACTTCGACCGCCTCTGCGACTGCAGTCAGGAACGCATCGTCTCCGGCAATCATGTGGTCCGCGGCAAAGGAGCCGATGATGGCAGTCGGGTCTCGCTTCGCCAGGACGGCAGCGGCTAGGCCAATGGCAGCCATGGAATCTTTGGGGCCAGGCTCGCAGAACAGATTCTCCGCAAGGAGCTCCGGAAGCTGCGAGTGGATGTCGTCGACATGGGTCGGTCCTGCGACGATCGTGGTACGCGAGGCGGAGGTGAGGGGAAGGAGCCGATCCCAGGTCGCTTGGATCAGCGAGCGGCCCTTCAGCGTGAGATCAAGCAGGAATTTGGGGTGGTTTTCGCGCGACAGCGGCCAAAGTCGGGTGCCAGCGCCTCCAGCGGGAATGACAACGTAGAAGCCCGGAATCTCGCGCAGCTGCCCAGTGCCCAGGGGGGCGAGGACGCTGTCGCCCAGAGGGGAGGGCTGGTGGGCTTGAGATTGGGCGATGGGCGGTACGGCGTTGGAGAGGAAGGGTGACTTGGCGCGGAGTTGTGGGCTAGAGGGAGGTTGCGGCGTCATGTACCCAGGGGTTCCGCTTTTCAGACCCTTCGTCAACGTTCAGTTGGATCGCGCTACGAGGATAACTAACTGCGCACCGGGATGTTATCCTTCAGTTTCAGCTCGAGAATCGCATTTGCTTGGCGCAATTGCTCGCATTCGTGGCGCACAGAGGCGAGGTCCAAGGACTGGGAGAATGAGCGTCCGCCGAATGAGATCCACGGAGAGTACAAACATTCTGTTGGACCACGGCGAGGATCTCGCGGAGAAGGTCGTTTGTCTGCGCAGCAGGCAATGCTGTAGAAGCCATGTACTTAGTAGGTGGAAGTAGGAGAGAGAGAGACGAGAGATCAAATGCTATAGCTAAGTTTGATCTGATGAAATCTCGCTGGCAGCGCTAGGTACGGTGGTGTGATAAATTTGGAGTCAGGAGTCAAGTTGAGTTCTCCCCGTTTTAGGACAGCCGCCACGTTCGCCTACTATAATGCATAACACGCACGCCTGATCTACGTATGGACGCGAAGGTACAAGGCAACGAATATGCGACTTACACGTTGCAAACAGCGAGAATCAACGTCAGCATGATTCGTCGTCACTCGCAAATTGCAAGGCCTGATGCTTCCTGGCCTTCTTGTTGGGGTTGGCGAGAGATGCACCTTTGAGCGGACGGGCTGGCGGTGTGGGTTCTGCAAAAAAAAACTGTCAACTTATACAGCCCAAAGGAACATGGGCCTACTGCGAGAACTTGGCTCCGGAGAAGGGGCTGATCGTTTTTTCTTACTCGACTCTTGTGAGGGCTCTGGTTTTACGCGGGAAATGCTATGGGCCGTGGAAGAGCTGTAGTCGGTCCTCTGCTTAGACTCCGTGTGCGTCCCGTGAGCGGGTTCTGTGGTAACGCTAGGACTTGATCTCCTAGCCTTGATCTTGGGTGCCGGCGAAGACTCTGATACATCCAGATAGATCAGGTCCAGACTGCCCTTCGATAAAGGAATCACATACGAGGGGCAACTTGCGGAGGAATTGGAGCAGCAAAAGCAGCCGTGTTCAGTCTTGACTGCCGAGACTGCGCTTGGAGACCTATCTGGCACAAGAATTGAATACTCGGTGGTCAACCAGTCAAAGGGATTACTTTGAGCAGAACTTGCGTCGTGTATATCGCACCGTCTTCAGCACTCATTTCCTCTAACTCAACGCACATGGGCTTTTTCGATGTTGGCCCAATTGTCAGCTGCTTACGACATATAGTCAGAGAGTCGGGCAAGTGCAATGGGGTGACCTGCCTTGTAGCAGTCACCCGTCTCAACATGCAATTCTCCGTGCACGATGCACTGAGCGAGCTTGTCGGCAAAGATTTCAAGAAGCGTTTCACTTGATGTATTCACAACAATCGCCTCGACATCGGACGCGTTCCAGCTACCGTGCCACCAGCGACCGTCCTCAGCAAGACCGAGATGAATGTGCCATTTGTCCTCAGAGATGTCGGAGAGTAAGATAAACTTGTCCAAGCCTTGGTATATCACCTGTATGAGTTCATCGAGGGCGCCGAAACTAGAAAAAACATCGTTGGTCATTGTGGAGTAGTGTGAAAGTAGTTCAGGCGGGTGGCGGTGCCCGCGAGTGGTTATAGGACCTGCGAAATTCCCGCCAAATGTTAGCCCCCCTGTTGGACAATTTTTGGTGGGGAGGGGTCGAAAATGTTAGCCCAAATTAGTCGGGTGTTGGACAAAAACTGCGGCTCCATTCGGCGATACTTAGGTCACGGGGTTGGACAAAAATTCGCCCCAGTCCGGTCTGGTCTGACCCCGATTTACCCCAAATAGATCAATTTTTGTTGATTAGTGCTTCTTCAATCGAGACACTCGTTCAATTCCGGACCATATTTGGAGTAGTTCGTGTAAATTCGCTCGAAAATCATTCACCAATCGCTTCTCTCATATATATTACCCCCGAGTCGTCCTCAGCATTGTCGGGAGCGCACCCTCAAGTGCCGGTCCTCTCGAATGGTGACTGTCATCACTATCAAAGATGATGTACCCTTCGATGCAAGTGTACGGATTGGGCAAAAGAGCGGGACAACGACATTTCTTGGGAAGTTATATAAGGAAAGAATCGAGCTTTAACGCCGCCGCCAGCTGAAGTTGCGAAAATCCTCCCAAAAACTTCAATAAACGTGCTCGAGATGAAGGGGAGGATGAATAGGCTGGATAGCGCTTAAAATGCTTGTAGAACTCGGATTTTCAATTCCATAGGCATGTACATACAAAAAAACGATTTTTTGGAGGTCATGTACAGGTTGGACAAAAATCCGGGGCTTAGGCCCGATGTGCGTTGGACAAATATCGGGCCGGACGGCCGATTTTGGGGCTAACATTTGGCGGGAATTTCGCAGGTCCTGTGGTTATGCCGACGATCCACGAGATCACTCGATGGCTGCCGATCACGTTGTCTCGACTGGGACCACTCGAGTACCGTAGCTCCATGTCCACATCCTGCCAAGCGCTTGGCGGATCGGCCGTCCGTCTTGGATAGGTGCAGCTCAAGTACACCCGCACTCTGCATGAGATATTATCCTTGTCAGGTAATATGAATGTCAGTCGAACGACGCTTATGTAATTCCTGCCTGATCTCCGGTACAAAACGGTGGTACGACTTTGAGTGTGTTCTTCAAACACCTACAGTGGACACGTCCATTTCCCTCTCCTCGACGCGTCAAAAGCGTGCTCAACGACCATGCCTTCTCCCAAAAAAGCCAAGACGCGCTCTGAATCTCAATCTATCGTCGATTTCTCCAATAAATGGGTCCTCAGCGCAGTGGTCTTTTCTGTGCTAGTCGTACTCGGCGGGTTCTTAGACCAGATCAAGGCATGCATGCACCCACGGATGTTTCGGATGCTCTAACTCGCTACAGAGTCGCTGGTATGTCTTCGACCCCACGGCCATGCACCAACTCGCGCAAGCGGCAATTGCCGCAAGCCCCGACGATACTGCTGGGATGATCCAACACATCGTGGCGAACTTGACCGCGACGTACCCCTCGAAGCAGATCAAGCTGAACACGGACTCCAGCGAGTGGGTCTTCAATAACGCCGGCGGTGCGATGGGCGCCATGTACATCATCCACGCCAGTATCACGGAATACCTGATCATTTTCGGGACGCCGTTGGGGACGGAGGGACATACGGGCCTGCACACCGCTGATGACTACTTTAACATCCTGGTGGGTGAGCAGTGGGCGTTCGCACCGGGTGCTCTGGAGATGGAGAGGTATCCTCCGGGCTCGGTCCACTATTTGCCCAGGGGAACAGCAAAGCAATACAAAATGCACGAGGGCTGTTTCGCGCTCGAGTATGCCAGAGGTGGGAGGTTCATGCTTCAACGATTTCCGCGAGCTGAACGACGTGATTCAGGCTGGATCCCGCTCATGCTGCCATTCGGATTCGCGGATACCTTCTTCTCGACTTTGGATATCATCACGCTGTACCACACGGTGCGGGTGACGGGGAGAGAGATGCTTAGAAATCTACTTATTGCTAAGATATGAATGGATGCTTCGTTGTTGTCCTAATGCATACTGTAATGGTCACGGTCATTCCTTCAATTTCGTCACCAATTCTGGAACGACTTCAAAGAGATCCGCAACAAGCCCAACATCTGCTACTTGGAAGATGGGAGCATCCGGATCCTGCGATACCATGGTCAGTTTGATACGCCTTCCCACTGACGGAGACGTGCCTTGTTTACAGCAACAATCATCTTCGAGTCTTTCATCCCAGCCAAGTGTTGGATAGCACCAGAGATACCGAAGGCCATGTAGAGCTCCGGGGCAACCACTTTCCCGGTCTGCCCGACCTGGAGCGAGTTGTCTGCATAGCCGGCATCGACCGCGGCCCGCGAGGCACCGACGGCAGCGCCCAACGCATCTGCCAGAGGGTACAGAGTCGACTGGAAAGTCTCTGCGTTCTTCAACGCCCGGCCACCGGACACGACTCGGCTCGCAACACCCAGGTCCGGCCGGTCGGATTTTGCGAGAAGCGTCTGGAGGTGCTCCGACAGAGGCTCCGAGACTTCGATCGGCTCGAGCGATTTGTCCTCTGCAGCACTGTCTGTGGATGTAGCGGCAGAGAACGCCGTCGAACGGACGGTGAAGAACTTGATGGGAACGGCGGAGGATGCACGAACAGTGGCGATGGCGTTCCCGGCGTATATCGGGCGCGTGAATGTCGTGCTGTTCGAGGCTGCGTCGTGCTCCAGAGACGTGACGTCGGAGACGGCGGGGAGGTCGAGCCGCGCTGCTACACGGGGTAGCAGTGACTTGGCGGATGCCGTGTGCGCGGATACGACATGGGTGAAGGGAGAGGACTCGGAAAGCAGCTTCTCTAGCAAAAGAGAGACCGTTTCGGTCGATGCCTCTGCGTATTGGGCCGATGAAGAGTGGAGCAGTGCAGTGACGCCTTTCAGTCTAATGATATCCGGTTATCAGGTGAGGGTGGTGCCGAAGGTTTAAAATTACTTTTTGGCCTTCTCCACGGCTCCAGCCACATGCTGGGCTGCGCCGACGATGAGGCCGGTGACTTGTCCACCCAACTGCTCGGCAGCAGTCAATGCAGATAGCGAAGCCGAGTCGATGTCTCCTTGACGCTGTTCAAGAAGAACAAGTGCATGTGGCGCAGGCGTGCTCGAGTAGGCGCGCTGAAGTGCACGCAGGCTTGATGAGACTGGCTTTGGTCGGAGAAACATGTGTGTGGGGAGAGAGACCGGAGGATCTGCACGTGAAAACTGATGTGTGATGCCATATCTGATCGGGAATCACGGCCCGGCGATCATTTAATGATCCGAAAGCAGTAAGCAATGTCCAAGCGAAGCACCCCAATATACGGCCTTATACGGCACGAAGTGCACAGTGAGCTTCGAAATCTGCGCAGAGAGTTGATATATATAAAAATTGCGATAACATTGCACAGTCTCATTGGCCAGGATCAATTTAGCCAGTTGCGAAGTCCACCCGGTCCAACTTGAATCCTGTAACGACGCTTGTCGTAACTCACCTTGCTCCTGCGTCAGCACGACAAAGATCTTGGGATAGTGGACCATTCTGTAGACGGCATCGCTTATCCCGGACATGATAGGTGGTCAGTGTAAGCAGGAAATTCATAACAGCACACTACAGTAGCAATTACTGAGGTCCAAATTGAGAGCCGGAATCGGACTATCTGGAGATGTATCGAGTCCAGCCAGCAAAAAAAGCAGGATAGCACACCATCCGTCTGTAAGATGTCGCAGCTAGATACGTCATGTACATCGGGATTCACCCCAACAGATTGTTCGAAGCAGCGTGCAGATCTTTCCGATGCGCCCGTGAAGCAGGCCAGTCAGTTCAGGCAGCGCGTGCTCTCCATACCAGCTTTGTTTGTTCGGCGTTGCATCCGAGTCTTATCTTCCAACGCGCTCGTTTCCCTTTCCGGCAACAGAACCCGGTGTCATGGAAAGCGTGATGTTGTCGTCTCACTTGGGTCTGCCCGCGTGCCGCATCGAGTTCGAAGGAGTCGCGACAGGATAAGAAGAAAGATCCTCCCTGCAATCTCGAGCCGGCACAGCAAGAAAGAAGAAGCTCGGAGATGAGATGTATCGTTCAGGGTTCCACATGCAGGCACGTGCTCTCACGTGTAGCATCCAGTGTCGAACCCTCAGGAACCCTCTTCCGACTCCAACTCGGTGCTCAAGAGTCGGCCGCCGTGGCATGCTCGACACTCCGTTCCTCAGCCGAAGACCACAAATAATTCTCTGGGGCATTCGATCCAAAATTAAGGTCGTCCTGGATATAGACGTCGATCTCTCTCTCACAAACGTCGTCCCACGAGTCATGCCCGGCTGCACAATGTGGACACCAGCATGGCAATCCACTTCACCATCACATCTGCACTTGCGAAGTTTACGTACCAAAAATGGATACCGGATCGCCTTATAACCTGGCCCGCGCACAGTCTTTCAGCAGGACAAAGCCTCATCTCGTTCCGACGCCCTGCAGAACTTCGCTGTCTGAAATGGTCTTCCGATCCGTGCTCGCCGTCGCTGGCGCGTCTCTCTCTTTGCTGCCGCTCACTCTCGCCACTCAAAACTGGAGCTCCCCTGCGCACGATCCCGGGAAGCCCACGACAGGATACGGTCCTCACTGGCAGAACTGTAAGGGGGATTTATCCATTCTGCTCCTGCTTTCGACCTTACTCTTTGCGCAGATTTCGAGGTCACCGAGCCCTTGGAGAATGTAACCTGGCCTCTCCCGCGTAACTGGGCTGGCAGCATCTCCACCAAGACGGTCGGGAGCCCGAACAACACCGCCTTCTTCTGGGGTTTCGAGAAGAGCAATGGATCGCTGACCGATGTGCACTCGAAGGAGCCGTGGATGATCTGGCTCGCTGGCGGGCCTGGATACTCTAGTGTCGCCTCGGCGCTCGTGGAAAACATTGGCCCGATTGTCGTGACCAAGGACTCACTGGGCCCAAACCCGTACAGCTGGCACAACATCGCAGACATGGTCGGTAGCCCCCATCTTGGAATTTGCAGCCGGTGCTGATCATAATTGTTTGTTCAGTTCTTCGTCGACAATCCTGTTGGCGTCGGTTATTCCACCGTCGGTATCGGAGGATATCCCGCTGACGAGTCTCGAGTCGCCTCCGATTTCGTGAGCCATTTGCCTTGCATCTCGTCGCGTTCGCTCAACGTCTCCAGCTTGGTTTCCTCAGCAACTTGGTCAAAGTCTTCCCCGGTCTCAAGAATCGCCCGCTGCACCTTGTCGGCGAGTCATATGCCGGACGGTTCATTCCGTACATCCTACAGGCCTACTTCGGAATTCCCAAAGAGGACCGTACCTTCCTCATTGGAAAGATCGGAGTCTCAAACCCGGCTCTTTCGTGCGTTGATTGGCTCACTTGTGTCAGCTCAATCTGACCCACTTTAGGGAAGCGAATCTGTTCGAGAACATCCCGATCGTCCGCGTCTTGGAGACGTACCCTCAGTTGATCGGATACAACACGACTATCTACGACTACTTCCGGGATCAGCAGCACCTGTGCAACTTCGACCTCAACCTGACCTACCCCCAGACCGGTGGAAAGCTGCCTTACACGCGGATTCTCAAGGGTTTACTGGGACACCGACTGCCGCAACCTGGTCGCCGTCGTTCCATCGATGCGTCCAAGGATTTCATGGAGGAACTGCACGAGCGCTGGATGGATTTCCCCCAAGAGCATCGTCGCCGCTCTCTCGAGAAACCTCGTCAGGTGATTCCCATGTCGAGCAGCTTGGTCGGACCGGCCTCGTCTCTTCCTACTGCCTCTCCTTCAAAGACATCCACGCACAAGGTCACCAAGACGTCGGCCAAAGCGTCCAAGACCTCAGCCAAAGCGTCCAAGACATCCTCGTCGGCGGCTTCCAGCACCGGTTCTCCTTCAGGAGTCAACCTGTTCCCAGGGTTCCCTCCGTTCGATTTCGCGCTCAGAGGAGAAATCAATCCGTTCTTCGGCTGTGATCTGCGTGACACTGCGCTTGTTTACGCTCTGAACTTTACCTATCCGTGGAGTATGTGTGTCGTCATCCTTGATCTCCCTCCCCCTGATGTTTCTCCCCAGCACAACTTGGGTTCAGCTTCGATTTCCTTGACGTCCCGTATTTGGTGAACCCGATCTCCCTCAAGTTGCACCCGCATCACTGGATGAACCGTGAGTGATTTGGTTGCCGGCTGTGATTGGAATGTGCTGATGTCGATCAGATAACACCACTCGTGCGGCTCTCCACGCGCCGCACAACGAGATCTGGCGTGTCACCACGACGACCTACCCGTGGGGCAATGTTGCGAATGGCACCGACCCTAGCCCTCCGTGAGTATCGATGAGTGTGACTCAGCTCTGTCCAGCAAACTTATACATTGCTAGGCCGACCACTTTCCTTGATGAGCTTGCCGCAAATGCCACTGAGGAGGGCATCGACTTTGTCTGGTACTCCGGAAACGACGATGCCCTGACGACCCACTGGTCCACGGAAGTCGTCATTCAGAACACCACATTCGGTGGCATCCAGGGCTTCACTGTCAAGCCGAACACGTCTTGGTACGATGACTCGGGCCTGTTTGCCGGTGTTGTCCGTCAGGAGCGGGGCTGGACCTACGGTCTGATCTACGGAGTCGGGCACCAGACGCCCGTCATCAACCCAGCCCGCTCCTTTGCATTTATCCGCGACTTCTTCGTCGGCAATTCCAAAGTCGGCGCCGTTGACCCGGACACTGGCAAAATCACCACCACAGCCCAGCCCAGCACTGCTACCGTTATTCCGAAGATCCTTCCGGATGGCGTGATCACTGGACAAGCGGACGTATATTACAAAACAGAGACAGTCGCCTGGCCTGCTGCTACCGTGTCTGCGTGGGATGCGCATGTCAGCTCCGTTCTGTATGCCGCCAATTAGACAACCACAAAGACCAGTGGTACAGCCAAAGCTATCCAAGCGTCCTGTAAATATCATAGACAAGTTCATTTGTAGCCGAATAACATCCGTTTGCTTTGAGACACCCGAATTGAGTGTTGCGAGTTTGTTCTGTGAAATGCACTACTTGAAATTGAGCCCACAACCCAAAAAACAAAACAAAAATCAAGTCCAATACCATCACGTTGATGAGATCACGGATATTACCGGTCACATGGGTCTGTTTAACGCGTCGCGACGCGATATGTTTGTGTTTGTATTTGATCTCGCCTACATGTTGTGTGACCATCAAGAGGGTGGCCCTCTCAGGGCTCTTCAGTCTTCCACCACCACCACCACCACCCTCGCGACGGCCTTACTTCCTCGACCGACAGGTGATCGACACGATGCCCTCAGTCACCCGCAGCAACACTGTGCTCGGCAAGCGTCCTCATGCTGCCGAGTCCTCGACCCCCGCCAGCACCGACACGAAGCAGCAGCTGCAAACCCCCGACAACACGCCCAACCCGAAACGCCCTCGTACTTCCGGCCTCGTCCTTGATGGCGACGGTAATAAAGAAAATATCCCACCCTTCGTCATTGCTCCCCTTCCGTCGCCCGCCTCGCCTCGCGCAGCGCGTGCGCTTAGACGCTCTTCCACGTTAGATGGCTCTCCGACACGCTCCCGACAAGGTATGCCACCCTCACCAACTTTCTATAACCTTTACCCAACATCCCAGGCGTCGTGCGACGCGCTTCGACATCCCTCATCCCCGGCACACCAACGGCCGAGATTGCTCAACTCACACTCGTCACCCCACCGCCTACCCCTCCAACCATCTTGCTGCCCATATATGCGCGCGCCCGCGCTTTGCTTCGCTCCACTTGCAATAGCCCTGCCACCGACATGACCGGTCGCGAGGCCGAGCACGCGTTACTATCCGCGTTTTTCTCAACTCTCGTGCAGGACGCACCTGATGTCGAGCAGACCAGTCTATACATCTCTGGGTCGCCTGGAACCGGGAAGACTGCATTGGTGAACTCGATTCTACGTGACCTCGACGTCCAGCAAGTCAAGGTCATCACTATCAACTGCATGGCATTGAACTCGCTCGATGTGCTCTGGGACCGACTGATTGAAGAGCTTGGCGGTAATAAGGATAAGAAGAAGGGAGGCAATCGCATGAAGAAGGTGCAAGGAAGGGAGACGGTCGAAGCATTGCTGGCAGCTTCTTCAACTAAACGGTACAGCTAACTTTTGTGTTCCTCACGCATGAGCGCTGATCGCTTACTCAAGTATCATCTTCCTCGACGAGTTAGACCACATCGCACCCACAGCACAGACTCTAACATCTCTATTTTCCTTGTCTGCGTCTCGACCATCCACACTACGGGTCGTTGGTATCGCAAACACACACACGCTAACTGCGTCCTCAGCGACTGGATTCGTGCCTACCTCCAGCAATGTTTCCACGATTCATTTTCCCCCTTATACCCCTGCTCAATTGCTATCTATTCTCCAAAGCCGGCTTGCTCCCTTATACGCCGAGGGCCCGGGTGAGGACGAGGAGGAAGCGAAACGCGCGAGCGAGGAAGCCAAGAAGTTCTTGAGCCCCAATGCCCTGACTCTTCTCTCGAAAAAGGTGGCCGCACTGACCGGTGACGTCCGGAGTCTGTTCGAAGTCTTGCGAGGCGCGATCGACCTCGCCGTTGCTGCTCAATCCGCACCGTCGCCCACGCGCTCAGAAAGCAACCCCCTCAATCCCGCGGTCAAGTTGACTGTAGCGCCATCTCACATTTTGGCTGCACTGAAAGCCCATTCGGTGTCATCTCACAACGCGTCCAAGGGCGCTCCAGCAAACAGCGAAATCGTGTCGAAAATCCGGTCGTTGGGCCTGCAAGCACGTCTTGTCTTGCTCGCTCTGCTGCTGGCTACGAAGCGACTAGAAGCTGGCCTGCGACTCTCTACCACGGCTGTGCGATCCAGCGCGACCGACCCAGCACAATTGCATGCCTTCTACACCTCGATCATGTCTCGGTCGGGGGATGGCATGTTCTCAGCTGTGTCGCGGAGCGAGTTCAACGATCTGATCGGCATGCTCGAGGGTCTTGGTCTGGTGGTCTGCGCTTCGCCCGCCGGATTGCCGGGTGCTGTTCCGCAGGGAGCCAAAGCCAAACGCGCATTCGGGCGGTCTTCGTCTTTCACGCAGGGTGCCAACCGAAGTGGGGGCGGTGCGAGCGATGTGCAGCTGGCTGCGATTGTCCGACATGAAGAGCTTTTGCGGGGATTGGGAATTGACGAAACCGAGATGATCGCGGAAGACGTCGCGGTTGAAGAAATCAACGCGATCTGGGTAAAAGAAACGGCGAGGCTTACTCGCGAGATGGCTGCGAAGGTCAAGACGACCAAAGAGAAGGTCGTTGCAGGATTCGAGGATGCCATGGAACCGTAATGTTTCCGGGCTACCGTTACTACTACTACTATCTACACTCTACAGCAGTCAGTGCTCCGAGGATTGTTTCGAAACGACGAATTACAATTATGTTATGTGTATGTGCATGTACTTTTTTTTCTTATTTCCACGTCTATTCGAGCTGTTTGAACAACCTAAAGCGCTCCATAACTCAGTATAAATACACGATGTACGTATTACTACTACATTCGACCTGATATCGTGCCAAGTACATCTCATAAAAAGTACTCCGGGAGCTACACGAAGAGGCTCAGCGGGTCGCGTATGCGTCGGAACAACAGCCACAGCGTACCTTGCCATTGGCGTTCTGCGCGGCTTGCTGATTCGGGCCGTCTCTCTCGTTCTCGGGCGCGGCCTCGAAGACGTTGAAGAACATGCCTCCGCCGGGGCTCACTTCCAGGATGCTCGCGGAGTTGCCGCAGCGGTAGCCTTGGCGTGGCGGGGCAGGGAATCAGCCGGGATCGGGCGAAGGGATAGACTGGGTGGGACGCTTACAGTAATTGGGCGCGGACCACACCGTGGAGAGGTGCCTGTCGAAGAGTGAGGTGTAGCCCTCCATGCACAGCTGGTGCGCGCGCAGGATGTGCGACATCTGGTTCATCTCGAGGAACTTGTGCACCACCCCAGAGCCGAACGTGTATCCCGCGCCCCTGCAGTGTGTTGCGTTAGTGTTGGTGTTGGGCGGAACTCGGGCCTGACGCGCACGAGACGAGACACGCACCTTGGTGAGATGGCAAAGTCCTCCTTCTCCGCGTCGGGGTCAGACCAGACGAGGTCCGCTATCGGGCCGTCCGGTGGGATCTCCCTGAAGCGGTCAAGCACCTTGATCTGGTCGATGGAGTGTATTGACGGGGAGAGACCTGCGGCACCGGTTGGTTCACATGGAAGCATGGCGGGCATAGCATGGCACACACCTCCGTGGACACAGAATACGCGATCGTCGATCACGACGGAGAGCGTGAGGAAGTCGAACATGTCCGTGAAGTACGTCCAGGCGTGGCTGGAGCCGTACTTCCGCATGCATTCCGTGTAGAAGCCGTAGTTCTGTTGCAGGGTGGGGATAGAGAGGACATATCTTGAGATATGGAAGGACGGGCGCGGGGGGAAGACGAACCTGCGTCACGGCCCGGGATTCGTGGTTTCCTCGAATCAGCTGCACTCGATCTGGGTATCGCAGCTTCAGGCACGTCAATAACGAGATCGTCTCAACGCTGAATAGTCCCCGGTCGACGTAGTCTCCTTCAAGACATGGTTCAGAGCGCGCGCGCGTACGCCAAAGACGGAGGAACGGACCAAGGAACAGATAGTTCGTGTGCGGCGCGTATCCGCCTATCCTGAATATCTCAATGAGGTCGTAGAACTGGCTTACCGCCACCCTCTCAGCACACATAGACTAGTGGGAATCTGCAATAGCACACACCCGTGTATGTCCCCGACGACTGTCACTGGCGCGCTAACGTGCACGACGTTGGACTCGCGCATCAGCACCTCTTTCGTCTTGGTGCAGATCTCCCGAATGACGACCTCGTGCAGGAGCTGTTTGCGCAGCAGTTGCTCGATGCATGCATCGAGGTCGAGAGGCGCCATGAAGAGGGCTTTTGGATTTGGAGAAGGGCAAACTTGGAGCTGACTCGACGGAGCTGACTCATTCGCTCAGTGTCGATGTGATTCCCATCTACCTACCGTGGCATTGCATGGCCTTGTATGTATGTAAGTAGTTGGTATGTACGTAGCTTGTCAAAACGAGTCCAGCTGCCCGCCGTTTGTATGTTCTAGGATTACAACTGCTGCCTGAGATCGTGCGCTGGCATCCGCCAGTCGGATTAGAAACGCTATAGGCCTCCAGTCCTAGCTACGACTGTCGTGTTCGTGCTGCACATCGCCTCCAACGCAGAGAAGACCATCGCAAAGCTTGACGTCACGGAAGGTCTTGGATTGTATCGGTTCATACTGCCGAGTGACGTATTGGACCAAGCGCCACCGAAGCAGACTTGAAGGAGACTGGACATCGGTACAGTGAACAGCCGTAGTGGTGACTATGTGTCCGTGAAGTAATGGTCCCAGGAGATGATGGGCCTATTATCCTACAGTATCCAGGGCGCAACATGGAGATCCTAGAGCGGTCACTTCGCTCAAACACCTGCCTTTGCATCCGCGTCCCATCGTCCTGTCCAGTCCGGTCTTTCTTGATTCGGACCCTGCCCTTCAATAGGCAGGCGGATTTCGGTAGATAGTATTCGTAGACAGAAGCAAGACCGTATTCCATCGGCTCGACGGGGCGCTACAAACAAACGGCAGGACGCTCAGTACCCAGCAGAGTCCAGCTTGCACACGGGTCGCACAATCAGCCGATCTTTTCGATCCGCAGCTTCCACCTCCTTGAGCGTTACCTTGTACTCAAGGATCACCGAAGAGATTGAATCTGGCAGCGGTCGCACCGGCAGTGGCCTGCACTTCCGTAGCTGAAGCAATGGCCAAGGCCAAGCCGAGTCATTGATTGCAGCGGCAAGAGGTAAGCCCAAAGGCCGCGTCGATCGAGATCCCCAGTGAGAAGAGCAGAACCAGTCAAACTTTCCGCGGTAGAGTATGGGGGTCATGCCGCGTATGGACCGGTCGGATTCTGATGCACAGAATCCTGGGCCAGCATTCTGCACTCGGCCGTGGTAGATCTGGTCTCCCGTAGCTAGTGCACACAAAAACCGCAGTTTAAGCTGTGATAGTGATAGTAGGCCTCATCGGAGTGATGGTAAAGGAATCAGGATTGTCGAGGCTAAGTAGTGTCCCGACCACGTGATCGACAGATACGCTCACATGTAACTCTGAGAACAGATCGCTAATACGATCCCTGCTCTGTAAAATCGACATTGAATTACATTCCGTGTGTAGAAGTATTAATTCACTGCGAGCGCCTTCCTTATTCTACATCGTATTCGAGGACAGATCGGTGCCGCCATCACGGCATGCACGACCGCCTGCCAGGGTATCTACTGTACATCATGACTAAAGATCGTAAAAGGTCCTCATTCATCATTCCCGCCTTCCCAGACCTCGTCAGGCGGATTCCGCGTGACCTCGACGACGCCGCGCGCGTCCATGCTCGCGCCCAGATCACTCGCGTCGACGCCCGCCGCGCGCATCTCGCCGATGAGCAGCTCGCTGATCCCGAGCCTGTCCTTGGGCAGCCAGACCGTCGGCTGGGGCATATACGTCGACGGGTGGTCGAACGCGTGCTCGTCCGTGTCCTCCTCGTCGTCCGTCGACACGTCCTCGTCCGAAAGGTCCCGGCTGTCGATCGACGGCCGCCCCGGGCGCGTGGTCTTCGACTGCGTCCGCGTCCGTGAACGTGACGCGCGCGGCCGCTCGGAGGTGTGCGACGGCGCGGGGGATTTGGGGCGGTACAGCTCGGGCGCGTCGCCCTCGGGCAGGTCGGCTATGACCTGCTTCTCTGCTTGCTTCTGGCCCTCGCCCTCCGTCGTGGGCGGTGGTGACGCGGGATCGTGTGAGGTCGACGGCGAGTCCGTTGATGACGGATCGAAGCTCTCGCGGGGCGTGTCTTCCGAGAACTTGTGCTTCCGCTTGCTGCTGGGGCTGGCGAGGTACTCGCCCTCTTCTTTGACTCGCGCTCGCAGTGTGACGAGCGTGCTGTCCAATTGCTTCGGCAGACGCTGGATTCTGCGTCGGACACTGCGGAGAGCTGTTGGCTTCGATGAGGAATGCCACGTTTGGGCTGGTTCAGGGACATGTACTGCACCATTTCTCTGGAACATATCCTCTTCGTGATCCAACGCAGTAGTGTCCCCCTGCTTTTGCTGGTGCTTTTCGTATCGTTTGGCCATCTTCTTTGTGGCCAACGACATGGGCAAGAACTCGGTCATTGCTGGAAACACGTCAGTCTGACTTGAACACACGCGCACAACAGGATCCTGCTTACGGCCAAAGCTCGTGTTGATCATGATATGGGCCGCCGCAGTCAAGCCGACGAGGATGAGCATCATCACGGCCTCGACCACTGCAGTCTGGGGCGATATCGACGCCTTGAGGAAGAACAGGCACGCGAGACAGATCTGCTCGATGTACAGCCCCACAAACAAGTTGGACATACACATCGGGAAGTACATCCCGCCTGTCTCACTCTCGTCCGGCTACAAAATCAGGTCAGCTCTGGCCCACCGTTGCTTCGCCGTCAAACAACAGACCTGGTCAAAGACTTGAGTCAACACTAGACGGGGAAATGAGCAGCCATCTACGGTCAGAAAACTCATACTCACGGAACTTGTATGCAATGAAGAACATCACAAAGCCTGGAAACGAATAAATATCAGGTAGCAAACGACTCGGGTTGTTTTACGCACTCAATAGAGCAAATAGGTTGATCATGGGATTCAGCATGCTGTAGGAGAAACCTGATCGCGCGTCAGTCGAATCGAAATGCGTAACAACCAGATTACACACCAATTGTCGCCAACAACGAGATCGTAGGCAAGATCAAGCCAAAGTCGGCCTGCGGTGATACCCGTCAATGATCAATTTACAAAAGCAGTGGGCCCAGCTTACCGCTGGCATCAAAAAGGTCACCTGGAGACATTCAATGCCCCAATTCAACGTGTGGCGCGAAACATACCGTGAAAGCTTGTCTGGGAGTCCGGCCCGTGAGCCACTTCCGGATGAAGTGGAAGAGCAGAGGGAACAGTTGCGCGAGGGCTGCTCCGGCTCCAGCCAGACCCTGGGTAACTGTAACTCCACGTCAGACACAGGCATCGAAGCGATGGGCTCCTGAGCCTCGAGACAAACCCATCAAAGTGAGGAAGAATACAGAAACCCCGGGCAGCTGATTGGCCATGTTCTGCACGGCAGTGCTTGGGTTATTGACGAGATTGGTGATGACTGCAAGTGATGTTGAGCCTCAAGATGGAGAAATGCTATCATAATCAGACCCACTATTCGATAGATTGGACGAGATGGTGATGATCAGGAAACCGTGGCTGAGGGCTGCAGTCAGCAATTCAGCCAATACGAGGATGGGACGACATACAACAGCAGGAACAGGTAGTATCGGTGGTACACGCTGACCGACATGAGCGAGTACCGCGGGATGCATTCATACCACGCCAGGCCTGGCGGGTGCTTTGTTAACGCTTCATCTGACCAAGAGCGGAAATCGGCAAACCTCGCAAGATCAGCGGCAGAACAGCAAAGAAGATGGCGAGCAACAGCGGCGGGATGATGCCCTGGATGATTCCGGGAATAGGGTGTGGAGCTGAGCCAGCGTCAGACAGCCGGGTCGCACGGATCTACACTCAACACACCTAAGCATATCCAGTTCAGCCAGCTAACATGCCGATGTCAGTACCATCCTAGTACAGTCGAAAGAAAACACCCACAGGACATGACTGCAGAGCGTGCTGATCTGAGAGAGAGTTCCGATGAAGGTCACGGGGAAAATCCAGGCCACGATCAGAGCGATAGTCGCAAGCCAAGATGTCGCGAATCGCCAGGACACCTCGAGAGAGCCGTCATCGAGGCTGGTCGGAAGGTCAGACACGAGGGATCACGAGCTCACAAACTCCTCACTTTTCCCAAACGATATCCTTTGGATTGGCTTCCATCCATTTGTTCTTCATCGACAGCGGCTGAGAAATGGCGTCAAGCAGCGCGTCCGCAAGGACAGACACACACGCACCTTGTGATAGCTTACGCACTGCGCCAGCACATGTGCTCCGAGCTGCAGATTGCACCGAATGAACACGCTCCCGAGGAACTTGCCCTGCACCTGCTCCCGCCGGCCGTCTTCCAGTTCCCGATTCAGCCGCGCGATCTCCTCGGTGCACCACGGGATCGTGTCGACCTTCTCCCCGAACAGGCCGAGGAATCCCGTGCGATGGGTCGGCAGCTTCTTCGCCGGGACGAGCTCCTGAAGCAGCTCGGGCGTCGGCCCGTCCGGCAACTCGAGCTCCAGTGGCATAACACCCTTCTCCTCGTCGCTCTTGTGCTTCCGCGTCTTCTGGTGCGTCGCCTCCTTGAGGCGCCACGCGTCCGTCGCGTGCTTGAGCACGCCGGACGCGGCGGTCTCGAGCTTGCTGCACGCTGCCTGCCGCTGCTTGAACAGCTCGTTCAGCGCCTTCGTGTCGCGGTACATCCACACGCGGTCGATCCCCCCGGGCACGAACGACGCGAACAGTCGTAGGTCGTGTTCGTTTGCGAGCTCGTCCGGGACGCTCGTGATCAGCACCGTCTTCGCTTGCGCGAGTCGGGAGTGGGAGTTGCTGATCAGGAAACGGTGGCGCATGTCCAGGAAATGCAGCATCTCGCGCCGAATCATGAATATAACGAAGACTGTCCCGCAGGTCAGTTTCCAACAGTTCCGATGTCATACCGAGAACTGACAGGTCTGCAGGTACGCCATGATAATGTGTGCAGCGAACCGCTTCTGGTCTTGCTGATTATTTCCGATGCTATACGCAGAGCTCGTTTATAGCCATAAGTCCTCGAGGACAGAGCAGACGCACTTCGACCACGTTATCCTGTTGATCCTGTCTTTGCCAGTCGAGTTCGGCATGCCCACAGTGTCCACTGGGATGATCACCGCAGAGATAAAGATGGTGAACGCAGAGAAAATGATGATTAAGAGTCGTAAATATCGTAAAAGCATATATCTGAAAAGCATCAGTCCCGTAGCAACGCAGAGCAACGGCGCGCAAACGCACGCGTCTAAGCCATTTTTTTGGATCTAGAAGCAAGATGAGAGACGCCTGAAGTGTCCCAGAAAACGCGAATACATACAATCTCCTGTGGATCCTGTACCAGCAACGCTGGAACCCATCTCCACCACCCCGGCGGCAGCGCTTGCGCACGCTTCCTGCATACACCATGAGCACCTCAGCACGTGCACACCAGTCGACGACCTACGCTGGGGGCGGGAGGTACGTGCGCGGGCTGTATATCCTCCCCAGCCGACTCTTCAGGATCACAAACGCGATGACTTCGACCGCGAGCAGGGTGCCATTGACCACGAGCGAAGTGAGGAAGGTCTGTGTGCTGTTGCTGCTGTTCACCGAGGACTGCGTTACCTGAGACATGCGGAGAACGGCGCCGAGGAGGAAGAGGAGGGGGAGGAGCAGGGTCGAGGTGGAGTTTAGATTAACGCAGCCTAAGCGGCCGGAATGATGCAGTTATACGTGCATGCTTAAGCGGGCCTAGAGTTAGCTAGCTGCATACGTCACATCTGGCGCCACGGAGTCACTCTGGAGGGCCTCTGGGGTCTGGTGAGAACAGCCAGGTACGCGGCAGCATGCTGAAAGTGGGGCAGATCAAGAGTCGACGTCAGGCATCAACTGGAAAGCGCTCTAAGCGAGCAATGACGAAACCAGGTCTTCGAGATCACGCCCAGCCGAGATTAGATAAAGTGGAAGACAAATGGCAGAGATGGGTGTCTATCCCCCCAGCACTGGCCAGAGCGCGCTGAAATGGTAGAGATGAAAGACCAAAAGCAGCTCAGATGGATTCAGCGAATGTTGCTCGATCCCATCAATCAATCATTCAGATAAGATAAGATGTTTGTTTTATCTCTCTAGGTACAGTTACAATTCTCGACGCGTCTAATCCTCCTCCGCGGAGGAGCCCAGCACCTGTTTCTCATGCACACTCTCCAGCCCCACACCTCGAAGGATCTTCGAGATGCCCTCCGCTCTAACAGCCTCAAGCTCGGCCTCGCTCTTGACGAGCATCATACCCGCAAACGCCAGCGCATTCACACTCAGCGCGTCGCCGCTCGCGGAGAGCACGTAGTCCTCGTGGCGGCGCGGCACGAGGTGCATGTGCTCGAGCGTGAGCACCACGTTGTACGAGAGCTTCCCCGCGGGGTACGTCGGGTCGTGCCGGATGGTCGAGATGACGAGGTCCAGGAGCCCGAAGAACGCGTTCGCAAGGATCGGCTCCATCTGCTCGGGCTTGAGCGAGTGGAACCGCTCAGGGAAGCGGTACACGTGGTTCGCGTACGACAGGTCCAGCGCGAACGGGGTCACTGGTCGCGGTGAGGATCTGGAGAGATGATGGCCGCGGCGAGGACTGTATGCGTACCTCGAGATTCGAGCTTGACGTCCCGCGCCTTGACTTCGATGGGAGGACCGTCTTCCGAATCATCGTCTAACGGCAAAAACTGTATGTGCTTGTGTGCTTGCGATGCGCCCGACAGGTCACCACCTGCATTATAAAGAAAGATGTTATCCATCGAAGCAGACAACGTGACTGCACCGTGTGCTTACAATTGTAGAACGCGATGAAGGTCTGGTGTTTTTTGCGTGCGGCGGCGAGGAGAAGATAGGTTTGAACGAGATCTGGCGGGCTTAGCGGTGAGGTTTGCGGTTGGAACTCTGTACGATGTCGAAAGATCTGAGCCCAATAACAGGCAGAAGTCGGGACCCCTACCCTTGGTCACGAGCAAGAAGTGTCGCGGGACGACAGAGTACTTGTTGAGCTAACAGCAGATAATGAGGGACGCCGCGCATCCGGAGAGATCGAGTAGGCGAACCAAGACTGTGTAGCGTTCACCACTGTCGGCATCTTGCAGCTCACCCAGGAACAAATTGGGGTTGTAGGGGCTCTGGAAGGGATCCGGTTTATCACGGGGCAGCGTGTCGGGGAGTTCGGTAGCGGGAGACTGAGGCTTCTTTTGAAGAGCGGGGCATACTCTCAGTTCGTACTACATGGCAATGAGTACATAGATCGAAGCATGGGAGGCGACAAGTGACCTCGATCCCCGAATCCTCATGCTTTTCAATCGTGGATGCGAAAAACAGGAGATCGCCCGCTGATTTGGCTAGCTCGAACTGAGAACTGAGCTTGTTGAAGATTTCGGCGGGAGTAGAGGTCATGGTGAATGGCAAGAAACGAAATCCAGATGAATGTCATGGTCATGCTTCTCAATCTCGAATCACGCCGTGTTGACACCGAAGGGTAAGGAGGATTAGGAAGCAAGCAGGTGAGCGAACGAAGAAATCCTTGTGCAAATGCTGATGAACACCAATCATGCTAGCAGCAAGTGTAAGAAGTACAAGAAGCGGGGTACAGGAAAGTGTCAGGAAGTCGGAAACCGGGTAGGTGTGTAGATTGAGAAAAAGAAAACGGACGCAGTCCGGTTGAATGCTGGACTTTCTCCCTTGTGTGCCAGGGAAATTTAAGGATGCCGGGATCACGCCCGACCACCTTGCCCTCCTCTGTTCGTCTTTGCCTCCTGCATTATTTCCCCGAGTGCGACCGCACGCGTGTAACAGAGGATCGCGATAAGTGACCAGAGCGCGCAGTTCGTGCCCTGGGAGGACTGATGAACAACTGAGGGAACCGAATTGATGGTTACTCACTTGATAGAACAAAACCGCAAGGACAGCCTGGAACAAAAGCAAGACGATCTTCAATGGGAAACTACGTTGAATGGCCGAGTTTCTCAGGGGAGGAATCGGATTCTCAATAGCCAGAATCATGAGACCAACGATGGCACTCAGAATGGGGATGACAGGAGCCTTGACGATGAGTGAGATGAAGATGGCATCACTCTTTGCCGGCCTGAGGTGCGTGACATGAGAACTCCGGAAGGGAAGACAATGCGGTGCGTACTGGAATCCTCCGGGATCTCTCAAAGTGCCGTGGACGAAGTCCCAGAAGAACTTGCGATAGAAAAGAGCGAAGAAGCTCGCCCAAATTCCATCTGCGCCAAGATGAGGAGATGCGGAGAAAAGTCGGACTCAATACGCACAGGCGGTGGCAGTAATGCTAACGTAGCGAGCGTATTCGTGCCAGATGAGGTTTCCCATTGCGATGAACTACTCTTCAGATGCGAGGAAGATGATAACGAGCGCTGCTCAAGAAGGATCCGGCTAGATGGCAGAGAGAAAGGGACTTGTGGACAAGAGGGTGGAAAGACCAGTGATGAAGGAAAGTGTGTAAAAAAAGAGCACAGCTCGAGCCCGGGGGGAATGTGGGGGGGAGGGAGGAAAGAGGAGGACACTGGGTCACGGTAACTGGGAAAGGCAGTATATCAACGGCACCGGCCTTCAATGGTCGACATCACGTGTTTTCGACGTGAGACTGATGGGGGTCGTCATGATAATTCTCATCCACTCTCTTGGGTCGCTAGTGATCTATGAGTAGATGGACAACTTTCATCTGAATCAGGAATGTTGTGAACTGTTGTATTGGCATGTACTAGAGCAAAAACGACCGCTCTCGATCCTAACCTCGACTGGCCTATGTACAAATTAAAAGGCAGGTGGGTTCAGACGCTGCGACACTAGATTAGAGGGGACCTGTGCATGAAGGATGAGAAAACGGCAGTCTCGGGCGAATCACCGTCTAAGTCCGACTGACCATCAAGTTGGGCTGATTGCGATTGGGTGGCTTTGGCATCCCCAATGTGGGTGCCAAAGGTGTCGTCGAGGCGAATGATGAGCGCGACTCGTTGCCAAACGCGTAGTAGCTTGGCGCTATCGAATGACTGGACTGTCGTTGAGGAATCCCCGAGAACGTCGGCAGAGGCTGTGTAGGAGAGACCATCGTGAAACGCGCGTTCGGCCCCTGCAGAGGCAGTTCTGCACAGGTCGGTGTAGTGGGGTCGACATCCTCAGATTTGTATCGGCTTGCTCGTCTGCGCCGCAAGAAAAAGAACAGAAACACTCCTGCAATGGCCAATAGAACTAGCGATAGGATGCCCGCAAGTATGCCAACGAAAGCCGTTCTTGAGAGCGCGCCTATCTTCGATCCATGTCGATTTGCACTGGACGACGGTCAGTGGGCGGTAGTTTCACAACTTGTGGGAGCCTAACCTGTCATTCAGAGCATTCGGTGCAGCGCCACTGACGGTCGGCGGAGCTGTGGCCGAATAGACCGCAACGGCATCCAGATCAATGAACGGACCAGTCCCGGATTGCTGGCCTGGATTGGTGATGATCAGTGTGTGCTGTGATGAATCCAGGCCATTCGAGTAGTACTGCAGCGAAAATCCGGTCAGCAGCACATGGGTCTGCCTATGTCACTCACCAGTAACGTCTGCGGGTGCAGTGCCGAAATGGATGAAGCTTGAGTGTTCACCATTTGACTCTGACCGTCGATTGACACTTGAATGTTGGCGTGGTCAGGTGAAACAGTCCCATAGATAGCCACAGCATTCCCCGAAAACGAAAGCGAAGCAGCAGAGCCAGCAGTGGAGCTGTAGCTGCGGCAGAGTCTGAGAAGCAGTCTGACGGACAGGACAAGGGATCTCACTGCAGGGTATTGTTCATGTATGTATTCAGATTGTTCGTCTGCCATTTCCCAGCATAGTTGACACGAGGATCCGCATCATCGACCAGTGACGTTGTCATCGTTGAGCTTGACGGGGCGTTCAGTTCAATAAGCCCCAGCGGATGATTCCACTGACCCAACAACGCCAACCTGAGTCAATAGGTTCACCCAGTCGATATCCATCCCCGAACCGTTGCTCGTGATTACCGCGGTGTGCGGTCCGTTCGCTAGCTCTGTCGCAGATCCCAGCAGCTGCTGCGCCTGGACCGCGCTGCTCGCTGCACTAGTTTCACCCATAGACTGCCCATCCATCGTCATACTATATGATCCATACTCAGGTCGATGAGCGCCGTAAATCTCGATCCCCGTGCCTGGACCTTGGTCAATCGCGCAGACAGCTTATAAGCAACACAAAGCACCGTTGAAATTGATCGTGACCGTAGCACCGGTGGTGTTGGTGGAGTGGTAAGTATTGCCGAAATACCCCTAGTTCAGAGTCGCGTGAGTTTTCAGAGATCTTGTCCAGCTTGAAACTTGCATACTAGACTAGCAGTATCGTTGCTATGAAGGCATGTTAGTCCTCGTCTTGCTTATAATCGGGAAGGAGGCGACGCACGAGGACGCGTCCCGCCAAGCCCCGCTGGGTCCATACGAAATTAAAGGAGAGCCTGCCCCAGTTCAAAGCGAGCCGAACACTCTCGGAATGACACGGGCAACATACAATCGTCGACTGCGAGGAATGAGGTCAGTGATCGAAGTTCGCACGGGGTGCGGGAACGTACGAGTGAGATTGAACGCCGACGCCATCGAGCGCAGCGAATAAGATTAAAAACGAAGAGGCAAAGAAGAACGGAAGAACGGAAAAGAGACCGAACGAAGGAAACGAAAGAAACGACCCCGACCGCCGGGGTGGAGATGATACAGCTGCCCAAGAAGATAGACGCACGCCAACCAGCCGACACATAAATCCTTGTCGAGGCACAGCCATGTGTACTGGGCTGATGGTAGATATCCGAACAACGCGTCCGGATCGTTCATGGCGACAGGCTTATGTTTGATGATCAGGCATGACGGAAACTGGTCCGGGATGCCACCCGGTTGAGTATGGAAGGATCTCGATTTCCGTCCCAGCCTTGAATGCAAAAGCATAGGGCCAAGAGGCCAGTTTGTTCGTGATAAGAGAGCATTGCGTGTGAGACACTTGATGTGTCCCAAGAGCTGATCATCGTGAGAAACTGCTGAAACTGCAATCTTGTCGCGAAACAAATGCCCCCCAAGGCGAAGGCGACGCCTGGCGCGACCTCCAACGCTCTCATCTCCACTGGACCGAAGGCCTTATCCTCCAGTGGTCCCAAGGGCATTGCGTCCAAGCGATCTTCGACCAAACGCAACGAGAACGGTGAGAAGCCGACAACCGCTCGTGCACTGGTCCTTCGCAATGGCAAACACGGTGCTCGCGGCACGGGTGAACTGGCGGTGGTGACCAAGCTCCTCGGATGCGAGAAGCTCGATCTTCTGGCTGGTAAGATGCTTTCTACCGATCGTGAGGTTAGAGTGGCTCTGGATCTCACCGCTTAGAGGACCTTGTCGAGAAACAGTCAGCGTCGGCTGTGTTGTCGCCCTTCCGCATCGAGACTTGTATGCAGGTTGCAGACTCCCAGTGCAGCGGTGCGTTCCCCTCTCTCATCCCCTTATCAGCTTATACATATATCGTGAGTATAGCTTTCCTCGATGACATCGCTAACTTGCATGATCCTGCGCTGTTTGTCGCGATCATTGAATCGGAATGGGACAATCGCGTTCAACCAAGGATCCCAAGAAACAGCAGCCTCTGAAGAGTGCTACTGCCATGGCCGAGGTCGTCGCCACCCGGTGCGTTCAATGTTCATGCTCAACCTCTTCTACTGAAGATGCAAAGACTGATATCCTATTCTCAGTATCCACAATGCCTACATGCTTGCATCTGCCTGGCGAATCATCGCGGATACTCTACACGATCTCGAAGACGACGGGCTCACGGATGCCAACATCAAGTCTTTGTTACGGGACAACGAAACATTGCGGGCAAAGTATCTTTTCCTGTACCACTTTGTGTGCGATCTGGTACAAATGATGCAAGAAAAGTTCGCTCTGATGGCTTCTACGACTCGTAAGAGGATGTACCCCTGAACTGCGTCTACGCAACTCATTTTCTGTTGCATCCCAGCCCACTACGCGAAATATTTCAGGCCAAAAACGGACGGGGTGATCCAATTTGACTGGGACGCGCTCAAAGCTGCTGGGAAGTCATTCTTGGATTCAATCATTGTGGAAATCGCTTTCCCGAAAGCGCCTTATCCGATGACTGTCCTGTATCAGATCCTGCGTGATGCAGTCGACGAGTCTCCCAAGGAAGCGAAACGTTTTCCCCAAGGGCTTTGGGATGCTGTTGGCGATCTCTCGGTAATGCCATATTCCGTAACGCCACGCGACGCCGGTCACTGATGTCTCATCTTAGGTGTGTGTTGAGCTACAGGCCATGTTGGATGCTGCCTTGATCGTGCCCGAAGAGTTTTCTGTGTGGAGGAATAAGCCCGAGCTTGCTGCAAAGCCCCGAATCTTTCAGGAGTGGCTTGATGCGACGGCCTTGTCCGAGGAAGCGTTCGATCCGAGCCAGCTTGCCAACTGGAAGGAGATCATCTACCCCCTTGTCAAGGCGAAGAAGCAGACTGTCTTGGAAAGCATGTGGCTGGCCATCAATCAAGTTCACAAGCAAGTCGCCGGCAAGGATATTGATTCTCTATGGCAAGTGCAAGATGCTTTGGCTCGAGCTCCTCAATGGCACGCCTCGGCCAAAGCAATAGTCAAGTACAATGCAGCCGCCACTCAAGACGACGATGACGAAGACGACGGTCCACTTGGTGCCGCGGTTACCCGCAAGAAGAAGGCCAAGATACTCCGGATCACTGACGGGCAAGACAGTGACGACTCGATGCCAGCCTTGCAAACTGTCTCCAACTCATCGGACGAAGATGATGACGCAGTGGTAGTGTCCGACCACGACGACGACGCCGACGACGGCTCTGATGCGACGGAGAGCGAATACGACGAGGACCAAGAAGATGAGATCCGCGACCTCTTGCGCGAGGCCATGGATGCTGCACACGAAGCCGATCTATTCGGTAACGATGGGGACACGGACCCATTCAATAAGGATGAAGATGATATTGGCAAAGGCAATGCCTTTTTGAAGTTATTAGGGTCGCTCAAAGGTGTTTATGCTTACATTCATCCTCTGATTTTTACTCAATTCATCTGCCCCAGGACGTGTTTTCAGCACCAGTCCCAAGTTGAAGCCCAAATCGGGAACGCCTGCGCCACGCGGGGCAAAGTCCGGATTCTTTGGCAAGAAAACCAAAACCAAAGCTCCTGTTTACCAGAAGGAGGATCCTGGTATGTATCTTCGGATTGGCTTCCTGTCGCGATTGAATCCATTTCCCGCAGCAAAACCTCAAGCTCCTCCCAGCAAGAAAGCCACTGTTGAGGAGGTTGAGGATGAAGATGACGCACCTGCCTCCTCTCCGAAGAAGAAGAAGAAAAAACCCAAGAAGAAGAAGAAGAAGGCCGCGGTGGCCACTGCAGAGGTTGTGGACGCAGACGCAGACAGCGAGGAGGAGGTCGCTTCACCCGTTATGTCCTCCCCAACTTCGCGCGTCCCGCCGACTTCCCCAGCCTCACCCAAGAAGGCTACCGCGCCCAAGTCCCCCGTGGCCAATCTGGCAGCGGCCGCCCAGATCTCAAGCGTGTCGTTGGCTATGCCGACGGAGACCGCGACCGCACAATCTGCTCGGGCTTACTTGAAGACGGAGAATCTACTGGATCAGAAGAACAAAGTCAAGTCTCGCTCCGAGGCTGTCCCCGAGAAGCAGAAGAAGGGTTTCCTGTCCAAGTTTGGGTTCGCTCGGTCTCGGGATAAGCCTGAGCCAAAGAAACGCAGCAACTGGTTCTCTCGTCTGACGAAGAGAACGACGATGAGCATGCATCAGCTGCTCCGTACATCGGAGGACGAGACGCGGGGGATGGCGTCCATGAAATGGGACGCATTCGTCAAGGCGCGATGTGTTGTAGACTTGATCTATTCATTCCTGACTTGATGCAGCTTATGCAAGAGATGGGTTTCACCTACGATCCTAGCACAGCTGGATCCAGTGTCCGCTTCGATCCGCCTGACCCAAAGGATGTCGTGAGTCCTCCCGTTCCGCTTCGTAAACATTGCCTTATCCTTCTTCCAGTCCATCACTTTCCACAAGCGTGTGTTATCTAGCACATGAGATTCTCGTTGCCTGCTGACTGACATACAGCTCACCCCGACACCACAATCCACCCTGTAATGTTGCGTACATTCGCCAAGCGGTTAAAGCGCAGCTATGGTTGGAGCGAGGCAGATTTCCTGCAATCGTAAAGTCTTGAGGTGACGTCATTTAAACGAATCTCCTCTTTCAATGCTTTCCTACTGTATGGCCTTTTTGTGCAGTTCATATGAACAACAATTGAAATCATGTATATGTACGGGTCCAGTAACAAGAACAAAATTGTTTCAAACGCGTAACGTGACCGTGATGAGTCGTCACTGTCACTCTACCAGAAACCTGCACCATGAAACGCGGTGCAGAAAAGCAAATCTCGAAGGATGATGGAGCCGAGGAGGAGGAAGTCCAGGTGCGCCAGTCGTCACGAGCTGCAGGAACGACGCGAACATTTGTAGGAACCATCTGGCACGGAGGGGTTTCGCAAAGCGAATGATTCTGTGTTAGCCACAAGACAGTCAGTCAGACACATTTCGAGCCCAGTCACTATGTGTTGACGCGCCGTGCAGGATAAAAGGTATTCCTAGGCGATCGACAGCAAGTCCTGCTTCGCCCTTCACTCCGGCAGACGTCGCGAAATCAGATGTGCGTGCGTTCTCTCATTTTGATCGCGCTCGAAACTCAACCCATCACTCAGACCGACGGTTCCTCGGCCCCTCCGAGATTCGCTGGGTTCGCTGGGTTCGGTGCGCCGAGCGGCGGCAGCGCGAAGCCTTTTTCCTTCACGCCTCCCTCGGCCTCTCCCTCGTTCACCAAACCAGCATCGAGCCAGCCGTTCGTTGTTCCCGGATCTCCCACCCCTACGCCCCTCCCGCCATCTTCCGCGTTCAGCTTCGGCAGTGCAGCCCCGAAAGTTTCGGACAAGGCTTCGAATGCTGCGAAGGCCTTCGCGTCGATCGTCGGTGGCAGCGGCAGTGGCGCCGGGGCACCAACGAGCCCGGTTGAGAGCCCGAAGCCCGCAGGCTCGAATGAGGCGGCAGTGCGGTACTACACGTACCTGCGCGGGCTGAACGTGTCGGTTGTCGCGCACATCAGGCAGGCCATGGACACGAACCCGTTCCTGGACCTGGGCCCCGTGTTGGAGAAGTACGTCTCGCTGCGGGCGGGGATACAGAAAGATTTTGACAATGAGAGCGGTGTGGGGAAAGAAGAGACCGTTGCGGATTCGTCGGCGGCGGCGTCATCGTCGAAGAAGCAGAACGGCGCGGCACCACCGACGCTTCCGTCACCGCCGCCCACATCCATGCCGGCGGCCCCAGCGTCGTTTGCTGGGTTCGGCGGGTTCGGAAAGCCTGCTGCCACGCCAACATCCACACCGCAAAGCACGCCCTCCGGGATGGTCACTCCTCCCGCCACATTCGCTCCCTTCGGCAAACCTGACGCTAAGAGCAGCTCTACCTTGCCTACACCCAGTTCATCCTTCAAGCTCGACGACGAGGGCAGCACACCCAAATCGGTGTTCCCAGCCCCGGCAAAACCGTCCGTGTTCGGCGGCGCGGGTTCGTCCAAGCCGTCGTTTTTCAGCCTCGGTGGGCCGTCTCCGGCATCAGCCTTCGCCGCGCCTGCTTCGTCGTCCGACGAAAAGCCCCCGGCCTCCGTTTTTGGTGGCAAGCCCCCCAGCAGTATGTTCAGCATCGCAGGCGACACACCTCCCATTGGGAAGGGCGCTGTAGGGTTTGGGTTCGGCTTCGGAGCGGCGGCTCCGATGAAATCCGAGGAAGCTAAGACCGAGGAGAGTAACACTGAAGCAGCCAGTGGAAGTGCACCTCCGGAGGCCGAGGGCACAAGCCAGGAATCGACTGTCAGCACCGAAACCGGGATGTCGCAGCATGATGTTGAGGGTGAGGGCGAGGAGGACGAAGACACGGTTGCCTCCTCCCGCGTCAAAGTTTACGAGTTGAGGAAGAAGGACAAAGACGCACCACAAATGTCGTGGCAGATCTACAGCGTCGGTGCGTCTGCTCTGACTGACTTTGACTGCGTACCACCAGGCTGAGATCGGTCCCAGGTTTCCTGCGGCTCAAGAAGCATAAAACGACCTCCTCGTGCAGACTGCTACTGAGGAATACACAAACGGGCCGAATCCAAATCGTGGGTTTTCAGTGCTATGTGCTGCATCATAATCCCTGACCGACACGCTTTGTCCGCAGAACTTCCATGTTTACGCGGGCATCAACATGTCTCTCGCCAAAAGCTCGTTGACCGTGATCGGGCGCGACGAAAAGTCGGAAGCCAAGTCCTACATGTTCCGGTTCCCTAAAGAGCAGGATGCGCTCGAGTTCAAGGCCACGATAGACAAGCAGCTGCTTTGATCGCTTTTTGTATATCTACCTACGTGCTTTGGCCTCGGACGCATCGACTATTGTGACCTTGTCATAGAATGTCCGTGGCTTTGGACAGAGCTGCACCACCGAGTGTATTTGTATCTCATCAGGTTTTCCAACAATCTGATCTTATCCTGAACACGGCCACGTGACTTCAAACATCGCGGTGAAGCGTTCTTTTTCTACTCTTTCTGAAACCAGGTTGTGTAATATGAGCTTATTCGATCGCTACAAGTGACTCGATCCTACGAAAAGGCTCTAGCAGGGGCAGCTTCCGTTGGCGCAGCAGGCGGGGCTGTTTCTGTTGGCACAGGGAGCGCTGAGGTCAGTATGCGAAGCCAGCTGAGCGCTTCATAGAGTCTCACCCGCAGCTGCTCTCGTTGCAGTTCTAGACTCAAGCAATCAGGACACGTGTCTGCATGCGAGCGAGAGAGATAGAGAGTTGACGACGCACACAGTAGGACGGGTAGCAGCGCTCGCCTCTGTTCTGGATGCTCGTGCCCGCGACGGCGGTGGCAAAAAGTGCAACAACAGCGGTGAGGACAGCGAAACGCATTTGAGGGAAGTAGATCTAGGTAGCTGGGAAGAAATCTGGAGTGCTTCACAAGGACTGCTCTGCATTTATACTATACCGCGGCCGTGCATACGCATCTGCGTATATGCCAACTCACACACAAGCGGGACTAAATCAGAGGGAGAGCATCAAGTGTGCGCTTCTCCCCTCGAAACTGCTTGATGCTCGGAGCCGAATGACTGCCCCCGTGCTTCTTCTCGCCGTCGATTCGATGATTGGCGTGTTATTGAATGGAATAGATGAAACTACATTCGTTTCAACTCCAAATCACGCTCAAGGAATGCCCGTGCGAGATGTCGGGCGGGTCAGAGATGGAGACACAAGTAGCGAGTGTATTGGCCGGGTGACTGACTACTCATCGCTTCTTGTATCGCCCCACTCCTCGAGCGGCCTCATGTCCAATACGCTGGAGCTTCTCTGCATGCATCTCTTTCGCCTTCTCGTTAATCTGCTGCACCTCTTGTGTATCGGGAAAGCCGATAGTCCAATAGTCAGGCGGCGTTTTGGCCGGCGTCCACTTCTGTCGATGCCGTGACACAGACTGCTTGTGTGACGCAACGGCTTCGGCGCGAGACAAGGGGAGACTCGGTGTCTTGGGAGGTGAGCGCCATAATGGAGGCTGCAGACGATTCGGCAGCGGTCCAACGGCTTCGTAATACTACCCGGAACATTGTTCAATAGTGTCGTCTCGACTTGTGCAATCGAACATCAGACTCACGTCGCGGCAACATTCACAATCACCCCCGTGCAGTTTGCGCCGCTCGGCTCGGCCACGGACTACTTCATCGTACTGATAATCCTTGCCGTCGTTCTTGGCTGGGTCAATAGCATATTTGCTGTTGATTGTTGCAGTCTTCGAGCTCGACGCGGGCAGATCAGCGCCTTTGCCCTTCCCCTTGTCAGGAATGGGAGTGGAAATCGGTTTGGATCGTGGCGGTGTATTGCCGCTTTCAACGTACAACGCTGTTGAGGGGGAGGCACCAGCTTCACGTGCTGACACGCGCCTCACTTTCCTCGGCGGTGCCTCCTCCGGGTCCTCATCAGCAACTGCATTATTGCGTTGGGGATGAGTTTGTGGAGCATCGGCGGCACTGACTGTTCGCGATTTGGGTTTAGAGGCCGGAACTGGATTCGCGATAACTTGTACATGTCAATCAAAGGCCAGAAAGACAATCCATGCGCTCACTCTTGGAATCCACGCAGTTTATTTCTGCCACTGGTAACTGCTGAGATCCAACAGGTGTGTCGGGCTCGGTCTCGGAAGAATCGTTCACGGCATCCTTCGCAGTGATCTGGAGGGCAGGCATCCGCGTGTCGGTCCGCTCCAGAATCCCCACTTCCAACTCTGAAGAACTCGGAATCAGAACTTTGCCCATACTGTATCGATGTTAGCCTGATATTCAACAAGAGGAGTCGGCTGAATAACGCATACTTTGGTTTTATAGGCTGAAGCGCGAAGGCTGCTGCCGCGACGTTGCGATTCCCGCTCTTGGTGCTATTCGTCTGCGACGATGGAGTACCAGAACGTCTAGTACTCCGTCTTTCCGAGGCTTTGGCAGCTACGTTCTCTTTGTCTTGCGCCCTTGCTTCTGGCCATCCCATAAGTCTCCGGTCCAGCTTAGAGGCAACTGCAAGACTCACGAGTATCCAGCTCCTTCATCTTCTGCGTCGTCAGCCGCACAATATACGCCCTCCGCTCGCGAATCTCGAGATCAGATAAGTCGCCCCGCTGGGCTTTCAGCTGCGCCTCGAGCTCCTGGATCTCCTCGCTGCACGAAAATGCTTTAAGACGCTCGAATTTGCGGTAGTCCGTTTTGTATTTCTCCTCGCTCTTGAGCTTCACCGCAAGCAGTTCTGAGAAACGCGTCTGGAGCGCGCGCAACTGGCTTGAAGTCGACGGACCGCCTTCAGGATCAGCACTGCATTGGGTGTGTGTGTGAGCAAGCGTGCGTATCTGCCGCAGGCGTACGAGCCCCGCACCTGGCCCTCATCCCAGCACCAAATCCCTCTTTCTCCGATAAGCCTCTAATCTGGCTCCGCAGCTCCTCGTTCTCCCGCCGCAGTTGACCCAGCTGCGTCTGCAACGCGTCGACCGTGGAAACCAGCTCCCTGTACGGCGTCGGCTCGTCCGCCAGGTCGATATACGCCTGCGCGGCATACGTCGTATCGAAGCCAAATGACCGCGCCAGACGCGTCGCCTGCGTCTCGACTTCGAAGAGCTTGCTGTGCGATGTCTCGATGGCGTCTTGGGCGATGGTCAGTTTGCGCCGCAGCCGCGATAATTCGGACCGACTATCGTCGGAGCCCGATGCGACTGAGGAGTCCATAGTGGGTATAATGCCTTTATGGCTTGCCGATTTGATATACAGGGCACAGTGGTAGCTGAAGTATTAGACAAAGTAGAAGAAGCACAGCCACATAACATTGTCTACTGACACGACATTACATGGCTTATCAACTTCATTCATCAAACTTTTTGAACCTTTCGACTCCTCCCCGATTACCCGGGACCTGTAGAGCGTTAGAGAGCGATAGAACGAGTCCCAAGAAAACGCACATTTCTGTTTCTACAATGGTTGGCATAGTGGCCCTTCTCGCCGCACTACGAGTGATCAGAGGTTGTGCAGGCGGATCGATACACAGAAACGCGCACCTTGAAGCACAACACTTCATCTAGATTCCTCCTCAAGGGCCCATTTGCACCCATGAACGAGCCGCCTGCTTGACGGTCGTGTTCACCGAACTTGCCGCCGAAGCCGGGAGGAGGCGGCCCTTCGAGGGTTGGTGCACTCGGTGCTTGATATGCTTCCGGTGGTGGAAGCCCTGGTTTCGGACTAAACTAGATGAGGGGCCTGGAATTACGTTGAACGACGCAAGGCTTACTGGCCACGAGGACATTCTGGGCCCAACGGACAGAACCCAGTGAGGTACATCTGACAAGCCACGCGACGCACATGTTTGCGAGGGCAGTTGGGGCCTAGGACGCATCCAAGTCAGGATAACAAGACACTACCCACTACGCAAGGAAATCACTCACCCAGCTTACAGAAGCCGCGGTTATAATCTGGGCACTCTACCCGCCGCTCCTTCGGGTGGGCATACAAGCATTCGTCACCTGCAGAACAGTATCCGTACTTTGCGAACCACCAACATTCCGGCATGCGTCTGAGGTTGTATTCGTGCAGGAACTCGCACGCATCGCCCTTCTTGCACAGTCCCCGAAGCCAATGCTTGCAAACTGTAGTAAGACGGGGCTCGCGCGAGTGGGTCGTTGCCTGCTTGGCCGGCTGGAAGTTCAAAACGGACGGTAGTGTGTGTCGGAGGGGACAGTGTAAGGGACCCAGAGGGCATCCGGCTGGTGTGAGCGAGAGTCTGCAGATTTGATCATCTGACAGAAAACCTCAGTCAGCAATATAGCCCGGTGCTGGGACGTATGACGCACCTTTATCCAATTTGACGCCCAACTCCGTCTTAATGTATGGTTCTGAAGAGAAATTATTTTGATGGAACTGCGGGGCAACCACGTCCCTCAGAGACGACGGCCCGACAAGCGGCCCAGAGGACATGACGAGAGAGGAAGGGTCTACGAGTCAAGCAGGGCACCGCTAATGGCAGCACAGATCAAGAGCTGAAAGATCCACGAGTTTGAGCGTACCAGTCTCCGAAGAAAACCAGTATTCACAACTTGAAAAGGTTGTAGAACAAGTCTTCGTCCCGAGTTGCTTCTCAGCGCTGAACAATCTCACTAGGTTCACAGACACAGGTGATGGATTGGTGGCAAGTTCGGTACAGTATGTCATAAGTTCCCACGCTCCTCGACTCTTCCGTCTTCTATAAGTTTCTTGCAATCACACAGTCTAAGCAGTGTACTCCAGGCAAGGCAGCCACCGGGCCGGCTAAAGTCCGCAGCAATATGCATCGCGTTGGGGCTTCAATCCAATCTACCCAATTTCTACATCTTCTCGTCCACCCTCTTGATCGCCAGTGGGGGGGACTGGAAACTCAATCTTCAATGTTGCCGACTGTTGCCAGTCAGCTGGTTTACCCAAGCCCAATATCAGATGAATATATTGCCTCTGTCATCTGTGCAACTTTCCGAGTTGCTGCAACATGATATTCATCAAGCTTCAGCGTATTCTGGACTGGGGTCCAAGTTTATCAATCACCCATTCGCCGACGCGGTCCTGGCTGCCTTTTCCTTCTAGATCAAAGACGAGCTATATCCGACCTACGCAGGATATCGATCACTAAGCACTAGTTCTGGAGCTACACGCCAACGCTTTCCGCTTCCTTGTGGCCACAAACTCAATACCTTCGAGCCCTCTGTGTCTCTGATGAGTGCCGTTTGCTAAGCATGCCCCCCGTTGTCACGAAATCAGCATCGAGCATGACACCTCTGAGCAAGTGCCATATAAAACACGTCTACACTCCTGTAACGAAGTGACGAATAAAACAAGGGTCCGCTCGTATGTCGCGACTCGCAATGAGAAAGATCAGATGTGCAAGATTGTTTATGGGACCCCAAATGCTTCCTCCGCCCTCTTCAGCGTCGATGAGACTTGAGGTGAGCCCGTTCAAGGAACTTTTGAACGCTAGTTTGTCTATCAGCTATCCATCCCATTTTTATGATTATGGATGAGCGTGGATGACACGGACGAAGTGTCTGGGATCTTTAAACCACCTTATGCGGCAATAATTGTCTCGTAACCGTATCACCTAATTCCAGACCGACGGCCTCTACACAGCTTCCAATTAAACCAGACTTTGAGATACTGCACTCCAGAAAATGTGACAAGCACACAGTAAATAGCCGGCGTAAGCTTCTAGACAGATGCTCTGTCGATCACTCAATCATTGATTCAATGATCAATTGTTCGGCAGCTGGTCCGAGTCTAATGATCGAGCGACGCGTGTGCGCTTGCGACGCGTACTCCTACTCATCCATCTACCACTTCTTCATCATGGTTCGTGGACACGATGGCTCACAGCTTTAATCCACTCATTGAAGAGCATTATATAGGCAAGACGATACGATAGCCGCACCACCATCTTCTCCCCAGAAGGTTCGCGCAAAACGTTGCTCGCACTGCACCACAATCCTCTGATGCATGAAACCCGTTCTTCTTCTTCTAGGCAAACTGTACCAGGGTACGCTGCAGCAAATCTAGCCTCTCAGAAATGTCACCGACCCCATCTACTTGAATCGTGCAGTCGAATATGCGATGGAAGCCATCTCGCACGCTGGGACGGTGCTCGGGCTGCTTGCCAAGGACGGCGTGGTGCTCGCGGCCGAGAAGAAAGTGACGGGTAAACTTCTCGATCTGTCTGCGACGAAGGAGGGTGGATACGGGGGCAGCGGCGAGAAGATCTTTCTCTTGAGTTCGTGCGTGGTCCATGTTATCCAGAGACGAGATCGAGACCCCGCGTCGCTCATACAAGTTTGGCAGGAATGTCATCGGCGGTCTCGCAGGTCTGACTGCTGACGCGAACTCGGTGGTCAACTACGCACGAAATGCTGCCCAACAACACCTGCTCTCCTACGATGAGGATATCCCGGTCGAACTATTGGCACAGCGACTGTGCGACATGAAACAGGGATATACGCAATTCGGAGGTGCGTATCGCGTGCCTCTTAGAAAAGTTTATCTGATTCTCAGTCCAAATCTTGCCATCTGCAGGTCTCCGACCCTTTGGTGTATCGCTCCTCTACGCTGGCTATGATCCTCACTACCAGTTCCAACTATATCGTTCAGATCCATCAGGGAACTATTCCGGCTGGAAAGCCACCTGCATCGGCGCCAACAACGGCACGGCCCAGAGCTTGTTGAAGCAAGAGTACAAAGACGACATTGAAGTCAAGGACGCTATTGGGTTGGCGCTGAGGACGATGAGCAAGACGATGGATAGCACGACGCTGGGCAGCGAGAAACGTTCGTCCCCTTCTCTTTCTTGAGACCTGTATATCTCATGGTTACCCACTCAGTCGAATTCGCTGTCTTAACACTGGATCCTGTGACCAAAGAGCCAAAAGCCAAGATCTATCGGCCTGCAGAGATAGATGCGTTGTTGGAGAAGGAAGGTCTGGCGAAGAAGGATGAGGATACCGTGATGAAGCCAGCATAATGTGTATTTTCTTTTGCAAACCATTGAAAGGCGCTCTGTTGTTGTGAATTCCTTCCATTCTCCTGTAAGTCAGTTCTATACAAGAAGTCCCATAGATGACGACTATGTATGCATGCATTAATGGCAGGCCATGCCCTTGGTGTCGTCGCTCAGCAAAGCATCGACGTTGATGGTACCCCCAAAGATGAAATGGCCGAGAGCGGCGCCGAACACAGTGGCGAAGATCAGATATCCCTACGCGGGAATGTTCACCGATGCACGAGGAGGAATAGTCGAAAGGCAACGTACGTTGTAGGTCATAAAGACCAGCATCAAAAAGAATGATAGGAAGACGGTTGCACCGTACAGAGAAGCGCGCAGGACGCGGAGCATTGGTGGGACGGGGGTCCTGGAGGTAGTGCGGTAAGCGCACCCATGTCTAGCAAGGATTGAACCAGTAATCACCCCGTGGTATGAATGTTGAACACTCGTCGACCTGTCAACAAGCCAGCGTCCTCATCTAGTCATCCCGGCCCGTTCAGCCGCTGCGTGGGCGGGCCACTCTCCGAGACACGCACCATCACTTCTCGGCCTGCTGCTCGAGCGGCTCTTGCCCTTGCCCGGTCCAGCCAACGCAAGGGCGATGCGCACATCCACGGACTTGGCGAACGCGCGGAGATACTCGTAGAACACGGCCAGCGCGACGATGGCAATGCAGGACCCCAGGAACATGGCTTGCGAGCGGATGTGCCACGACTCGAAGACGATACAAGTGTCGACGATCTGGGTGTTCCTTCGTAGGCGATATCAGTTCGGTCGTCGGCGCAGGGAACGCTGTTGGTCGCACCAGAGCATGTTCATCGAGCACTGGACCGCGGGCATGTTGTGCCCATCGTGGCCACCGTGCCCGCCGTGGTCCATATCCATGGAGTGCATACTGTGGTCGTGGCTCATGGTAGAGAAGGTGATCAGTACGCAGCGACCCGCCGGTGATCCGGCTGCACGGATACATGTCAACTCTGTCTGCTCTAGCTACGCTCACGAGACCTGGTTTAGTGCCCTTCTCCGACTTCTATTCATCGTTTCATTCACGAGCGGTAATTACACCTCGGCCAATATACGAACCAGGATGTCCTTGACAGTGATCCTGGTCCCAGCTTCGATGACCTCCACACTGTGCTCATCATCGACCAAGGGATAGACTGCACTCGCCAGCAACTCCTCACGGGGCCCATTCCGCACCCGCAAACGATGCGTCATCACCCGCGGAACTATCCGGGCGATGTCCGCCTCGCTGACCTCCAGAACCTCCTGTTCGCCTGTCCTTCCCGGCATCCCCGTCAGGGCCGATGGCACAATGGACTGTTGGTCCGCGTCTTCGATGACGACTTCCACAGGCTGGTAGACATGCTGTTTGCTGTCGGTCTGCTCAGGCCATTCCGGGCTTTCCGGGATGTCAGGCGAATCGAAGATCTGATTCTGCGCAGGCTCGCTTCCCTGCAACGCGAGGAAAGCAGCGTCGTCCCTGACAAGCTCGATTCCAGTCAAGTCTGCGCCGACGACCCGACCGGCGCGGGCCAGGTCGATCGCGTCCTTCATTGACTGCGCTGTGAGGCACATCCCATCTAATTGAGGATGATGGCGAGCAGCAGAGAACAGATCCGACGCGTACAGACTGAGCGTAGGATTCAGATACGTCCGGGAATACAGCGCCCGCAGGTCGGTCAGGAACGACGAGGAGACGAGCGGAAAGGCAAGTGAGGATAGCGAGTGGTGATGCTGCAAGGATTTGGACTGTGTTGGGGCTGTCGGTGTTTGCTGCGGCAGGGCAACAGGGTGCACGGCAGGGGAATTCCGAAACGAGGCTGAATTACGCGTTTGAGTCAGCAGACTTCGCGTCGCAGCATGCGGGTTCACAGTAGCGCTCATAGCAAATTTGTCCAACTACAGGAGCGTTAGCGCGGCGCTACCAATACAAAGGAACGGCACTGACCAGATTCTTATGGATGGCAGGTCGCTCGTGGGGATCCACAGGACATACATAGACCGTGATGAATCCCTCCGGCAGATTCCAGACCTCGTCATACACATCGTCCTCTTCTTCCAGAACGACCCGTTTCTCAGCCAGCACGCGCGTGAGTGCACGTTGCGAGGACAGCGCCGAGTTTTCTAGACCAGATACTACCAGGGCGCTTGGCTGCATCCCAGAGGGCCGGCTATCTCTGACTGGGGTAGGATCAGAGATGGTGTGGGGAAGAGGGAGGCGTGTCCGTGCTGAGCGTGGCGTGGTAGCGAAAGGATTCGTCGTGGTGCTCGATCCCGAAAACGCCTCGTGATTGTCACTAAACGGATTTGAGCTGAGTGTCGCGGCGTCCGCTGGGCTGGACATGGAGCGCCGACTGGGCTTCTTGGTGGTGCTCCGAGCCCATGTCGCGTGGTTGCGAGTCCTGATGGACGATTTCGCGTCATCTTGAAAGTCGGAAGCGGTAGTCCATGGAATGAACAGAGAGCGTAGAAATGGCGTTCCCGCGTCAATTTGAGTTGCGGGACTCCTGGGCCGAATCTTGACCTTGTGAGTCGGCAGCCCAAAGACAGTGGATAACGTCTTGAAGCAAGATTGACCTCCCTTTGAGCAAACAGCAACCGCGAATCATTTCATCCGACTCACGAAGAAGGCGAGCCTGACCACAAGTCGCACGTCCTGTTCTGGAGCGCGAAGGAGAAGGTGCTTGTCCCCGGCAACTAAACACAGGAGGATGGATTGCACGACGACAGGGTCGATGGGTAATGTAGGCGCCGAGCTCCGGAGGTGAGAAAGGAAGGCAGGAAAGAAGGTTGGTGTGCCTGCGACGAGGTTATTGGCGTCAATGAGATCCATTAGGGCCCGATCGGGTGCACTGCCTGCATCAGGCAGATGAGCCAAATTTCAGGCAAATGCCTGATCCGAGCAGATCAGGCATTTGCCTGCCGTCAGGCAGATTAGAATAGGTGCTCGGTAGAAACGCCTAGATGTAGTCTGATGTCACGCTCCTAATTGAGACGTTTTCACGCTCTATGACGGACACGACAACCGCGCCTCCTGTTGAGACTCCCGTCCCTCCCCCACCTCCACCATCCAACAACGCGCCTCCCAAACGAAAGTCCGGAAAGCGCAGAGCGGAGGAGGGCCTCGTTGCGGACAAGTGTGTGTGGGGCCCTACCTGTGATGCAGCGCTCGTCGAAACCCTGAAAAAACACATCAAGACTCATAGATCTGGCGCGGGATGGAAGCCCGTCGTGTGGCCTATGGTTGCTGAGGCCGTCAACAGGACCTGGAGGTGCGAAGACGAGTATGTACTTATGTGACTATATGTGACCTAGCGCGTCAGGCAGTCGGGAGGATGTCCGAAGGGCTCCGATCAGCTTCGGTCTGCCTCGGAGAGGTCGTCAGGCAGATCAGATTGGCATCTGCCTGATGCAAGCAGTGCACCCGATCGGGCCCTTAGGGTATGATCGACGCATTTGCACAGCGTCTGCTGGTAGAAGGAGCCAATGTGTGACGGGTGGCTGTACAAGCCGCCATCAGCGGCTGTGTAATTCAACTTTGTCCCAGCCGCTCACATTGCCCAATAAGCCTCCAAGGCCCCAGTTTTGGCGAACCATGTCCGTCCGTCGATATAAATGACTCATGGTCAGCTGTGTCTCAACCCCGTATGGTCGATCATTGCCCGTGATTCTACTAGCATGGCATCACCCGCCACAGATGAGAAGCTACTTCGTCGTTGGCCAACTACTGCGGAGGATATTCGCGGCGGTGACAGCCGCCTTGAACTTGCGACATGTATAATCGACACGAAAGGCGCCACTCAAGGGACTTGTTGCTACCATCTGTCAGGTTGGACTGGGAGCGGCGGCTTGGCTCTACCGTGCATTATGCTTGTGGCTGGTTTTGAACGCCGATGGACAGCCCAGCTGACGTGCAGATGGTGGACATCCTTCCGCATCATCCAAAACTGATCTCAGCGCCGCAGAGCAGCATGCAGGAAGATCTGCGTGCGATTACCACGGACAGGCATGTGGAGGCTCACTCAGCACTCACTTTGTGGTGAAACTTGACCAGTCTCTTGCTCAATTGCCTACTTGATCTGTAGGTCGGAGTGCAATTCAATCTCGCTTCGAGTATGTGTTCGGGACGGCGCGCCCAACGTGTGTGCGGGAGTCGGAATATATAAACCCCAGAGCTTGATTATCTTGATCATTGTCGCACAACACGATGTGCCAGCGAGATCAAGATAGAAAGGCAGTGCGGGCAACATGTAGGACCGGGTTCCGGCGCTCAGAGGGCGGCGATCTCTCAAATTGCACACACAGAAGCGCTAGCAGCCACATTGGCCCTTGCAACCGGAGTGATTGATGAGAAAAATAGATGGAGGTTAACAGGATCGACACGAGGCCAGCAGTTCGTCAGCGAATGCAGAGCAAGGCTAGCCTAGCCACACACGGGTCAGCAGAAATTGGGGACGTCCATAGGTCCGATCCAGAGGTGCCCGATTTAGCCAATTGAACACCTCTCATTTTCCCTCGGTTCGATTCGCACTGAGATCCAGCAGCCTGTGTTTCTTGGGTCGATTCAGAGACATAACCGACTGAAGCTCGTTGCGACGCTCCAGTGTCTGCCTGCCCGTCGGTGTGGTAAAACCTGCCATCGAGGGAGAAGGGATCGTCTCACAGGGTTCACCGTGCCGGGCCTAGTGTGAATGGAATTGTATTGTATTGTATGGGGTGGATCCATGTAGTTAATTATGTAGGCTAGTGCTAGTCGTCTGCTGTATCACCCCTGAGTCGCAAGATACGGTTTATGCGATGGGCACGACTGGGAGAGCTTCACGGCTTTGGGCTGAAGAAGCCCACCCTCACGCTGGATGTCCCACGGACAGGCAGCCCCAACGACCCACACACGACGGCACTAACGAAAGAGAACTGTGCGCAATTCAGCCGACCGTCCACCCTTTGGGCTCCCAGTATCCGCATCAGGATCGGCCCTTTCGGGGGTATGTGGCGACCGCCAGAGCCTCGAGTTCGTTCGTTACTCAAGTGCGTCACGGGACATCCCGAGCCTGACTTGATTAGATGTGATTTTCATCGTAACAGCATCCGTATTACGGACCGTGCCTATCCGTGCACGCCAAATGAAAGAGCCTGATGATCCATGGAAACTTCAGCTATCACATTTACATACATACGGCTTGGCCGCACACGCTTCACACCCCCCTCTCCCCCCGCGACTGTCTTGACGACTCCGAGCGCGGGATCTGGCAGGCCAACTACGTTCATGATCAATGAGCAACGTAGTCCAGTTCTCGGTCGACGATTCTAGCCCCACCATCTCTTACTTTCCCTTCGGCGACACCTTGACTGGTTCCCCGGATCTCACTGCTGGCTGGAATCCTTCCAGAGGAGGTGATTTGGGGCTTTCAGATCTCGCTTCCGGTGCGGGTTCGGGGAAGAGTCTGCATGTGACGAGTCTCGACGGAGCGGCGTTCCAGGTTTCGTGGAAAGGTACGTGCTCGGCTTGGCTCTCGCTCTCGTTTCATGCTCATCACGGACGCCCTGCCGTCACAAGGCACTGGCATCACACTTTATGGAAACGCCACACATTCGACGTACACTATCGCGGTCGACGGGAGCACTCTGGATGCATCCTCCTCCGCCGACCTCGCCAACGGCGTCCTCGCAAGCATCGGCCACCTTCCGGACCTCGAGCACACACTCAGGCTGGTGGTGCACGCGCAGGACACGACCGCGATCGTCGAATTTGATCGCGCAGAGATCTCGGCACCCGTGTCCCCCGCGAACATCTCGACGTGAGACTTTTCCGTTGGCGCGCAGCGCGCGCGTGATACGGCGATCTGATCATCTTTATTGCGAAGCTCGAGCCTGTCTGACCAGTTTCTGGACGACACGACCGATTTCGCGTTCCACGGGCAATGGTCCTTTGCGAATGGCTCCCACGAGTCATCACCGCGGGAGACAGTGTTTCGATTGGCTTCAAGGGAACGACTTGGTGCTCACCGGCTCGACATCGCCTCTTGCGGGACGGTGCGTGTTGCTGACTGACCGCGTGTGCGCGAAGCTCATGAACGTCTGCAGATACTCTGTGACGTTGGATGGCAATTTAACCACCTCCTACTCTGCTCAGTCCTCGTTGACTGACGGGAACTCTATTCTATATTACGCGTCGGGACTGGATGCCACTGTTGCGCATAATGTGCAAGTTGTGAACACGCAAGGTTCGGCACTGGTGCTGCAGGCTCATGGAGCGCAGGTGTTCGGGATCTCTGGCAGGTGTGTGCTCAGTTTCTGTCCTCGTCGCTCATCCTGATTCGCGGCTAGTGGGACTGAGACCAACAGCTCCTCGCCGGTGATGGTCCTGTCAACCAAGGCAGAATCCGATTTATCCAGTGGGACTATCGCTGCTCTCGTGCTAGCCGGAATCCTGCTCTTTTTTATCATCACCCTTACAGCGCTCTATTTTATGATATATCGCCCTATGCGTCGGCGACAGACACAAGCCAAGGCTGTTCCTGACCAGGAAACCGCCAGCGTCTCGTCCTCGATATCACACGACCCGGTTTTCTCAAGAAGTCTTTCTCGTACGAAGATGAATCGATCATCGAGGCGGGGCCGTCTAGGCGGAGTGGATTTCTAAGGTGGAAGGAGGACGTCGAGGGCGGGTTGGGCAGCTTGGGGCGGGGTGCCCTGGGGATTGTGTTCCGGCACTCCGATTCGTCGGGATCGAGACGCCCGTCGGCAGCTGGAACGCTCTCGTCTCGCGGCCGAGAATCTTCGTCCGAAGGCCCCAAAAGCACGGCATCTTCGGGCCATGCCAGCAAGGGGAAGGGACGTGAGACCGGCAAATGGAGTTGGGGCAGGGAGAAACCGCTTCCAGCGCGATCGCTCGTACAGCTCCCGCCAGACCCTGCACGGGAATCCCATCTAGCTCCGTCGGGGATATCCTCGCTCTCGTACTTGACGGGTCCTATCTCGCCCATTCCAGCAGTCGTTCCGCCAGACTACCGCGCGTCATTGCCCCTCGCAGTGCCGCAACCGCCGTCACCACCGGCCGCATCCCCCGGACTCGACGACCGAGGGAGCGTCCGACAGGTCGACGCGGATGACCACCAGAGTGTTCTGGGCGACGGCACTGCGCGAATTGCCCTGCGGAGCCTGAGTCCACGGACCAGCGAGACCCTGGACGCTGTCGCTACCGCCGCCAAACCACGCAAGAAGAGGCGCAGGAAGGACAGCGACGGCCTCGCAGCGGACACTCCCACGGTCGCCCTGCGGACGACCAGTCCCTTCCACGTCGACTTTGACGGGGGTGACGAACGTCGGAAATCGAACCAGTCGCGTGTGCGCTTTTTTTCGAAACAGAAGGGGGACTCGTCCAGCGAGAGCCAGGGCCGCACGCGAAACAAGGGCCGCCGCCGCCTGCACGCGCTCGAGGCGTCGTTCCTCGACTTCGCCAGCTCGTCGGACGGGTCGACGATGACGCGCTCGATCGACCGTTCGTCCTCGTCGTTTTCCGCCGGCCCTGCGTCGCACTGGAGCATCGGCGGTGCATCGAGCAGCATGCTCCCGACCGCCCCGCCGCAGACGCAGACGCAGACGCAGACGCAGGGGCTGACTTCGCGATGGAGCGCGACGACGGCCGCGCCGAGCACCGAGGCGGCCGGCGCAACCGCCGATTCATCCGCCGACTCGTTTCCGTTCCCCGTGTCGATGCCGGGGTCGCCCGAGGGGCAGCGTCTGAGCAGCCTCAACGCGCACCCGTATGGCTTGGGCAGCGACGATGTGACGTCGCTGGCGGACAGCCTTCCCGTGTCCATTTCTGAGATCTGCTTCAGGCCCGGGCATGCCAGCAGCAGTGTTGGACACCCGCCGTTGCCTGAGGCACCGCAGCCCCCGGGCTCGTCGTTCATTGTGCAGCGGGTCCTGGGGGCGTCGTTCCTGCCCAGCGCAAGCTCGGCGCCTACTCGGATATAGCCGCCACCCTCCTTGTTTCTATGATCATCCTGGGACTGAGTATTGTACTGCTAGGACTTTATTGTGTACGACTAGTGTACGGAAAGGACGCATCAGTCATATGTTGATACCATCAACCGCACCTGATGGGCAGGCACACTTCAGAGCGGCCCCTGCGTGTCTCGTCGCAGTCCAAAGCTGACAAATCTCCTCAAGTCAGAGAAGACTTGTCGCTGGTCCCCGCCGCCCCCTCTTTCCGAGATAGTCGTATTCCCGGTCGAGGGTCCACTCGGTCCCGGCGACGAGAACAGCCCGGTGCTGTCTGGGTTTGGGATCACGCCGCTGAGAGGGAGAGACACTCTGCTGGCCCCCGGGCTGGCCATGTTGCTCGCAAGCTGACCCACCGGATCCATGTCCAGCGCGGACAGGAAAGACGTGCTGTCGAGATCGTCGTGGGTGCTCGTGATCGTCAGGAACGAGTCCAGCAGATTGTTCTGCTCGGCTTTGGGGGTCCCTTTCAGGTCGAGGATCTTTTGGAAGTTGGAAAACGAGGCATCTTTGACGAGGAGGGTGTAGCTCAGGATGAAGCCTTCTGGAGGATCCTACATCCAGTCAGCAAACTACACTCGTCGAGTCGGCGAAAGAATTACCACTGGCGTAACAATCACTTTCAGCAGAGTTTCCAGCTGATCCGTGCTTTTGGTCACGCTCTTAGTATATCTGTAGACCATGAGTGTTTGCTCTGTGATACTGCGCCACCACGCACGTCGTTGTCACACTATCACCTGGGAGTTTGAGTAAACACGCCTTGACCGGTTTTAGATCGATCATGAGCTGGAAACATACGTCAGTGAGCCATAGAGGTTAGAGGTGGATGTCTCACCTGCTCGGCTCCAATCTCTCTCAGCGGTCGACTTCGAACCAAAGCATTTGTAAACTTGGCCAGAATCAAGCTGCGAAAGTGTCAGAATGCTAACAGGAGCTCATCAGGACACAAGGCCAACAACAGACCTGCAGGCTTTATCCAGGTAGTTCCTCAGATACTTCTTCTGCTCGATGAGTGGCCTGACACAGTCGGTCACTTGCTCGATCGCGCTCGTCAGGTCGGCCACGTAAGCTGACTGGCTGGCGACCTGCTGCAGATTTGACCAGGGAGACCGCGTCATGGCGGCGAGCGCCGGCTCGCAGGCTATCTCCAGCTCCCGCAGTTGCACGACGATGGCAGCTGAGATAACACTACAGTACGTTAAGCCGTGATACAGCACGACGCACGGCACGCATCACTACTGACCTCAGAAATTGATCGCGTTCTTTTGGAACGATATCTTCTCCTTGAAATCCGTGTTAATTTGCCGCTGGATCTTCTCCTCGAGCTCCAGCGCGGTGGTCTGACAGTAGTCCGCCGTGTTGATGATCAGCGCCGACTGTCTCAGTTCATTCGGCTCGTAGCGCGATTCCGTCGACTGCCGCGGTTGCTGTGGGTAAGACGGCCGTTTGAGCCCCGCAGTCAGAACCTCCTCTGAGAAACGATCAGCTTCAGTTGGGCCTGCGCGTCCAGACCTACCGGCGTAGATTCGCAGCCACTTGCGGTGCAGGTTGCAGAGGTCGAAGAGCGGTTTTCCGGTCGACAGCTTGGCGCATTGTTCCAGGCTCTGGCCGTAGAAGTAGAACAGCTCGGTCGAGGAAGGCAGCACGACCATAGGTGATTCGCTCTTGCTTTCGTGATCGACTGATCCGGGATCGGTTTCCAGCGATGGGCGTGGGGAGCGACCCAGTCTCCCTCTCCTGTGAGGTGCAAGCATGTCTGACAGTGCTCTGCAGACCATCCTCAGTTCACGCGATACTACTGACGTGCTACTAACCTGTCCTGAGCGTCGACAAACACTCCCATGTGCGGCTCAAAAGCCGATGTCATCGTCTTGGGTGGCGCCGAGTGGCTCTGAGCTGTCGCCTTAAGGATGTCTGGGAACTGGATAGTGTCAGAAGGACAGCACGTCTCACATCATTTTACCTACCGGGGTGGACCATTTCTTTGCCATGGACAGCTCAAAGTCGGCGGTAAGTTGTAAATTGTCCAGGAGGGTTTTGACAGATAACGCGGTGCCCATTTTGGACAACAACCCAGTGAGATCCTCGCTGCGAATAGCCGTCGTCGTGAGCAACCTGTCTCTGTCCCGATGAAGAACGTACCGCGTGACCTCTGCGAAGCGGGAGAGAAGGAACCAGCCGACTTTCCACTCGGCTGGGAAGACGCGTCCCTGTTCAGCCTCGTGTGTTTGCAGGCAGCGCCGGAACCAAGCAAACCGCCGCGAGATGTTGTCCAGCTGCCCCGCCTCGTCTGCGGTGCGGAAGATCCTCCGGTACTCCTTCAGCTCGATGGAGACGTAGCGTTCGATGGTCTGCGCTCGGACATCTGGACCGAGGACGTCGACCACCTGGCAGGCGTCCGCGATGAGGGATGGTTTCACGGGTCTCGCGGGATCCTGGAGGTAGCTGGAGCGAAATCAGCTTCAGATTGTTCTGAGCAACAGGGTGACTTACAAATCGTCAAAGTCTTTGTCGAGAGCGGCGCGTATCTCGCCCTGCATTTCTTGTATCCGTGTCCAAACCTGGGATATCCGTTTGATCGAGGTGTATTGCTTGAACGAAGCTGAGATTTGCTTGACTGCCTGCGAAACGTCAGCTACAGTGCATGTGGTTTCAGAGAGCATAAGCCCACAGCAAGGGACTGCGCGACATCCGCGTACTTGCGCTCCTTGATGTAGTCCTCCAATTGTGTTAACGCATTTACTGGCCCGTACGTCAACCCAAGCGAAGGCCTGAATGAAGTCTGCGAGAGCTCACCAAGCATCTGCAGCCGCTTCAGCGTCGTCATACTCAGAATCAAGTTCCTCTTCGCCAGGTCGAGCACTTGGATGTCTTGCGTGATGTTCCGCACGACGGCCTCCGACTCGGTCGCCTTTTCGCGTATAGTAGCCATTTTCCCGAACAATTCCTGGCCACAGGTCGTCGGAATTCAGCTCGAAACCCGAGGTGGGGCACCGTACATACCGAGATCATCTCCTGTATGAGATGCATCCGTGCGGGGTCCTGGTTCTTCTTCAGCTCCGCCTGCAGACTGTCGATCTCGCGTTGCAATTCCAGCTGCGTATCCGCCAGCCGGGTCTGCACAGCCGCGATGTTCGCCAGGGACGCCTCTGGACCGACCGACCGTGCGCGTCAAATCCTTCGTTTGCAGCAGTTGCGGCGCGAATGCGTACCGTCGGGAAAGAAATCATTCAGGAGCGGGACGGGGTTGAAGTCGTTCGAAAGCGTGTCGAGGGGGTCGTTCGCTGAGCTCGGTTCAAGTTCTAGGACGCGCTGAATCGCGAGAACCACTTCATGTGGCAATTCGTCGTGGTGCATTGATGAGTGGTCAGACCGGGCCGGACGGAACAGATCATGATATCGTCATTCTCGGCAACTTGCTAGTACACTACTTACTGTACTCTCATCTAGACAAGCCGCCAACAGTAGACAATTACTGTGACTCAACCATGAGGGCTCTCGAGTGAACCCTGCGCCTGAACGCACCCATTTCAGCCTCAGGCCACACGGAGACCGGAAACCCAGCGCTGGAGCTGCTTATATAAGCGCGTGGGCGCGCCACGCGGCCCCGCGCAGCTTATCGCTGTGCGCAGCCTGCTCAGGGTTGAAAAGAACTACGTTTTCACCACTATTTAGCGGGGGCGCCGACAACAACCCCCGCAGTTTCTTCCCAACGCGCACCATGCCGCTACAAAAAGGCGGAATGCCGCGCCTATTCGCGCTAGTGCTGACCCTCGGCCTCACCGCCTTTCTACTCTCGTGCAAAACCCGTCAGCAGCCACCATCTCACGCCCGATCGACCAAGCGCCCCGTCCCCGCCCAATGTGCGGCGATTCTCGCGTCACAGTCTCCCGCGGCGAGCTACCCCGCGCACCGGCAGCAGTCCGACCGGTACGTGCGCGGCACGCGGCCTGTGCTGCTCCGGAACGCGACGCTATGGACGGGGCGGGACGAGGGGCGCGAGGTCGTGCGCGGCGCGAGCGTTCTGCTCGACCGCGGGCTCGTCGTCGCGGTGCTGGCAGAGATCCCCGACGCCGCGCGCCTGGCGGAGACGTGGGGCCTGCCTGCGGGGCTGCTGGATGTGGTGGACGTGCACGGGAAGTGGGTCACGCCGGGGATGGTCGACGCGCACTCGCATCTGGGGGTGCGGAGCGCGCCGCAGCTCGTTGGTGTGTATCTCGTCGCCGCGCGCGCGGATGCGGTGCATTCCTCTGACTGTCCTGCTCTTTCTTAGGCGCGTCGGACACCAATTCGGTCAAGGCCCCGATCCTTCCCTGGCTGCGGAGCGTGGATGGCCTCAACACCCACGACGATGCGTATCGCCTGACCATGTCGGGTGGTGTGACGACGGTGCAGGTTCTCCCTGGCAGTGCCAACAATATCGGTCCGTCTGGGGTTAAATTTATTGAAAAGAGACAGACATTGAATGAATGGGCAGGCGGCCAGGCGTTCCTCATGAAACTGCGACCGACGGCGGAACGATCCACATCGTCCATGCTGCTCGAGCCTCCCGCAAACCTGCACATCAACGACACCAACCTCGACAGCCGGCCGAGATGGCGCCACATGAAGTGCGAGACAAACTCCAATTCTAACAAGGCACAGAATTCGTGCTGACGCCGCCTATTCAGGCATGCCTGCGGCGAAAATCCCATGCGACTGTACTCGCAAACGCGTATGGATGCCAGCTGGAACTTCCGGCAAGCGTACAACGAGGCCCGCAAGATCCGCGATGCACAAGACGCGTTTTGCGCCGCGGCCGAACAGGGATTGTGGGATGGAGAGACCGCGTTCCCTGAGAGTCTGCAGTGGGAATCACTGGTCGATGTTCTGAGAGGTCTCGTCAAGGTGGGCCTCAATGTGTGTGTGCGCTCCGGATCTTTGTCTTAACCTGCGGTTCAGATCTCGACCCACTGCTATGAAGTTCGTCGATTCCAACACAATTACATGTGATGCAGATAGTGACTGCGATTTTCCAGCCGGTGGACTTGGACTCTCTGATCCGCGTCCGTGTTCCTCTCTGTCCTTCCTCCTGTTCATTTTTTCATCCAAGTAACAGCTATCCAACGAATTCAAGTTCCCAATCGCGTCCATTCATCACTCGACTGGCACCTATCTGGTCCCCGACCTGCTCAAGAAGGCCTGGGGAGGGCCTCCAACGATCGCTGTCTTTGCATCGGACTACAGGTGGGGAGAGCAGTCCTTTCTTCTCACCAGGACACACTCAAAGCCTGTCACAGACCCAAGCGCGAAACATACCGGACCTCCGAGTTTGGCGCGCGGATTTTGGCGGACAACAATCTGACGGTGGTCATCAAAGTTCGTCGCACCCGTTTCGTCTGCTGCTCCCGTTTATAGTACCCTTGCTCGCAGTCCGACCACTTTGTGACAGACTCGCGGTTCCTGATGTTCGAGGCGCAGCAAGCGTACTACTTTGGACTCAGCGGCGCGCTCACCCTATCCGCTGTGACGACGAAAGCCGCCGCTTCTCTGGGAGTGGAATGGCGCGTAGGAACAATAGCAGAAGGCGTGTCGCCACGCACTGCACCCTTGATTGAGTGCTTACCAGCGGCCAGGATACGATGCCGATATCGTTGTCTGGGACTCGCATCCCTTGGTGCTCGGTGCGATTCCAGAACAGGTCTACATCGACGGCATCCCGCAGATCGACACGCCGTTCCTGTCGCCCAAGTCCGAGGCTCTGCAGCAGGCGCCCAAGACGCCGAACTGGGACAAGGAGACGGCCGAGACGCTCGCGTCCGACGGGCTTCCGCCGCTCGAGGGTCGGCTGACCAGCGGCCCGGTCAAATTCATCGGCGTGAAAAGCCTGTGGAGGAAGGACGCGAACGGCACCTGGGCTGAGCACGTCGCCGGTGACGAATCCAGCTTCAGCGTGATCGTAGAGGACGGTAAGGTAGTGTCACAGTGCAGTTCGGCCTGCGCGCTCGATGCCGAGACCGTCGTCGACCTGGAAGGCGGGTCGCTCGCGCCCGGGCTGACCTCCTTCGGGTCGTATCTCGGGTTGAGCGAGATAGAATTAGAGCCCTCGACGATGGACGGGTGGGTGTTCGATGAGCTGTCGCCTGACGCGCCGCCCCCGCGTGTCCTGGGCCACGCCGTCGTCCGCGCCGTCGATGGGCTGCAGTTCGGCGGCCGCCACGCTCTGTGCGTATCAGCTGTCTCACTCGCTCGACGGCCGCTAACATGACGCCGCCAGACTCGCCTACCGGGCCGGCGTGACGATGGGCATCACCGCGCCCATGGGCGACTTCACGCGCGGCCTCGGGGTCGCATTCGACTTGGGAGCCGGCAACGCCGTCGACGCCGGGGCCGTCGTGCAGGCGGAGACGGCGCTGCACGTCGAGGTGACGCTGTCGTCGGGCCTCAGCGTCAGCACGCAGATCGCCGCCCTGCGCCGCTCCCTGCGCCGCGGCGACGGGCCGTGGGCCCGGGTTAGGCAGGTGAGCTTTGGGTCTCGGTTTCAGTTTCGTTTTCGGCCGCGCTGACCGTGCTCAACAGGGTGAGATCCCGCTGGTGGTCGTCGTGCACAGCGCGGATGTGATGGCGACGCTGCTGGATCTCAAGCGCGAGATCGAAGAGCGCACGGGGCGCGTCCTGCGCATGACGTTCGCCGGGGCGCTCGAGGCGCACCTGCTCGCTAAAGAGATCGCGCAGGCCGGGGTCAGTGTCGTCATCGCCCCGGGGAAACCGTTCCCAGCCATGTTCGAGATGCGCAGGAGGTGAGGACCAGGGTTTTCATTGCACGCACCTCCCACCGCTGACCCCGACCACGAAGCATCCCCGGCCCTCCGCTCACGCAGGACTCGTCGTTCACCATCCTGCTCAAGCACGGCGTGAACGTCGGGATCGGCATCGAGCAGGTGTACCTCGCGCGCAGCGCCCGGTTTGACATGTCCATGACGCAGGTGAACTCCGCCGGGGTCATCGATCGCGCGACAGCGCTTGCGATGGCGTCAACCAACGTCGACCGCGCGCTCGGCTTGGAAGCGGAGAGGCGCACGGAGGAGCTCGTTGCGTACCGCGGCGGCGGGCTGTTCGACATGGCGAGCAAGGTCGTCGCTGTCGTTTCCGAGCGGCGGGGGGCGGTGGTGCAGTTCTAGCTCATGTCGTCCCGCACGGACATGCACGCGTTGTCCATATTATTTTATTAGTATACGTACTCGAGTACACCACGTCAGTAGTAGTGAGGGGTGGGGGTATGAGTGATCGGATTCCCGGCGTAGTCCCAGCCGTAATTAGGCGTGTACCTGTGAGTGTGCAAGAGTCTGAGCGAGCCAGTCGACCAGATCAATCGGGCGGACGCACGTGTAAGGCACGGACGGCAGCGTCTCGTCGTGCACCATCGACATCTGTTCCAGGAACCACACACTAGTATCCGGTCTGGAGTCCCGAGTCTGGAAGAAATCGGACGACGACGCAGCGCACCCGAGATCCGGCGGCACCCACGCCGTGCCACCATTCACATCCTCCTCCCCACCACCACCCCTGCTGCCGCTGCCGCTGCCGCGCGCCCCGGCTTCGAACTGGTCGCTCGCGAAATTGACATACGGCGCGAATGCTGATGACGCGTAGTACGGGTCCGTTATCCGGAACGGCGCATAGATCGGATTCGAATCGCCCTCGACGCCGTCGTCCGTGAAAAACCGCGCCCATTCCGCGATCGTCTGCAAAACGTGAGCACTCCTTCAGACGACAGAACCAGCAACGCGCGTACGGCAGGATCGGCGCGCTGGTGGTCTTGCTGGGGCACAGCCCTGTTCGGGCTGGCGTGAATCATTTCGCCTGCGTGGATCAGTCTGTTCAGCATGTCGCTAGGAGAGAGAGAATGATCAATGGGGAGCGCGGGCTGAAACAGAGATGAGATTACGCGAGTCGGCCAGCCACCAGGAATCTAGGCGCGTGGAGTCAGCCCGGATCAGCGGGCGAAAGACAACATGGGTGCAGCAGACAGACTGACCGGTCCTCCGATATCCACATGAGAGCCAGGCACGCCCGGGCGGCCTCCAAGTCCCGGGCGGCATTCGACTCCATCCCAGTCGCTTTGTATCGCCACGAGTTGAGCATGAGCACGATACCACACGTAAACAGCACGGGCTGCAGCACACCCCGTCTCAGCGCGCAGTCAGGCCGAGGGACAGCCATCCGGTGCTCACCATGAAATGAAGATGGAATGGAATCTTGCGCCTGTCCATCGCTGTAATCACGCGCAGGCACGAACGGGCGGCGTTGGAGCAGATGCTCGCGGACGGCAGCGCGTTGGCATCTGGCGGCTTCGACGGCCCTGGAATGAATGGTCGGTGGGCGCAGATCTGCACGCTGTAAAACACTGCCGTCTCGTGAGACGACGACCGGGGAGATAGACTTATCACCGACTCGTGTACAACAGGGCAGACTGCCGGAAATGTACCGGATTCGGGCGATCGGGATCCCACTTGACTGTGTGCGATGAAATGAGTAAGTGTTCCTTCCGTCAGCCGAAAACACTCACGATGTTCAGGGACTGTGGACATCCACCCGTTGAGATAAGAGTCGAATGTGGCCAGCACTTTCGCGTCCGACGACGGCAATGGCAAGCCATACAGCTTTTTTGGTGCACGAGCAGCGTACTAGCAAAGTATATGCATGTCTGAACAAAAAAAGCTTACGAAGGAACGCACGATCGTCGTTGTGACAGTCGCCTGGATGTCCATGAGCTTGATTAGATGGGAAAAATACCTCATGCGTGATGGCTCGTTCTCCGGCTGCTTGAACTGGTCGGGGCCAGGCGCGGCCCAGTATTCGTCGTCGCATTCGATCGGCAGTTCCTGGTCGAAACTAGAGACACATCAGTCAATTGGAGCGACGATCGTGGAGCACTTACTCGGCCGAGAGCAACGAGATGGGTCGTCCTGTGACCGTTCCTGAGAGCCATTCGATACATGATAGCATCCTGCGATGTTGGTCAGTGACAATCTGATATGAACCCGAGAGAACAGGCCCCATACCAGAAAACTCGCTTCCAGCTTTCATTCTCAGCGGTGGGACCTGCTTGGGACGATCGTCGATGCGCTCCGACCTGCTCAGGCGCGAGTCAGGCCTAGAAAGCAGAGACACTGTCACGGGTACGCACATCGAGAGCCCTCCGGATCCCGAATCCGATCTGCGTCCAGGTCCCCGCAGACGGCGTGATGACGAAGAGAAACAGAGACGACAGCACGATCGCCTGGAGCTCATACAGATCGGGCTTGAACACCAGATGCTTCGTGATCACGTGGACCTGCAATGCTCAGATCGACATCGCCCTCCTCCAGATCCACACAGGCCACGCCACGCACCTGACAGTGCCACCGCCAGCCTGCAGACTGAAAGTCCGTGCCGCCCTCCAGATTCACGCGGCAGTCGTGGGAGTGCCGCGCGCCGAGGCTGCACACGAGCATCAGCGTCGCGCCCCATTTGTGGTTGTGCCGGTGCAGCCCCGCGGCGAGATGCTCGCGGAACGTCGGCTCGTGAAGCAGCGGCCAGTACGGATTCACGTGCTCGAAGAACAGATCGACCAGGGACACGAGCAGATCCGCGTCCGGGTACGCGTATTCTGGCGGTGGGTTGGCTTGCTCTGTGGGCTGGCTCCACTATTTCGATGTCGGTCCGGATCAGGTTGGTGGTGATGGTGGTGGTGCAAGACGGCCGAGACGTACCGGCGCTGGAGTCCAGAACTCGTTTCTCTTATGCGGCAGGAGTGAGACCTGCACCCCCGGCTTGATCATGCCCGTGCGCCCCGTCGTGAAATCGAGCGCCGTCTGGAGCAGTTGGATGCTGCTGCACACGCACACACGCACACAAAGAGAGAGAGAGAGAATCGTCAGCACACCCTTGCTCTCCTCCATGGGCGTACCGGTTGACCTGGATTTCCCGAAATGCCGATGTCGTTCCGGATGCATAGTCAGCTTTTGCAGCGTGCCTGTGAGATCGTGGGTGTCGTCGTTTCTAGGGAGCGCTTCTTCATTGAGAAGATTCAGAGGCGAGACGTCGATGTTTTTCTCCATGTGCTCGGCGAAATTGATCCCGGGGAGGAGCTAGGGCCGGAGCATCAGAACGAAAAACAACGAGCAGCCTGTCGGGGATACACCCGCTCCACACCTTCTGCAGCAGTTTCTCCATCTTCTCGGCGCGGTTCTCCAGCGCCTCGACGTAGCTGGTTCAGATGTGTTAATGTATGCATGATGAAGTCCAGTCGTGTTTCACCCATTCGACGAAGACAGGGCCTGAATTCGCTCAAAAAGACGCAACTTAGAAAGCTTACAGAAGCGCCACACACCTTCACATAGTCCTTGTGCGTGCAATCCAGATCGTGCTGCGTGCAGTACGTGCACCGAGCACCCGGCCTGAGCTCGCTGTCGCCTGGATGTCACCGCTTTTCACCAACGGCCCTAGCGCAGGGCAGCCACGTACATCGTACTGCAATGGGGTGAGCGAGCGATGCGCGGGTCGGTCGGTCGGTCGGTCGATCGTACGACACCGATCACGGAATGGGCACGAGACACGCACTCTTTCTCCGGCGGCACGAGTCGCAGGCGTTCTGCGCGCGCCGTGGTTTCGCCTTCGACGCCGGCCGCGAGCGCTGGGGAGGCGTGCTGCGCTGGGAAAGCATGACCGCAGAGGTAGCGGACTGAGCCGTAGCAGTGGCATATGTGCCGGGCCGCGCGGCCGCAAGTGCTTCGAATGTCTTCGCATTTGTAATGACAACACCATAAGTCACATCACGGGATTGACCGCATCGCGCGTGACTGGCGGACGACCCACTTTTGCTGCGCTTTCGCGACGACCCTGCCTCCGGATTCATGTACCTCTTTGTCATCGACGCTGGATCTTTGCATGGAGATGTTCTCCCTGTAAGCGTGATCTGAGAATCTCACTTAGCCAATTCCCATTCAAGCAAGGCCAGCCATAACAGAGACATAAGCATGCACAGTCGAAATATGGATTGGTACGACGAACACCCACTCTGCAGTGACTTACATAAGCACGGAGTAAAGCTCGAGCTCGTTACCCGAGATCATCTCAGAAGTACGACGGGTAGGGCGGAACGTACGGAGGATCCACGGCAGACTCCACGGCTCGAATATGGCAGAGAGAAACTAGGACAATGCGGGCTACTACGGACACCCGGCCCCGATGAACCCCGCTGTAATATGTGTCCGCTGAAGTCGCGTCATGTAACTCAATACGCCGGACTCAGATGCAAAACATCACGGAAAAGGCAAGGATGCGTGCTACTGCGGCCTGTCCCGCGGTGGACACGCCCTGATCTGACAGATGGTAATAAGCTGTACCGGAGTAGACTTTTAAGGAACTCTCGCCAAGTAGGCGTTGTGTCAACAAGAATCGAGATTCAGCAGCAGCCAGATGCCCGCTCCAAGCCGGTGCATGGGATCAGGTCAGTTCTGCGGTCTCGAGGACGATGGTGGAGTCGGTCAGTCTTCTCTGGGAGGATGCTGGACAGTCCAGATGCGTAAAATAATCGTAATGTAATGGCACTGCCAAGTGACAGAGATGCTAGAGACATACAGTGTGATTAAGAGTCTGCTGGGACAGTCGCAGAGCCGGCTCTGGCTTTGTGATAATGCGCCATCGGGTCAGGCGATGACTCGAGGTAAGGAGGCGGGGCCTCGACGAATTGGGATGCCCTGGGGCCGGCCGCAGAGAAAAACCACATCGGGTCCGATGGATCTTTCGGCTGCGGCAGCGGGGGCAGCGGAGGTAGCGGAGGAGCGCCCATAGGTGATCCTGGCGGCACGGGCAGTGAGCGCTGGCTGTACTGGGATCCACGCCGAGATGTCCGCCCTGCAACTGATGGCGTAATGGGTGTCGACGGCTCTGATGGGGGAAGCGGCAACTGCCGTAATCGCATGGACTGCGAGCGCACCAGAGTCCGCGACGGCGTCGCCGGCGAGGGCTCCGATGGACCTGGCGGTGCCGGGGGCATGGCGAGGAACAAGGGCTCCGAAGGCCGCCGGCCGTACAGAGCGGCGAGCGGCTCACGTGGCGGCGTCGACTGGGATCTGTGCGGTGCACGGCCTTTCAGTGGCGTCGGAAGCTGCCGGCTCGCCCGAGAGGTCGGGGCATCAATCGGCGTCGGAGCCTCACGCGACGACGAAGACCGCGAGGTTGACGTCGATTCGTTCGCAAAATGAGTGGGTATCCGGGGAACAGGCGGCGGTGCATCAGGCTTCCGGTAATCCTGTCGGGGGGTAAAGATCGTGTCGGTCTGGTTCGGCGGTGTTTGAGGCAGCACGGGCGATGCCATCGCGCTGTCTCGTTGCCGAGCCCAAGTGTCATCGTCCGAGTCATCGTCGTCTGCAGCCCATGTCGACGTGTCCGGGTTCGGCGAGATGGACGGAAACAGGGGGTCTCCATAGATGATTTTCGCCATCTGCTTCGAGCTCGTCGGCACCGGCGCAGATAGGTCGGGCGTAGATGCATTCCGCGGAGAGGGATATCGTTTGGGAAAGATGGGCTCGCCGTAGAACACCTTGCGCCACTGCGAGGTCGACACCGGCGCTGAGAGGGGTGCCTGCTCGGCGAGCAGGTCGGACGATGATGTCCCGGCTGGCGACGCTTCTGCTCCGGGTCCCTGATACTTCTGCACCAGCATCCAGTCCTGGACATCCGTGACCAGAAGAAGCGCCGTCAAAATCAGGTGGTCGATCAGCAGAATCGACACGCCCTGGTGCATGGGCACCGGCCGAGCGTCGTATCTGTCGTGCAGCGTCTCGAAGATCCTGAGACGCGGGGGGACGCCCTCGAATGCTGGGTGGAGCGTCGCAATGGGGCCTTTGACGCTTGACGTCGTGCACTGTCCCGAGGATCAGAGTCCCCGGAAATGGAGCAGAAACGAGCTCCAACGCACCCAATAGGCATTCCCCATGCGCTTCCATTTCATGCTCCCACCGAAATCGGGTATGGTGAATTTCGACGGTGCACTGCGGCAATCAGTGAGCATGGAGAGGGGGGCCAACGTGATGTGGCGCAGCGACGCACCTCAGCATGGTACCCGGTTTCAGAATCGCATCACCACTCTGCCAACGTCCATCAGACAACTGCACCAACACACCCAACGTCGCCCGCGTCTTGTCCTTGGTCGGTATCTGTCTCGGCCACTTGATTTCCGCCGTCTTATTCAGCCCGTCCCAGGGATCCGAGCGCAGTATGCTTGTCGACGTCCCCGAGGTGCGAATCACATACAGCGGATTCTGCGATACATCGTCCTTGACGGTGGAGTCAAGAAAAGAGACGGAGGAGAGCTTGAGAGTGACGCGGGGGGTCTTATTGTGAGCGACTTCCTCGAAGATTTCTGTTCTTCGCAGGTACGGGACGACAGAGGAAAACACGGAGACACGCGGTGTTCGAGGTGGGTCCGCGAGACGTGTCGTGGACTTGCGCTCGGAAAACGGCGACGAGGACCGGGACATGGACGTCAAGGGGAAAGGACAGAAACCAGGATGTGTACATCACACATTCGACGGCGGGGAGACGGCATATGGGACACCGGAGATAACCATGCATGATGAGACTTGCATCTGGTTCTTCGAATCTGATCAACCTCATCACAATGCCCTCCGTTTCAGGCTTAGAGTGCCTTGCTAGTTCCAGATACAAAGTATAAAGCGAGGAGAGGCGCTAAAAAGCAGGCGGTGCAGATAAGTTTGTGGTACCCATAATTCGCAGCTGGCATCAGGACTAGAAAGAGAGTGAGAATCATACATGGTCGTAATGAGGCTGACAGGTGTATTCCCAGTGCGAAACCAATCAGGTGACCGTCACTTTTTGCCTCCAACCACGACCACTGCTTACAACTATGTCTAGTTCTGCCACCGATCCCAAAGCTCCTGCGTGGGTCCCCGCCTCTGTCTTTCTTTCATACCTGTTGACGCGTCGCATATAGTACTGCCACCTCGACAACCAACGCGTCTGGTGCCTCTCCTGCCGCCGACAAAGGCAAGGGCAAGGTCATAGCCGACGACGCGATGGAAGAGGACGACGACGAAGATGACGACGACGACGACGATGATGACGATGATGAGGAAGAGGACAGTGAAGAAGAAGAGGTATGGTCGACCTATTCGACGCGTTCGACGCGCTCTGACGCGTCGCGTTCCCTCTTTGTGTTCTACAGGATGAGTCTCTCGCAGAGATCGACCCCTCCGTCATCCAGCCGCGTCGCACGCGTGGAATGAAAGTCGATTACACCAGCGCCGAAGCCCTTGCCAAAGGTCGGTATCTCCATCACTGTGACATCGCGTTCTCTGACGTGTCACGCAGCTGGGATGACTGCTCAGGAAGCTGCGGGGGATGAGGACGAGGACGAGGACATGAAGATGAAAGACTAAGCTCGAAAACGCATGCGTGCCTGACTGAAATCACTACACCGCGAAAACTTGCTCGTGCCTGCCATTTCTTGTTCTTTCGCTGTACTTCGCAGCGTGTTTGTAATCCAGAGACCTCTTTGTATCCGCTTGCCGAGGCTTCTGCCTTTGAACTGAGCTCGGAGCGCACTCGCACGCCTTCGGGGACGATGCCTATGCCGTCTCCTCCATCCCTGCAGCGATCTCGTCCCACATGAGTACATGCGCACGAGCTGCGCGTCGACGTCATGGTTGAATCACACTGCGTCTGAAGCCAGCAACAGCCGGTTGATCTTCTGACTGGATTGTCGAATACTTACCTCTCCGACACTCTGGTCATACTAGCGTGTGTCTTCCAGGATGCTTCTTCTACGTCTGGCTTCTTTGACCTCCTCCCGATCAGACGCTTGCGCCATTGCATCCGGCGCACTCCGACCGGTATTTGCTGACAAGCATCCACCGAAACCGTGTCGATGGCCACATCTCCGCTAGGTCTACGTCCATGTTGTCTCCATCAGCATATATCCACATGTCACGGTGGGACTGCTTAATGAAATGGGTGGCGTGGTTGCCGTCCACAACGCCTCCACGGGGCCGCCATCGTCATCGTGCCGCAAGTATTGCTTCTTCTGGCTTCTGGGATCAAGGAACTGATATCAGTGGAACTGTAACATGATATCTGTGCTCGTGCCAAGATGGCCATGCCGATCGTCGAACATAGAATTTAATATCTGGGTCTTTCCGAACATCTCAGGAATGAATGGGAGCGAGTCGCCGGAGAGTCTAGGCCCTTGACGTGCGGAATGGAGGAGTTCTGCAACTGCAAACTAGTTCTCGATGCGGAACAGCTATGCACGGCAACTGTGCTCAGATCCTCTCTGATCAAAGTAGTCTTCGAAATCGCAAACTCGGGAGGTGATACTCTAGATAAAAGTCTTGTCCGTGCAACGGTCCGCATCAGAAAAGAAACCTAGACTTAGTCTTCGCCGACTTTGGATGCATTTCATCCTCCAACGCAGCGAGCATCTGTCTTGTCGGTGACATGGATCCCTGCGACGCCTTTGGGCAACCTTCCTTCTTCCGGAACCTGCGTTCTTCCTCCATAACCGATTGGACCGCCAGCAGCATGACCGGCGACAGTGCGAGTGATTCCGAAACTGTGCGCGTGGGCTTCTGTCGCTCGGGTTTGCAGGCTTGTATGTCTTTGTGCGCGGATTTGTGTGGGTGCAGAATGTTATGCATCGTAGCATGGATGCGAGACACGAGTGGTGAACCGTGCCGTGAGGTGGGCGAGTCAGATGGAAATGACGCCTCGGTCGACCGTACAGTAGTGGGCAATCCTCGACCCAACTGCTTGTGCTGTTCAGCTTTGGTCGCGACGCTCTTCTCTTCTGATACAGGAAGAAAGTGAGATTGGATCGGAGAAGCAGACGTGAGAGAATGCAAGTCAAGTCCAAGATCTGTACGTTCGGACGAAAATGTCGTCTTGTTTCCACTCGCAGATAGAGTGTCCGCCTGGAACATGGGAAGGCGCTCAGGAAGTTCCATGATGGGTGATGGTGTCAGGGTTAACACGTTCGTCGCGCACAGGAGCGAGGGTTTCGTGGACGAGGGTGGGATCCTGGATGCCTGCGTACTTCCGTCAGTACGGTCCCGAGACGGAGAAGACGAGAAGCACCATTGTATCTTTGACCGAAGGACCGGCAATATCACCCTCGACTGGAGCCAGAGTACTTTGCTGAGAGACAGGGCGGACGACGGTTAATCCAAGCCCTACACCGGCCTCCTGACGGAATATGTCGATGGAACGAATCTCAGTCTCTTCCTGGAGTGCAAGTCAGATATTCGAGATCGGTGAGAGGAGATGCAGAGCATACAGAGTGAGAGAGCACCTCCGAGATTGATGCACATGTCCCATCAGAAAAGTCCCTCCTTTTACTCAACTGTTTGATTGAGTCCGAATCGCCCCGACGGTTGCTTGACACATGAGGGAAGGCACCGAGAACAGGAGTCGTGGTCCAATTCTCATCCACGGAAACAACGAGATCAGAATAGGACACACTGGTCGTTGAGATGTTGCATCGTGTCATAGGACTGGAGAGACCGAGGTCGGATTCGAGTTCTAGACAGGCAGGCGAGGAAAGATTCATTTTTTCTACGGAGACTTCATCGGAGCGATAAGGCTCTGTAGAAAGCAGGATCGTAGGAGCGTCGGGAGACAGTATCATTGACTCGAATCGAGCGGACAGCGTCGTTGGAGATGGGGAGGAGCGCATGATGGGGATCGTGATAGAGAGGTGAGAGGACAAAGACGCTTGTGAGGAACCGCATTATGAGTTCCAGAGGTCTCACTGTTCCGCTCGTCAGTCTGGTTTCACTTGGGACTGGGGAGCCAATTTGATAACATCAAGAAGAGGATGAGTTTGCAAGGAGTCCAAAGGAGATATTCACGATGCCTTGAAATTACTTGTTGTTGCTCGCTTGTGCTTGGATGAAGCAGCATAGCTTGGATGGGACTAGGACAGGAAGGTGGGCCAATTCACCTCAGCAAGAGGTGGCTGTGCCCAGTTAATCAAGTGATCAATCCCGTTATCGATAAGTTTCACACATCATGCGACGAAGCTTTCTCCAACGTCTTGGGTAAGTAAGATTTGCAATGAGTGCTGCTATATAGCCTGCAGGTAATGGAGATGAGCGCATGATAGAACAGAGCTTCTCACGGACCGCTCCGCAGTGCTTTCAACCCGGTCGGGTGCAAAAGATTACGACTGTCAGATCTCAGAGGAGGACGGTACTTCGGTCCGGTCCCCGAGCCGGAAAAATCTAAACCCTCCAAGCCCTTCACTATCCACACTCAACACCGCTGTTTCCCTGATCAAAACATCCCCAACGATGGCGGTATTTATCGTAGTAATGGTGTGTCTCGGTCCTAGCTCGATCCCGACTGCCCGCTGATGAGTTGGATGCAGGGAGTCTCCGGAACCGGCAAGTCCACACTTGGCGCCGCACTGGGGGATGTGCTGGGCATGCCGTACATCGACGGGGACGACCTACACCCTCGGAGCAATGTCGAGAAGATGTCGGCGGGACATCCTCTGACCGACGAGGATCGGGCTCCGTGGCTGAAGATCATCCGGGAGACCGGCGAGCGTGTTGCGGGTGAGCAGGAGGCGAAACATAACGCAAGAAAGGCCATCGAGGAGGCCAGGGGAGCGGAAGAGCCAAATGGGGACGCGAAGGAGGCAGAAACCGTACCAGGAGTTGTGATCGCGTGCTCGGCGCTGAAGCGCAAATACCGTGATCTTTTGCGCGGACTTTCCCAGCCAACAATCACGGAGGGCGTGAAGACATTTTTCGTTTTCATTGAAGGAAGTCGCGATGTGCTTGTAGACCGAATGGCGAAACGAACGGGACATTTCATGAAGGTTGGCATGTTAGACAGTCAGTTGGCCACACTGGAACATCCGGGGAGCGAGGACGGCGTGGTGGTTGTTTCTGTAGAAGATCCGACGTCAGCGCAAGTGAAACAGTGTGTTGAGCAGCTGAAGGCATTATTCTAGGATTGTACTAAGCGTAGAGAGCTGAAATACTGTATGTAGCAACTATGATCATGGCCTATCGAAACAAGGCCCAACAACTTGAACGCGTCCATCATGTCCTCACTCTTCCGTTTGCCATCTCTTGCACTTGACGATGAGGACTTCAACTTCCAATCGAACGCGACCCACGTCCTCCCGGAATGGACGCCTCAGTTCTTTATTCGCCCCATGCTTGACAAGCCGCAGAATCCCATCATAGACACACTCAACAATCAAAGCAAACGCGCTCCTTCGACTCTACAGCGCTTTACACTACCTACGGAGCTCGCGTCTCTCACGCTCGACCATTTAGCTCCACCGTTGATACGTCCGTCGCTGCCGGCATTGGATGAAGATCTTCTGTGGACCAAAGCTTTGGCGGCTAGCCCATCCGGAGTATGTCGAGTCGATCTTCGTATCCAGAGAACTCTCTTATGGCCCATAGGAAGTCGTTTCATGGGACTCTTTGACAAAAGACCATAAACCAGAGTCCTCGACCGGATTCATATCTGAGCAAGACCCATTCGTGTTTGCTGCTGCTCGATATTAGTACGTGGTCCTGTGGAGCTCGCGCGGCCGCTCTGATCGTGAACTAGTGTGCAGCCATATTTACAGGATCCTAATACCATAATCAAATACGTCCAGCAATACGAATTGCTCTCCGCCCTGAAAATGACGGTGCTGGGTCTTGCTTCTCCGCTACATGTGTGGGATGAAACCTCGGAGACTTTCGTGACTCTGAGGGGGGAGCATGGAGAGCAAACGATTCTTGTACTGGACGACAAAGACGAGATGGCTAGCTCGAGGTGATTATCCGTCGCATCTTCTACGAAACATATTCATTGCTTTCAGTTACATATCCCGGTTTCTTGCGATCGGCACGCTCATGCGTCGTTTGGAGAACTTTGTTGTCGGGCTGAGGTCGAGGTCAGTTGCTTGCTGTCGATGTCATTGCCGGCCTGGGTTAATGCTCCCAGGTTCTCGAAAGAGGGACCAACGATACACGCCTTCATGCATACGTTGACCACCGTGCTCGTCTTTCTACGAGAATCACTCTCGCAACTTCCATCGGACGCCAGTGCAAGACTGGCGCTGGTCTCGATCTGGAGTCGTTACGAGCTCTACGAACGATTGTTGAACGCCCTGGCTGACTTGTGCGGCCGAGTGTGTGGAAAACCCTTGCAGTTCCTGTTTATTGAAGGCTAACTGGAAGACAGAGTGTGAAGACGCCTTCCTCCAAGTTCACGTTCCCCGATCCCGATCCGATTAGTCTCCTTTCCCTAATCTATGATCGCCTCGAACACCATCTGAACCATCAATCGTCCAGAACAGTGACTGCGCTCATGGCCTTCCTTCTCTCTCGAACTTCGCGAGAATATCTCGACTATCTAGCCCGCTCTGTTGGGCTCGGGCCCATGATCGTCAAAAATAACCGTGTGGTGGGAGAACAGAATGACCAGTACACACTCGATGCCGAGGACGACATGGACAACGAAGACCGGGTTGACTGGGAAAACGTTGGTGACGAAAGCTTTCCGACTTTCTTCCCCGCACAGTTGGCCAGCATACTGCCTGCCGCGCAGAAGTCACTCGTCTTGCTCCGGGCAGCTGAACCGGATCATCCATTGCTGAGTATTAGACCAACTGCGCCCGTCGTTCAGTGGCTCTGGGCCTGGACGGACATCGAAGATATCTGGAACGGCCAATGGAAAGACCTGTCAGCCGGCACGTCTGCAGAGGCTCTTCCTGCTCAAGACGACTCGCCTGTCACGGGCCTGGCTGCCCAATTTCGAGTGTTCGATCTCGAACCGGGAGCTCACCTGCTCAAATCACACGACTCCGCGGTATCTGTCGCAGATTTACAGGCATTCATGGCCACGTTCCCTGAGAATCTCCCGCCAATCACTCCGACATTGGGACATCTGACGGTGCTCGTTTTCGAGCCTCTGATGAAACATGCCTCCGCGCTTTCTGGGGCCCTGTTGACCCACTTCCTCATTCCTACGGCTTCGGTGCAGATACATTCACAAGTTGAACTGCTCTCAGCGTACCTGCTCTTGGGGAAACCGGCGTTCCGATCACGGGTGTCGGCTGCGCTGTTTTCGGATGCAGAGGGTCGGGAACCTGGAGAGCTTGGCCCGGTCTCTGTCCGTGGCATCGGCCGAAACCGAGCTGAAGCTCCGGTGCAGTCCAAATGGCCCGTGGGGCTGTCGTTTTCGTTGTTGGAGCGACAAGTCTGGCCACCTGTGGGCGCCGATCTGAGCTTTTTCTTGCGAACAGTCATCGTCGATTCGTTCGAAGCGTCCGTGCAGGACACGCCCCAGCCATTCTGGATCGAGGCTGAGCGGAGGCTGGGCTTCGCTATCCGGGATCTGCCGGTTGTTCCTGGGCACGATCAATGGATGAATCCGATGGGTGAGGCCTCCATCTATGTTGTATGGTGGGCATTTGACTGAAAGATACCAGCGATCGAAGCCCTTGACTTTTTGTACATGGACTACAAGGCGCCGCATCCGATGGATATCGTGATCAACCAGGATGTTCTGTCCAAGTACCAGCGCATGTTCACTTATCTGCTACGGATCATTCGAGGTATGGTCCCCAGTCTCTTCACAGACGGTCAATGATGACCTCCGTCTCTCTAGTGGAGCATGCCATCGCAGCCGTGTTTCGTATGACCCGCCTCCCTGCGCGTCCAATTTTCCAGACCCTGGTCAAGCCACACAGAGTGCTTCTCCACTTTCGATTCATCGCACACAAGTTCGTCAGCTGCATATCCGCCTACGTGTTCGATACCGCTATCCGCGGGAACTTGGATCCCTTCCTCGCCCGGCTGTCCCCGGACTACCCCCAAGCCAAGCGCGGGTTCGGCGACGTCTTCGCGCTGGCGCGCATGCACTCGTCTCTGCTAGACGACGTGCTGAGTGCGTGTCTGCTGCGCTCGGCCCAGCGGATGGCCGGCGACCTCCTGCGGCAGGCTCTGCAGCTGGTTCTAGACTTTGCGGTGCTCGTCGGGGAGCGCTGTACCGGACGATTGGAGGAATACCAGGCCGAGCCTGAGTTGATCGCTTTGGCCAATGCGTTCCGCAGCAAAGTCAATGCGTTGGTGTGTCTCCCTCCTTCTCTGTAATTGCACAACGAGTGGGGCTGATACATGCGTCAGATCCAGGCCCTGAAAATGCTAGCTGAGAAGGGTTCTGGTACGAAGGACGGTGGCCCCACGGGCGGCCTCGAAGCAATTCCACATCTGCTCGAGCTGCTTTCCGAATGGTGGACAATTAGCGATGACCCTGCTTGAGCCTAGTTTGCCTTCCCGAGCTCTTTCTTGTGCATATTGGCCTCGGGTTCTGTCCGGGCCATTATCTGTCGCTCGTCAGGAGTATTATCATCCACGGCCCCGAGCTGGCCTGTAACTGGATGGCCATCGAGCAGCACGGATACTTGCCGATTGCCTGCTACAGTGATCCCACTTCATCCGAATCCGATGCTATTGGATCTCGAGGCTTCAGGCTTCGTGACGGTCGCCTAGAAATATTCGAGCGTTGTGAGCAGATGTTGAATGAACTTCATGTTACACCGTCCGTCTCGCGAACCTCTGAACACACACTGAGACTCAAGCCCACTTTTAATCACCATGAGCCCAGCCGAGGCCCGCATATGTCGATAACTCCCGAGAGGCATCCTTTGCGAAGTAAGCTGCGGTTTATCTCCACCTCACAACCTGCTCACATCCGTGAAGCGAAATTCGATGTACTATGCATGGCCTCGAATCATCAACATCGTGATGTTCGGGACGAGTGAGAGCCACCGCAGCTTTTGGACTGCTTGGTACGGTCTCGAAAGGGTCGTCCCAACTGCGAGGGAATTCTGCAGCTCTTCTGTCTACCTGATAAGATTGGGTTTACCTTTTTGATAAGATCGAATACATTACGTGAACAATCATTTCTGTCACGTGTGTTCAAGTACTTGACTCGGAACGCACCAGCAGACCGCCTCTTCTACAGGCTGGCTTCATTCTGATACTTTCCCTCCCTCATGAATTGACGCAGCTTGGAAGACTGCATGTAATCCCATTTCCACAATGACTGGCCCGGAAACTGCATGCCAAGATTGATGGGAAAGACGTCACTGGTGCATGCACGCGTCGCTTAACTGTGGATCCCCAGAAACCTCCGTCATACCCAGCCGGGATGTATAAAGACCGGATGCGCAGAACGGTGCTGCCCACACTTCGAACCTTTACGCCTCCATAATGACCTTGACGATCTTCCTTCTTTTCTTTCTCACATCCTACGTCCGGGTCGTCGTCGCGCATCCCATGGCGACACCCATACCCATAGACGACTCGGCCTCAGGCACCCCCGTCCACGCGCGCGCAGTGACGAGCACGTCGAAAGCGGGGATCGCGGGCGGTGGGGACGCAGCGACCGACATGACGCAGTTCCAGTCCACGGGCAAGGTTTCGTGGTACTACACCTGGGGCCTGTACTCGGTCAACACCTCCCTCGAGTTCGTGCCCATGTTATGGGGCGACCGCAATAGCGATGTGTCCGACTGGACGGACGCGTCGTCGGGGATCAACGCGACCATTCAGCAGCGCAAGCCCACCGCTATCCTCGGCTTCAACGAGTGAGTGGCCGAGCGCGACGTGAGGCTTGGGGGACGCGACACTGATGGGTCGCACAACAGGCCTCAAGAGAAGGGCCAGTCGAACTTGACACCACAACAAGGCGCGCAGCTCTGGCAGCAGTACATCCAGCCTTTGAAAGGGCAGGGTCTGCGGCTGGGCAGTCCTGCGCCGTCCAGCGCGCCGTCTGGCAAGACGTGGATCCAGGACTTCCTGACAGCCTGCGCGGGCGGCTGCAGCGTCGATTTCATCGCCCTCCGTCAGTCTGCCATCTCCCTCTCCACGATTCTACGGACACTGACCATCGCGTGCGCGGAACAGACTACTACGACGTGAACGCGACGGCGTTCATGGAGTACCTGACCGACTTCCACAACACATTCCAGCTGCCGATCTGGGTGACGGAGTGGTCGTGCCAGAACTACAACAACGGGCCGCAGTGCTCGTCCGACCAGATCGTGCAGTTCCTCAACCAGACGCAGTCGTTCATGGACCAGACGGACTGGGTCGAGCGCTACTCGTGGTTCGGCATCCTCCGCGATCTGCAGGGCGTCAACACCGGTGACGCGATGATGTCCAAGGACGGCCAGATCAACTCCCTCGGCAAGCAGTACATCGGCGCGGAGGCGCCCCAGACAAGTGGCGGGACGACCGCGGGCTTGCCATCGCTGCCGACGAGTGCTGGTTTGTTGGAGAGGGCGCTGTCGACCTGGTGGATTCTGCTGTCCTTCTCCGCAGCAGCTTGGTTGTCGATCTAAGCACGGACGATGTTTGATATACCCCCCATGGACAATAGATATGCCCTGTATTGTACTTTTATTCGTGCATCACGTGCTGTCACACACTTGGGTGGACCTTCACTCGAATAGTCTGAGACAGCCTGTTCACGCTCTCAACGCGTCTTTCTCAACGCCCACCCAGACCTCTTCGAATCAGCAGGCTGCTCGATGATGCGCTTGCTTCGTGCTCGAACCGACAGATCTTCCAGAGGGAAATGGACTGCCAGACCTCGACGCGTTATCGACACACATTTTGCCACTTTTATGTGTTACTGTAGCTATTTATGGGGGTGCGGGAAAGTGACTGAGCTGCACCGCTTGACCGGTGAGAGTGAAGTTATGGGTCAGGCTCTCAGGCACATCGACACTGAGGCTGTAGCTGCCGGGGTACAACCAGAGATTGCCGCTCTCGTCGGTGCGCGCGAGGCTGCCCAGGGTTACACTGATCGACGCAGCGACCGTCAAGCCAGCCTTGAGCGCAGCCACGCGCGAGTACCCGATCAACGATTTGTTCGGGAACGGCGGCGGCCCTGCCGTCGTTTTCACGAACATCAAGGCGACAAAGTCCGACACGGTGTTCCCGGCGTTGTGCACGTTGATTTTGAACGTGTCAAACGCAGCCAGATCAGGGTGCGCGGCGGATCCGGCCGTCTTCAGCAGAATCGAGATGGAATAACTTGCGACCGGCGTCGTCTGCCAATGGACCGAGAACGTCGTGTAATGCAACCCGAAGCCGAACTCGACGACGGGGGAGCCAGTGTACCATTGGTATGTCCGCCCAGGGTTTCCCGACGTCTTGTTTGGCCGCAGGTTCATGTCGGTGATGGGCACCTGGTTGATGAAGGCTGCGGGGTATTGCGTCACTGGTAGTCGGCCTGCAGGAGCGACCTTGCCGCTGATAATGTCGAAAATAGCCGCTCCACCGCTTTGACCGGGGTATCCCGCCCAAAGAATGGCTCCAACCTATCATGGATACGATTGAGATCACTCGTGAGGGGGGTTATGTCACTTACACCTGGATCGGAAAGAAGCGACGAATCGTCGATCTGCCCCGCACCGCACTGCACCACGACGAGAGGCTTGCCGATAGCCGTCAGATTCTGGATCAGCTCTAGTTGAGCGCCGGTCCATGCGATGGTCTTTCTGTCAAGAGCTTCCCCCTCAACACTAGCGTCTGCAGACAAGGTCAACTCTGAAATGAAACCCTCCAAAACAGAATAGAACCGGCCTACCTATTCCACCAACAAAGACGACGACGTCGGCAGCAGACGCAGCAGCAATCGCGTCGGCAAACCCAGCAGTAGACGTATCGGAAACATTCGCCACGCCGGGAACATAATCGACTTGGTATCCGGCTGCGCTGGCTCCCATGATGGGCGTGATCAAGAATGGCGCGGTGCCGAAGTAGCTGCCCTGCATCTGGGTGGTGGCATTGGCCCACGGGCCAATGACGGCCATCTTCGTCAAGTTTTTCTTCAGCGGAAGCGTTCCGTCGTTTTTGAGCAACACCAGCCCCTCGGTCGCTGAGACGTATGCCAACGTCTGAGCAGATGGGGTGTTCACTGCATCCCATGTGATCTGCCGATACGGTTGCTGGGCGGGCGGATCAAAGTACCCAAGACTGCGGCGATATCAGAATTGCGCGCGCACCCGCGAGGAGTGGATATCACGCACCGCACAAGAGACGAGTACAGCCGCACGACTGCGCCCTCGACATCGGCGCGGTCTGCCAGGCCTTGATCGATGGCCGCCTGGAGATAGAGAGAGAAGGTGGTCCCGCAATTCACATTTGTCCCGGCCTTGATGGCCACTGCAGCTGCAGCGGGGTAGGAGTCGGTGTACGCGTGAGCATCGAAGATGTTGGCGACGGCATCGCAGTCACTGGCAACCCAGCTGTCATTGCTGAAGCCATAAGAACCGACCAGCAAGTCCTGGAGCAGATACGGGTCGGCGCATGTAGGCACGCCATTCACACTGTCATATTGAGTTGTCAGACGCTCTCACATAAATGAAGAGCATGTACTCACGCATTGTAGGAGCACATGACCGCATTGACCCGGGCATCGCGCACACACGTCTGGAAGGGGCGCACGAAGTACTCGCTCAGCTCTTGGGTGTTGATGATAGCGTTGAATGAGGTACGCCCTCTCTCGACGTCATCTGCGCGCGTTAAGGCAGTGCATGAGGAAGCACAGAAAAAGACGCACACCCAGCCCAGTGCTTGCACACTGCCGTGTTCTTGATGTACGGTTTTGGATCGATCCCACCCTGGAAGCCATCGATGTACTGATATACGTACTGTGCCGCACGGAACGCGTCTTCTCCAGGCGTCTCGGGGCCCCGGCCCCATCGTGGGTCACGCCACGGGTTGATGTTCGGTGCAAACCAGTCCAGCCCACTCCGCGCCGCATTCGAAAACGCACGCGCTTCAGTGCTGATGGTTGTCGCGACAGCTTTGATGAGCTGGAACAGACTTAGGCCGCGCGGACGCCGATGTCCGACGAAAACTCACAGCGTCGTCGAATGCAGCACTCATGACGATGGGCTGAGGAAACTGCACGACACGGCGTCAGAAGCCGTGCAGCATAGACAACGCGACAAGCCGTGACTGACCGAAGTCGCGTAGCTGAAATTCCCACTGGCAGAAAACTTGACGCCGTGGACGGTCGAGATACCGTGCAGCGCCTCGCTCCACCATTCGTACCTGGGTATCCCCAGCCGCGCCACGCCAATAGCCGTGTTCACAGTGTTGTTAATGAGCTCCGTCGTGGTCATCACCGCGACGAGCGCCTGGGCTCGGGTGATAGGGTCCTTGGAGGTGTCGCACACAGTGTTATTGGCCAGCGGCCCATTGACGCAGTCAGGGAACTGCCCCCGGACAAGAGCCTGCAGGGCAGCGAGAAATGTGAGGAGCAGAAACATGCGCGCGCACAACAGCCCGAGTGGTTCCAGTGGAGTTTTATAGGTGCATGCTGGGATTTCTTCGGAGCACGAGCGATATGAGCTCCCCAGATTGGGCTTTGCGGAGACGCAGAAACGTCTGAAAGGAAAGGCGGAGGCGGTCGGACCGCCGTAGGAGTCATGCAGAGGGTCAGATGAGACGTACGAACGACGTTCGACGCTCTGTCGATCAGAAACTCTAGGTTCTCCCCCAAGTTCGTCACGAAGATCCACTCACGTTGGCCTGTAGAGCTCGGGATGACGAGCGTGCCGAGACAGCTGCGACGCTTCTGTCCGAAATAGTTAGGGATTTAACACGTTCTTATCACGTTCAAAACCCCAAATGTTGGTATCACTGTGAGCACCAACAGCGCGCACTTCATTACATGTCATCATGTACTTACTGGTCTGTCGTAAGCTTAGATCACACAGTGCGCGTGCACGTGTCGCGGGACCGCTGACTGTCAAACAATTGATGTGTGATAGACAGCTAGTCGAATTCCCACCAAAAACCGATCAGTCTTCCGTCACTCACCTCGTGCACCTAAGCTAGACTATCATGGGCCAGTTGGCTGACGCGATTAGAGTGCCGACAACTCATTGTCTGTACATGATTACACTTGTTCCTACATATAACTATGCTCAACTCAAAGGCTCGCTTTTTGCCACTTGGCTGGTGCGCCATCGGCAATAGCCAGATAGGGCATGAGGTCGCTCGTCAGGAACTCACTCGGCCATTCCCTGCGGATCTGCGCCTTGAGGTATTCGACAGCGACGGCGAGATCCGCCTCCTTCACGCCAGGCGCGAGTTTCTTCACACCCGGCGCGAGGTCGCCGATGAGCGAGTCGACGAGCTCGACGGTGACCGTCTCCCCCGTGTCCAAGCGCGACCCGTATTTGACCCATTGCCACAGCTGCACCCGCGTGATCTCAGCCGTGGCCGCGTCCTCCATGAGGTAGTTGAGCGGGATGCAGCCGTTGCCCCCGATCCAGGCCGCCGTGTAGGCCAACGACGTCGACACGTTCTCCTTCACTCCTGCCTCAGTGATCTGTCCGGGGACGGAGGTGTTCAGCAGATCAGCAGCGGCAACGCGCACTTCCTCCCTGCGCACATGGTACTGGCAAGCCATCAGGAGACCATACGGGAAGACGGCAACAGGAAGACACACCTGGTTGGGACCAAGCATGTGTTGATCGAACACCGGGCGCGCAATCGACTCGATGAGCGGGTGGGCAATCCAGGTCCCGTCGTGACCTGCGAGCACCTCCCGCAGTTTATCCGCACGGACTTTGTCCATCGCCACTTCGTTCGCCTTGGCGTCGTTCTTGATCGGGATTTGCGCTGACATGCCACCCATGGCAGCGACTTTGCGCCTACGTTAAACGTTAAGCCATCAGGAAGCAAGGAAGCAAGGCGGGAGGGAACACACTTGTGACAGGTCTGGATGAGAAGCCGCACATACGCGTCCATGAACCCGACCGTCATCGTCACATCCTTGCGATCCGGGAGCACCGCACTGCGATCGGCACGCCGCTTCTTGATGAAGCTGAAAATGTAGTCCCATCGCCCACAGTTCAGGCCCGACGAGTGATTCCGCAGCTCGAACAGGATTTCCTCCATCTGGAACGCAGCGGGTAACGTCTCGATCAGCACCGTGGCGCGGATGGTGTTGTGCGGGATCGCGAGATAGGACTGCGAGAAGAGGAAGACATCGTTCCATAGCCGGGCCTCGAGGTAATGCTCCATCTTGGGCAGATAGAAGTAGGGGCCCAGACCACGCTTGACGAGCTCCGCCGCATTGTGGAAGAAGTACAGACCAAAGTCAAACAAGGAGCCGGACATGGGAACGTTGTCCACAGTCAACCGGGGCTCGTCGAGATGCCATCCTCGTGGACTGGACCGCAGTTAGTCATCCTGCAACTTTACGACAACGCAAACGCTGTGGCATCCGTACCGTACGATAAGGACCGCGGGCTTCTCGCTGAGCTTGTAAGCCTTCCCGTTCGACTCAAAGTCAATCTCTCGACGAATGGCGTCGTGGAGGTTAACCTGCCCTTCTACCAGATTCGAAAACGTCGGCGCGCTCGAATCTGCAGCGCAATGTCAAGCAGCCGCAGGGCGACGCACACAAACCGACCGCGCGCAACGCACCTTCGAAATCCGCCATGAACGTCTTAGCCCCGCTGTTCAGCGCGTTAATGACCATCTTCCGGTCGGTCGGCCCCGTAATCTCGACGCGCCGGTCCTCGAGCCCCGGCGCTGGCGGCGCGCACTGCCACGACGGCTCCGCGCGGATGTTCGCGGTCTCGGGATGGAAGTCGAGCGGTACGCCCGAGTCGAAGCGGCGCTGTGCGTCGTCGCGCGCGTCGAGGAGCTTCCTGCGCGTGGACTCGAATGTCCGGTGCAGGGCGGCGAGGAACATCAGGGCGTCGTCCGTGAGGATGACCGCCTGCGCCTTGGGAGCGATTTTAGAGTGTACGTGCAAGCCCTGGATCATGATAGTGATAGTTGGATGTGGAAGAGAGGTGTATTAGGTGTGCAAAGCCTTGTGTGCAAAGCTCGCATTTATGGGAGTGCGTCATTAGGGGCTACATTCTTTATCCAATCACATGTCATGGCAATCCACGGAACACGGACACGGCTCAGCGATCCCGCACGGTGGTCCGAAATTCGACACGGCCTGCCTCCTAACCCGTACGACGTCGACGACGGGAACAGTATTGATTCATCATTCCACGGGGGAACGAGATCGCTATACTCTCCGTTGGACGTCTCGGGCATCTACCGGGGACCTCCGTCGCTGACCTTGAGCGAATGCCAAATCAGGCATGGGAAACTACTTGAGCAGCCTGACCTAGACGTCTCCGGGACCGGCGATGTCGATTCCCGTACACTCCCAGCAGATGGTGCAAGCGTAGATTACAATGTACATGTGAAAGTCAACAGGTACGTCAGTCAGCCCACACTAGCTTCCGCCTTCTTCTTCTCGTCTTGAGATGCGGAGACGTTTTTGGCGGCTTCGGCTTCGGCAGCTCGAACTACATGGGCCCGTATATAAATATCAAGCCGTTCGCGCTGCACGAGACTCACCGGCACTCATCTCCTTGGCCACGCGCTCGCCCACCTTCAGCACACGCCGGCACGCCATCTGCCATACACCCACACTCACAGACCCTGGCACACGGGGATCGGAGGGACATTCAGACGGCCAGTCAAAAGACGTACCAGCTGGAGCAAAGGGCAGCGACAGCCACCATGTCAGCGGGCCGAACCACGTCGGCGGGAGGTAGAACACGGCCGCCTTGCGGTACCACCACCCGACCACGAACTGCAGCCCCGTCGTGAGCACCCAGATCGCGGTGTTGAACTTGAGCGAGAAGGCCGTCTTGCGGGACGAGATGTCCCCGTCTAGAGAGTGCGCGCATCCATCAGCAACGCGCGAACGCGATACGGCAGGGCGCGCGTACTGAGTTTCTCGAGATCCGCCAGCCCCTTGTCCACGCTGCGCCGCAGTTTCGCCCACTTGGCGAACTGGTCCTGTGCGCTCGTGCGTAGAAGCTCAGCTTTGAGCGTGAGGATGTCGGCCTTGAGCTTGCGCTGCTTCGTCGCCGTCGCGGTGAAGAAAACACGCAGGTACAGCGCATAGACCTGCAGACCAAGCATTCAGTCCAGCGCACGCACGCGTCGCAAATGCGAGTGATGCGCGTACAAATTCAAGGAGAACCGATTTTCCTATCCATGCTATGAGCTCCGTGACAAAGACCAGTATGAAAATGGTGAAGAGGAGAGTCATCCTCGCAGACTCGCGTGGCCTGGAGGAAAGTGATGCGTGGAGCTTACGTAACCGATTTTGATGGTTTTCGTGATAAGCTTTAGCTGAACTCTCACTTGGTTCAATCACATAAATACATGCGCTGGATACTACCAATCAAGAATTCAAAAATCAGCCCCAGTCTTTTCCTTCGCCTCTGAATGAATGTCGCTGCCGGCGCCGGCATCGGCTCCGGCATCTTCAGGGTCTTCCGATGCGGACACAGAGAAATTGGTCCCGGTAGTCCTGGTCATCTCGGAATTACGGGCGAACCGAATGCTAGTTTCAGGACCGGATCTGAACAGCGTGCTTCGAGTTGGGCCGGTAGTGTGCTCGAAGCGCAACTGCCCTGAGGGCGGTGCCGACTCCTCTTCGAGGAACGTCGTCTCGTTCAGAGATCGATTGCCGTTGACGAGGAGGATGACAACCAGCGGATAAGCGCCCTGTGATAAATGACGTGGTTTTTGGTCTAGCACACTCATAGACAGACGACTCACTGCAATCTGCACATTGATTGGAGTATACAGATCCCCGACAGTGCCTGCTGGCAAACGGATCACAGAGGCGACGATGACAGTCAGCTATACGATCATGAGCACCCATTACATACGAATCAGAGAAAACGCACCCCTGAGACGCAGTACAACAGACCCGACTCGATCAAAAGGACCAGAATCCGCTCGGCTTTCGTGCCTTTTTTATTCTTGGAGAACATAGCAGCCCCACCAAGCACTCGGCGGTGGCGTCTGTGCACGAAACTTGAGCCGATCCCCAGAAGCCAAGTTAGAGACACGTGGCTTACAAAGCAGTGGCACCGACCACGGCGGTTGCGGACAGGTTGGACAAGAGCGAGAACCCAAGATTGCAGATTTGCAGGATATCGATCATCCTGGAGAGTAGTGGTGTGCTGTGGCCGTCGACATAGATGATGATTCGGACAACAATACTGCTGGGGACAGTGACTGCGTAATTCAGCTCAATACGATGCAGCGGAGCGCACACGACTCAATCAACAGAGAACGCACGGGAGGTGAGGATCCAGAAAAAGATCGTGAAAAATAGATATCTTCGGTAGTTGCGTGCCGATATGATCCAAGCTCGCCAAATCACGATCGCGTCCGTAAAAATATACTCCAATATGTTAATACAGACGCGTTGTCAGGACGATGAGCGGTGCTCACATTGACGAGGACCAGATCATTGAAGATCGGGTACCAGGAGATGTCCTTTGGGCTATTCGACAGCGCCGATATAAAGTCGGATGGATTCTGGGCGTTGTGGATAAGATCGCGGGTCTTGTGCGCCACGACCTGTACAGAATAGCCCCAATAGGCAGCAGAGAGGAGATACATGAGCAAGGTCAGGCTGAAGATGGTGTAATTCGTGCGGCTCGTCAACCCGCGAGCTCTGCGACCAGGACCTCGGTTGGCAAACAGAACACCACGGCGGCAGCGGAATCAAACTTACAGCAACGCCCGCGTAGATAGCACAATCAGCAGACTGTAAATGCCTGTAATCTACATTTCAGTGCACCGAGTCGTCTTCGGGGCCAATCCAACACTGACCGAAGAAGAAAGTCTGTACCACAAGTCCGACGGAGTCATATGTCAAGACCCGGCCAGCCTGTTGAATCAAAGAGTCCAGCGAGGTCGACATCTTGCCCCGCACAAGAGGGGAGAACGAGAAAGAGGATGTGAAGTAAGCGCGCTCTCTCGCAGATACATACTTGAGAAGGTGTAGCTCTTACACCACCCGTGCGCTTCCTTGATGGATTAACAATGGATAGATTGCAGTCAAGTTGATGTCGTCCCGGAATACCACGAGACTGCGGAGAGCAGCTTGTTGAGATCTCCGTCGGAGTGATCGTTAGGTTGTCGACAACGCGAAATAGGACAATCCAGTCAATGTCGGAGGCATCAGTGATTCAGAGCACAAACCAACCGAGCTTAATACAGGAGCAAGGAGTCGCGCGTCCAGTAAGAAGCCATCATGATTCCGTCCCGCCGCGCAGCACATGCTGCACCGCGGATCCCAGACACAGGCACCCGGTCAGATGATTCAGTGCACCAAAACCAACGTTGAACAACACAAAGGCCACTACTCAGTGATATCGTACAACGGAACGTGCCCCGGCCGCCCTCCCTCCTGGCGATTACCTACGTGATCGCGGAACGCTCCGCTGGAGGGATCCGGCATCGAAAGCCGCGCGGCGCTCGCTTGCGAATACGCACTGCGGGAGGAGGCAGCCCCGATCGAGGGCACCCGCCCCAAGCTTTCCGTCGTCTTCGCCTCGATGGTCGAGTGGTGCGACGGCGGCGGGCTCCATGCCGATTCCGCCAAGGACACCGACCTGGTTAGGGCTACCCAGTGCTCCGTGCGGTTGTGTGAGCTCGACGTTGTGTCGATCTCGCGGACTAGCAATACCAGGCGACTGCTCAGTTCTTGTCTCTGCTGCGAACCGCCATGAGGAAACCATACCTTGATCCTTGGCATATCCAAGCAACGCACGCCGGTCAATACTTGACGCTGCACCCTTCGCTCCTCTCTTCCCGCGGAGCACTAAGAAGACTCCGAGGGCGAGCAATCCCAAGATGAGGCCTGCGCCTAGGCCGATCATCGCGACCTCGAGGCTCGAAAGCGCGGCGGGCGTCCTATTCTTCTGGGGCACTGCATCTTGAATCCCGAGCGTCGTTGGCGGCACGTCGAGAGCAGCTTACATTTGCGAATCCGAGCTTCAGAAAAGTCACGAAGTGCGCGTCGAATCTCATACATACTTTGAGTCACCACTATTATGGAAGATCCTGAGAGCGCGCACTGAGCATTCCTACTGAGCAGATAGGGAGATATATGGATGGCGTACCCGAGGTAGGCGCAGTGTAGATGACCGGCACCGTAACAACTGTCGCGTCTGGGACCACAACGCTCGTCATCGTTCACGCACGCGTGTATCTGTCTATTCCAAGCGCACGCGAACGGGGAGAACTGAACAAAGAGTGTTATAAATTCGGTAGAGCGAAAGAGAGAGATAGGAAAAAGCGTCAAGGAAACGAGCAGAAAGCGAAACCCTCGCTTACCGAGGCCGCTGAAAAGATCGCTGTGCAGAGAGCGGGGTTGCATGGCCGTATTGAAGGCTGAGGGCCTGGAATGGTGTTCTCACGAATGCAATCCGAGCACCTCAGAACTGAATGGCGTCAATATCCTCGGCATTCACCCGGCGTTGCTGTGACGACTTCAGAGTTGGTCGAAAGGAAAGATGATGACCGCCTTTGTTGTACCTGAATCTTGCCATGATCACATCTAATCAGGAGGCTGTGCCCCGCCAAGCGAAAACTAGCTAACCTGGGCCCCCGATAGCATTTGTGTCTTCGACTTTTATGCATTCATTAATACTTCTACCGCCCCATCCAGCCACCGTCGACCACAAGACTCTCACCGCACACGTAATCGGACGCGCGACTCGCCAAAAACACGACCGCGCCCTCAAAGTCCTCTGGCGCGCCCCACCGCGCAATGGGAATGCGCTCCATGATCTGACGCGACTGCGTCGGGTCAGCAATCAACGCGGTGTTCATCTGGAGAGAAAGGGAAAGTATTGGTCAGAGGGGAGGACTGGCTGAATGATCGGGACACACCTCGGTGGCGATATATCCCGGAGAAATGCTGGAGACAGAACGTTCATTCATTCAGCATTTCCGCGACACGAGACCTGCTCACCCGTTCACGTTGACTCCCTTCGAGCTCCACTCATTCGAGAGCGCCTTGATCAAACCTAACACCCCGTGTTTCGAAGCAGCGTACGCAGGCACAGTCAGACCACCTGGAAGAATCGAAGCGTATCTTGTCATTCATGCTATCCGGTGCGACCTGGATGTGCATGCACAAACCTTGATATGACAGCAAACTGGCCACGTTGATTATCTTGCCACGCCGTCCTGTGAAGCCCACACCGCGTTTCGCCAACATGTGTCTTCCGCAATCTCTCGAAAGAGTCCACACCGCTTGCAAGTTCACTTGCAGTACCTTAGACACACATCGGACAAGAGCTCGACCCGTGGACTGGTGATACGCACCTCGTTCCAGTAATCGTCAGAGAACGTCTCCGCAGGCGCTCTGTGATGTCGATGAGCTGATAAGTAGCAGGGGGGTCATGGAACGGTCTGACCGCCGCTGGATTCCACCGCAGTTGACGAGGATGTCGATGCTCAAACCCATCCCCTCGACCTTCTCCACGAGCCCTCCAACTGCTCCTTCACGGCGAGATCACACTGCACGACGGTGACATTGCGGCCCAGGGCGCGCGCCTGCTCGGCCGTCTGCTGGTTATCGAGCGTGCGCTGCGCGAGCATGCACGCGTCAGTGGGATCGGATGGGCAGATGAACGCAACGGACCTGGACCAGAATCAGATCGGCGCCGGCCTTGGCGAGCGCGAGCGCCATCGTCTGGCCGATCCCGCGCGTGCCTCCCCTGCCCAGTTCCAGATCAGACGCGCACGAAATCCACGGACGACGAGACACGAGACACGTACGTGACCAGGGCGGAGCGCCCTTGGAGCGAGAAAAGAGATGTCAGATATTCGTTGGAGGACATGGTTCTGGAGAGGAAGTGTGGGTGGGGTGTTCCTTGTCCATTTCGTGGAAGTGTAGATTTAAAATAACAGGTCCTGAGTGAGGGGATCCGGGATCCGGTCCGACCTGCCGAAGTGGGCCCATCCGATCAGCAAACTACCAGTCGCATCAATCACGAGGGCGTACGGGCCGCTCCTCGAGCAGAGCGCAAGTGCGCCGCGCTGCTGATGCGTACTGAATTTGACTCCGGTATCCTCCGGAATATGTAGACGCAGTGAATTAGAGTGCAAAAATGGAATATCTAAGTATACACTCGACAGGAGCCTGCTGGAACTCAGTCCCGAGCCATAACTTCTCAAAGCCTGCTAGCAATTCCTCGTGCGAAAGCAGATATAGGAAGCTTCAGATCGAGTCCCGAGTCGTACTTCCGAACGCCTGCCAGCAATTCCTCGTGTGAAAGCAAATCTAGGAATATTCAGATTGATGGATGGGAAGGGATAGTTCGGGATTTAGTTTTGTTCGACTGTCGTTGACCAGCAGCTTGGAAATTTGGTGCGGCCGCGTGCGCCGCCGTGACAATAGTGCGACTTTGGATTGCGGAAGACGCCGGATGCCGACTGAGTTGCATTGAGCGAAGGCAGGCAGTCCCAGACCCGCGAGGTATACCAGATCCATTCGTCAGTACTAGACAGCAGTCGTATGTGGGGTAGGACAGGATTGACATTTACACAGTTGGCGATGTTGGTATGATGGGAGCGAAGAGAGATCAATTTTAATCGAGCCCAGCTCTCCGGTGTTTAGTAGTGGTTGAAGGATTCCAGGTCCGAGCATCTCCGGACTTTCCCTAACCAAAGAGCGGCTCCTGACCACAGAGCCCAATCCTGGTTGCTGTAATTGCCGCAATCGCCATATTCTCCAGTGTGCACAGGCTTGGATAGACTGAAATGTTGAGCAGATTCTTATACTACGCCCGTTGAACGTATTGCGTATCGTGACACCGGAGAGGACTGTCATCTCGAAAGGGCTATTCTGTGTTCGCGGAGAATTGAGGGCACATCGGATCTCTGGCAGTATCTTGGAGATCGGGTCGGGCCCCGCAACCCGAATTCAATGAGAGCTCAGACCGACGTCGGACGACCCGGTCGAGTCGGACCCGCAGTCGCGGCTTGGTTCGGGTTTGGTGGCCAGCGGCCTATCGGGGAGCACGCCGTTGTGGAAAGCGTCCCTGGGCTGTGTTGCTGTGTGGTACGCCCTGTGAATCTCCGGGGACAGTCGAAACGAAAATCCGGGATCGTTCAGGTCGTGCCGGGGCCCACATGATACGGGGCGCGGATCGGTCGATGTGGCCGACCCGACCCTTGGCTCCACAGCAGCCTTTTCCGAGTCGGGCTCGCGTCGGGCCCGATGATTTGCCTCGCGTGTCGCGGGTCCATAGATCCCACAATTCTCTCGCATCACAGACACGACCCTGCGAATAAACCATTTGTCTTGGAGCAAGCCGGGTCAGAACATCCATCCCCTGTTTCCACGAGCGAGGAATCGCAGTCGACGAACACCGCCGTGGACTCGCCGGGGTCCCAGTCCATAGTCATCGAGGAGTGCATGCAGACTGACAGTGATCAGCGAGTGACTGGGACTGCTAGCAGTCCAATGACGACAGTCCTCACCGGACAACGGGCTGCCCGATATCCAACAGAGCCCGTATCACTCAAGAACCGGGCTTCGAGATCCGGCTCCATAGCCCTGAGTCCCGGGATCGGATGAGGACTGCCCTTTAAGTTCGATCAGCAGTCGAGATATCTCCCCCGACAGTATCCGCGAGAAGCAAGGTAGTACAGCAAGCTACCCTCCGCAGGGTCATCTGGGCACGCCACCATATCGGCGTCGGCGGGGCTTGGCTTTGAGTCCACCACACGCAGTGAGAGGGGCCAGGCGTTGCCGGCAGGGTCGCAGTCCAGACACCGTGTGCCATGTCGATGTCGGGTCTTCTCCAGATTCGAGTCGCCGTCGCTTCGGGAAACATCGCCCCCCGAGGGGAGCCAGAGGGACGCGGTGGAGGAGGAATTGAGTCCGACACGCACAGTCGGCACGTCAGGAGGACGCAGGCAGGGACGATAACGATTGCACATGCTGGCAGTTGGATGACAGAAGACTTGGGTCAGGTTCAATGGAGTATGATACTGCCCAGTGAGCATGATGTGGGGCCCAGACCTGGAAAAACTGGCCGTTTCGGTCCAGTCCATTTTGGGGCAAGTCCTTACCCAATTTGGATTTAAGCACAGCCGCAATGACGCGCCGCGCGAATGTTGGTCTGCACTCTAAAGTCTAAAGCAGATGCAGATCACGGAAACCGTAGTCTACGCGTTATGTTACGCTATCTAAAAATCCCCGCGGCTACGAGCTTCAGCGAGACTCAGCTCGATCGCAAGACGCAGATCGTCGTCCATGTCCTCGTCATCATTAGTGCGGCGGGGAGAGGAGCTGAGAGTCATCGAAACTTCTGGACTGACGAGAGGTTTGCTCCAGGCCGATTTGGCGGAGCTTCCGCGGGGACTGACGCTGCCGCGGATTGTGGGGAACGGGCCGCTCGGTCTAGCAGTAGCAGCAGGGATGGACCACGGCGAGGAACGCCCGAGGGAAGCCTCCTCGGCTCAGCACGATGCGGGGGCGAAACTTGTATCTTGCCGGTTGAGGTCGAGGCCGCAGCTCGAGGGATGGGCCGTCCATTCCGCCTGAGACTGGTCGAGGACGAGATACGTGATGGAGAAGACGACACGGATGACGGAGGGGACCCGTTCGACGAGCCAGACTCGGACCGGCGAATACCCGATGCAGTACCGTTGTCGTCGTCAAAGTCGCCTTCAAACACGCCTTCTTCGGCAGCAGCCCGGGCGGCGGCCTCTTCGCGACTGAGCATCAGAACGTACTCGACAGCTTCCACTTCATCCAGGCCGAGTGAGTCCAGATGACTTTGCTGCTCTCGCTCGCGCCCGAATACGCGGCGGACCTGATTGCTCTCTTCCTGCAACAGGAACTGCGACTCGTGCAGTTCTTGCTTCAATTCCAGTTGCTCTGCCTTCGCGTCAGCACAGAGATCACGTATGAAAATCTGCGGGCCGGCTTACGGTGGTACTTGCTGGCTGCATGCTTGTTGACGGCAGTTCGCGCCTTCTGCTTCCCGGACGATTTGGATATTTTCATGCCTCCCCGAGGCACGGGGCCAGCTCGCCACGCCATCACATGATCGGCAATGGCGACAATCAGCACCTCCTTCTCGGCTCCTAGGAGAATCTGCGTGACACCGGGATTCACGGCAGCAGCGGCCTGCATGAAAGGCGCCGGAAATCTTCGCCGGGCACGGGCGACGAGATCGTTCGCAAATGCCCGAGAGTGATAGCATCCCAGACTTTGGTCGTTCCTTGGGCACATCCCGTCACGAGCGTCACCCCATTCCAGGCGAGCGCAGTGACCGCTGCCGCATCCTCGAATGCCTCGAATTGGTATGATGGCAATGTCTTCGAAATGTTGGTCCAATCATAGATGCCGATGCAGCCCAGCGCAGTACCGGCAATGACGAAGCTATGTTCACCGCGCTGACCGGCAAAAGCCGGCCAGATTGAGCATACAGGTCCCAATGCTTCGTCACCGAATTTCCACCTTTCCGCGGTGCCGGCAGCAAGGTTGACATCAACACGATAGAAGAAGACGGAATCCGCTAGTGTCACGAGTAAAACAAGCGAGTCGCCCACGATCTGCATGTACAGAGCCGTAATATCACAGCCGGACCCGTCGTCCTGCAGGAATGCCGGTATCGTGACTGTCGGAATGGTCGGGAGAACATCCGGGACGGTAAACCCGCTCCAGACCAAGATCGTACCACTGCCGAACGCCGCAACGACAATGCCCTGGTTGATACTGGATGCGATCTTAATACCGGGGTCCGTGAACCGAGGTTCAGATGACCAGAGACATGTTGCGTGTTTGGGATCCCACAGTCTGATCCTGCCATCCCCGCCGGCAGACAACGAGTAGTTGCCGTCCCAAATGATATCATTGACCGGTCCCTCGTGCTGATCAACTAGACGGCAACGGGAGAATTTGGCTGCGGAACGGCTGCTCGTATCCATAGCTTTATTGGAGGAAGTGAACGCGACCTGTACGGAGGCAATGAGCGCAGTCCGTCCGATGACAACGACAGATTACCCACCTCTCCATTGCGGAAGCCCCACGCGACCTTGGCAGTCCCACCGTCAGAGGCCAGCGCACACACCGAGACATTCGGAGTGAATTCCGTATTCGGGTTGCCGATTCCCAGACCAGTTCCACTCCCTGCCGCATCAAGATAACCGCGGAGAATCCGCCCATTGAATGGAACACTCCGGGCAACAATGCCGTATTGGAGTGACGAACTGATCAGTCCATGTCCAGGCATCATGTGGATGGCCGACACCGGCGAGTTCAGCGGAATATGTGATGTCGTGCTTGTATTAGATCGTTGCCAGCGCCTGGGGGACGGTGAGTAAGATGAACCTGCGCGTGACGAAAAAACTACCGTCTCAGCGTGTGGTAGAGAATGAACTCTTTCCTCCAAGTCGGCTGCGATCTTCGAAGTAAGAGCGATTGAGAGGAGTCGAGATCAGCCTCGGGGTGTATGCCGAGAAATTGGCACGCAAAGGCACGATGCCAGATGTGATCCTGCCTTACGTGGTCAGACAGGAATACATTGACTTGTCCGAGAGCGAGGAGTGATTCTGGATCGAGGTGCGCAGTGATGTGCGAAAGACTTTCGATAGGAATATGCAGCAGGAGTAGGCCATATTTGGGTGATGTTGCAGATTCAAGAAACTTGTGGGACGTGGAAGGATTCTGAGAGAGTGTTGTTTTTCTAAAGAGCATAAAACGGGGGGAAGCTTGAGATTGGACGACGAGCGCGATAAGGCGCGCTAGGTGGCGGTATGAAGAGAACCGGATTGAGGAGTGTGACCACACCGCTTGTCACAATCGGCCGCTATGGCATCCCAGCCCTTTTTCCTCGTCCCTAATCTTCAGTGTCCTATGCTTGAATTCTCAATAAGTTCTCCGTGACTATCTTTGGCTTTTTCTGTCTTAGCTTACGAGCTGCCACGATTGTCTTGAATCTCTCAAAAACAGCACTCGACGAATCAATCATGTTGTCCTATCATTAAGGTCCACCTGAGCCCTTGCGCATGCTCGCTTGACATTTGGACTGTATTTCCGCAGTCAAGATTGTCTATTTGTGAACTCATATACCCTCTGAAGGCATCATCTGCAGTCTCCCTTCTAGCTCCATGACACTAGAGCCCGCCTCCTGTAAAGCTTTTAAAACTACTCAGCTCGTAAACATGGTATCCCCCCTCCGATTTCTGACGGTTCGATGGCCGCTACAGCAGCGAGAACAGCAAGAGCCGCGAGCACAGTTGTGTTTGTCATACCCACTTCTGAACAGCACACCGAAGTCTCCACTGATTCGGCTTCCTTCCTTTCTGCTTCTCGTGCGTCCATTCATACAACATGCACAGGAGGAGTCTAAGTGGTACAGCCCAAGATTCCTTCACCATTCAGACCGCTATCACCTTGGAGACTGAAGCAGCCCATGCGATTGCTTCGAATTCGTCTGACCGGCGTAAGACGGTTGCTCTCATCTCCGGAACCTGTGCAGGCGCCGCGCTGCTCGGATCTCTGGTTGTCATATTAAGCATCTTCTGGTGCAGACGGCAGAAACTGAAGAGACGACTGGAAGAAGTGCAGTCGGAGAATACATCCGGTGAGCAACCTTGTCTACGCTTGCTGTATTTCATATGTTAACCCTGTGTAATTACTCAGAGAAGTTCACCACGTTGGTAGATCCTGAAGCTGTTTCAGTGCCCCCGCCCCACACCTCTCAATCGCATCGGAAACATAGATGGGTTGTTCGTAACCGGGCTGCATCTGACACAACACTTTCCTCATTCTCCTCTCCAACGGTTGTCGATCCTGTGCTTGAGATAGCAGAGGTGGCTACCAGCTTCAGCGCTTATTCGCAGCCCACTGCTTGCGGCACTGCCTAGGTACTTTTAAGTACTGATTGTATCACATCTGCTGATTTCACATCGGCCGCGGAGCGGACCGAGGCCCAAACGAGACCGACCCATGAGATTTGATAAACTACGTCATTGATCATCGTGACATTCCTGACTTGTGACCGGGAATCGTTTCTCCACCATCAAATCGCGGAACCCAAGTGCGGTTGAGAAGCATCGGAGCCGTTCTCCACAAGATCTCTCTTTAAAAGCTCGCGACCACTGACCGAAGACAAACACACACACACGCTCGACATGCCCAATGAATCCAAAGCTGGTGGGTCTCCCCTCTTTTTCCCCTTGTCCATGAGCGCCGGGGGTGGGGGGCTGTTGCTGTTGTGCTTGGGAGCGCGAAGCCACTTGCCTGTAGGGAAATGCGTTTGGGGCTCGCAGGCCCATTCGCAACTACATATTACCGTCCCCCGCCAGGAAACAACCTGTCCCGGCTCCAAATCCAAGCGTATTTGTATATGCGACGGAATATCATGATGCGCACATGGGTCTGGCTATCTCAACATTTACTCATCCCTTGACCAGGAACATCGTCTAAGCGGCCAGCCCCCCCTCCCCACTCTTTCTCCTTCTCCCGACGACACGCCTCCTTCGACTCTCCCCGAGAGGTGCCCCTGCCCTCGCCCTCCTTGTCGGCGACAGCTGCCATGCTTGGAGAGCCCTTTGCGTCGCCCTTCATAGAAGACGAGTGGGAGCTCGTCAAAGCGGGGCCTACCAAACTTGTCAAGCAGAAGGATCCGCAGGCGACGTCCATCTCGCACTCGAGCCATGGTTCCACACCACCCCCATCATTGTCGTCGAAACTGGCCAAGCTCAAGTCGCTTCACTACCACGGGGAGAAGGACAAGGAAAAAGGAAAGGAAAAGGAAAAGGAAAAGGAAGTGGGACCGGTGCATCCATACGGTTCGAGACCATACTCTCTCCCCGATGCCCATTCATTCCAAGGAAAAAATGGCGCTCCTCCACCCACCCCAGTGGACCGCATGTCCAGCGCCAGCTTGCCCCTCCCCCTGCATGTGCCGGTTTCCGCACTGCCTAAAGCGACGCCGGGTTTTCCATCCCCCGTATATGAACGGGGGGCGTCCGATGCGGCCTTGCGACCCTCGCCAAGCAGCAGCAACATGGTCCCGGGTCGAAAAACTCCGGGACCCGCTTCTCGGAGCTCGACTCCTTCGACTGGATCTTCCTCAGCTTCATCCTCATCTTCATCCTCCCCTGCCCCCCAAATTCCCCCATACCCCACGCTGCGCGGTCCGGTGCCGATGCCGCCCCCTGGGTCCCTCATGCCAACTCAGGGCAGCGGTGCCGCTTACCGACCACCGCGGACAACATACACGCCGGCCCCTTCGCCGGCCAGCGGTGGTGAAGTGACAGCAATCAACCGACGGACGCCTAGTCTGCGGAGCGCGTATCCTCCACTTCAGCCGCCGGTCATCTTAGAGGGGTTGGATGATGACGACGGACGAGCTAAAAGTCCAGCCTCGACTTCTTCGTCCGAGGCTCATTCTTTCGCGTCATCGTTTCCCAGCAGTGGCGTCTCGAACGGGCTCGGCATAGGCACGCGCAATAGCACAGCGTCGTCTGCAACCGATCGCAGCAGCATGAGCTCCCGTTCAAGTGGAGCATCATACGAGCCCTTTTTGAGCCACGCTCCTCCCCCTGTGGACAGTTGGATCGAAGTGGAGACCACTCCAGCAGATTACAAGCTCGTTGTCAAACTGCCTGGTTTCAAGAGGGACGGAATGTACGTCTTCTATGTACGGTGCTCATCGTGTCTGGTGACTGACTCGCTTCTCAGCACCCTCGCGACCAAAAAGCGACGCATCCTACACGTTGTGGCTGACTCATGGGAAGCAGGTGGCGGCCATTTTGAGCGCCGAATCTCTTTCGGTTACGATGCCGATCTGTCGCAGGTTCGCGCAGAGTTTGATGGGGAGTTGTTGCGAGTGATCATCCCGAGGCGCATGCCCCCGGATATGCTTCCAGCGGACCGGGCGAGTTTCCCCCAGGGACCCGCGGCGTCCAGCAAGAATATGGGGGAGCGATCGAGTCTGCCCTCGTTGCCGGCGCAGAGCATTGCCAAACTCGTGGGTGGCTTGCCCCCGCCTCCTGCGTTCCTCGCCGGTGCCCTGCCATCAGGAGCAACTGACGCCGCAGTCGTGCCCCGGAGATGACCCCGAACGGTCAAACCGCTTGTTTCGAAGACTTACATTACACCACTCGCATATTCCCGCATCTTTCGCCACGCATCCGCACGCCTCCCGCACTGTATGACCAAGACCCATGATACCCAAGATACTCATATTCGAAAATCAGACTAGCCCTGTCTAATGCCATCCTCACACGACCCCTCGAGACACCAGTCTCAATGTCCCTGCTTCTCTCCGTCGTATATTCTACCGCTCATGGACTTCTCATGTTTATTTCTTAGCCTACAGCCTACCAGCCATCCCTGCTGCTTGTATTCTTATATCTTTTCCCTGCTTTTGCCTTTTATTTGCTCTCTTTTATAGTTACAATTGTCACAACTAAAGCTATGTACCACGTGTTGTTATGTATATCTTAAGGCTGCAATATCCCTGCGAGCGACGATCGTGGCATTGCCTTGGAAACCGATTGCACGCAAAAACATGACGTATTCGTCCACGTGGAAAGGCAGCATGTCCTTCCTTTTTAGGAGTTCCGGTGTAGTAGCGCGGCCTTGTCTCCCCCGCAACGAGAGGGCCGTTGCAAGATATGTTCAGCAGGCGGGCTTCGAAGCCTCACTGTGGAAACGCATGCATGCTGATTCGCCAGCGATAGTTGGAGCATCGCGGTCGTTGCCGATTGGATGAGGCTAATGTGTGGGCGCTGTGGAGACTTCGATTGCTATGTAAGCGTTTGATGTGTTGTGTGTGTATGCGTGTCGTGTCAGCTGCCACGATTCCTTCCTTGCCCGTCGCCAAGAGCTCCACTCTCGCAACTTGCCTGTTTCCATCTAGGCGCCGGGCGGCATTGCACACTGCGGGGTAGCCGAGATCGCTCCACCCACACGCTGTCAATTGTATTCGATCCTCGTTGTCTAAAATCTGGGAATCTGGAATGAGGTGTACGGTTCTCGAGTGGGCTCAAGGTCTGGCAAGCGTCGCCCGGTCAAAACTTGCTGATGGGGTCCGGTTGTTATGCGTGACGATCACGCTTATGACTTTTTGCTTATTTCCTCCCGCCGACTCGACGCGTGCTTCCTATGATGCGCCCCTCGTTGTCCGCTTTGGCCACCCGACATTGAAGTGAACTTTGCTGTATAGAATAGGATCGGTATGGAACATCTATAAATATTTTTATGACCATCCAACGGCGCAAATAGTGTTGTCCCTGGTCGGGTCAGAGACCGGGTGGGGGCCGGGGGTGGGGGGCGGGCTATCTGCGCGACCTGACGACCCAGGTCCAGGAAGCGCGCTATTCTGGATCGAAGCCTGCAAATGTGACAACGCTGTCAATTTTTTTCGCGCCGCGCAAATAACTTCAATATAACAAGGGTAGCCGGTTGAGGCTTTAGATCGGCTCTAGAGGTTGTGGAAGGGACAGAAACAAAGTTGAGGTCATCTAGGACAGATTCAGTCGTACTTTCACGGTCAACTGCAAGTGCTATCAATGACCACAACCACTATACTATCAAGTGGTCAGTTGTGTACAAGTGTAGAAAGCCAGCCTGCACATTTGATTCTAATTACAAGATCCCAGTTGCTGACAGAAGGAGTGGCAGCGTCAGGACGGCGGGGGCGACGGCGACGGCAACGACCACCACGTCAGCGTCATGAGTAGGGCGGTCACAGATCTACATCACGGAGTGCCAGCCAAGTCAAAGACCCCACTCAGTGATGGCATCGCTGATTTTCCTTATTCAGACCTTGAGCCCACTCGAGAACCGTAGAGGTGACAGAAGATGACAGCCGCCCCCAGCGTCCGCTTGGCAGGCCAGTATTCGGCGACGGTGGCCTCTGAGTGTCACACCTTGAAGTACCCGAGGTGGATTATGTAACGATTCGCTTTGTGTGGGAATTCAACTGGCTGTCTATCAGTGATCAACTGTTTGACAGCGGGTGCACGTGAGTGGGCGGTCCTGCGACACGTGCACGTGCACATTCTAATCTACGACAGCCCAGTACATGACATGTAACGAAGCGCGCGCTGTTGGTGCTCACCGTGATACCAACATTTGGGGTTCTCGAACGTGTTAAGACAGCGTTTTAGAGCTGACCATTCGGGCAGAAGCGGCGTAGCTGTCTCGGCACGTCTCGTCATTCCGACCTCTACAGGCCAACGTGAGTGGATCTTCGCGATGAACCTGGGAGGAGAACCTGAAGGTCCTGATCGATGGGGCGTCGAACGTCGTGCGGACGTCTCATCTGACCTTGTTCATGACTCCTACGTCGGTTCGACTGCCTCCGTCCCTTCTTTCGGACGGTTCTGTGTCCCAGCGAAGCTCAATCTGGGGGGCTCGTAACGCTAACGTTCCGAAGAAACCCGAGCATGCACCTATAAATCCTACTGGCACCACTCGGGCTGTTGTGCGCGCGCATGTTTCTGCTCCTCACATTTCTCGCTGCCCTGCAGGCTCTTGCCCGGGGACAGGGCTTCCCTGACTGCGTCAATGGGCCGCTGGCCAAGAACGCTGTATGCGACACCTCCAAGGATCCTATCACTCGAGCCCGCGCGCTCGTCGCGGTGATGACCACGACGGAGCTCATCAACAACACTGTGCATATGGCTACTGGCGTGCCACGGTTGGGGATACCGAAGTACGACTGGTGGAACGAGGCGCTGCATGGTGTATCGACGGACCACGGCGTCGACTTCGCTGCCAGTGGGAATTTCAGCTACGCGACTTCGGTCAGTCGCGGTTCGTCGCGTTGCTGCGCTACACGACTTCTGATGCCACGAGATGCAGTTTCCTCAACCTATCGTCATGAGTGCTGCATTCGACGATGCTGTGAGCATCCATCGTACACCGACATCAACGCGGCCTCACTCTATTCCAGCTGATCAACACGGTCGCTTCAACGATCAGCACTGAAGCGCGTGCATTTTCAAATGCGGCGCGGACTGGGCTGGATTGGTTCGCGCCGAACATCAACCCGTGGCGTGACCCGCGGTGGGGCCGGGGCCCGGAGACGCCTGGAGAAGACGCGTTCCGTGCGGCGCAGTATGTATATCAGTTTGTCGAAGGCTTCCAGGGCGGAATCGATCCGAAACCGTACATCAAGAACACGGCAGTCTGCAAGCACTGGGCTGGGTGTGAGGCTGCTTCAATCTTTTTTCGTGCGTTGTCTCAACGCGTGTAGATGACGTCGAAAGCAACCGGTTCTCATTTGATGCTATCATCAACACGCAAGAGCTGAGCGAGTACTTCACGCGCCCTTTCCAGACTTGTGTGCGCGATGCCCGGGTCAATGGGGTCATGTGTTCCTACAATGCGTGAGTGCCTACTCTTCCTTCATGTGAGAACATCTGACAACTCGATATGACAGTGTGAATGGAGTGCCCACTTGTGCAAGCCCCTACCTGCTCCAGGATGTGTTGATTGGTTCCTATGGTCTCAGCAATGATAGCTGGATTACCAGTGACTGTGATGCCATCGCCAACATCTTCGACTCTCACAATTATACCGACTCGTATGCCGCTGCAGCTGCAGTGGCCATCAAGGCCGGGACAAATGTGAATTGTGGGACCACCTTCTCCCTCTATCTCCAAGTGGCCATCGATCAAGGCCTGGCAGACCGCGCCGATGTCGAGGGCGCAGTCGTGCGGCTGTACTCGTCTCTTGTGCGGTGCGTGATATACACTCCTCGCGGGTGCGCGCGCAATTCTGATATCGCCGCAGTCTGGGGTACTTTGATCCGCCCGCCCAGCAACCGTATCGACAGATCACATGGGATGCGGTGAACACCCCATCTGCTCAGACATTGGCATACGTCTCAGCGACTGAGGGCCTGGTGCTGCTCAAAAACGACGGAACGCTTCCGCTGAAGAAGAACCTGACGAAGATGGCCGTCATTGGCCCGTGGGCCAATGCCACCGTCCAGATGCAGGGAAACTACTTTGGCACTGCACCATTCTTGATTACGCCCATCATGGGAGCTCGTGCAGCTGGATATCAAGTGGATTATGTTCCCGGCGTGGCGAATGTTCTCGATTCGTCCACTGCTGGGTTTGCCGACGCGATTGCTGCTGCTTCTGCTGCCGACGTCGTCGTCTTTGTCGGTGGAATTGGTAGGCTTGTTCTATTCTATTTCGGAGGATTTCATAGTCAACCTTGTTTACAGACACTACTGTCGAGCGGGAATCTCTCGATAGAACGACCATTGTTTGGACCGGCGCCCAGCTAGAGCTGATCCAGAATCTGACGGCTATCGGCAAGCCTCTCGTCGTGGTGCAGTGCGGTGCGGGTCAAATCGACGATTCGCCGCTGCTTTCAAATCCGGGTGTAAGTGCCATGGCCTCTCTTTCGAGTGATCTCAATCGAATGTGCGACAGGTCGGAGCCATTCTTTGGGCAGGATACCCCGGCCAAAGCGGTGGAGCGGCTATTTTCGACATTATCAGTGGCAAAGTCGCCCCTGCTGGCCGGTTGCCTGTGACGCAATACCCCGCAGCTTTCATCAACCAGGTGCCCATCACCGACATGAACCTGCGGCCAAACAAGACGTCGGGGAACCCTGGGCGGACATATCAATGGTATACTGGCTCTTCTGTCGTCGAGTTCGGCTTCGGGCTGCATTACACGACGTTCTCGATCCATTGGCAGACGACGCCGGTCGCGAGCTACTCGATCTCGAATCTGCTGAAGAAGGCTCAATCCGCTGCGCACCCTGATCTGGGGGTGTTTGACACGTTCAAAGTCAACGTGCACAACGCCGGGAACACCGTGTCGGACTTTGTCGCTCTGATGTTTGTGAAAACGACGGCAGGGCCGCCGCCGTTCCCGAACAAATCGTTGATAGGGTACTCGCGCGTGGCTGCGCTCAAGGCTGGCTGGACGGTCGCTGCGTCGATTAGTGTGACCCTGGGGAGCATCGCGCGCACCGACGAGGGCGGCAATCTCTGGTTGTACCCCGGCAGCTACAGCCTCAGTGTCGATGTCCCTGAGAGCCTGACCCATAAATTCACTCTCACCGGTCAAGCGGTGCAGCTCAGTCACTTTCCCGCACCCCCATGAGTAACTACAATAATACATGTACTTTATGTAGTAACAAAATGTGTGGACATCAGTGGCAGTACATTTCTATCACTTTATGACGTCGACCATCCTCCATGGACAATGCACTCACCTTGAACGACATTCGCGTAAGACACCATCCTGCCCGACGCATTTTCAGACAAATTCAGCCTGCTCCTTCTAGGTGAAAACCTGCTTTATCTGCCTCGATAGCGAAGAGGGCACGGAGAGTCCCGGATCCAACTCCTCATGGGTGCACCCGTGCCCGAACTGCTCGCTGCTGGCCCACCGCAGCTGCCTCTCGCGCTGGATCGACTCCCTGCCGCGCCGAGGACCCGCCCCGACCTCGCGTCGCGCACGCGCCACCATGCACGCCATGCGCCTCTTCGATCTCACGGCGTTCCGGTGTCCGCGGTGTCGCAAGCGGTACGAGTTCAGCAACCCGGGGCGTCCGCGGCTCTACACGCTCGGCGTCGTGGTGAACACGGTGCTGTATATCGGCTCGGAGCTCGTATCGGTTGCGTGCACCCTGGCCGGGATCCAGGTCGTGTATCTCATTCCCGCGGCGGTCGCGGCGGGTCGGCTGGCTGGTGAGCACACACTGCGGTTGCCTATGTCGGATTCCAGCACCCACAAGGGGACTCCACAGGACACTTTCTGTACGAGATCGCGCTGGTGCAGTCGTATATCGGGACGAGGTGGGTCGTACTTCACATCGACGCTCCCCATGGACCGATTGGATCCTTTATCTGAATCACTGCAGCACGATGCAACTCATCCCAACCGTGCAACCTGAAGCCCTCATCCGCTCTGTCTTCGTCATGGGATCCCTTATTCCGTTCCGAATGCTGCTGCCGGGCGCGGTGCCCGAATGGATCGTCCCGTTGTACATCTCCATGCCCTACATCCTCTATCTCTGTCTCCCCACCACAGCCACCGATAGACCACACTTCAGAGCTCCTTCCTCGGCCTCGATATCGCTGTGGCCCCCGTCGCCTGCGCTTATAGGTCTCGTGATCGTACCGCTGCTCCGCCCGGTGTACAGACGGCTCCGCGCTTTCGTCGGTGCGCGACTTCTCGGCTGTCCTCCTCCGCAGAGACAGCGTCGGTATTTTGCTGACGGAATCAAAACCTTCTTTGCCCCCCGGCGCCGGAATGCGACCCAGCCTGGCTCTGGCTCCGGCTCCGGCTCTGAAGGCAACGCTCTCTCGGACCTCGACCCGCCGGCCGTCGAGGTGGCCAGCGCCATGATGGAGAAAGACCAGACGTCGGTCACGCACCAGATCCTGCAAGCTGTTTGCACGATCTACCTTCCGAGCCTCTTCGGGAAGCTGCTGTGTGCTGCTGCTGCTGCTGGTGCTCCGGGGCGATCCGCGGCCCTGCGAGGGTTTCTCGGGATGGACCGGGTGCGGCCGTCTCGTGTGATTACGAGTTCTTCCTCGTATATGGCGTATTGGGCGATGGTGCGATCCGGTGATGGTGTGTTGTGCAAGAGCAGGGCTTTGGCGGGGCTGCTGCTCGGCGGCTCGTGGATGTGGGCCGACATGGACCCTGTTTGGTGCGCGAATTCTTTAGGTGGACGAGCGCAACGGTCGTTGAGCTGATGTCAATATAGGTGGAGAAACTCTCTGGGATATGGGTTGTACACTGTGGTACGATATATCTCGTCTGTGCTCCCGTGTCCCTCATTAACGCTGTGGCAGGCGACAGACTGCCTTGATCTCTTGCGACTTTGGTTGCAGAAGCGGCAGATCGAGAGCCGCACAGTGAGGAGCTACGATTTTGCTGGTGTGGATGCAACCCAGCTGGATCTGCTACAACGATGATTGCCGTAGTACATACCATACACACATTTATCTATCCACCCGCGACCCAAACTCACAAATTACTCCGGATGGCATCCCCCTCGACCAGAATGCACGGCCCGCCATAGATGACGCGCTCCTGCAGCCCGTTCTCTTTGACCCATTCAATCACAGCGTCGTCCGCCGCGCCAGGCTGGATCCAAAACGCCGGCACGCCGAGGGGCGCGGCGTCGCGCAGAATCGCAAGCGTCACTTTCGGCGGGGTGACGATGCTGATCGACGTCTCGGACGGCGCGGGGAGGTCGAGCACGCTGCTCACGGTCGGCACGCCCTCCAGCTCGGCCTCTTTCTGAGTCGGATTGCGCGGTGGGGGTCAGATGGGGGGCCGTGTGGATGAGAGTGCGTGACGCACCGGGTGGACGGGGGAAACGTCCAGGCTGCGCGCCTTGTACCAGTTGAGGATCTGCAAGCGGATGGATTATGATTAAGCGTGGCGATCGAGTGATATCCGAGCCAAAGCCCAACACACCTTGGTGCCGAACTTGGTCTGGTCCTTCGAGGCCCCGACGACCGCGAAGCGGGGTGAGGCGAGGAACGTTTTCTGGATTGCTAGGACGCTGGCCATGGGATGGTTGAACGACGGATGTGCCGGGTTGACGCGCTCAAATACACCGGGCGTCCGGATTGCGGACCCACTCGGAGATGGGTGTGTGTTGCGTGATTATCCGGTGCTGGTGAGCGATCAAGATTCTATCTGACCCAATCCAGCCTTCTGCGCTCGCGCACCACGTTGGGAACCACACTGGTCAGATGCTTGTAATGCGGGCGGAAGCTTTCCTCCACAAGACTCAAATACAGTCACATAAGTATCGATAGAGATTAAGGGAAGAGTCAGGCCGTACAGTGTGCACACGAAAAACAAAGTCAATACTATCCATCATTAGTCCCTGGTATATCCGGGCGGCAGATCCATCTCCTCGACGTCCGAATTAGATCCCAACCGGATACCGCTGTCTTCGTGGCGAGTCGGTCGGGCCACCGTCTGGCCCGCGCGCAGTGGGGCCAGCGGCGCAGTTGGGGGAAGCGCGGCCGACGCAAGCCGCTCGTTGCGCATTTTCCCGGCGATCCCGGGCCCGGCGCCTTGGGACGACGACGAGTCGGAGGCGTGGGAGGGGATCGGGGTGGGGTATGCAACTTCATGTGATGGCACGTCGACTGAGCTGAGATGGCTTGTGCTTGGCTGATGGGCGTGGGAGAGGACCGCGCCCTGCGAGCTGCTGCTGGCGCCCGAGCTCACAGGGTGCGTGTAGGGATATACAGTGAAGGGCTGAGGCTGCTGCTGCTGCGGCGCTGACGTCTGGTGGCCGTCGCTCGGGACAGCAAAATACGAGTACTGGGCGTGCTGAGGCTGTGATGATGCAACACTGATCGCGCCAGTCGCAGCGGGACTTGACACGGAAGTGAATGGGCTGGCAGATGTTCGGTCCAGGTCCTCAGCTTTCCGGTGCCGCCGCTTTCGGCACCACACAAAAAAGAGCGCCGCAACGAGGGCCAGGACTACCAAGGACCCGATGATGCCGCCCGCAATCGGCCCAGCCAGATTCTTTTTCGTGACCACCGGTGTTGTTGACGCTGATGAGCTGGGCACCCCACTCGACGGCGTTGAGGAGGAGGTCACATTCGGAGGCTGGCTGTGCGTCACATAGAACACGCCGACAGCCAGTGGAGATTTCGTCGAGTCGCCGGCGTAGCTGACGACGAGGTTGTGCTCAGCGGGAGCAAGAGCACCTGTCGACATCTCCACCACGTTGTAGACCGTCGGCGAGTTCGCCCCCAGACCATCCAGTTTGAAGTTGACGGGCGTGCCACCGTCGATAGTGTAACTACCCGTCGTTGCATTATGCGGCAGCTCCGTAGGTATGTAGCCCACCAAGCTAGCCTGAGTACCTGCGAAAATGCCGTAAATCCCCAGGCGTTCCGTTGGAATCGCGAAACGAAACGTACCGTAGAAGTTCAAAGCCACTTGTGCGCCCGTATTCTGCGTAACATTCTGTGCCCCCCATATCCTCCAACCACTCCCATAACTGACCGCAGAGTCGGTATTCGTGTACTCCAGCACCGCACCATCATACGCCTGCCCCGCCAGCGGCGTGTAGAAGATATTGTCTAAGTAGAACGGCTGCCCGTTCGTCCGCACCTCGATCCTCAGCACATGCGACCCGGCAGAGAGCGAGGCCTGGTCGCACAGCTGCCAGTTGTTCTCCTGGAAGGGAAACGTCGGGTTTGGATTCGCGATGGCGACGTTGTCGACGAAGCACTTCCACGACGGCGACGTGACGTTCGTCGTCGGGTCCGTCGAAATCGCAATCGTGCCCCCGACGCTCACAGACGTGCCTGGTACACGCGCGCTCAGCACAACCACAACAGATACAACTCCGCACACACGAACGCACCATTGAATGCAAAGCTCAGCGCCGACCCGTCCGTCGTCGTGCTGTGCGACGTCCCATTGTACACCGGCCCAAAATTCCCCCCCGTATTCAGCTTCGCGGCGTCGGCCGCGAACCAGCCCGTCGGCCCATACACGATCCGCGCGTCCGAGTCGTCCACGACGATGCGCCGCAGCGACGTCGCCATCCCAGTCGCAGAAAAGCAAGATTAGAAATGGATTCCCCCCAAACCCGGCAGGTGGGCAGCAGCGCTAGCGCTCTGGTTTTGATTATTGATGTGATATATCGCAGCCGTTCCTGGGCGCTCAAGGGTCCACCGCGCTTAGATGCGATACGATCCGGTGGTGAAATTCGCGCGCCTAGTACGATACAGCGGAGGATCGCTGCAAAAGTTCAAAGTCAAGCCGGGGGCCATCACCTGCTTCAGAGCTGCTGAGGCTCTGCCCTCCCCGATCAGAGAGTAAGAATCGACTTGATCGATTCATCAAAGTTGCAAGTAGCAACCGAATCTGTTGCTCCTTGAGGCTCCCACGATGCGGCCGCCGGTCATGCCTCGCCTTCGGCGCGACACGATCAGGTGATCAGAAGCGCGATCAAATAGACCCGTATACGAGCCCGACTGGAAGTAAACTCCCGGCTACTTCTGGTCTTTTGACTCAGGCCCCACCTCGAGCAACACGAAATCAACATTTCAGAGGCTGGTTTGTATCATTTGCACTGGAATCATCCCAAATATGGGCCGTTTCCCCCGGTTTCCACGCGCCGGTAGCCAAAATCAATACTCGATGCACCTTTCCTCCCAATTGTGCCACGTTCGTCTCTAACCAGCACACAAGTCCAATATAATGCCAGCACACGGTAGCTTATAGACCCGAAACTTGAACAGGACGGGGCTTTCCTGACGCAGTCACAAATTCTTCAAACTAATTGGCATCTATTCCAGCCTTGCATGGTCGTTGGTGGGCGTGGGCCGCGAGAAATATGTTTACAATTCATCAAATTATACCCAGAAAATATCAAACAATATTTCAGATGGTATATCGAAAGAGCGGACTCTCGCTGCCCATATCTCTAAATTCGTCTCTCCTGCTCTCATCAATTCCCTCCCGCTTGCAGTACTCGTCCCGCTTTTTGTTGGTGCGATTGTAGTCCCACATGGCCACACACGAGAGGATGATGGTGAGACTGAGCCAGCCCATCATGGTCCCGTGGCCGATGTGGAAATAGGGTGGTGTGATGTAGATGTAGGATGAGCAGATTCTGCAGCAGATGAGCACCGCCACGAAAAGGCATACAAAGAGCAAACGCACCCTCCTAGATTCCCCAGTCCAATGATCATGGCAATAACCACTCCTCTCCTCACATCGCCGCCGGCCATGCTGCCCGCCCACGCCAGGTCAACAGCAACAGTGGGATAGATGCCAACTGCAGCAAGCACCGCACCGGCATAAGCTGCCCCAGGTGCCCTCTGCGTGTATAACACAATATAGCCGACGAGCGAAACAAACGCGCCGCCAACGACGAATGGTCCACGCAGGTTGTATCTATCTGATAAGATTCCGACGGCGATCGTCGCGAAACAACCGGCGACGAAGACGGGGATGGTGAGCAATTGTGCTTCGGCCGCAGTGAATCCGAGCTCATTAACGATGGTGGGCGTGAAGAGTGCGATGGCATAGACGGGGATGGCGATTCTACACCAGTAAGTCGCCGTGTGAGCGATACGTGGACAAGCGCACTCACCCCCAATAGATACCGAGTTGGCACCAACTCCTCCAGTCTCTCAACGCCTGCCAAACGAATTTGAAGGCAAAATGCGTAGCCATAGCTTGGCTATCTTCTCTCAACATTCGGATGACCACCACTCGTTCTTCATCGGTCAAAAAGGTCGCTGTTTCCGGATACTGGTTTTGATTAGCACAAGAATAGAAAATGCTAATACCGAACATCGCACATCATACATCGTGAAATACGACGTCAGGGCCACTGAACAGAAATCAGACTCGCACACACGACAATGTGGTCAAATTCACCTAGAACAGTCGCCAATCCCTCCAAACAAAACTGGAAAGGACATCTCGAACCCAAGTTTCGATAAAATAGCGTATGACTCACAATCCACTGCCATCCATGGAGCCCTCCAATGCCTTCCATCTTCTCGATCAAATACGCCAGAATACCACCAAAGGCTCCAGCGATGGTGGCGGCAGAGAAGAAGATGGCAATACGGGCAGCGACATCTCGTTTACGATACCATAACGAAAGATAGAATGTGACCTGAAGCGCGAATCAGACCGCTCAGAACTGTGGCATTACGATAGTCGCTTACGCCGGGAAAGAGGCCCGCTTCAGTCAATCCGAGGAAGACCCGGGCCCTGTGTGCGATAATCAGTACCGTGGGAGCACGAGTGAGAGACGGAACGGACGCGATGAGATCCTCATAAGTTTTGCATAAGCACATTAGAGTCATGACCAGTCCTGTCCGATCGTCAGTTTCGCGCGGTTCGCGCGGCTTGGGAGTAGTGGCGAGTGGATTTACCCCAAGCGAGCATTATTGAGGGGACTGGCAATCTGTTAGGCAAACTCTAACACAATGAGGGACATCCTAAACGCACTCCATCGCGAGGGCCTGATGAGCTTCAACAGGATATTCGACGGGATCTCTGCAAACGCGTAGGGGAGCTGGCTCGATAGTTAGGCTCAACTCCCCTTTCAAAGGCCTACGCACGAAGAACACCGCGGCAACCTACGCACAAACAGCGATGTCAGCTCCACTGCAAAAGTGACCAGAGGAATTCACACACCGTGTTATATCGTAAGCCGGTGAGATGGGCGTCAGTCGCCATTCCTGAACGTGACGCGCCAAATGAGGTCCGCAAGATCGCAACATAGGGCACGGGGACTTACCCGCTACTCGAGCATTCCCCTAAAGGCGAGATCGATATCAGCAAGGAGACAACAGCTGACCACTGCCCTTGGCGAGGCGAGGGCACATACGATGTTGGCGCGGTCACTGGGATCCGAATGGTCAATGGAGAGAACAAGGATGGTAGGCATGGCAGGAACATACAGAAACGAGAGCAGGTAAAGAAGACTGACGAAGGGCAATAAATGCCAGTCGAGCTTGCGCAGGACACGCCCAATCTCTGTCGGGGCAAGCTCGGAGGTGGTCGAACCCGCTTCGGCGCTGGTACGATCCTTCTCGTGGAAAGAGCCCTTTTCGGGAGGGGCGGTACTCGAGAAATACATGTACAGAGGGGTTAGGATGTGGGAGGAAGGAAAGAGACAAGCGATAATGACTCCAGTCTTTTAGCCATTTCCAAAGTTGAGAGTCAAGTCGAAGCGAATAGTGGACCGAGGAAAGCCGATCTCGGATATCTGGGCCGGTGCGATGACCGGATCAAGCTATTTAGGCAGTGACAGAGATTTGCATAAGAAAGTTTGCTTGCGATATAGTACAGGGACGATACAAGGAGAGAACAGGTAAGCCTAAAACCCGCTGGTGGTGGTCCTCAACTGCTCCAATTTCTTCAAAATCTCTCCGACGGTGCGGTCGAGCTCGCTGGCAATCGAAGCCTGCTTTGGCATCGGCAACCTGGCAAAGTTCTCCACCAGATCTCCATCGACAACAGATTTGACGGGAACATAATAACCGCGCCAACTCAAGTGGTCACGACCCACGAGAGAGCTCTGTTCGGATCTCATGTGTTGTTCGAGCGTCGTCAGCAGATCGACATCCTCCTTGGACACGAATGGAACGAGAATCCCGATTGTTCCATGCAGGCACGTGTAGAGGACGATCTCCCGTCCTCCGGCGACCATGGACACCTTGTGCAGCGAGGTGATGACGTCCCCCACGTGGAAATGCGCAAGCAGCTTCGTCTTGTGCGGTGCGCCCATCAGCAGCCCTTTGTCAGGTCGAATCCCGGCACCTGTCGGATCACTGTCGACCTCTTCTGACACCTTGCTGTCCAGCCTGTTCACAAACACATTCCCGAATCGATCACCAACGGCGATGGTGTTGTAGTCCATCATCGTCACGGCGGTGACCCACCGTGGTTGTGTGTCATCGGCAAATACAAGGAGCTGATTTTCAGGCGGCTTGTAGACAGCGAACGACACGGACTCTTGCATGTCTCCGACGACGATGCGCGAACCTTGCGTGTGGAGTGTGACAATCGTAGAGCCAAAGCTCTATGAGGAAGGAAGGTGATTAGACCAAAAGAGGAGATTGTTGAGCACGCGCACCTTGTTCTCGACCTTCCTAAGCAGCTTCTTCTTCCCAATCTCATATATCCGAAGAGCTTTGCCAACACCAGCCACCAGCCGACCCTGGAATGCCAACAGAGCCAATGGCACATCGTCGATCTCGGTCTTGTGCATGAACTCCAGCCCAGCACCGTCATTGACGAATTTATACGCCCGCAGGAATCCGCTCGAACACGACCGGGGGGACACATGCGTGTCGGCAGCCGTGCCAACAATCAACACCAGCTCGCCGCCTCTGGCAGAGAACGGTACAATAGCCATTGAGAACGCGGCTTCATTGTTGTCCAGCTGGATGAGAGAGAGGGTCGCAGAGTTGATGGGATCTATCACTCGCACACAAGAGCCCCACGTCCCCGCTAGGGCCTTGGGGTATCCAAAGACTTCTGGCGGCAAATTCACGACATCTTCGTCGATCTTCTTTCCTTGCGCTCGCTGCCAATGATCTCAGCAGAAGAAGACTGATATCCGCAACACGCACCAACTCCATCAAGCCTTTCGCGGTGGCCTCCGTCCCGACTACTCTGTGGTCGCTCTCGATCATGTAGAAATAGTGGTTTTCAGGATGGGTGACGAATTTCCTAGGCGTGTAGGAAAGCTGCATCGAGTCTTGCTTGAGCCGTGTACCCAGTTTAGGCACTTGGAAGATTCTGCGGCATCGTCAGCTGTGCTCACTCTTCGCGACTGGTCCACAACTGACCTCAATGTACTGCCCGTGATTCCAATCAGACCCTCTGGACTGAGCTCGGCTGAAAAGCTCCAGGCGTAGTCCAAGTTCTCGAAAATCAGCGGTGTGAAATGCATCAGATTTTGGTGAGTGTAGTTGAGCCAGGACCTCGAAGATAGAGCCAAAATCGCCGGATTCTTCTGAATCTGCACACGCAACAGGCGAATAGGTCTGGTACCCAAGAAACGGGTTCGAGTGTCCGTAAGCTGACCGTTTGTCGGATCCAAGACTGTGCGCAAGAGAACTCCGTTCTGCAGACCGATATTCACGAACATCGTGGGCTGCGTTTTGTTGATACTGGCGTCCAGCATGTCTGCGATGCAGATCGAAGCAGCAGGTGCCGTCAAGGCCTGCAGACTAATCGCCTCGAGCGTTGATTCGGGGTCCAAAGAGACGATCCGAACAGTCTGATCCTCACATCCTACGGCCTACACAGGGATGAGCGTACAACAGCGAAGGAAAACGAGAACACTGACCAAGAAGGGCGTCCTCTGTCGTCCCTCTGGAACTTCGCCAATGCTCAGTGCCAGAACGGTGCTCCCCATAGCTTTCCTATCCTGATACTCGTTCAACTGACCATCCAAATCCAGCTCAAAATAGACCAGCTCGGCCGAGCTCAGAGCTACCACAACTTGTCGCTTGTTGGTGGTGGCGCAGACGATCGTTTTACCCTCGGGGACCCGCCATTCGTTGACACGCCCATCAGGCAGTACGTGTCGGATGCCGTGGGGATGCACCTGCAAGAGCGCGTCGGAACCAATCTGCTGCACCGCCAATGTTGGCGCAGAGGATAGGAAACCCGTGTCTTGAACTTCCTCGATCGTCTCGCCGATGGATAGCACGAGCGTGCCGTTAACGAAGGACAGGATGATGTAAGAGTCATACTCGTCTAAAAAACTTCGATTAATGAGCGATCGGTTGCAGTTGAATGCTCACGCACCATCTTCCTTCTTTTTCGTTGTCCAGACAGCATTTGGAATGCCCGGTAGCTCAGAGCTCACACTCTCCTCCACATCCAATCCATGCCTGAGCGTTCGCAACGTGCTTCGGGGGCCTCGACCACAGGCAGCAAAGATCTGGGGAGCGTCTGAGTTTGGCAGGATGTTGAGCACCTTGGAGTCAATGATCGGGTCTAGCGATTCCAGCTCGTCGGCGACAGCCAAGTTCTCCAGAGGCCGGGGTCGGAAGAATGCATATGGAAGTGGTGTGTTCGGATTGGCCATGCCGAATGAGGGATATGACGTCGAAGTGTACTCGGGCTCATTGTCGTCGTCACCAAGTTTTTGGAATTGATAGAGGTAACTGCAACCCAGTCAGAGCCTGTAACAGTGCACAAAGTAATGGGACGCACTGATTGCCAAATTCAGCTGCTACAAAAAGGAAGCCAGATTTGAGAATACATAGAGATGATGCAACCGGTACTGTATCGAAATATTTGACTTTCAAAGCCCGCACTTCTTCCTCTTCGTGTTCGATGGTAACCTTATACAGGTCTCCATCTTCGCTTTGGAGTAGGAAGAAGAATGCACCCTGCGACAGTCATGAGAGCTTGGTGAGACAGCCAGCTCTGTCGCACGCACCTTCATCTTGTGCATGACCGCTGTCACAATAATAATCTTCCTTTCGGTGGTCTCCAAGGGATGTTTCCTACGAGGAATCGGCACTCGGTGTTGCCGAGAGTCCATATGCCGGTAGATGATATGATCTTCGCAGCAGATGAGCACACCCGATGGACCGTCGAATCGGTCAGAAGAGGCGACTTGGCCACCGGGGACTTGCACCAGTAAGTTTGCGCGCGGGTCAGTAGGTTCGCTCCACTTGCGAACAACGTGATTCAGGCCAAGATCGAGTTCGTAGTACGTGAGCATCTGTAGATATGATATGTCAGCGCAATCGCGCCAGGTATAGAGATGTGGTAAAGCACACCTTTTGAGTGTTCTTGAAGGCTTCACCGGTATGGTCTTGATCAGACTCGGTGTAATCAACTTCGAGAGCAGCATACATAGGATTCTCAAAGCCCACATCCACACCAACGATGTGATGTATAATCGTATTTGCCTTGTGCGCCTCGAGCGGCGACGAGATCGTCAGATTCGCAGCGGCGTCCCGGTTGAGAATGTATACGAATTTCGACTTTTCGACGGCAGATATCATCACACTGCGTCCCTTAGGGTCGATGGCAAGCATCTGTCCAGGGACGATCCTCCGAGCACCCGTCTTGCCGTATGTTTCTTGGTGCAATTTCACGAAACTCGTCGTTTTGGGGTCATAGTCAAGGATGACGATGCGGCCGGAGTCTGAGCCAACGATAGCGTAGTCTGCGAACCCAAGCAGGGAACCTCAATTTCACTGCTACAAGGACACCAATGTCACTCACCCTTCGTCCCTCCCGTCAAGCGAAACGCTGCCAAGGAGCGAATAGACCCGAACACATCAGACTCGACGACCGTCGCGACCTTCCCAGTCTGCACATCTGGTCGTAACAGCTGTAGTCGCGTCCCATTGGAGATGATGATTTCTTGCTGCCGGGCGCCAGAAAAATTGCCCACTATAGCTTGTACCGCGGCGGTCGGGGCTTGCAGAGTCAGGTTGTACAAGTGCATAGTGAGCCGCGGATCAGTCGCCGGGTGGTATAGGGAAGGTGGTGGTGGTACGCGGAGACCGCGACGTGAGCGATGTTGATTTTCCTGGAAGCAGTGTGACAGGTGTGACACCTCTGCTTGAGCGGTATCGATTATGTAAGTGAACGGGACACTGTATTGATGGAGTCAAAATTTGACACTGTGGAAAAACCTCTCCTCAGAGCAAGAGCCAAGGATTTCTTGGGCCAGTAGAGAATCCATTTGAAAGGGAAGAAGTGAGGGTATATTTATTGTGCAGCTCGATGCATACTTTTCTGCCCTAATGAGGGTGCTTACAGATCAATTTCGTCTAAAATAAACCGAGTTCCTCAGAACACGGCTCGATTTAGCTTAGTGACGCATTTTCGACAGGATCTCCGGCTTCGCATATCTTATCTGTTCGATCACACCCATTCGGGGAACATCTCCGGCAGAAAACTAGACCCTAAGCAGTCCAATGGGCGTATATTTTTGACAATTGTGCCTCCGGCCTTGGCGTGTGTCAATTGATGGTTAGGATATGGTGACTACATAAGCCACGCGCTGTTATATAAATCTGACATTCTTTTTCCACTCGTTCGCTTAGGCTGCCCCCACACTCGTTTACTCTGTCAGGAAGATGAGCCGCAGGAGCACGGGGAACGGCGTTCGGACGCGAGTTTCCGACGCGTCGCTGAACGACCAGAGTTTCTCTTCTCGGTTCGAGCCGAAAGGCCGGAACACCTCCTCTCCAGCCCCTACAATCGTTACTACTCCCGCACCACCACGGGCTCGTCAGATACCATTAGGCAGGGGCGTCCCAGCCTTGCGGAGGAACTCGACTGGGTCAGTGTCCCACCGACCGCAGACAAAGCTTCCAGGGTGCTCGGCATCCAACACAGGTACGTACCTGGTTGCGTGCTACCTTTCCGTAAATCTGACCGGGCGCCAATCATTGTTCCTCCTCCCTTTTCATCCCCCACACTCATTTTCGTACACACTCAGAGCTTCCATGGAGCCTATCCGCGCATCCCCGCGCACTTCACTCGTTTCGACCCGCTCTGCTCGACCGGCTGCGCCTGCACCAACATTCACCGCGACCACCCCACTCACTTCTCTCTACGTCGTTTCTGGCTGCCCAAATCGCCTCATACCTGGACCTTGGCAGACCCCGACTCCGTTCTGGGACTTCACCACTCTGATGGAGCAGTCAACCGATTCTGGCGTCCGGAAGTCCTTGGTTCGACAGTTAGTCCCGGAGGTAAGTTTCGTACGCTAGAGCTGTAGATCTACGTCAAATATGTCCCACTAGCCGGCGGAGGAACCAAGAAGAAGCGACGGGGCAAAGAAGAGGTTGTGAAGGGTGCTGGCGCTCCTTCCAAGCAGGAAGTTGGAAAGATGCTGTCCAAGGCTCTCAAGGTATGTCTTGTCTACATACGACCAATCACGCCGATTGACGTTGTCGATCAGCTCTCGTTCACTCGTGAGGTTGAAGTTATTGCGTCTACCTTGCAGCCTGCGTCGACCATCCATACATTCACGTTCTCTCTGCCTGCACCGTCTACCCCGTTAGCCCCCACTCCCTCAGGCGATCTTCTACGGGCGTCTGTTCTCTCTGACAATCGAAGCTCCGCAGCGCCATCATACGCATATCCTTACTCTGACAACCCCTTCGCTCAACCGTCGTCCGCCTATCTAGGGCCGCTGGGAGCAGGGTCGCAAGGCACCCAGGCCCGCGAACCATCAGACGCGTCAACTAGCGCTATTATCTACCACGGCGTCTGTCTCACGGTCTGGTCACATGCTGATGCCGAGCGTAGCACTGCTATCCGTCGGACGCTCGAGGCTGGACGTTCGCGCAAAGAGTCGGGGCAGTCCGCTGTGGCCTCCCGCCTCAAGAATTTGCGTGCCGATGTTGCTATGGTTGACCCTGCAGACCCCACAGTGATGGCGCGTCGACACGCGAAACGGGGTGCACGGGGTCCCTGGACCGATGTTGACACGGATGCCGAAACAACAGATGGCGGGGAAAGTGAATTTGACGGAGCCAGCACTCACGGCCCTGGTGAGAGCACGCTGTTCTTGCCGGGGGACACTGTATTCTGGCTTCCCTACGCACTGAGTAAGTCATGTCTGCCACTTTGAACCGCTTGTTTGATCATGCAATCTCAGCGCTGGTTTCTCGTCACCCTGTGTACGATCTTATGCGAGATTATCTGACGTTATCCTGGGCCCGCTTCTCGAAGGATGTCCAGTCGCACACCCTGCAGATCTCGAAAATCCTTGCCCATGCTGCTCCGCGTGCCGGTGACCTCATCAAGCTGGACGCCAGTGCACAAGGGGATGGCGGTGACGGCAGTCTAGAAGTCATCGCCCGCTTCCCGGGCGGGCTAGACTTCGGCAAGGGGCTGGTTGACATCAACTTCACAATGTGGCCCTTGTTCAAGTGTTTGAACATCGACAACATCCTGACTATATGCGAGGTCGGTAGCACGTGCCTGACCATCTGTTGCGAGATCTCATCTGCATTATAGATTGCACTTGCCCCTACTGGTCGAGTGATCTTTTTCTCGAGACATCCTGCCATGCTGGGTATCGCCGTTGCCACCATCAAGTACTTGGTTGAGCTGCGGGGCTGGACCGGTATCGCGTTGTCTGCTGTCCACTCTCGAGACGCCAAGATTTACGTGGAGGACCCTGGGCCCTGGATTCTCGGTCTGGCCACCGAAGCCCGGTATAGCATCCGGCCCAGTCCGGAAGTCTGTGTCTGCGACTTGTCAGTTGATCAACTGGTAGCTTGGACTTGTGCTGACTTTCTGCGCAGAGATATCAATTATCTCAGCTGCGCTAGTCCGCCTGTAGGTGCTGTTTCCAGCAAACAGCAACGCGAAAAGTATCGTCAGAAGCTTCTCGCGGCCTTTGATTCTCACTACCATCCGGACCACGGCGTTCCCAGGTGCGCTCTCTGCAATCTTCTCTGATGACCATGTGCTCAAGAGCTCCAAGCGAGCTCAAGGAGGCTTTCCCTGCTGGAAGATTCCGGCCGGTTTGCAAGATCCAAGCGAAGCGAGGGATGTCTTCTGCGGCCGTTGCCGAACAGATCCAGGCTCCAGACTGGTGGCACTCCACCCGGATCATCCAGGCATTCGACGCCGTTCTGCAGGACAAGGCCAAGAAACCGTCCTTGCTGAAGCGGCTGAGCAGTTTCGGAAACAGCAAACGGGCACCCCAATTGACGGCCGCCGAGCAGCAAGTCCAGATCTCCATTCGCAAACGTGCTACTGCGTTTGTCGATGCCCGCGACGAGCTTGAGACCAAGATCGGCCGACTTTCTCGCCGCCTCAACTTCTTGATGACGGAGAGTGACTTGTGGCGCGACAAGTTTGTCACGTTCGAGCAGTACGCAGAGAAGCTCAGTGCGGAGGCGACCCAACTGCGCAACAAGATCAACAAGGAGCAACGCGAGACAAAGCGCTTATCTGGATTGGTCACGCTCACCTCCGCAGAGAAGTCCAAACTGCAGAACCGTGAGTGGCCTGTGGATTTATGCGCGGGTTTCTGAGATGCTAACTCTCTCTGCAGAGCTCAAGGACACGGAGCTGGCACATGCTGATGCCATGACGGAACTCGAGCTTATGCGTGACACCATGGACAAGATGGAGCTCGAGCGGGCTGAAATGGTTGCCGAAGTGTGTATCCCGGTCTGATACTTACTTCACAGACATACTGACGACATCGCCAGGTCGAAGCGCAGATCGAACGGGCGCTGGCCTCGATGGCGGTTGATGTCGAGGAGTCTGATTACGGTAGCTCGCGGCCGAGCTCGAGACAGAGCTCTCGTCCAGGCAGCCGCATGTCCTCTTTGTCACGGTCGCGCCGGACCAGCGACGCGAAGCGGCCATTGCGATCGTTTGGCACCGAATCCACTCTGGCAGAGTCATACGAGGCCGAAGAGCGGGAGCACAATCACAAACAAGAGCGGGAGACTGAGACGATACCTGAAGGCGAAGAGGACGAGGCCCCGGAAACACCGGCTCTCAAGAAACGGTTCTCGGCGACAGAGACCGATCTGCGCCAGGACGGGATGGTCGCAGTCGACGAGGGTATCAGCCAGAAGAGCGACCGGATCGCTCAGAAGGTCCTGGAGATCCAGCAGAAAGTGAGCACAGGCATTCTTGATGGCGGACACAAGTCACTGATGATGGCATCGCATCAGCTGGAGACCGCTTTGGCTACTGAGCGGCGTTCGAACAAAAAGAAGGCGTTCGTTGAGAGCGAAGATGAGAACTGGGGTTCCGAAAGTACCCGTTCTCGATCTGGACGACCGGTCAAATCCTCGTACAGACGTCCCTCGTCGGCATCGAAAGCTCGCAGCCGTAGTGGGACGACCTCTTCAACTCAGACCAATGTCCCGGCAGAGGGCTACCCTCGCACAGTGTTGATCAAAGAGCCTGAGGCTACGCCGAGACATTCTGCCTCGGAAGCCAGGCCCGAGGAGCCTAGCGCACCCGAGCCTGTTCCAACCGAGCCCAGCAAGCCCGCCGCGCCCCAAGCCACTTTCCCTGTCCGCACTTCATCGCGGGCTCGGGTGCGGTCTCCTGTGGGGACGACTGACGAGTCCGATTCGGACTTCCAGAGCGCTTACTCGCAGGACAGCAGTCCTGAGGAGCCCCAACTGCAGAGTCCTCTCCCGTCGGAGGACTTTGGTGTTTTCCCTGAACCCCGCATCGCTGCCACAGCAGAGACGACCCCGACCGGCTCCACTTTTGCCGACGGGACTGTCGTCTCGAAAATTTGAATTTGAATCTCCTTCGTTTCTCATTCGTCCTTTCGTTCATTTGAGCCACATAGATCTACCTAACCCGACATTCGTTTTTCATATCTTAGCTACCCACATTCTACTGACTTATTTTTTAAATAAGTACCCATTCATTCATTGGCTGGATGTACCATATCAGTGCTTTGTGTTATCAAATGGCATTCCATTTCTTGTTCAGACGCTTCGGGCATTTTTCAATTCAAAGGGCTTGAGGGGGAGTATAATGGTCATGCTCATTGAATGTGAATCCTACACGGCTTTTAACAACTCTCTAGCTGCCTCTGTCCCCGCTATCCTCTCCAGCTTGAACCAATCGTACTTGGAATACAACAGTCGACAGGTGACATCCGACGCCTCGACGTCGTCATCCAAAAACGGACAGGAAAGCATCTCCGTATAGAACTGGGGATGCTCAGGTGGGCCGTAGAAGATGAAGTTACGGATTCCCCGTATTTTGTATCTGGACGCAGTCAGTGTATGATCCTATCGGGAACGATGATGTTGTGCACCGTTTGTAGAAGTGGAATCGTTCGCTGATGAGTAAGAACGCCTTCTTTCCACTCTGAAAGGCCTGTCGTGCTCGAGAGACGTCGGCGTTCGTCGAGTATCTAGCAGCAACAAAAAATCAGAGTCCACCCGAATGAAAATAGAACGTGCGCACTCGGAGAGCACGGCGAAAGAGACGCCGGCAGTTTTCTTGAAGTAGTTTTGGATGCGAATGAAGTCGAACGAGGAGGGCACGAAAACAGCCGTATTCGTGCTTTGCACAGCGGACTTGAGCACCAGCGGCAGGACCTGGGGATCGCATCACACCGGAGATGACTGAGAACGGGGAAGAGTCGTCTTACCTGGCTCGTGAAAAATGCAAAACGTTTGTCCGCCTCCTCCTTCGGATTAGGGCAGTCGAAGCCCACGAGATTCTGGGGCGATTACAATGTGCCTGCAATGAACAAGAAGATGTGACCTCACCTGCTCGATTCCCTCTGGAACGCCGACTGGTGTCCATCGCTTCTCAAATCGGAGCTTTCCAGCAACGTTCATGAGCCCATTGTTGAACAGCGCCCTAGTGTCCGGCGTTTCAAGCGTCGAAAGAAGTATTGACTGACGCAGATAGTGGGCCCTGCCCCGACGTCAGAAGACAGAATGATGGCAAGAGATCACTCACTGTCCATCCAGATACCACGGCTTGATGCGAGAGAAGTCGGCGTCATGAGAGTCTTTAGGCAACTTGTTTAAATGTGACAGAACGAACTGTGATACAGCATTGGTCTTTGCTTAGAGGATGCATCTGATTACTTCACCTTCACATGTTCCCAGTTCTGCATGCCCAGGGTCTCCATCTGGTCTACGATGAGAATCTCAATGGAGGACAGGTAGTCTGCACTCCTGGAATACACGTCAACCGATAATCACATGTTGATCAACTCAGACGCACTTTTCTTTCTCTATTGACCGCCTCAATCCCAAAGGGCTGGCCATAATGATATCACAACCATAAAACTCGGAAAACATCTTGACGCTCTTCCGGGTCAACTTGATTCCCACACGGAAGTTGTCGTCCACATTCCCTTTGAAAGTTTCGATGTGGTCTCGGGGTAGGTCCCAGGTTCCGCGGTCGCCAGTTTATCGACCATGCCTGGCGCGAGGCCGTATTCTGACAAGAACCGGGACTGATTTTCGATTTGGAATGCAGGAGATGGCGTGTGGGATGTGAGAGCGGAGAACCAGGAGAGGGCGGACGACCGGAACGGAAGGAGGATGAGAACGGCTGGGCGCGTGAAACCCTGATCCTGAACATCTTCTAGAGGAGCTGCGTTGGGATCCGATTTAAGGTTGTGGGCGACTCGTTCGTTGTTCTTCAGCACACGCCGGCGTTTCCTGCGAGTGGTCAGTTGAGTGCGATGCTGTGTGCGAGAAACAAACCTCGTTACATGATCCAGTGCGTGTAGGGAGATCGCTTCGCGGAAGAACTTTTTGTCATCCCACGATGAGGTGGGCACATAGAGATCTCGATGTGTCGAAAGTGCTGCGAGCAACTCATTCTGCACGTCCGTTTGACCTGCAAAGCTGTTACTCTTGAAAGATACAGGGATGTAGTTGAAGCGTACGTCGCGTGCCCTTGGCTTGTCGACTTTTGAAAGGGTTCATTAGACGTTCGAGTATCTATTTTTCGTGAGACAGCGAGAGTGGATTACAGATAGAACATACCGTGATCGAGCTGGGGCTTGAGGACGTTTGTGGTAAGCCCTGCGGAAGATATTCTACCGCCGAGCCCAGCGCCTTGTGAGTCGAGCGAGAGGTGGACCACGCATGGTTGTCTACCGAAGTTCTTGCCGATTCCGTCAACACTGAGGGAGCGCGGCCGAAGTGATCTTCATATGAATTCGAAGGACCTTCCGACCCAAGTCAATCGTCGCATCGGCAGGAAATGAGACCGACCACACCTTCTTCTTTATCATCCTCCCCATCCTTAGCCTCTTCCCCGTCTTCCGTCTCATCGACTACGATGTCCGCAACAGTAGGCAGCGTGGGTTCCACATCTTCGACGAAACGGGCAGATTTTCGTTTGTTCAATTTCTCAGCAGGTACGTCCACGACCTCCTCCCATTTGCGCTTTCCGGCCTTGATCGCAGAGACGTTGAGTAGAGTAAGCAGCTTCGTCGTCGTAGCATTCGCCGCGTCCATCGAGCCAAAAAAGTGGCCGTAGAAATTTAGCCTAGGTCGATCACGTCGCGATCAACAGGCCCAAACAACGCGTCTCAACCGTGAACGGCGACGTCACCAACCACGGTTTATGCATCCGCCCTCCGCTCTTTCGTCCACTGCTCCCCCGTCCAGCCATTGATGCGCGTGCTCTGTGTCGCGGAAAAGCCCTCGATCTCCAAAGCCATCACTGAAATCCTATCGGGCGGGCAGTTCACTACGGTGCGTCTCTAACTTGTGTGACCCCCCAGCCATGCTAGACCGCTCACGCCTGCTGGGAAGCGCAACACGAGTGTCGGATACATCAAAAACTATGACTTCGACTACCCCCGGACGCGCGCCCGGATCACCTTCACATGCGTCACGGGCCACCTAATGGCACAGGACTTCCCAGCGGCCTACCGCAGCTGGACGTCGTGCGATCCGCTCACGCTGTTCGATGCTCCGGTAGAAACTTCCGTCGCGCATGACAAGAAGGGGATCGAGCAGAACTTGCTACGGGAAGCACGGGGTGCGGACACATTGATGATATGGACGGATTGCGACCGAGAGGGCGAGCATATCGGGTCGGAGATCCGCAGTGTATGCCGCAAGGCGAAACCGAATATCTTGGTCAAGCGCGCCAGGTTCAGCGCTATCATCGGCCAGTGCGTAAATCGTGCTCTCCACACACCGACGCTCATCGGCGCAGACAAATTCACAATGCCGTGCAAAATCCTGTAGAGCTGGATCAAGCCCAGGCGGATGCTGTCCAGGCGCGGATGTTGCTGGACTTGCGGATAGGCGCAGCTTTCAGCCGAATGCAGACACTGAATCTCCAAAATGGAATCCCGCAGATCAAAGAGCAGAAATTACTTGTTTCATACGGTGCATTGTCCAGAAAACTCTATCATCCCGATGGCTCATTTTCGTAGGCCCCTGTCAATTTCCGACACTCGGCTTCGTTGTCCAGAGATACAAGCAGGTCAAGAACTTTGTTCCTGAGCCGTTTTGGTACATCTACCTGTCTCTGTCGCGACCCAGCTCTTCACAAGGCCACATCGAAACAGTGTTCAACTGGCGGAGGAATCATCTGTTTGACCACGATGTGGCTGCGGTCATCTACGAGCACGTGCTCTCCAATCCTACCGCTCGAGTCACGAAGGTCGTCGAGAAGAATACTAAGAAATAGTACAGTTCTGATTTTCGCGCCTGCCTCGCTTCTCGCTGACTGAATAAAGCAAACCACTCCCACTGACCACAGTCGAATTGCAAAAGGCCGGCTCTCGACTCTTGAAGCTCGCGCCAAAGAAAGTGCTCGATGTGCGTCAAGTTTCAGGGCCATGGATTGAGCTGACCGACCCAGATCGCTGAATCCCTGTACCAAAAAGGATTTTTATCTTATCCTCGGACGGAAACTGACCAATTCGATCCCCAATTCGACTTTCATTCACTGATCGAAAGACACGTTGATGATCCTAACTGGGGCACCTTTGCGCGCAAGTGCGTTCCTTGCTTTCTCTGTCGTGAATGTTCGCCGACTCTCACAGTCTCCAGCAGGGTGGTTTCAATACGCCCCGTCGGGGGAAGAACAATGACCAGGCTCATCCACCCATCCACCCTACTGCGAATGTGACCAATCTGGCCAACGATGAAAAGCGGGTATATGAATTCATCACCCGACGGTTCCTCGCTTGCTGCTCAAAAGACGCGGAAGGCTCCCTGACGACGGTGGATGTTGTCTGCGGCGGCGAAGATTTCTATGCGACAGGCCTGGTAGTACACCAGAGGAACTACCTGGAAGTATATGTGTATGACAAGTGGACGGGCAACCGGGTGCCCGACTTTGAAGAGGGAGAGCAATTCAATCCTACGGTTTGTGAGTTGCGGGAAGGGAGCACGACTAGTCCAAAGTATCTGACGGAGGCGGATCTGGTCACACTGATGGACAAAAACGGGATCGGTGCGGACAGTCCACCAATTTGTTGATGCTTTCTGACTTGAACTCTATAAGGCACCGATGCGACTATTGCACAACACATTGACACGATCGTCTCTCGAGAATACGCACTGGAAGAGTTTGAGGGTGGGACGAAATACCTGATTCCGTCGACTTTGGGTCTGGGTCTCGTGGAAGGCTATGATGAGATGGGCTTCGAGAAGAGTCTCAGCAAACCCCATCTGCGACGAGAGGTGAGTTGCTATAACCCCGACTCGTTCGTCATGTCTCTGAAAGGAGAGATAAGACTGAGCGAAACATTGTTGAAATCTGCAACGGAACCAAGACCAAAGGAGACGTGCTCGCCGATAGCGTCGATCAATATCGGGACATATTCATCAGAGCTCGCGGCCAAATCAACAAGGTCACAGCCAGTGTACAGAGATTCCTCGATGGTGCTCGGGTCGGAGATGGAAGCGCACCTGCACGTGGAAGGGGGAGAGGAAGAGGTCGAGTAAGAGGTGCAGGTCCGGGCCGAGGTGATGGCGGCGGGGGCGGTGGGAACGGAGATGGTGGGGCTCCAGGTGGCGGTGGCGCTGCTGGTCGAGGCAATCCAGCGCCAAGACGGGGAGGTGCACCTGGGCGAAATAATCCGCCGGTCACACGGAACAGTCCCCCGCCGTTTGATCCAGATGACGACGATGGTGAGCTTCAATTTCTTGCCGAAGATTCTCATATGCGACCTCGTGTAGATTTCATGGATCCTCCTCCTCCTCCAAGACCTCCGGCCCGACAGCCTGCAGGGCGAACATCCAGAACAAATGAGCCGCCGCCGAGACAAGTTCAACCGCCACCACTACCACGACAAGCTCAACCATTATCAAGACCGACTCAGCCTCCTACCTCATCCAGTCAAGAGGATATTCGATGCGACTGTGGTGAGCCAGCTGGACAGCGCACTGTGACAAAGGAAAGTGCGACGAAAGGCAAAAAGTTCTGGACGTGTGATAGCCAGCAATGTCGTTTCTTCAAATGGGTGGAGGATGTCGGTGGTCCCAGCTCAGTTCCTGCGAAACGAACTTATTCTGGGGTGAGCGTCATGTTCTATGAATCCTTGATGATTCTGATTGTGCATAGCGGGAAGCAGAACCTACTGGTGACAGGAAATGCAAGTGTGGAGAGGAAGCGGTTCAGCGAACAGTGGTCAAAGAGGGCGACAACAAGGGCCGCAAGTTCTGGAACTGCGGCAGTGCCCAAGATTGCGACTTCTTTGAATGGGATGACGCAGTCCGACCTGCTTCGTCGTCGATGGGCGCAGGTCCCAGCCGAGACCAAGATGTTTGCTACAAGGTAAACTGGGTCTTGTTTAAAGATTGATGATCTAAGATTTTCAAGTGCAATCAATCAGGCCACTGGGCTTCATGTATGTCTATTTCGCTATGTCCTTGCCAGTCAATGAATCCGCCCAGCCTGTCCGAATGGCAGTACTTCAGACAACAGCCGTTTCTCTCGATCAAACGAATCACGGCCTGGCTCATCGTCCATGAGTGCAAGTTCCGGCACCGTTTGCTATAAGGTGTGCTGGCTGATTCCCTTCTCAAAAATCTTCCTGACAAGTCGAAGTGCAATGAATCGGGTCACTGGGCATCTGGTTCGGGTCAGTTTTCGCCATTTCCTCTCGACTGAATGTATCCAGCATGTCCCAATGGTGGTGCTCCAGACAAACGGTCCCGGTCTTTCGGCTCGAAGCCCAGCGGCAACAGTGGACCAGTCGGCGCCTGCTTCAAGTGCAATCAGGAAGGTCATTACAGTGCCGGTCAGTCTTGCTTCATCACTCAGACTCTGCGAGTTGAACGCACCGCACAGACTGCCCTACTAGCGGTGGCAGCAGGTCGAAAGGCAGGCAGGACTCATCAGCTGGGGGTCTCAGCTGTTTCAAATGCGGAGAATCCGGCCATTTCTCCAATGGTGATGTACATTCCCCGCCTACAGAGGCTCGTTCTAAACGTTGATTGTAGCGTGTCCCTCGTCTGGAGGTGGCGGATCCAGCTCATACAAACGCACGTCAAGCGATCGCGGGTCTTCAAAACGTGGGCGTTCTGCCCCGAAGGGGACTTCCAGTAAACGAGGTCGAGGGAAACGGACGTTCGGTGCACCGGGGTAGCACACTGTACTTTTAGATTACGTAGCCAAATTCACCTTCGCGTCCACGACGTGTTATTTGTCTCTATTACTCAACCCACCCCTCACCTCACACCATGACCAGCATTACACGCAACTTCCCTGGTTCATCCGCGACCTAGGTGTGTCCATAGTCGGCAAAGTCAGCTCCAACCTTGTCCTTGTTCTTCCGGCAAGCTCAATGCGCACAGGAATGCTACACGTCACTCGTTGAAAATCTTAACATTGGCGACGTACAATGCATCAAGTACTCCATTTCAAAGGGTTTAGGAATCGGAATTGTATTGGGAGGCTCTATAATGAAAGTACCACAACTTCTCATAAGTGCGTACCTCGCCTTTCTCGACCCAGTGTGAGACTTACCACAGCCGCTCAGTTGTACGCTCACAGTCCGCGCGCGGACTGTCACTGCCCTCCTACATCCTGGAGACCCTCTCCTACGCTATCACGCTCGTTTACGCTCAGCGGAACGAATATCCGTTCTCGACATACGGCGAGAACCTCTTCCTGACGATCCAGAACATCGTCATCACACTGCTGATCATCCTATACGCCCCTCGCGCGCGGGACAAGACGACCAACGCGGTGATGGCGTGCCTGGCGCTGCTCGTGTTCTTCCTGTCGGCATCGCTGGTGTCGATGGACGTGCTTGCAATGATGCAGCTTGCGACCCTGCCGCTGTCGCTGTTCTCTAAGCTGCCGCAGATCCGGCAGAACTACACCTCCCAGTCGACGGGCAACCTCTCCGCATTTGCGGTGTTTGCGCAGATCGCGGGCTGTGCCGCGCGGCTGTTTACGACGGCGATGGAGGTCAACGATCCCATCGTTGCGGCGGGCTTCCTGCTTGCTCTCCTGCTGAATATCGTGTTGGGTGTGCAGCTGTCGCTGTACTGGGGACGTGACGATGCAGTGGCTGCGAAAAGCAAGTCCAACGCTGTTGTCGCCGATAAAGTCCGGGCGTCGCCCGTGCCGGCCGCATACGAGTCTGTGCCATTGCAGCAGCGGGCTGCGACGCCGCCGCCCGGGTCACCGTCGATGAGCGGTCGCAAATGGGCTCGCAAGGTGGATTGAAACTTCTGCTGTCTAAATCCGGTGTTCTTATGTACGCGCTCTTAATCCATAAGACGTTGACTGTAGATCACATGGTTTGAACTCCCGCACAGGAGGGTGATGCAATTGCAAGCTCTTACGGTAAGCACCGGCGTTGCCATGCATCATAGCTCTTGATATTCAGCCGCTCGTAGCGATCAGTGAACCGCGTGTTGTTGCAAGGCGGATGGGCCATGGCGCAGCCAGCGGACTAAAGGGGATTTGGCTCCGGTCCACATGCGCAGATGCTCCGGCGGCGAAAGCGTTGGCAGTCCTTCTGGACGAGCATCGGTCCCGCCTGCCGAAGAGGATGAGGCACTCTTCGATATGGGCTCGGCGATAGAAGTAGAACACTACTGGGAGACGAGCTCTGGAAGTCTCGCTAACTGCAGCCTCGATGTAGGAGCCGGGTGCCGGCAGGAGGCGGCACATATATATGCGTCGGAGCAGGATCGGCCCGGCGCTGCGCTCCACAGGTTAAACGATGTTCCCTGAGGCTGCGACGAGGATATCAGGAAACACGTCTTGTTCTTCGTGTCCGGGGTCAATGGTCATCATCCTGGGAGAGTGCCACTCTGAGTGCATGACAGTTGCCCGATTACGAGGAGATGTGATTGATTCGCGCAGTCTGCTTGTTCTCTGCGCGTGCTTGAGTAATTGCCTACCTTTGCGTGCAGGGCGTTGTTAAAGTGTAAGACGTGTGCGGCCGACGAGCGGCGTAGCTCAGCACCTCCCATGAAATGAACAGTTCGAAGCGTTATCTGATCTGCTGGCGGCAAAATTTACTGCGTCAATCAGAACTCTTGGCCTGGTTCGAGCAACGTACAGCGCGCAAAGGTTGTTGTGATTCCGGTCGACATCCTTTGCCATCCCCGCGCGCGGGTGGCTGCGTCCGAGCAAATGCTCTACCTTTCGCTGTGTCGACGCCCCGTTGTCAGGCGCTCGTGCTCAAATTCTAGCATTGAGTCGGGCTGCTTGTTTTTGGGAACAAGGTTCGATCGCAGTGTTGCTTTCCCGTACTTACTAGCGCGATCTCGCGCCTTATTCTCTCAACTGCGCGCCCATGAGTACTGATTTGCTGGTCATTCTTCTTGCTGGATTATCCGGGCCGGGCTGCGCGCCTTAGGCGACGGAGCCACGTGAATTTGCGTATCAACTCTTTGATGGGACGCATGAGTCACTGAGGATGATGAGGGGAAGACGCGGTGGAAGTTGGGAAGGCGGTTGCACAATGACGTACCCGGCGTCGTTTGCCGGCACTGAGAACTCCAGCCCTGGTAGATTGTTGAACGCTGCGAGCAGAGAGATGGGAACTTTGGGAAGCTGGCAGGGCCATCGTGATATTCTACTAGTCCAAGAAGGCTGGTATGAGCATTCGAAGCCAGAATGTGTAAGCATCGATGACGGGATCAGAATACGCATCGTGAATGACTAAACCACCAGTTCACTGTAGGTCCGCGCTTTTCGATCGATCGTCGATATAGAGCGCCTCAAGCCAGCCCCAAGACCATGCCAGCCGGTGCCGGAATCACTTGGGTATTTTCAATATGTGGCCGGATGCCTCACGTGGTCGTGAGGTACGGATCACCGGGGATTGACCCATTGATCTCATCCGCCTGGTCAGGTCAGCGTGCTGGGAAATAACGATAACCACTGCCAATACCTCTCATGTGCCATGATTTCACCGACGTTTATGCAGTCAGCTGGCCGCCTCGAGGTTTCGCGATCTGGTCAACTGATCTGCGGGTGACTGGCCGGCCGCGGAATCAATGAACCACCAGAGCGGTAGCCAACTGGCTTGGCGCAGTGTCGCGTCCACTTCCCTTCCGCTTCGACTGTGGAAATTTCGAGATGCCGGGATGTCGTGTCATGGAAGCTCTTCCACGGGGATGTAAGCTAAGCATTTGGCGGAATTCACGGATGGCATACAAAAGGAACGCCTTGGGCTCACGATTCGTCCGAGCAATCCCCGGATTCAGTCACCCCCGCGAGAACGACGATGCGCTCCTCAACGCGTCTGCTCGCATACACCCTGCTCTCTCTGTGCCTCAGGCTCGCGCCGGCCGTTGCGGACGTCACGACGGGCGTCCCCGACGCCGCGCCAGCCGGGTTCGAGGAGTGGGAGTCGCCCATCACGCTGCCCGCCCCGCCGGTCAAGGGCACCGCCGACTGGGGCGACTCCGTCGCGCGCGCCCGCGCATTCGTCAAGGGCCTAACACTACAAGAGAAGATCAACGTCACGACGGGGATCGACGTCCAGGGCAGGTGTGTGGGGAACACTGGAGTGAGTGGGGTCGCCGGGCATCGCGTCCGCTGCTCGCGGGAACGATGCCGAGATTTCTGATCGCGCTTGCTGACGTTATGTTGCTTCTTTCCTTTTCTCTCCTTTCCACTCGGGCTTTCTCGACAGACTATACCCCGACTGGGGTGGAAAGGCCTGTGTCTCGAGGACTCGCCGCTGGGTGTGCGGTTCGCCGATCTCGTATCGGCGTTTCCGGCTGGAATCACTGTCGCCTCGACGTGGGATGTTGATCTGATCAAGTGGGTCCGATTTCCTTCTATGGGATTCCAGCATTCCCTTCGCGGGCTTCGAATCCGTTCTCCGTGCGCTCGTCGTGCGGGGCGAGCCAGCTTCTGTGCCTGTCCACCGTCCATCGGCTTCTTTGTCATATCGGCCGTGTGGATCCCGCGTCTGGACTACTGCATGCTAGCTTTGTTCCCACAGCTGACATTCTCCACAGAGCACGTGGAAAAGCGATGGCTCAGGAGCACAAGGGGAAGGGCGTGAATGTCGCCCTCGGACCGATGACTAACCTAGGTGCGTACCACCTGGCCGGCTTCCAAAGCCTCCCCTCCCCCTCATTGACATGCTGCAGGCCGTGTCGCTGCGGGTGGCCGAAACTGGGAAGGATTCGGTGCCGATCCCTTCTTCTCCGGTGTGGCATCGGCGGCCTCCATCGAGGGAATCCAGGGCGTCGGGGTCATGGCTACCGTGAAACACTAGTGCGTACCAGCCGTGCTGCTCTGTATGCAGGTCGCGCTGACGACGAGCCCAGCATCGGCAACGAGCAGGAGCACTTTCGTGGTGGCTCTTCAGCGCCTCAGATCTACAGCTCGAACATCGATGACAAGACGATGCACGAAGTCTACGCCTGGCCGTTTGCGGAGGCTGTCAAATCCGGCGTTGTTGCTGTGATGTGCTCGTACAACTATGTGAACCAGACACAGACATGCCAGAACTCCAAGCTGCTCAACGGCATCATGAAGGAGGAATTGGGTTTCCAAGGTTCGGGTCCCTTGTCCAACTTTTCTCCTTCTTGGGATGCTTATGTACTGTGCAGGTTTCATCATGTCGGATTGGGCCGCTCTGATCAACGGTGTTCAGCCTGCACTTGCTGGGTTGGACATGAATATGCCTGGTTTCGTCAAATACGGAAACGACAACCAGCCCAACCCGGTCACGGCGACCAACTCCTACTGGGGAGCTGCGCTGATTCAGAGTGTCAACAACGGCAGCGTGCCCGAAGCTCGTGTCGACGACATGGTCCGTTCCTCTTTTTGCGAGTTTGAGCATGGACTGATGCACGTTCAGGTGACCCGAATCATTGCTGCGTGGTATAAGCTGGGCCAAGATCAGGGCTATCCCGACGTCAGCTTCTCGCAGCTCACGGAGGAGACCTACCTCAACGGGGAGCTAGTCAATGAGCATATCAAGTGCGTTGGCTGGCGTCCGTTGCCCTCCGTGCGAAAGCTGACCGTGCTCGCCGCCCAGTGTGCAGGGAAACCATTACAAGCTCATCCGCCAGATCGCCGCCGCAGGAACCATCCTACTCAAGAACAACAAAGGCGCTTTGCCATTGAACGTGCACAACATCAAGCGCCTCGGCATCTTCGGATCTGACGCAGGTCCGAACCCCGATGGCCCGAATGGATGCAGCGAGTGCGTGCGGGATATGGGTTGTGCAACGTGTCCCATCTGACCTTCTTTGCAGCCGTGGATGTGACCAGGGCACGCTGGCCATGGGCTGGGGCTCGGGAACGGCCAACTTCCCTTACCTGATCGACCCGCTCGCAGCGATCACGACGCACATCCAATCCATCGACTCGACGATCGTCATCGAAGGCGTCCTCGACGACTTCAATACCGCACAGCAAACGCTCGTAGCGTCGCTCGCCGATACGTGCATCGTCTTCGCCAACTCGGACTCGGGCGAAGGGTACATCACCGTCGACGGGAACGCCGGGGACCGCAACAACCTCACGCTCTGGCACGGCGGCGACGCGACCATCACCGCCGTCGCGGACAACTGCGCGAACACGATCGTTGTCATGCACGTCGTCGGCCCCGTCCTGGTCGAGGCGTGGATCGACCACCCGAACGTCACGGCCGTGCTGAACGCCGGGCTGCCGGGCCAGGAGAGCGGCAACGCCATTGTTGATGTGTTGTTTGGCGCGGTGAACCCCAGCGGTCGGCTCACCTACACCGTGGCCAAGCAGAGATCGGATTACCCCGCCGACGTATTGTACAGCAGCGGCGACCCCGTGCCACAGATCACCTACTCGGAGGGCTTGGGCATCGACTACAGGTGCGCTGCGTTGTTGATGTTAGTGGGTTTTAAGTTGGCTGACATCGTATTCTAGATGGTTCGACTCGAAGAACATCCAGCCGCGGTGGGAGTTTGGGTACGGTCTCAGCTACACGACGTTCCAGTACAGCGGTCTCGGCATCTCGCACCACGGAAACAGCCGCAGAGCGACCTTCTCCTCCAGCGCCGCCGTTCTCTCCAGTGCTACTCACTCTAGCGCTGCGCCGGCCAGCACCCACAGTGCATCGGTCAGCGCGAGCAAGACTGTCGCTAGCCTCTCGAGCGCTTCCCTTGCCTCAGCGAAGCCATCCTCCGCTTCGGCCATCTCTACGATTGCCTCCGCGCCATCCTCGAAATCCGCCTCTGCCTCAGGTTCCAAGTCGGGTTCAGCCTCAGCATCGGCCTCGGCCTCGGGATCCAAGTCAGCCTCGCCGACCAGCACAGCCTCCGGCGCCCTGTCCTCGCCCGTCGCCCCGATCGGCGGGCCCGCGCATCTGTACGACACGTTCCTGACCGTGTCGTTCAGCGTCAAGAACGCGGGATCGGCCGCCGGCACCGAGGTGGCGCAGCTGTACCTCACGTTCCCGGCCGGGTCCGGGCAGCCGCCGCGGGTGCTGCGCGGGTTCTCGCGCACGAAGGTGCTGAGCCCGGGCGCAGCACGAGTGTGCAGATCCCGCTGCGGGTGAAGGATGTGAGCGTGTGGGACGTGCCGAGCCAGACCTGGGTCGTGCCCTCGGGTACGTTCGGAGTGAGCGTGGGAGCGAGCTCGAGGAACTTGAAGCTCACGGGCCAGTTCACCGTCTGAGCGGCTGGTTTCTTTTTTTCTCTCGTAAAAATGTATATACTAGTATAGTAGTACCTGAGCCGGGGACAATATAAAAAATCATGGCTTTTCAATCTGTTCCGTTTCCAGACCGGAAATGGATGATAAGATGGGTTAACAATCTGCTTGACAGTGCAGCCGATATTGCAGGATGTTGTATGAGACTAGTCAAGACTATCGTAGAGTTACATAAAGATTATTCGAAGGGATTACTCCCAGGACAGGTATATCACGACAGATGGTCGATCCAGTCTCAAGTAAGGTCGATCACTTCACGCGCCATGGAGCGGGCTCTGTTCTCTCGCTTGACCTTCTTCCTCGGCGGAGCATCGTCGACTGTGAGATCGATCACGTCGCCCGCGCCACGCTTGACTTTCATCTTCTTCTCAGCCTTCACCTCGACAGAGTTCGTCTGCGGGAGGGCTCAGTACACGCACGTGACGAGAGGGGGAACGATCCCTGCTGCATACTGACATCTCGGAGAGGTTTCACCTCGCGCGCCGGAGGGAACGGGGGTCTAGCTGCTGGCGGCGCGATGTCGTTGGCGCGCAAGACGTCTTTGAAGGGTGTCAGCATTGTGCCCAAGTCGTGTATACATACAAGCGCCACTCAGCAGCACACACCGAGGGGCCGGTACCGGAACGAGAAGTTGACCAGATCCGCTCCGAGGCGCTGCACAGCGGCAAATCGGCACGGTGAGGGTAGAGCTGTAGACTGTCCCAGTCTGTATACACGTGCAGAGTTCAGCGACACGCTGCAGCAGCAGAGACAGAGGACAGACGTACGAGACTTGCTGCGTGACTGCCTTTTTCGACCGTTCGTGGATCTTGAGTGTTTCGAGCGAGGGGTACGACTGGGGGGGAGCTGAACGCGAGGCGATGAGGACAGGGACGAGCTGAACGTCGATGCGGCCAAGATCCTGAGACACGGACGACTGCCCCAAGAGACGATCGTCGTCTTGGGTGCCGGCCCATCAGCTTCAATGTGAGACAACAGCAAAGAGTCAAGAAAGACAGACCGGAGAGCTCGAGGGATGAGAACATGAACGGCCTCGTGTCATTTTCTCCCAACGCCCCATCTATGCTCACCGTCGAAGGTGTTTGCAGCCCGCAGTACAGGACCCGCCCGACAACTTCTTTCCCGTCCATCCTGGTGTACACCGCGATGACCCCCGGATGCGCGGTGCTTCTCACGTGGACCGCGAACGTCTCGAAGAAAATCCCGGGTCGCCATCAGATGAGTGGCTCTAGACGCGCGAACGGCGTGCGTATGTACCTTGCCTAATTGCGATGCGATCCAGCAGGTGACCTTCTTCTCGTCGGCGGCGGTCTCGACGCCGTACTCGACCGTCTCCTGCCCATCGATGGTCACCCACGCGTCGAATTTGTCAAAATGGAGCATGCGTCACTATCGGCACTGCGGAGCGCAAACGGCGACGAGAAACAGTTTAGGAGAGAGGGCGAAACGCGAAGTGTCACGGCTGTCACGCTGATCTGAGCCTGAGATGAGTGGCCAGAACAATGCCATTGATGATTGGCATCCGTCATTCATCCTTGCCCCGTGCGCTCATCTCGGATGGATCCATCGGGCCCGCTGGGTTCCGAAGTGTGCTTCTAGCGGAAAGAGGAGAAGTGCCTGTACCAGGATCCAAACGGAGGAGGCTGCAAGGAGCATGCGAGGAGTGTAGGAGACGCAAAGGTGGGACTGGTGTTTAGCGTTCGGGATCTGATTATTGTTTCGGCGCGTCAGTTCGATGTCAGTATAGTCATTGCCATTGAAAGAAGAGGAGGTTTGATGCGGTTGGTTGTGCGCAGGCAACAGAATGACCATGCCCGGCCATGTTTGTTCGAACTGCATCTCATTCAACATCTTGTGCCTCACGTTCCCGGCCGGGTCCGGGCAGCCGCCGCGGGTGCTGCGCGGGTTCTCGCGGACGAAGGTGCTGAGCCCCGGGCGCAGCACGAGTGTGCAGATTCCGCTGCGGGTGAAGGATGTGAGCGTGTGGGATGTGCCGAGCCAGACCTGGGTCGTGCCCTCGGGTACGTTCGGAGTGAGCGTGGGAGCGAGCTCGAGGAACTTGAAGCTCACGGGCCAGTTCACCGTTTGAGGGGCTGGTTTCTTTTCTCTCTCTCGTAAAATGTATGTATATAATCGTACTTAAGCCGGGGACAATATCAAAATCATGGCTTTCGAATTTGCTCCGTTTTCAGACCGGAAATGTTTGATAAGATTGGTTACCAATCTGCTTGACAGTTGCAGCTAATATTGCAATGCATTGTATGAGACAACTATATCGTAGATTTTAAGAATTTAAGGATTATTCGAAGGAATTACTCTCAGGACAGATATATCACGACAGATGGCGCCGTTTCGGTCTCAAGTAAGGTCGATCACTTCACCCACGATGTGGGCTTTGTTCTCTCGTTTGACCTTCTTCTTCGGCGGAGAATCGTCGACGGTGAGATCGATCACGTCGCCTGCGCCACGCTTGACTTCCATCTTCTTCTCGTCCTTCACCTCGACAGAGTTCGTCTGCGAGAAGGCTCAGCGCACGCACATGACATGAGGGGGAACGATCCGTGCTGCACACTTACATCTCGGAGAGGTTTCACCTCGCGCGCCGGAGGCGACGGGGGTCTGACTGCCGGCGGCGCGATGCCGTTGGCGCGCAAGACCTCTTTGCTGGGAGTCAGGCTTTTTCCAAAGTCATGTGCACACAAGCGCCACTGAGCAGCACGCACCGAGGGGTCGATACCTGAACGAGAAATTGACCAGATCCGCTCCGAGACGGTGCGCAGCGACAAATCGAGACGGCACGGGTAGATCCGTAGACTGTCCCAGTCTTCATAGACGTGCAGAGTCTCAGCAGTACGCAGCAGCAGCAAAGACAGAGGACAGACGTACGAGACGTGCTGTGTGACTGCCTTTTTCGACCGTTCGTGGATCTTGAGTGCCTCGAGCGAAACGTAATCGTGACGGGGAACTGGATTCGAGAAGAGGGCAGGAATGAGCTGAACGTCAATGCGGCCCAGGTCTTGATGCACGGACGACTGCCCCAAGAGACGATCGTCGTCTGGGTGCCGGCCCATCAGCTTCAATGTGAGACAACAACAAAGAGTTCGGAACGACAGACCGGAGAGCTCTAGGGATGAGAACATGAACGGTCTCTTATCCTTTTCACCCGATACTCCATCTATGCACACCGTCGAAGGCGTCCGCAGCCCGCCGGGCATGCCCCGCCCGCCAGTATCTCTTCCGTCCATCGTGGTGCACACCGCAATGGTGCCCAGATATCCGTTGCTTCTCACATGGACCGCGAAAGTCTCCAAGAAATTCCGGGTCGCCATCAGATGAGTGGCTTCAGACGCGCGGACGATGTACGTACCTTGCCTAATTGCGACGCGATCCAGCAGGTGACCTTCTTCTCGTCGGCGGCGGTCTCGACGCCGTACTCGACCGCCTCCTGCCCATCGATGGTCAACCACGCGTCAAAAGTATCAAAGTGGAGCATGCGTCACTATCGGCACTGCGGAGCGCAAACGGCGACGAGAAACAGTTTAGGAGAGAGGCGAAACGCCAGGTGTCACGGCTGTCACGCTGATCTGAGCCTGAGATGAGTGGCCAGAACAATGCCATTGATGATTGGCATCCGTCATTCATCCTTGCCCCGTGCGCTCATCTCGGATGGATCCATCGGGCCCTCTGGACTTCGGAAGTGTGCTCCTAGCGGAAAGGGGAGAAGTGCCTGTACCAGGATCCAAGCGCAGGAGGCTCCAAGGCGCATGCGAGGAGTGTAGGAGACGCAAAGGTGGGACTTGTGTTGAGCGTTCAACATCTGTTTGCTGATTCGTCGCGTTAGTTCGATGTTAGCACAACATTTCTGTTGAAGGAGGAGATCTGATACGACTTGTCGAGCTCAGGCAATAGAATGACTATGCCCGGGCATGTTTGTTCGAACTGCATCTCGTTCAACATTTTGTGCGCAGATCCTTCGTCTGATAATGTCCTTTATCAGCATTGTCCCAATGCTTTTCTGCTGAATCTTTTTCCAGTCCTCGAAGAATAAGAACTCTAATCTACCCTCCATGTCACCACAGTCTCCACCAGTAAGTTGTCTTCGCCGGACACCGAGTCCTAACCTTCGACTTGCATCAGAGTTCCACCCCGACCAAAGCCTCTCCTTTCCCCAAGACGGCGGCAGATCACGTCGACGCCATCCTCACCCAATCTACCGCTTACATTCCCACTGACCAACTGCGCGCGATTCTTCTCGACGTGGCACGATACTGTCGTCAAGTGGAGGATAAACTCACCGTGTGCGAGAAAGAACGGAGCGCAGTTCTGACGCAGCCCGCCGATTCCCAGACCGCGTCCAGCCCTGCATCGGACACCAAGCCGAGCCGAGCGCCGTCGCCAGATCGGGTCATGCTTCTGACGGACTCGTTCCTGGGCATGTCGCTATTCAATCCGACGCGGACACGCTACTTCGGGCGGTCGAGTGTCACGTTCCTCGTGTCGAGGGCGGTGCAGATGAGGATGGCGCATGAGAGCGGGGGCTCGAAATCAGAGATGCGTCCGGTGCGGAGGCCGCAGTTCGTGCACAGTCCCGTGCGTGTTTTTTTTCTTGGACATTCGAATAAATCACCAGGTTGATTTTTTATATTCAGTGGGAGAGCACGTACCCAGAACCGCCTCCGGTGTATTCATTTCCTCCTGCCGACCTTCTGCATGACCTCGTCACGATCTTTTTCGAGAAACTCAACATCGTGTTCTTCTTGTTGCACCGAGCGTCTTTCGAGCGCTCAGTCGCATCGGGAATGCACCTTCTCGACCACTCATTCGGAGGGCTGCTTCTAGCTGTCCTTGCCCTGGCTTCCAAGTGAGCTTCTTGCGCCATCGAGAGATCGACAATTCCTCACGAGTGTTCAGATTCTCCGATGACCCGCGTGTCATCTACCCAGGGACGAACACGAGACTGAGCTCCGGGTGGCAGTGGTTCCAGCAGATTCGGTACGGGGACAATAAAGATTTCTACTACGGAATGGGGCTGCACGACGTGCAACGTACTCTGGTGCGCGAAATTAGAACTCGATACCGCACTGACAAGGCATAATTATATTTTCCAGCTTACTATTGCTTACCTCCAAGGCTCCAACTCCCCCTCGCCTTGCTGGATCCTGACCGGTGTCGTCGTCCGGAGCCTGCAAGACATCGGAATCCATATGCTGCGCGTGCCGCTGGCCGAGATGTCAACCGAAGTCGAGCTGTGGAAGCGCGCTTACTGGATGGCCATCGCCAGCGACACCCTCAGCAGTGCCTTCCTAGGTCGTCCCAGAGCGACGAGGGACGAAGAGTGAGTGATAAGCCACACGGCTCTGAATTGTCAACCCCTGGGTTGATATTTTTCCTGGCCAGTTACGAGCTGGACTATCCGGTGGACTGCGACGACGAGTATTGGGAGCATGCGGACCCCACACAGCGGTTCCGCCAACCCGAAGGGAAGCCGCGCCAATGGGCCTTTGCTCTTCTCTATGTCAAATTAATGGAGATCTTGGGCAAAGCCCAGAAAACCATTGTAAGTTGAATTTCGGCTACCCCGCACAGAGTTTCTGATCCCATGATGTGCTCGTCCAGTACAGCACCCAGGGAACACAGAATGGCCAAGAGTGGACACAGGGAATGGTCGTTGAGCTCGAGTAGGCGCGATCACCCTCAATCCTGGGATCGTTAACTGAGGAACGCAGCTCAGCTCTGAACAACTGGATGGACTCTATCCCGGAATATCGTGAGCCTGCTTTCCTCAATACGAGAGCGCTGCTCATTTTTGGATTTTAGTCCGCTGGAACCCTCAGCTGGAACAGGAGCCTTTTGCCAGCCAGTCGGCTTGTCTCATGGCCGGGTACTACCACGGTAATATGTCTGATTTATTTTGATGTTACAATATCAATTGAATTCCTCGCAGTTCAAATCCAAATCCACCGCAGTTTTATCCCGTCGCCGACGCAAGATAACTACCTCTCTACTGCGAGAAAAATTCGAATCAATCATTTCCCTCGAACTAACTTGCACTGCAGTCCTTCCCTTCGCTCGCCATCTGCGCAAACTCCGCTCGCTCATGCAGTCACGTGATAGATGTTCAAACCAAACGAAAGCTGATACACCATCCGCAAGTGATGGTGAGTGGGATTTCAGTCTTCTAAAAAATCATACTAGGAACTTGAAATAGGCTGCGATCGTCGATTCTGCGATTATTCTGCTGATCAATGTATGGGGCTCGCGGCAGTCGGGGGGAAAACATCCTCTGAGTGCAGCACGGGTGGCCAAGGATGTGCAGAAATGCATCAACGCTTTGAGAGTATACGAGGAAAGATGGCAGTATGCCGGACGATACTGGTTCGTCCGTTCGCGGCATCGTTCAAGTAAAATTGACTCGTAACAGTGACTACATATTCACGATCGGGAACCAGTTTCTCAGTGGTCCCTCGAACGAAGATGTTGAAACGAAAGATCTCAAGCGCCCGCGAGAAGACGAAGACGATGGGACGCAGCGGTTTGGGGCTCCTCCTCAGGACACAGCCACAACCGAGTACGAACATGGCACACTTCCCATGTCGACTGAAGAGCTAGGCACGCTGCCCATCTACCAGTCCTTCGATTGGGCGAGTCCGGTCATCCAAGATTCAGGGTTTGAGTTTGCCGGCAAGTGGGTCTCGCCCCAAGAATCGTAAAAATGCTGAGACCGTCACAGGCTCGGAAGCTCCCAGTTTCTTGCCATACCAGGCAGAGAGTGCAGAAGAGTACGTAGCCTCTTTTCTTTCTTTTTTCGTTGTTCGCGCTCTCACTCTGCGTGCGCAGTTGGTCCACGCGCGATTGGTCTCAGTACATAGACATCGAGCTGTGGTTGCAGCAGAGTCTGTCTGATGCGCAGTAGGATCTGCGTCCGGCTCTATGCTTGTTTGCATATGCTGCATGGTCTGTTGTTATTTCTGTTACATTATCAGAATCGTTGTAATCATAAAAACGGAGTTCGAAGCTGAGCCTCTGTCAGACGGCTCAGCTCCATTGCTACGCGTCATACACTCGGTGGGTGGAGGCACCTGGCCGACTTCGGACGCGATCTCTGGTAGACGGAACTGCCACTTAATATCTTCCGCCTGGACTCCATGCGGAGGAAATGTCGAGAGTACAGCATCCGCGATTGAATGTACACAATCGCTAGTCTTGGTGATCATCGTAACGCTACGGGGCAAGAATACCAACACCCAAGCGGATAAGATGAGACTAGATACGATACAAACAACATCTAATCTACCGCCTGCGACTCTTGCTCTTCCTCTCAGAATCATCGTCAGGTCGCACCTTCCGCTTTTTAGTCTGGGAAGCCGACTCCGCCTCGACGAGGGCGCCCAGTTTTGCGATCACTTCCCGCAGTATCTTTTTCTCTCCGACGCGGACCACCAAGGCGTGCTTTTTGTTAACAGCGATGCTTGGGTTCTCAAGCATTGCGATATCAGCCTTCGATGTCATCAGCTTTAAGAAACGCGCGGGCTTTTCGACGCACCTCGAGAGTGGTAGGGTATTGAGATAGCCTGGACTCGAAGACCGTTTTGACGATCGGTAAAACTTCGCCATCGATCTTAGGTTTTGGAACTTTGTCTTTTTCAACGGCCTTCTCCCATTCCGCCGCAGTGAGCCGTAGCAGGCGGATCAGCGCAACGAGAGCCAGAGGGATCTCGAGATCTGATTCCAGGACAAGTACACTGCGGGAGGTGAGTCATGTGTAATCCGAGACACAGTCGAGCGGCAACGCACTCGTCCCCGCCTTGCTCCAGCCACCAGTCTATCCGCTCCTTTGTCGTTCCCGCGTCCAGGCCCAGGACCTCCACAGCAATGTCCGCGGGTATCTCCACGACGTCCCCGGGGTTCCCAACGTCCCCGTTGGGGAGTGGGAGCATATCGACATGGCCGTATCGTCGGAGCAGTTCAGAGTTGGGCAGGTCTCCGTACGTGTTCCACTGCAAATTTTGAGCGTGCACAGATCGACAGCACGAGATGACCTACAATCTGATCACCGGCTTTGATAGGTTTCGTCGAAACCATTCGCAGCTCTTCCTTTTCGTAGAACAACTTGGCCTGAACGCATGCCTGTTTTAGCTGAAGAAGCAGAAAGCCGATGGCTACAAACATTCTCAGAACCGAATTGGGCATTCAGCATGTCCGCCATTGGAACCATCGCGACATTCGCAGGCTCCTCCTCCTCCTCAATGTTCTCCAGGTCGTCTTCAGGTTCGTTTGTGTCTGCAGCAGGTTCTGCTTCCGCAGGACCATCAACATCCATGGCACTCCCAACGCTAGTGTTAGCGACCACGTGTTCCTCTTCTGTGTCGTCTGCATCCCCATCTTCGTCCGGCTCGTCGTTCTCTACATCGAAGCTTCGAGAGAGGATGCGGCTGCCCATGATGTGGTAGATTTCCAAGGTGTAGTACGTGTATATTGTGTCCACCGGGAAGATGTCCAGTCGGCTCTAAGCCTTGGATCAGGATCTTATAGGGCCGGATTCCAGTGGAGATCTCACCTGGACGAGAGGCAGCAACTTCTCGGTGAAGTCGCGCTCTGCGTCATCCCTCCCTAACTTCGCTATGCTGGAAGTGAGTTATAGAAGAGAGATCAAGACATAAGACCTAGACAGACCTACCACAGTGGTCCCTTGTAGTTCCCGCAGATCTTCGTCGTTCCAGAACATCGGTGTGTCGAAGGTCGATGGCAGTGAATCTGGGGTAGGCCCTTTCAAAGCGCTCCGAGTGCGATACCATACCAGATGGACTGACCCAGATACCCCGACCACCGTGAGCTCGAGCCCTGCGCAGTCTCCCACATCATGCAGAGGATCAGTCCCGCCCAGCCGATGTGCATCTTGCGTTCCTTCCAGTACGCCAGTCCGACACGCCCCGGAAGCTCGGAGTTCTCGGGCGAGAGGAGGATGCTCCTGGGTATTCTGAAGAGAACGTGGCCCTCCTGATCGACGGCAGGTGAGCATCGCCGTCTTCGCGTCGGCCCGTCGCACGAGTACGCACAGGAACGTCTTTCAGCGCGACTGCACCGCGCCCGCAGCCAGGGAACACGGTGAAGCCGACAAATTCTTCGTCAAGACTGCCTCCGCTCGTTTTGAACCATTTCACGAGGTCGGCAACGTCGCTCATAGTCGCAGAGTAGCAGCTCACAAAAAAGACGATGGATGGTCAGTGGCTATGTTCTGATTACATCAGACGCGCTCTCTAATCATATCCACTCCTCGCGATGCGTCTCAGTGCAAACGGCTTTCAAGCGTGGGTGTCCATAGCGGGCGAAGAGGCAGAACAATACAATACAGAGGATACCTATCATCCTTCCGGACAGACCTGCTGGATCGCATCTGAGGCAAACAAAGTCCGTCCTTTCCGGTTTCCATCCAGTATAGCGGGGCTGAATGCGACGCTTCCGTCTGGAGGGGTTTTCGATCCATTGGAGGCACAACGGCGCGTCTGGCGGCACGTGCACGCGAGTGTGGGTGGACGGGATAGAGTGTACAGGGGAAATACTGCAAGGTCCAAACTGCACGGGCGGTATCCCAGGCCGACGAACCTCAGGGTCGACAGTCACACCATTTGTGTTCTCGAATCTCAATATCACAGGTGCGGATCGCTCTCGCCTGCAGTGCACAAAAGTCACAGTACTTTGCAGACGATGATGCATTCCTGGACTCGTCTATCGCGCATAGAGACATCGGGCTGATCAAAGTGGAGATGTGGACCGTCAAAATGATGGGGACCAAGCCCTACAGTGACGTCGCCCCAGTGCAGGAATCCAAAGTCCACGAGCGGTCAAAGAAAGGCATCGCGCACCAAACGAAGCAAGTTGGCCGTGAGATGCTTGCCCATTCTGAGAGCTCGCTTCAGGTTCGGGAAAGCGGTCGTGACCACCCCAAGGGCGGCGGCCGTATTCGAGTACCTGGAAGACAGTCCGCGTGCTACCTTCACATTCAAATATCGCTCGCTCGGTGTGTGAAACCGCCGTACTGCTCGGACGCCGCTGAATCCTCGAGGACCCAGACCTTCTCCAAGCGAATGAGATTGCGCAGGCGACTTCGAAGACCGCCTCCGCAAAGCGCAAAGCGCAATCTCCCAGTCTTGCTAAGACCGAAAGAAAGGCAAGTAGACGTCTGAATCAAGGCATCCCAACTAAACGGCCCCGGCAGCCTCCGAAACGCGTCAAGACGGAGCACCCTCGCTTCAAGTCAGGGGAGGTCATAGATCTCACCACCGGGAGCGATACACCGCAGATTATCGATTTGACATGAGGGGCTGAGGAGGGAGGGAGATCTACGATATTCATGTGTAATAAGTAGCAGTATCACGGTCCATGACCAAGAGCCTGCGGTGTTCCGGTCCGACTCGGAGCATAGGCGATTCCAGCTGCTCATCCCGCAAAACCCCGGGCCCAAAGCATAGATCTCTACTGCTTCGTTCCCGAGAGCCACTAGCGAACAAGACTCAACGAAAGGCAGAGATCCAGGGGCTTTAGAGAGACGCGGAGCAAGAGCAACGACGAGGCCGGCACATTGGCGCTCAGATCTGCGTCGCAGGACTTCGGGGAGCGTGTGACCTGAGGAACAGGGCAGCGAGGCAATTTCGCGGCGTTGAGCTTGAGCCGTCCGTTGGCTGAGGGGCATTCGAGGGCGGCTGAGATGGAAGGCAGAGCCTAGAAATGACAGGGCTTCCCGGCAAGGAGGAAGCCGAGAACACGTGGAACAGGCTTCACACGTCTCTTCTACATCTCCCTGCACAGACTTGAAACTCGCGCAGGGTCCCGGCGCGCGCTGTTCCCGTGGCTGGCGGGGGAAGAATGCTTCTGCTGGATGCTAATCGCGCAAAGTTCAAGGAGCTGCACACGGAATACACCGAAAATCTAGAAGATGTGCTTGCGTTACAAGGAACGTTAATTCGCGATATCCTACCGGGAGTGGTGGAGGAAATAAGAGTGGATAATGCACAGCAGTGGGAAGTCTGGGCGAGAGATTGGCTGGAAGACCAATGTGTGTGCCCGGTTGAATTTCATAAATTGATGTTGATCTTCATGGAAGACTCGATGTTTCGAATCCTCCGGGTGCGGTGCTATAGGCTCTCTCTCTCTCCTCTTGTTCCTGCATTGATATCTCATATCTCTAGCGAAATAAATTCACTCGGTCGTTCACGATAGAAGCTGTCCGGAAGATCCTGATCTGGAGATCCGTCCACCTCTGGCCGCCAGCATGCCCGGTGCAGATACCTCTGATACAATGTCTCCCTTCTTCCGCCACAGATCCTTTCGGCCGGCCTATCCTCGTCCTCAAGGTCGTCTCGTTCAATGACAGTTCCGACGACCACAAGCCTCGCCTGCTTCGAGCGCTGGAGTGTCTTCGGCTACATCTGCGGAGCCTGAACGACAGCTCCCCCCAATCTCCGCATCCCATACTACAATATGTGGTCCTTCTAGACCTGAAGAATCTCTCGACGCAAAGCTTGGTACGCGAAACCGGGAAATCGGCTGTCCCATTAAAACCCAAAATTGATCGCCGTCCGCCAGAACATCGATCTGGTCACCTGGGCGCTTCGAGAGGCCAACCCACGCTTTCCGGGTCTGCTCGCGGCGGGTAGTTATGCGCTATTATGTGAGCACGGCGGACGGCGCTGATGTCATCCAGTGTTCATGATCAATTACTCGTGGACCCATGCGGGGATCTGGAGCATCGCCAAGCGCGTGCTGCCGGAACGCGCCTTGTCACGGGTTTTCTTCCCGACGAGCGAAGAGCTGCTCCGTTATTTTTCTCCCTCGATGCTGCCACAAGGTCCTGAGTCTGACTGCTGGGAGCCCGCTACACACACTCGGCATCAAAAGCTAATATGAACCTTGACAGATTATGGCGGAAGTCTTGCTTCTTTGACAGAGTTACCGAATCCTCTGCGGCAGGACCCGCCGGTCCATGGCAGCCGCCACCAGCCGCCGCCCCAGAGTCCGACCCCGTCTCCCTTGCCAGGACCCTCGATCGCAAAGAACGCACCCTCGGTCACGACGAGTATCCATCCGACATCTCTTCTAAATCCGTTTTTCGGATATCCTGTTTCTTCTTCCGGGACGTCGAGGACGCCGTCTCTGAGCTATGGGCGTCAGCGGAAACGAGATCTCATCCGCACCCTCCTGCTTTTGGCTTGGACACGCTGGGGCCGTCATGCGATTGGCTCAGTCTGCGTCGCCGCTTTGGCCTTGATTTTTGCCAGGAGAAGACGGGCGGTGTTTTTTCTTTGGAAACGTGTCCGGGAGCTGTTGAGAACAAGCTGAACCCATTATGTATATTTGTGATGGTAGAGTACAGGTGGAACAAAATACCCGGGCTTTATATATATATCTCAGTCCTGGTGAGTTCCATTTACATTCACAGAAAGTACTCGGGCGGCTGCTGTTATCGTATAAAAGGTGAGCCTGGGATGTAGGTGATTATTTCCCACGTACCTGGCCCTGCGCCGATTGTTGCGCAGGTCCGTCTCTCTCGTTTTCAGGCGCGGCTTCGAAGACGTTGAAGTGCATGCTCAGCCCGGGACCGACTTCGAGAATACTCGCAGAGTTGCCGCAGCGATAAACTGGATTGCCGCGTTCAGCGGAACTTGACAGGGCTGGACTCGACCAACCATAATTAGGCGCACTCCAAACCGTGGAAAGATGGCCGTCAAAAAGTGTCGAATAACCCTCCATGCAGAGCTGATGTGCGCGGAGAATGTGCACCATCCCGTTCATTTCTAGGAATTTATGCACTACTCCCGAGCCAAACGTATATCCCGCGCCTCTAGTGCCCAGAAATGCGTTAGACAGATGCGCGACAGTGCGATAGAAATGACAGTTCCGAACCGAGGTGAAATCGCGAAATCTTCTTTTTCTGCATCGGGATCCGACCTGCGCTTAGATGAGACTCACGATACAGAAATAGATGAGGTGAGAATGACCAAACGAGATCTGCCATCGGGCCGTCATGGGGAACCTCTGGAAGCATGTCATTGTCGGGCATAGATAACATGGGGAGCATCACCCGATACCTCGAAATCTGTCCATGACTTTGATCTGGTCTATCGAATGGATGGAGGGCGATAATCCTGTGCCGATGGATCGATCAGATGAGGGATCTGTAATAGGCAATCTCCGACCGACGAACCTCCGTGCACGCAAAATATTCGGTCGTCTATCACGGCAGACAGGGTCAGGAAGTCGAACATGTCGGTAAAATATGTCCAAACATGGGGCGAGCCATATTTTCTCGTGCATTCTGTGTAGAAGCCTGTACGATTCAGTATCAGCCAAGCAGAAGGAAAAAAACAATTAAGACTGGGTCACAACCATAATTCTGAACACGGTCAGAAGATGTTAAACAATGATATCAATCACTACATACCTGAGTGACCGCTCTGGATTCATGATTCCCACGGAGCAGCTGCACGCGCTCTGGGTATCTGAGTTTCAGACACATCAGCAGCGACATGGTCTCTACACTGAACAAGCCTCTGTCGACATAATCCCCTGTAACAGCGTCACAAATCAATGCATCAGCTCTAAACAAACAAGGCACCAAGAAACAAATAGTTGGTGTGGGGCGCAAAGCCGCCGATGCGGAAAATCTCGACCAAATCGTAAAACTGTCTGCGGTCGTGTGAGCAGCCGATCCTCTTCGGAACAGGGGGGCCAATCCCACCCGTGTATGTCGCCGACGACAGTCACAGGTGATTTGACGTGCACGACGTTGGATTCGCGCATGAGCACCTCCTTCGCCTTGGCGCATATTTCGCGGAGGACGATCTCGTGCAGGAGCTGTTTGCGCAGAAGCTGCTCGATGCAGGCATCAATATCAAATGGAGCCATGCATCCGGGCCCGATCCAGTCCGATTTTGAGCTGGGCGGCGCAGGCTACTCGGGATGCGAGTTTACTCGCTCAGGTTCGGGTAAGGATGAGGAGGGTGTTCAGTTTGTTTGTTCTGTGATGGGCTGATTCGGGATCTGCCGCGGGCGTACTTAACCTTTTGGATGGGCCCCCTCGAGTGACAAACGATTGGCCAGAAGGACCTGGGCCTTCTCCACAGACTCGGACAGACAGACACATGCTGACGGACACTGGACCCGGCGTTGAGCTCAGTAATAGCCTTTACACTAACTCCCTCTTGATCCTCCTTCCCGTCAGCAATGTCGTTGTCTGACATGCCATTATTTTAGCGCGCCCTCTCGCCCGGCAAGCGGTGGATTCTATAAGACTGTTCTAGGACTGGGCGATTAAGCAACAGATGCGAGGCGAGCATTATCACGAGCGGTATTTGCGTCATTGACTGGATGGTGCATAGCCAGCGACAGCTTCGAGCCATGTCCGAAAAAGGCGGCAAGTCCCTTGTTCTGTAGCTACAGCGACGACGGCATCGTCTTTGTTCGGGTTGATTGAATTGTGATATGCTCTTCCAAGCGCGAGACAAGCATATGTCGGAAGACCTCTTTCCCCCTGTTCTCTTCGTTTCCGTTCCTTGGAACACAGACCGATCTTCCTGCTTCATGTCAGATGGGGGCCGAACCATTGGCGAGGATGGGTAAGAATGTGCACCCTCCCCTCAGGAACCCGAATTCGACATCTCGAAGTCGACAACTGTAATGATAATGCCCATGAAAATCGGGCGAACGCACAGCTGCTGGAGAGATGATAAGTTTGATCGCAGGCACGTGTTTGGCACTAATTGCCTGCTTGTGTTCCGTCTCCGCCTTCATGTGCACAGCACCCCTCGTCTGACGTGTGGATACAAGTCTCTGCCTGACATCCCTGGGGCTTCACATGCCTGCGGGCTGCTTCAGGCTTTGCAATCTATCTCATATTTCCTTTCGTGGACACGCGGCTCCGGTTGTTCCTCTCCAGCGCACACACACAGTCCGTAATCAGGTCACAAGGGAGAGAGAGATAGAAGGACGGAGGGGGAAAAAGAAGGAGAAGAAGTGCGCACTGCCTTCAATTGAGGTGACCTCCGGCAAGGGGGACGTTTCTTTTGGCCGAATTCGGAAGCGTGCGGTCGCTAGCTCCGGCAGGCAGATGCAGATGAGGGCTCCCGCATCTGAGATTAGCTTAGCGCTCTCTGTGTGTCGATATGCCCAAGATTTTCCCGGCGAAGCCTGTACCCGGAGCCCTGACGTGACCAGGAGGATGGATACTATGTATAATCGGGGAGTGATTGCAGATTCGCATTGCATTCTTTCTGCTACCTCCTCCCCAGGTTTTCATTTAGCGTGTCTCGGTAGGTTGGGCGCTGTGACAAAAACAGCCGTCTTTTGGCACGAATACCTGCGACTGTACTCCGTGTTTTCGCTCCCATGAATCTCGGGCAAATTATCTCGTAAATCTGCGCTTGTCCAAACACGAACGACATGTACTCACCGCCGTGATTCGGCTTTCAGCCCTATTAAAGCACCGGGACAGGCTATGAGCATTCCATCATACCGCCTGCACAAGTCCTACGCCGCCTACGCCACGGATCCTCGATCTTGCTATTCTTCTTCTTCTGAGATGTCGCATCGCCCGTACTCCGCCTACTCCAACTACGGCGATGCCCCTGGATCGCCCAACGCGTATTCGCCGACGGACGACGGCAGAGGCCACCAATACTCTAACGGTGCGTGGGCAGAAAAAGAAGTGGGTCCTTCTGGTCCGATCTTCTGGCACAGTGCGCGGGCAGCGGTACTACCCGTCCTCTTCGATCACATCCGCTGATCGGTACCCGACGAGTCCTGCCGCCAGCCAATACCAGCAATATCCGTACCCTGCCGGCTACGGGTACCAGCATGCCCCGCAGCCCTCGTCGTCGTCGTCGGCCTCGTCGTCAGCGGCGCCGCCACCGGCCCCGGGCCCGGCGCCGTATTACGCTTCGTCCCAGTTTATTCCGACGCCCTCAGAAACTTATGCTCGGCCGCGCACCGCGGCGGGAATGCACCCGCACTCGCCCATGGACGGATACGGCCACAGCCGGGTGCCGGCGGTGAAGCCGGCGTCGGGATCGTCGCGGCCGAAGAGCTCGATGGGCATCGGCCTGCTTGCGCCTGCCGCGACGGAGCGCTTCGAGTGCACGCTCTGCGGCAAGGACTTTTCGCGCGCGCACGACCGCAAGCGCCACCACGAGACGCAGCACACCAAGACGCCCGTCACGCACCGCTGCAAGTACTGCGAGAAGGACTTTAGCCGGTGCGCGCTGTGTTTTCGTTGTCTCCGGGCACAGCACTGATTATCTCTGCAGCGCTGATTCTCTGAGACGGCACCAGCAGAATGGCTGTGACGAGGCGCCCAGGCCCCAATAAACCGGATTGTAGTAACCCAATGGCTATTCTTGTATTCTGAAAACGGCCGCGGGCCCCGTACTGTAACTGATCCATAATGTCGAATAATCTCTTTGTCTTTGCTCTGAACAATCATATGTACTAGCACCCGAACTCGTGATGGTCGGCTCGATCCAAGGGCACCATCGGGACCCACATCCCCAGCCTCGGTCGCCAGCCCTACAATCCAGCTCCGGACCGGCCAGCGTGCACAGCCCAGAAAATGCAAAAGCCTGAACGCCAGAAGCATGGCTGACTGGCTGACTGGCTGACTGGCTGTCTTCGGTCTGACTGCGCAGGTGCAGGTGCAGAAGCGCATGTGCCCCACAAGAGGCATCATCTCGTCCACACGACAAACTCAAAATGCCAGCTCGGGGACCTGATGGAGCGCTAGGGTATTCGCATGACGAGCAGCCGGGACACGACGCTAGCAGGCATGCTTCAGACCGGGCTGCATTATGCACTCCGATGTGATAGCATGGAGCGATGCGTGTAGTAGTCATCCTCCGTCGAGTTGCTCAGCCCAGTGACGCCACCGTCCTTTGTACGTCCCACCTCGAGAACGTGGCCCTCGGACGAGAGCTGCTGCCGACCTGGCGTGGAGCGAGTTATCAGTGCTGGGCCCGGGTCGATAGCGAGCGTTTCATTTGAGCTGTGTAGACAAGATGCATCTAGCACCAGCAGCAAAATTCATCAGTAACCGCCGGCATTTCGTGTCCGTGCCCAACTTTAATCCAATCTGAGCAATGGCCATGCGGCGTCGCTGAGTTTCAAATGCTCCTTCCAGGGCGCATCAACGCATCATTGACGGTGATTGATGAGATGATCTGCGTGCGGCTGTGCGCCTCTGTCAGTCAGTACTTAGTCCTTATTCCGCGGACCCTCGAAAGCAACAGCTCCCGCACTGATTCGATCTTATGTTGAAATGAATTGCCGGGGATCGATATGTTGTGTCTGAAACCAGGTGAAACCGGCACGCACGATTAGGGTCTCCGGCGCGCTGTCTGAACTCCGAAACTGCGCATAAAGTACAATCAACGTCACCCCCGACTGACAGGGTTGGTTTGAACATCCGTCTGGGATCCGCATCGGGCTGTCGGGCTGACCACGCAGAATGCACATGCAGCCCGAAGGGGTGCGGGTGATATGCAGGTGTAATCGTCCCGTATTGGATGCCAGTCAGCGCGATTCCGTCGGACGGGCGCCCTGCAGCACCGTATCCAGTTCCAGGACAGGAGAAAATCGTCAGCCACAGAAATTCAGATTCACGCTTTGCGGCTTGAAAGATTCTGTCGCTAGCGGCGGCGGCGGCGGGAGTAGCAGTACCACACGTGGTCAAGGGCCGCGGCTGACTCAGCACCTGTCTCTCTGTCAATCAATCAACCCATCATCCCATCAGAGTTACTTTCGACTTTCCCCACCGCCGCCATGTCCGACCGGAACGACCCCAGAGACGCCTCCCTGGAGACAAAGCTGACCCTCCCAGCGCCGTGGTACAAGGAGAGCTTTGGTGCGGTGCGGCCCGTCCTGCCCATGCTCAACGCGCTGACCGCTCTCGACAGAGACTGGACTGCAGACGTCGGGGATGTTCCTCTCGGGTCTGATCATGGTCACGCGAAACCGGTGCGTTCAGAGCTATCCCAAGCCTCCTACTAGATGTTTCTCACGTATGTGCCCCCTCCTCCTTCCCCAGCTTCATCGCCTGGCCAGCACTCGTCTTCGCGATCAATGCGACGATCAACCAGCACCCGCTCCGGGCGAAAGAGGGCAGCGGCGGGCAGACGTCGAACCTATTGTGCGTGCCGCGGCTCTGTGTGTGCGTCCCTCGACTGGCGGCTGACGGACGACTTGGCTTGCGGCAGATTGTGTGTGACGGCGCTCATAGCAGCGTACATACCCATGTTTATGGTCACCAAGGTCGCGCCGCCAGCGACGGGTCTCTGAGTGGCGTAGAAATACAGCATATGCATTTCTCCATACAGGGCTTGCAAGACATTGGAACGCATGCTGTCATCGAGGAACGCGTTGAATTGCAGCGAGTGCTAGACTCGAATCCAGCATCTACACTGACAGGTCAAGATGATGACTGTAATTTCGTCATGTTTGAACTAGTGTGAACAAACCACTACTTGTTCGAGTCTGATCGAGTCTAAAACATGAGGTGCTCACACAAGCGATATTGGATCCCAGGCCAATGATTTCCATTTCCTACCAAGTATGTACTACTATACAACAACATGAAACGAGTCTAGTCAAAAGTCATGCGGTTCTTCATGGCAGGCCTCTTGCCGCCGAACTTGCCGCCGAACTTGCCACCCTTCCTTCCCCCTCGGCCCGTTCCGTTGGCGGCAGCGGGCGCAGCAGTGGGAGCAGCTGCTGCTGCAGCACCGGCGCCGTTGGCTGCAGCCCCGGTAGCCACAGCGCCAGCAGCTCCAGCAGCGGCAGCTCCAGCAGCAGCGGCACCTGCAGCAGCAGCTCCCGCACCTGCACCGTTAACAGCAACAGCCGTGGCAGTCGCCGCGGGCGGGTTCAGGTTACCCGCAGCGGCAATCGTGGCGGTCGACTGGCCCTGGACGCTCGCCACTGCAGATAAGATTAGATGTAGATTCGAGTGTGATAGGAACGGGATGGCTCACGCGGTCCGAGCAGAGAGTCGACGGCGGCGGTCTGGAAGAAACCGACACCGGCGTTGCCGGCGTTGATGGAGGTGAGTTGGCCAGAGGCGAGCTCAGCATCGGCCTCAGCGTTAGCCGCACCGGTCTGAGCGAGGGGGAGACCATTGACGGCAACGACCTTGCCGCCGGAGGACAGGACGTTGAGGGCGGTGGCGATGGCGTCCTGGACAGCCTTTTTGAGATCGACCGCCTGTTGGAGTGTGATGGGTGCGTTGGCAGCGGTGGAGGAGTTGCCGCCGAGATCAGCAGCGTCGTTCTGACCGGCGAGCATGTCAATGGGGATATCGATGGCGGTGCCAGTGGCGGTCTGTTGAGGCGACCAATAAGACTATGAGCATGTCAAATATTGAAGTCAAATACCTTGATCTCGTCGATAAGATCAGTGGTCAATTCTCCGCGCGAGACCAAGAACGCAATGTCGTCGAGGATGCGCGAGCGGCGGAAAGACTCGACAGCAGCAGCGCGCTCCTCGATCGATCCGTAGAAGTGACGGGACATGGCACGGCCGCCCTTGCGACCCTTGCCTTTGCCTTTGCCAGCCTTCTTTCCAGCAGCAGCAGCCGCGGCACCGGCGGCACCAGCAGCGCCTGCAACACTAGCAGCACCAGCGGCACCAGCAACACCAGCAGTTCCGGCAGCACCCGCAGCGGCGGCACCGGCACCAGCGGCGTTACCAGCGGCGGCGGCACCCGCAGCACCTCCTGCAGCAGCAGCACCTCCAGCTACACGGAATCCAATCAACGATTGACCTGGCATTTCCCAAACCACAACTTACCCTGCGTGACAGCCGCGCAACCGCCGAAGGGACCAGCGCCCTGGGCGAGTGACAGGGAGTTGTTTGTTCCTCCGTTGTTGAGTCGGATCAAACATGTCGCACCGTCAGCGCCACCCGTGCACTTGGTGCCAGCAGGGATCTGCGCCGTGAACGGCACATCGGCCGGTCCACCGCTGGATAGGAATCAGCCAGTGATTGAGAGGTTGCAGATTGGACGCACTGGAGGATACCATTGATGCCCGGCGCCTGGACGAGGACGCTTGCCGGGATCCAGGATGCACCAGTAGCATCGGTGTTGACCATGGCAGTGAAAGGGCCTCCACCATCAGCGTTGACCTGGTGCAGGGTGAATTGGATGGAGCCGTCCGCTGCGAACGAAGGCAGCGCTCCGCCACCCTGTGCCAGAGCCGCGGTCATGGCCGCAGGGATGTTGACGCTGCCCGCGAGGAGAGTCGCACCGCAGGGATCGTCCTTGAGGTTCTTGAGCACAGGTGTGTCCAGCTGAAACGGTTGTTCCGTTGTGCCCGTACGCGGAACGGTATTCGCTGCGATCCAAGTCAGCTCCGATTGGCCATCGGAGGGACGTGAATATATGCTACGCACTGACGCCCATGCCGAGGGTTTGCACCCCATTGGCACCCAGTACCGCAGAGATCACGGCGTGACCACGCACACCCGCAGCCAGGCTCGCCAGCGCAATGAAAGAAGTAGCAGACCTCATCGTAGTGGTGTTGCAAAGTTAGGTAGGTGAAGCACGAATGAATGAATGAATGAAAATCGAAAGGCGACCGGGCCTGACTGAACAAGAGAGAAAGTCGATGAAGGTGGCCAACTAGGGCTCTGGGATGGAGGGAGTGAGGGAAAGACCGCTGAAGTCCAGACTCTCCTATGCACTGATTAAATACACAGAAAAGACGGCCCGCCATGGAAACCAGTCCCAACAACCCGCGGCAAAACCAAATCATCTCAGCGCAATCCAGACTCCAAGAAACCAAGGCCCAATGGTAATCACACTTGGCACCACGGTTCTATCTTGACCCGGATTTCTGTTCACGTTCTGTTGCAGTTTTTGCCGACACTGGATTGCATGAAAGAAGATCAGAGAAGGGATCGCTGTCTCGGGGATGACGAATTCCGTGTAACCCTCGAAACGCGTATGTGCAAGAAAGGTCTAGAGGAGGGCCATGATGACATTTGAAGGTCCAGGTCAAGGCTCAAACACTTCAACACCGCCACGCGGGCCGACGGCGCGGTTCACGTGACAACGGATAGAACATCAGTATCAAGATGTTCGCTCGGCCTGCTCGACGCCTGTCTTCTATGGAGATCCAATTAAACAAAGCGCATGAACGGGTCGTACAGGCAAACCACATCAAGTAAAACCGCCTTTAAATCCTCTTCCCCTTGCTCTGCCCGTCGCATTCAGCAGCACCATGTTGTAATAATAGTAATCCACAATCGCATTCACTTGGGGCTGGTCATACACCGGCTTGCTGTGCGTGATGTGCCGCGGCCCGGGCGCATACCGTGTCGTGATCTCTACCTCTCGTCGCGCGAGCGGCGCCTTGTGATCCGTCCGGAAGCCAGCCGCGGTAGGAGGAAAGGCGACAACCGCATACTGACAAGATTAATTATTTTTTGTAATAGATAATTTCGTAAATCGAAGATTCTCACCTCAACTAGAAACTCAAAAACCTTCGATGTTGGCTGCAGGTTCGGCCGCAGGTGGATCTCCCCCATCAGCTGCCGGCGGGTGTCGTTGGCAACATCCCCAGGAATAGGCGGAGCACCTTCCGGCGACACCCAAAACGTCGCGACGCCACAGACTTCTGTCACACTCTTGAACCCGGCCGAGTTCTCTTGCACATGGCGTTCAAGGTAGATCGAAGGGGCTTGAACGGCAGAAAGGACGTCCAGTGCTTGCAAGTCGGTGCATTCGACTGTCAGTGCACACGGAATCGATGCTGATCGCGTGTAGCAAAGCGGTTTGGCCAGCCAGAGCTACCGCCCGTGACTAGAGTGAAAGACAGGCTATCCAGTATCACTCACTTTGTATTCAACCGTGACGTCACGCGTCGAAAATAGACTGCCTGTTGCGGTGAAAGGAACGGACACCCAGCCCTCGGGATCAGCTTCTGGACCCAGCAACGGGCTATTCTCCTGATACGCTAGCTAAAAATATCTGAGTCACTGAGCGGAACTTGCTTTGCAACAATCACCATTCGCAGAGCAGATGGCTCGCCGGGCTGCTGCATCGAAAAGTACCCAAAATTGCAAAGAGTCCTTCCCCCATTTCAGCGGCAATCGCAACCGAGGATGCTGCAATCAACCTACCGATCATTCAATCTCAGCTTTCCTCGCACGACTCGCAACTCGGCGGTATACCGTACACTGAAGAACGCCAGCTTGTCCAGGTAGGTGTGCGGCAACCTGTATTGGCTCCCATCTTTGTACGTAACGGTCGTTGGTATGCGTATTGCAAACGGCCACTCATACGCGCCCTTGAGCTTCACAGATGACGACGGGGCTGATGTTGAAGACCCTGCATTCGGATCGCCCTCGGATGCAGACCAGATACAGTGCTTGATATCGAGGAATGCAATCGGTACCGCTGCAGGCCCTCCATTGATAATCTCCCCCTTGACGTGGACGTAAACTCCGAAGATACTCTCCGCCGCGGCCAACGCCAACTTCACGGCGCCCTCCAGGCACGCCCCCTCAACGATCGTAGGGAAGTTCTTCGTCAATCGCCCGTCGCCTTTTATGACCAGAGTCGCCCATACCGTCCCGTTCTTCTTCAGCACGTGGCTGAATTCCAGAGGTGGAGGAGTTGCTGCGGGGGTTGGGGCGGGTCCGGAGCGCCGAGTATATGCGGGTAAGTCATCCTGTTGATGAGCATCAGATTGGACCAGAGCAGAGACAGTTGGTCCGTCGTAGGAAGGCGGCTCGAGGTAAACGGGTAGGGAAGCCAGCTCAGTCATGGCCGTTGTCCGCCAACACGCAGGGTGAGAGAGCTGACAGAGCTGTGATAAGGCATTGGCGTGTGGACAGAGGTGCGGAATGATTGATAGCGCGGCACTGCCACTGATTACTGCCAGGTCATGATCAGTTTAGATTCTGTCGAAAAGACATGGTCTTCCCAGCACATATGATCTATATTGATTGGCTGTTCATTTGCGAAGTCCACTTGTGAGCGAAAGCACCTATAGATTTCCCGGAGGTATATATCTATTGTACCCTCCGCTGGCCAAGGACCCAATGATGACTGGGATTCAGCACAACGAGCACCTCAACTGAAGCCCTTTTGCGGATCCCTGATAGCATTCAGCGTCTGAGGAGGCAGAAGATCTTCTATCCGTACCTGCGACTGTTTTGGACACGTATAAACAACCAATCCACCGCCGCTTTGACACCGGTGCTTTCGACGAGTTAGCGAGGATTTCATGGAACCGAAAGCAACCCACCCCTCTACGGCGCTGATACCCATGACGTCTAAGCTTGCAATTCGTTCCCGGCGTTCAATGTCTGCATCGCCGGAGCGGGCGTTGCGCCGGGCACTTTCGATCTTGCGTTGGTGCCATTCCTCGTAGTCCTGTCGGATCTCCTCGACTGACAGAGCCTGAGGGGAGTCTTGCTTGTTCGCGATGAGCAGAAGGGGTATATTCAGGATTTGCGGCGCAGAGAGCACCGAGTCTGCGTCCGGTTTTGAGAAAATCCTGAGAGGAATGCCAGACGCTCTTACCAAAGACTTCCCAGCCCTCTCCCAACCGCTCTCGATCCTCCGCATCAATGACATATGCAACTGCATGGCAGTCCTCGTAGTACCGGTGCCAGATGTTTCGTATTCCGCGTTGCCCACCCAAGTCCCAAAATTGGAGAATAGTGGACGGAAGCGTGATAGTGCCCGCTAGAAAGTCTCAAGCGCGTGCAAATAGAGACTGGGTGTCGCGTACTGTTTTGGCCAACCGTCGGCCCTATCTTGTCCGGGGAAAGGCCAGGAGTGTCGTTGTACAGCGTCTTGATCTTTTCCAGAAGAGTCTAATGGTCAACATGAGGCCGCGGCTAACAGCGATTCAGCGCGAACGACGTGCCGTCTTGCCCGCTCCGTCGAGGCCGATGATGATGACCGAGAATTCTTCCTTGCTATATCAAATGAGCCAAAAGGGATGCCACCAAAGGTCTACATACCGCGTCAGATATTCATGAAGGCCTCTGAGTAAGTGGTACATGCGCGCATGAGATGCGAAGTCAAGCTTGATGGCGCCAGTCAACAAGCGTCAATAAGTCTTCTACTCGTCTCTTGATCCTCGTCCCGTTTCTACCATGGGCCTTCTCGCCTCGTACTACAGTTACGGCCTTCCGACTTTTCTCGTAATATGCATCGCTCTCTACCTCCTCTTTACTGGTCCGTCGACGCTCGATTTCGCCGGAAACGTTGCTGACGTCGCCTTGAAGGCTCCGGTGAAGCATTCAATGTTGGCCGCTTCCTCGAAGAGACGAGTCCGTACGCGTGGGCTGGCACGGGTGTCGGACTTTGTATTGGCTTCAGTGTTCTCGGTGCTGGATGGTGCGTTTCACACGCTGCAAGTGTCTCTCAACAAGCAGTGACGCCATGCACGTCCAGGGGCATCTTCGTGACCGGTGCATCCATTCTAGGTGGTGGTGTGCGCGCACCGCGCATTGCGACCAAGAATCTCTTGAGGTGCGCCGTCGTCCGTGCTGCAGTAATCCGGTGACCCTGATTGAGTACGCAGCATCATCTTTTGCGAAGTTGTAGCCATCTACGGAGTCGTATGTCGATCTGCTCGCTGGACTTCGCTAACGCTCATGATGTGTTCAAGGTCATCGGGATTTTCTACTCTGCTAAAATCTTGCCCGTGTCCGAAGATCTCCTATATACTCGAGAGAATTACTTCACCGGTACATCAATCGCTCCAGTCCGGCACGCTGGCTGAACTTCATCACTCTCAGGATATGCTATCTTTTGGGGTGGTCTCACTGTCGGACTCTGCAACCTCCTCTGTGGTGTCTGTGTCGGGATTTCCGGTGCAACTGCCGCCCTTGCCGATGCTGCGGACCCCACACTATTCGTCCGCGTCCTCATCGTCGAAGTCTTCGGTAGCATCCTGGGCCTGTTTGGTCTCATTGGTATGTGCACACTGCTGCGTTGATTGCTCGCTGCCTAAGCCCACCCTTCCGTAGTCGGACTCTTGATGGTCGGCAATGCGACGGATTTCCGCCCAGGTGCAAAGGCTGCTCAACTCGTATTTGGTGCTTCGAATGTCACCGCCTTTGTACAGTAATCGTTGCGAGCACTAATCAGGAATGCATGGACTGGGTCTCTTCACATAGTGGATAATAAGTCGCCCACATAAGTAGTATATAGGACCATCAGCCAGGGCTTCCAATCAGACAGGTGGACGTGAAGAGCTTCTAGCCGAGGACGTATACCCTCTCTTCAACATAGGTACTGAGCCCGGCTCCAAGTTGTAAATACCAATGGGCAAGTCAAGTGCACATCGAATATATGTCACGTGGTCGATTGAAAAACACTCAGATGTAACGGTCACAGTGACGGCACGCGTCTCATTAATCTCAAGACAATACTTACCAACGCCTGCAACATGTCCAATGTACGCGGCCCCATGTCCGCGCTGACGGAATTTCTCCGGGTAAGTTCGTCTGGGCTGCCTCTAATGACTATGCTGACGCTTCTACCCAGGACACTGGTATCACACCCACAACTATCGCTCGTCGAGTTGCGACGAGGACACCGGATACTACCCCTGCGCAGCCAGAGGCAGGACCCAGCAACGTTGGAAGAGCCAGTCGCGGAAGAAATACTACAGCTACCACTCAACAGGTGGATGACGTGCGTTGCGCTCTGTTTTTTGTGTGTCATTGATCGCTCACTGTCAGCAGGAAGAATACAACTCTGATAATCTAGACGAGCCCGAAGCCCCTGCAAAGAAGCCGAAACTGACGAAGGCAGCCGAGGCCAAGGCCAAAGCGAAAGCGAAGGCTAAGTCTAAGGCGAAGAAAAAGAAAGATGAAGACGAGTCGGACGACGACGAAGACGCGTACACGGCCCTGTCGAAGTCGGCTTGGAGCGCCACCGGACCCAAACCTGCACCTGGAAGCTTCGCTAACTGTGCGGTCTGCAAGAAGAAGTTCACAGTTGTGAGTTTCTCGCCGTCTTTCCGCAACTCGCGCACGGCTCATTGTCATTGTCGGCTGCGATCAGACTCAGTACACGATGGCCGCCAATCCGGGCCCTGGTTTTCTCTGCCATCAGTGTGCGAAAGCCTCCGGTGCAGATCCCTTCAAGAAGTCCGCCGCGCCGCGCAAGAGGAAAGCGCCTGCGGAAAAACGGGCTGTCGTGCACATTGAGGAGCTCCGGTTCCCGACTCTGGTCTCGCTGTGTATCGACGTGTGTTGCCTTTTTGTTCCTGTACTCTCTCGATCCGACCCACCGACGAACAGGTCATTGCCAAGCATATTGACGATGTGGAAGCTTTCGGAGACATCGGGGCTCTGAACATGGAGTCTATTTCCAAGGCGCTGTCTAAGAATCGATCCCTGTAAGCTTGTTCTGTCATGGAAAACGTCGCCATTGATTCCTCTCAGCACCGCCGAAAATGTGCATCTGTTCTATGGCGCCGAAAACACGAAACTCATACTATATGACGCGACAAGTGAGTCTACTTATTTATCCAATTTCCCTTGCTGAGTTGTCCCAGATCTTACTTCAGACGCGTTCATCACATTGGGGCACCTGAATCCGAATCTGACCACCCTGCGTCTCGACTTCTGCGGTCCGCTTAACGATGCTGCCATGGCGATTTGGACGACAAGCATGCCTCGTCTTTCCTCACTGGAGCTTCTGGGACCATTCCTCGTGAGGGAGGCCGCTTGGATCGACTTTCTCAATGCGCATCCCGATCTCGAAAATTTCTTGATCACCCAGAGCCCGCGATTCTCTCTGCAATGCCTGGATGCACTGATAGGGACCTCCAAGACGACGCTACGGCAATTGCGCTTGCGCGAAGTCGGCAAGCTCGACGATGATTTCCTGCAGCCCATCGCACAGATCTCTGCGCTTGAGTATCTGGATCTCGCAGAGCCCTCAACATCTTTGTCGGATGAAGCTGTCATCGACTTGCTGGCCACAGTAGGGGCCTCGCTGACGCATCTGGACCTTTCTGGACATCGAGACCTGACGCACAGGTTCTTCGTTGAAGGGATTGTGCCAAACGTCCACAGCCTGAATTCGCTTCTCCTCACAGACATGACGGACCTGCTGGACTCTGACGTGGCTGCCTTCTTTGCGGAATTCGATAACCCTGGGCTTATGCGGGTCGACTTGTCCCGCAATCCGGGTCTGGGCACAGAATCACTTGCTGCGCTCGTCGCCCACTCCGGGACGACATTACAAGAGCTGAACATCAACGGGTGGAAAGACACGGCTGAGACATCGTTGAATCAACTCATTATCGCGAAGGCGTTGCGGATCTTGGATGTGGGTTGGTGCCGATCTGTGGATGACTTTCTCGTCAAAGATCTGGTCAAGTCGTGTCCGGTGTTGACAGAGTTGAGAGTCTGGGGGTGTAATCGAGTCGAGGGGAAGTGGGGCCCAACACGCAGAGGCCTCAGAGTTCACGGAATCGAATCCCAGATTGTCGCATAGCTTTTGTAACATCAGTCATTATGTGCGTGAAGTGGTAACGGAAATTGCACGACTATCAGAAAGCCCTCAAATCTCTTTCACCTAGCGTTTGTGCAACAACGGTCAGCTCGAACTCGTACTAGCTGCGCCCGCTCGGGAAATGACTGGGACGTCATTTGATTGGTTAATGGATGCTGGAGCCATAGAAATACAGCTCTTTGATGCACTCCGGTGTTTTACGTGACTGTCAAATAGACAAAATACACGAGTCGTTCTTGGAATTGGACTACCACGTAGGCGTAGTGCATTTCTTTTTTTTTTTTTTTTTTTTTTGGTGGTACGAGCCGACATGAGACAGAGTAACAATTGGTTATCTTCTCATGCGCTATATGTAAGGTCGGGGGGCTGAGCCTCCCGGGACGGGCGAAAGTCCTGAGATCCACCGCCCAGGGAAATGTACAAATACACGATGTGGTATGCAACAGTGTGGGGATGCGGGCAGAGAGGGCCCGGTCTCATGGGACCGGGGGCGGGGGCAAGGGCATTGCCAAGGACACGCGACCCACCAAAACCCTGGGATTTTCCAGCCATTTGTCATCGAGTGTGTCACCTGAGTTATCTGTGACAACCTTTTTCCAGGTCGCTTCGACCAGGTAAGGTTTTAAGGCCCTGGAGCCAAATTTGTTTTTGTTTGTGAGAGTTCGTTCGAGGGCAAAACGGGCTTCTATGGCATTGTTCCATTTCCCTTCGATCTCTGGCGCGGACGGCTCTTCTCCGTTTCTTGATATCACTCTTTCATTCCGTAGTTTCCATATTACAAACATCGATTCGGATATGATGATGTGGTGGAGTCGGGTGGGCCCTTTAGCTACTCGACCATTTCTGAGTTTTATCTTGGTCAGACCTTCGCCTAAGAGTCGGCCGAAGCTGGGGGTGTCCCAGGACAGCCCCGTGGCTGACCATAGTTTTTCGGCAAGTTTCCATACGTGTTTCTGTCCCGCACACTCGCAGTCGAGCAGGATATGGTGGAGGTCTTCCGTGGTTCCGCAGGGTGTACATATTTCCCTGTCCGAGCACTCTGGTATATGTTTCCAGAAGGTGCCTACTCTGTGCGCTTCGTGCATCGCTTTCCAGAGAAAATTCCGTATTTGGCGTGAGAAGTCGCGTGACCTTATCGAGGCCCAGATCTGTTCTACCGTCGGGCTGGCCTGGGCGTCACGTGTGTGCTCCCTGGCTACTTCCTCTAGGTTCCGTTGTGTCGCTGGCCGTGTTACCATCTCTCTCTGGGCTCGGATGGTTGCATATGCTGTTTTTTGCGTCAGGGAGGCCAGCTTTACTCCCTCCGCCAGGAGGTCCGGCCGAGTCGTTGCTAGGAGGCGAGGTAGGGGCGGGGTAGCTGTCCAGTGGGCCTGCTTGGCAGCGTCGGCCACTTGGGAGAGGAGGGATTCCTCCGGCGAGTATCTTTCAGGTGGGCCGAAGGTGGTTCGGCCTGTTCTGCCCCTGATCTCGGCTGTTAGGGGGCGGAGGACTTTCACATTTGGTGTGCCAAACCAGCCTGCGTCTTCCCATTGGCTTAGCTTTTGGCTGATTTCCTGTAGCGCTGTGTCGTCCTCGATTACTATTCTCACATCTGCTTTCCTCGTGGTTCGTTTTAGCCCTGTGAGTATTGCTATGCATTCTCCCATTGTCCTTGAGGGCTCTAACTCTTCGGGGAGTGGGAAGCTCACGTTCCGTGGGTCTCCAGTCCCAAACCAGACTGCAATTCCTAGTCTCGGCGGTGATGTGCTCTTGTGCGTCGCGATCAGGATGGTCTCTTGGGTACTCGTTGGTTGGTGTTGGATTAGGGCTAGGGAGCTTGGGTGCGGAGTCTCCTTCACGCATATCCTGAAGCTATCTGTTTTGCTAGTCGTGGGTGCGAGGGACAGCTGCCTAGATCCGTGGCCTTCCTCGCGATCTGCCGTATTTCCAGGTGGGTTGACTGTCTCTCTGGGGACCCATCTTGTCCTGAGACCAGCCAGCTTCGAAGGTACAGCTCTGGCACATGCGTCTGGGTTTCGGCAGCAGCGGTTGTTTCGGTCGATCAGGCACTGGGGGCATCTACAGTGGGGGTTCCCCTTGTGGGATTCGTCCTCGAGGTGTGCAGCTACTAGCATTGCCGACTGGATATCTCTGACGCCGTGGTTTCTGCGTAGGCACTTACAGCGGGCTGTGTTATTTCGTTGGGACTGTGTTGGGTCTTCGCCTATGTGGTGGAAGAGAGGCATTTCTGTGAGCAGGGTTTGCGTAGGCTGGACTGGTGCAAAGCTGAGGTTGTATTTTTTAGCAACTCGGAGCATCTCCCGTAACTCCGCCGTTAGGTGTTTTTGATTTGGGGTCCATGTTTGTAGGAATAGGTTGTCAAAGGATTCGTCGTCCATCCTGGAGGTCTTTGTCGCTGCTTGCTCAAGCCTGCTGTCTGCAAAGTATCCCCAGTCTGCTCGGGTCATGGGGTTGAGGTCCAGGAAGGACTGGAGTTTGAGGACGGTGAGGGCGTCGTTTCTTGCTTCGAGGTCCAGTAAGTTCTTGCCTCCTTGCCTGGTTGGTTGGGACAGGACTGTCCTCTGGACTGGGGATGACTTAGCTCCGCCCCAAATGAATTCTCGCTGGGCTCGGAGGAGGTATTTTGTCACCGCTGCGGGCATCCCATTTACCATGGCTAGGTACTGGGTCATTGAGCCAGTTATAATCTGGTCTATGTGCCTCCTCGCTTCTATCGTGGGGAACAGCCTTTCCCATCGTTCACGGGCGGCATCAGTTTTCTCGATCATTGGAGTCCATAAGGCAAAGGGTTCGACCCCATTTCCAATATAGCCTCCTAGGATTCTGACAGCTTCGCCATCTTTGGCTATGTGTGCCTGGTCAATCTTGTCAGTATCGTCGGCCAGGGTCTGTGTTGAGATGAGGTGTTCTCGGTACTCCGGCGTCCCGAGTGGGATGATTTCCGTTTTCTCTGTGTTGAATTTGGCGCTGGAGCCAGCGCACCATTTGTCTAGTATGTGTTTCAAGTCTCTAAACTTGTCTTCAGCTGAGAGGTATACTGTTGTGTCATCAGCAAACATTTTTATTATGATGTTCCTGTCCATCTTTGGCACCTTTATTCCTTTCAGTTCTGAGTGTCGTATCATGTCGGCTAGGGGTTCTATTGCCAGATTAAACAAGAGGCAGGAGAGCGGGTCGCCTTGACGCACACCCCGGGTAATACCATATGGAGAGCTCATTTCTCCGTTGATGACTACTACTGTTTGCGCTCCTGAGTAGAGTGCTCTGACTGTGTCTATAAAATTTGCGGGGAGGCCTTGTTTCTCTAGGGTTCGCCATAGGTAGTGATGGTTTGTCTTGTCGTAGGCCTTTTCTTGGTCCAGCGCAACAATTGCGCCATTTACCATTTGTTCCTCAGAGTATTCAACTATTTGTTGGGCCAGGAAGATTTGGTCTTGGATTTTCCTGCCCTTCATGAAGCCTGCCTGGTCGCGGCTCACCAAATCGGGTGCCGCCAGGGCTAGTTTATTTGATAGGGCCTTTGTAAACAGTTTGTAGTCAGTGTTTAGTACGGTGATGGGTCTGTAGTTTGCTATGTCCTCTTTGTCTTTCTTTTTCCAGATGGGGCACATCCAGCCCATTGAGAAGTTCGAAATAGTGTCGACAGGCGTAGTGCATTTCGCTCTCAACGAATGGGCCATAGACCTGACTGGGTAAGGAGCCTCTTTTGCCGCCATCCTAGTAGACTGACAAGGAGTCAGGGGAGAGGGTTACCGCACGAACTGCGACTGTGCATATTTCGCGATGCTCTTCCTCCGCGGTGGCTTTTGACGGCAAGCCAAAAGTTTCAAACTGTGCTCCATCCCCTTCATTTCGTATTCTCCGATCGACGGATGAAGCTCTCGATACTCAACACCTGTAAAGCTTGGCACCAGGTCGGACTCGAGCTGTTGTACGAGTTTGTTGCAATCCGGCAAATCAAACAGCTCGTTCTAATCGTCGAAGCTCTTACGAATCGGCGGGACCTGCGCTCCCTGGTCAAGACCGTTGATATCGACTGCTTCATTCCTGCAGGATATGCTGCCCTGTACACGACCGAGATCGCTTTCCTCGTGGAGTCTTGCCCGCGACTGCGTTCCCTTGGTTTCAGCGCCCCACCATATCTCCTGCCCTGCGCTCCATGCGTAATTCCGTCCGTCAGCATACTTTCGCGGATCAAGTCTCTGCACCTAGGCCAGAACGTGCCTTTCCGCTTGTTGCTTCCTATACTGCAACAGCTTGCGCCGGAGTTGGAGTCGTTGGGGTCAGTGATGCCTGATTATGATTTGGGTCATGATCACAGTCTCGATTTCCCGAAACTGATCAGTCTCCGCCTGGAATCTGTTATACCAAATGCTGTGTTGCCCAGTTGGCGCATGCCTGCTCTCCGGCGGCTTGTCTTGCGCGGGCCCTACGCGGAATCAGCGCCAGCGATGACCCCCCTACTCGATGCCTTGGTTCGCTTTGGAGGGCAGATCCGATTCTTACGCCTGCCCGACCAATTTGCCGACCGCAATGCACTCGACCAAGCCATCCTCAAAGCCTTCGCTGCGTGTCCTATGCTGCAACATCTCGCCTTCCAAAATTCTGATCCCAGCCGTTGGTACATGGAATTGCCGGGCGCCCATCCCCGACTGCAGGTCGTCGACATGATCTGCAGGATGGATCTGCCAGTCAGACTCGATTCGAACACAAAGCGCATCAGGCACGGCTTTCCCGCTCTGCGAATTTACCGCATCTTCGATACGGTGTTGTGCCAAGTCCGGGATCTACCGCTGTGCTCAGGCTCCGCCGCCGACCATGCTGACTGCAATGCGAGATGGGATACTGGGCTTGGCTCCCCTGACCCCGAGCAGCCTGATCGTCTAACATCCGGCTGGGCGGCATGTCGCACGGTCAGGGAGGAGGTTGAGCCGGGTCTGTGGGTGATTGGAGACCGCCTCTTCAATATCTCATATTCATTCGGAGAGTTTACTCCCGCCCGGACGGTCGATGCGGTCTGCTACCCGACATCTGTTGCTTCGACATTGTCTACCGTCCCCGAAGGAACTGATTCCACCGATTTTTATGAAGGGTACGAGTACGAGCACGATTGGCGCTCGAGGGCCGGCCTGTACGTTTGGCACCCGAGTATCTCCCCAAACGGTTGGTACCCGACTATCGACCCAATTGGTTGGCACCCGAGTGTCGACCTCACGGAGACCACAGGAGATGAAGGAACTGGTTCAGCCGATTTTTCTGAAGAGTACGAGGACGATTGGCACGCGAGTGACGATCTCGTGGAGACCGCAGAAGATGAATGCATCCTGGAACTATCTCACGCCGATGCCCTGCATGAATTGGAACAGATGCGCCAACGTGCTAGGGGGAAGGACATGAATGATACCTCAGATATCGAGGAGATACAAGAGAACGACCAAGACACCTCACCCTTACAGTAAAAATGCTGCAAATCTACTCTTTTTTCTACCTCTGCGGGACAATCAGATATTGTAGAACCAGACTAGTTTGATTGCGATTTGCGAACGAGGAAAAGCCAGGTTACCAACGGGGGAGGTACACACAGCCACATCCTCATTTTGCCTCCTCCAAAAAATTTGACGTGTGCGCGATGGTCGAGTCTTCGCATCACCATCGACCGACGCTCAAGCAGGTGAACATTGCATTCATTTAACTTTCGCCAACCACTCATTCGATCGCACGCAGCAAAACAAACCCTTCAAATCGAAGCACGCATCGAAATCGTCGTTGAGAGATGCGGCCAAGGGTACGTGCACCTCGTGCTCCCGTACCTCAGATCCGTGGCCTCGGAACCCTGTTTCACACTCCGTTTCTGCTATCGCACAGGTCGGATCGCGCGAGACTCCCCGAAATCCAACGGGACCGCCAAAGCCGCGGCCGCGCAGACACGCTTGAATCGTCGGAACAATGCCAAGCAGGCGCAAGCCGCGAAACGGACCGCTCTGGTGACCTCGACGCGCGTGTTCAGTGGGGCGGACGGGGCGCCGAGGATCGTGGCTGTCATTCCGCTGAGTGCGGATGTGGACGCGCGCGCGGTGGTCGCTGGGCTCGCTGAATCGCTGGACGTCTCTGCGGAGGATTGCCCCGAGCACGGTTTGTGGAAGATGCGGTGCGTCTCTGCCTCTCGATATCCCCGCTGACAGCGATTGACCAGCTATGTAGGGCAGAGCGATTCAAAACATCGATTCAGTTCCTCAGCGTGCCGTACAAACAAATCTACGCGGCGATGGACGCGTGCAAAGCCGCCGACTACGTACTGTTCATCCTCTCGTCGACAGTCGAGGTCGATCCGTGGGGCGACACGCTGCTCCGCACATTGCAAGCGCAAGGTCTCCCGCAAGTCGTCACTGTCTGTGCCCCGAACGACACCCTCGACGCTAAATCTCGCACGGGCGTCCTCAAATCCCTGCTCTCGTTCATCCAGTACTTTGTGCCCACGCAATCTCGCGTATTCGACCTGCACGCGCCCTCCGATCGGCTCAACGCTCTGCGTGCCTTGGCAGAAGGCAAGCCCGCCGATGTGCGATGGCGGGAAGGTCGATCGTGGCTGCTCGGCGAACAAGCCGAGTGGGAGGAAGACGGGGGCGTTCTCAAAGTGACCGGTGTGGCCCGCGGCGCCCCGCTCTCCGTGAACCGTCTGGTGCACATCCCCAACCACGGGGATTTCCAGATCTCCAAAGTGCGCTCGGGCCCTATCTGTGCGTCTCCGTCAACCCGCTGACCGCTTCAGCACAGATCGTGACTGCGCCGGTGACGCGGCCGGGCAAGATGGAGGTCGAGCCTGCGCTGCTGTGCGAGGCCGGCGAGGATGCGGATTCGCTGGTGTCAAGCAACGACCCGGATGACATGGCCAATGAGCAGACTTGGCCGACGGAAGAGGAGATGCAGGGAACCGCGGGAGGCTCAGCCGAAGCGCCGATCCCTGACGCGGTGTCGGGGACGACGCCCAAGGCTGTGCGCCGCATCCCCAAGGGGATGAGCGAGTACCAGGCTGCGTGGATCGTTGACGAGAGTGACGGAGAGGACGATGAGAATGACGAGGCTGACGAGCCGGGTGGTGATGACGTCGAGGACGAGGAGATGATCGAGATCCCCATCGAAGAGGAGCCGCTGCAGGAGATGGAGCAGGGTAGTGTGGCGTTTGAAGACCTCGACAACGAAGAGGAAGACCGACAGTGAGGCAGCCGCGGACCAGGGTGACGTCAATTCACTCACTAGTTTGCAGGTTGGAGTCTTGGCATAATCGCAAGCGGGAGGAAGAAGATGACCTCAACTTCCCCGATGAGATGGACACGCCCAAAGATATCGCCGCAAAGACACGGTTCCAGCGATTCCGGGGGATGAGGTCATTCCGCACCAGTCCATGGGATGCGTATGAGAACCTGCCGCGGGACTACGCGCGCATCTTCCAGTTCGAAGACTACAAACGCACCGAACGCAATGTTCGCCGACGGGCCGAGGAGGAGCTGGGTGTCGTTGAAGTCGGTGGCGTCATGTTTCTCTTGCAGGGACGTCTCTGACGTTTTTTCATGAAGCCTGGCACTCGAGTGAGTGTTTACATTCGTGGGGTTCCCCGAGAAGCTACCGAGAGCTCCGGGCCAGTGGTTCTCTTCGCTCTTCTGCAGCATGAACACAAGCTTTCCGTGCTCAATTTCACACTCCAACGGAATACAGAGTACGAGGAGTCTGTCCGTGCGAAGGTGATTTATCGCATGTCAGTGGAGATGATAGACTCGATCGCTCATCTTCGCAGGATCCCTTGATTCTTTGCGTGGGGCCTCGTCGACTCCGGGTGAACCCGATATACAGCCAGCATACGCGAGGAGGGGGCAAAGGGTCGAACAACGTACACAAATTTGAGCGCTATTTGCGACACGGTGTGACGAATGTCGCAACGATCTATGGGCCGGTGGTGTTTGGGACTCAGCCCAGTGTGTGGCTGCGGGAGACGGACGACCCGCTGGGTGGGTCTTGTGTTGCACGACAATCTCTGATATCAACTGACTCGATTGCGATTGCCATACAGCTCCACAGCTGGTGGCTATGGGCTCCTTCCTCAACACTGACACGACAAGGATAATCGCCAAGCGCGTGATCCTGACCGGGCACCCCTTCAAGGTGCACAAAAAGACGGCCACGGTCCGGTACATGTTCTTCAACTCAGGTGCGTGCCCCCCCGCGCGTCGCTGCTTCGCGCGTGACTCAGCGCGGCCCAGACGACGTCGCGTACTTCAAGCCGATCCAGCTGCACACGAAACACGGCCGCGTGGGCCACATCCGCGAGTCGCTCGGCACACATGGGTATCTCAAAGCCCACTTTGACGGGCCCATCAACCAGATGGACACTGTCTGCATGTCGCTTTACAAGCGAGTGTTTCCAAAATGGGCCGCGTTGTACCAGGGGCCCCTAGCCGCAGGAAGGGCAGGGGCAGGAGCAGCAGCGCATGACGAGGATGTTGCCATGGATTAGATAGAACACAACCCTAAAATTAGGTAGCTAGGCGCAGTCCCACAGTGACGAGCAGCTGGGATCTGTACTATCCACAACCACGCACGTTCGGCGATGCATCAAACCATGCTACCATGTAATCTGCACCTCCGAACCACCGCCGAAAGCGGAAACCTTGTTTTTATCTCTAAAAATCTACCCGGGCTTCGAAACGCGTCAAAGGCCCTGTCCATGACTCCAATGACATGTACATAAAGTACATACATCAGGCGCGGAAGCATCGAGCGTGGCACCGAAACTAACTCCTCCGGGGCAGCTCGACTGTACCCCACATCTTGCGTCCCTCGATGCTCCACACTGTGTTCTGATGGATTCCGCTGGGATTCTAACGCCTTTTTTGGCCTCGTGCGTGTGTGCGTGATGGTGCGCACGGATAAATGGAGCGCGCGTCCGCGCCGCAGTGAGCCCACACCTCAACTGTCGGCGCTATTTTCCCGCGATTTAATCATCAAGAAGTCCATTGCAACGATATCGAGAATTAGGTATCATGAAGGGACGTAAGAAAATATGCTACAAGGATTGGTCGTACAGTGCACAGGTGAGTCTACCGAAAGCTGTGGAGGCGGTCGTCAGGGCTCGGTCGATCGGGAGCGGGCAATCGGCACACACAAGAGATGATGAGGTTGAGATGCTGCCAGGAAGAAACGGGGGAGAGACCGGAGATACGCTCAAACGCGCTGCGTGAGGGCTTGTTTCTGCTGCGGCAACGCTCCTGTGGGAGACAGATCAGCCCCGCCATCCTCGATCGAGGAGACACAAGCTCCACAAACCGTTCCGCGAAATCATCCCATCCCGAGAAGCGTGGAGCGCCGGCAGCTTGGCCGCGGCGGCCTTGTGGTTGTCCAGAGTCTTGCGTGCGACAGCAAATTGACGACGAGTGTACTCGGCCAGGTCACGCGAGTAGCGTTCTCTCTCTTCGGCGGTGAAAGGCATTTTGGTTGGGTATGAACGGTGAGTGGGATGGGAGCAAGTGTTTGCGGTGTGCAGGTCGTGTGAAGCGTTGGCGAAGAGCAATAGAGTTAAGAAGTGCAGAAATACTTCGGTGGATTTATATGGGGCATGTTGACGCATGTTATTTCCAATAGTCGTCGCGACGTCATGGAGTTCGGCTCCATCGGTTTCCCGATTAGGCCGTGTTTCCGGGGATCTGACTATCGTCGACCACACAGATTCGCACTCCACGAGGCGATCGGGCCAAGGAATCCTGTCCAGACTTCCTCTAAGAGCCCTTCGAGGCCGCCTCGCTCGTCCCATGAGGGCTCGCGTTCCGGCTTCTCCAGTGCGATCCAACGCAAGACGTCCTTGACGGTGACGAGTCCCGTGAGGACTCCATGGTCCTCCACCAGAATGACGCGAGGTCTGTGCTTGCGTCAGCCAGGAGGAGCCACATGTCGGAAAGCTGACACACCCCATTCGCTTGAACAACTGCATCACTATCTCCAACGGTAGTTGCGGCGAAACAGTCAATGGCGTCTGACGAAATGCGTCAACAGAAGCACAGCCGGCTATGAATCGTCATCATTTTACCTGGTTCACCCACGGAGCAAAGTTGACGTTGCCCTCAGCTGCTGCTTCCAGGATCGTATCCGCATACTCTTCTTCGATCCCCACAGAAAGCGCGCTCCCCAAGTCAAAGCCCTCGAGGTCGCCATCTACCTTGAACAGACACTCTGTGTCAGATGTAATCTCCTGCGTCTGGCGCGAGCGCTCTTCTCCGTCGTCAGCACCACAGCAGGCAGAACGGTGTGCGCACACATACCCAGCACATACAGCAGCTCGGTGCGGCCAATGTATCCGGATAACAGTCCACCTGACACTATCGGGAAGCCCTTGGACTCGGTGGCATTGAGGACGGACTCTGGACCCGCGGTCAGGACATAGGCGAGATACATCGGACCGGCTCCGCACGCACCGACATCGCTCACGCGCATACCCGATTCATTCAAGGTGTGCATATCCTGCTTCATCACAGCCGAGACTGCCGCCGAGGAGTTAGCTCGTCGTCATCGCACGCGGTGGGTGGGCGTCTCACCCGACACATTAAACGCATGGTCTTCCTTCTCGAGGAACGGGAACCCGTTGAACCGGATCATCTCGTCCGCAATCCCGTTCGTGCCCAGAAAGTCCCCGACGGCCTTAGTTACGAGAAGCACGATCTGGGAGCAGGCCAGGTCAGTAATGGACAGCCTGAAGCATGACGCACGCTCACCATCGTCGGTAGGATGTAGGTCAGCGCACCCGTCAGCTCAAACATGATGACTACGACGGTCACCGTAATCCGCATCACCCCACTGCGCAAATTCAGCAGCTGACCTGAGCACAAAAAAACTCGCCGTACCTGAGCGCTGCGGCTGCGCCGAGGAATGCATAGGTGCCTGGCGTGATGCACGGCGCATCTGGAACACAGACTGCGAAGATCCCAGACGTCGGGTACGCCCTGTTAAACTGTCAGCACATCGAAGCCACAGAACCTGGCAGACGCACTGGTACATCGCCTTGACCACGATGCCCACCATCCGCCCAAACGTGGCTCCTATCGCCATCGAAGGCACGAATATCCCGGCCGGAACTTTGCATCCATACGACACGACGACCAGGCCGATTCGAATAAATGTAGCGAGGATCAACGAATTCGTGATCCTCCACTGCATTGCTGATTGACACACGTTGTTGAAATCTCCGCCGTTGTCACACTCCCGAAAGAGCAACGACATGCTCTCGCTCATGTCCATCCTCAAAAACTGATTAGAGTAGCCGATCATGGCAGTCAGGGTCGCAAGCAGAACAGCCTCCGCGACACCGTGATTCGCCAGAAACTTGCGTCTAAAGGCAGCCACTTGCAGATTGAACTTCACGACGAAGGCTCCGTAGAGTCCCTGAGCCAGAATTATTCCAAGTAATGCGCACGTGTTGTAGACACACACCCCGAATATTCCCAGAACAATGAAGAACATGATCTCGAAGAAGTGCCAGTCGCGATCGTACGTGACCTGGAAGAGCACCAGCTTTCCCGTTCGGAAAGGATTCATCGCCTGCTCCAATGTTACTCCACGACTCAAACAATAAGCCGAAGGGACGTACGGAGAGTGTGACCGTGGCTACTAGCGCACAAAAGAAGCTCTTCCACATGGTCTTGATGCTGAACGAGTGGCTCATTTCCTACTCCGAGTCGGAAACTTTGACAGTCCTCGATGCCAAGCACACGCACCTCGATCGAGAAAAGCACTCCGCCGATGGGAGCGCCGAAAGCAACAGCAACGCCAGCGGCGCTGGCGGCTGTAACGATCTCTCTCATTTTCGCTGCAAGAACCATCAGTGCGAAGCGATAGCCACAAGCAACGGAGCACACCTTCGCTGCGCCGGAACTTGGCAAACATCCCGGCGACCAGGGAGCCTACGCAGCAGGCCACATGCACCGAAGGGCCCTCTTTGCCCACAGAGAGACCGGAAGCGATTACCAATGGCTGCGAAGGAACTTGTCAAAAACCCCTCTCACACAAGTGTTACACACATACCAAGGTAACACTTTTGATGAAAAACGTCGCGAAACCCAGGAAACCCTGCATGACAAACCCTGCCAGAATGCACTTGATCTCCGAAATCCCAGAGCCCGCAGCATACTTGGCGAGCCCGCGCACCAGATGCGCAGCGACAAACGAAAAGATGGCCTGTGCACGGACAAGAGAATGAACGACGGCCCCGGGGCTTCGCGCGAGCACAAGAAAACGCACCGCAAACAAAACATAGATGAACCACCGCGCGATGGTGACATGGCTCCAGGGATGCCACGAGTCGCACCCGTCCGTGTCGTCTCCCTCGATCTCCCAGCAGCAAAACTGCTCGTTCAGCCACCACCCGTCGGAGCAGTACCCCATCTTGATGTCCGACAGCCATTCCGTGACGATGGATATGATCGCAGCGTTGACGCCGATGCAGACGCCTGCGGAAGGGAGGGGGTGAGAATCGAAGATAGCAGAGTCGGAGGGCGGAGTACAGAGGAGGACGCACCGACAAGGGAGACGACGAACCAGCTCTGGCCCGCGTCGTACGCCTTGCGCAGCTGTGTCCAGAGCCAAGGCACGGTCACCTCCCCGCGCGGTCCGCGCCGAGACGCGTTGAGCGTGCGTGCCTTGCGTATCCGGCGGTTGCGTTCGAGTATCGAGTCTTGTATCCAGTCTGTAGGGGTTTCCGTAAGAGCAAAGACGCGCGTGCGTCTTGGGCGACGGACCTATGGTGCGAAAGTCCTCGTAGCGACTGGGCAGTCAGGTGGGGGTGAGCGAATGGCATGAGGCGGGGTGGATGCAGCTGCTAACCGAATTTGCTCGAGCTCTTCATCGTCGAGGGCGCCGTTCTGCAGCTGACTAGGGCGTCGCCTAGGTTCATGGGTCATGCGAGCCGTGGTCCGGTGAATGAAGATAGCGTGTGAATTTGCGCGCTCATGATGGTGATTGCCGGCTACGGTAGTCGTTACCCGCCATGATGATTTTCGCACAAAAGATTGATCACTGATCACCTGCCTGCGTCACTATTCCTGACGCTTTGTGACTGGACCAGAAAACACTATTGACCCTATACCGTCGCGCAACACGTGATGATGGCACATCCCTGATGGGCGGCTTTCCCGCGCGATTTGTACCCTATACAGTGTCATCGTCGCGAGGACTTGTGCGTTTTGAGCGCAACAGAGTGTAGATTAGGTATCTAGACTGGACATAAGAAAAGATAATGATTGGTAATCCCCACGTGATCTGTCTTTGTTGATATCTACCAAAATAGCTTGATGCATTGGAGGAACATGGCCGGAAATTCGTTGAAGACATGCGTCGAGCCGCAGACATAGTTGAAGGTCAACTTGGTAATGTCGAGGGCTCCCAGATCCTTCTGCGCAGTCTTAAAAGGTGGAAGATCGGGAATGACGTAGGTAAATTTGTTACTGACTTCCGGCACTCAAACGAGACTGGACGTGTGAAGCGGTCGGTCTGGGGGATCAATGGGAATGCAGCCGAAAGGCGCTACAGCAATAATACCATGGGCGCCAGTCAATCTTGATCGTAACAATTATTTATCTTGTAATTGATCTTATCTATCTCTTATCCACACTCTGTTGTGCTCAAAACGCACAAGTCCTCGCGACGATGACACTGTATAGGGTACAAATCGCGCGGGAAAGCCGCCCATCAGGGATGTGTCATCATCACGTGTTGCGCGACGGTATAGGGTCAATAGTGTTTTCTGGTCCAGTCACAAAGCGTCAGGAATAGTGACGCAGGCAGGTGATCAGTGATCAATCTTTTGTGCGAAAATCATCATGGCGGGTAACGACTACCGTACCGGCGGTGCCAGTGCGTGCCGGCCTGGAAGCTTGCAAGGTCTGTTCAAGCAAGTCTCTTGAATAAATTTACCGCATAATATCGACATCGGAGCAGGATTTACACTGATTGAGAAAAATAATCTCTTATGCGGGGAGTAGGCAGATATCTAGCAACTCTGCCTCACACAACAATGTCTGCCATTAAATTCCAACGTCGCCTCTCGGCCAGCAGCTATGAGCAAGCTCTGATCTAAAAGCTCTGAATTCTCCTCCGCCTTGAAATCAAGATTCTGGACGCGCTGTCCCAAACTATCTCGGGCTCTGCAGTGCAGGTACCACATCAGTGCAATATCCCATCGGCAGAGAGTATCTCGAGGCTACTTGGTAGGTTTCCAGGCAGATGCTAACAGCTGCAACCTTATTCCACAATCGGACGACATGTTTTGATTGAATGTATATGTAATGAACCCGTGGCGAAGTGACGCTAAGTCCACCCTCGAGGGGACCTTAGTATCAGTCGTCAACTTGAGAACGCGCCACTACTCTGCAATCAAGCTCCGAGTTCTCGTGTTTCGAGCGTTCGACCTCTCGTCTGATCGATCTGCGAAGTTATCGCGCGCGTCCCGCCGGCTATCGTGGTGTAGTGGAGGACGCAAGAATCAATGAGCACCTCTCGACACGATCACGTGTACCCCTGGAGTCCGTGTAGAGATGTGACTAGTAAGATACAGCTCTCCCGCACTCTGGTCCGCGACGAAACAAACAACACCGGATTCCGGATAAGTAAAGTAGCACGTTGATAAATGGCACTAAAGAGGGTATACGTATACACTTCCACATCCACATCCGACAGCGTTCCGTAATCAAGACGTTTGTAAGCGGAATAGAGTACCGGAGATTCGCAGGGCAGATAAATACGAGGCCCGTGTCCAAGAAAAAGGAGCCCACAATCTAGTACATCGGGCTCTGCTCGCCGCTGAGCCCTTGCGCCGTTAGGCGGCTCTCGAGATTCCGCAGCGACTCCTCTTTGGCAAGCAGCTCCTGTCGCTTTTCGTTGATCTCGCGCTGGATCTTCAGCTCGGTTTCCCGGAGCTACATGGAGGTGAGTAACCGTATTCGAGTGAGCGGGCTCCATGCGACTGACCTTTTCCTCCTCGCGACGAAGCTGCTCCTCCTTGAGGCGGACGCTTTGGTTCGCCAACTCTTCCGGCAGAAGAGTCGAATCTCTGCATGCTGTTAGGCAGGAGGCACGAACGAAACGAACAGAAGAGACGAACCGGACGGTGGAATGCACGCTTCGCGACAGCTTCTCAGTACGGTAAGTCTCATACAGCACATCCTCAGTCAACGACTTGAGGTCTCCCAGGTGAGTGGTCAAGATAGCATTGCGCAGGCGGCCAAAGTCGGAATGTTGGGGATTGTCGACCTCGGCGACACCCCACGGGTAGATCCGGGCGCGCACCGGCTCGCCGTTGATGTCGATCTCCTCCTCCGATCCAATGACAGCAAAGGGCAAGAGCGCCTGGGCCAAGCACAGTCAGCTACGCCGCCACATGGAGGTGCACACAGCGCAACGCACCCGGAGCTCCATGTTCTCCTGGATCGTGTCCTCGTCGTCCTCCTCCACGTCGTACGGGAAGTTGTAGATCGGGATATCGTAGTGGTCGATGTCCTCCATCACTCGCTTCTTGAACGCCTTCAGTTCGCTGACAGTGAGCGAATCGGCGCGGCCGATGACCGGGATGACGTTCACGCGCGGGGACAACCGCCGCATCAGCTCGACGTCCATTTCCCGCAGCCTGGTTCGCCGTAACTTTCAGTCAGGGTTAGACGTGAAACGGACGGCCACGCACGCATGGCCAGTTGGGGTGATGAAGTACAGCAGCGCATGGACACGGCTGTCCTTGAACTTAGGGTTTCGCTTGATACGGGACTGTTCAGCGAGGATGTCGTCGTATTGGCGCTCGAGGTAGTTGTTGATCTCTTGGAACCTAGCCGCGTCGCACATCAGCGTCTGCCGCTTCAGCAACGCCCACCAGGAGGCGCACTCACGCAGACTCATTATCGACGTTGTCGCCGAAACCGGGGGTGTCGACGATAGTCAGCGCAACACGCACACCCTCCTCCTCAAGCTCTAGATGGCCCGTCAGCGGAAATACGGGCATATTGAGCGCTGCACCACCACGCACCGACATTCACCGGCTTGATTTTGATGTTCTCCTCAATATGCGTGTTCTCGGGGGTGTCCAAGATCTTGTGGCCCAGAACCTGGAGAGCACGGTCATCGTAAGCGTGACAGGTCCGCCGTCTATACAAGTAAGGGACGAACCTCGGATTCACACAACGTGTTGACGAAGGTCGTACGTCCAGTACCGGAGGCTCCTACACCCAACAGTTCACAGGCTAGGCATGGAGAAATTCACTGCAAACACATACCAACCACCATGATGGTGAACTGGATTCCCCTGATCTTGTTCCCTCTTCGTCTGGCTGGCATCGGCATCTTGTCAAGCTAACTGGGATGGGGAGCTCTCAAAAGGAGTTGACAGGGAGGCAGCTGCGCGCTTCCGAGTTTGTAAATGGACAGAGGCAAAATTGATCGTTCCACTGAGCTTGTGGGATCAACAAGAACAAGCAACACTTGGTTGCTCAAACAAGAAAGTGGTCTATCACATAACTGTACTACGGGAGACGTGAAACTGCCAAGTCAGACACAATCAACTATTCGTCGTCGGACATGGGAACCGTCGCCCTCTTGCGAGACTTGCGACCCTTCGTTTCCGTTGTTTGATTTTCGTTTGGCGGCCTCAACGAATCTATGCCGGGTAAGTACATGGAATTAGCAAAACTTGACAAGGGAGCGGACTAACCCTGTTTGACGGGCATGAGACCGTAGATGCGATACAGCTCGAACACGGCTTGTTCCTTGTCTTTTGCCTAAGATGGGTGAGCACGAGGGATATGGATAAAAGTTCGGGCGAGTAGGCGCACTTCTATCATGAGATCTAGATTATCGGCTGCAGATTAGCGAGGGAAAGATCGGCACATAGTCTCAAACGGACCCATATCGATTGGCAAGTCGTCCGGTAATGATTCACATCGATCGGCGTGTGCCCTGCGTTCCATAAGAGATTCCGCTCCTGGACGGGGCTCGCTCAGATGTTGCTTGGGCCGGATGCCTCGTCGGGACCAGATAGCTGCGCTCCTTCGAAATATCTCTTCGTGTGAAATGGATGACGGAAACAATGAATCATGGTGGTAATCTATATGGACGGGCATCAGTTCCAGACCGTGTCATCGTTTGCAAACATTGTAACCGAAGACCAACGGGATGTCCAGTTCTTCGCAAAGCGGCAACAGGTCTTCAGCATTGTAGCACATCTGATCGGATCATGTTTGCAAAGGCATGCCAAGTGGTCTCAGACGCACACGCACTTCATCATTCTCCAGCACAAGCCGGGCTCTCACTGCAGGAGGGAGCTGCTCCTGGACCACAACCTTGATCCTCTCGAGCGCAGATGCTTTGTCCCCGTAGACCCCGCCCCCGTGGATGATCATCACACTGTCCTGGCCGAGACCCATCCGTTCCATCATCTCGCAGTGGTACGAGAGCTCGCGGATGGACGAGGCGACGACATCCGCCTTGGGGCTGCCCAACTGGGTGAATTGCCCAGGGTGGGCAGTGAGCCGGTGCCCGAGTCGATTTGCCAGATCGCCCACTCGGGCAAGCAGTGGGGCGCAATACTCGAGGGAGTATCCGTGCACAGGATGCGAGGCAAATGGGAACATTTCCGACGACATGCGCATGAAACGGATATTCTGGTGTATCTGGTGAGTGGAAGTTCCAGAACGGACCGAGAACAGGGAACACCCACATGTTCCTCGTTCCATTCGATGATCTGCAACAGATCCTCGACGTTCTTGCGGCCTAGATCCTTGACCCAGTCAATGCCATTCTTCTTGATACTGTCAAGTCTGGATGGGCATTGGGTTAACCGAAGTTTGCGAGGACATGATCGCTCGCCTGCAGGTTCTCGAGCAGAATACGGCATCCTTGGCCGGCTTCTTATTTCGCAGGATGGTGTTCAGACAAGCATAACCTGGCGAGGCGTGAGTACGCGTTCCACTTTACGAAAACAGGTTCCACGTGAAACACAGGGGTCCACACACCTAGTCTGCCTTTGAAGGAGGTTTCTTTGCGCTCTACATCGGGAATGATGTATACCGGCTCTGGTTTTGGTTCCCGCTTCTTGCGAACTTTCTTGACGACCTCGCTCTCGATAATAGCCCCATTTCCGTCTTCTTCAACAGTGGTGACAGAGATCTTGCGTTTGCGTTTCGTCCCGACTTTCACGTCAAGGGAGACCAAAGCTGCCGCTGTTGCCGCTGCTGGAGCTGGAGGCGAGTTGACAATGCTGATGTCCACAGCCGGAGCTGCAAGCGCGGCTGATTGAACACGGTGGCTGCGACGCAGAGGAGCTGACATTGTGCGCAAATCGAGGTGGTGCTGGAGATGGCGAAAGGAAACGAACATGCCAGCCTCGAAGACAGGGGAGCGAGTCGCGATCGCGTCCGCGATCGACGCGAATGACGTATTTCCCTGGATCTATCTTTCTTTCATTCAGAATTGTCTGCAGCCAGATTCAGAAATCTGGAGAGGAAGAACAGAGTTCCACGCTGCAATTTGGTGTGTGTGTATTGCAGATGACTTGGAGGCATGAGATTGATCATGAATGCAGGGCCAAGATGAATGAAGTAGCCGTCGGCTTCCGGGCCGTCATCATGATGCCATGATGCGGTATCATTCCAGCATTCATGGCCTCAAGCTTCCAAGTCGCTGCTACAATCTTCCACTGAAGTACGGTTGCTTGTATGCTCGAGTCGCATCACAGTCGTTCAAAACACGACTGCGCAACGGATTCCTGCGAGTGCTTCATGACCCGTTGCTGGTCTATCCGCTGTTCTCTTTCTTTCCCCGGGCTCGACGCCAGTCTTGTCCTGCGGGCCAACCAACACTGGTACGGACCTCAAGCAGCAGTCAAAATGCGTTCTCCAGCAGCATATTCTGTGGCTGATTCACAATCTCCTACGCCTCAATGCTCAACCCGTCATGGACCAGGACAAAGCGTGTTCGCATCTGGTCTCCTCAGCATCTGTTCCTCTGACAATCTATGACCGACAGGTCGGATAGCTTCTGACTGACGACCGAATCTTAGCCTCGCCTCTCGCCTTCCCACTGCGGCGATAGACCGGTGTACGTTGAGCAGCATCAGCGACGACATCGACGGCGGAGACTGATAGAATCGTGTGTCTCGGGGGCTCAAGAATTTGATACAGACGTTTCAGTTGCGCGGTCAAGATCAACTTGAAGCTGGTCAGGAGACGGTGACACGCTCTCTTACGTGAATTGCCGGTGTGTTCTCTAGATAACACACAGGTCCACAGCTCTGGCTCTGATACCGCGTGAGAGCAAGGAAGCCCTGCGCTGACCTGTAATTTTACGGTGACAGCCCTCACATGGGAAGGCGCCCGTCTCTGTCGGGCGCCGCCGCGCAGGCGTGCCGGCGAAAATACAGCAAACGGAGAGTGTTGGACACCGATGCCGCGAAGGCGCTTCATGAAGCGGAGGAGAACTTCCAGTGACGGGTGGAATTTCTATTTCGGGACCCGGCAATTGACGGGTGGAGCAGAACAACCACTCCGCCTCAAAAACTGCCGGTGCTTGGGTCCTGTGAATAGCGCACGAACGTTCCCTGGAGGATAGCCGTCTGGCAGGTCTGCATGAGGAGCCTGTGGCACAACCCTTATCTGAAACCTTATGGAGCTTTTGCAGACGGTGTCCATAGAAACCCTAGTGCGAATGGAGCAAAACACGGCTGGCCTCGGTCTCGATGGATGTGTTGGTCGCAAACCTGGACTGACTGACGCGGGGGAAGTCTACGATGATGGATACGCCATGGTGAATTCGAGGTTTGGACTGTTGTACTTTGAGATCACGTCAGTCGATGCACAGCGCTTGAGTTGAGTGGTTAAGCGACCGCGAGGGTTCTCGAATCTGTTGATTGCCGTTCTCCTAAAGCAAGCAAGATCGACGATCGGTGCGGGTTGTTTCTGCGCAGCTTCCGGCCTGTTCTTTGGTGCCCACGCCAGGCGCATCCAAGATAAGACATTGGTGGGCGAGGACCGTCGACCTTGATATCAGGGAGGACAGCACGGGCATTCCCCACTCTACAGCTTCTATCTGCAGAGAGATCATGGGGCCTTGGATTCATAATTGCTTCGCGATGGAAAGGCAGGCTAAGCAGATAACGAGAGCTTCTGCATGTCTCAACGGAACAGATTTGAAATCATGGCAATCTACCCAAATTGAATATGGGCCTATCCAGGCATGTCGGAATTTGGAGGCTTGCTCCGAAGGCCCATTGCACTAGCGATCCCTTGGCGGCAGCGTGACAGCCACCACGCGAGCGATGATCGCGCACGGGGATGTTACGCGTGACAGGTGTTTCACGACCATGTGAGTAGCGCTGCGAGCGCCTACATCATGTCAGCGCGCGTCACCGTCGCGCTGCAGCCTGTAGGGTCGTGAAGCCAACGTGAGGCCCTCGTTCTCGCCGCCTGCAAGCAGTTGATTGGATAAGCAGTGCGGCAGATACTGAATTCGTGTCCGCTTTGATATGGCGCAGCCAATGGATTTACCCTATGTTTCGCTCCGCCGGGATCTCAGAGGGGGCTGCCGCGTGTCGATCTGTGGCGGTGACGCCGTGTTTCTGCCTCCGTTTTTCCGATTCTCCAAGTCTCCAGCGCTGACGCGTAGTGCTCAGAATGCGCAGTCGCCGCCTGCCGTGTTTGGCGACGTCATCGCACCGAGCAAAAAGCGGGATCCAGCTGGCGGCAACCCAGACGAATCTGATCAACGACGACCCAGAAAGCGTGCTTCGTCACGCAGCAGTGGGAGGACCCCAAACCGCCCTTGACATCATTTCCCGTTTCGGCCCAGTCGACCGACGGTCAACTTCCTTCGTCGATACTCCAGATCTGCTCAGCGCCAGCCCTGACTCGCCCTGGCCACGCAGCTGCATCCAATGCATATTCGCGCAAGGCCTAGGTGCTCCGTCGAACCCGTGCTTTTCGCGTCGGACAAAATAGGTTGTCAAACCATCTCAAATCGGACCGAGATCAGCCGATCGCTGTCAATGATCGTCTCAACTTCCTCCTTCTCGTGGACCTTCCGCTGACCGCATGTCATCCGCAAGGAACATATTTATTTGTCTATCGAAGTGGCGGGTTATGGGGGCCCCACAAATTGGCCACGTCCATTCGTTGCCTATTTTCTTCTCCTCCGCCTCGCATGTCCACAGCACCAGTACTCGACATCTCGAAGAAGAAGAAAAAGCCCCCCGCGTGCGACGCGTGCAAAGCGCGTCGAGTCCTCTGCCATTCGCAGCCAAATGGCATCCCTTGTCCGCGGTGCGCAGAGAAGGGCATCATGTTAGTACCTGACTCTGGTTCCTCTGTACTTGTTAACGTAACGGACTGCAGATGCAGAACGACCTCGCTCCCAAGGGGACGCCCGAGGAAGAACAGAGTGCCAGGGCTGCTGCTTATGGAGGATGAACTAGCAGAGGCTCCCAAGAAAGCTTCACCCACGTCTGGCTCGCAATCACACAACGGATCTACCAATGGGGACTGGACATCCCCTGAATCAGAGCCTTCGCCACCTGGTCCTTCACCGCCCCTTCACCAGACTATCGCAGCTGCTCCTGTAACAATCGCGCTCACCTGCGATCTGGTCAAGCACTTGTGGGAGTGTGCGTCGGCAGTCCTATCGAGCTCGTCCGGTTGGCTGACCTTGATCCAGGCTTCATCGAGACTGTATGCTCTCGCCATCCCATCTTCCAGCACCTCAAGTTCGCCCACACGCTCTCCTCCGTCTCATGGAACCTCGACTTGCTCCCTCCAGAAGCGCAGACGCTTGCCATCTGCATCTGTGCCGTGGGCTCCACTCTCTCGTTTCACCCATCCATCATCGGCTACGGGAGCACGTCGAGCATGGACTCGGTCTTCAACCAACCGCCCCGATCGCTTACGGACAGAACTGTGTTTTATCTGGGTGCAGACCTGCGCCAGTACGGCAAGTGTCGCGGTCCCATCAGGCGGGCGCTCTTCGAGCGGGCGGTGAATGCCGCCTGTCACTGCAGGATTCAATTGTCCGTGTCAGCCTATAATCTGGCCTCGTGCTTTCTGCTGGACGCTCTGGATGAGTGTGAGCGTTTTCTCTCCGGCCTGGACTCCGGTTTCGATGACACCCGGTTCCAGCGAGGTCAGCGTTCCGGGTCTGGGAATGTTCCTATCTATCCCAATCGAGCCATTGGGCAGGTCCGTTCGAAGCAGTGTCTGATATGGAACACGAGACGTGGTGGGGCTTCATGGTGAGCTGTCTTCGTCGATCACGATGCCTGGCCTCACCTTCTGTCCAGCTTAGGGAAGCTCTCGTCGCGCTGGAGGAAAGACGGCACGTTTCAATGCACGTATTTTTCAGCCCCAATCCACGTTCCGCACTAACGATCCAGCCGCAGGAGTCACATTGACCAGCTTGCTGTGTTAAAAATCGACGTTGAGCCTCCGTCGCTCGAGTCGCTGCTGGATCAAGTCAGAAGCACACACGCTCAGAAGAGGCTGACGTCCTCGGTCTATGCGGTCATGCAGTCCTGTGAGCGGACCTTCTTCTGTCCTGAGCTGTTCCGCCGACTGACCCTGCCCCCAGACATGTACCACACCATTCGTTCATGCCGCTCATTTAACGAGACTATCACCGGCGGTGAGTCCCGTCCTTGGCATCACTAACAGGCTATTGACGATGGCGACGCCACCAAAGACCACGCCCGGCGAAATCCCCTTTCCGACTCCGCAGCCTCTGCAGTGCTCTCCTCCCTTGCGACTGTGAAATCGCTTTTCACCCTGATGTTCGACGACGTTGTGTTTCCCGAGGAACACCGCTGCGGGATTGACTGGACGCCGACGACTATTCGCACCAATCCCGTCACGTGCCGAACCGTGCGATCCTGCGCCATCACGATGTATGTGGGCTACCTGCACATCATCTTGGCACTCTATCGGGAAGTCGAGTACCGGCTGCGGGTCCACATCTCCGGCGACGTCTGGGCGCGAAAACGGCTGGCATTGCTGCGTGAGCAGGTCCGCGAACTGGTCATCGAATCGCTGCCTCTTGTCGAAAAGACGATCCGATTGATCTCCTTCAAGTACGGCTGCGACGTGTTGTTTTCTAGCATCGTGCGACAGATGGCCGATTTCTGTATCTCCGAATGGACGAGCATCCAGGAAGCACCAGGGACGACCTCGTGGTCTGCCATGTTTCGACGGTTCGTGTCCGGGTGGTTACCCGCGGGCTCGACGTGGCTGATTCCCCTCGTATGCACAGACTGGCTGACACGCTCAAACTCCTCGGCTACGCAAACGACGATCCACAGGCGAACGCCGTGATAGACAGCCTCGAGTCGCAGCTTAAAATATTCGCCACGCCCAATGCGCTGCACACCAACAGCATGGAACTGCTGCTCGACTCGCCCGGGTCGGCCGACGCGTCTGTCGTCGACTACAGTCTGCAGATGCTCTGCAACGGCCACGGCGGGTCCTCCGATAGTTGGTCTGATCTCGCCATCGGCGTGGACGTTTACTCTACCGGACGGGGGAGACCCGGACCTTACTAATATCGTGTTTGTATCACCAACTGTGTATTTATTATGAACATCTCTAGAGTACTGTACATATACTTGGCACACCCGACCGCATTTTTTTATGTCTTATCGCATTATTTACGTACATTTTCTGTGTAACAGACAGCGATGCACTAGACCGTTTCAGGTCGCTACTGGAACCTCTCCTCGAATCGCCCAAACACGATCGAGCTCAGTAACGACACCTGTGGCACGGCAAGAATGTTCTATGCGAGAATCAGTGGTGCCATCAGAAAGGAAGAAACCCGGACAGAATCGCCGACGTACGTCAACAAGCTCGTTCGGTAGGCCGTTCAGGGCCAGGTGACTCCATCGCGCAAGCCCTGGGAGCAGTCCCGCAAAACGGATCCTAACTTCTTCCCCCGGAGGAACAGTCTCCCTCGACGGCCGGAACACGGCGTTCTCAACCGAGCTCAGGAGAACCTCCGTCGCGCGATCCAGACAGCAGTCGAACACAAGCGAAAAGTCGGAGGAGGAAACGATCTCCAGCGTCTCCTCGATCAACGCGGTGAAGGGATCTGGATCGCTTGATGTCGGCGGAACAAAGAAGTTGGAGGTATAGCCCCCTTGGGTCAGAACGTGCTGTGTCGTTTCCGGTGTTTGGGGCAGAAGAGTCGTTCCGAAGCTAGGCCATTCAGATAGATAGATCAGGCGCGGATCGCGTGAGACTCACTCGACTTTACGTTCTGTCCCTTCAAAGGTCACTTCGTGTTCGACGCGTCTTCGCACATCGTGAACAAGCCGGTGCAGATCAGATGGTGATAGCTTCGTTTTCAGGGATACCCTGCCCGTCGATTAGATCAGAGATATCTTCAAGCGACACAGATAACGTACCCGCTGAACACATCTTCCACGCCCCTTCGCACCCTTTCTCCAACATCTTTCCAGCCCACATGCAGTATCCACCATGTCATAGTCAGATATTTGGCAGCGGCGATCTCTTCCTCCTCTTCAGAGTCCTCGTAGGACTCTTCCCACGGAAAGCCGGCAGCAACATCCCCCTCCTCTTCAGCGTCTTCCCTTAGCGAGTCGAGACCTCCAAATCCCAATCCCATGCTGATGAGCATCGTCAAGTCCGGTAAGGTGGCCTGCATCCGGCGCTGCCGCTTCTCGAGCTGCCTCACCGAGCGAACATATCGGCCCCGCGCAAGCAATGTCAGTTGAACGTTGGTGAGCAGAGAGAGCAGGGTGGTCGTATACACTGTTGTTAATGTGCGTGTGACAGCTGCCGGGCCGTTTCAGAGACACTCCCAGCAAGAAAACGCATGGTACACACTGAGCATTTTCAGTTCGTTCCAGAGCTCTGCCTTGGTCGGGCGGGCCGGCTCGGGGCCGGTGACGCTGTCCGCAACCGACTGTCACGTTCAGCATCATCAGAGAACTTGTCGATCGCACAAAACACGCACCCCTTGCATGCTGCTGATGTTCGAGCTCGAGTCCGTGTCCGTCGACGTCGTGGTCGTCATCAGCGAGTCGCTCAGGTGCACCGGGGCGATAGATTCGCCGAGAATCATCTCCCGGTGTTCGCCCGGCTGCCCGGTCTCCACCCAGCTCTGCGTCGACGCCGACAGCCCCGCGTCGGAGCGCAGATCCATATTCGACGAGGTCGTGCTCAGATCCGCGCTGCTGGCGACCGAGGCGGACAAGGACGAGCTTTCGCTAGTGGTGGTGGTGGTGGTGCTGGTATGTCGCGATTTTGCGTGCGCTTGGAGTTCCAACGTCAGCGAGTCGACGTCCATCTCGCGCAGGATCTGCTCCGCGAGCGATGGTATCAGCATGAGCACGGTGTACGAGATGTCAGATTGTGTCTGGCTGAAGCGGCGTTTGAGGCTGGATGAAGCGCAAACTCCGTTCAGCGCGAGGGATGGAATATACAGGGCATACATATACATACTTGTCTTTAGCTGCGCGCTCTTGTTCCATTTGCTCTTTGACGTCATCTAGCCGGTCCTTGATGTATCCTCGCACCATATACGCGGCACTGGCCACCCCTGCGACCTTGGTGAAGCTGACGCGGCGGCGGATGGCGTCGAACATGATGACGTGGAGGAGATGGGAGCCAAAGTTGTCACAGAAACGAAAGAGGTGAAGGACGAGGGACGAGACGCGGCCGCTGGTCCGGTAAGTATTAATATGGCGTGCGGGTCGCGTGTGAGCACGGTTGCAGTAGACGCGCTTGGTAGAGAGCGGCTCAGTGGGCGACTAAGGTCGGATTCGAGCGGTTGTTTACAAAGAAAGAAGATGCCTGCCAGGACAGTGCATCGAGTGCAAGAGGAAGTGAGTAGATACTTATATCACGTTCAGACGCTGCCGACCGGATTGGTGTCAACCGGAGGTTGCGGCGACATCAACCGCAAACAAACCTGCCTCGACAATCCCACTTCCGTCGATTGAGCTCATAATGGTCAGCACCCCGACATCTCCCTCTCCCTCTCCGTAGCCTGGAGTCGCACACGTTTCTGATTACAGTTATTATAGGGAGGCGGCGCTAGATATCCGTACCCGAAATTCGTTTGGTCACCCGCTGGCGGTTGGTGGGCCCAGCCCGCGAACTGGAAATTCAACACCTTCGTTGCAACTTGTGGGATCGCGTTCGTCGCCGCTGCTATCACCCGAGGTGTCGCTCATAGAGAGGTGCGCTGTGGTCGCTGTTGCATGATTTTGGACCGGGCTGACACTTGGTCCGCCGTTTAGGCTGAGTTGAGAGGCGAAACGCTGGAACGGAGGAAGGTATGCAAATCTTCCACTCTCTCGGCCTGTGCAGACCGACTAAACAACTTTCAACTCACAGCTTTCTGCGCTTGTGGTACGCACTTCGGCTGTCTCTGGCCTTCGGCATGCTCTTCTCATCACCGACGCATCAGCGGGACTATATGCAAGGCCGCACGAAATCATTAGAAGAAGCGAGCCCGGTAAAAGGTGCTTAAGTGGGCTGGAGGTAGAGTTGCAGTGCACCTTGTATGAGTATCAGACCCAATTAGCATTCTTTTTCCGGCCCTCTCCTATCGACAGGACCCGCACCGATATAGAAATGACCAAACCTTGGCTCAGTCGGTATCTTCCAGCACCAAAGCGCTACGTTCCAATCATTATCCCCTTGGGATGCTACCATGATCGAGCTCCAGGTATTGCATCACATCTCGTTGTAACTCTTCACGTTGCTTTCGGTATCCGCCATGGCAGCTGGCCATGCTCCTGCTGAGCGTTTGTTGATTGATTTCAAACGCGCCAGGAATAGCCTCCGCTAAGCTCACAGCTGTGTCTCCACAATGACCTCTTGACCGCCGCCATGCTGAGAGCCACTGACGTCGTTGATATCTGTCCAAGCTCCCACTCCAGCCAAGTATAAATTCTGGCTGCCCCACGCCAATCCCAAGCACCCAAGAAACCATTACGAAGTACGGTCCAAGCTGTTTTCGCTCGGCATCGACTAAATCCGTGTTCGCAGATTATGCCTTTGCTCCGAAGCCACCGCCCTGATCCCGTCGCACCGGCCGTCAACGACCCCGCCGCAGACCCTCCCCGCCAACGCTCCCTCTTCTCACGCCGCCGCTCGCTCGACGCACCCGCCCGCAATCCCAACGACGACGTGGCCCCAGCCCGCCGAGGCTTCTTCGGCGGCCGCCAATCCGCTTCTCCGGCGGACGAGCGCGCAGCCGCAGCTGCGAACGCCAACAACGGCAGCACGCGACGCGGCTTCTTCGGCGGCGCACGTGGTGGCTCGCTGGACGGCGAACCGGACGGCGGGCTCGGGCGCAACGGCAGTGTGCGCAGCGGGAACAGCAGCGTGCGCAGCGGCGGCCTGTTCTCCGGGCGGGGCCACTTTGAAGTGCACAAGGACCCGACGATCGTGGCTGCGCGCGAGAAGGTGTCGTTTGCGGAACGCGCGGAGATCGAGGCCGACCGCGCGCTGGAGGCTGCGCGGGGCCGGGTGCGGGAAGCGAGAGACCATGTCAAGTTCCTCGAGCGTGAGGCGGCCGAGGAGTACGTCGTTTGCAATTTCTCATTGGCTGTGTTCTGATAATATGTTGTAGGGCAAAACGAGCCAAAGCCAAGCAGGCTGTGACCAACGATGTCAGCCGCAGTGCTGCTGGTCTCGGGCGCCATGGGAATTGAGATATTTATTTGACGACCAGTGATGACTTTTGTTGTATGTATTATCCGTGTACAAAACTGCGATATGAGATCGAAACTTTCTCGAAATGAGAAGACAGACATTGATTGATCAGATTTGTACTAAGATACACGAATGATGATGGGTTGTTCCAAGTATCCACTCGAAGGTGTAAGATGATGATAGATACAGAAAAACATATTCACAAAAACACACTCAGCTCATCGCAGCAGGCCCAAAGCTCGTCACAGCGAGCGCGCCGATCCACGCCATTTCCAGCACCGCCTTCCCAATCGGCGTCAACTCCGCAACAGGCTCCCCGTCCGGCTCGTCCATCGCCGGCGGGACCGGGATGCACAGCCCCATCTTGACCAGGCCCTCCGGATCGAACTGCACACCCGCGTCGCGCCCCGCGCAGGTGCCGATGACGAGCAGCCCGTGGTCGCGCGACGGGACGGCCGGCATGCTCAGCCACGCGTCGTGCCACGGGCCCATCACAGCCAATCCCTCGTCAGGCACGCGGACATTCGAGCCCTGCAGGTCCTGGTGCGACACGAGCCGCGCCGAAATGTGGAACGACGTAAGCAAGATGTCGCACCCGGGCTTGTTGGACGAGTCGGCCGAGCTGGTCGGGCTGCTGTGCGAGCTGCTCGGCCCCTTCTTGCGGCCGGTTTCGACGGGCGGCCGCTCATCCGTTGGGTTGTACGCGACCAGAAGATACTGTCTGAGCTCAGTCGCAATCTCGTGCGGCGCGCGCGATCTGTTGCGTTCGGAAACGGGATCCGTCGGGCCCGGCCAGAGCGGGAGAAGCATGAACAGCGAGTCAGCTGGAACCTGCGCGAAGATGTCCACCGTGCCTCGGTTCGAGTGTTTCTTCGACGCTCCCCTCGAATTCCCAGAGCTCTTCTTAGGGGGCAGCAGCCCAACATCCTCGAACGAGTTGCTCAGCACATCGTGCCTCCGCCGACGTTCTTCCTGCTTGTTCCTGCTCTGCAACGTCATCCAGGGCGGCTGGTACACCTGCGGAGACGATCCTTGCTGGTGATGGTGGCTCAGACTCAGGTGGTGCGCAGGGCCGCGCTTCAGCACCCGGGAAAGCACGCCGTTCGACCCTTCGCCGCGAGCATCCTGAGCCATCACAATCATATCAATCGACGTCGCATCCATCGTCGAAAATGCCTCGTTGTGCGTCGTCCGAGAGCGACGTTGCAGATCCTCCTCGTCCTCTTCCTCATCATGGGACTGTGACCCCCGCCGTCGGCGCCGGGAGTTGCCGCCAACAAAATTGGGTGTGGCTGTCACATTGGGGTCTCGGGTCGTGTCGCCCGACGGACGGGGAGGGTATGTGTGACTACTAGACGCAGACGAAGCGGGTGGGACCGAAGTGTCCCTGGACGACGTCGAGGCCGACGAGGACGCAACCTGGTTTCTGCTGCTCGAGCTCTGCGGCCTCGACGGCCTCGGCTCCTTCCGGTCTTTCCGTTCCTCATCCAACAGGCCATGGGAGCGCAGATTCTTGACGGTGTTCGTGCTCGTATATGCCTCCTGCACGTGCCTCGGTGCAAGAAGCACCATTGCCGTCGCCGGCTTGCTGCGCTCTTCCGCTGCGGTGGCAGTGCGCGACATGGTCGACGACGAGACGCTTCCTCGGGTGTTGAACGAAGTAGCAGCCGAGTGTCGAGACGGCCGATAATGCCGGTGGATGCTGAATGCCACGACTTTCGAGTGTTTGTGGATGTTCGTGTACGCGCCGTCGTGCGGCGGTTTGGGCCCAACAATGAACGGCCCACGGAACGGGTCGATCGTCACTCGCTGCTGTGGTTTTTGGGGCCGCAGTTCGACTGAGAGCAAACTTGTCAGCAAACTATAAGTCATCGGACGAAAAAGACAGAACGCACTCCTTCGGACTTTGAATCCACCAACCAATGAACTGTTCCAGATCTCTTCGGAATTCATACCCATTCCTCTCCATGGCGGCAGCTTAAACCGGTCATCTGCATTCTTGCCCCCACCCACTTTCCCACTCGCGATGCTCCTCACGGGAGCCAGCGCCGGGCCCTTGCTACTCTTCGGAACGCTGCCACCCCGTCCATCCGCCGCATCCTTCCTGAAAGTCCAGTATTTCCTCTGCTTCTCGTAATCAGCCCCGCCCCATCCTCGTACGGCAGCAGCGAACGAGTCCGGGTCGAGCATGATGCTCCCGGAACTCGTGCTCGGCCGGCGCATCATCAGAGCGGACAGCTGACTCGGTCTGCGCCCCGCCGGCGACGACGAATGGACCGCGATATCAGAGGGGTCAAGGCCTGTTATCCCTCGGCCCATCGTGTTCCAGTCGAGGTCGAATCCGAAACTTTCAGGGCCGCCCGTACCAGAAGTGAGACTGAACGCTGCGCTCGCGGCTGAGGACCTCCTTCCCGTCGCTGAAGGGGACGCAGGCGGCACACCGGACGATCCAGACGCAGCGAACGTCAGCGGTGTCGGCGACGGCGTGCTCTTGGCCGCAGCGCGCGCCGAGACAGTGCGCCACTCACCGCCCGTTTCGGGCACGGAAATCGGCTCTGGGGCCACCCGGACGGTGTGCACGCTGTTCTGGTCATCCAAGCTCCGGCTGGGCCGTCTCAGCGTTGCCAAGCTACCCTCTCTCTCCCGACGGGTCGAGGACCGGTCGTCGGGCGAAGTCCCGGGGATGGCCATCGGCAGACTCGGTCTTCGGCCCGTTATGGGGTCGATGTACATTTGCCGCTCCAGCGCATCGAACACGCCCTCGTCGCTGTCCCCACGCACAGACGAGACCTCAATAGCATCGTATTCATCGCTGTACTCTTCCTCCTCCGAATCAAACTCCACATCTCGCTGTGGGTGATGGCTTGCGAGCTCGTCCATCGACGTGTGGGTCGTACTGCTCGTCGTGCGGCTCCGGCTGGGACTCGAGAACGACGACGACGACGTCCCAAATGTATGGTGTGACGCGGCATCAGAGCGGGAGGGTGAGTAGTACGCTGCGGCTGTGCGCGGGTCACGATCCCGGTTCGTAACAGTGTTGGCGCTGGCGACACTCTGCCTGGGTGTCTCAAGGTCGGCGTTGCGGCCGTATTCATACTCTTCATCATCATCGTCTGTGATTCCCTCCAGCGGGCCGACGCTGCGCGACGGCGAAAGCGGCGGGGGAACATGCAATGACCCCGATGCTGATGAGGTCGATGACGCCCCGAAGGTGAACGAGTCCAGTGAGTTGATGGTATAGATGAGGTTCGCGTCAGCGGTGTCCGATCTGAAAACGTGTGGTTATCAGCGTCTATTAATTACACGCGTATGCGAAGGGAGCCTTTTTGGCTTGGCGGCCAAAACGTGGCTAGAACTCAAATAGACATCTCTCTGAGGAACAAGGACTCGTGGCCTTTCATGTATCGTGGGTCCAAAACGTGGGTCCCAGGATCAAAGAGAACGGACACTCACGAGGACGGCCCTGTTCTTCTTCTCTGCTCATATGATTCGTCGGCGTTGTCGGCGTGTATGTGAGGTGGAGGTGGAGATCTAGATACCATGGAAAAAAGTTAGCCCGGGTCTGGAGAGCACCAGAAACAAAGAGGACAAGAAGCCCCGGAACAAAGACATGGGATAGATTGGACGCACGGTGACTGTCTCAGTACCCTCATCTGCTCCTCCGGCGAAATGATTCGGCGCGGGGCGTAAACGTTATGGGTCATGGCTGTAGGAGTAGCTGGGGACGCCATAGATGGATGGCTGTTTTCAGCTGGGTCGATAGGTGCGAACGGCAAACGGGAGCTGCCAAGCGAAGTTCGACGGTGGTAGTGGGTGATTAGTGTGGGCGATTTTGCTTTGTCGTGCTTATCGTCGTCGTCGTTACCGTGCGGATTGGCGTTGTTGTTGTTGCTCGACGGAGATGCAGATGCGGGGGAGTTGACGTCGGAACGAGATTGCGATTTCCTGCGGGACGTCCAAAGCATGGATTAGCTCGAGCTTGAATCGGTGGTCGTTCGCGCTGATGACGACAGACAGGACAGCCGGACAGGACAGCAATTAAATCGACCAGGTATGGGCGGCTGATGGCGACGCCGGGCGGGGAGAGACGTGTGCAGGTTGTGCGAACGAAGGCCCGTCAAGGGAAGGAAGAATGCAAGGCAGAGGCCCACGCCGCACGTGGCACTTTTGATGTGCCCCTTGACACCTTTGTTCTCCTTCGGATCAGTTGCTTGGACACCGCGAAACTTAATACTTACTTACCGACGGTGGACACCTTGTGTCAAGCTGGAGGCGGACATCGTCGCCATGCTCCAGGCGCGTATACGCGATATTTTTTAGACAACCTCGCACAGCGCAAGCGTTGACAACGCTTGGGGATTGGCGAGATGCGATTTCGCTCACACCACCTCGCCTCATTGGCAGAACGTGGCTACACGTCCGGGGATAGGACTCAGATATCCGAGCACCCAACGGCGAACAACCGGCGCACACTCCCATCTGTCCACACGGCCTGAGGGTGTCAGCGCGTCAAGTTTCTTGGACGGCGCAAGCCACTTTGTACTCTATTCCAACGCGTCGCCAGCGGCCCCGAGAGCGTCTGCGGCGCTGTGTCCGGGTTCTAGCAGGAGAAGCCGAGGGAGACGCGACGTCACGACGCCTTCGGGGAACTCGACACACCGCGGCCATTCCCGGCTGACGCTCACCCGGTGCGGGCCATGCGGCCTCAAGACTTGTACACGGTCGTTCAAGGGGCAGGCACCACCGTGGTTGTGCACCGTGAAACACTGCGTCCACGGTTGATTTTTTCTTGCTCCTGTATCTCCTCCGCTGCCGTCGCCCATCTTCTTACCTCACTTTCGTCGGTCCCGCGACCACTGCTTGCTCATCGGCCGCCTAGTGGCGCCAACCTCAAGGCTTTGCACGTGGCTCCGACTGGGCAAGAACAGGAACATTGAAAGGCCAGTCAGTGCTCATGCGCCCCTATCGGCAAATCTCAGTGCTTGAGCCTCCGCCGAACATTGATGTTCTCAGCAGTTCCATAAGATTAACGGTATACACGGTCAGTATTGACCGTGGACTCCATCAGGGCAGACGCGACCCTTGGGGAAGCGTGGGGAAGTTGCGACAGTCGTGTCGTCTGGTATTCCATGCCAATACACTCAAAGTTACACCGTATTTTACATCGATAATAGATGGATGAATTCCATACTTGTATCGTAAATAAGCATTGTCATGATTAGATCACAGGGCGTCTAATGGAAAACAGTCAGCCAGAAGATAGGAATAAGAGAAGGCAAGCATTGCAACGCACAGATAAAGTCCTCGTTGGCCTTATCGGTAAGGTCGTCGAAGGCATTAGCGGCAAACGTTGCCCCATTAGCTTGCTGCGCAGCGGCGGCATCGGACGTCTTTTCACGCGAAGCATCAACCAGGACCCGAGCTTTGCCCATCGCCTCACGGCGCTTGCCGTGTTGACGATTGAGGAAAGAGAGGTAAGCTGCGCAACACCTGTGGAGGTGTCAGCATGACGAAGCGAGAGATCAGAGCGGGTCACGGACAGGAACATGACGGCGAGGGCCGAGAAGCAGATCAAGCTTGATTTGAGACCCTTGTGGTAGTACGGTGCCTGGTTGACGGTGTACAAGAATGGTCCGACAATCTGGGACGAGCGATCAGTGACTATGCCCAAGGCCACACGGGAAGGATGACTCACGTTGCCAGCCGACTGTCCGCAGAACATGATGCCAGTCGTCACAGTCTTCTTCGTATGTCCAGCGGTGTTCTGCGACGACCAAGTGTATATCAACGGCAAGATTCCGGTGTAGAACGACACACTACACTGTCTCAGCTGTGGCCCACGGATGAAAGCCTGAGTCACATACATGTAGTAAGCAGCGAGCAGCGAGCCTCTGTGTGTGGCATCTCGAGGGAGGACAAGCAATGCTGCAGCTCCAGCAATAGAGGGGAGCGTCAATGCCACTAGAACCGGGAATATCCGCTTCGTTCGAGTGGCAAGATAACCGGAACCCACTGTCGCAAAGATCTGGACAGCGCCGAATGGCATGTTGAATAGAATGGTGTGCAATTGGCTGAATCCAAACGAGTTGACGATCAGAGGCCCAAAGGTGGAAATCCCACCGCTGGGAACACTGCAAAAATGTGAGCGGAATGTGTGGCTTCCTTTTCAGGTTGCTACTCACCAAATAGTAAAGAGCATCAGGAACCAAAACCAGGTTTTGGGATCGAGAAGGCACTCGTGGACTTGCTCCCATTTCCACGTCTTCGTCTCAGTTCCCGTATTGTTGGCACGCAGACGCTCAACGGCGATGAGCTTCTCATCAGGAGTGAGGAATCGTGCGGTCGTCGGCGAGTTGGGCAAAAAGGTGCTGCAGACGGGTCAGATCCTGGAAGAGTGAGTTCACGAAGCAAACACGTACAAGATTATGAGGGAGAAGATCACGGTCAGCAATCCTGCGAACAGAAAGATGATCTGGGAACAGTGAGCGGAGCCTCCGGTGGCAATAGACGAAGCACTGACCTGGTAAGGCTCCAATTTATCGCTCTTGATTTGTCCCAATCCGTAGGTCAACAAAGAGCCCAGCTGGATAGAACATCGGATCGATGAAGAGACGGAGGTGTTTGCGACGTACCAAATTCGTGACACCGTTCATGGAGTACCACAGCGAAGTGCGCTGAGTTTGCTCTCGTCGACGCCACCACATGCCAGTGATGGTCACGAATGTCGGTGCGACGGTAGCCTCGAAGATGCCAAGGAAAAACCGAGTCACAATGAGGCCCTTGAAGTCCTTGGCCGCCGTCATTCCACAGAGGACGATACCCCAGCAGAGCACGTTGAAAGCAAGCCATTGGGCAACCGGAAGGCGCACGAGGAAAAACGAGGAGACAGGTTGCCAGACGAATTGGGCTGCAGAGTGAAAACTCGTGAGATGGGAAAAAGATGGGATCGGATAGACGTACCGGCATACAGGATACTCCCAAGAGCACTGAACTGATACCCGACCAGGTGAGTTTTTTGCACCAAATGGAACACCGAGGCATAGGACAAGGTGCTCTTGTCGAGCTGTTGCAGAAAGTAGATTCTGAGAAGAAATGAGCAAGTGGATCGAGCAGCTAGCAGTGCTCGGCATACGCAAGCATGATTGGAAGCAGATGCCAGTCAATCTTGCTCAGAATGCGCGCATTGTCTTCCGACGCGACTATGACAGGAGCATGGGCGTCGGCAAGGATAGCCTGGGCAGCGTCTCCCGGAGTTTGGGTATTGTGGAACCCCTTGGGGTCGTCGGTGCTATCGGATGTGCTCGCTTCGATATGACCAAGCTCCGACTTCTCGAGGTCCTGTGACATGATGTGAGACGTGGAAGAAGTGGGTGAAGTGAGGAAGACACTGCGACACTTTTTTTTCGCGGAGGCGGTGGCTTTATATACCCCACATGTCGCTTAACACTACCATCACAAGACACTTAGGGGTCCTGCAGCCATTTTGGATTGAGTCCCCCCTCGACGCCTTCACGTGAGCGATGGAAGTGGGTCCTCTTACAGGTGAAAAGCCTCTGCAAGCGCTCTTACTGCTTCGAATGTTTCTGCCCTCTGCTCTCGGCCACATGCCGAGCATCAGTAGGGTCAGGAAGGCAGCTGGAGGGAGGCTGAAGGTTACAGTGATAAGATGCAGTGCAGCTCGGAATTGTTCGGATCACCGGTCCGATATCCTTTGATGGTCGATCCCCGCTTCCCTGTACCATGGGGTTTCGTGGGGGAGGACAATTCTCTGCCGCCCCGGACTCTCCGTGTTCTGCCTGTATTGATCTTGGCACAACACGTTAACGCGAGTCTATATATTTCGGTGTTCGGACCGGGTGAAAGGATGTCACTCGGAAATATTGTCAGACAAAGCGGAACCTTGGCCGTCATTAGGCTACCAGAGACAAGCAAGCCGTGGCCGTGCCCCATTTTGTAGGCTAACCGAGCGGAAATTTCCACCCTAATGTATCAAAGCTTTCCACTGGAATGCAGAACACACAAGCACGGAAATAGAATTGAACAGGAGGTGCTTAAATTCGAGTTCGGAACACGGACCGAACGTGCCGCAGGAACCGAAATCACTTCTGCAACTCACATAAAATGGCTAGAACAAGCCCAACCAAACTGAGATCTTGGAGGAGCCTTCGTCATGCCACGCTTTCTAATTCCTACCTCGTTCTCACCTGCGCCGAGTGACGGCCTCGCATTCCATCTACGCAATCCAACGGGTCATGAACTCTCCGTCCAACCCATCTCTGACACCGTCGTGCGTGTGGTGCACCAGCTCCCCACCGACAAGTATCCCCAAAAGATCAACGGTGCGATTCAATGGGAAGTTGCCGCTCCTGCGAGCGTCGAGGTCAGCTGTTCGCATCGGAAGCCATTCGTTGATGGAATACTGATCTTCGCGATGTGCGTTTGCAGATCGGGAACACCTCCGCAACCGTCAAGACGAAGGCATTGAGCGTCAAAGTTGACTTCTCCGAAGGGCCGCGTCTGGAGTGGTTCACCAAGGATGGCACCCCGTTCCACGCGGACAGTAAGACGCGCGCATACACCTACGATGCGATGTCGGGTGCTGTTTTACATTACGTATACTGTCTACTCCCTTCCCTGACGCTCACGCTGATCGTCTCGCCAGGTCGAGAAAGAATCACCCATCCCTGTTACCGAGGACCAGTACACCTGCGATGGTCCCTTCGTGCACCCCGACGTCAACGAATACGTCTACGGTCTGGGGGAATCGCGCGGACCGATGAACAAGGTCGGCAAGAAGTTCGTCATGGAGGGCCGTGACTCGCTCTCGTACGACTGGGAACACACCGACACACTGTACAAGACAAATCCCTTCTACTCCGTGTACAACAAAAAAACCAAGTTGTGGTATGGCGTGTTCTACAACAACATCAGCGACACAATGTTCGATATGGGTTCGTAATCTTCTCCATTTTTGACGGTTCGATCTTGATCCATAGCAGGCGCTGAGCACGATGTTCTCTGGGGATTCTTTAGATGGTACAAAGCGAACACAGGTCCCCTCGATTACTACATCATCCTTGGTGACGGGACCCTCCCCTCCGTCTTGACTGAATACGCACGCCTTGTCTCGCCTTCGACTCCAGACAAATTCGCTGCGTCTTTAACCCTCCCTCCGCTGTCGCAGCTCGGATATCTGTCGTCCAGCCTTGCCCTTGCCGCCGAACCCCACGCACAGGAGGCGGTGATTCAGTTCCTGAGGGACTGCCGTACGAACGGGTTCCCTGTGGACGGCCTGTATCTCTCATCAGGCTGGTGTCAAGGCGAGATGATTTTCCCGAGTTTTGTGGCCCGATTCTTACTGTCGCTCCAGATGAGGAAACAGGAAACCGCAATTACTTCGTTTGGAACTACAGTCGTTACCCCACTCCAGATGAGATGGGACGGATAGTGGAGAAAGAGCTCGGAATCCAGCTCATTGCCAACACGAAGCCTTGGTTGCTGAAGGTACATCCACGATACGAGGAAGCGCTTACGAAGGGAGCCTTCATCCGACCCGCCCCCGATGCTCCAGCCGGCGCCAAAGCCGCTATGTCGTATTGCTGGTCCGCAGGCTGGAACGCACACGCCCCTGCGTCGTATTTCGACTACTCATCACGCGCTGGATCGGAATGGTGGGGTACGGCTGTCAAGGAAGAACTCGTCGCGAACGATGTCACTGGAATCTGGATCGATAACAACGAGATGTCGGGGCTGACGGACGACGACGAGCGGTACTCTGGCGAGCTCCCCATGTCTTCGATCAAGACAATTGAGCAGCGGATGGGTTGGAATGGGGGTGAGACGCGTGTCGGGAGTGCGGGCAAGATGATGAATATTATGGGTATGGCTCGGGTGCGTCCCTCTTTGATCTTCAAGGTTTTGGCTGTCAGCTGATGATCTATAGACGACCTACGATGCGGTGATTGCTGCTCGGCCTGAACATCGCCCAGTGATTGTTTCGCGCTCTGGCTTGCCTGGCATCCAAACATATGCGCATGCGACTTGGAGTGGCGATAACTCAACGACATGGAAAGCGCTCGAGTTTGGCACGAAGATGACATTGAGTGTTGGAATGAGCTTTGGACCTGGGTTGTTTGGTCATGATATCGGCGGCTTCGCTGGATCGCACCATCCTGGCCCAGAGTTGCTCGTTCGTTGGTGTCAAAATGGTGCATGGCACACTCGGTTCACAGTGGTATGTGCTCGGACTGCAAAAATCGATTCACGAATCTGACTTGCTTAGCACTCTGCGAAAGATGTTTCGACCGCAATGTGGATGTACGACGATGTGCCTGGAATCAGCGACCACATCCGTGCAGCCCTCGCATTCCGGTACCGCCTGACGCCGACGTTCTACTCATACTACGTGTCTCACTATCAGCGCCACGGCTGGCCCGTTCTGAAACCTCTCTTGTGGCATCATTCGGTTGATCCGAAGACACTAGAGATGGACGACGACTTCTTGTTTGGATCGCATATCCTGGTTGCGTCCGTCACCCGTCAAGGCGCGACGACGCGCAAGGTCTATCTGCCATCTGAGAGCAACGATGGTGAGAAGGGACTAGATTGGTGCGAGCTGGACACGGGGGTCTGGCATCAGGGCAAGGCAGACTTTGTCGAGCTCGACGCCCCGCTGAGTCGCACGCCTGTTCTGGTCCGATCTGGTGGAATCCTCGTCCTCGGTGGAGAATGCAAACGCAACGTTTATGACGGCGTTAACGAGCGGACGGCTCTCGTGTTCCCGGCTCCCGGCAAAGCATCTGCCGGCAGCTTCACGCTGATTGAAGATGATGGTGTTTCAAACGAGCATCTGGACAAGGGCATCTACACGGAGATCCTATTGACTTATTCGGCGACGGCGACCGAAGTCGTGGTCGACTACGAGGTCGTTCATGGCCAGTTCAAGCTGCCGTATGAAGCTGTTTGGATCCAACTGCCTATCGGTGACCAGCGCAAGATCGTCGTGAAGGCAGGCAAAAAAGAGGCCAAGGGCCCTGGTGGCCAGGTTGGTATCTCTATCAATTTCTGAGAAGAGCTAGGTAGTCGAATATATACCTTTGTATTACTTACTATGATTGCGCAAGAGCAGTCTATTGACGGTCCAGCATCAGATGAGATGTTCTCGGATCTCGGTCCGAACCTGGATGAGATGGATTTCCGACTTTGCTACGTAGCTTTTTTTATCTTCTGGAAGATGGACCTGCGAAGAGAGAGAGAATTCCGAATGCACGCATCGCAGTGAGGACTTAATACAGCGAAGGATCTAAGATCAGACCTGCTCGAATCCTCAGGACGTGTCGTCATTGAATAGCCATCGCGTGATAACAGTCCCTTGACATCGTTGGATATTTGAGACGCGGACACGAAGTCAAAGATCAGTATTTCAATACGGGACACTCAACGCCACTCGTGGCACAGTGTGTGAAATGGCGGGCGCGTGACGTGAGAGGCACGCGCCTGGTCGCGTCGTAACTCGTCACTGTGACCGTTGTTCCGAAAAGGTCACCCGCCCTGCCCTTTCCTTCGTGCTCAACGCTACCGCTTTCTTGGTTTTCGCGCTATCATGGACTATGTAACTGGTCAGTTAGATCCGCGGAAGCTTCGGTCTCGTAGCTGACCATCATGCAGCTATCGACGCGGATGTTCCATTTCCGCAAACAAGTTCCGGGACTGTTCGCAGTCTCTCGCATCAAATAAAAGGACGCATTAATATGCGTCGACACTTCAGACTAAGCTTCGACCCCCACGCGCCGGATGACTCTGATGATGAGGAGGAGGAGGAGGAAGAAGAAAACGCGGGGGTCGTGTCAGATGAGGAGGAGTACACGACGTCAGATTCAGACATGTCATCGTCGTCTGCAGCCTCAGAGGCACGGACGCTGGAGGCAGCACATGCTCCTTCACGCGAAATGTCTCCAAACATATGTGCGTAGCTACCCATTCTCGATGATCGCCACCGCTCATCGCGCATTGTCCGACAGACCAGTGGAACAAACCGCGCACGGGCCTGCTCGATCTTCCTCTGGAACTCATCGAGCACATTGCCACATCCATTCGCCAATCGAGGAGCCTGTCTGTCATGGACGCGGGGGCGTATTTCGTCGCCGACAAGTACCACGACTTTGCCGAAGCGCGTTTTTCACTCAGCTCGTTGACGAAGGTCAATAAGTTCCTACGCAGTGCTCTCGAGCGTCTATTGTACCGAAACATCCTCGTGGACTTTTCCAGCTGGAAAGGCCGCAAACACACAGCATGGCCTGCTGGATCGCTCGTGCTTCTTCTGCAGACACTGCACGAGAGGCCAGAGCTGGGCACCTATGTCCACATCGCAGCAGTCGACTTTCAGAACTGTACCGACGGGAAGCGCATAGAGGATGCTTTGCAGCTGTTCCTCCTTCGATGTCCCAACCTCAACCACCTCTTTCTATCTCAATGCCCCGTTGCGTTCTGGACGTGGACCGCGCCTATCTCCAGGCTCACTGGCTTTGCCACCGCCTTCGCGCCCGGAATCCTGATGACCCTGTTCCCCAGCTTATCCTCGCTGCGAGATCTGCATTTACGCGACTGCCATGTCATGGCTTTGCAGGGTCCGCTACCCTCGCATAACATCAAGCGGCTTCGGCTGGACAGCAGCCACGAGGACGCATCCGCACACTTCAATCGCGTGTTGACGATCTGCGCTGACTCCGTGACCGAGCTGCAAGTGCGCTTCATCGGCGGGCTGCAGCTGCGCGCGCCCCGGTTTACCGAGCGCGCATTCATCCGCCCCGGGGGTGACAAGATCCACACGCTGCGCCTGGACAATCTCAGCGTGCTGTCGCATCCCGCGTCCGGCTACGCGCAGCTGCTGCGCGATATGCCGGCCCTGGAACATCTGCATCTGTCCCATCACGGTGTTTTCGCGCGGAATGCATTTCGGGCGCTGCCGGATAGTCTCACGTCGCTGACCGTGAGCGAGTATTACGGCCTGTGGGCCTCGGAGCACTCGAAGAAAGGCTTCGTTGCTGGCTTGGCGCAGAGTGTGTTGACCAGCGGGCTTCCGATCGCCAGGGTCGAGGGAGCAAACGTCAGGAAGAAGGAAGAGATGAAGCCGCTCATCGACGCCTGCAGAGAGCGGGAGATCCTCTTCGAGAAGATCGGGAAAGCGGCCGCCGATGATTTCATTCGTGTGATATGTGAGTGGAGGATCGCGTGGCTCCAGGAGCTCGCTGACCTTTTGCTACAGTCGGACGGCGGATTGTGTGGAATCCGCTTTTCATCGATTCGGAGGCCGATCCAGTAAAAGAAGACCCCGTAAGTGAGTCGGATGACTCGGAAGAGGCTTGAAGTCAATTTGCGACACACTCATCACGCGACACCATTCCTCTCTTCTCATCCATCAAGAATCGTATCGTTCGTTGGTTCGTACAAAACTTATGTACATACAGTGTTGTCAAAAGGGCTACATATCGTTAATTACGCAATGATTAAAATGCATAGTAAGATAAACAAGGTAAACATGATGTTGATCGGACATTAATGGATCCACCACAAATTCAGAGGCGTTGGCGCAAGCGGCCGGAGACGCGCCCAGCCTTTGGGCTTGCTGATCCCAATGCGCCCGGCGTTCGAGCGCACGAGCAGGTCCAGGAACCGTGCAAATGCTTTGCTGTCGGCCGACAGGCCCTGAACGCTCTTGGACGCCGAGACGACGAGATCAGCATCAGATGGCGGGGAGGTGCAGCGGCTGGGTGCGCTGCTGCTGCTGCCGCCAGTCGACTTCCGTCCTATGCCAGAGTTGGTAGAGCTACCGAAAGCATCGGACTCCTCGTCGGAATTATCGGAGTCGCTCTCCCAGACGCTGGTCTGGGGCTCTGGATCTTCGGCACCACCAGCCCGGGGCGGCCAGCAGCCGACGTGATAACTGGCTCCGGTGGGAAAGCGGTACGCTTGCGGCGCTCGATAAAAAGGGGGATTAGAAGCAGCAGCAGTCGCGACAGTCGGGATGATTTCGTCGGAGTCGGAATACAGCTCGGCTCGCCGAGCGCATTGTGCCGTTTTGGAGAGGATCAGGGTGGGTATATCGACGTCGCAGCAGACCGCGATGGTGGTGAGGAAGAAGGGTTCCCACTGGGCAGAAGAATCGTGTATCTGGCGCAGCGACATCATATAAGCAGACGCGCAGAGTAGCACGGATAATCCGACACGTACTTGGAAAGCTTGCATGGCGTGTGCAAAAAAGACAAAAAAGCTCGTATACGAGGTGTAGAAGTAGGATCAAAGAGCGAGAAGGTATCGTGAAATGGGGGGTCAGTGTCTGAGAGTGGGCAGGGGGTATGAGGCGGGGGGTCGTAAGCGGCAAGAGACGGAAGAAGGACGACACGATACGGCGTGTGTTATATGCCCGCTATTGCTTTGTCCTGTGTCTCACATGCCATTATCGACGGATTTCGCACCAAGTCACTTCACGATCGGCTACAGCCCTTTGTTCCCTTTGTCAATGTCGCTATCGTGCCAACTCGTTTTGATGGCATTGTAGATAGCTTTGTAGATGTGGACACACGTGTAGAGATGGACTGGAGCAGGCCCGCGGAAACTCAGTATTATGTCACTCAAAAATAAAGTAAAACAAGGTCCAAAAATGGCCCAACCTCACTCAGTAGAATAAAGTAAAACGGGTCAAAATGTGCCAAGGTACCTCAGAATTTAGCGTAAAACAGCCCCCAGTTGAGCGGTTTCGGGCTTGAGGGGGAGAGAAATGTTCTAAAAGCGGAGCTGATCAGACAAGTTCCCCTCGCTTTTTCCCAGCTTTCACCCATTTAAGCACAGAACGTGCAGTAAATCTCAGTCCAAGAGCTCAAAAAAGACCTCACGTGAACGTATGCACAAAAACTGAGGGGTCCCTCGAAATTTAAAGTAAAACTACCCCAAAATGGCAATTTTCGTAAAGTAAAACAGTCTTTGGTCCTTGAGTGACCTTATACTGAGTTTCCGCGGGCCTACTGGAGCGTTTTACTTTGTTGTGTTTCTGCCTTTTTGTGCTCGATGTCGTGGAGGACACGAAGAGAAGCGATTGATGGAGGGGGCCACGTGCCATGGGTAAACGCCTACGGTCCTAATGGAGTTATTAGCACAGACACAGGTTTCCGGTTCACGGAGCATCGCGTAGAACAATGCAGAAGGCACAAGTCGCACAAGTTCCGGACTTATCGTGCCTGTAGTCCGATAAGTTCCTGGTGGGCGATATGGTGCACATACAGGTCTGAGAATCCACGGGAACACGATCAGTCACATGTATCGTGCTTTGTGACAGAACGCGTTAAATGGGAATACGAGAATGTGAGCGAATGGATGGAACGTGTTTTCAAAAACAACTGAAGAAGCAATGCTAAACTGATGGTGCTTCAAGTTGGTAAGCGACAGAGGTCGATCTGGTTCCACACTGCTTATAGAACTCTCAAACCCAGAGTAGAATCTAGGGACATGCAGGGTCCAGTAGCAATAACCTGTCAAACCAGGATCTTGGACGTGGATAGATAGCATTTATTTGGCACTACGAAGATTGTCCATGCACGCACTCACGATGTCATTGCAAGTCAGTAGATAGATGATAGATTACTATACGAAAGCAAACAGACTGCAGAGCAAAGCAGCGGCTGCAGCCAGTACCACCGACGAAGACGACAGACTTCGTGAGGCGGCGCCAGTCTTGGACCCGCCAGCTGACGCCGAAGGACTGGCAGCAGGAGAGCCAACGTCGGTTCCGGCATTGTTAGGTACCGAACTCGTGGCGGCGGGTGCCGCAGTGGGTGTCGGGGTCGGGGTCGGGGTCGCTGTGACAGGATCCGTGAGCTGAGCTGCTTCGGCGGACGCGCTGACTGCGACGACGGTTACTTCAGCCGCTTGCTCAGCTGCAGCGGTCGGCGCGATGACGATTGTAGCTGCAAGGGGAGATGGGCTGTCAGCAAGACTTGTACGTCATCATACGATTGAGCAACACACATTCGAAGTTGCCACCATTAGCTTGAGCACTGGATACAGCTTCGGCTAACAACGCGGCAGCATTATTCGGGACTTGAGACACAAAACCGATACGGGGTGGGTCTTGAGACGGGTGTGTCAAGTTGCCGTAGTGGAACACGACCAGGTTGCTGAACAAACGTAAACAAAGAACCAGATAAAGCAACGGAAAACGACGCACGACTTGAAGAATGGATCGCCCAGAGACCACCGGAACAAGGCTCCAACACCCGGGGGATCCGTGGCCGTGATTGTGTTAGCGACACAAGTCGTGGCATCACCCACAGCGTCGGGTGTAACTAGGTCGCGAGGATCAATAGGGAACATCTGAAAGAACATCAACACAATACATAATCGGCGCAGCAGATCCTATCGTCGCACCTTTCCACCGATCTGGAACGTAAGATTGTGGGCGTTGGTGCAAGGGAGCACAGGCGAACTGCTGGCTGCGCTCGGGATGTACGTCGGCGACAGCGTCTGGAGGATGCTGCCCACGACGTCGGTCGGCCCACGCAAGATAGAGTTTCCCTGTCAGACGTGATGTATGAGCGACGGATCACAAGTCAAGATCCTGATCAGCCGAGCGTACAGTATCAATCAGTGCGGACATCCGGGTGCTGTTCACACCACCAGTCGCCGGAAGAGCCGAGGGTGCGAGCTCCTTTCCATCCAAAAATACACCGTCCAGGTCGATTTCCCATCTAAGAATAGATTAGAGCAGAGAAATCCACGGAAACAGCTGAACGGACCGCAAAGGATAGATCTCATTGGGAGCAAACGAGGGTGGGTTGATTCCGCCTTCCGCAGGGCTGTACAAACGAACAGGCGCCCAGGTGATGGTCGAGTTATCGACGCCAGCAGGAAGGGAGCCGAGAGTCAAAGCGCCGACACCAGAAATATCGATCGTCGACCGTTGCAAAGAAATCTGTCAATCAGGTAAGTGCAGAATTAGAAGTGAAACCCAGAAATCATACACTAAACATGGGCATCTCCAACTGTCCGGTCTGAGCGATGCGGGAGATGAGGGGTCCATCAGAATACGACGATGCGACGAAGTGGTCTGTTGCGGTCGTCGTCCCAAACTGGTGGGTGACCACTGCGCCTTGTACTTGCCTTGGGATCGCCGCAGCCGGTCAGCTTCAAGCCTCTGATATGGACCTCAAGATTTCACTCACGATTCTGTTGGGAAACCCAGTCCAAAAATACCCGCTGCTCCGAACTCGACGACTGCGCACGAAAACAAGAAGCCCATCAATCGTCAAAATAAAGTCAGCACAGCACGGGTCCAGCGCACCTGAGTTCGTCGTGTCTGAGATGGCAGCAAAGGCCTGGTTGTCGATAGCCAGACCAGCGATGCTCACGGTGTCCTGCACAATGGGTCCCGTGGCGTACGTCCCGGTCAAGCTATCCCCGTAGTTCATCGTCACATTCGCGCCCGTCATCTTCAGGCCCTTCGTCGGCACGCGAACGGTGTCTGTCGTAGTCTTGGCGCAAGTGTGTGTTGTGCATTGCGAGGAGATGACCCAGAGGTCGCTGGAGCCCGTGTCTGTGATAAAGAGTCAGCGCACTGTCGAACGTAGAGAGAGATCCGAGTAGAGAACTTGCCGAGGTTAACAACAGTGGTGGTGCTCCCGAGCTGGATGGGTACTGTGTATAATCTTGTGTGCATCGCATTGAGCACACATTTACATTAAGCGCTGGGGTGCGCAACGTACAGGTCAGAATTGTCCCCAAGACCGATCGTCCCGGTCAATCCCCGCTTCTCAGCTGTGGTCAGTCTGTCATGAAGTCGCGGGAACCGTCTTGCGGGTGGTGTGGGCAGAGCGAGTGTAGATGTAACGAGGAGTGAGAGCGCAAAGAATAACGAGGACATTAAAGCAAGCGCTCAACGCAAAGGATAAGAGAAAAGTCCGGTTATGTAAAGAGAAATAAGGAAGTGAAAGAGAGAAAGGAATAAGACGCCGAGAACAAGAAACCCGAATCACGGAACAGTTAGAGCAACTCCAGGTTGATGACATAATCCGATGGTGATTGGTCTTATAAGAATAAGTATCCGGCTCGGGAGTCGGCGCCGAGTCTGCTGTAGCGGCAGAGGCTGTTCCTGACGGCCACTAATCTTGAACGTTGGAAACGTTCAGTCTTGATGGTTGCGATCTGGCCTCACGTTTCATACGACTGCAGTTCAGTGGAATTTCAGAAGACCCTCTCAACGACTTCTCGCCATGCTCTTCGTCCTTTCGGTCATTCGCGATATGTATACCAAGCACCCGAGCACACCGGGCATTCCGGGCGTGAAGGAATCAACCCAAAGGTGCGGCCGACCAGATTTCAAACAGGCTCATCACATCTGCACACGCTTGAACTTCCATCCGTGAACGCTTGGCTTGTTCGAAACGAGATGCGCACGGATATGTGTGGTATAGTATATACTGACTGTATTGGTAGCATATTCGAGCGCACCGTGCTCCAGATTCTCTAATACATATAAATCGGGTGGCGAACCAACATGGATCATCGTGGTGAGAACAGCTCGCGAGCGAGCCGGCCGCCGCGAAATTGCAGACGCGCCAGCATCTCGTTACCTCCCATCATCGGTGGTACCGCTTCTCCCTCTCATGACATACACACCACCTGCAAGCCCAGCAACCGCGATCCCGAGCATCCCAGCGCCGTAATACGCCGGCTTGAACAATCCCTGCTCGAGCAACCGCATATTCGAGAAATACCGCGCGGTCCCGTACGCAATCGAGCCTCCGCCCGTGCCCAGCAACGCGCCCACAAGCGCGTCATGCCCGACCTCCCAGTCGTCCTCCGCGGGTTTCAGGGGCGTGGAAGGCGTTGAAGACGTAGATTGCTGATGGCTGGGAGCCTGGAGCTGGCGGAGCACGCCCTCGAGATCGAGTTGCGCGAATCGCTCGACGGCGATGCCCAGGGCGACGAACCCCAGACCGGTTCGCAGCCAGGCGAGGAAGGTCCGCTCCGACGCAAGATGATCTCGCGCAACCGAGCCTGTGTTCTTGAGTACGGGAGTGCGCAACCGGGCAAACATGACTGCGGCGTGGAAGAGATTGTAAATCCGTAATGCGCATCATGTGTCTGTCACATGCGATAAAGCCTAGTAGGGCTGGAACAGAGCGTTATGAGCGACGACCGGAGACACACAGATCCGTCATTGGTCCTTGATCGGGGAAGGACAGCCGGTGGGTGCCCTCATACCAATCGGCATTGTCCAATTGGCCATCAGAAGGTGTCCTAGTCGCAACGCTAGGCCGAAACTGGACTCAATCTGGCGAGGGCACAACGGCTTCCGTCAAAGCATGGCGGTCATTCCATCTGGCAGTATCACTCGAGAAGAACACTGAACAGGGCGTTATAGTCGTAAGAGTATGCAAAATATGTAAGGGTGTATAAACGCGAGATCCATCCATAATTATACGGCAAGTGGCCGGCACAATAAAGAAATACTTGACAGTTATGTGCAACACATCACATTCACAAGGGCTGGGGCCGACGTCGCTCGAATGACTCGTCTTCCTCGCTCTTGATCGACTGTGCCCGCACGGGCTCCGTAAGGACAGGCTGGGAAAAGTGTTCCCGTAACCGGTTCGAGGCTTGTTTCTGAACCTGGACAGTCGATGTCAGTGTCAGCCGTAAGCTAAATCAGGCAACTTACCTCGCCACCAATGGTCCTTGTGATCTGGAAAAGAGGTCCGACCAAGCCCAGTTGGACAACGACCCAGCTGGGGAACAAGATCAGGAAGAGTAGGCTAAGAGAATGACGCAACTCACCCAGAGGCGACAGCCAAGAGTAGGAACGTGAAATAGAGTGGGTTGAAGAGAACAGCCATGGCTTCGTTCCAGCCCAGCACAACAAGCACGCCATACATCCAGTACGGGATCTGAGCAATGCTCGCGACAGTGCTCCGTTTTGCCTCCACGTAATAAGCGTCCGCCTCCTTGCGGAACTTTTGTGTCAACTCGAGAGCCTTGGTCTCGGAGAAGACGACTAGGGACGCGGCGAAATCGAATTCCTCATCTGGAGAACCGTCGGAGGGCAAGTTGATCGAATCCTCCGGCAGTGTGTACTCAAGAGATGAATCCTGGGGTTGGATCTTCGAGTACAGTGGAATAAGGTCCAGAGTCTGCTCTCGACGTCAGCAAACGACTAGCCAGCACGACCAACACCGTAACACACCTGGTCCTTGGCCTTTTTGAAAGCACCATCGATATCATCCTCTGGCTTCCAGACCCGCGGAACACCCGTCTCGTCGTATCGGAATCGCTCCTCGAAATGAGCTCGAAGCTTGGTGAGAATGACAGAGTCCGCGGTCTGCTCGTCAATCTTAGAACGCAGGGCTTGCCATGCTCTCCTCCGCAGAACAGCAAGAGAAGTCGTGTTCTCTTCGTCGGTGCAGTTAAAGCCTACGGAAGATCAGTGAAACAGTAAACACAGCGTAGGCGACCAACTAACTGGTTGCTTTAGTCAGATAAGAGGCCTCGACTCTGTCCAAGTTCTTCTTGAACGCCGACAGGATGTCATCCCACATGTTGGGAGCAGCTTTGTTAAGAGCCAAATCAACGGGCTCTGAAATCTGCTTTTTGAAGGTCCTCTGGGAGGCGGTTACTTCTACAATCAGGTATCCAATGGGATTGACTCACTTCAATCTGGTTGACCATCTTCTTGGTCTCGTCCTTGCGGCACTGGTCAGCAACCGTCCGCACTTCCTCCTGCAGCAGGCCCGACTCCTCTTCCCAGCTCCAGTCTGCACCTTCAACGAGTGCCTCCTTCGCACCCGTCTCAAACCGACTAAGGCACCGCTTGCGGGCAGCAGAAACCACATCAGCAAAGTTGTACGTCTCGCCCTTGAGACCGTCTAGCATCTCCTTCTTGAAGGTCACGAGACATGTTTTGTGCAGATTCTTCAACTGGCCGAGGAAGAGAGGAGAAAGCGTGGCATCGAGCGTCGCTACGAGATCAGCACGCTTGCGCTTGTAAACACCTTGATGGTATCGTGAAGCGTCCTTGTCGTAGCGAGCTACAGGCTAATGTTTAGCGCTCATATGTGGAGCGAGCTTGCGACCACACACCTAGAGCTTGTGTTCGCCATGCTCGCATCATCCCTCCCAGACCATCGACGACGCGACCGGCTTCGATAGGTCGCTTTTGAGGTTTAGCTTGCTCGTTGAATTCGGCGAGAGCGCCCGCAGATATTTCGTCGCACCGGAACTGAGCGAGCAGTTCTTGTTGAGTCGGCAAGTCAAGGTCTTTATTCGTCTGGACTTGTTCCTGTTTTGATGGTCAGTCGGTGAATAGACCGATTCAGACGGCAACCTACCCAGATGTTTTCCATGTAAAAGGCCACACCATCGGCGGGAATACGTTTGTGGTAAGCGGGCTTGAACAAAAAGGCTGGGTCATCCTTGTCCACGAACCGCTTGCGAAGGTTGACCACATCGGCTTCAAACTTGTCCGGGACAAGAATTTTGTGGGAGAGTGTCGTGAAGGATAGGTCGAAATAGTCCGACAGGACACGGTCCCTGAGCTCTTCGGGTTTGGACAGAGACTCCCAGATGCGGTTCATGTCCGCCGTCAGCGTAGCCTGCAAGTTCGCAAGCGGCGTTTGTCCAATGTGGTCGCGGATGACGAAGAGCAGTAGCGTCCTCCCATTAGACGTGTTCTTGCCGAACAGTCCGAGGTTGACTTCAAACACTGTCTTCAGGAGACCCATGTTCGCGCCTTGATAGAGACCGACTTGGTGCTCCCAAAGATTGACGATGAGCACCTCTGAGGACGCCAACGAGAACAGTGCGGATTTGCGCTCGAAGTCTTGGTCCTCGCCGCGCTCACGGCCGTCCGTGCCCTCCACATCCATGACCATGACGTTCATCCCCTTTCCGCGACACATCCAGATTCCTACCACGAGTGAGCCAATACGCGAAGCAGGTGTAATGGACACGCACCCTTCGTTGTCTGTTGCCGCCTGGTCTCGTCCATGACATCGAACGTGGTACCAAACAAGCGATTCAGAAGTGTGCCTATGAAGGGGCTTTAAGGACGGAACGTCGGATACGCATGTGCTGGACACGCACTCTTTCCAGTAGACTGCGAGCCAAAAACTGCCACGATGTTGTACCCGAATCCGGCATCATATAAGCCCCATCGCTCAATTTGCTTGTTCAGTTCGGGGCTGGGGATGAGTTCAGTAACAGGGCGGAGGCAAGAGAGACGAGTTGGCACGGACGTGAATTGCTTCTCGTCATTAATGATTTGTATGCGCTCTGAGGCGCTCGGAGCATGTCCGTTTACGAGGGCTCCATTGGAGGCGCCCTTCAGGTCCATTGTATTGGGGAGTGAGTTTGACGTCGGCGGGCAGGCGCTGGGGAATGTAGGGGACGTGCACGCAACCGGTGGTTTCCGTTTCGTGTGGTAGTGGGGAGGTGAGCTAGCACGGACAAATACTTTGCACAGCCACTAACTGCTATGAGACGGTAGTTAACGGGCCACGTTGTTGGATATGCTTTCGTGCCCCTGGACGTTCGGAGCCCAAGTCAGCTTTCTTCTTCATTCTCTATGTTAGAAGATTCCGGATTTCCACAGGTGTCAATCCTGCACCCAGTGTCATCCGATCCGCTTTTGACAGCAAACGTTCTTAACGTATACTAGCAACTACATAAGTTCCTTGACAATTCACCCCCAGCTACTGAGACAGTCAGGTAGAGCTGCATGTCTCGCGGTGCGTCCATGTCGACCAGGGAATTATAACTGAAGGAGATCTCTACGTTGTCGATAAACAATCTTATCTTATCAGATCCACATTTGAGACAGTTGATTATACTGCGGGGTCTCTGGCTGCGTTTCTATTTAACGCCGCATATTGCAATTGTTAGTATAGACCCGGTAATGTTCGGTCCGGACCTCGCAATACGTAGTACATAAATTCTGGTCAGCAGACCCGCTAAGAGAGTTCCGTGGAAGTCCTGCCGTGACACGAGCATCGAAGCAGCCGTGGTTGTCACTTTGAAGCGCTCTTCCCACTGCTTTCCCGGTTTCCGGACCACCATGAGCACTTACTTTGAAAACTCTGCGCCTCTGTGGAAGCCCACCAATCCATCATGGACCGCCGTCGAACAGTTCCGGCGGCTCATCAACGACAAACACAAGCTGCAATTGAGTTCGAACCACTTCCTCGCACTGCGTCAGACTTACTCAGACTTACTGACGACGATGGCACAGAGGACTACCACGACTTGCACAAGTACTCCGTTCAGTCTCTGACTTTCTGGTTGGACCTGTGGGAATATCTAGGCATCATTTCGTCGGTCCCTCCGGGTAACAGTAGAGTGTGTCGGGCACGCCGCATCCTGTATATCCTCCGAGCTCATATCTCGCCAGATCACACAACCCGGCCCAACACCCGAAGTCCCTATCTGGTTCCCCGATGCACGCCTCAACTACGCAGAGAACCTTCTCTTCCGCACCGACGACGCCGTCGCGATCACAGCCAAAAGCGAATCGGGCGCACTGTACCACTACACGTACCGGGATCTGCGGGAGCGTGTCCGTCAAACTGCCGGAGCGATGCGCAAAGCAGGGCTCAAAGTGGGCGATCGAGTCGCCGGTGCGTCACGAGCCGGGAATCCAGGATGCCGGGTCTGAAGTCCACCCATTTACTAGGCGTGGTGAACAACACCATCAACGCGGTGGTCATCTGTCTTGCCACGGCCAGCATCGGCGGCATCTTCTCCAGCACCGCTACCGACATGGGCACTGAAGGTATTCTGGACAGATACCGTCAAATCAAGCCCAAGTTCGTCTTCGCGGAGACGGAGATCACTTACGGTGGAAAGGTCATTGACCTGGTGCCTAAGATCACGGAAGTCTTTCGTGATCTCCGTGAGTACGGCTTGGAGGTCGCAGTGACGTTCCCTAGTCTAGTGAGCGGGAAGGAGATCGTCGTCCCTCAGAGGTATGTACATTTCAAAAAACTTCGATTTCGATGGTAATATTTGCAGCATCACCTTTTCCAAATTCCTGAAATCGGATGATGGGAAACCGCTGGTGTTTGAGCAGCTTCCGTTCAGACAACCGTTGTTCATCCTGTATTCGTCTGGAACTTCGGGGCCGCCCAAGTGCATCGTTCATTCAGCTGGAGTGAGAGCTGTGTCCTTTCCGACTCGACGCATCTGACCCAGTCTTCCTTACGAAAGGGTGTATTGCTGCAGCAGAAGAAGGAAAGCAGGTTGAATCTGAGCATCAACACAGGCGACACCCTGTTCCAGTTTACGACTGTGAGCTATCTTCACATCTTCGCCTATCCTTCGCTCACGTCGGCCGTTCTTCCAGACTGGTTGGATGATGTGGACGTACATGTTGATTGGCCTATCCTGTGGAGCGAGGATCATCCTCTATGACGGCTCACCGTTCTATCCGAATATCGAAAGCTACTTGGAATTCATTCACGACCAACGGTATGCACTGCTCCCAGCAGACGAGACCACTCATAATTCCGCTCAGCATCACCGTGCTGGGTACGAGTCCTCGTTTCCTTGCAGAGGTGCAAGGGAAGGGAATCCGTCCTCGTGCGTATCCAAGAACTAGCAACCCGGATGACCTCAGACATTCCCAGTCTCCATCGGGTCTTTCGAATCATTGAGGACGGTCTCTGTGACTGGAGCTGTTTTGACCACGCCAATGTTCCACTGGACTCAAGCTGCTTTCGGAAAGCAGATACATGTCATTTCCACTTCAGGCGGAACCGATGTGTGCACTGCATGTGGGTCATATTTTCCTTGTCGCTTGGACGTCACTCAGTTGCTTCAGTCGTTACTGGGTGCTCCAGCCTTCCCGTTTATGCTGGTGGTGCGTCGCTTGCTTGAACCCCACCATTGCCAGACACTGAATTAGCAACGGCAGAAATGCAATGCAAGTCGCTCGGCATGGACGTGAAGGTTTTCGATCCGGCGGGAAATGACATCGAACAAACAGGAGAGCCGGGCGAGCTGGTGAGCTCTCCTTCAGCCATTGCAGCACGATTCACTTATTGCTCTTTTCGGTATACTAGGTCTGCCTCAATCCCCATCCCTCTCTCCCAGTCCAATTCTGGGGCGACAAAGATGGTAAAAAGTTCCGAGACGCTTATTACAGCACCTATCCAGGAGTCTGGCGGCAAGGAGACTTTATGGTAGTGAATCCCAAGACGAAAGGGCTGATGATTTTGGGTCGAAGGTGTGTGTCTCATGGCTGACTCGGACAACCCGAGATCTGGCATCTCATTGATTCCAGCGACGGTGTTCTCAATCCTTCGGGCGTACGATTCGGCTCCGGGGAGATATACAATGTGCTCGAGCAATTCACGTCTGTGATCGAAGATTCGCTTTGTGTTGGGCAGCGCCGGACGGAGGACGAGGATGAACGCGTTCTGCTGTTCCTCAAAATGCGTTCCGGAAAGACGTTCGACAGCAAGCTGGTGGCGGATATCAAAGCGGCTATCCGGCAAGCATTGAGCCCACGGCATGTGCCCGCATTCGTATTCGAGACAGCAGACATCCCGGTGCGTAGCGGGACCGGGGCTTACCGTGCTCTTTCCTGAATCGCATCTAGTACACCGTCAACGGCAAGCGTATCGAGATTGCTGTGAAGCAGATTGTCTCGGGATATAACCTCAAGCCAAGTGGAACGGTGGCCAATCCAGAATCTCTCCAACTGTATTACCAGTATCGATCCTTGGAACCAGTCACGACGAAGACCCGAAAAGCCAAGTTATGATAGAATGGAATAAACACTCGCCATCAGTCTATGTACGAATCTAGCTCGAAATAGATCAGACTTGGCTCTCGTTCTCGAACGACGTTCCAAGGATTTTTACAATCGCCTGCATGGAATCCTTTTTGTGCAGTCGCTCGTCCGGCCATCCAAAGCTACGGTGGAGATTTCTCGCTCACATTACGTCTCCTGCGATCTTCATCCCATCCGAACATCGCCAAGGAGTTGCTGGGCTCGCCTTCGCGCTTCATCTCATCCGCATCACAGTCTGCTTCGCAAAAATCCGATTGTTACGCAGGGGATCGTTCCCAGGAACGAAGACCTAGCTGAGACTTTGGAAAGCATTCATATGCCAACCGAATTGCTCCTCGGTGCCCATGGCCTGACTTCTTGGCCGAGCGTGAGGAGGTTTGAGATGATGAGAGTCGTGATAGAATTGACCTGATGTGGCGTGACTTGCGAACCGCAATGGACACATGCTGTGACTTGTCGCGTTAATCACATTCTCCGTCACAGCTATGCAGGGCGCATCGGATATGGCGGACGATTCTTAAGGACATCGAGTTTCCTCTAGCGAAGTATCTCCTGCTCTAAATATGCCTACCTGTATTTTGAATGTGCAGCACTCCTGACGGAGACGACAGATATAAACGAACAACTGGTACCAATACGAGCCCAGTTCAATTCCGAAGGAAGTGCATACCCAGACACTGCTCGACTGCAAGCTCGTCCGGATACATCTGGACAGCGGCATGGCGCTGGAAGAGCGGGTAGAAGTCGTTCTCTTCCATCAGTCCCGTATTGGAGAAATAAGTTTGAGTGTACTCCCAGTACTCTGGATACCACCCAGCCATCTCCCAGTCTACAATCGCAACGATACGGCTTCCCTTCACAAGGATGTTTCTCGGCGCTATGTCGCAATGGGCAAAGGACGTCTGGTACGTCCGATTCAGACAGCGATGAAACGCAAGTGCGGCTGCGTCAAAGCCCACATCTGAGGGGGGGTTCTTCATCATCCAGTCCACTCCTACGAAGCGTCTGAATTCACCGACAGAGCTGAACGGTCCGAATCCGTCTCCATCCGATTCAATTCGAAAGTCTCGGCAAGGACCCCCGTCGACTGCCTCGATGTAACCTGGACGGGGAGGTTTCAGCGCGCGAAGCTGACTGAGGTATTCACGCAGTTGTTCCATGATGACCAGCCGGTCTGGCACGCCCATTGCATCCCACACTGACTCGAGTTCACATCCTTCCACGTAGTCCATCACGACGTTGAGGCGATCGAGCTTTTCCGTGTAGTGGCCCCGGTTACGCGTCCCTCTGTCCACAAATATACGATGCACGCGGGGGACAGGGATGGTTGTGTTTGCAGCAATGAACCGTATGGTGAGAGCTTCATTCAGCGCGACTTGCCACGTCCTCTTCACTACGAGCTCCCGGTTCAGTCTTGTGACGGGACCGCTGGTCCAATACTTGCGGCCTCCATACTGCAGTCGGATCTTGAAGAGAAACGATGACAGCCGTCCGAGTCGAGGTATATCTTCCTTCCTCGATATCTCTGAGGCCGACTGGGAGGAATTGAGCGAGTGTGTGCCCAGAAGCATTGTTACTGTGGTATCATGGCAAGCCTACATGTGACATTAACCTTGTGACCGGAGGACTGAAACAATGGTCTACACTGACAGTTCAACGTTGACAAATATTAAAGTCTGTGGAATCTCCTCATTCGTATCGCACAAAGCCCACCAGTTTTGATCAGTTGGTTTTTGTCACCGCTTTCAAGCTCGACTGGTGAAGAGTTTTATACTCACGCGACATTTACGGGGTATACAACAGGCTGACACATTCGTGTGTACAAGACGTTCCATGGGTGAGGACATAGACCAACATTGCATTATACTGTTTCTAAAGTAGCAAAGTCGGATTTGATCGGGATCCCCGAGACATCGCAGGATGGAAGCGGCTTTGCAGGATTGGGCTCTGCATATCTTTGAGCAAACTCTGACCCTTGCTTCCAGATGCTGTCGCCGTTTGCAGGTAAATCTCCTAGGAAGCCGTGTTCGATAAGACTCTATGGAAGCAGAGGTCAGCACTCAGTACTCAGCGACGACACTGATTCGAAATCGCGTTGTAGCACGCCCGGCCTCACATCGATAGCGTCCGAGAGCCAATGTCGGCATCGCCAATCGGGATTTGACTGCACCACTGGAACCGCTTCCAGACAAGCGGAGAAATTGGCCACATCGCTCGACCCGATCTTGCCGAGGAAGAGGGCAGCAACGAGTCGGGTGGTACGCGAGAAAGTGGTACCGTGTGCATACTTCCAGACTGACTGGCCATCCACGGCGGCGGTCCGGTCGAGTTTGTTTGTGACATGGTATCGTTGGGTGTCCGGCTTCGCCTCAGGCCTGCTAGGGTCCGCTGGGTTCTTTGGTACCAATAGGAAAGCAACGGGATAAGTTGCGAGCTCGCCACGGATCTGCTGGCCTCGCGAATAATACGCGATGTACAACCGATTTTTGTTACGATTCGAAAACATGTGAGTGGGAGAGTTTCAGCGACGTACGTGTTTTATCAATGGGACCTCGTCCGTGTTATTTATGAGAGCAGTCGGCACGGGAAAAAGGACGACAATTTATGGAGATCCGAGTGAGATCAGTGCCCACCGTCGGAAGATGTGATTCATGGGGGTACTCGTTTTCCGATAGAGCACGAAACTTCAGCGCCCGCGAGTCAAGATTCTCACACCTTGTCGGAAATTAGTACGACTTCTCCTGAGATCGTGTGTTCCTTTATAGTCTGACTCATTCTCGCGATATGCCGATAAAGACATTCCATAGGAACACCCAAAACGGAGCAGCGAACTCTCATCCTCGAGACCAAAGACACGGATCGCTACTTTGGAGATCGTTCTGTAGATGATTACATAGCACGAGGGAAATAACATTGGCAATATTGCAGTCAGACTGGCTGAGTCTCTCGGACGGACTTCCCAACCGCAGCAGTCTTGTCCCACACACAGAGACGAATGGAAGCTGCGGCGGTTCTGGCACGCGATCATCCAGCATTCACACTCAGCAACGTCTATGTAGCGGAGTTGTCATTCGATCGATGAGAACTGTTCTTTCACAATGACCAGAGCACACACGATCGGAGAATGGAACACGAGATGTCTTCGCACGCGATCGTCATTGAGCGTCCGCTTCGTTGACTCAAGCACTTCCTATCCAGTTACAGAACCCTGCAGTCTACTGATTACGAGACAGGTCTTTGAACGATACAACACGGAATATCGCGCAGACTCACAATGCACCAGCCTCGCTAGTGGATCGATCCTACGGCTGTTGCGGTATCAGGATCTTGACGCGAAGAACTGGTCTGCGTCCGGCAGATGACTGGACGACTCCGACAAACTCATGATTCTCCTAACTTGCTCCTCGAGTTAACTCATCGACACACAAGCAAGAGAGATCAGAGATATTCTGTGGGATCGGCTCAGCATTGGACTATCAGCTGGGTGTACACCGATGCACACCAAACAAGCAGACAGGAGCCTGTGAAGATCATGCAGCTATTCTCTGAGACTGCGACTCATCAGGTCTCTCATCTCACGCCGCGACAAATCAGGCCCTCAGATCCCGAGTGTTCGGCCCTGAATCATGATTACGTGAAACTTTGGGACAGTGTTCGATTTGTGCGGGGGGACTGGACCTATGCTCGGCGCCGGCTCGCCAGGAAAGGACAAGAGTCTTGATTCGATGTCGGAGTCTACATCCAGTCCCTACGCACACAAAAGACACCAATCAGGGTTTCCAGATCGCACAGAACCGCAGGCGAGAGTACATCATCGCCCAGTTGCCAGCCGCATCCTGGCAGTCCATGCGCAAAGCGTCCACAACCTCGTCGATGATTTCCGCCGCTTGGGCGTCGGAGAACGCGCCGAGAAAGCTCGTGCGCGCGAAGCATTCTAGCCAGCCCTTGACGCCCTCGGGCAGCGGTGTCACCCGAGCTACGAGTGTGATCTGTTGGATCTCGAACGAGGCCGCAGTCAGCATCTGTGGACGCCGCATGAGTTAATCAGCATGATTCACCTAATGAGCGTGAGGGAGTGAGAACGCACCTGGGAGTAATCCTCGACCGACGGGAAGAACCAGGGATCAGCAACGATGGGATCCTGGCCGCGCTTTCTCAGAGCTGCATGTAGCGCACTGCGAATGCCTAGGACGATGCGCACAAGTCAGCGACGACCAGCCTGGGTAACGAACGGAACGGATCCGCACCAATGCAATTCAAGAAGCCGCCCATCTCAGCGACGAATCGCCCTCCGGGTTTCAGCACCTTCTTGACTGATTCGAGTACACCTGACGGGTCACGCTTGCACCAGTGGAGCGCAGCGTTGCTGAAGGCAGCGTCGAACTTCAAGTCGTTGCCAGCCAACTCGTCGAGCTGACTCGATTCGAGCGCCTGGATATCCGCGACAAAGGCGTGTTTGACCCCGATTTTCTTCGCTTGTGCGATCTGCAACGAGCGGTCAGCTCGCTCACGCACCACGCGGTATATACACCATCCACATACCATACTCTCGCTGAAATCGACACCCACGACAAGCCCACCGGGCGCCTGATGCACGACATTCTCGAGCTCAAGGGTGATCTCTCCGCTCCCACACCCGAGGTCGACGATCTTCTCCCCAGGCTGTGCAGCGAGCATATCGAGCACAGGGGCAGTGAACGCCTGAGAGTACACGAACGCGGCGGCTTTATTGTATAGTGGAGCGGACCAGCCTTGGGCGTCGTACGCGTCGGAGACGGATTTTTCAGTCATGGGAGAGCTGTTGTTCTGGTGAATGCGGCATTAAGAGCCAGACGCGTCGACTTATATCGTGGTATAATGAGAGCCTTCGGTCGTTTTCGGTTCGGCCGAGACGTGAGATGGTTTTCACGTGATCTTACATCTAAAGTATAAGTAAGGATTGGTGCGTATGTATGACTGACATGACAGATTCAGGCAGTAAAGAGGATATGCTATGAAGACTTGGCATTACACGCACGTACCCGGCAAACATGAAAGCCCACCGAATCAACGTCTATCTACGTTTCCGTTGCTTCGACTTGACCGGCTCCGGAGAATGGTTATGCGCATGTTTGCCAGCCTTCCTCGCCGCTTCAGACTTGCGACTGGGGGCGGGCGCGCTGGGCGGGTCCGAGATATCCGAAATCCGGGAATTCGTCTGTCTCTGAAAAGAGCAGATCAGTGAAATGCAATCACACAGACCGCGCAAAGGCACGCAACCAAACGCCGCGATGGTCGACCTGAGTCTTCGGGCAAGCGACTTCGCTTGCCGAGTGCAGTGACAGGCTTGTCATCGTCGCCATGTTCGTCTTCAATTTCTGAAAGCTCCGAAGTATTGACACCGTCGAATTCAGACTTGCGCGAGGTCGGCTTGAGAATCGGCTTGGCTGGCTTTGCTTTCGTGGCATCCTGGTCAGAAGGTAGCTGTCTACCTTCCAGCACGTTTTCAGCGCAAACAATTCACAAACCCGCACCTTTTCGTAAGGACTGGATGACGACATCCACAAACTTAGATCTACCATCGACTTGGGCGCGTCCCCCCGTCCGCGTTCCTTCAACAATCGTGCCAGCGTTGATTCCAGCGTATCGATCCGCTTCTGTTGTGTCACAATCATGTTCTCGCGCTAGCCAATACATGAGCTTGGTGAGGAACAACAGAAAAAGACCCACTCACACGTCGAAGCTCGTTCTCCTTGTCAACCATATCCTGTTCGTGCACCGATTGAGTCATCTGCATCAGCGAGCTCACGAAGCTCTTCTCCGAGTCGCTCTGTCGCGATTCATCAGAGAGATAGGGAAATGCGACCTAGCCAAAGAAACAATACACGCACCAGATCCCCGTCTTGGTAACGCTTGTTGATCATCCTTGCTCGATGCTGCAACTGGGAGTTCTCTGTTTCGATCTGCTCGACACGGGCTCTCAACACCAGCACCTCCCCTTCGACATCTGGATTCCCGCGGGCCGCATCCTCGCGGGCCTTCTTCTTGACCTCGTCCAGCTCAGCTCTCCCTGCTTCAATCTGGCGCGTCAGATCTTCAACGAGTCGCTTGGCGTTGACCGCTTCGCGTTCGGCAACCTGTGCACGGGATTCTTGCGCCTGAAGCGACTTTGCGTGCGCCTCCTCCTGCTTGCTGAGTTTGTGCTCAAAGTGGATAGACGCCGTTTGATGGATCGCCAATTCGTCTTGGGTCTGAGCGAGATTCGCTTCGAGTGTAGCCTTGTGGTCTTGGAGCGACACGATCTCGGATTTGAACTTGCCCACAGCTGACTCAAGTTTCGTCTGTGTCGAGGTGTCAGCATCTCGTGCTTGGAGTAATGACCAAATCATCTACCGCCTGAGCGCTTTCCGACAGAATCAGCCGTTCCTGTAAACGTTAGATCAACTCGTCGCTTCGAGAGAACTGCCCAAAAACCTGGAGATCGCCGTTCTGTTCTTTCGCGAGCTTCAGGGTGAGGACTTGGGCCTCGAATCGTTCTTGAAGAATCTACGAAATGCATAAGAACACGGCCACGGAGACACGGATTCTCGTATCTTACAGTGCATTGCGTCTCGGCCCGTTTGATCCTGGTCAACATGTGAATGGCCTGATCCAGAAGAAAGAAAGAACCACGCACTCTTGGTCTCGAACAGCCGCCTCAGCGAGGACTTTGTTCGCTCGCGCAGTCATCTCCGTGGCCTTCTCCTCCAGCACGGCCTCCCTCGTCTTCGCGGTCTGAATCTGCTGCACGAGCTTCGTTTTAGACTCCCGAGAGGCATCATAACCGTTGGGAGTTCAGCTGCGCGCGTGACTGACAGAGGGAGCCTGCGTACCTGGCTTTCAGCTCATCCCTAGTAGCCTTGACAGCCTTCAACTCGGTCCGCAATTGGACTATCTGCGTCTTCTGCGAATGGACCTCCGTTCGCGTCTCGTCCAGTTTAGCTGCGGTTTCTTCATGGCTGATCTTCGATCCCCGCAGTTCATCAGCGCACGCCGAAATCTTGTCCCGGCTTTCCCCCAGCTCGCATTCCAGAATGGTCTTTCTGCAGCCGTGGTTGACGTACAGATGGGTTGAAGGACAGAGGACGACTCACCTCTCACGCAACGAGAGTAATTCCGGCTCCAAAGCTTGCAATCGGGACAAGTTTGTGCGACATTCACCCAGCTCCATCTCCAACGCGAGATTTCTTAACAGAAGGGTTCAAAAAGGTGCACTGCTGAGTTGAGGTTCTTTCTCACTCGTCTTTGGCAGCCTTGAGGTCGGATTCCACCGTCGCAAACAGAACGATGCGTGCAGCCTTTTCCCGGAGCATACACTCGAGCGCAAGTTTCCTGTGAAGTCACAATGGGACTGAGGCTTCAAGTGGAGACGCACGCACTCTTCCTTGAGCCCAGCCAAGTCTGCAGTCGAACCTTCGAGTTTGACGATACTTGCATCCTTCTGCTTTACTTCCCATTCCAGTGCTACTTTGCTACACCCGCCGTCATTGCGCAGACAGCTGAGCTCCGAAGGATGCTACGCACCTCTGTCTCGCCTCATCCAGGTCGTACTCTCTGTCAAGAAGCCGCCGATCCGCCTGCGCGAGTCTACACTTCTGCATGAACGCAATACCCAGTATGCAAGCGATGTGGCCTACTTTTCGGTGCACTCGGCTAGACGCGATTCCAAAGCCAACGCACGAGCTTGATCGCGCACGCCCTGTTCCTCTTTGACTCTCAACTTGTCCGTGAGATCTTCCAACTTGCTTTCTGCCCCACACCATATAAGCTGTTCATCCGAATCGTTTTGACAGCACGATGAGCACACTAACCCACACGTTCGATCTTCCCTTCCCTGGCGGATTCCAGCTCAGCCACCTTGTCCTTCGCCTCCACGAGCTGGGCACTGAGCAGATGCAGCTTGTCGCGAAGCATGTCGATGACCTGGTGGGCTTCAAGGAGACTAAAAAGGTTGGCACGAATGGGATCGGGCAGGACTGACCACCGGAACGATCGCTCTGCAACTCTGCGATAATGCTCCGCGACTCCGAGAGTCGAATGAGGGTGTCAGATGATTCGAGCTCTAGACGAGTCCATCGTCAGCGCCATTAAAATCAAGTACATAGTGGGCTGACCTTGTCTGCCTTCAGCCGCAGACTGTCGAATTCCGGCAAGTTCTTTCGAGAGCAGCTTGATCGTGACTTGGGAAGTGTCGTATTCAGCTTTGAGTGCAGAGAAAGTTTGCTGTAGAGAGTCATAGCTGCAAAGAGCAACATGAGGGGACGATAATTCAGATTGAACGAGAGCTTGACTTCTTGCGAACTTGTTCCAGACCTTGAGCAGTCGTTGAATGCAGGTCTTGAAGTTTGGTAGCCAGCTGCCGGGAATTTTCATCAGCCTCCTCAGCTTGCGTTCTTGCCCTGCGGAGCTCCTCGTTGCTGTGTGCCAGTCGGGCATGCTCGCGGGCTTCCAGTTCGGCGACCCGTCCCTTGAAGGTGGACTCCGCGGCCTCACTAGCAGCTCTCTGCGCGGAAAGTTGGGCCTCCAATGCCGCAGTCGCTTTGCACTGCGGGATCATGAATATATGCGCCCAGGTACACACATTAGACACAGCAGAAGCCCGACACATACCTGCTCCGCTAGCTTGGTCTTGACAATCTTGGTTTCGCGCATATGCTTGTTCATCAAATGGGAGAAGTCAGAGTCGTCGTGGTCGAGTTCGAGTTCTATTTGCATGGATGCGGAGCGTGAGCGAGGGACCGCCGGTGAAGCGGGAGCAGCGTGTTGAGTGGGATTGGTGTGGATGTGATTGCGATTGTCAGGCATCTTAAACGTAGACTGTTGCGAGGGCAAGTAATGCGAGTTTTCAGCTAAGGAAGGTAAACGCTCGAAGACGCAGAGATCTCATGACGATCACACCGGGCTGCTGTTCTTCAATCGACGCTGCGAAGGCTCGAGTTCTCTGCGATTGAGTAAGCGGGTCATTGCGAGTCTGGGAAGCAAAGGAGTTTTGCTGGCGTCTTGTGTTGAGGGGCATGGGGATATGGTCGCTGGGTTCTTGCTTCATGCGAGGTTCAGGCTGGCGCCGACTTGAAGCGGATTGAGGAAGCCTTGAGGAAGCGGAGGGCATTTGCACATTCTCATGATTGTTTCTGCTCTGCGTTTGAAGTTGACCAAAGGGCTTCCTCAGACCGGACGGTTTCTGGAGCACTGTGGAAAAGGGCGGGGGGCCGTCGCGATGGTTGCTTGCGGGCTTGGGTGCGGTGCGGGTTTGAAGCAGGTCATAGTCAAAACCATCAGAGTCCATCCCAGAAGTTGAAAATGAAAAGAATCCAAGAAAAGGGCGGTAGACGCGGTCAAGAATTTGAGGAATGGTGGTAGCTGTGGAACAGGAGGGCTCAAGTCGCGTCACGGTCATGTGATCTCATCAAGACGCGAACGCCTCAAGTTCTAAGCTCTCTGCAATGCTGAGACGTAACGTAAGAAAATTTGCATTCGCATTCATCAGAATTTTTGAAATTGGTGACTTGATTCAGAAATCTTCGACCAGACTATGAGCATCGCCAAAGAACTTGTCAAATCCTCCCCCTTCCATCGTCAGGTCCGGGGTGGGATGCTCGTTCACCCAAGAGTCCATCTTATTCAGGACCTCCGCGTCAGAGGACGAGTCGTGTCCGAAATGCTGCCAATACGATCCGGCTTCAGCGTCTTTCTTCCGACGAGCGCAGCCGACGAACTCACAGGAAGCCATTCGCCGATGTCAGACAAGGCAACCTTGCACTTCTCGCAACGATATTTTGGGGTGGATTTCATCAGGTCCTGTCAATACGGGCCGTCAACAAGCTGAAGAAAAGTTGAGCGGTGCCGCACGGACCCGCAGAGAGAAGCGCCTAGATTGTCGGGGGGAGCTAGTAGGGGAGCTGGCGGGGGAAGACATTCTTGGTGGCTCGTTAGAGTCTCAAACTACCCCGACATCCGCCTTCCTATTTGAAGCTCTCGGATTAGGACAGGAGAGGGCGGATGCTCGGCCGAGTCTCGCATTCGGCGGATCAGGACTTGTCTTAGGACTCGGTGACTGCCTATATTTCAGTTATATCTTGTGCTTTGCGTAAGAACGTTCGGATTTGAATGATGCGGTCTACTACTTATGACCCCCTGTACAGCGCCTCAGTCTCCAGATAGTATTGCTATGGGCAAGTTTTGGAACATGCGAAGCAGCAATGCCACATCTCATCAATCAAGCATTTACATATCATCATAAGCAGCGTTTACGGAATCAGAGACATAGGATCGTTAAGGTCACGAATCAGACATGAGAGAGGGGCCGTCTTGTGCACGATTCATCGAGCGATTAAACGCGAAGGCGCGGACTGCATAAGCTGCGATGAAAACATTTAATCAGATGGTTAGTTCGTGCCAGAGTTTCATACAACATATAAACCAGCGAATTCACGTTCATATTCCCGAAGTGACTGTGTGACAAGCAGGAGTGGGAGGAGCGAGGAGGAGCGTGAGCGATGCGGTCAGGTGATCGCATCGTGACATACACCACGTGAGTGTGACACTACGCTATTGTTCCCTACCGGACTGCCACCTTATTGTGGTCCATTTTGATCTATGGACCTTCTCTGGCAGCCCTTATAAGCGACGCGTCGGCGCCATGAAACCGCGTGCCATTTCCGCTTAGGGCCTGCTTCTGGCTATCACACGCTCGCCCTCTCATCGTCAGTCTCAACGCGTCGTGCGCACGCTTTCTTCCCCGACTCATGGCTAACCAGAAGTTCAGAGACAACAAAGCCCGATCTACATACACCCGGGATTTCCGACACCATGATATTATCTAGCTCTCTGTATACACCCGAGTGCGACGCGGTCCGCGTGGGACCCGTCCCCTCGTGGCCATCCAGTGCCCCGTGGCTCGACGAGCTTCCCAGTGAATCGGGCGCCCTTCCGCAGGACCCCATCTCAGATTTCAACTCATCGCAGAAGATGCTGATGCTGCAGCTCGCGTACGTCTCTCTACCAGAGCTCTGCATCCATTCTCTGACTAGCCCGAATCAGCAGCAACGCCGAGTGTGAGGATAGTGTGGCCAAGGTACGGTGCCGGGAGTACGTGCAGAATCAACGAGCCCTGGGCGTCTCCTCCTACCTCCCCCTCCCCGACTGGGATGTCTACGCGCCGATCGATTGTGATTCGGCCTCGACCGGAGAGGAGGAGCAGGGGAGTGAATTCTGGGACCCACGTTCAGAATTCGAGAGGAAATTCACCACAGCGAAGAGGGAGCCGCGTACTAGGTTTCAGGCCATGCGTGAGCGGCGCAAGACCTCCGCGGTCATTTCAGGCCGCATTGAGAAGGCCTCGCGATTGCTAGCACCTAGGCCGCGAACCCAGGCCACCACCGCCCATCTGCCAGCGGCGAACATGATCTGTGACACGGTCGGCCACCACCTGCGCATCCAGTACGAAGAGTCCCGTGCGGCGTCCAAATTCTCTTGAACAGGTACTTGTGCTGCCTGGGTTCTGTCGGTGCCGGTTTTCGTTTTCCACGACCGTAGCCGGGCAGAAAGAACAACGCTGGCTTCGCTCCGAGCTACAATATTTGGATTCTGGGAGAATCTACTACTGAGATATTACATGGACGATTATGTACTGCTTGTATTTGCGGTGTACTTGTGTAGATATATGTTGATTCTCTCGTGCCATTTTCGCACGACTCGCCACATGGCGTGATATAAGTAAAGAACGTTGTATTATAAGGAACGACGGGATCTGCCACGACTCTGATCGAGATTCCGGGCGCGGAAGGCGCTGCTGTCCTGGTACGTGTGTGCGTCCACTCAGGTGACCGCGATAGGCACGTGCCAGACCACAGAGGCCACTCAGGTCAGGGGTCACGTCAGCGGCTCTGGTCCTGAGTTCACTCAGGGACCAGGGTGCGTCCGACCCGTCAGGCTAGCTCGCGCCAAATCTCTGGTGTCCGACCTGGACTAAGTACAGATTACGGCCAACATCGGCGTCGTGTCGGGTAACGAGTGACAACTGGATCGCGTCAGGATCGGGCTCCTCTCGGGATGGGTCCAGGAAGACGGACCTATTGTACAGCAGGCGCGGGCTTGAACTCAGGCCTTCTGATCCACAAAATCCGAGTCGTCAGCTCAGAGAGACAGCGGAGGAGACAAGAAACACACAGAAGCCAAAAACTCTTCCTCCTCCTCATATGTAGTCACACCTTCCGGGTGGACACGTACACTAGTGGTGCCAGGGGCAGACGGTAAACTCTTGAGCTGGAACTGGGCGTTTGGTCTGCCGGGCGGCTGGCTCGAGACGATGCTCTCCGTGTAAAACTGCGTGTCCGTCACGGAGTCGCTGAGCGCGCCGCGGAGGGATTCACGGCCATTCAGACTGCGATGGGCCGATCAGTCCAGAGATCAAACAGAATACATGGAGAGGAGTACGCACATGGCCAACATGCTGATGAGAGACACCTTGCTGAGGCTGAAATGGACGGGCATCCAGTTCAGCTTGGTGGGCTGGGCGACGTATAGAGCCAGATTCAGGAACTGAGCGACGGTCATCAGGCCTCCCCTTGCCACGGTGTGGCCCAGCAGCTAGACGGGGATGAGCGGCGCCTGGTCCGAAGGGAACGCACGCACACGATCCAGCATGGAGTTGGTGCTGTCACGGGGGGTAAGTGCCAAGCTACGGGGATCTAGTCTCACTACTCACGATTTGATGTGGCTCCTGCCGCGGTGGAACTCCCAACTCAGGCCAACGGCGACGATGAGATCGGACACGGCCTCGAAAGCGTTGCACAGCGCCGTCTCGATCTACGAAGACACTCAGTGGAAAACAGGCAGCAGATCGCGCGCGCCACGCACCTTCATGGTCGGCTGCGCCAGCCCGGCGACGGTGGGGGTCTTGGAGACGCTGACGACGAGCACTGTACAAGAGGATCAGACCCTAGTCGCCACCAACAGGGGCTAGATGCGCACAGATTCCGGAGACTAAGGAAGAGCCCACGTTTTAGACGGTTTACTGGGCGATTGGGGAAGTAAACTCACCGAGGCCCGCGACCGCAAAGACTACAATAAGCCCGGGCACCACAATCCTGCCCTGGTTGACTGTATCGCTGAGCATCAGGGTCTCGTCTGTAAGGCTAGGAGCACACGCACAAAGATAGAGCCGTCTCGCAAAGAACAGCTCGACGCTGCCAGGGAAGAAGCCATCAGCGCTTCGAGCAAGGAAGCCGCACGACAAACAGCGAAAACAACGCACAGGAAGCAGACGAGGACGTTAAGGCCCACTTCGCAGATGCCCGACCAGGGAAGCGTCGCTAGTATCGCCGGGTTCCCGAAGTTTTCCAGCTGAGCTCTGCTGTGAGCCGACCCGGGCGCAGCACAGGGGGTGGGGAATAGTAGCACGCACCAGATACACATGGGCCATCAGAATGAGCATTATCGAGTTGACGCTGTCCATGACACTGCGAACCAGTAAGCATCCGCCGCCGGCGCCGATGGGAAGGGAAGCCGGAGCGGCTCACAAGAGCGTGCCAACCAACGTCTGCAGCGACCACCCATCCCTGTTGAGGTGGTAGTACGTCGCCGTCTGCGCGACCGTGATGCCCCACAACCTATCCCGGCGCCGCGGTCAGTCTGGCTGGCTGGCTGGCGGGGGATACCCCGCCGGGTGGACGGAGGACGACGCACACGATGGAGAGAAAGACCCCGACGAACATGGGGTCGGCCAGCGGCGCGATATTGACGCCGAGCATGAGGGCCGAAGGGGGAGAAGCCTCGGTTGCGGATGCCGACATGACGGGAAGAAAACAAGGGATCGCGCCGTCTTATCCACCCGGGATGGAGCACCGGGTACATTATATAAGGAGAACAGAACCTCAGAAGGGAATAATACTTACTGCATGTATGTACTCGACAACTCGGCAAGCCCCTGCCTAGTCAACGGACGGACATGTCTTCCGCAATTGATGGGTATAAACGATCGACCATTGTTCAACATCGATCAGGGGCGCGCAAGGAGCGGCGACCATTTCTAACCCGGCGCAGCCCTTCGGTACACCGACGTCGACAGCGTCACTGGTGTGCGATGGGGACGGGCGGTATACTTGACATAAGTACTAGTACCACGACGGGTAGCCACAGCAAAGCGGGCGCCACGGTGACATTAGCGACAAAAGGCTCCGGGTATACCGGCCCGAGTGGATACGATCGCGGCATATTGCGTAAATCATCAAATTTCTCTATCGCCGACACAGAGCGCTTGTCGTCACTCCATGGTTGCTTCATGGGCTTAATACCTACCTGACAGAAATTTTTAGTAGCGAGCTCTTCAGCCACGTAGTTATAGACAATCGGGTGCGGTCGCTTGCTTTCGATACGCTCTATGTATTCTCTTTTAATACAATGCGGACCGTTGAGTATTCAAACACGTGATGTGACCGATCGCGGTGCGCGATCATAAATAATCATATGTTAAAGCCAAGTGTGAAGGCAGATTACAGCAAGTGGATCTAGAAACTTTCTGTATTGGCTAAGAATCTTAGCGCCCGGCTTCTCCACGCCCACAAACACAATTATTTCTCGGGCATCCGCAACTCTGGCTGTGGCATGTTTAGTTGTCAACCAGGCGAGGAAATAAGGAGCTAGCTCACTAGTATTGATGGGCGGTCCAGGGATAGACCGTGTTCGCGGGTCCAGGGAACTGGCCGTAGTGTATCCGCGGCGCATCGTTCGGCGTGAAATTTGACGCCGGTTCGCGCTGCACGTATGGACTGTTGTGGTTGGCACCCTGCGCTGGGTAATATGGATATTGTTGCTGCTGCTGATTCATATTTGCGCCGTAGGGGCTGGGTTGCTGTTGATTCGGCTCGTGGTTCCAGCTTTCCTGCGCACCGCGGGAGAACGATGCTGGATCGAGAGGCTGCGTCCAGATCGGTTCGCGCGTCGGGGCTGGGTCGTCTCGCGGGATCGTCACAAAGTCACAGGTAGCGCCTTCCCTGGCACAGCGTTCGCACGGTTGGCGCAGTTCCTTGTCGGTTGGTGCGCACTAAAACAAGTCAGGAAATGGTATAGAAAATGGGCACGAGGACGTCACCTTCAGCTTGCGGCGTCGGCAGTTGGTGCAAGCAATCCGGTTTCTCTGGTGTCCCGGATTGGGAGCGTTGTAGCGGTTGGGCTGAGCTGTTTGAGACATTGGCTGAGTAGATGTGGGCTGGGTTTGTGAGGTCTGCAGCTTTTCTGAAGCCGAGTTTTATAGCGGCCAACGAAAGCAGCGAAGAACCCGAGCTCAGACGCGGTGATGAACATGATCGAGGCTTCACATTGCAGAAACAGAGTCGACTCTAGTCAGCCATCCCGGAGATATCACAGAAAGGGATTCAGAGTTCAATGAGGTCGAAACTCGAAATTGGATTCTGGTTTCAGAGGAGAAAATTGATCAGTTGTTCAAGTAACACACTAAGATCAACAAAGCGTCCCGACCTTGTGTTCCCACTACAAAGTATAGAAATCCGGCTGAGCCATGAACATGTTGAACTATTGGTAGCCACAGAGAAAGGTTATGATAGCCAAGGCAAGATACAGGAAGGAACTTGGAGGCAAACAGCGCGCCGTGGAAAGTTCTTCACTTTCCCGAAGCGCTGGCAACGAGACGGTAGGAGAGAGACCTGCCAGGATGACTCCCGCGTCCCGTGCACAGGATCCTTGATGGCAAACACATCAGCGCTTGATGCGCGCCCCCAGGCCATAGCTTACCTTGCTTTGATCGTCGTCTACACAAGTGATGCAGCCCATCGAACGAGTCGCAGCCTCGAGAGCCCGCGGGAGTAAGCCGTCCCGCAATTTCGATACAGGTTTGATCTTGCTGTGTCCTCCCGTGCGGCCTCGGCTGTGACGCACGAAATCAATGAAGCCGGGTCACTGATAGAGAGTTTGGTTGGTTTTCGAGCAGTGATCGCATGTGAGAAGGTCTCAGTTTTTGCAGTTACATCGACCGAGAGCCTTGGGGTGGAGAGTGACGATGACCGCAGTCAGCTCTCGGCGCCAAAAGAGCTAGATGGAGGGCGGTAGATCTAATTATTATCCCTCGAGAATATCCGGGTATCTCACGTGCGAAATTCCCGCATTCTCGCGTCGAGGCGCTGAGGGGTGAGGGAGAGATGGGCTCTGCATTCTAGCTGATCCGATCAACCCGCCCTGTCGCGAGCGCGAGTGTGTCACGCTCACACAACTGTGACGCGAGCAGCAAACTGAATTTTCCGCTCGGACATACCCCGATGGCCACCGTCCACGCGCGCGCCTCGCTGCGTCGATACAGCACGGGTCCCGCCTTTCCCCGCGGCTCAAAAATCTACAAGTCACAAGCACGCCTCCGCATGGCGCTCCCGTGCCCGCTGAAGAAGACCGCAAGCTCACGCACTTCAAAATCACGCTCCGCCGGTCCGCAATTTCTCTCGGGGAGAAGAAGCAGGGGACGCTTGCTGCGCTTGGGCTCAAGCGGCGTCACCAGACCGTCTTCCACCCCCACAAGCCTGACATTGCGGGGAAAATCTTGGCTGTGAAAGAGTTGGTCGAGGTCGTGAATGTGCCCGAGTCCGCGGTCAGGACGAAGGAGGAACAGCGGAACGAGCGGAAAGCACCCAAAGGATATGAAGTCGTCGGGACTCGTTTGGGGAGCTTGGAAGGGATTTAGAGCAGGGAGTGAGTCCTCTGGCACGTCATTCTACTGTCTTCTCACAAGTGTAGTTCCCTAGCAGTCGCACGGACGTGCGCGCCTTTGAGCGTGGATGCGTTGCACGGTTCAAACGGTCTCTGAATGACCAATGTACATCACTTCATCATGCATTGCATCTCTCGATATATATCCCAGCTTATTCGAACATCTGCCTTTAAGCATAGCGGTTCGGGGATTGAAGCTCGAGTCCCGGTCTTGAACGATTTCGCGGCGAGCGTCAAGACTGCACAAGACCAAGCATTATAGTTCACAGCTACATGTACAGCTACACTGGAAGAATTTCAGTACTCGCAACAGGCAGATCAGAACGCACGCACTTGTTGGAGAGTCGCACTTGTCCTACTCGGGAGCTTTCTTCTTCTTCTTCTCCTCGACCAACTCGACGTTATCAGCCGGTATGCCCTTGAGCACACCCACCTCATTCTCGATCATCTCTAGGATCTCATCGCTCACGTCCCCAGATACGACGATCTCCTCCAGTCCCTGTGCATTCTTGGTGACCGAAGAACCTGTAGCGAACTTGGAAGAGAACTGTTTGGAGGCCTTCTTCAGATCGATGCCGAATTCTTCCAGGCCGAATACGGAGGTCACGCATTTGTGCTTCGTACGCTCGATGCGCTTTATTATTATCTGGGCACCGGATTCAGTCGGGTACCGCGCGTGAGATGCAGATGGTAAACGAACCTGGGATGCCATTTTCTTCTTGAGAGCTGCGTCGGCCTTAGCTTCCGCTTTCGCTTCTTTCTTGGCCATATCCTTCTCCAACTTCACTTGAGCTTCAAGGCTGAGGGTTCCGATCTTGTTTTGGAGGGCCTCTGCGTGCACGTTCAGGATTGAGGTGGTGAGCGGAAAACATGGCGCGCAGCGTACCATCGGAGTAGTACTTGGGAAACAGATCGGGATGAGATTCTTGCAGCCATTCTTTGCATCGCGTTAGGCTCGTCCCGAATTCGCAGTATTCAGCAGGATATGTGCAGACTGGCCGCGAGATCAGGCTGCGTGGAGATCATGGATTTTGCTACTCTGACCTCCGCAATACAAGACGATGACAGGGGGAACGGCGGGCACAGTAGGTGCGGCATCGGCTTCAGCGGTGGTGGATGGTTCAGGATCCGCGGCTTGGTTTGCTGCCTTGTTCTTTCGGCCCATTGCTCAAGAGGGCAGACAGATTGAGAGAGAACCTGGAAGTGCCGTCACATCATGTGTGACGCTGGCCCCGCGTGCCGAAGGCACTTCTTCATCTCCACACTCGCGACCATGCCGAAACTGTGAACTTCGCTGATGTCTTTGCGAACGATACTTTCCAAGCCTGTTCCTCAATGTGCCAGGACTTCGCTGCGTCGAGCAAAGCTTGAGCGATACGACACAATCCGGACATTTTTCAATAAGCAGCATGCGTCCAGCGTGCAAACCGCGCCTCGTTCCTATCCGCTCCGTCCGCTTCAGAGCCCACTACATCACCTGGTATTCGCGCGTTGCTTTCATGCATCATGTACGAGGCTCGATGAGCAGCGTCTACCCAAAAAGGACGAGGAGGGAGCCGAGAGAGAACCAGATCCGTTGTCCCCTCCCCCGTCTCCGCCCCCACCAAACTACGACAACTACACTCCATTTTCCGGCGATTGGCTATGTCCGTGCCGCATCTACCGCGGCCAAGTCGCGACGATTTCTTGAAGTTGGCTACGGGCTTTTGGGCGCGTGCGCGGATACGGTTCAAGTGGTTCACGATCAAATCCTTCCGGCGATTCAACGCAGACGACATCTCGGCGTTCATAACGCTGATCTTGATGAGCCAGACCCTGTGGATCTTTGTGGGAACGTGCGTGTGTGTGCTTATGTTCCCGTGCATTCGTATCGACGCCGTGCCAGAACGACCTTTTTCTCGGTCATATTTGCCATAGCAAACAGCTTCCGCTTGCAGGGTGCGTTTCGTTTCTAACGTGTACGCGCTTTCGTGCCTATGCCCTAGCAGACTATATTGCGCGCGGTATCAGCGACTACCTCACGTCGGAGACTGGCGTGACGGTCATTTTCGAGTCGGCCATTGTCCCTAAATGGAAAGATTCGCGCATTTCATTCAAGAATGTGTTCATCTCTCAACGCCCCAAGTCCTTCCCGTCGCCCATTCGTCGGCAGGACAGCGAAGGATTCGCCCCCGGAGGATATGACATCACAGGGCATCCAGTGTACCATCATGAAGAGGATGATGATAAACTCGCGGAGGAGGAGGAGGAGGACACAAACTACACTATGTTCGACCTGAACGTCGATTCGATAGATGTGACACTGTCCTTGTGGCGGTGGTTCGAAGGCAAAGGCCTGGTTCAGGATGCAGTCATCAAGGGTGTTCGAGGAACCCTTGGTCAGTGTTTCGGCTCCCTTCCATCGCCGTAGCATGCTAATCTGGCGTAGACCGGCGAAACGTGACCTGGGACCCAGACCATCCTTGGGATCCAGTAGCCTTTCGACATAAGGCACGACCAGGCGACTTCGAGCTCGAGTCGCTGCAGATAGAGGATCTGCTGCTGACTGTATATCAGCCAGGAGACTTCCGGCCGTTCACAGCGTCCATCTTTCGTGCAGACATCCGATGTTTCCGCAAGCAGTGGATTTTCTACGACTTTTTGTCCGCAGAAAACGTCGTAGGGCAATTCGACAACTGCTTGTTTAGTCTGCACAAGCCGCAGAGCATCGGAAGGACTACGACTATGGACCTGAAGGACGGAGATTGGGGCAGGATGGTGCGTCTCATGTCTAAACCGTCCGTTTTTACTTCTCAAATTTCATGCGAAGACCCGTATCCGTATGGACGGGATCCCGATAGACCACATCCAGCGTGCTTCGACTACTGAGGGCCCCATTTCGTGGATCGTTTCGGGCAAAATGGATGTCGTGTTCGACATCAAGTTCCCTCGGGATCCGGAAGACGACTCACAACTCAACGCTCTCATAGGCGAGATCGCAGATGCTATCAGCACCTCTTTGGCTTCCGTGGAACGGATTCCCGGCCAGCACGGTCTCGCACGTCCACCGTTGCAAGTTCCAGAGAAAGCTTCGTCAAGTGTCGACACAAGACGTCAACTCATTATTGACATCGATTTGCGATTCCGCGATCTCAAGGCAGCTGTTCCCATCTTCACCAAGGACCTGTCTTATGTCAATAACGCACTCATTCGACCGATAGTGAGCTTTATGAAGTGCGTATCCAGTATTAGTTACCACGTCGTTCTTTGCCGAACATACCACAGCGCGAACCGAACACTGGTTCCCATTCGCTGCAGAGTCGTCAAAGATGTCGCCGATTTCGATGGCTCTTGGACAATGTGGGAGTCGGGGCTCATGGACGAACTGGCGCTGGAGGTTTACGACGCCATGGCCTACCATGTCACACAGGCTAATATGAACAAGCGCATCAAGACTGTCAGCATTTGGAGTCTGCAGATGACCGCTGGCGCTGTGATCTCGACTTTGAGGACGTTCATTGATCCAGTGTCAGCTCGTCTACGGGAGGCCTACCAAAACCGGCGTGGACTTTACGAAGCCTTGTATGCCGAGCCACTCTTTGATTTTTGATGTATATACGCCAATCCTAACGACCGTTTCATGTGATTCCCTGATTCGGGCGGAGAATGTTTGTGTCTGGCACGACGAGTTGCATGATGTCATTCATCATATCTTACATCCGTCGCAACCCGATTTGATGCAGTGATGCGCTTTTGAGCTACATGTGATGACATACCACACCGGCGCTGACGATCGCTGTTCTCAGTCTTCTTACACACCACCATGGTCTCCGACGCTCTTCTGGAAATTGGATACCGCTGGCTAGACCAGGTCCGTTGTGCAAGAAGACCAATCAACCTCTCCTTGTTCTCATAACTCACTTCCCAGGGTCTTGTGCCCGACTTCATCATCCGACGTGTCATTCGCGCGCTTCTCCGCGAACGCCTGTAGGTCCATTCTTTCCCGACATTGAGATACCGCTCAAGATGACGAAGACGCGAAATCGACCGCGGGACGTTCGAGGCCAACCATGCTGCGAAGATGAAGTGGGTCGAGGACGTCCGTACGAGAGTGCAGATCGCAGAGTTGACTGAGAAGGCCAATGAGCAGCACTATGAGGTGAGTGTGCACCACTTCTCTCATTGCATTTGTCCTCAATGCGACAGGTCACCACGAACTTCATCCTCTCCACGCTCGGCCCCTATGCCAAATACTCGTCCTGCCTCTACCCGACAGGGAAAGAGACACTCGCCGAAGCGGAGATCCACATGCTCGAGGACTACTGCGTCAAGGCGAAGCTCCGCGACGGCCAGGACGTACTCGATCTCGGATGCGGGTGGGGAAGCCTTTCGCTGTTCCTCGCACAGAAATACCCTGGCTCACGGATCACCGGGCTGTCGAATTCGGCTACGCAGAAGGCCCATATCGACTCGACTGCTAAAGCGAGGGGGCTGACGAATCTTGAGGTTAGTGCGAATGAGATTACGAGCATGCTGTTGCTTGAGCTGGTCGTTGCAGATCGTCACGGCAGACGTCAATGTGCACGATTTCGCGGGGTCCAAGTTGTGAGTGTGGTCCTGGGCTTCGTTCTGTACACTGACCTTGCCCAGCTTCGACCGTGTGCTCTCGATTGAGGTGCTTAACCGTGTTCGCATCTCATATCCCCGCCGACTGACATGGCACAGATGTTTGAGCACATGAAGAACTACGAGGTCCTGCTTGCCAAGATCTCCTCCTGGATGCGACCGACTCCGAAGGAGAAATCACTCGATGGCGACGAATCCCTTCTTTCGTTCACATATTCTGCCACCGCTCCCAGCCATATCACTTTGAGAGTGAGGATGGCTGGATGGCGCAGAATTTCTTCTCTGGTGCCTATCTAATCTTTTATCTAATCTAATCTGACTGAATCATCAGGGGGAACAATGCCTTCGCACGATGCACTAGTGAGTTTGACTCCGGCCTTTGGAGGTCAAGCTGAACATCCCCCTGCAGCTGTACTTCCAGAACGACTTGTCTCTAGAACGCAGCTGGTATATCTCTGGTCACCATTATTCTCGGACCCTCGAGGACTGGTTGAAACTCCAAGATCAAAATAAAAAGGGTGTGTGATGAACGTTACCGTGTCAAAAATTGTCGCGCTAAATAAGCAAATGGAACAGTCGGACTTAAAGAGCTTCACGATGATGCTATTGCGAAAGGCAAATCTCCTGAAGAGGCTACGGCAATGTTCCATCGGTCTGCTGCCGTTCTGTTTCCGCTATGCTTGACCTCACCGTATTATCAACCTAGATTCCGTGTGTTTTACATGGCTTGCTCAGAGCTGTTCAACTACGATGGTGGACAGCAGTGGGGAGTGGGCCACTATCTGTTCAAGAGGAAAGCAGATTGAACCTTTCACCTTCCTGCACACGGAGTGATGTGATTTCTTAATGCTAGAGGTCTCAACCTATCTCGCCATTGTAGAGTGCTAGGGTGCTACTGACAATACGATACTGGATGTTTTGAGTTACATGGAACTTGCTGCAGATGTAACAGCCTACCGCTCAAAAAGCGAGTTTGAGTGTGGGGTGAGACTGGCCTACGTTGAGACCAAACATCGTTATGAATTGACGATTATTCAAGCACGCTTGCAGGTTACATGGCAGATTAGCTAGGTATCTGAGATTACGCACGTGATATGAAGCGAGAATGTACACGTGATAAAAGCGCTGTCACAATTTCACGCGTACCAGAGCACTACGCTCCCACATCCTTTCAACCGCACTCCAATACCGAGCAGGATCCAGTCGTTCGTGTTGGACGTGCTGTGACCCACTGAACCTCTCGACAGAAACGTCGGCGCAGATCCCTGCCGACTGCAGTTTTACGAGGTGCTCTTCGACAGAGGTGAACGGGACCATCCGGTCCTCGCTCGAGTAAATGTACAATCTCGGCGCATGACTCGCTGCGCACGGGAACAACTCCGGGCGGAGCAAGCTGGCGTGTAGATCGGAGAAGAGATTCGCTTGGCCCAGCAGCAGCCGACGCGCGAGCATGACCGTGTAGGCCATCGTGAGCGGCACTGTGGCTACCGCTTTGACTGCGGGGGACTTGATGTCGGTGGTCAGGGTCGCGATCAGGGACGTGTACTCGCTCGCACCGGGCGTCGAGTCGAATATCGTCGCCGTGCGGACGGTGCGCCTAGAGTCGGAGGATGCCAGCTTCCGAGCCATCAGCCGAGACAGGGTAATGAATTGGAAGGCGCCACCTGCAGTAGTCCCTTAGATTAGCCCGGACAGTTGGCGAGAAACCCACCATTGGAGATGACGTGCATGAGCATTCCCCGCTTTACATCCTGACTGGAATGGTAGACTGTCGAGAGCAGGAAGTCTGCGATGGGAGCAAGTGTGTCGTCCTATGAACATTGGAGAGGCTGGATCCGAGAGCATTGAGAACACGGACCCTCTTCTGCTCACTAGACCATATGAAGGACGGATGCGATTGCACGGTGATGATGTCTGCTGCCGGCCATCGCTTGCGGTGCTTCGCAGCATATTTCTCGAGCAGCCGGTGCGGAGCGTCCACTGAGGACGGCGTTAATGAATAAAAAAGGTATGGATGGCTGCAAACGTACTCCATCCGAACAGGACTACCACCCGAGGGTCATTTGCACCGTGCGCAGGAGATGTTGAATACGAGATGTTGACGTCTGGACCTAGTTTCTCGAACACAAGTGGGAGGTCGTTGGACGCAAGTGCTGGGGGGACTTTAGAGATCCATTGCTCCTGGAGACGAGGGAGTCGCGCTACCATCCTCTGCACTCTGTGCGACTCTGACCAGGTCACCCCATGTGTCAGGCTTTGGGGTGGTAGTAGCCATCGGACAATTTTTTGAGGAGAGAATCCCGAGCGGAGATGACAGCTGAAAAGACCGAGGCTCGATGCAGCGGCTTCATCGGAAATAGAGAGAATCTCATCTGTTGACGAGCTATGCGACGAGGTTTTGGGGCGAGATGATGGGGAGGAGTGAATGTAACCCCTTTGGGCCGCTGTACGTGAACGCCGCACAATCCCGATTCAGAGTGACTGTTATCATCAACTTCTGATCTGTACATCTCGAATTTCCAACTGAGCATGCATCTTGCGCATCGCCACGCCGGAGGCCTGCCCAGTCCTTGGCCACCCATGATTCGAAGCTTCTTTTCATCTAATGATGTTGAGCTGAGCTGGTTTGCTCGCCGACACGTGTGTGTGTCCCAACTCAGCTGGGCCAGCCGCTCGCGCAGGAGACCTGTATACGTATCATGGAGCATATTCTCCGTGATGGGTCGTCGGTTATTTAAGAGCCCACCGCACGGGCGAGCACACGAACCCCGCCACAGACGCGTCCTCACCAACCATGGCGACGAAAAAACAAGCAGCGCTTGCCCAAACACACCTCTTCACTCGGGCCGTAGACGACTTTACCCTTTCTTCCCCGGACCGCGCGGAAGTCACACTGGAACGCGCCAGAGTGATTGCGACGTCCTTTGGTGTGTGCTCGGACTTCGAGAAGTCATGTGTGGATCTCAAGGCTGACCTTTCCCCCAGACTTGTCGGTGCATGATGTGCTCACTTGCTCAGAGAAGTTCTGGGAGAGCACCTTGGATCCGCTCAACACGATAGATGGGGCAGCTAGCGCGTTGTGGACCATACAAGTTAACCTTGCATGCGGGACGATCTCCGAATTCACCGAGTCGCGGCCAGAATTGAAAGAGCTGTGCCGGAAAATTTTGGCTTTTGAAGTCTCGTGGGTGATTACTCTGCTGGTTTCTACTGCGCATTGACGGTCGCTCTCAGCGCGCACTACATGTTGACGGAGGTGGATCATGGCCTAGACTCGCAGAACATCGAGACGACAGCCACCTTGCTGGACGACGGAACTTTCGAGGTGCACACACCCACGCCCGGAGCCGCCAAGTACGTATTCGATTCTTGCACGCGACTCATCGAAGCCAATGTGGATTCTTTACAGATTCATGCCATCCAGTCTTCCCGTTGCTGGAGTTCCGAGAGTGGCTATTGTCATGGCACGCCTCGTCGTAAAGGGGAAGGATCGAGGCATCCGGCCATTTGCCGTCCCTCTCAACGACGGACGAACCATGTATCCGGGAATCTCTTGTCGGTGCGTAATCGGTGCCTACGAACGACCGCGCAACCGAACATATTACAGTGAGTTACCGCACCGCTCTGGCACGCGGCCCATCGCGCATGCTATCACGTACTTTGACCGGGTGAATATCCCCTCGTGGGCATTCATCGGCGACTTCCAGGCTTCGCTGCATCCCCGAATCCAATTCCTGCGAAGCATCTGGCGGCTCGGCATTGGCTCCGCCACGATTTCGTCGCTCAGCATCCCTGCCATGCGCGTGATGGCGCAAATCGTGACACAATTTGCCCGCCTGCGCAAAGTGACTGACTCGTCCGGGAAGGTCGTCCCCATCATCAGTTTCCGCACGACACAGATTCCCATTCTCCGTGCCCTGGCGCAGGCCGATGCGCTCGAAGCGTTGTACAAAGAGATTCGGCCGTACTTCTCTGCTGCGGACAACAGCAAATTGACTGACGTCATCAACATCCGAAACGGGCTTGCCGACGTTTTCAAGACTGTGACAGTGCATCACTATCGAGAGACGAGCATCACGCTTACGGATAGGCTGGGTGCCCGGGGACTGTTTACCGAAAACCAACTTATTGCCCTCGAGGTCCGTGCGGTCTAGTCTCCGGTCTAGCTTGGGATATGGGCACCCATTAATCTTTATCAACAGATGGAGCTCCGCGGAATGACCATCGCAGAGGGCGACGTGACTGTGCTCTGCATTCGTGAGTCCTTGCTTGCATTGGGGACATCAGAGGCTGACACCGACTGCTAGGGTTAGCGAGCGAGCTGTTGATGGGAAGGTACACACTGCCTCCTGCGAGACATCCGGAAGCTCTGCTGGCACGTCACGAGCAGGGACTGATGCTGGAGATGACTTCCATTCTCAAGTCTTTCGGCAGCAAGCACCGATCGGAGAACTTCAACCAGCTTCTTTTGCCCCGTTCTGTGGCGCTTGTCGTGGCAATCGGACATCGCATGGCTTACGAGGCGGCGCTTGACGCTCCAGTCATGACAGAGCTGGTGGCGTTATACGAGGCCACTGCAGTCATGCACGATTTGGCCTGGTATGTCGAGAACGGGCTGCTTACGAGGCAGGCGGCGATTTCGGCAGAGACGGATGCGCTCAGCGGAGCATTGCCCTTGCTCGACCAGCTTCTGGAGAAGAACGGATGCGCTCCCTATGTGCATGCGCCCGCTGCTTCGCATCACGCCTGGGACAAGTGGGTTGCATCTTTGCCCATGTTGGACAATCATACTGCGAGGGCTCGTTTATAATATATCATACATATTCACTCACTATTTCTTATTCATTCTTTATCCTCTTCACATATCTCATCTGTACTGTAATGTAACACTAATCAAATCGTCACGCACATCGACGACTCGAGCCAAACAAATTTTGAGCTGCGATGAAAAAGCAGTTGGGTTCGAAGGCGAGACTTTACCCTGACGTTTCCATAGATTCCGCGGCTTGGCTGGGTGCCTGGACAGACTGCATCCGCCAGTTCCCCGGGGCACGGTGCACTGGGTTGCACGGCACAGCACATGGTCACCAAGAGATTTCCTGATTTGGAGATCATCACCGGATGCCCGCCGCGCTGAGATGCGGCCCGGCGGAGTGTGTAATCAGCTGTTGCCCTCAGCTGCGACTTGGCTGTAGATACTCGAGGTCTATAATAATTTCGACGCCTCAAGATCTCTTCGAATCGGAAAAGTTCGCCTATGGGTGGTGTTCTTACAGTAGGCGAAGTGTGGATCAGATTCTCTGCGCATGGCGGCATTATAGGAGAGAATTGCGAGCTCCGTGGCATTCGCTCTTGTGAGTATCATGTTTAAGATACAGAGAAAAAGATGCGCATTGTATTCGACAACATCGGAGGGAAGAGAGGTTGGCTGTTGTAGGAACCCTCGTCTCGCAAGCTGTGGGAAATCCGCTGTCGCGGCCTAGTGATCCGCTGAACACGATCGAGATCGTCCTTTCACACGCGTGTCGATCGACGCCCGATCGGATCGAGCTTTTTCTTCCAACTCCACTCTGTCTCGTCGTGAACGCGTGAACGCTCATGCATCATGGACCACCATCGCGTTTGGACTGGCCGGTACTTATCCGCAAGGGGTGATTCCCTGCATCCGCATCAATCGTTTCGCGCAGCGGCGATCCCCGCACATAAGAATCGAGCACTGGCAAGGCGCGCCTGAGCAAGGCATCTACGCGCCTCGATCGCCATGAAGTCCCAAACTGCCCTTCCACTCCTTTACACGCTCTCCACGCTCGTTTGCGCCTCGCCTCGGCCTCGGCCTCCGCTCCTGCCTCGGCCGTGTCCGTCTCCCAGAGCGCATGGGCGCAGCTTAACAAGACGGTCCATGGACGACTGTACACGGCTGTTCCGTTCGCGCGGCCCTGTTTCAAGAACAGCACCCTTGCAGGCGCGTTTGAGACGGGCGAATGCTCAGCTGTGCAGACCAACTATCTCAGCGAGAGTGAGACGAGTCGCGTACATCGGATGTACACAGGCCTGATGACCATTTCGCAGCATCTCGGACTGCAGCGTTCTCCGCATACATGGCTGCAAGTCACCCCCGTCTCCCGCCCCCTATTATCAGCTGACTTCTGTGCAGACCCAGAATGAAGGGTGCGCGTCGATAGACCAGCAGTGTGTTTTGGACTGGCAGAATGCGACCAACCCCGCTGCGTTCCAAGCACCCCAAAGATGCTACCAGGGAAGCATAGCTCCGTACTACGTAAGCGCTCCCATGGCTATGCTCTGCCATGCTCCCTGTTCAACTGCTCATCTGCTGTGCAGATCGACGTTCAGAGAGCCGCCGATGTCAAAGCGGCTTTCAAGTTCTCATCAGACTACGGAGTGCCGCTCGTGATCAAGAATACAGGCGTGCGTTTTACGTTGGTGTCGAATAATGCACAGGCTGACGAACTGCCCGACAGCATGACTTCAACGGCAGGAGCAGCAAGATTGGTTCATTGGGACTCTGGGTGTGTACTTGCCGCATTCTGTGGTCTACTATCGGTTGTCTGACAGGCAGAGCACAGTCACATAACCTTAAAAGCGTAAGTGTGATGGTGGCTCCATCCGAGTGCTTGCGGCTGAATGGAGATAGATGTCATACTCGTCTAAATTCAAGCCTCACGGAAGCTCTGGAGTCACTTACAGTGCAGTGACCATTGGGGTGCGTGCCCATCTAGTCTTGGGCTGCGCGTTCCACGGCTCATCGTATCACATCGCAGGCCGGAGTTGAGGGCATCGAGACCTATCAGTTCGCTGATCAACACGGAATCACACTGCCGGGTGGGGCCTGCCCAACCGTCGGATCTGCTGGAGGATATCTGCAGGTGAGTTGTCGCCATGTTCTGTTCGCTGAGTCTGGGTCGCTGATTCGTACCAGGGCGGCGGCCACAGGTTCTTCTTTCATCACCTGCAATCATTTCCAATCGCCTGACATTTCATTAGCTGGCTGTCCAACATACATGGCTTGCCGTCGACCGCGTACTCGAGTTCGAAGTCGTCACTCCCAATGGACAGCATCTGTTCGCCAATGCGCACCAGAACCAGGATCTCTACTTTGCTCTCCGCGGCGGAGGAGGCGGCACTTTCGGTTTTGTGATGGCTGCTACCATGAAAGCGCTTCCCAAAACGTCCTACGTGACGTGAGCGGTTTCGCTCGCTGCGCTAGCATTCACTCATGTTTTTAGGGCCGAGTTGGTTTACAATGGGAACTCGACTACCCTCCCGATGTTCTTGTCGTTTTTGATCTCGAACGCGGTCCAATGGTCCAAAGACGGTGAGTTTGAATGATCGAATTTTCAGAATCCGGCACTGACGGGCCTATCTCTAGGCTGGAGTGGACAGATACGAGTGAGTTGTTCCTCGTCATCACATGTTATGTTATTGAGCTAGTGTCAGCCTACGGCCAAGATCGTACTTCCGCTACTAACGTCACGGTTGCCGAGGCCACTGCGTACATGGCTCCCATGGCAGCTCTTGCAAAGAAGCTTGGCGGCACTTTCTCCATCGGGGCGACCAAGTCATACCTCGACTTCCACAACACCTACATTGTGCCTGATACTGCGACCGAGGTATGGACGTTCTTGCCCCGAGTCGGATCCCCTCTCACCGCTTTCGATCTAGTTGGATGGACTGCCCCAGACTATCAGCACACGACTAGTTCCGGCAGAGACATTCAGCACGAATGCTACTGCGCTTCTGGCCTCGATCACGGCCATGGTCCAGGCGCTCCCTGTGTCGTTCATCTTCGCAAATGCCCCGTACGGCTTTAAGCAGGACCCGGCGTTGGGCCCGACCAGCGTCACCCCGGCCTGGCGCAGCTCGATCTGGCATGTCGTCGGTGGAGCGGGGTGGGCCTACAACACACCGTCTTCGCTTCAGCGAGGAATCTATGCCAACCTGACGGGTGCCGTTGACCCTATTCGTGCTATCACACCTTCTGGCGGCGCGTACCAAGTGAGTCCCTAGCTGTACCGTGATTCAGAAGCTTACAAGCCCCCCGCACTACAGAACGAAGCAGATGTGCACGAAGCCAATCACGAGGGTTTGTCTATTTTGATTTCGGCGTCCCCGCCCCCGCTGATCGCAAGTGCAGAATCGTTCTGGGGAAGGGACAACTACGCGAAGCTGCTGGCGATCAAAAACAAGTAGTGCGTCGAGACCGTGTGTCGAGGCCGCTGAATTCCGCTGACTCCGTTTGTAGCGACCCCGATCATCTGCTCGACTGTTGGCATTGTGGTGCGTCTTGTTCCGGGCTGTTGCCAGGTTCTCTGCTAATTGCTCGATCAGTCGGGTGGAAGGGTGTTTCTGATTCCCAGTACCGCTGTTATGTCTAATCTATCTGGTGGCTGCGGAGTTTGCGAGCAAACCGTGGCATGCGTAATCTTATTTTAGTCCTCTATGTACGTAATTAAAACCAGGGCTTCTCCCTTCAAAGTTATACACGAGGATTGGACTGGGCTGGACTCGCTGCGGCAATCTCCTACTCGCATCAAATAGACTGCATTACGCACCGCCACGTGGGCACCTGGAATGTCACTTTGCACTCTGCTCCGTTCATCACCGTCGACTTCAGACAAACGGAATTTCTCATCAATGCCTCGCTCACCGTGCACGAACGTTGCATATTCAGGGTCCATGACATGCCCGAGCCCCCCGATCACATCTCCAAACTCGCACTGACTCAGCATCACTTCCAAGACACATGAGTCAAGACACAAATGACTTCTGCAGTCCGTCGTAATCAGAGAACAATGAGTTCCATCTCTCTGGATCATCATCGCGCAAAACTTGACTTGATGCGGGCTTCGATCTTACGAGATGATGGCTCTGTTCCGTCCCATCGGCCTGCTTCGTGGTCCCCCGCGACGCATGTATGTCACCCCACGACCGCGCGGGGAAAAGCGCGAACAGAGGCATGGGCCCACTCGTGATCGTTGTGCCTTCCAAAGTAGGCAATCTGGCCACCGTGTGGCACCGTACAGCCACGGGTCTCCAGTGACAATCCACTTCGAATGCATCAAGTTCGGATTCGGACATGAACTGTCGCGTTGAATTGATCATCTTATCATCGACCAACGGCTGGATCTCTGGGCACCACCGATCGTGCCGGGGCCCTCGCGGGGTTGTTTCCTGTTATATGTGCACTGGGATCTACACCCCATCCGGACCAAGGCGCCTTCTCTTTCTTTCCGCTGCCCCTCTCCATGTCTGCACCGCCTACCCCGCTCTCGTCCCTGCCGCTCGGCGTCAATGTCGCGCCGGCGGTCGACGCGATGTTCTTGGGCATCATGCTCTCAGTGCTGTGCGGCTCGATCTAGTTTCTGCGGTGGCATGCGATCTGACCGGCGGCTGAGCACAGACTCTGGGGCATCACGCTCTCGCAGACTTTGACGTACTTCAACATCAACAAGGATGGCTGGATGCTGCGGGCGTTGGTCGGCATTCTATTGTGCGTCGTTATCACGCGTAGCCGCAGACAATGGGCTAACCGATCTGGCGTAGCTTGATGGACAGCGTCAGCTCGATAATGTTGATCGTCATGGCCCGCATTTATCTTGTGCGTCCCGCATTGCATCTCGTCCTCTGACCGACGCCGTTGACGATGCCGCGCGCAGCTCGAGAACTTTGGGAATCTTGAGATTTTGACCACACTGCCCTGGCCTGGCATCTGTGAAGTTGCGCTAAATGTTGCCATCGTATTCATGTACGTTGGTTTCTCGGTTGCCGGGCTTGTCTTGCTGATGATCCTGGCTCAGTGTCGAGCTGTTCTTTGCGAGGAGACTGTATCTCTGTTCGTGTCCCCGCGCCTCTGAACGAGTCAATTTCTGAAGCGCTTTTAGTGAACCAGCGCAGGACTTTGGTTCCTGGACTTATCGTGCTTTTCTCTCTGGCCGGACTCGGTGAGCTCTCACAATCACATGGCAGGGACGCGATTCACTGACGCGTGTTTTTTAGTCTGTGGGATACGTGCGTTATCTGGTTGCGGCTTGAACATCTTCTAACTCCATGATTTAGTTCTGGTGATCAACGTGTCCAAAACACCCACTGTGGCGGGGCTAGCGAAGCCAAGCATGAAGGTGTGTTGCCGCCATGTGCTCGGTTAGTCATCCACCGACGATCTCCATGCTAGGTCGAAACAGCACTATGCAACACTTTTGAGGCGGTGGCTGATCTCATCGCCGCGCTCGGCATGTCCTACGAGTTCTACCGCAACAAGAGCCACATCAAATCGTGAGTGAGCCCGGTCCCTCGTCATTCGCCGCTGACTAAATCGCCAGGACCAATTCCATCCTCGATCGCGTTCGTGCATTCGATCCAAAACTCAAACGAATGTGGCTCATTATTGTCTCATAGCTGCTCGGGTACACCGTTGCTCGGGGAGGACTGATGACCGTCGCCCAGTTCCTCACACTCGCTCTTTACGTCGCCCAGCCCACCAAACTGAACTGGATGCCGGTGCACTTCAGCCTCAGCAAGCTGTGCCACATCACCATGATGGTCATGTACGAACCGTCCCTCTGCCACCTGCCGTGATGCCATGCTGACCCAGGCACCCCGCAGCCTCAACGGACGGGAATCACTCCGCAGGGACGGCGGATCCACGAACGAAACCCACGTGTTCACGGAGACGATCGTGTCGACGCGTCCGGGGGGTGTGCCCAACGAGTACCAGCTCAAGTCCCTGCCGGGCGACGGTATCGCCAGCATCCGTGTGCACCAGGAGCGCGTCACCGAGTACGACGACGGATACCTGTCGTCTGTGCGTACCTCTTTCCCGCTCATTGATTCGAAATAGATTGACGACTGACGCTTTGTGCAGAAGGCGTGAGTGAGTGGAGTAGAGTGGCAATTTGTATGGACGTTTGTGCTTTTTATCTTTAAGTATACCGGATCGGTAACTTATGCTACTTTCATTATATACATGGGAGTAGAAAATGGAATTATTTGTACTCTCATCAGCCCAGCCAGACTCGATGTGGCTTCCTGGAGGAGTCGACAAGTTGATAACTGCTGGTTCTTGGTCGCACAGGCACTGTGAGCCACAAATGGTCCGCACTGGGTCATCTTTGAATAGACAAAAACAAGTCCATCTACCTCCTACATGGGACCATAAGTACCAGCTTTCGGCTCAGCCTTGGAGAGGTTCCAAATCAAGTCCAGCGCCCACGTGCGCTTCAGCCATTGCAGCAGCCACATTTTTGTCGTGAAACCGCCGAGCGAAATATAAGCTGACGGGTTCGCAGAGGCGACGTCGCCGATGATGGCGGCGGCGAACTGATCGGTGTCCATGACCCCGTAGTCGGCCGTCTGGCTCTGGTACATGACGTGCTTGATCTGCTTTTCGAATGACTTATAGAACGAGTCCTCTGGCGCCGTGTATGCTGATTTCTGTGCTCGTTTCAGCTTGTGCAGCGCAGCAGCGCATCCGACGCAGGGAGCACACGCACCGCCGAGATGTTGCTGCGGATCGAGCCCGGTGCGACGAGCACCACCTTGACTTTCAGCGGCTTGCACTCCATGCGGAGCGTCTCCGTGTACGACCGCAGCGCGGCCTTGCTCGCGTTGTAGAAGCCCTGGAACGGGGTCGAAAGTTCACCGAGGATCGAGCCGATGGCGACGACCGTTCCGTGCCCGCGGCGCGCCATGCGCGGGACGACGTTCTTGACGAGTCGCACGAGGCCGAAGAAGTTCGTCTGCATCACGCGCATGCCCTCCTCGAACGGCGTGTCCAGCAGCGGTCCTGTATTCCGAGAACGCGACGCGTTAGCCGGGGGTGCACACTCGCTGGGCATGGGCGGGGCTGACGCACCGATATGCGAGAACCCGGCGTTCGAGATGAGTAGGTCGATGCCCTCCGTCTCGGCGTACACGGTGTCGATGGCCGCTGCGACGGACGCGTCATCCGTGACGTCCACCACGAGCTTGCGCGCGTTTTCGTGCTCGAGCTCGGACATGGCCTGGATGGACCGTGCGGTGGCGTAGACGATGTACCCTTTTGCGAGCAACTTTCTGCAGCTGTCAAGCGCGTATATGCGGGGTCAGCACAAATGCAAAGACAGGAAGAGGGAGCGCTCCCGGACGCACAATGCCGCCCCAATGCCGCCGTTCGAGCACCCAGTGATGAACGCGACTGATTTGCTCATGGCAAGAGAGAGTGAGAGGTTCGAGTGGGGACTGGCGACGAGAGAGAGAGCGGATCTCTCGGTGGCCGATGACCCACCGCATCCATACCCACACTCGGTCATGAGCCGTTGCCGTCACTCGCGGGGGGTTCTCTTCTCGAGAATTCGCACATCCCCCGGTTCCGCGACAAACGCGCGGGCCAAAATGGTGGGCCACGAGGGGATCGAGATCGGGACCAGAACTTTCTTTTCTGGAAGACTTTGCAAGGCGGAATCAAAGTTCCAGGATCGGGTCATTCGGGCTTGGTGGAGCCTTGCTGCCGGCTATCGGCAGAAGATTGATGGCCGGAAGTCCCAGGATCTGATTCGAGCACAGTTCCTCTGGTTGCTCTCTGGTTGCTTCGAGTACAGATGAGCCAAGCCAACTCAACACTGTCGGGTGCAAAACTTGAAACTCGGTCGCATCCGATTGATCTGATTGGCACTGAGCCTAGGTAAATCGAAGTCAACTCTGCTCAAGTATCAGCGCCATTTCTCTCTTATGGACATTTTCAGCCTATGAGAGACTAATTGTGCGACCAGTTTTGGAATCTTCCTCGTGCAAAAGGTTATAAATTTCGACACCCTGGACGATCAAAATTAGACTACAACGGGTTCAGTCTTCAGGGGTTGGTCAAGGACCGATATGTGGATATTGATGCATTAAGAAGTAGGAACGAAAGTCTTGGAGAAAAAGCGGATTTTTGGAAGTTTCGCATCAGCCAGAATGCAATGCTTCGAAAGTTCCATCCTCTCTGCCGGTGTTCGACCCTCCCAAATGAAACAGGGATTGACAGCTATGTCAGGCGCTTTGAGCATGACCCACGCACATACTCGATACCAGCTGGAAGCGGCGGACTCAATCGACTGTCGTCATTTGGCCTGCCTTTTGATGCTCATCTTTATCTTCAAATTCTGTACTTAGTTGTTGGAACAGTGAGGCAAGCCGGTCACGAGAAATTGATGAACGATCACGTGTGATTCGAAGCGAGCCGACTTCTCCCTCCGAGCGATCGTACCGAACTCACCTGCAGGCGGTGATTCCGCCCTCTCGTTGCACTGTTCCTGCGGGTGTGTAAAGCGGTCGTTGTTCTGCCGGTTCTCTCGCGGCGCATGCGCAGTATTCTCCTCCAGCTTATCGCAGGCGACACGCAAAAGATCGCTTCCTAAACTCTTGCTCGGTAACGAGAAATGAGCCTCCGCACCACCGGAGAAGACAACTCGGCTTGGTCACGGGCGTTCGCAGTAAGGCACACCGGAAGACCTACGCTCTTTTGGTTACGGTCAATTCGAGATGAGCAAACCAGTCGCGTTCATCACTGGATGTTCCAACGGCGGGATCGGGGCGGCATTGTGCGTCTCGTATCTTCTCACTTGCCAGTTTCCACCTCGTCGCTAACGGAAGATACGCTTTTAACAGCTGTAGAGATTTGCTAGCGAAAGGATACATCGTCTACGCCACCGCGCGCTCTGTGCAGGCCATGTCCGACCTGGAGCACGAGAATGCACACAAGCTCGTGGTGGACGTCACGAATGACGCTTCCGTCGTGAAGGCTATCGGCACCGTGTACACTGAGACGGAGGGAATAGACCTACTCATCTCGAACGCCGGGTTCGGGCATGTTGGTGAGTCTGGAGCTCCCGATTCACCTTCTGTGCGAGTACCCGCAAGCCAACCGAGGAAAAACTAGGACCGCTGCTGGATATTCCGCTCGAAGAGGGGATGAGCGTGATGCAGACAAACTTCTTCGGGTTGGTGCGTCTGGTCAACAATGTCGTGCCGCGCATGGCGCGGCGCGGGCACGGGACGGTCGTCGCCGTCGGCTCGATCCTCGGAGAACTCCCTGCGCCGTTCCTGGGCTTCTACAACGCGAGCAAGGCCGCACTGCGATCTTACACCGAGATGCTTCAGATGGAGTGCAAGCCTCTGAAGGTCAAGGTGGTGCTCGTCGCACCGGGCTCGATACGCAGCAACATTGTGGGGGTGCGTGTCTATCTTCCCCAATTTTTGTGGAGGCTGAGACGGATATCGCATAGAAATTAGCATACACTTTGCCCGAGGACTCGCTCTACAAGTCGTTCGAGAGGCAGATCAAGCGTGTCATGTACCAGAGCCAGACGGCCGCCTATGGGGTGATGGACACCGACCGGTTTGCTAGTGTCATCATCGGCAATGTTACCTCCGCGAACCCGTCGCCCTACATTTCGATCGGGGGGTTCTCGACACGAACATGGCTGCTGCAATGGTTGAAACGTACTTGGGCGCTGGACCTGCTCTGGAACATCACCCAACGCTCATAGTCGTGATTCCACATGGGCCGTAGATTTTAAATTTCGATACCGGCGATGTTATCATGTTGTTGACTGAGTCGTTATACCAGACGGCAGTGAAGGCTGCTTTCACGGCCGCTGATTTGTTCCTTTTTCTCACAGAAATGCAGTTCGCCAAGATCATGATGATGATCTACTACCCGCAGCTCCCTCCTTACGGCCCAAGCTGGCCTCTTCCACCAGCTCATGAGATCGAGTCCGCGCTTTATTTTCTGGATTCACTATCACAAACAGTTTCTGCTCGAAGCTGAGCTTTCACCTCTTTGTTTTTGTGCCGCACCTAGCTTTCACATGATAGGTTATCAGTAGTGTAATGTAGAATCCTTGCCTTATTCGGCCTATCTGTTGAAAAAGCGCGGTGGGCGACCTTTTTTTCTTCGCCCGTCATTTTTTTCCACAGGCCTTGCGACCAACTGATATGCTGCATACCAGCACATCCCCCGCATAAATGAGTAATCTACAGCAGATGTAGGATTCATCAAACTACTTGGGTTCCGCCTTGACAGAATTCCAAATCAAGTCCAGTGCCCAGGTGCGCTTCACCCACTGGAGGAGCCACGCCTTGGTCGTGAATCCGCCGATCGAGATGTAGGGCGACGGGCTCGCGGAGGTCACGTCACCGATGATGGCGTTGGCGAACTGGTCGGTGTCCATGACCCCGTACTCGGCCGTCTGGCTCAGGTACATGACGCGCTGGATCTGCTTCTCGAAAGCCTTGTAGAACGAGTCCTCGGGGACCGTATACGCTGATTTCTGTGTCCGTTTCAGCTTGCACAGTATCGTATGCGGGAAGGCGGGGCCACGCGCACCGCGGCAATGTTGCTCCGGATGGATCCTGGTGCGACGAGCACCACCTTGACTTTCAGAGGTTTACACTCCATCTGGAGCGTCTCCGTGTACGACCGCAGCGCAGCCTTGCTCGCGTTGTAGAAACCTTCGAACGGCATGGGGAGCTCGCCGAGGATCGAGCTGATAGCGACGACCGTCCCGTGCCCGCGGCGCGCCATACGCGGGACGACGTTCTTGACGAGGCGCACGAAGCCGAAGAAATTCGTCTGCATCACGCGCATGCCCTCCTCAAACGGCGTGTCCAACAGCGGTCCTGTTTTCGTCTCAGTTGGCCAACGGCGGCCGCCATCGGACATTACACACGCGATTGCGTGCCTGCTCACCGATATGCGCGAAGCCGGCGTTCGAGATGAGCAGGTCGATGCCCTCCGTCTCGGCGTACACGGTGTCGATAGCCTTCACGACGGAAGCGTCATTCGTGACGTCCACCACGAGCTTGTGTGCATTCTCGTGCTCCAGGTCGGACATGGCCTGCACAGAGCGCGCGGTGGCGTAGACGATGTACCCTTTTGCGAGCAACTTTCTGCAGCTGGGTATCTCCAATCAGCCGCGCAGCGTAGAGAAGGACGGTGAGTGCAACAGAACGCACAAAGCAGCCCCGATGCCGCCGTTCGAGCATCCTGTGATCAATGCGATGGGTTTGCTCATGTCGGGAGACAGATGGGAGAGAGACGTTCAGGCCGACGGTTACAACGAGTTCAATCTCGACGAGCGGCTTCCCGCGCAGTCGATCGTCGCTTGTCACGAAGTAATCGCTCAGTCATGCATGCACAATGACCATCACCCGCCAAGATCGTCTTCCAGTGGCTACATCCTTGCCCCCGCTAGAACAGCGCAAGCGGAGCGGGAGGGTTGCACCTCGCAAGAGAGCGGGCTCAGTCGGCGAATCGAGATCGGGACCAGAAGTGGCGCGTGAGAGAAGGATCTGCGGGGAGGGAATCAAATCCCACGATCAGCACGAAGATCTCAGATGCACTCGCACGTTCACAAATATCTATCAGATCTTGTGTGCTTCGCGTTTTGATACCATTTTGAGCATGTTTGATACAATCTGTCATTGTAGGCATCCACAACAAGGCGACAAGGTAGCGATACGAGGTGTAAGTACTAAGCGTTATCCTACCATCCGATCTGCTCAGCCGTCGGAACGTGGAACTTCTCCTGCAGAACAATGAAGCTGAGGACGAAGAGCAGCCGGCGGCCGTTCGGGTCCAGTCCTCCGTCCGCGGGCGAATCAGGGCGCTGGATGAACTCGTCTAGGGTCGCTCGCACGGTCTCCCATCGCAGGAACCCCAATTGGGACACGGCATTCTCCGTGATGCGGGACGACAGCAAAGCCTGCAGTGGCGTGCGTTGGGTGGCGGAGGCTGCGGTAGGACGCGGGATCGGCGAGTTGTACATCGACTTCTTGATGTCCGCGATCTCAGGGGTAACGAACGGGCGCACCGCTTCGCGGAGGATCCATTTTTCAATGAAGGTCCAGGCCCGTGGGCCTTTCGAAGTATCCGTGTCAACGAGAACGGGCCGAATTTTAAGAGATCTGACACGCGCTCAGAATTGCGTGGAAAGGTGAGGTGGCAGGCTGTCTTACGGAGGTAGCGAGTTGACGTATTCCGCGAGTTTGTGGTCCAGAAAAGGCGGACGGCCTTCTACAGAGTTGGTCATTTCCGGACGGTCACCGAGGTGGTTCAAGATCAGGTTGCCCAATGCCGTTTTTTGAACGACGTACTGTACGATCAGTGAGCCAGGCGACGTAGTGACAGATCAGGACACACACCAGCCCGCCGTGCAGAGCATGCCACCGCCCAGAAGCAATGTTCTCGCGCACAATTGGACTGAAAGATTCCGCAATCGACGTCGCGATGCTGGGGTGCCCGTATTCGTCGAGCATTTCGGTCGAATAGAAGTGGTTTGGCGGGCTGGTGACTCCGATGGTGCGGTGGGTGATGAGCCCGCCCAGCATCTGGCGTGCCAGCTGGGAATCGGTCAGCGACAAGTCGCTCAGAGACACGTGGTCCTGTGCGCGGGGTCGTGACACGATGGCCTTCAATGTCGCAAGACGTTCCTGCTCCATGGGCAGGTCCATGCCGAACAGCTTCTCGGAGACATGATCCGGCTGGCGCAAAAAGTCGGGAATGAGATAGTTGTAGCCCCCGAATAGCTCATCTGCGCCTTCACCTGACAGGACAACCTGAAACAGTCAGGCCAGATTCTTAGCCAAGTCGATCACGGACTTTGAAGCCCTTGTCCCGGACTGCTTTGGACAGCACGATCTTTCCTGCCCCATGGAGGTACATCAACGGGGCTTCACTCTGCCAGACTGACTTCTCGAACTCGGCGACCAAGTCTTCTTCTGTGGGCTTGACGAAATGCATGATTGCCCCAATGCTGTCCGCCATCCGTAGCGCCACTGGTGCTTCGTCGACATCTGGACGATCTTGACACAAATCAGCCTTCCGCTGGACACAACAATGGGGCCACTCACCAGGGAAAGCCAGAGTGAAGACATTCAGGCGTGCGCCGGGATCGTTCTCCTTGATAGCTGCTGCGGCGATCCCAGCGACTGCTGCACTGTCGATCCCGCCGCTGAGGTTCACAGCGAATGGAACGTCAGACCTGAGTCGAAGGCGGACAGACTCGACAAAGAGCTGACGGACTCGCTTTACAGCATCCTCAATCGTACAAGCCTGCGAGGTGGGGACGGTTGTCTGATCGGGGAATATGTGATCCCAATAGGTCACGATCCTCAGCTGCTCGTTTCGGTCGTACGTAAGATAATGCCCAGGTAGAATCTACACAGTCCGTGAGAACAAAGTATCGACGGCCTTGGCATACACGCACCTTAAAAACGCCCCGGAACACAGTTCGATCATCCGCATATTCGCCTTGATGCACGATGCTCTCAACGTTCCAACGGGCCTGGAAGCCTAGAGGTAGAAACGCTTTGATCTCGCTGGCAACGAGCAGACGTCCATTCGATATAGTGTAGTACAACGGCTTGATCCCGAAGCGATCTCGAGCGGCGAAGAGCAACTGCCGACGTTGATCGTACAAGACGAACGCGAATTCACCTCGCAAGTAAGGGAAGAGCGACAGCCCATACTGCTTGTAACTGCAACAGCATCAAGCGTAAGCGAATACCAGGCACATGCTGTCCAGTCGTAACGCACAGATGTAAGACCAGCTCCGAATCTGAATGAGTCTTGAATTGCGCCCCTTTGGACTCGAGATCGGCTCGAAGAGACGCGTAGTCGTACAACTCTCCGTTCACCACACAGTGGACCGTATCTGTTTCATCTGAGAGCGGTTGTTTTCCATGCGCGACGTCAATGATAGATAGCCGGACATGTCCGAGACCTGGCCGCAGAACACGTTCGAGAGAAACCCGACACCACAAGCACACCACTCACCAACGCGGGAATTCTGCGTAACGAAAACACCTGTGTCGTCAGGCCCCCGGTGTCGGATGAGCTCGAGCGATTCGCGCAGCTCCTGCTCGAGGGTGCTGCAGTTTCGTGCTCGGGTGGACGGGCAGCCAGTGGCGTGATCGCAGACGACAGAGATGCCGCACATTTCGGGTCGAGGCTCGGGGTGCGCCGGGTAAGACTTGAGTAGCAAACGACTGCTCGTCGCGTGAACCGCAATATCAACCTTTTTTTCGTCCGGCCGACGCGGTGCGGAGATTCGTGTGATTCTTACACGAGTGAAGGACCGTCTCGGCAACTGAGGCAGGGCCTCACCACCCAATCAGGATCGGCGAACCGGAAACCGGCCTGCATCTTGCAACGCGCTTGAGCTGAACTGGTTCAGATGCAAGGTGTTCAAGGTCCTGGATGGCAAGAACATGTGTTTGAGGGATCGATGCCAACCAAATGATGCATGTCATCTCCTTCAGGCTTGCCTCTTTCGCTCAGCCCATGATTCTCGGCGACAGTCAAAGCGGCGTCTCTACGTTCGCCACTGATGGAATTCGCCAACCTTCTTGTGTCGGTGCTCTGACCTCTCCGCCTGGTCCCTGACAAGTCCTGCCCGCATGACCTCCGCGCCGCTCCCGATGAAGAAACGCGCCGCGCGCGACACGCTGCTCGATGCAGAGCGCCAAGCCCGAGCCGGGCTGCTCTCGGAAACCGACAAAAACGTCTTCCTCAAGTCGACCGCGTCGGAGATCGTGTCGAACATCCAGAACAAAGTGTGGACCGCGTCCCAAGTGTTGGAAGCGTTCATTGCTCAGGCGCTCATTGCCCATACCGCCACAAACTGTATCACCGAGGGTATGCGTCTCATCATGTGAGACGGTGTCCTTGTTGACCGGCGGCGCCCAGTTCTCTTCAAAGATGCTAGGCAGCTCGCGAAGGACCTGGACCTGGAGTTTGAAAGCACCGGGCATTTGAAAGGGCCGCTCCACGGCGTTCCTATCAGCGTAAAAGTGCGTTTCCGTATTCATTCTCTCGAACTCTAATTGACCGATGCTAGGATCAATGTCAGCCATCGAGCCTCGTCGCCAGGCCACTCCTCTGAACTTTCGCAGATGACATCAAAGGCTACGATACGACGAATGGCCTCACATCCTGCATAGACAAACCTGCGACGACCAACTCCGACGTGAGTGCCATCCACCGCGAATCCGCCGTCTCTCACGCGCCCCGAATCCAGTTCGTGCAAACCATGATCGACGCCGGCGCAGTACCGTTCGTGAAGACGAACGTGCCGCAGACCCTATACATGTACGAATGCTCGAACCCCATCTACGGCCGCTCGACGAATCCGTACAACGCGGCATACTCGTGCGGCGGCAGCTCCGGCGGCGAGGCGTGCATGCTTGCGTTCGACGCGTCGGTTATTGGACTGGGCTCGGATATCGCCGGGAGTCTGCGCATTCCTGCATCGTATTGCGGGATATACTCGCTCAAGCCGGGCATTGGGCGTGTCTCCGATCAGGGTGCCATGGGTATGTGCAGTCTCCCAGGCTCGCGAGCAGCCTAGATCGACTCTATTCGCAGCTTCGTTCCCCGGCTTTGAGGGCATCAAGAGTGTCTGTGGCCCGATGGCACGGTGAGTGGGACTTGTTTCTGTCTTTGACGGTGGCGTTTCAACATCGGCAGCTGCATGGACGACCTGGAGCTGGCCTGCCGTGTCTCATTTGGTGCTCCAGGCCGGTACAACGAGCACGTTCCCCTCCCGTTCCGCGAACAAGCACTGCCGCCAAAGCTCAAGTTCGGATATTACACGGACGGCATCATCAAGGGTTCGCCCGCGGTCATCCGGGCAGTCCAGGAAACGGTCACCGCGTTGAGAGCTGTTGGACACGAGTGTATCGAAATTGACATGCGTGCGTTTACGCTCGATCGATCTTTGGGGTGACCCCACTCACATCTCTCAGCTCTGGGCGTGGATGTCTTGAACAACTGGATGCAGCTGACGTCTGCGGATCGGTTCAGCAGCCTCCTGCGTGGCGTTGGGTCGGATCCGTTGGAGCCATTCCTGTTCATGATGACCTTGCCGCCGAAGCTACCTCGTCAGTCTCTTGTGTTGTCGTGCTTGCCAGGTTTCTTGAGCACTGCACAGATATCGTTCGCAACACTGCGGCCTGGGGAGCTGGAAGCTTCATGGGAGACAAGATATTGGCCGATGTGCTGCGTAACAGTACAGCCTCGAGTGCGGACGGGTACCATCAAGCTGTGATCGCCCGGGACATCCTAAAGAAGCGATTTACCGATGAGGTGAGCGTGCATCTCACTTGTGCAGACTAAATCTCGAACGCCGTTGCAGATCTGGAACAAGTATGCGCTGGATGGTATCATCACTCATGTGCATGCTACACCCCAGATACCCCATGGGTGAGCGCGCACACCACATCAGCCCTTGAAGCACACTGATGGCGGATATTTCCAGGGGCTCGACCATGCTGTCAGCCATGTCAACGTCGACCGCGCTCTACAACTTTGTCGACTGTCCTGTCGGGGTCGTCCCAGTGACACTAGTCGATGTCGACAAAGATGAGCTCACCGACGAATGGAGGAACGGCCCGGGGCACGGGTCCCCGGTGAACGAAAACGAGCTCTACACCAAAGGCAATCCGCGACCAGTTTACGACCCCGCTGCGATGCACGGGATGCCTGTGGGCGTGCAGGTCGTGGGCAGGCGCTGGGAGGACGAGAAGGTGCTCGGCATGATGCGCCTCGTGGACGCCGCATTAGGCCCGGCGCGCGGCTTCTTGCCTGGGTCCTGGGAGAAGAGGATCCCAGCGCCCAAGGCTGCTTGAGGAGGTATCGGCTATCGACATTCGGCATCGGAATCTATACATTCATCGTATTTAAGTATATGACATTATTTATTTTGGGTCCCTCGCGCTGGCGTGCAATGGTTTCTTGCCCCGAAGCTGATATCACTGGGCGCAAACCATGCTTTCGATGTGGAATTTGAAATGGCTCTCATATCTTCGACTGGATCATTTGAATCTCCATTCAGTGTGTACTCGCCCTTCAGCATCCTCGTCCCGGTGTGATCATGTCACGTGCCTGAGACGATCACATGAGCTGCAGTCGAGAGTCAGAAGATCGCATCCGCCTTGCAGCACGTCCACGCGATGAACTGTGCTCTGAATCGCATATCAGTCCGTACCGATTCAAACACCGACGGCGATTCCGCGGCGACGATGACGAGTTCTATATCGATTCCTCCCACGCACAGCCTGCCTGTCTGACGCCGCTGACTCGCGCCGGAAATAGAAGATGGTGCATGCATAGTACAGCTTCCTCACCCCGCTCGCCATGTCCCCCTCACCGCCGAACCCCGACGCGCCGGCGCGGGCGCACCCACGGCTAACTCCCTACCGCTCAGTAACGCTGGCGGCCACCGCCGCATTCCTTCTGTCGAAGGCGTTCTATTCGTACACCGGCAACAACACACTTTCGACGTCGCTGGATCTGGGCTACGGTGCGCTCTGTGCCGGGTGCGTGCCCTCGTCGCCGGCTCGTGTCAGCTCTGATTCGAATGCAGGCTGTATTGGCTCGGGCTGTACGACGAGGACTGCCGCGGTCGATATCCGCGTATGCAGTGGATCTTCCAGACGGATATGTCTCTGTATGTGCATGAAACTATGAGTGCTTTGCAGAGTGAGTCTCTTTTGCATCTAGACATCATATGTGGCTGTAACATTGCGCTCGAGACCGATGGGCAAGATTCAATGCACAGCGATGGTTGCGGCATCTGGCTGGCCTGCGTATCGACAGGGCTCGAGATCCCGAACGCGCCCATGCCATGCACCGGATCGCACACGCGAACACGCACCTCGTAACGACGACAGCCGCGACTGGCATCCAAACAACCGCCCCCGTCGCCGACAGCATCATGCGTCGCCGGGTCCCCCATCCCGCGGACTCCCCAGCCCCGAAGCACGAATTCGCGGCGTTCAGATGCGGGCGGTGCGCGCGCGGCTTCTCGGCCGAGCACGCGCTGCGGAACCACTGCGCGACCAAGACCGACCACCCGTACTGCAGCTCCTGCGATATCCTGTTCTGCGACGACATGGCGCTCACGCAGGTGCGTCTCCTCGCTGGCGGACCCGCGCACTCGATGACGATCGGCCCGAATCGACTAGCATCTCCGCGACGCAGCCGTGCACCGGCCGGAGAAGGAACAACCTGAAGCTGACATGCACGAGGCGAAGAGCGGAGACATGCAGATCAAGGAGCTGACGGACCAAGTCGCGTCTCTCAAGCAGGCGTTCAAGAACCTCGAGAAAAGCAAGCACTCGGGTGTCAAGCCGAAGGATCCCGCCACAAGTGATCGCGGGCCATCCTGCAGGCTGTGCGCCCGCCACTTCAAGGACAAGGACGCGCTCAGCAACGTGAGCTTCCCTTTGGATTCGACTGCATGATTGACCGGCCTTGATTTTGCATCCGCAGCACCTAGCAGATAGCGATATCCACAGCTTCTGCAAGCCGTGCCGTCGCCAGTTCGACGACCGGGAGGCGTACTACCAGCACCTGACCGCCAGCAGCCGCCACTGCTGGTGCTTCTTCTGCTGGGAGGACTTTTCCAGCCGGAATGCATTGAGAAAGGTACGTCGTGCTATGCCATGCCAACTTCCTCTCAATACGTGCACCGCCATAGCACGGCTTGTCTGAGCATGACGATGAATCGAATTGCCTCTTCTGCGGCGAACGAGTCCTAAGCACGGACATCAGAGGGCATGTTTTAAGAGGTCAGTCCAGCCCTCCAAGCCGGGGATTCGTCGAGACTGATGTCTGCCGAAGATTGCCCAGTCTAATATTTTCAATGGCTCCCTGGGGAAGGGAAGTGTACGAATCATTTGAGCATTTGTAATGGATCTTTTTTTCTTTTGCGCTATGTACTACGTTTGAAAGCCGTCCGTTTGAGTTTCCCGTGGTTCAAGCGATTTTCCAGCTTGAACCGCGGAAAACTGATCTCATCGCCCATCATGCTGTCCCCACAAGTATTCTGGGCCGAGGAATTTTAATAAATTGACTGGAGCCGCTCAGAAGCAACGCCTGCAGGGCGACATGATAGGGCGACAGTGACCGGAATGACTCTGCGAGCATGAAGTTCGGTTTCTTTTGTTTTGTGACGTTCTCTGCTTGTTTCGAATTGGTTTGTCGCCTGAGCCACGAGCCTAACCAGAGATAACTCATGAGCCTCGTACTGGATGAGATGCAAGCAGGGAAAGTTTCTGTTCATCTGAAACTGCTCAGGTCGCTGCTATCATCTTGACTAAAACTGCGCGATCAGTCCTAGTATTTGAACCGTGGGAAATCTTGCAGTCATGAACAAGTTGGGGATATCTCGTTCTGGATCATCGCGGAGAAAGTGAGCGTCGGGGAAATTGGTAGTTTGTCCTCGTAATAGAAGGGTTAGGATGGATCGCCATTCCAGAGAGTCTCCCTGATCCCGACCCTGGTCCAGGTCCCTACCTTCTCGACCTTCTCGACCTTGCGACCCTTCTCGAGCAAGACACCCAATCTACGTATAAACACGAGCCTCTGGCACACAAAGACATCCACACTACGTACACCCTTTCCTCGTCCCACACATGGCTCGCGTCAAACAAACTGCACGCAAAACAACAGGCAGTGAGTCCCCGGTCCCAATTAAGTATCTCGAAGCGTGCAGCCTCACTGGGGCACCCCACCGGCAGGCAAAGGCCCGCGCAAAGCCCTCAGCGCCAAATCCGGGCGTCCGGGCGGCAGCGGCGGCGGGGCCACGATCCAGCCCATGGCGCGCAAGACCGCCGCGAAGCAGTCGCCCGCAAGCCACGAGTACGGGCACATGAGCAACATGAAGCGCCGCTTCCGCCCCGGGGCGGTCGCCCTGCGCGAGATCCGCAAGTACCAGCGCTCGACGGAGTTGCTGATCCGGAAGCGCCCGTTCCAGCGGCTCGTGCGCGAGCTTGCGCAGAGTTTCAAGGTGCGTTCTCGCTCGGAGGGGGTGGGGGGTCGGCACAGATGGTTGGCTGAGATACTCGTGCTATGCAGACCGACTTGCGGTTCCAGTCCGGTGCGCTCGCGGCGCTGCAGGAGGCCGCGGAGCACTACATCGTAGGCCTGATGGACGACTCGAATCTGTGTGTGCTGCACGCCAGGCGCGTGACGCTGATGCCCCGCGACATGCGGCTCGCGCTCCGCCTGAGGGGGGACGCTCACAGACTGGGGTCGGTGTGACAGAACAAACGAGTGTGGCCGCCGTCATTAGGGAACGTCAGTACAGAACCAGCAGGTCCTACGTAGGATATATACATATATATATAAACACCACCACCACCACCAGAGAATCTCTAAGCACCAAACCCAACGGCAGCACATCCGCCCTGCATCGCCACACGCCGCATCTCGCGGATCCCGTCCCGGTGCGCTCGGATCGCGAGCACGATGAAGACGTGCCAGATGGCATGGGATCCGCCGCCGAACCAGTCCCGCACGCGGCCGAGCCGGCCCTTGCTGCGGATCAGCCGCTCTGGGGTCAGCGTCGCGTAGAACGCGATGCCGAGGATGTAGAACAGGAACGAGGGAACGACAGGTGCTGCGAAATGACGTTAGCTTGAATGAAGGAATAAGAGAAAGCTGGGGAGAGAGCGTACCGATGAATCGACCTGTTGCCCCCCAGCCCTGCAAAGCAGCGATGCCTCCGAGAGGAGCCAATCCCGAAAATGCGGTGCCGACAAAGAACGCCAGTCGGAGCATCTGGCACAAAACAATCAGCCAGGTCCGTTTATCGCCGCTGATTAACCGACCTTGTTCTCCGCGCGATTGAACCAGTCGCAGTACGGGAGCACGTTGCCGGTCACGCCACAGGCCAGAGACATCACGAGACACGCGGCCCCAATGGGATGGTACAGCAGGAACGCGTCCAGAGCCTGGTTGGCCCAGCTCGCCAGCGCGACGAACGGCGCGCCCAATGTGAGTGCGACGGTCAGCAAAACCTTCATCGCAGGTCCCAGCCCACGGTCGACGTTGTCCGCCCAGGTCACGGGCGGCGGCGAAGTGAGCATCGTCGAGGGGTGAAGCACGGCATGGCCCAGCGGCGTCGAGTCGACGACCGCCTCAGCACAGGCGTATCCGTAATGCACCACAGTGGAGATTGACGTGGCGATCAGCCTGGGCAGGTTTCGTGAACACACAATGCCGAAAAAGTCACGAAACACACCATCCAATTCCGACATAGTCGATCCGCGCACAGGCTTCCATTGCCCCACGGTGTGAGCAGCCGGACATCGTGTGCCACAAAACACTGCAGGCAAGGCACGCAAGCGCAAACAACGTGAAGAACGACTCGGCCGTGTCGGCATCACTCTTCATGAAGATCGCCCCCGGGCTGGGCGCAGAAGCCGCGAAAAAGCCGAAGCTGGGATACGGCGAGATGAAGATAGATGACGGCACGGGCTCCGATGAGATGGAATACGCTGTGCGACATTAGCAACTGGACCTCATGCGGTCCATGCTATACAACACACCAGCGAACGGCGTGTACCGCCCCACTTCTCGTGTCAGCCAAGTCGGCAGCCAGCTGAAACACCATCCCAGCGCATCCACGACCGAAACCACGCCTGGAGAGCTCAGCAGCGGCGCGCCGGGCACGAACACCACACCGCAGAACGCCAGGCCCCAGATGATCAGGGGAATCAGATGCGTCATGATGTTCATCGTCTCGTTGTGCAGCGTAAACGCCGATACGACGATCGCAGGCCAGCGGCGCAAGGGAATGAAGCTGGCCGAAACACATCAGATATTGCACGGCCGGGGACGGCAGCTTCCCATCGACGCACCGGTAGCCCCACTGAACGTAGGGGTTGTTCTGCCACGCATAAGGCACATCATCGAACGTGACAAGCTTGCGTCCGTCCTCAGCCAGCGCCAAAGCACGTGCGTGGACCTGCGCATCGGCCTCGGATTCGTGCAGATCCCCTAGGATGGCCTCCGACGAGGACTTGAGCGACGCCGTCAACGAGGACGAGGCGCGCGAGATGGTGGCCGGAAGCGAGTAGTCGATCACCGGGAGCGAGGGGAGGGACGGCAGCTCGGCCAGCACGGCATCGAACACCGACGTCAGCGTGGGCAGGTCGAAATCGAACGCGGGTGCGCGGGCGAAGTCAAAGTCAAAGTCGAATGCCGGTGCGCGGGGCAGCGTCGGGGTTCCGAAATCGAAGTCGAAGTCGAAGTTGTTGAAGGAGGCGCGGCAGTCCGCGAGGTGCGTCTGCAGGTTGCGCAGCTGCACGGAGAGCGTGGGGACGTACGACATGGGCTTGGTCAGATCGATGGAGTCTAACTCCAGGCCCGCGACGAGCTTCTTCAGTTTCGCTTTGACGTGGTCGAAGTCGAACGAGAAATCGAAATCGCGCGGCTTGAAGTTGTCTAGGGCTTGCTCTATGTTGTCCGGGAATAGCAGCAGGTCGGGGATGTGGGAATGCACCTCCGCGCGGATGGAATGGAGCATGTCCAATGCCGTCGACACCCATTCCGCGGACTCGAATAAAGACAGACGTCGCTCGAGGTGAGCCAGGTGGGACAGGACGACGAAGCGGAGCGAGGCCAAGGCCTGCGCGGGCGACGTAGGGGATAAGTCTAGAGCCTCGAGGGACAGAGGCAGGGGTCGGCATGGAGGCAGACGGGTCGGTCTGTCCGGGATGGGTGCCGACATTCTACGATGGCGCAGGCGAGGAGTCCGCTGGAGTGCTGTTGTCGTGACTTCCATGGGCCCTGAACTCATTGAAGATGCCATCGAGCAAGTAGAGCGAAAGAAGGGAACGGTCGTGCACCGCCGCCGTGATGCGCTCAGCGGTCGGCAGGTCCGGTCCGTCCTCCGGCCGGTTTCAGGCTCTTGCACCGTACCCACCACTCGACTTCGCCGTTTCCTCGCACAAGCATGTTTAGTGCGCGCTCAGTATGAAGCCTACTTCCCAAGTGGGCATGGCAAGGTCTCGAGTGCATCAGATGAGGCCCAAGCTCTGCTTTGTCCTCCAACAATGAGATCCGCCAAACTGGGACAATAGCACTGGCAGGAGCGCCAAAGCGCAGAGCCCCGAGTCTATATAAGCTCCGGCTGAGCTATCCTTGCATCTTTTCCCCATTGCTCGCCCGGCCACCGCTCAGCCCATGTCCACGTCCGTGCGACCCGTCCTCTCGATCCCCGTGCAGATTGGCCCTCCGCGGCCCGATCTCCTGCCCTGCCTTGAACCCTTCGAGCTCCCCTCCCCGCGGGCACTCGTGAACCACATCGAGGAACTGCTCCGGACGCTGCGCTGGAGCACCTGCGAGCTCTTCAGCATGCACCAGGGACAGTTCACTGCGGCTTCGGGGTCGGACATCGACCAGCAGACGTGGGATTTCATAACGCAAGTCTTGCATCTGCTCCCCGTGAGCTTCCTGCCTGAGAATATCTTGAACTCGAGGTGCGCTGAGCGACTTGACATTCTGTTTCGTTCGCTTGCTAACTTCGAGGGTGACTAGACTGAACATCTACCAAACCTTGTACCATGCCGAGTCGTGAGTCTCCACCCTCAGTCATTCCCGCACACCGAGTAGCCCAGCTCACCCATCTCCACAGCGCTCGGCCCATTCAAATCCGCGAATTCGTGAACCCTGCCGCAGAGATGCCTGAACCAGCGATGCTCGAGAAAGCCAGCGGGGACCCCGAGGCGGTCGAGATCACCACCCGCATCGAGGGAAACCCATACGTCGACTACGAGTTCCACCTCATCCAGAACGCCCTGACCGGAACGGACGTGGTCGACTACGTCGTCGAATTCGAGCCTGATCTCAATCCCGGAAGCATAGAAGAGAACGATACCAGCTCTGAAGTTGAAATGGAGATCGAAATGCAACTCGGCGGAGCGGATCCGGACGAGAGGAATCACCACTCGGAACCGGAGGACGCGAAAAGCCGCTCGACATCCCCGACTGCGGTCGCCTCGCCGTCCGACGGCGCGTCAGCGAAAAGCACCAGTCAGCCGCAGCATCCGAGGAAGCCGAGCAGCAGGTCGTCTCCTGCGAGGGAGCAGGCGGCCAAGGCCGCTGCGCAGCGTGCGCGGGCTCAGGCACGTGCTAGTCCTCCTGCGAGACGCAGCCCCTCTGCGACTCCTCCCGTTCCAGAGGAAGCGGGTGCGGCTACACCCCTTGGGTCCGTGAGAGAGGAGTTGGGCGAGGCGCCAGCTGTGGAGAAGGTGCTGTCGCCTTGATAGATCATATTTCTTTCTGTGCATTTGTATCGTCTGATTCGTTCCCATACTCTGAATATGCCTGGGACTCATTCGTCGGAAACTTGGTGTGCAAGACACGGACACCAACTGTTGCCTGTACAGGATTTGGCGATCACTGGTGGTCGGCATTGAACTGTGCTTTAAACGACGGTGGCTAGGTACTGAGAAAACGTCTGTGCAGCTATTAGCCCCAACAGATCCATGGGAAATGACTTCATCTCGGGTTTATGGCACGGAAATGAGAACCAGTCAGCTGCTGTTCCCGCTTCATCCCAGCAACAAAATCACCGTCCCAGCAGCCTGCCTCAGTCGCATCCTGCTCTCACCCTCCTCTCATACATGCACGGCCAGAATCTGCGCTGCCTGTTTCCTGCTCATTCCATCTGGTCAATGGCAATTCGAATAGAGAAGACTAGGGTCCATCCAGTCTAGGCTAGCTTGATGAGGAACGGCGCTGAATAAGAACTCATCGGGGCTCCCGTTCGTGGTGAATCAGGGGTGGCTTCTGCAATACCAGGCTATGGGACCCCTCCGCGGTCATGAGAGCTGATGGGAAACGAGTCCAGGACCAGCGCGGTCGAATGGATCGTGACTCTGTCCTTTGTCCGGATTGGCGTTACAGCACAACTCAATGCCGCGGCAGGGTTCCAGCCTGCGACAAGTCGTCGCAAGGCTCACCAGATCTTCGTAACACGAAGTCCTATACCAGCCGAGCATCAATACATGCGTCTAGTCGCTCACGGGGCCTAGGCTCTCCAAGGGTTAGAGCGTGGGCTGCATAGTGCCCAGTCTATGCACATCATTCGATACCGTGCATTCCCCGAGAACGAATCACACAAGGAAGGGCCAGCGAGTCCATATTAAGCAGTCATCTCATTCAATGGAAGTCAGCACCACGAAGACGCATCCAACCACTAGCCACGCTGGTCACATACCCGTCAATACAGTGCGGGCGAAGTGAATCCGCGCGCACGATGCTGCGAGAGCAGGGATCGTGTTCGTGTTGTGACGGACCGCAAGCGCGAGCTAGAAACCTTGTGCTGTGTCGTAGTCTTCGCCAGACCACATCCCCATGTCTACGAATGGGTGAAAATGTGCAGGCGGAGGACCCGGAAAGCACCGCGCAATCATGCATACACTCTGAGTCGCCGGGCCATTGGTGATTGCACCGAGAGAGGGCTCTACGACCAGGTCCTCTTTTGATTGTGTTTCAGTAGGGCACAGGGCACGCGTCGGAGTCGACAGGGTGTAGGGGCTTCGAGAGGGGAGGCATGCAGCACACACGGCTTTCTTGCAGACTTCACCCGAGACGAAAGAGAATCAGTTAGAGTAAACGGTGAGCGAAGCAGAAGGGAGGGGAAGGAGTCTGGTCCCAGGCGATGGGTGTCGGATGCTACTTTCGCGATGAATACGGACTCAGGAACAAATGGATTGCCGACAAGATGAAAAGTGAGCGGACCTGAAAAAGGAACCGCTGATGGGACTCGAACCCACAACCTTCGCCTAAGTGGGCTGTCTTAGGAAAGCGATGCACTACCTTTGTGCTACAGCGGCTTGGACTCTGTTCACACGTTGAAAATATGACACTCAATGCATCGGCGGTTGATGTTTAAGATCAAGCCCCCACAAACAACTATTCTTTGTTCTTTCTCCTCCCATCCCACCAACAACTGCCGATCAGAAACTGCGCGTGACGCTGCGGCCCAAGTTCGTCGTCAGTATTCAGCTCGCCGGCGTTTGGATGGCTGCAACGCTCTCCCGCCCGGAATCCCATCTCGCTTTTGCATCCTTGAGATCATGCTCGGGATCGTCATTCTCGCTTCCTGTTTCGCAATTCATAAGGATTCCCTGACTTGCTGCAGAGGATGAACGCTGTGTGCTCAATCGTACGGCGCCTTCGATCTTCTGTCCAGCAAGCAAGCAGCATGAAGTTTGAGCTTCCTTGCACTACGACAGCCTCCAAAATTGGACCGATGCAACGCATTGGGATCGGAATCCGGAGTATGGTGCTATGATGAACTGGCAGATCTGGTCGCCACCTCTCGTTTGAACAGCTCGAGAATCCCCGCAATCCCACATAGGGATACGATCTAGCCTCAGCCCTCGTCCGCTACTCTGCGGGCTAACAGCGGCGCGGACATCTCGTCCCTGACACGACGGCTCGCGCGCAAAGCGAACAGAAAAACGTTTCAGAACGGAGAGATGAGCATAAATAGCACATTGATTTGCGTGCTCGTCTCCGCTTACCATGCTCGTCTACTCACTGCTAGCTCTCCTCCCTGCCGCGAGCCTCGTGCGGGCCCAGGTAGTCGCGCCAGGCATCGAGCCGTTCGCGCTGTGTCTGCAGGGCACCGGCCTGAAGGTGGAGCTGCCCACGAACGCCACCTGGGACGCCTCGACCGCCGCGTGAGCAGCCTCGCCCCTGCCTCCCCACGCGCTTCCACTGACCCCTGAAAAACCGGCACAGCTTCAACACACGCTTCCACTACACCCCAGCGGCAATCGTGTACCCGACCCACGCGGCCGACGTGGCCCAGGCCGTGCGCTGCGCAGGGCTGTTCGGCGTCCCGGTGTCGCCGCTGTCCGGCGGCCACTCGTACGCGGCGTCGGGGTACGGCTCGCGCGACGGCGAGCTGGTCGTCGCGTTCCGCGACATGGCCGCCGTGACGTACTCCGCGGCCGGCCAGACCGCCGCCATCCAGCCGGGCGCGCGGCTGGGCGATGTGGCGCTGGCGCTGTTCAACGGCTATGGCCGGGCACTCGCGCATGGCGTGTGCCCGTATGTCGGGTAAGTGGGCCGTCGGCTGGCGTTCTTGCGGCTGTGCTGAAAGACTGGACCAAGCGTCGGTGGACATACTGCTTTTGGGGGCTGGGGGTTCGCCTCGCGCAACTGGGGCCTCATGATCGACCAGGTCGTCGCTGCTGAACTCGTCCTCGCTAATGGAACGCTGGTGCACGTCAGCAACACCCAGCATCCCGAGATATTGAAGGTCAGTGCGACGATAACACAACCGATCGCGCGGAAGCTCAGTTCCCACCAGGGCGTACGAGGGGCGGCTTCGTCCTTCGGCATCGTCACGCAATACACATTCCAGACGCACGCGGCCCCGTCCAGTGTCGTCCGCTTCTCCTTCTCATACAGCAATCCGCAGCTGGCGCCGGCCGCGTTCGCCCAGGTCATGGGTGCGTACCAGACGTGGGCCGCGACTGTGCCGAAGCAGATGGGGATCGAGGCGAATATCTGGGACTCGGGCAAGACGATTGAGCTCGGCGGGTACTACATGGGCCCGCTGGACCAGTTCAACGCAACCTTCACCCCGCTGTTGAAAGCGGCCGGGGAGCCGAATGGCCGGTACGTACAGGAACGCAGCTGGATCGACGCGCTGGTCGAGGTCAACGGAGGCTCTCCGCTGTCCACCATTGGCAAACCAGAGATGGTATGCCACCATTGAACTCCTCCTGCAGCATTTAAGACACTGACTGTTGTCCAGCACTCGACGTTCTACGCCAAATCGCTCGTCGTCCCCACCGCGAACCCGCTCTCGCCAAACGCATTCTCCGCCCTCGCGGCATACTTCTCCGCGCACCCCGCGCCCGCCGGCACGTCCTGGTTCATCCAATTCGAGCTCTGGGGCGGCGGCGACAGCCAAATCTCCTCTGTGCCTAGCACAGCCACGGCATACCCGCACCGCGCGCACCTTTTTACGATCCAGTTCTACGCATACGCGACACCGGGGACGTGGAGCGCCGCGGGGGGCGTGCCGTTCGTCGACGGGCTCGTCGCGGCGCTGCAGCGCAACTCGCCGGGGACGAAGTTCGGCGCGTATGCGAACTACCTCGATCCGGACTTGAGGGACTGGAGGGAGATGTATTGGGCGGGGAACTACGCGGCGCTGGAGCATGCACGGATGAGCGTCGATCCGCATGGACTGTTCGCTAAGAAGCAGTCGATTGGGGCTGAGAAATACCCGGTGTAGATCACTCAACCGTGGGAAGATTGTTCCCACGGTTGAATTGAAGTTGTCATTGCAAAAGTGTAATATACATATTAGTTCCTCGAAGATACGAGAGATGAGGGGGGTGCACGATCGTAAAAACACTCAAGACGGCACAGAGATCGTAGACGCCGTCTTCGACACGAACACCAGCGCGGAGCAAGGGATGCTCCCTTCATTTTTGCTAGGCTGAATCGGACCGAATCTCCTTACGAGCTCCTCAAGCTGTCTCATCAACGTATTCACTTTCGTTTGGCCCGCTGGATCCGAATGCATCATCTCGGCTACCAACGGCCGCATGCAGTCCAATGGCCCGTTTTTACTCGTTCTCTTGGACTCTGCATTCGTATCGCGTTTGAAACCTGTACGAAACAGCATCACTTCCCAAAGCGAGTTGATCAGCTTCCCGAGGCCGTAGGCGCCTCGCCGCGGTGCCAGATTTTATTCTCGGCCCCCCGCAGCCGGCGCGAGTTGCTGCACTCGATCCGGTGCTTTATCAGACGGGGCGTTGCGCGTGGATTCAGTGGCGCGCCTTGCCCGGCTATGTGAGTCACGCTGTAAGTCCTGCCGGACTGGATGCCAGCGAACGGGATGCAGCGGTCCGAACACCATCTGGCTGTCTCTGCTCGTACGCGTTTTTACGTTAGGTGGATCTTAACCGGATTAATCCTGAAATGAATTATTTGAATGGAGGAATGCTATGTCCTGTGCGCGATAAGTGTCATGAAAAGATACCTCCAGGGGCGCGTGCGAGTCTGCGTGGGATCAGGCCGGGCTGTACGATTCACCAGACGTAGACGAATTGTGAATTTTCCAAATTCTTCCTCGACAGCGGGGTCACAGGATAATTCCCACGGTTGAATACAATCAGAATCACAAGTGCAATATGATATTGTACATATCCGCTTCTCGAGAAGCTGCGAGAGATGGCCCGAGTCGAAAATCATCCGAGACTCTCAGGACGGAACAGGAATCGGAGGCAGCCTCTTCAGCACGAACAGCACATGGCGCACCCAGTGCGGAACAGCGTGGACCAAGGGAAGATCTCCCCGTTCCGCCAGCCGGGACCGGAGTCTGCAGGAGCCCAACCCCCTCACGAGCTCCTCGAGATGTCGCATGCATTCATCCATTGTCGGGCGGCGCGCGGGATCCGGGTGCGTCATCGCGGCTACCAGCGGCCGCATGAAATCCAAGCCGCGTTTGGGGCGCTTGTATTCGTTTCCCTGCACCGGCGCGGGTGAGTCCTATGAGCAAGTAGGAGAACAGCGTCGATTCACACCACGAGAAAGTCCTCCTCGATCGACTTGCCGAGACGGTACACGTCGGCTTTGAACTTTGCCGCGGCGCGATCCCCGCTTGTATCTCCCTCATCAGAGAGGAGTCGGCGCGAGCTGCTGAAGTCGATCCAGTGGTATCGCACGGGGTGCTGGGTGCGCGTTGAGTGGGACGCTTTGCCCGTCCAGTCACGTCGGAAGTTGTGCCGGATGGGATGCCACGGGGCAGCATACAGCGGCCCGCCATCCATCAGTATATTCTTGCTCGAGCAGTCCCTGTGAAGAGCGGGGTATATAAGCGTTCATGAGTTGGCAGGATGTTGTGCGTTTTCACCCATGGACGATGTTGTTTTCGTGGAGAAATCCAATGCCCTGTACGCGATAAACGATGTGAAAAAAGCACCCCACGGTTTGCTCACGCACCAGAAACATCTGCCGGAAGAACTCGACCGCCTCTCCGACCGTCTGGAGCCTCGGCGAGTCGTACTCACGGAGGAGCGGCATGACGAGGATGACCCAATCCGGCTCCCGCTCTCGGGCCAGGACCCGCAAAATGGGCACGCAATAGTGGGCCCGGTCGTGTTCCGCCAGCCACGTCGCGATCTCGAGCTCTTGCACGTCGCGGACGCGCGCGATGCGTTTCATCAACACGAACACGCCGTCGACGGCACGCGTCGCGTCCATGACGTTGTCTTGCTGCATGGCGCATCAGCGAGTCGGGTCTGGCTCGTCCCTCGTTTTTGCCAAGATCGCCAACATGCCACGCACCGGCCAAATGTACGCATCCTCGGAGTCGCTGGCTGCGCCCTGCCACCCGTACGTCGGACTCCACTCCTCCTGCAGTCGAGCGCGCAGCACGTATCCTTGCTCCCAGAGCCACTCGCGATTCGCATACCAGAACATCTCCCCCGCGTGCAGCATCGGCGTCGAATCGGTGTCCGAATCATCGTGGTAGCCCACGCCAGGGGAGACTGAGACTTGCATTGCAGTAGGTCTGATTCGCGGAGACGGGTGGGAGGGGAAAGCAAGGAGGGGGCCGCCGTGGGTCTCTGCGGCTGTGACGCATCGGCACGGCATCCAGTAAACGCTCGGTTTTTGCGACTGGTTACGGGCGAAATTGGGATTAGCACGCGTTTGTGTGGCGTGAGGGCGAGGCAAGTATTAGCGCTTCGCTGCGAGGTGGCCGGGGCAAGCCCCGTCGTCGACTGCTATGTAGCCCTCATTCCCCCGATCAGGAAGTACAGGAATCGGTGCCTCGGCCGTGCTGAATGAAAATCCGTTCGACGTCCTCGTTCTCTCATTGAGCACCTGGTTCCCTCCCGAATACCCCCCAAGTCTCACGTGTGCCACGATGGATCACGGGAAACATGAATGTGTCATTGGATTTGAGTGGATGCCACGAGTTACGGAGATGTTTTGCGTTGCGTGAGATTAGCCTAGGATGGGGTTCACCGCTAGATATTGGTTGCCAACTTTCGAAATTGCCGATGTCACGGCCGACGTCACAGGCAGCTATGGTAAGCACGTGATCCCTCTGTTCAAACGATCTACGTAAGCAACTCCCAGAGCGATAAACTTAAAACTGTGCGCGAGTGCTCACACCCTTTCCACCAAAAGTCATGGGGCGACAGCTCCCTCACGGCTTTTCATATATCTTCGCGCCGCGTCCCCAATCTTTCGCGGAATCTCCCCAGTCGTCTCTGACACCCCAAACATGGTCCTCTTTGAGCTTGGGCGCAGCCGGTCTCAAATCATCCTCCGTTGGTGATTCACCGGCCGAGGTCCCAGATGGAAGCCGGTGTCCGGGATCCTTCTGGAGGTTCTTCTCCCAGGTGCGATCCGGGTCCTGCAAAGGAGTCCACTCGGCTGTGCGAGCGTACTCAGGACCCGTCATCTCGATCAACCGCGACAGCGCGCGCTTGTAAGCGAACTGCTCTTCCTGACCTGCATCGGAAAGATGATCAGAGCCCCGACTGGGCGTGTATGAACTATTTTACAGTCGTACCCGAGAATAGGGACAGAGAGTCCAGCGCCAGCGGCTGCGCATGCGCCAGCTCCTGCTGCATTCTTCTCCCAGGTGCGATCCGGGTCCTGCAAAGGAGTCCACTCGGCTGTGCGAGCGTACTCAGGACCCGTCATCTCGATCAACCGCGACAGCGCGCGCTTGTAAGCGAACTGCTCTTCCTGACCTGCATCGGAAAGATGATCAGAGCCCCGACTGGGCGTGTATGAACTATTTTACAGTCGTACCCGAGAATAGGGACAGAGAGTCCAGCGCCAGCGGCTGCGCATGCGCCAGCTCCTGCTGCATCTTGGGTGCATCGTACGCCGCAACGTTCGGCCGGTAGCTCTCCTGCGCGTGAGTGAACGACTCGGCCAGCATCACATCCAGGTCGCCCGCCGGCGCTGCCCGCGCCCGTGCGTCAGGGAAGAAGATCCCCTCGGGCCGCGCCACGGCGAGACACACGAGCCGGCACCGGGCTTCGTACAGCGCGTCGACGAGGGAGATGAAGCGCCGCGCTTGGTTTTTCGCGGCGAGCGTGAGGATGGGGATGTCGGAGATCGCGAGGGTGTGGAAACGTGCGGCGAGGGTGAGGTAGTCCGCAGGTCCGAGAGACTCGTCGCATAGCTCGTTGAACATAAATTGGGCGACTCCGCCTGAGGACCACGGAATGTCGAGGTTTCTCCCAAAGACAGTCAGTGGTGTTTTGTTGACTTCAGCTACGGCTGGTTACTGGCCTCCATATTTTTTGTTCTCAAGACAGACTTACTTTGGGGATCGGCGTCGCACAAGGAACTGACCACTTGGTTAAACTGACGCTCCTGGCCAGCCACAAACCAGCTCCGCCCCGAGCCGTCCGCCCCGTACGCTCTCTGCCTCCAGTCCCGCTCGGATCGCATCTCAAGCACCGGACACCGCGCTTTGAGCGCCTCGACAAACGGCTCCAGCCTCTCCCGCTGCACGCCGTGCCTGTATATATCATCCGGCACCTTGTTCGACGTGCCCACGATCACACCGCCCATGCGCCAGTACCACGATAGCACGTCCGCCAGGAGCGTGGCGCTGGATATGTCGAGCAGCTGCACTTCGTCGAAGACGAGCAGCCAGTGGCGCAGCAGCAGCCGCTGCGCCACGTTGAACGCTATCGGAGGGTCCGAGGCATGGGATCCGGTTTGGCCCGCTTTTCGGCGCCAGAATTGGGGCAAGCTCCCGGACTTGACGAGATTCCGCCATTTTTCTCGGACTGAGGGTGTCCATGGTTCGGCATCGGCATCCGGGTAGTCGGGAGCGACGCGGGATGGAGCCGCAGCCATGCGGTGCCGGGTTTCTTCCCAGACTCCGCGGTATATCTCGAGAACGAGTTGTTGGTAATGTTTGCGCGTCTTGTAAGGGGTCGGGATGCACGAGAGCCAGAGGTCGATGAGGAAGCTCTTTCCCGAGCCGGGCGGACCAGTCAACAGGATTCCCTATATAGCACGCACCAGTGTCAATTTTGCTGCTATGTGTCGGGCGATATATCCGCACCTTGGGCGTCTTCAGGTCAGCCAGTTCTTCGGAAACACTCTTGAGGAGGACCAGCGATCTGTCTATTGACTCGGATCCCCGCGTCCGGCGACTCTCGGCAGAGTTTCCGTCTCGTTGCCACCACCCCGATGATCCGGCGCTCGCTGGGTCAAGCAGATGCGGCGCAACGATCGCGGGTGAGTAGTCCAGCAGCTCTTTCTGTACCCTCCTGAGCTTTGCGAGATGAGTTACCGAACCGCCTGCGAAATTCGCCGAAAGGAGGCTGACCTGCATGATCACACGAATTTGCTCCTCGTCCCATTGGATTTGTCCTGCAGAAACCAGGGAGCGGTATTTGTCTAGTATATCTGGAGCGGTTGCTGTAGAGTATGCTTTCGGGTGCGAGGGAGATGTAGTCTGAACTGTTCTGTGGCATACACGTTGGAGAGCACCCGTCGGACAGCTGTACCACCTGCGCCACCTGTACCTTAAGAGAGCGAGAGGATGTGGCGCATTGGCAGGTTTGGAGGTCGTTCTGCACAGCGATGACGAAAGTAGTCGGGCCATAGTCGCCGTTGCGAGGAAGCTGTGTCGGCCGCCATCGATCGAGTGGTACCGGTCTTATCTTATCGGGCTTGTTTGGCACTCCTAGTCACCTGTTACAGTGACACTACTCCCGGCGCTTCTCTTCTTCTAAACCCTTGAGTTGCACCTGTAACCTTCCATGATCCACGACACCCAGCTTTGCCTGACGCGCTTATGAAGCAACCTCCATAAATACTCTTTCTGATGCCCCTGACACTCGAAATACCACTCTATTTGAGCACCGTCTAAGCTCGTGTCGTGATCGCTATTTCTTTCTCCTTGGGGTGCCGCTCCCGTCATCAGACCGCGACACCTCACGCGACCGAGTTCTCCTTCATCCTGACTGCCCATCCGGCACATTCCGTGTCGCAGACTGGCGCAGGGAGTGTGGAGCGCTTGGGAAATCGGGTGCTTCGAACGAGAAAGGACACACGACCGGAGGCAGTTTCCCTTCATCGTCAGTTCTTTGATTGATACGAAGACTGTGGGGGATAGGGCGGGGCTGGGGGAGGGGGTACTAAAGGGTGCTGCTGCATTGTCGGTCAGAAGAAGCGCATACATACGTAGATGGGTCTCTCTCCCTCGACCGTTCTGCTCGCTCTGGCCCTGGGCCTGGGCCTCGCCCCGGTGCGCGTCGTCCGCGCGCAGCCCGCGCCCTCCGTCCAAGCAGGCATCGCCGCCGCAATCAAACGCGCGTCCACCGCCTCCGGGCCGCTCGACTACACGGCCTTCGTGAACCCGTTCATCGGCACCGGTGAGCAGCCCGCGACCCCTGCCCCCGTGCCCGAAGCAGCCGCCGCATGACACGTGTCTTCTCTGCCAGACAACTTCGGGGACGTGTGCCCCGGCGCGTCGGTCCCGTTCGGCATGGCCAAGTTCTCCACGGACATGACGGGGTACGCGCCCGCGGGCTACGTCACGGACCCGACGCAGTTCGTCCGGGGGCTCAGCCCGATGCACGACAGCGGGACGGGGTCGTCGCTCGGCACGTACGGGAACTTTGAGATCATGCCGCTGCTGTGCGCGGGTGGATTCGACAACTGCACGACGCGCTTGGCGGCGCGCGAGAGACTGCGGAAGCCCCATACGGACGGTATGTGCGGTGTTGTTGTTGTTGCGCCACTGTGTCGCACGTCACGCCGACGCTCGTTTCACGCATCCCGCAGTGGCATCCCCGGGGTACTTCGCCCTGACGCTTGACAACGGGATCATGATGGAGGCCACCGCGACTCGCCGCGCAGGCCTCGAGCGATTCACCTTCCCGCACGGCTCCCAGCCGTTCTTCGTGCTCGATCTCGCGAACGATCTGCCCGCTTCGTTCGCAGGGGGCGAGATGGCGATCGACCCGGGGAATGCGCGGATCACCCTCGGAGGTCACTGGGGATCGAGCTTCGGGCCTGGCCGGTTCAACTACCAGGCGTTCGCGTGCTACGATCTGAACCCCAGCGGGAATCAGAAGCTGGCCGAATACGGTGTCTGGACGGGCGATAAGTGAGGAAACTGGCCTGCCTGCCCGGTGGTGCGGGGAATTCGCTGACTGCTGCCGCAGCTTCGGGCTCGATGCGAAGGGCCTCGGGCAGACGCATCTCAACCTCTCGCTGAATCTGATCGGCGGAGTCTACGAAAGTGGCGCGCTGTTCTCCTTCGACGGCAACCCGAAGCAAGTCGACATCCGGGTCGGCATCTCCTTCGTGTCGACCGACCAGGCGTGCGCCAACGCCGAGTCCGAAGTGGGCAGCTCGTCGTTCGAGGATATTCTGGCCCAGGCTAAGAGTCTATGGAACGACAAGTTGTCGAAGATTGAGATCGATGTGCCGCACACCCCACAGAACGTGACTGAACTTTTGTACAGCTCGTTGTACCGATCTTCATTGACGCCAGTGCGTTTCCTACTTCCTGTTCCATCTCTCCATAGAGCAACCCATCGTAGAACAATGCCACGGGAGAGACACAGGGTGTCTTCGCCGGGACGACGTCCTTCTATTTCGACTCGCTCTACTGCAGCTGGGACACCGTACGTGCCTTGTACTAGCTACCGAACCGTAGCGCTAACCGCGCTCGGCCAGTTCCGCACGTTCTACCCGCTGATGTCGCTGCACTCCCCGGTCGAGTTCGCCCAGATCGTGGACAACTACATCGACGGCTGGCGCAAGAACGGCTGGATGCCCGAATGCCGGGCGAACAACCTCCCCGGCTGGACGCAGGGCGGGTCGTCTGCCGACGTCATCGTCGCGCATTTTGCGACGCACTACCACAACGAGGCCGCGGCGCTGGGCATCGACCTGCAGGAGCTGTATTCGGCGGCGTGGACGGATGCGGAGGTCAATCCGCCCGAGTGGAACATCCAGGGGAGGCAGTCAAATGTATACAAGTGAGCCTTCCGTGGGTTGCCAGATATGGCCAGCCTTCTGATTCGTACGCATAGCCAATTTGGTTATGTCCCTTTTGCAGGTGATTGCGTCCCTCCATTCGACCTTCTGTGCGGTGGCTAACTCAGCTCCAGTGCTCGACGTGTCCAGCACCGGCCGTCAAACTCGCGAGGGCAGTCGCACTCTCGAAGTGAGACCAAGCTCACTGCTACGCGTCACGTCATGTCGTCTGACCGAGCCGTCAGTACGCTTTCGAAGACTTTGCGATCCGGCAGATTGCACAGCTCCTAGGCAAGACTGACGACGAGGCGGTCTTTGCCAACCGGTCCTTGGTGGGTTCTCGATCGAGCGGCCGAAGGCATCCAGCTTACTCGTTCCATTGCAGAACTACCGCAACGTCTGGTACGCGGTGATTGACGAGGGCGGTGTCTAGTGTTGACTGATGATGGCAGGGATCCGACTGTGAAGAGCGACGGCTTCAAAGGATTTGCGCAGAAGCGATACAGCAGCGGCAAATTCAACTTTACAGATCCGAAACACTGCTCGCCTGTGGACAATGTCACGACCGAGTGTTCGCTGCAGTCGGACAACACGAATGGCTTCTATGAAAGCTCGTCATGGGAATATAGCTGGTGTGTACCGTCCTTCAATCCGCGGCGGGAATGTTGACTTTGTCCCGCTAGGTTTGCGCCGCATGACACTGACTACCTGATCAAGCTCATGGGCGGTAATGTCAGTTCTTCATTCTGACTGATCAGGGCGCAGCGCCAACTGCTTACAGGACACTTTCGTGAAGCGCTTAGATCATTTCTTTGCAGCCGGCTACTACGGAGCAGGCAACGAGCCTTCATTCCAGGTGCGTGCATTGGATGCTCCCTCTCCCGTCTCACAGTCGTTTCACAGACTCCGATTGGATACCACTACGCGAATCATCCCGCAAAGAGCGTGGACCGAGTTCGAGCTATTGTGTTTGAGAACTTTGACATCAGTGCGTCCACTTGCTCCTTCACGGCTAGAGACTCGATCGTTCAATGACTGCGTGTGCAGCCCCCGCCGGGCTGCCTGGGAACGACGACCAAGCCGCCATGGCCTCCCTCCTCGCCTTCCATCTCCTCGGGCTGTACCCGGTCCCGTCGACGACGCAGTACCTCGTCCTGTCCCCGTTCACCCCCCAATACACCATCCACAACGCGTACCTCAACACGTCCACGACCGTCACCACGCTCGGCTTCGACGCGCGCTCCGTGCAGCACACCATCCCGCCCGGCGTCCCCGCGTACGTCGTCAACGTCACCGTCAACGGCGTCCCGTCGCCCTCGCGCTGCCATTTCGACTTCTACGACGTGTTCCGCGTCGGGGGGCAGGTCGTCATCCACGTCTCGGCGGATAAGAGCAAGGCCGATAGCTGTGTGGGCGGGGTGCCGGAGAGTCTGTCGCGTGGTGGGTTTACGGCTGCGCGGTGAGATGAGTGGGTCTAAACAGTAGAATCGTGTGGGGTCTAAGTGTATGTACAGTCCAAGAGTTCCGAGATCTGTTTTGAGCTTCAAGCGAATGACAGCATGGCGCGATGGCCGAGTGGTTAAGGCGACAGATTAGAATGACTCTGCATCTGTTTCGGTTTCCGAGCGCAGGTTCAAGTCCTGCTCGCGTCGCATGTTTTGTTCTTTTCGTCTCATGTCTGCAGAGCAGACGGTCCATTCCAATAGTACCCCTTCAAATTTCCTTCCTTGAAAACTTGCTGCTCCTAAAACTACAATGCTCTTATACTTATTTTACATCTACAACCGCAGTCCCGCAAGTATCCCGTCCGCCTCAGCCACGCATTCCCTGGGTTCCCTGAAAAGCCGCAACGGAATGTGTGGCGGGATCTGTCTCCTAGCGCGCCAGACCCTAACCTGCAGCTCGGCACGGCGGCGATTCGGCTGCTCCATGCCAGTACCAGCACGGGAATTCGGTATTTTGAGATTGACAGCCGCAGTGTTGCTCGCGACCATCGAGGGTATGGGTTCCGGTTCCGTCGTCATGGGTGTCGTCGCAGACAGGAAGTAGTTGTTGCTCGGTGGGTGGTATGATGACGGCGTTGGGGGCCGTGATGACGTGCTGGAGGCGGTCGACCAGGACCGCTGGGGCATCTGGTCGAGCATCGCGTGGTTCTGGCCCGTCGGATCGTCGAGGGGGGCTTCGTTCGTGTCGACGTCGCGAATGAACACCGCCAGCACCTGCTCAGGGTAGTCGCGCGCAATGCTGCGGCGCTCAGTAGGTGAACGCCAGTACTACGAGTGAGTCACTCACTCGGCGTACAGCTGGAGATCTTGCTCGCCCGAGTCCCCGATGAGGATGAAGCTGGAGTCTGGGAACGCAACAACCAGTTCCTGCACACCTGCTCGTTTCCGGGCGGCTGGCGCCGAGAGCAGCCCGCTGAACAGTGACCGTCCCGCGTACGACCGCAGCTTGACACTCCCAGGCGGCAGCTGTGCTGAGCGGAAAAAGTCCATCAACACTGGCAATAGTTCGAACGGACCGTTGGACTAGCTAGAGGTTAGTCCTAGCCAAGGACCGACGAGTCCATATCACGCACAACATAATGAAACCGTACACCGCGATTCCACATCGCAGTATACCACTCGCCCATCCCCGGGATCACGATCTCGTCATACTCCTTGACGAACACATTGTAGAACACCGCGCGCGACCCGCTGAGGATGCCCGACAGCTTCACCGTGTCGTCGACGTCCGAGATCACGCGCACGCGCGAGTGTGTCAGCGGGATGTGCAGCGCGTTCGTCTTGGCGAGGCGCGCTGCGCTCGAGGTCCCCGCTTTCGGGGGCAGGAGCTCCGCCGTGACGAGCAGCTCGTGCTCGACCGTCGCCTCGCCGAACGCGATGTGCAGCGCCCCGGGATGGCGCGCGAGCTCCTCGAACGACACATGCATCCGCGCCTGGAAGCTGCCGTCCACGGCGGTCGTGAGAACGCGGGTCGCGATCGGGCCGTATTCGATCGCGTCCCGCTCTTCGGCTGCGTGGTTGTTGGCCTTGTGCGGCGCGGCGTACAGGTGCAGCCGGACTGTGCGTGCGGGGATCACGGAGGACCAGAAGGGCTGTATTCGGGACTCGAGGTTCTTGTGCAGGCGGTAGATCGCGCTCGGGACGTGGAAGGGCGTAGACTGCGACGTGGATTCCACAGATTCGGCGTCATCGGCATCGTTACTGGCGGTCTCGTTGGTTTCTACGCGGAGTCGCTGGAACTGTTGCTCAAGCGCCTGTGCTTCGTAGTCGTCCGTCATATCTTCTGGTGGTGGAGGAAGCTGCACGGTCTTCATGAGCTCCTCGGTGGACGCAGTGAGCGGGCTGCCATCGAGTTTCGGGAGTGCAGCGAATCCTGCGACGATATTCGGAATCAGACCCCGTTCGTCGCGATGTATGCACACATACGCACCCTTGGCTAACCTCATAAACGCGCGCTGCGAGCGGCTCGCAAACTCGGGTGCCCGGTGGCTCGAGGCGAATCCAGAAACAAACAGATCCACGTCAAACGCGTCTGCACAACAAGCGAGTCATGCATACACGCCCACCGTAGGGTAAGATCCCACGCACCCTGATGCAGCCCAATCTCGTCGGACCGATAGCGCCTCGCCGCCCAGCCAGGGAACATCGCGATACGCTCGGTGTCCCGTCCCGTGCCCCCGCCGCCGCCGCGGATGCCGGCGGAGATACGCTGCCCCGTCGCGCCGGCCCACTCTCGCCACGTCTGCGTCCGCGGCGCGGAGTTCGCCTGCTTCAGGTCGCCGTGGGACACCGCCCGGCGCATCGAGGACGAGATGGTCGAGCGCCAGCCCATTTCTCTCGACATTGCGGTGTGGGTTCGTTTGTGGGTACGGTACGGTGTGCTGCTGGGCGGGGTTGTTACAATGAGTGCAGTGCAGGCAAGCTACAGTAAGGGAGCGTCATACTTGGACGTGCCCGGCTAGCGCCAAGATGACAACATGCGCTGATGGAATCTTTCGGCTCGTAAGCCCGTGTTTGTCACCAGTTCATGTGAACCCCAACCGCTCAATTAGTTCAACAGCTCATGGCCAGCGATTCTTGCGGGAACTTGTGTACACCCTTAATGACCCCAGAATCGGCTACGCGCATAGCCAAATTTCTCATGGCTTCAGACACTTGTTAATTTGTCCCTGATATCTCACTTTGCGACACGATGACTGTCAAACTAATCTATTACATGACATTGATGTGGGCAGGCGTACTGGCAAAGCAGGCTCGGAATCCATATCAGTTCTCAAAGTTTTGCAGATTATGAGTTGAAGGGATATAGCCTTGCAATTGGGTGTAAGGCACTTGCGATCAACGCGTGCCACCCTGCGATCCGTCTCCAAATTACTCAAAAATCACAAGTACGTCCGCCCGCAATGCACAAGCCACCTGAACTGAATATAGCCCGGGGTTTACAAGGTAAATTTGAATCCGCTTTCACTTTATGGTCGCATGTTTTTAAGCTACCTGGGGGCAGGAGCCAAGTGGTAAAAGGAAATGCTATCCACGATGCAGTCATTTGGACCACACTCATTCACGTGACCATGCAGTTCATGGCGCGATGGCCGAGTGGTTAAGGCGACAGATTAGAACGCCTCTTTATCTGTTTCGGTTTCCGAGCGCAGGTTCAAGTCCTGCTCGCGTCGCTTGTTAGATGTCCTCTGAGGGCAGTCCTCTTTTGGCCGTATTTCACGTTGGCCCATATGATTACAACCTTGCAGATGATCCGTATGTTCAAGCCATTCATATATTGTCTTGGGATCAATCTGCACTATTTTTGAATGCGCACAAATCAGAGACATGGGGAGGAATATATTCCCGTGCGTACAAATGTAAGATCATGTATGTGAAGTCGAAGGCCTATGTACATTCATGAACGCAATATCCAAGTGTTCATCCAAAGAAAGTACGAGGAGCGATTAGGTCGTGAGCAGGAGTATATACGGAGAGAGGGAGAGATATTAAACAGGGCATGACAACTACAAAATGCAACCGCGCTCAGAGCCGGAGCTCCTCAGCAACGCTGCGCCACCACGCGCACCGCCGCGGGTAGTCCGCGTCGATGTACGACATCGCGCTGGACGCAGCCGACGCGCCGGTATTCGGGACCATGAACCCGCCGTTCTGGCTCGCCGGCTCCCAGCGGGGTGCGCCGGGGGCCGCGTGCGCGTTGGGGTCGAGCGTCATCGCGAAGCTGGACCACCACGCGACGGCCTGTTTCGCAAGGTCGCCTTGGGCGGCTGAGAAAGCGGTGAAGACGGGCTGCGCGACGGACGCGCTGGGGCCGGAGTTCGTGCCGTCGTACAGATAGAAGAGCTCCGCGGTGTGCGCCGCACCGACGTAGGCGCCGCGAGCGGCGATGAGGTTCGGGTCGACAGCGTCCCAGCGGTAGTTGTACGCTGGCTGGCCAGAGACGTTGCCGATGTACCAGGGCCAGCATGAGAGCTGCGACAACGAGTTGGTCAATAGATTGGGGACAGCAAACGTCATTCACGCACCTCGCTCTCCATGTAAGCCCACATGGTCCGCTCCCACTGAGTCGTCCAGGGGGTGGACGCCGACACGGGCGGGTAGGTCTGCAGCATCGCGTTGGTCGTCGGCGTGGAAAGCGTCGGGTAGCGCTTGAGGATAGCGTTGACCATGTCTGCATCAGTGTTGACCTGGGCAGGCTTGCCAACGAAGATCGAGCCATCCTGGGCGTTATGTCCACCGAGAATGGGGACCTTGCTGAACCGACCGGTCGAGAAAAGCTCGCTGGTGATGCCAGGCACGTAGTTGTAGTCGATCACGGGCTCGTACTTGCACGATCCGAGCTTGTTGTTGACCGCTGACACGATGGCGCCCACTGAACCGGAATTCAGCTAAGGAAATCCAGAACGACAGTGGAAGGGACGCACCGGAGGCTTTCCGGAGACAGCTCACGACGTTGTTATCGTACGGGCAGCCGATGTGCGAGAGAGCGTCAACGAAGCACTGCTCGCTGTGGCTATCATCATAGAACGGATCGTTCCCGGGGCTCTCCATCACAACAGCGCGGAACGGCTGGACACACGAAATGAGCCCCGCCAGTCCGCGCGAAGAAGGCAGACAGATGAAATTCGACGCACCGGGTTGCGCTCGCCACCGTAAGCCGTCATGTGCAGGGCAACAGAGCCTCCGCCGCTGCTCTCACCGCCGATCGTGACCTTGCTCGGGTCGCCACCGAAGGCCGCAATGTTGCGCTGGATCCATTCGAGAGCCGCGCGCTGGTCGAGCAGACCGTTGTTGGGGCCCGCGGACCGGTCCTGTCGGATGCCGTTCCCGGTCAAGAAGCCGAGCATGCCGAGCTACAGGACGGGGGCCGGTCAGCCGGCGCCGACGGTCGCATCCAGGCGAGATAACATACACGGTACTGGATGCCGACGGCGATAAGGCCGCCGTTGGAACGCGCAACCCAGTCGTTGGCGGGGAAGCCCTGCGCTCTGTCCGATGTGTCAGCAACATCGCCGCCGCGCGGGGAGACGGCTGGCCGACGCACGAGTTGTAGTAGTGGCCGCCGCCGTGGATGTAGACGTAGACGGGCAGCTTGCTGTTCGCGGTGGCGCCGGCGGGTTTCCAGATGTTCAGCGTCACGCAGTCCTCGCTGCCGATGCCCACGACGGCGGGCTGCTGGATGCAGATGGGGCCCCAGTTGCGCGCATCGACGACGTCGCTGTTGCCGAGGAAGAGGTTGTAGATTTCGGTCAAAGGTTGAGGGGGAGCAAAACGAAGATTGCCGACGGGCGGCTTAATGTAGGGGATCCCGCCGTAGAAAGTAATGCCATCAAGAGACGAGTTACCAGCGTACGCAGCATAACTGCGCCCATCGCGTTAGAGACCGCAGACGGGATAGGGGTAAAGAGACGTACCCCAAGTCAACAACCGGCCCGAGAGGAGACGTCAAGGGGCGGAAGCGGAACACTGCCGCGGTGTGCAGAGTCGCGTTGAGAGCGACCGTCGAATTCAAGTCGGCGGCCGAGGCACTGATGTCGCTGGCGTTGGTGCTAACTTGGCTGGTGCTGATCTGGGTGTCGTTGCTGCTGGTGTCCTGGGCGTGAACAAGGGCAGAGGAAGAGAGAAGCACGGCGCCCGCAGCCGCGAGCCGCAGGGCAGAAGAGAAGAACATAAGTAAGGAAACGAGGGTGGAAGGGTGAGCGCCGCAGCGTGAGCCCTCCCCGACTGGCTTCGCGCCCTTTTGAATGATCGCGAACCACAGGGAAAAAGATGGACCACGCGCAGATCCTGTCAACGCCTAAGTGCAAATGCGATTACCAAGTTGCTAGGCACGGCATCATCAGAACTGCTGATTTATTCAGTTTCGCCAGGGCTCGCCAGGGACGAGCCATCGACCCTCGGTCGGCGCACGGGGCAGGTGGGTCCCGATTCCCGGTCGGCTCTGTCTCTCGGAGCAAATCTGTTCATTTCCAAGCTACGCCAGTGCAGGCCAGAGTGAGGTACGCGAGGAAAGAGTGGATGGAATTCGCACGTACGTCATGCCGCTAGTTGCCGGTTAGTGTGTTCCTGTCAAACCTTTCACACGTTCCAAAGTTGTTGAGTTCCTTGATCCACGGTTGAATTTTCAATATCCATCGTCAATTTTTAAGCACCGGGGACAGCGGTAAGTAATACCTTGGATGTGCTATTTTTTGAACCACGTGTGGCCGGGCTTCTCCCATCCCACGGGCCGCAGAAGCTATCGTAAGAGATTCCTGTCGCCTCTCCCTTCCGAACCGACCTGGAACCGACGACCACTGGTGCTTTCCAACAGAATGAAAGCCCAGAACCACGTTTCTGATCGGAAGACTGCGGCGGCTGATCGATGATGCCATCACCCATAGCAAACGCAAATCAGTTCCTCGATCTCTCGTCAGTATCTCTCGGCCCACAGAGCGCACGCGACAGTCCGCCCAAAACGCTGGAGGTACTTACCTGAGAAAATCTGAAGACTTGCACGAATGGCAATTTAGTTGCCTTATCCCTCTGCCTCTCTCTTCCACTGCTCCTCCACGCTCGCTACCACACTATGACCGTCAACCGGGCAGCCATCTTCCGAATCATGTATGTGCTTTCACCGGGTGCAAACGCCGAGCCGCTCTGATGGTGCGCGAGCAGCTCGTTCAGCCTCGCGGGCGGCGACATGCTGCAGACGATCCCGGCGACGCTTCGGCTGTATTACAAGCAATGGGTCAACAGGTCGCTCAGCGTCGCCTGTGCAGCATATGCAATCGCGCGGTACATGACGTTCATCTCGCTCATTACCAACGGAATCGGTGCGCCCGAGGAGATATCCACGCCCACACGCGTGCCCTCCTCGCTCACGCAGATGCGGCAGGCTTCTTCAGCACGACATTCACGCTCGCGTCGTGCCGGCCGTTTTTTCTCGTGCCCAATCTGACCGCCAGTGCGCCTTTGGTTTCCTCGGACCTCCGGTCTCCGATGATCTATACACTCACATCAGCTTCGCAGTGTTCGCAGGGATGGCGGTCCAGGTGCTCGTATTTCTCCGGTGCGTCCTGAATTTGCGGCGCCATGGAATGCTTGGCCGAACGATCTGTATCCAGCACGTATGCGATCTCAGGGCGGGCGACGATTGTTTTCTACGGGCTCGGTTCCGTGCTCCTCCTCGGATTTCCCGTGAGTCCAGTCGGCCGAGCTCAGCAATCTCCGAACGAACTCTAACCTCGTGCTATGTCAGATTCAATTGTTTGGAATTGTGTATCATCGGCAGGTGGGTAATCGTCTCCTTGTACTGCGTAATTGGCTCAGATTTCAAATGCAATCTTCAGCCTGAAATCACTGGTGTAAGCTCCTCTCCCCGTGTACACGTCCCGCCCTGACACTGTTCACAGGGAGAGTCTGTACCACTCTCGACTCGAGCCTGTGTCGGAACGTTGAGGCTGCCCTTCATAGATGCAAAGCAAAAGTGTTCAGCAAGAACGAGGTGAGAGGAAATCAGTTTATCTCGTATCAGAGCCTGACAGGTTCGTAGCCGGATTGGAATATCGTGTGGGTGGACTTGCCGAGCGACGTCCATGTTACATAATGCGCCCATAGTTACTACTCGGCTCACATGGCCTATGATCTCCTCGCCTGTGCAGTGGGCACTTTCTATCTCGTCGCGTCGTCGCGACTCGGTGGATCCTTGTCAGTCTTCCTATGTGCGCTCCTCCGCCGATGACCTGGATCAACCCGTCCCTCTAGCAACATGTCAGCATTCCTCCGCCGCGTGCTGCGGAACGGGCTGCTGTACACTCTGGCCGTCTTCCTCGCCAATCTGTGGGTCGTCCTCGAATGGGGCAAGGTTCTCAAAACCGGGGTCGGCGCGACTCTGCCGCTCGCGGTCGTCCTGATCGGTGAGCCGCTTTAGGTATCTTCTGCTACGTGTACCGGTACTGAGGATCGGCAGCTGCGCAGCACCTCATCCTCAGCACCCAGCGCGGGACGACGAATAACACGAGCTCGAATGAGATGTCCGGTTCTGGCCGGCGCGGGGTAGCCTTCGCCACCCGGCCTCGTCGGCCCCTCTCGACAGGCAACCGGACCGGTGGTGCAGCCATCGAGCTGCAGGCGACCAAGATCTTTGTGGTCACTGAGAGCTACGACGATCGGGAGCTCGGCATGCAGGTCAATGGCGATCAAAAGGCCGGGCTGCATGCTGGGACTGTGGAGCACAGGCTTTGAGGGGGGGTAATATAGATGACATGCGCGGATAGTCTACTGGCTGTAACGGGGGCTCGACGTTCCCGGATATCATCGAGGCTCATGATCTTATCGATTATCACCCTTATCGCTGTGTTCCCCACATCACCCCAGCTCACCCATTCCTGCTTTCGAGGTCGACCACTTGGATGCGTCACCGAGCTTTCCCCCGATAACCATGTCCCGTCCAATCTCAGCAAACACCCAGGCCGATGTGCTCCAGGCGTACCCCGCTCGCCCAGTATACAGCTGTGCGCGGTGCTCCGCCGTGCTCGTGCGTGTCCTCACTGCAGTCTTCCAACCGCGGACCAATTGGTCACTGCCCAGGCACTGCAAGACGAGACGATTACGAAGCTCTTCCAGGGGCGCGACGGGCGGGGGTACCTCATGCACGCAGCCACGAACGTCAAACTCGGCGCACGGGAGGACCGCAGTCTCATGTGCGTGCTTCTTTCCGCCGCCTCCCTCTGGCTGTGGAGTGCATCGCAGCCGGCCTAACACACACGATAGCACGGGCGTGCACACGGTCGCGGACCTCTTCTGCATGGGCTGCAACGAGCGTGTGGGCTGGTTCTACCACAAGGCGTCGGATTTCAGTCAGCGGTACAAGGAAGGCACGTATCACGCTCGTTTGCTCGGGTCCTCCCCGCCTGCTGACTGCCTGGGACAGGCAAGTACCTGCTCGAGCGCGAGAAGCTCATCAAGGAGAACAACTGGGCGCTGGAGTGAGCCGCAGCTGACGGCTATCATCATTATACACTTGTAATATCAGAGACCCGGAACGAATATGCACACAGCCGGAATCCGACACGGAACGCGACGACTGTTACGTGACCCATATCCCATCCCCGTCCGCGGTCTCAGCCGGCAACAACGCGTCTGCACCGCGCACGACGACGTGTCCCGCATCAGCACGCGCCGCCAGGGGCGGCCGTTTCGCGCGGGCGGGCCTCCGACGCTTTCGTCTGCCTGGGTTTGCATTTGGATTGGGAGTGAGATCGTCTCCACTCGGCTGCTGAAGACTGGGCGGCGGGGACGAAGAGCCGGATATCGATGGCGGGGCAGGGATTCGGCGCGTTGCACCGCAGGACTTGCACGTAAACGCCATCGTGTGCGTGTGCGTTTTCGACGCTGAGGGCGTTCGTTGGATCGTTGTGAGAAACAAATAGACGCGACTCACGCCGTACGCGCACAGAGACTGTGTGTCCGGGGACGAGCACGCCGTCGCATGCAGGGCAGAGGGTCCGTTTCACCGCGGGGTCACTTATGCCGCGTTTGTTGTTGAGTACGAGGACTGCGAACGAGGAGAGGGAGGCACGACACACATGCGTACCGTAGTCCGGCTCGCGACGACCTTCATCGCGCCGACATACGTGCGCGCGAGGTCGGGGGCAGTCATTTTCGCCCTGCGCTTGACGTTCTTTATCTTCTTCTGCCTCCGTTTCTGCAGGCTATCTCTGCCTTCGTCCCCCCTCTCTTCATTCCGTAACGCGGGATCGGCAGTCGAAGTCGAGCTTTCGGGCTGGCCGAGTGAGCTAAGGTACACGCTTGCTTGATACATGAAGTTGAGCCGCTGCATGATGTCTTTGTTCACGATCGCGGCGGGGGAGGGAACAGCGTCCTCTTTGCCTTTCTTGCCCATCACGATGATCGAAAGAGATCTGAGAAGAAGAAGTTCAGGATGGAGATACGATCTAAGAAGAGAGAGAGGGAGATGGTCCAAGTGTGCATCCTCTGTCTGATCTGAATCATCTCATCAAACGCCTTTGCTATCTTCCTCGAAGAGAGATGTCCATCTCAATAATAAGAGGGATCAAGATGGCCAAGGCTCTCTGAGTTCCATCGTCAACTAGGGGGTCGTCTCGTACTGTGCCTAGGACCGCAGGTGTTGCCTCTATCTCCTCCGCCGCCCCAAGTACTGCACCACCTCCCACGTCTGCGAACGCCCTGCCCTCCTATGTTGCAACGCACGCGCCCTGCAAGCGGCACAGGCACCAACCAAGCCAGCCGACTATCAGCCCAGATGTCACGAGCTTCTGTTACCCGTCTGCCACCGCCGCAGGGTCCGGCGCGCACCACCGCGTTCCCAACTCTACAGCGGTCACCGGGTAGGCTGCAGCCCTCACCGCCTCGTTTGGCTGTCAGAGCGGCGGCGAACGCGGGCACTCTGGTCTGACCTCGGCCCCGTCGCCTTCCGCACGAGCACTGCGACGCATGTTCCTCGCCCAGCTGGGCCCGGCGCAGGTATTCGAGCGGCGGGCAATGGGCTCCGTGCTGACTGCGTGCCGGTCACTGTCGACTTTCCGGCTCTCTAGCTCTACGGAACTCGGCGTCCGTCCTTTCTCGAATTTGTGGACAGCCCATATATACTGTACTTGTGCTACAGACTCCGCGTGGCGTGTCGATCAAGCGGCAATGTCAATTGGTTTTTTACATCACGTGCACGAGCACATGGCTTTTGTGGTGCATGCCCAGCGCCGATCGAGCGATGCTTCTCAATCGGGCTCCTCGACACTCCAGCCAGAACCCCACGCCTCGAGGCTCCTATGCGTGACCTTACGATTAGCCGCTGCGAGCCGCGTAAACGCTCTGCGCGTGGTATGGACGGTCGCTGCGTCGCCCAATTTTTTTCGTGTGCGGGAGGCATGCGGTAGGGCTCCTGGGCGGGTCTTTACGCTGCATTTATGTCGTTGACGACAGCGAAGCGCGATTTGGAAATTCGATGGAGGGCCGGTTCGGCGATCTGTGCGGGACGCCGGTGTCTCTCATATATATCATGACCGTTTCTCCACCTCTTCTTCCCCTGAGCATCGCCGTGATTCGGTGCCCAGACATCGCGAGGACCAAAGCTGGCCAGTTTGTAGACGTCGGGTCGCAATTGCTGCTGCTACCATGCGCCTGTGCTAAAATCTTTTGTAACTCTCGGGCCATCGCGATCCCGGCGCGGCCGTGCATTCCCAACCCTCCGTTCCACCCTCGGATTGATACCCGCGATCGATTTGACCGGTCACTGAGGAGCCTGTCTGATCTGACGCGAGACCTCCTTTTCGCTGTCTAGGAGGTGGAGGGGAGACGGCGTCTCTTATATCTCGCACCACCGGCCGAAGGCTGTTTTTGAAGTCCTCTGCCTTCTGACACTCCTTACTTCCCCATAGACAAGACTGAGCTGAAGATGGTGTACATCTCGGTGACCACACTTAATCTGACCATCGGGTGCTTGCTCATCGCCTCGTGGGCCAATTTTATGTGCGTTCTTTTGCCTGGTCATTCGTCATAGAGATGGAGCTGATGTTGCGCTGTGTGGAATGATAGTCTCGTCACTCTCGAGTACGTTTTATTGCTGCTGGACTGATTCTCGGCTCATTTTTTCTCGTCTAGATGTATCGAGTACGCGCACCAGCCATCTTGTCGTGGTACCCAGCTGATGGACCTTGCAGGACTGCGAAGTATTTTATGCGGTATCCTCGAGGTGCGCAATCTTGTCTCTCGCGTCTCTCGCCTGCCGTAACAGTCGAACAGACCAGTGGTTCAACAAAATATCTGTCCTTTCGGCATTCGCGTGTGATATTCTTACGGTGTTCTGCTCTGCGGTCACCAGTTATCTCTACATGGTTACCGTGCGTGCGCTGTCCGCTATCGATTTCCACGGGGACTGAATCGCGGGTGTAGCACTGGGGCAGCGAGGATTACATTGGCACTCAGTGCGTTTTTCCTGCCGCGGATATTCATTCGCCCGGCTTATTAACCTCTTTTTTTTCTATTAAATCAGACCCTGGTCGATCCCTGTGTACATCCTGGGCACGGCCTGCACCGCCGCGATCGTGCAGATCTGGCTGACGCGCATGGTGTACAACCTGACCCGGCAGTGGTATTGGCTGCCAATCATCGCGTTGTTCATCCTCACTGGTATCGTCGGTGGGGCGGCGACCTCCGCGCAGCTGTTCATCAACTCGTCGTACACGGGCCGGCCGGCGCTCGTCCGATACGTCACCAGTGAGTCGACAGACTCCTTTTCGGGAGAACATTTGGCTGACAGCGGATACGAGTCTGGTTGTCGGGCTGTGTGGCGGCTGATGCTATCATCACTGCGATCCTGGTCGTCAAGTTCAGGACGATGAATGCACAGACGACGTTCTCCGACACGCGCAAGTGCGTGCTCCTTGTAGCCGTGTTTTTGCGCGTCTGCTGACCCCGCTGCCAGTCTTATCCGGAGATTGACTATCGCGTCGCTCAGAAACGGGTCGATCACGACCATCATGACGTGCGTCTCTATTTTCACGATTCAACTGGCGAGACTCAACCTCTGCAGGATCATCACTGTCATCGTCTTCAGCGCCCAGCCCGAGGCCAACTGTGGGTCCCATCTGATCTGATCTGCGGATATCTGATCTGACCTGTCACCAGCGGCGACGATGATCGAAATCACGATCGGGCGGATCTACACGCTCTCGATGCTGTCGAACCTGAACAACCGCTCGTCGCTGTTCGGGGGGTCGACGGAGGGCAAGACGTCGGACCAGACGCACCACCACCACGCGAACCACAACAACACGAACACACAGGGCAACGTGCCGACTGTGCTGCGCATCCGGCAGGACATCGAGACGCACTACCAGCGCGACGCGATCCCGATGGAGACGCGCGTCGGCATGAACAAGAGCGAGGGTGACTTGGAGTCTGCCGTCGAGTACCAGGACGGCAAGGATGACGACAAGTATGTCAACCCGTTCTAGGCTCGCCCAGATTCGTTGTACTCGTTACGTTATCCCACTTTCTTTACAAGGAGAGCAGTCTAATCTTCCTGGAGCTGTACAGTAGATCTGTTGCATGCGGTGGTTGTGCACGTGCCATCGCATGGGCCGTTGCGTGGAATATACTGGAGATTTATGGTCAATACGGAAGTATAAACCTCCCAGCCCGATTCGTGCTAAAAGAGGGAAACACGAAAGTGAAATCAGCAGATCTAAAATCGAGGTTAATCACGCTCACAAACTAAATCTGAAATCAAACTTCATAGATATGGAATTATATTCGCTCAGGATACGCCAGCCCTTCCGCAGATTGGGAGACGGGAATTCCTCCGGATGGACGCCATGTCTGAAGTCCTGCGCAAGTTTATGTTGTGCCGCAGACTGCTCTCGTAGCTCACAGAAGTAAGATTATGAAAAAGTTTATATGGCACCGAAATGACCAAAGGTCCAGCGTGGGGGCGCCTAAAGATCCTGTGGCGGCCAAGCCTGTTGACCCTGATGAGTTTCTTTTCTAGCCAAAACCGAGGAAGGAGGGATGTCATGATCGTCAACTATTTTTCACCAAAAATAGTAGATCCCAGCTCCATTGGAATTTATCAAGAGGGTCCGAGTTCCTGATTAAACCCATGTCGCGTGGACTGAATTGGGAAAGAGATTCCGCCACGCGACTGTCACGTGTCCGAGTCGTGATTGACAACCGAAATCGATCGAATGGGTGTGTCCTACCTTGGAATCGCTCTCTCTTCAGCATGCACGCCATCCAGGTGCGCCCATCTCTGTCTCGATCCCACATTCCTCACCCAGCCCCGCCTATAGCAACACTACTGGTCTGTCCGCGAGTACCTGAGTCCTGTGAGGCCTCGTTCCACGGGTGGAGTGGCGCCGTTGCTCATCAGCATCATGACCTAGGTTCTCAAAGAGAGCAAGTTCAAGGAACACGGGCGAATCACACCCGGTGAGTTCGCACTGCTCCATGGCCTCTTTCTCATCGTCTAATCCATCGCCTGGTAGAGGAATTCGTAGCCGCAGGCGACTTCCTCGCCTACAAGTTCCCTGTTTGGAGCTGGTCAGTCCTGCCGCGTGCCCTCCTGCCTCCCGCACCCAGCTGCTGACAACCCATCCTCTGGTCATCAGGGAAGCGGGCGACGCATCCAAAGCGAAGGACTACCTCCCGGCCGATAAGCAGTACCTGCTCACCCGCGGCGTGCCGTGCCTGCGCCGCGCAACCTCGCTAGCGTACACGGACGCTGACGAGGACGCAGAGCGGCTGCTCTCGTTCGGCGACTCGACTGGCGCCGACGAATGGGTCGAGACGCACGCGGGGCGCTCGGCCAACCCGGACTCGTCGAATCCCGGCCAGATCGACGATATTCCGGACTTGGATGGGGGCGCCGATGACGCGGTTGCCCAGGGCGTCGGCGCGCTGTCTCTCGGCGACGATCCGACCCCCGATTTGGATGATATTCCGGATATGGAGGAGGAGGGGCTTGAGGAGGAGGAGGACGCGGCGACTGCTGCGCCCAAAGTCGTCGCCCCCGCCAGGTGCGCAGCGCTATCACATCGATCGTGATCGACCCCCACTGACCGCCTCGCTCATTGCCGCGCTGCAGCCAACCGGAAGCCGCGGCGACGAACGCCAACCTACTCCAAGTCCGAACGTACGATGTCATGATAACCTACGACAAATACTATCAGACTCCGCGCATCTGGCTGATTGGCTATGATGAGGTGCGGCTCGCCTGCCTCGTGTTGCTCGCGACTCACGGTCTGGATCTTCAGAACGGCACACCGCTGACCCCGCAGCAAATCTTCCAAGATGTGTCCGCCGACCACGCGTTCAAGACGGTCACCATCGAGGCGTTCCCGAACTCGGCGTCGCTGCAGGCGGCCTCCGTGCACCCGTGCAAGCACGCGAGCGTCATGAAGAAGGTCATCGAGCGCATGAACAGCAGCGTCGTCGAGGAGCAGCTCGCGCAGCGCAAGTCGGCCGGCGGCGGGAGCAAGGACTCCAAGAAGAAATGGTTCGGCCGCAAAGTCAGCGGGAGCGGCAAAGACGATGCGAAGACGGCAGGGGAAGAGGAGGAGGTCGAAGGGATGCGGGTCGACTTTTATCTGGTCGTGTTCCTCAAGTTCATTGCATCCATCGTGCCTACTATCGAAGTCGACTCGACCACTTCGTTCTGATATCTCCCTCTCGCCTGCTCGTGGACCCCCTCGATACCCATTAATCCATACAATGTATCTGTACATAAACTGACCGATCGATTTAGTAGAGAGCCACACAACGATGTCCCACGTACTCCGGAAGTGCCCAGGTGGGTGATGGATTGCACTGGGCGATCGCAATCGGCCCGTCAGAAAGATGCACTACGAAACTACTCTACGGCCGTGACGCCCTCTGCTTTCTTATCTTTCTTCCTCTTCTTCTTGTCCACTTGCTCGCTCGTCTCCGCCTTGGCCTCCGTCTTGGCCTTCTTTTCTTTCTTCCTCCTCTTCTTCTCGTCGTCTCCATCCTTGGGTGCGTCGACGTCCATTGGCGTGTCGGTCGCGTCCGTTTCCGCCTTCTTCAACTTTTTCTTCTTCTCTACGGGTGCTGCGTCCGACGCGACTACATCCACATCCATGGAGGTCCTTGCGTCCTTGCTTTTCTTCTCCTTCTTCTCCTTCTTCTGTTTCCTTTCGGCCGTCTCCACGACAGCGATAGTCTCCGCCTCGTCCTCGTTCCGCTTTCGCTTCTTCGACGACGCAGAGACCGTCTCGAGCGGCGCTGGGTCCTCGGGCGCGGTATTCACGGCATCCGCAAGTTTTTGGGCGCGTTTTAGCCGTTTCCGCTCTTTCTTGAGCTCGGACTCGAGTTCTTTTGGGGTTCTGGGAGGCACGTTTTCTGGTGTTGCGGCCGCGTCCTGAGGATGTGTGTTAAGTGCGTGAAGGATTGCGATAAATGAGCTGTGAGGGACTGACCGCGCTTGCCGCTGCCTTCTTGGCGGCTCGTTTTTCCGCTTTGCGTTTCAATTTCGCCTCTAGCTCATCGGCAGCAGATGATTCCTGACGGAAATTAAGTCACAAGTGAAGTGGGTGTAGGAAGGAACGGACACTCACAACGGTCGTTGAAGCCTTCTCCGTCGCCCGCTTTTCAGCCTTCTCGGCCTTGCGCTTCAGCTTGGCCGCGAGCTTCTCCTGCTTCGCCTTTTCTTTTTCCTCCTTCAGATCTTTCTCCACTTCTGAGTACTTTGGCGGGGCGCTGGGCTTGGTCACGGATACGGGTGTCGGGGGCTGGCTTGCGGCTCGTCGGCCTCAGCGGACGCAGGGGTAGGGGGCGATATGCGGGGCGAGTTGCCGAGGGGGGTGCTATTCGGGCCGGTCCCGCGCGTGGGGATCCAGCCGCCATTCCAGCCGCCCCGTCCACCGCCCCGTCCGCCCCTCGAGCCACCGCGTGCATTCTGATGCACGTCGTTCTGCAAATAGGTCAATGTTCGTGTGCACGGCCAGAGAAGGGGCGATCGCACGCACATGCCGGGGGCCCTTGTACACGCTCTTCTCGTATTTCTCGGCTTCGCTGACGCAGGACGTGTGGCCTTTGAACTCCGCTGGGGTGTTGAAGGTCTTGGAGCAATCGATGCAGTCGAACCCGGCGTAGCAGCGTCCGTAGTGCTGATCGAGTTTCGGCTTCTTCACTGTGTCCTGGCAGGCATGGCATCTAGAGGTGGGAGATTGAGTTCAGGTGTTGCCGTTTGCGGGAGCACGGACTGGAAGGACACCATACTGGCTGACACGGAGCGGCGGCGGAGGAGACTCGAACTTGAGCTTGAAGCTCGGCAAAGGGAAAATTTTGACAGCTGTCATTGAAACACGTGTCCGCAATTTGCTGCTTGGACCACCACCAGCTATAAAAGTACAGATATATATAATTACATTCGGCTCTGAAGTACAAACTTCAAGAGGTCGACATCCTGACAACCCAAGTCTCCGCACACGGCTCAGCGCCCGGCAGCATCCGCATATCCTGGAACTCCTCCAGCTTCTCCAAGCCCTTGAAGATGGTCGCCCCACCCAGCCAATCTATTCTCTTGTATCTAGCATCCTGATTGTCAGATCGTTTCTTGGCTGCCTTCTCAATTGTTTCGCGCTGTTTCCTGTCCAGGATGATAATCCCCCACTCGGAATCGGCGATCGGCTCTTGCAGCTGCAACAGACGGATGAGAGCCGGACGGATATAAGCAACGCGCGCTTACAGCCTTATAAAGGGCGTCCCAGATGACTTCGCAGGTCACAGGGCTGGCGGACACGATTTCGATGGACCACGGGAAGGCCTTGGAGATCAGCCGCACATGCGTGGCCTGGTTGGACGTGGCGACCAGCAGGCGGTTGGGCATGTAGATAGCCTGCGCGATCTCGTTCCGCGCCTGCCCCCGCACGTCGTATCGCACCGTCGTCGTCCCCAGCGCGAGGATCGGGTTCAGGGTCGGGTACTTGACCGAGTTGAACGCTGGCGCTGCGGTCAGCAATGCGTCTCCTCAGCAGTCAGATGTTCCGGCGCGACTGGGGAGCGCACCTCCGTTGACGGTGGGGGCGTTCCACCCCGGCTGCGCCCAGTATGACGCGTATTGCGGCGTAGCGTATCCGGGTGGGAAGTAGCCCGCGGGCTGTGGCGCCCAGGGTGGAGGTGCTGCTGCTCCCCAGGGGTTCATCGTGAGGGCTTGGTGGGATGAATGTGGAGGATAAGATGTGTACAGACGCCGGCGCGACTGATTCCGGAGCGAGTCAGATGACGTCGAGTCACTGGAAGCTGTAAACGCCCGCGGATGATGATTTCGAGTCAGAGGGCTGTTGAAAGCAAGAACAGACGCGGATAGAGATCATGATCTGTTGTCTTGGGCGCATCAGATAACAGACAAACTGACTAGAGAACTCTGGAACCTGCCTGAGAATTAGATCATCAACTCTCAGTTCCAGGCACATGTATTTGACAACTGGCAGGGCTCTGAGGGCGGCCTCCCCAACGCGTATGTTTCTTCATCGAAGGTGTTACAGTTCACAATACTAATCAGAGTGGAGAGACCGCTTTTCTTCTCGCGAATGCTTCTGATTCAAGACTCTCACCTCATAAGTTACAGTTGTACTTAATGAGATCCCGAATCTGATTATCTCCAGTGTTAGTATTTTTACGTCAAGTCCAGATGGGGTCACATGACGATCCACGTGAGCCTTCCGGTCTTTTGATGTGTCCGGAGAAGTTCAGTTTGGTTCGCGAAGCCCAACTCAATTGTGTACATACTTCAAATCCAGAACCACCGGATATCTCTCATCACCGAACCCCGCTCGTTCTACAATTTGTGCCGCATCGAGAAGTACGTTAATATAGCTGATATGCGGTATGTTGTGCAGCTAATTTTCGTCGGTTGTGCACCAAATCTCCACTCTGAAGCTACAAATAGTATTGTATTTTTTTCGTGGATTGGGGATCTGGTGTCCAGTGCAACCAAACACAATTTTTCACTCATTCCTGCATCGCTTCCGAATATATAAATACAACTCCCGGCGTAATACGACTCGCTGTCGTCCTGTCGCAGATGTTCCTGGAACATGAAGTTTGGACTGGTGCCACTTCATGGACTTCGCGAAGCGAGCCGTCTTCGGTCTGCCTTGAGCCAGATAATTTGTGGGATCCTGTTCATCCGTTGTCTCTTTCGCAACTGACGAAGGCGCTTTCATTCTCGTTTGAGCCGTGAAAGCAAACTTTGGTGAACGCGTCGTGACGAGAGCACGTGAGGAGTGACTCGGACACCACACAAAACTTAAGCGTCTTACTCCGAGTCCCAATGTAGCAAGTACACAGCTCCTCTCGTCTCCCGCAGATATGAAAACTGGATCTTCCATTCATTCGCAAGTGCCAGAGAAGTCGTTCGATGCGACTTGGTCTCGCGTTTCAATGCAGATGCGCTTATAAGCGACACGGCTGTATGCCCCGTTCACTGACACAACCATTCGTTGGCACCTCCGTCTGGCCTCCATGTCTTGGTCGCTTCTTCGCGCATCTGCACGAATTGCCGCTGCTCGTGCCCCTGCCGCCCGTCCTGCCGCCCCCCGTGTCTCTCGCGTCGCATACCGCCACTACTCGACCGAATTCCCGAAAGCACCCAAATGGTCAGCACGCACCGGCCTCAAAGCTGGTGTCGCGGCAGCCACCCTGCTCGGCGGGGGATTCTTCTTTCTCCCCTCCTCCTCTGACCTAGAGACTCGCGCGAAGAGCACGATCCAGGTGGCCAAGGTCGCGGCGAACCTCGCCCCCACGCAGGAAGAATACCAGAAGGTGCGTGTACCGTGCTGGGCATATCAGCATGAGCGTGAAGTAGGTCTGATATCGAATCAGGTGTACAACAAGATCGCCGCGCTGCTTGACGAGGCGGATGACCATGACGGCGCGTGTGGATTGCTGTTATCCACTGCTCATACTGACATTGGTTTGATACAGACGGGTCGTATGGACCCCTTATCCTCCGTCTTGCGTGGCACTCTTCGGGAACCTACGACAAGAACACCAAGACCGGCGGAAGGTGCTTTCCCCACCTTTCTCCCCTCTCTCCAATTCACTCAGTCTGATGTGCTGCTGCCTATCAGCAACTTCGCTACTATGCGCTTCAAGCCTGAATCCGACCACGGCGCAAACACCGGCCTCCAACTCGCCCGAGACCTGATGGAGACGGTCAGGACCGAGTTCCCGTGGATCACGTACGGCGATCTGTGGACCCTCGCGGGTGTCGCCGCTATCCAGGTAGTGTTTGCTACGATGGTGTTACCTGCAGCTCAACCTCGTCCGTGCGGCTAGGAAATGGCGGGTCCTAGGGTTCCGTGGAGGGCTGGCCGCATCGACGGCTCGTGCGACGACGTCACGAAGGATGAGCGGCTGCCCTCTCCGTTCAAGGACGCCGCGCATCTCCGCACCGTGAGCGCTCTCTCGGGTTTCCTTTGCGCCCCATCCTGACGGACATTCTGATAGATCTTCCATCGCATGGGGTAAGCAAACGGTTTCAGTCAGTAGGCTCAGTTGGGAAACTGTTGCATAGCTTCAACGACCAGGAAATCGTTGCTCTCTCGGGCGCTCACGCGATCGGTCGATGCCATCCCCCCATGTCAGTCTCTCCCTTGGCAATGCAGACGTTTTGCTCATTCCTGCGGATAGCTCTGGAATGGACGGCCCGTGGACGTTCTCGCCGACTACTCTGACGAATGATTACTTCCGAGTGCTCTTCAGCGAGCGGTAGGTGACCCTGATTATCTGTTTGGTACGATGCTCAATCTTTGTTCAGCTGGGTGAAGAAGGCGGGGCACGACCACCAGTTTGAGGACAAGAGCACCCGCTCGCTCCTGATGATGCCGTGAGCATCAGGTCTCCAAGACTGATCATATCCGTTGCTAATCGTTTCCAGCACCGATCTGGTTCTCCTCTCTGACAAGACCTTCAAGAAATTCGCCAAGGCGTATGCTGATGACAATGATCTATTCTTCAAGGAGTGGGTCCCGCCTTGAGCTTGCGGGGGGATCGTGTACTGATGTTTATCCCAGCTTCTCGGCGGTTGTTTCCAAGCTGTTTGAGCTGGGTGTTCCACCCGCCCAATGGGTGTCGCCTAAGCCCTGGACGATGAAAACACTCGACGAGCAGAAAGCATGAACTCGCTCCTCCCGGTTTCTTCCCTCGAAACAGCGGTATTATCATAAGACTAGATGTCATAGTCAGGGTGTATGCCGCACTACTAGTAATGCCACTAATTGATTGCGAGTATGACTTGGTCTCGGTCATCGTCAGTGCGCGCGTTACAAGACTTCGAACCGGGCGTGCAGAGCACAGCATGCGCGCGCCGCTTATACAACGTCGCTTAGTACTTGCCTATGCCTCGATTTGAGATATGACTCATTTGCACGAAAACACGCGGAACAGCTCGCTTGGGATGTAATCGTGCAAAGTCACCGCCGATCGCTTAAGGAACACAGAGAGGCCCGCTGACTCCGCTCACGGCCAAGCCTCACTTCTCAACTGCAGGTGTGCGGGGTTGCTGCAGTCGTGTGTGTGTAGGACCGCCCGCGTCTGGTTTGGAGGCACATCGGTGGTGCATTGAGAAAGCCGGATTTTCTGCTCGGGAGAGGAAATCAGGCAAACAGCAATGTCGAGTGAGTGCGGACAGTTGCGAGTAAGTCGCCATGCGGGCCGGCGGCGCCTGATCGGGGAACGCGTCGTGACGAGGCACGTGGGGGGTGACATCTACAGAAGATTACACAATTTTGGGTGATCAGGCGCGTCAAATCGAGCGCTTACTGGGGAAGAAGTGAGCCCACACGCAGGTTTTTTTTGAGCTGACAAAGCTCTGGCGCTGCATCGAGCAGTGGCGCGCTATCGAACTTCCGTTGCGCGAGACTCGCGATTTGTTCGTCGACATGAAAATGAGCTATTTCCAGCTGAGGGTGGGAAGTATGGATGTCGGTGTACGACATCCGTGACGCAAGACATCCCGATGAAGCAAAAAACTTTCCGTTTTCGGCCGCCTCCAAAAATTCACGGACTCGCAACACAAACCTGCTTTGGATCTAAAGTGCTACATGGATCGCGGATAGAGAAATCGTCGCGATGTGATTGGTTAGTCAATCACGGGTAAATACCGGATTGATCCCCAGGCGACAAATACCGGGCCTGATACTTACATATAAACAACACGCTAGTACTCGTCTTGCACCCTCCTCTGTCTGCCCTCCATCCCCGATGTCTCTGTCTCTCCTCCGCTCATCCGTAGGGCGCACCGCCGTCCGCGCGGCTGCCGCCCGCTCCGCTGCACCCCGTGCCTCGCGCATCGCCTTCCGCAAATACTCGACCGAAACTCCGACGCCCCCGAAGGCGTCTTCTAACACCGGTCTTATCGCTGGCGTCGCAGCGGCTGTCCTCCTCGGCGGCGGATTCTACCTCTACTCCTCCGCTGACGCGGAGACCGCGGCGAAGAGCAAGATCCAGGCCGCGAAGGCCGCCGTCAAGTTCACCCCCACGCAGGAGGACTACCAGAAGGTGCGCGCGCCCATGTGCCTCCCCCACAACCGAGCGCGCAGCGAGCTCGATTTTTCTTTTTTTTGCGTAGGTGTACAACAAAATTGCCGAGCTCTTCGATGAGGCTGGTGACTACGATGGTGCGTCTCGATCTCCGATCGCCGATTCCGCGCCCCTCCCTGACTCACGGCAACGATTACAGACGGGTCGTATGGACCCGTTGTCTTGCGCCTTGCGTGGCACTCGTCGGGGACCTATGACGTGGAGACCAAGACCGGCGGAAGGTACGCCGTTCCACCCACCTCCGGCGGGGTGATCTGACGTTCGGCTGCTTACCAGCAACTACGCTACCATGCGTTTCGAGCCCGAGTCCCTGCACGGCGCGAACGCGGGTCTCGACCTCGCCCGGGGCCTGATGGAGAAGATCAAGGCCGAGTTCCCGTGGATCTCGTACGGCGACCTGTGGACCCTCGGCGGTGTCGCCGCTGTCCAGGTGCGTGCCGTGATCATGACGATGACGCATGCTCCTGTCCATGTCCATTTCTCCGTCTCATCGGCGCGCTTAGGAAATGGCTGGCCCCAAGGTCCCCTGGAGGGCCGGACGTATCGACGGCACTATCGAGAAGGTCACGCCCGATGGACGGCTGCCCGATGCGACGCAGGGTGCTGCGCACCTGCGTGCTGTAAGCGGCTTCCTGCTACATATTGCTTATCGCGGGACACTGACGGACGGATGTTCCCATAGATCTTCTACCGCATGGGGCAAGTGAACTCTATCGGTGGGAAGTTTTACTGACAAGAATCATGATTCAGCTTCAACGACCAGGAAATCGTGGCTCTCTCCGGTGCTCACGCTCTCGGTCGGTGCCACAGCACCCGGTGAGAGCTTCCTCGCCTTGGACCGCTGCTGTGTGGAATGCGCGCTCATGGGGATTCGTCGCAGCTCCGGATTCGAGGGCCCGTGGACCTTCTCTCCGACTACCCTGACCAACGACTACTTCAAGCTGCTGTTCAGCGAGAGGTCAGTGGCTCGGATCATTCTCTCAGGGACGATATTCACACTGTCTGCAGCTGGGTGTGGAAGAAGTGGAGCGGCCCGAAGCAGCTCGAGGACAAGAGCACACGTTCGCTGATGATGCTTCCGTGAGCAGCCCTGCCATTGAACGGCGTCTGGACTGGGCATTGACCGTTCGCAGCACCGACTACGTTGTTATCTCTGACAAGAGCTTCAAGAAGTTCGCCAAGGCATATGCCGACGACAACGAACTGTTCTTCAAGGAGTGCGTCCTCAAGTTGTCGTCCTTTTTCATCTACTGACAGACGGCATCCTAAGCTTCTCCGCTGTTGTCGCGAAGCTCTTTGAGCTGGGTGTCCCCGCTGAGCAGTGGGCGTCGTCTGAGCCGTGGACGATGAAGACGCTCGACGAGCAGAAGGCATGAGCGCCGTAAGACCTCGATTTTCTTGCTAGACGCAAAGTGCTAGACTAGATATACAAGTCGAATGTAGACAGATGTTCGATGCTACTATCTGATAAGTGTTCTTGGTCCTACGAAAAGTCTTATCTCGGTATTGCATGATCATGATTCCAGACGTTTCTGAGAGATAACTCGGGCCTCATTTCTTGGCCAGGCCGATGATTACACTATGAAGAGTGGGTGATTCATTCGATGCAGTGGGTACATAATATGTTACATACAAGGAAGCCCTGGGAGAAAGTCTATGGATGCTGTCTAGGTTCTATATCATTAAATATCGGTCAGCGGAGAGCCGGCGTGCTGGGCAAACTGTGCGTCCGTTCCGTCTCCTCGTACGACGGCAGCCCCTGCATGCTCGACAGCGGGGGCACGCCGCCGATGAACCCGCGCGACGCAAAGCTGTAGCCGGGCACCTCGGTGTACGCGCGCTGGAGCATCGTCGGGTTCGTCTCCGTCATCGTCAGCGTGCGCGCCCTGCGCTGCTCGATGCTACTACTGCCGCTGCCGCTGCTGCCCGCGGCCTGCGCGTGGAGCGACGCCGCGGACGACACCGCCGCGAGGCTCGACAGCGACGTGTGGGACGACGAGCGCGGCCAGTGCGGATGCGCGAGCGCCGTGAACGGCTTCATCGACGCCGCGAACAGGCCCTGCAGGTTCCGGCTCGCGTGGCTGCTGTGGATGATCGTCCCGTCCCCGGGCGACGACGTCTCGCGCTCGCGCTCCGGGCTCGATGCCCGGCTCCCCCGCCGGCTCGGTCGCGAACTCGGTGGATGGCTGTTGTTGCGGCTCGGCGGGTGGCTGTTATTGCGGCTTGGCGGATCAGAGTCGGAGGTCGTCCCCGACGCAGGCGTGTCCGACGGCCGGCCGTTGGACTCCATCGTCAGCAGCAATTCCGAGTTGAGCCAGTCCAGGGGTGTGCTGTCGCCCGAGCCAGGCGCATGGGGGAGATGCGAGAGGTAGTTCGCGTCGAGCGGGGACGCGTGCCCAGAGCGGCTCAGGATGGCTGGGGTGTGCATCCCCGACGACGACGAGCTCAGCGGATTCGTCACGCGCATCGTCGCAGCTTCCGGCAGGTACATGTTCGCCACCCGGTCGCGCACGTGCGATGTGTAGCTCGGCAGCTCGACCTCCTCCTCGACTGCGGCAGGCGGGACCTCGGAACCCCCGATGAGCAGCCGGCGGGTCGCGGCGGTGTGCGCGCGGGCTTCGTTCAGGAGCCGTTGGTCCAGCAGATGGATTGGCAGAGAACACCGGAGCTCGGATGTGTGTCCATCCGGATTGACGATAAGAATGCTCCACCGCAGGCGATGCGAGACAGTGATGGGGTCTAGCGTGTGCGTGGGTGTGATGTTGGTGGGAACGACAATCGAGAGATACGTGACGACATCGTCCGAGCCCTGCAATTCAAGGTCGCTGTTGGTATCGGAGCGGCCCACGTTGTTGTTATCGCCGGCTAGGCGAGATGGCCCGGCTTCAGCATTGACGGGAAGCGAGAAATACCCGCCACCCGATGCTGGCCCAGGGGTGTTGACCACCATCGCAGTTCCCGGCGTCGCGGGCCGCGGTCGGTCAGACGCCTCCACGGCCTTGCCCCCCACAATCTCGTGCCTGCTCGACGCCACTACGCGCGTGTACTCCTGCGACACCCGGCCCGCGTGCAGCTTCGTCGTCTCGTTGATCGTCGTGTTGACCGTCACGACGCCGACGCCCTTGACGAGCGGACTGAACTTGACGAGCGCAGTGATGGTGTCCGACGCGGCCCACGCCTTGTGCGGGATCATGATCGAGTACATGAGCTTCTCCGGCCAGGTGTTCTCGATCTCCAGCGTCTGCTGGTACTCGAGCGCCTCGGCGGAGAACGAGCGCAGGATGTACACGGGCGCGACCGCCTGCAGATTCGAGTTGAGCCCCGAGCGCACCGCATGCGCGCGCAGCTTGTACGTGACCGACGCGCCCCCGAACGCAGTCGTGTACACGCTCGACGGCAGCGACCCGCCCACCTGCAGCTGGAACGGGAAGAAGTGGCGCCCCGCCTTGAGCGTATGGCTGTGCTTCTTCTCGCCCTCCAGGAACGACCAGTCGTGGTTGCATACGATGTACGTCGAGGCCGAGTTGTTCAGCGTGATTCTGCGCAGCGGGATCAGCACCGGAAGGATGGAAAGCCACGGACGACGCACGACTCGTGTGGCGAGGCTGGGAGCCGTGCCTTGCCTCGGAAGTGCAGCGTGATTTCTTTGATCGGCGTGCTCTCCGCCAGGTACAGGGCGACATGTCCTGTGAGGCGCGCGGACTCGACATCGTTGCCGGTGCCTTTGAGGACGAGGAATTCGTGGTCGAGGTGGATTTCGAGGCCCTGCGCGAGAGGTAAGCAAAAGCCGGGCAAGTCCGCGGCGCAGCAAGCCAAGTCGACGTACCGGGCGCTCCTTGCTCTCGGGCAGCGACATCGGCCCGGGGTCCATGCGAGGGAGAGGCGCCAGGTCCTCCTCCGTATGTGGGGAGCCATTGTTCACAGGCGACGACGGTCGGGTCAATGAAAATGTCATAATCGAGGGTGGTGTGGCCTGAGCGACCACTCGAGCCGTACTTGTTATAGGGGTGTCGGTCGACTCAGCGGTCCTGATCGGGCAAGACGCAAATGGGGAGGCCCTTGGGAGGACAGCCTTGGAAGGACTACGACTTCTACAGACGAAGAGATGATGGGTGCTGGAGCTGAAGGATGACGCGGGTGACTCGAGAATGAGGGTGATTTTTGTGCGCGCGATGTTATCTTCCGGTTGACATTGCTTCCGACGTCTTCCGACCACGGCGATATAAAAAGTGTCTGATCGGTTTCATCATCCACGACGCGCGGATAATCACAGATGCTCTGCACCGGTAGCCAGAGCGATCTCGTCTGGTCTCCATTCCCGTCGTCGCCTCGTGCATTTCATCCACGCAGGTGTCATTATGAATCAGCCTAGATTAGTGGTGCTATCTAGCGAGGTACCACCCCGAAAATCCGCGGTATATCCTTCATCCAGTATGTAAATCACGCTTTATACAAGGTGTCCAAAAACGCGGTCGCTAATTGACCGACCATCTCGGGCCCAACCGCGCTTGAGTTTCCCAGACCTGCGAGCGAGTGAGCGAATCGGACCGGGGAGAGTGAGTCCGTGGACTGACCATAGACTGCGACCATCGAGCCCTTGCCGTCAGGTTCTAGTTTGGCCTCGCTTACCGAATCTTTCAAGTCCGCAATGAACACTTCCAGGTTATCAACTGTCAGCCGCTGCGAACAGAGTTGCCTTCAGCATGCCAGACGCCACAGCTCGCCTCTCTCTTACCGTGCATGCGATGTGGACAGCAGCCGGGCCGGTCAGCCCATTGAGGTGCCAGCCCCGTTTCGACATCTTGTCACCTACTTCGAGCACATTCACCTTGGGGTGCTTGGACCCAAACGCGACCACCGAAGCAGGCGGGGACCCCAGAATGTACAGCTCGGGAATGGAAGTCGTGATGGAGTCAGCGATGGCCCGCGCGCAGGTAACAATCGAGCGACAGGACTCGAGATAGCCACTGCAACAAGCTATCTCAGCGTGCGGCAACAATCTCGGAGAAAACTATACATACTCTGATCCCATGTACTGCATCGCAGCCCAGGTTCCCGCAATCAGCGCTCCAGGTCTGAGAAGCGCTGTTCGTTAACCAAGTCAACGGGATGGAATCAGCTTCTTACCGGGAGCCTGAGATGCTCGGGCTGGCATAGACACCACCTGCAGGCAAAAGTCAGATTCGTCGAACAGAAATATGCCAAATGTCGGCTGACCAGACCAATCAGGGTTGACGTAGTACTGATGTTTTCGCAGCTCGGAGTTCCTGTACATGATCACCGAGGTGCCCTAGGCCATCACTCAGACCATCACAGAAGAGGAAGCACACAGAAAAAACCACCTTGGGCGCGAATCCGTACTGCAGAAGCACATGTGAGAAAGCCGTCCGATGCGAAGCATGAGTCGTCGTCATACCTTGTGCGTGTCGCAGCTGATGGCAGTCACGCCCGGCACTCTGAAATCGAAAGGCAGGAGCTTGTATTTCCCGTCCGTGCCCTCAGCCAAGCCAGCCTTCTCCAAATACGGAACGATGAAGCTGCCCAGGCAGCAGTCCACGTGCAAACCGATGTTGTACTTCAGCGCAAGCTTGCTCAGGCCCTCGATGTCGTCTTGGTTCCCGTCGGGGAAGTTGATGCTCGAACCAGCCACCTAGCCACATGTGAGCGCGAGTAGCACGTCCCGAAATAGAACAGAAACAGACCATGATGGTGTTCGAGTTGCTGCAAACGTGATCAGCCAAGGAATACATCGAATGGAGCAGCGGCCCTACATGGCGCGTTTGACGGCTTTCAGGTCGACCCTGCGCGTGATGGGGTCGACGGGAATCATGTGCACTTTCACGCCCAGGTATTCGGATCCCTTGTTGAACGCAGCATGCACAGATGTGGGGAGCACACTACGCAAACGGTCAGCACAAGCAACACCTGACCGCGGTGACGCACATTTCGGGCTCCGTAATTCCCTTCACCGCGCGCGCCCAATCCCGATGCGTCTTCACCGACATGATAATGGACTCGGTTCCCCCGGATGTCATCGTGCCGGCGCCTTCCGGGTTGTTGAATAGCTTCAGCGTCATCGCAACAATCTCGGCTTCCATCTTCCTCACTGCCGGGAACACATCGGGATGAAGTGGGTTCGAAACGCAGTATCTCGCATATGCAGCCACGATAACTTTCTCCAAGTCGTCACCGCCGTCTACACTGCGGTGTTAGTGCGAAACCGGTGTCCGGAACTAGAAAAGACGCACGGTAAACGGCTCCAGAAAGTTTGCCGACTCTCCAGCTGGTGTGCGCTTTCTCGTTGTCCATCTTATCCATCTCCGCAAGGATCCATTCCAGCGTCTTTCCCTCCTTGGGAAGCGCAAGGTGCCGAACGACGTCCGGCCCTTGTGGCACCAGCTGCATCTCGATGTCCAACTTCGCCTTGTCCATCTCCGTCTTGACCTTCCTCTGCGCAGCGGGCAGCCGCAGTGCTAGCAAGATAGCATACTAGACGTAGTAGTCAGCATTCCAGTCGCGGTGCAAGCTCCTAGAGACACATAAGACGCACCCGTGCAATCGCAGTATACAGCTCCTTCGCGCTGCCAACGAGCCCCCGCGCTCGGATATGCCGCTGTGTTTTAAGCAAATACCGCAAAGCGACGTAGACGAACAAGGCGGTCCTGGCGACGTCGTAGGCTTTGCTCGCTTGAATTCTGCTACTGAGCTCCATCATCGTGTACGTGTTCGACCGGCCAGCGAGCGTCAGAGAACGAAAAATATAAGTAGCGTCCCAAGTTCCGCCTATCCGTGTTTCCACAACCTGCGAAATCCGCAACCGGCCTGATTCGGAGCGTGTGCCGGACATCGCTGATGGCGTGATGGGGGAGCCCGTGTATCCATCCCTTCCACACTTACATCCTCCGATATCATGAACAGTCTACGCATGGTACCGCCTTCGCGTGCCTGGCGCAGATCCGTGCACTGAATCCACCCACCCCCCGTGCAGCTGGAGCAGGACGACGAGGACGATGCGGCCGAGGTCACTTGGGGTGCGCGCTGACTCGCTTTTGCGCGCCTCATCATCATCCTTCGCATCGCGGCTCACGGCGGACTTTCCGACAGAGGACCAGCAACGCATCAACTCGTTTTCCAAGCTCAACACGCGCCTGAGGAATATGCAGGCGAAGCTGCTGGATCTCAAGGTGCGCCGCGTCCGTTTGCGTGCGCATAGATGTGGGATCGTGACGCGCGGAACAGCAAGAAAAAGAAGCACTCGATGATCTGACAATAGAGCTCGAGCTGGCTGACGAGGACGAGCCCGTCCTGTGAGTTTGCTAGATCATCTAACCACCTCATCTGCCAACTACGTCTCAGTTACAAAGTCGGCGAGACGTTCTTGCACATGCCGCACGGACGCGCTCTCAAACGCGTCGGGAAAGATCAAGCCGATATCGACTCGCAGGTCTCGACACTGACCAACTCAGTAGAGAGTTGTGAAAAGGAGATGAAGGGTCTGAAGGTGACGCTGTATGCCAAGTTCGGTCGCGCTATCAATCTCGACGAATAAAAAAGTACAACATCCGCGCAAAGTACCCGATGATTAAGAATACACGGCCAAGTCTTTATCCAGCACGGAGACCAGACTGGCCGAAGGTTGCTTGGCGTCGTCGCCGATGAACTCTAGCAACGCCTCGAACAAGCCGTTGCGCTGCTCGAATCTCGACTTCGACACGGTCGAGACGCCTTTGGTCTCGCCCGGGTCTTCTGTTTGTTTGATGGCTTGCGCTTCGAATGGAATCCTCGCGATGGGTGAATCGACACTGGTCATCTCCGTATCCTCCGGGGTGTTCGGTCTGGATCGCTTCTTTGGTGGCGAGTCCTCGTGTTCGGCACCGGAGGTCGGATTCGGGTGAGAGGATCTCGCTGGCGAAGAGGGTGTGAACATGAAGGCCATCAGCCCCCGATATAACTCTGCTTCGGCAGGGTCGTCCTGATTCACGAGAGGCAGAATCGAGCTGCGTAGAAAATTGAGAGCCTTGATCTGTGACGAGTCTTGGCACATTTCCCGGAATCTGCACACGATGAGCGATCACGTCAGCGAAGGTTCGCGCGGCTCACTGTTGCTGGCGGATCTTCAGTGTCGCAAGACGAACAATCTCCTCTCGCGGCGCTCGCAGCAATGTCATCTGCCAAAAGTCATCCAGCCTGCGACTCTTCCCATCGTCCATTTCATCGGTATCAGGAACCCCAGCATTTCCGCCATGCATGAAGAACGTTCGTGATCGAGTGCAGTAGACGAGCTGATTCGCAAAGCGAGCCACCGGTTCCTCCTGGCCGGATGCCGGGAGCATTACATCCCAGATTCCAGAGCGGTATCGGTAGATCCTGGTGCCCAATGCCGGCATCCGCACTGGCTCGTCGGGGGCCCACCCCGAGAAGCTGCAGAGGACGTTGAGATACGAAAAGCATGATACGCCACACGCACACATAGATCTCCTGCAGTTGCGGGTCGATTACCGCACGCGAAGCAAACGTTGCATTGAACTTGTGCTCCCGCTGGACATCGGCGGACAGCTGTCTGGTGGTCTGGGTGGCAATATCGTAAGAGTACATGTCGTATCGTGCGCTTTCGGTTGTCCGGCCGCCGAAGATATAGAGCTTTCGTGTGCGATCGTCCAAGACCATCGAATGTCCTGCTGCCCGTCTAGTACGTGAAAAAGACCAGATTCCAGAACACGTACCAATCCTGGAAGGGATGATTCCTCCACTGAACGGCGCAGAAGGCTTGGGACTCGCTCTGCATGTCTGTGAGATGTGTGCCTCGGCGACGGCAGGTTACTCACTGTAGATGAGACCACTTCGACTGGCGGATGTTGTAGCTGTACAGGCCAGCGAACTTGGGATTCGTCCATTCACCATCAAGCACGCGGCCGCCGTATGCGTAGATTATCTGCGATTCACAGTCTATCACCATTTGGTGATCGTACACGAGCGGAGGACTTTGAGCGCTCTGGCGAATCTTCATGAGACCGATATCGAAGTACAAGTTTGCATACACGTACCTGAGGTTCCCTCGACAAAGACTCCCAGCGGCCAGCCATGCTTCCACGAGTGTGATACCGATAGAATTCACACCCGACTTTGGAGAAGGCCATGTCGGCCGACATCAAGTTTGACTCATAGTTGTTGAACTCCAGCTTTCCCGCATCCGCATCGTCCAGTCTTCCAAGCACATAGATATGCCCAGTTTTGCTGTCGAAGACCATTTTGTGGCACGACCTTGCCGACGGTGCGTCCCGTTCCGCCGAAGTTTGGTAGCTCAGCACGCGCCATTTGTCTTCCTTTATGTTGTATGCCCAGAAGTCGTCCAAACTTTTGACCCCGTTCCAGCCCCCGAGTAGATAGACTACGCCACCGTTCGAGTCGATGCACATCGCGTGGCCGCCCCGTGGCGATGGCACGTCCCCGTCCGCGTTCTGGCCCAGTAAACGCCGCCAGACTGGCCGGCACGGCCGCGCGTTGCGGTACTTGTCGAACAGCTCAGTATGGGATAAACGCTCGATGACTTCCTCGGCGGCGGCCCAGTTTCCCTGCAGCACGATGCTCTTGTGCAGCTCGGTGACGAGCGGGTCTTCGGCTTGCAGCCCGCAGCGGGCCAGGATGGCGTCGTATTGGGTGAAGAAACGGTGCTGGCGGAGATACTTGAGGACATGGCGCATTGCCATCGTCTCCCTGTGCTGAAGGTCCCTCAGTCTATGGTGCGCGCACAATGTGATTCAGCCGCACCTGCTCAAACTTGAGTCTCTTCTCCTCGACATACACTTCGTCTTTGATTCCGTGCAGCGCGACGTGCCATACCGATATGTGGAAGCTGCTTCCGTGCGAGCTATAAGGACTCAGCGTCGCACGACAGACAAGGCGAATGCGTATCATCAAACCTGAGAGGCATAATCTTCACGAAGCGGAAGGGGATGGTGATCCCCTGCGCGTTGGTATGCTTGACTGAGAGCGTTTCGGCCTGCGTGTCGTTCTTGAGTTGCGCGTGCAGCACTTCAGATAATGCATCCTCGGCGGGCCCAGCGAACACCTTGAAGTCTTTCATGTTACATGGATGAACTGTGCCGCGTAAGTGGGATCCAAGCTGGAAGCAACCCATCCACGAACCATTGGAATACTGAGCAGATGTTAGACAGCTGTTCACCACAGGCCAGAACACGCACTTTGCCAAAGGTGATAGTCTCTATGCAGGTCCCAAGATCAGCGACACCCCGCAGAGAGAAGTGGGATCTACTCAACGGACTACGGCGAGCGAATCTAGGCGGATGAGCAACCACGGGGGTGAGCCAGTTTCTGGGATGGGACCACCGCTCCACCGGCTCGATTGGTCAGGTGGATTGTCGACGGTGATGTATTCTGGGCGGTAGGGTCCGCTGTGTGGGCTGCTTGTCACCGTGTATCGCAGAGGTACAGATGTTGCCGCCATAGGACTAGATGCGAGTGGCAGCGAGAAAGCAAGTGTCAATCACTGATGATCAAGATTTCAGACTGCAAGTCGGGCGATTGGAGAGGATGGAAATAGTATTTCGGGGGCCATGTACTACAAACGTTGTGGTTCTGTACAATGCTACAAGTAAGACTAGCGATGACAATAAACGACGACGAAAGCATGCAAAAAGAGAGGCAAGGGAGAAAATATGTCAATCAAAGTAGAATGATACAGCGAACAGGGAGAGTAAGTAGGGTGTGGCGGCAAGTACGGAACATGAATCCCATAACTGGAAGGAAATAAAGAAAAGCACAGGATAAGATTACTATGAAAAAGCAGGTGGTGGGCGCGATGAGCCGTTCTCCCTTGGAGGCTTGATGCTGAGATTGGCTTCGAGGAAGATATGGCTGGAAGCAAGTCCGTCAGTCGTGCTCGCACTCGTAAAGGAAGAAAGAATGCTCACTCTGACGGGAAGTTTGGGTCTGGGAAGCCCACAACCTTATCCGTGTACGACCTGTCAATCTCGCCACGCACAGAATTCAGGGCGATGGTCGCTGGCGAGTACCAGATGTAGTCAATGACCCCTTTGAATCCAGGTGTAAAGTTGGTCATGTCCATGATCTCCTCCGGCAAGCCACCCGCGCCCGCTCGCGTGTATGCGCTCTTGAGACCGAGCTTGTGCCGAAGCCCCTCCGAAGTGTACGTACCATACGTATGCGAAAGGAAATCAGGGTGATCCGGGGCCAGAGTGCCATTCGCCAGGAAGTCATAGACGCCAGAGGAAGGCATACTGTTGTAGTCGCCACAGACTAAAAGCGGAATCTTCGTCCCATCAGAGTACACCGGGGCTGGCGGTCGCTCCATTTGGCCATTGACACCGGGGGTGTCCGGCGGTCGCGGTGGATATTTGGCAAACGCATGCGCGATCTTCTCCAGTTCCTCCATCATCAGCGCGGTCTGGACGAGTTTTACATCGCAAAAGGCCGCGTCCCAGGTCAAATGGGTGTTGGACACGATGATGCGGCTGCCCGTTGAAAGGTCCTCCAGCAGACAGACGATCGCTATGTGGTCTCTTGTGAGCACTCGATTGAACATATCGTCCGTCTTCTTGAAGTCTTGACGTTGCATCGCAATGGAGTTGAATTCAATGAGATGCTGCTCCACCAGTTGAAAGCTTGAAAGTGCGGACATAAGCAGCCATTACAGAAACGACTTGGATAATGACACACCGGTTCTTTTTGAAAAACGTGGCGGACCCATCAACGTTGCGGCGATCGGAATCAGTCATCGTCTTATAACGCGACTTGACACCATGCACTCCCTCGTAACCCAAGTCGCCCAGCCGCTGAGTGAAATACTCCTCGAACTGGCGCATATCCACCTCTTGCAAGCAGACGATATCCGGTTCGTTGGCAGTGATCGACTCCAATATGTGCGTCTTGCGGTATTCCCAGGCCAGCGCCCATGTCGGTGTGTACCCGAACACCTTGGTCGTCGCCGCGCGCTCACACAAGATATTGTGCGAATACACCCTCAGCGTCTCTGCCCCGGGTTCTTCGGCTGACAACTGAATCGTAGGCCGCGGAGCTGGCGCAGGGAAACCGGGGCCACTGTCGCGGAGCCAGTTAATGAGCGCCTGAGTTCCGTCCTTCTGGATGATCGACTTCATCGTCCCATCGAGTGGATTTCCCTCCACACCGAGTGTCTTTAACCGGTGAAGCGTCCCATACTCATACGGGATCGTCGTGAGGTGGTTGTCAAACAGATACAGCTCTTTCAGGCTCGTGATCATCCCAATCTCCGGCGGCACACTCGACAGGTTGTTGCCCGACAGATCGAGCAGGTCGAGGTGCTGCAACTGCGCGACTTCCGGGGGCACGCTCGTGAGCGCATTGTGGTTGAGGTAGAGGCATGTGAGGAACGTAAACGTGAAGAGCGCGGAATTCCTCGGTATCGACTTGATGTTCACACCGCCCATGTCCAGCTGTGACCATGTGTTCTCAGGCGGCCGCGGGGCGGCTTGGGGCCGCATCGCGGGGTCCGTCGTCGGGGGAACGGTGGAGGGTGGGTGTCCGACAGCCAGCGCTGATGCCAAGGACGGAGACGGGGGCGCCTCTTCCTCGACCGGCTTGTTGGGGTTCGTAATCGTCACCGCCGCCTTGCCAACACCCCTCGACGCCATGGCACTCGCACGAGCCCGATGATGCGGTGATCTCGACGTCCGGATCGTCTGCGGTGGGATTGAAAAACGGCTCCCAGGCAACCCGTCACGACTCACCTCGTATTTGATCAGCTGGTGCTGCCAGTGGGTGTTCATAGGCTGGGCGGCCGGCGATTGTTGGTGGTGCGTGGGTGGGGACGGGTAATGGCTGAGGGAGTTCTGGTGGTGATGGTGCGGCATGGGCTGCATATGCGGGTGTTGCATCAGCGCGCCGTTCGTAAAGATGTAGCCGGGAGACGTAGGGGGCTGCGCCTGTGGGGGGACGCCAACACCGAGGTGTTGTCGATTCCAAGGGTTGTTCTGGTCATGTAGTGCTGGTAGCTTCTGGGCCATTCCGGGGGATTGTTGTGGGTAGTACATTGCATACTATCCCTCTACGCACTGGGTTCAGTGGATCTGCGCACACCAAGTGGTCGAGCGATGGAGCACATACCAAGTGTCACAACCGATTATGAACGGTGATGTTGTCTGCGAGAAAAAAACAGTCAAAAGACGCCAGAGTGCGAAGATCAGCAGGGATACCTCAAAAACCAAGTCCTGGGAGGGGGATGCAGGAGTAGGGGCCCGCGCACAGCTTGGGATATACAAAATCCTGTACGTCGTCGAATCTCCCCGCAGCTGACACGGACTGCAAACAACTATCGGTCGTAGATCCGGGGAATTTTACGCAGGGAACGAGGAGGACGTATGCAGCAAGAGCAGATGAACAAAGAGTGGTCGTTCACCAAGAGCGGAGTGGCCGATCACGTGTTTCCTTCCACCCTTCTTCTCCAGACCACCTCCTTGAATGTCGGCATCCTCCTCGCTACCCCCCTGTGTCCTATCCTGTCCTGTCGTTCTCTCTGTCTCTACAAATGGCAATGATCATATTGTTTCTCGCACGCAACCGGACTTTCGGGCCAGGATCCCAGTCCACGTCCCAGCCATGCCCGGGACTGTGACGCCATTCTTACACAGGCCACGTCGTCTTACGTCGTGTTAGGCTCGTCCACTCATATTCCTCTAAACTGCCTTCGCAGTACATTCATCCGACGTCGTTATGCGACCGGGCCACGCAGGCTTTTCTTCCCCAAGTGTTGCAAGAAAAGCTTGTTCATTTACGCCTATCGTCCTAAAGGTTCCTACTTTATGTATACAGACTCATGGCAGGGAGCCGGAAACTGTATGCACGCTGGCTACGCGAAATACAGCTAGCCGGCCCTTCAAGTAAGCTCTTAGCTCCGCCCTGTGGCCCGGTGCCCAAAGTAGCTAGCTGCGCGAAGCGCGCCATAGTGACCGACGCCTAGAATGATATAAGTATACACGTATTGATTGATACATTGGCCCTTGGTGTGCTGGCGCCGGCGCCTCCCACTCCGCCCAGGGATCAGTCCTGGTCGTTCTGATCTCTCGGTCGGTACTTGATGCCGCGCGACTCCAGTTCTTGTTCGACGTCCTCGGGCACGCGGCCGCGTACGCGGATGGCGTAAATCCCCCGCACGTATTTAGCTGGGGGCCTGTTCAGTCCTTTCCGAAGGAAGGTGAAAGCATCAAGGGCCACTGACACGTCCTCTGCCATTTGGCCACCCAGCTGACCTCGGGTTGGATCACGGCGATGCACCCATCGTAGTATGTCGTCGTGCACGCGCGCACGCGCTCCGTAGAGTTTTTCATCTGTGAAAGAGCGTCAGTTCGATGCACGCAAGCAAGGGGGGAGCAGCCGGCAGTGACCTGCATCACGTCTTCGCAGTTGGGACACCCGTTTCTGCGGAAATCGAGAGGCGACTGGATGAGCGAGCAGAGGAGACAAGCGCGGAGCTGCTTTGCGCCTCTCAAGGTGCCGGGGATGGCTGCCGATACCGATGGTCCAGAGGTGTCTTCCATTGCACTCGATACAGGCAAGTAATGAAGGCGCAAGCAGAAAAGGTGTGTGTGCGCACAGCCACCCATCACACGACTCTTCCACGCCCAATCAATTCCCACTTCCGAGGGTATGAGCAATGTCGGACAGCAACTCTTCTCCGGTTAGCACAGCGCATCCTGCCTCCGCACGTACGTGAACGAGACCAACGGACGGATAGGCGCTCTCTCTGGGTTCGCGTCCAGCGTATTCCTCCAACCATGTACTTACTCAGCCCGTCAACATGCCCGTCCATTCACTGACGGCGCCATCGCAGTTGATTTGTTGAAGACGCGCATGCAGCAGGGCGATGGTGCGGTGCACACCCGGTACGCTCTCAGCACCGGCCCAAGTACTCGACTCACCTGGCGCAGAAACACGATCGCACAAACTGCGAAACAGGTCGTCGCGTCGAACGGTGTGTCGGGTCTGTGGCGGGGCACGAATGCGACACTCCTCAGGTACATCCTCCCCAAAATTATAGAGATAGGGAGAGATCGCAGCCTGCGCTAACGTAGCGCAGGAATGTCCCTGGGGTGGCGCTGTACATGACCAGCCTCACGCAGCTGCGCGCCCGCATGGCACGGGTCCCTTACTTCATCCAGGCGCAGCCCACCCAAAACAACGGCTCCGGCTCCGTCCTCCCGAAACTGACGAGCCAGGGCAACCTCATCGCGGGCGCGGTCACGCGCGTGTCCGCGGGGTTCGTGCTGAACCCTTCTCTGTGCTCAAGGCCCGGTATGAGGTTCGTGTGCAGCCGCACTGCATCCGCCGCCTACATCGTTTGACGTGTCGTGTTCCAGAGCAACATGTACGCGTATACGAGTCTGGGGGCGGCGTTCACGTCGCTCGTGCGTCTGGGGCCCTCGGAGCTGCTCCGCGGCTTCATCGCCTCGTCCCTGCGCGACGCCCCGTACGCCGGGCTATTCGTCGTGGTCTACGAAGGCGTCAAGAAACGATCCAGTGCGTTTCCACCCCTCCTCGTCCCACCTCAAACTGAATACAAAACCACAGGCCATCTGCTTGAATCTTCCTCATTCGCGCAGTCCTCCGCGCTGCACACGACATCGGCGGCCTCGGCGGGTGTCATCGCGACGCTGGCGACGCACCCATTCGATGTGATCAAGACCAAGGTGCAGGTGCGCACGGAGGACCGTTACCGCGGGTTCCTCCAGACTGTGCAGACCGTGTGGCGGGTCAGTCATTCTCGTTTGCATACTTTCCAAATCTCATGTTATGTATTCTTTCTGCAGCAACGTGGCCCGCTGGGGTTCTTTGACGGCGTGTCGCTGAGGATGGGCCGCAAAGTTCTGAGTGGGATGATCGGCTGGACTGTCTACGAAGGCATCCTGATGGTCATTCAGAGGTAGTGATGCCTATACTTATCGCTCTTGTCGCATGGCACAATACACTACCCTGCTGCTCACGATATACTCAACGGACTTTTGTTCAGCGAAACTTCACCATATATGCAATATCTCAAAAATAAACAGATCGCGGGTACGTGTATCAGTATCTTATCTTATCTTACGCATGGATGCCAATGGCCGGGCTCAGCCAGCTCTCCCAGTCCGCCTCGTTCGTGGGGTCGCCGGTGATCTTGAGCGCGCGCACAAGCACCTTGTACGTGCCGTTCGGGATGACCGTCCCGTTCGCAAACGTGTTCGTCAGCACCACGGTGTTGTCCAGGTTTTTGTTCTGTCGCGCGCCAGTCAGCCTTCAGATCACATCACAAATCATCAGCATCATCGCATAGCGCACCTCATCGCTGCGGGTGATGTAGTCCAGCTCAAGCAGCGCGCCGACGATCGGCACCTTCGCGAACGAGCCGACCACCGGCTTCGGGTGCCCGAACGAGTACACCGGCGCCGCGCGCGCGCTGATCGTCGGCGCGAAGCTGATATTTGCCGCGACCAAGTCCGCGCGGAACGCCGGGGTGCCGAAGTTCTGGCGCCACAGCAGCGTCGGCGCGTCGCCACCGACGAACGTGTAGTTCTCCGGCCCGGACTGGAAGTTGCCTGCGGTGTCGATGAGCGCGGGCAGGCCGACGCCGAAGATCAGGTCCGTGTTGTCGAGCACCGCGGCGTCCCTGAGCGACGCGGCGAGGCCGAGGTACGTCGCGTGCACGCGCTCCGCGCCGCTCGTCGCGTAGATGAAGCCGGAGTAGACCGGGAACGTCTTGGCGTCGACGCCGTTGGGCGGCGTGATCGTCGCGATGATCTTCTTCGTTTTGCCGGGCTTGAGCGTGAACGTGCTGTGCGTGTTGAACGAGACGCTCGCGTAGGCGGTCGACAGGGGCACCGGGCCGAGGGACGGGAAGATGTCCGTCTGGGGTGGAACGAATCAGTGGGTTTATCTCCAGCAGAATGCGCATGCTCTGCTCACGCTGTCCACAGTCAGGGCTGTCCCGGCAGGAACATGGCTGAGCGTGTAATCCTTCTCCGTCTTCCCGTTGTTCGTCACATAAATGGGGATCCTGCGAAAAGCGTCTCAGCCACACGAACGGACTGAGCACAATCACAGGCCACGCACGGTCCAGCAAAGTGCGCCGTGTCGTTCAGGAGCAGCTCCGTCGGCGTGATCGTCGTCTGCGTGAACAGCGCATCAAACACCTGGATCAGGCCCGCGCCCTGCTGCGTCACCGTCTGCAGCGGGCCGCTGTCGTCCTTGGTCGTGCCGATCGGGGACGCCGTCGACTGGAACAGTGTCCGCGCGTTCTTGGCAACGGCCGCGTTTTTGCCCTTGTACGCGAGCAGCAGCGCCGAGCTGCCGGCCAGGAAGGGCGTCGCCATCGACGTGCCCGAGTCCAGCTGCCAGCTGCCCAGAGGGACCGGCCACGTCGAGAGGATGCTGCCACCAGGGGCCGTGATCGCCGGCTGATCCACGTCCATAAGCTCGTGCTATGTCGGTGTCGCAGCGCAGAACATACCTTGAAGAACAGGTCGTTCGAAGGCCCGTACGAGGTGAACGTCGACACCAGGCCGCCGGTCGGGTCAGGGAAGTTGACGCTGCCGCCGACCTGGGGGAACGAGACCTGGATGGGGACGCCGGCGGCGTGTTGCTGTGCAAGCTGCGACTAGTCAGCACCAGGTCGCACTGATACCCGCACACGACTCACGAAGACGCCGTCTGCAGCTTGGATGAACACAGCCTGGAAGTTGCCGACCTGCAATCCCAGTCAGAGGCAGGTCGAATGGGAGGGCCCAGCACCCACAGTAATCGGAGCAAAGCCATTGCCGTTGCTTTCCCGTGCGGTCAGACCGAGCCTGATCTCAAGCAGGAGACTACTCACTCGTAGATGATGGACACATTTCCGCCAAACGCCGCGATATTCGCCAATTTCACGACCTGCGCCCACGCATCAGCCTCTCCACCCAACGCGCCACACGGAGCAGCAGCAGACGCACAAAGTTGCAGGTCCCACGGCGCACGAGCACGACGAACTTGGACAAATCAGGCGTGCTCGCGGGGAGCGGGTTGCACGCGTCGTCGACAACGGTCGTGTCATTCGAGATGACGTACAGCGGGCGCGTGCCCGTCACGGGCAGCGGGAGGCTGTCGAAGTACACGATCGGCGCGTGCGTGACGCCGGTCACCTGCAGCGTCTGCAGCGGGAGCAGCGTGTTCTCCGAGGACGCGACCGAGATCGAGGTGATCGAGTTTCCGGGGCTCGAGGTGTACCACGAGCCACTGGCGCCCTGTCGTGCGGTGGTGAGCGACCGATCAGATGGGGGGAGCAGCAAAAGCGCGAAAACATACATCGTTTCCGGCGGCAATCGTCACAATACGGCCGGCAGAGGAGATACGGCTGGAAACGACAGACGCCGCGCCCTCCGTCCAGCCGTCCGGGCCTCCGAGACTCATCGTCAGGATGTCCATCCCCGCATTATATCCCATCAACAGCGCCTGGATGATCACTGGATTTCATCGTCAGAAGCAGCGACGCGGATTGCTGAGCGACGCACCGGGATCCTGGACGACACCGGTGCATCCGAAGATGCGGTACGCATAGATGCTCGCCTCGTACGCAACACCGCTGATGTTGAACGGATTGCCCGGGTTCGCGCCGATGATCCCTGCCACGTGCTATGTAGTCCGCGTCAGCATCAAAACAGACGCAGCCATGGGACAGGACGCACGGTACCGTGACCTGCGCACTGATCTGCAAATCCAATCCAGTCAGCCCCGTGCTCGTGGAAGATCAGATGCATTCACACACCCAGGGGATCCGGATCAGGCACGGGCGTGTTGCTGCCCGTGTACGCATCGCCAACGAAATCGTATCCGCCCGCGATCTTGTGACCCGGCCCAAAGCCAGGGCCAAGGAACGGGTGTGTGTAGTCGACTCCCGTATCCAGACTGTGCAACAAGGAGAAAAAGAAGAAGAAAAGAACCCCAGTCAGCACACGAGGGCGCCAAGCCAGCCCGCAGCCACGCACATTCCGATTTTGACGCCCTTGCCGAAGATGCCCTGCGCGTGCAGCTTGCTCACACCCGTGTCGATGTGCGTCGACTCGGGATCAGGCAGGCCGGCGTCCCCCGGCGAGGCCTTTTTGCTGGCGACCGGGCTGCAACAAAAGTCGTCAGCGGAAGCGTCCCCGCTGCACCGGGTGGCGACGCGACGTACACTGGCCGACTGTACGTGCGCACGGGGTGGATGAACAGCACGCCGGGGGCTCCGAGCAGATTCGCGACGTCCTGGAACGAAGGAAGGAAGGAACGGTGTCTCAGTCAGTGGCTGGCTCCAGCTCGGCACCCGACGCAACGAACCTTGCTGTCCTGTGTCATTCATCTTGTCAGCCTATCGCACCACCACCAACACCACCACCAGGGTCAGACAGACTCACAGTCAGCGTGAGAGACGCGCCGACGAAGATCCCCGGGACGTTGAACTCGTCGTGCACGTCATACGAGATCTTGCGCTCCTCCAGCGTGCGGTACAGCAGTTGGTGCGCCTGCAAACACGCTCAACATGGGCGGCCCTGGAGAGATACAGTCTCCCGCACGCACCGTCTCGCCGTCGCGCTTGGTGGGGATGTTCGCCGCGTCGGACACCTCGACGATGAACTTGTTGCCGACCGACGCGCCCGCGACGTTCGTCACGCGCTGCACGTCCGCGAGCGAGAACTTCGCGGCCTGGGCCGCCGTGGCGGCGGCGCACAGCAGCAGCGAGGCGGTGAGGGGGAGCTTCATCGTATGCGGGGCCAGGCACCGGACGAGCGATGCAGAAGCATGTGCGGAAGGCGTCCGCGGGCTTTATAGCCCTGGCAGACGCAAAGACGCAGACAGATTGCGGCAGAGATCCCATGTGGACCGTCGAAGTCGCGAAGATAAGTGCAGAAGCGAGCGCGTGATAATTGATTGTTGTTGGCGAAGCCGGCCACTGGGTGCTCGCCCCTGATTGGACTGTTTCCGATGTTGACCCGCCGGGCACTGATGGGTGGCGGCGGGTATCGTGGGTGGACAGACAGCCTGCTGATCGCCGCTGCGCTCCAGATGCACCAGGAACTCCCCGAGATAAGTATGGAAGGGGAGGGGGAGACCGTGCCTCCTGGTTTCCATCAGACGCAATAATCGCTTGCTCCCATGTGCAAGTCAGCGCAGATGAACGGACGAAATGTCCGCTCAAGGCCTGCCAAGTTTCTGGGCTGCATGCCAGGCTCATCATCGTTTCCACGCAAGTCGTGATCAGTGCCTTGTGCACGCTCGGTGGCGGTGCGGGTCGGACCGGATGGAGGTGGTAGATCAGATCAGATGAGCACTATAGATAAGATGAGATAACAGTTCGTCTGCCGACCAGAGTACAAGTCCGTGATACTTCTACAAGATCTAATAGGTGATATTCACCCTCTTGTTCTCGAATTCGCTCCACCGCCGCGTGAGCGCATCGACAATAAAGTGCGCGACATCCCTCCGCGAGATGCTCACACCCCGCGTCTCCTCCTCACTAACACGATAGCTCTTCCCCCTGCCCTTCGCCGCCACCGCGTCCGCCGTGCACTCCCCATCCGTCAGGAACCCCGGCCGGACAATCAGCACGCGCCGCAGCGCACCGGGCGCCGGGAGCCCCTCCGCCGCCTCCCACCCCGGCGGCAGGACCTGCGGCACGGACGTGCCATGGACGGCGGGGTCTCAGCGCCAGCCCGCGCAGTGCGCCGCGACGCGCTCCACGCCGATCTTGTCCTTGTGCGGGCTCGCGAGCCCCGCGTACAGCGGCTTCAGCACGAGCGGCAGCGCGGCGGCGGCGGCGGGCCCGAGCCCCGTCGAGGAGAGCGCGACGATCTTCGGCCCACTGGCAGGCTGCGGGGTGCCCGGGCCGCGCGGTGGTGGCGGCGGCATCGTGCGCAGGAGGTTGGTGAAGCAGTGCGTGACGAGGTCCGGGGGGTGATGACGAAGCCTTCGCAGAATTTGAAGTCCTTCGGGACGGTGCCTGCGACGCTCGTTCATCCGTCCGTTCCGTCGTGTGCGAGAAGGAGAGCGGGAGACGCACCGACGGTGAAGACGACGGCGTCGACGGCGCCGGCCTCCTTCCATGCATTGCGGACGTCGTCGATGTCCAGGGCATCGCCCTGGACCAGCCGCGCACTGCCGAGCTTGACGTATCTCTGGATGGTCTCATCGCGGTCGAAGACGGCGGTCGAACGCAGCAGGAACGTGACCGTGGCCCCTTGTTCTGCATCCAGCGCGTCAGGTTAGTCTGGTGTGACAACGACAGCTCGCGCGACGGAATGAACGCACCCAGGAGGCGAACAGACGCCAGGTACCCGATGTTGCGGGAGCCCCCGAGAGTGAGCACATTGAGGGACTCGGAGGGAGCAGTCATGTTGGGTGGTCGATTTGGATTGTGAATGCTGAATGGCCTGGGAACCCCCCACTGCTACGCCTTTTGTAGTCTGCGATGGCTGTGGACACCGAAACAACGCGACAGTCCCTCTTCCGCGGTCCCATTCCGCATATCCGTATCCGCACCTTCGCCGACGCTCTTGCCCGCGCGATCGACGATGGTGGGCCCTGCGCCATCAGTTTCAGTGCCTCGAAACGCCCATCAGTGGAGTCGTAGAATTGGCAATGGCCCAGTCGATGCGACCGCAAACGCAAAATTCAATTGAGGCGTGCGTTGAGATGGGGAGACGTTTCCACGAACGCGATCTGGAGCCTGGGGCCTGATTCGGCGGCACAGAGCGCAGTTGCGGCACCGGATCAGCGCATAGACGGCCCCGCCGATCCGCAATATGGAGTTATGATGACGTCACGAGCTGTGCACCGCTCTCAGGCCAAGTAATGTGAGGTAATGTAACCCTCCAAGTCCTGGGTTAACTATGCCACGTCGTTCATGCAGCGCATGCAACCAGGGAACTTTGGCGTCGCTGTGGGGAACGACGTCGGTTTTGCTTTCTGCGACTCTCGCCCATGCTCTTCTGAAGGTCTTGACTCTTGGAAAACATTGGCTACCATGCCACTGTGCGCCTCCTCGACGCGATTCCTAACCCACAAATAATTTTACATCCCTGGTGGCAAATCAGCGATGCTGATCTCGAGTGCAACGGGTCGCCTTGCTCCTGCGCTCAACAAAATCTGGGTTCGCTCAGGACGCGGTGACCCAGAAATACGTCCCGGCTGGGACTGCCCCTCTTTGCCAAGGCGATTCCATGATTCCAGAAAATGTCTGGCACGTGTGGATCCAAGTGGGTCAGGTCTGTGCATTACATGTAAGTATGGCTTATATGCGTGGAGGTACCACGTCTAACCCCAACCGCAGGCGCAACACCATGATCCTTCAGCTTCCGCCGGGGACTCGCCACCCACCCCGCAGACCTACTGGTCGCATAGTGCCTCCCAAACCTGCTTTGTGCGATGCTTCCGGGCGCATTTCCGCCCAAGATCTCAGCGCTGCCCTGACAGGCATCACGCTGGTCAGTCGCTCGCCCTCGCAGCCAGTCTATGCGCTGATGTTTGTAAGGCTAGTCCTGGGAACCAAAGTCAAAAAGCGACGGCTTGCCTGCTGCATGGGGCAGCGTGAGAAGGGCATCTTCTCGGTGTCTTTTGTGAGGACAGCGGCGCAGTCCTCTGCCTCGAGTCCCCCCACGGACGGCTAGTGCACGCAGACGATCCTGACGCCGAAGCGAGCTGCCGCCTGAATGGCATTTCGCTGGACACGGCGTAAATGCCCTGACAAAGCGATAGAGTGGAGTCGGTGGCAAGCGGTGCAATAAATCATCGCCTGTGAGCTGGGTGTGTCTTCTCCCCGTGCCTTGCATTATTCCTACCCAGATCTTCGGTATTGGGAACATCGGGCGCTGGATTTTCCCGGTTGGCGCAGGCTCGGCTTACCTCCACTCCCCATAATTATCCCAAGTTTACGCCGAGTCGCCGCAGAGATCCAGCGTCACGTAAATACCATAATGAATTTTCCCTGGCTCGGAGGACAGGCAGGAAGCGAGGCTCTCTCTCCACTCGCTGACGTATCGCGTTACTTATTACCGACATGCAAGAGATCTTGGGCTCGGATCTGAGTAAATTCCGGCAAGTTGCGACGTGTGCATCCACGATCTGGCGCGCTCACGCTCAAAGAATGCAGCTCGCCAGGTTACGAGGGGTTCTCACCAGTCCGCGATCCGAAATAGCGAGTGGCGAATATAGCTACCCGATGTCGCCTTTGTTGGCTGGGCGCGCTCATGGCTAATAATATGCACGGCGGCTTAAATTTCAAGCTCAGCGAAGGGTGGTTTGACAGAGTGTCAGCGAGCTTGACCTAATGATATCTAAGCGAAGACTTGCAGAACGCAAGCCAGGAGTCGCACGTACGTACGCCCCTCATGGAGCAAGCCGTGCCTCATGCACCGACCCTTGCTGTGGGTCACTCAATACACGCCGCCAAGTCAAGTCATCAGCTTTCATCAATTATACCAGCCACACGGTGGCGGGCTACTACTAGTTCCAGTTAGAGTACAACAACAATCCTATGCCGTCGTCAGTCCTGCAGCGCAATCAGGACGTCGATCGGAGCAGACGGAGCGTCTGATCGTCGGCGGGATCTCGCCGATACGGGTGCATTCGCGTCAGCGAGTGCAGCGGCGCTAGATCGCGGCACGGCCCGATGCCACCCGGGCGGTCGTCCATCGGCACGGCCAGCGGATCCGCCTCGGGCGTCGGCGACGCCACCCGGGGGAGCGAGTAGCGGCGGCCTGCATCATCGTCGTCGTCGCCGGCCGGGTACGGCGTGTAGATCATCGGCGAGGGCACCAGGGGGTAGCTCGACGGGGACGACCCGGCGGACGACGACGACGCCGGCGACGAGGCGTCTGAGTGCGGCGAGCCCAGCGGCGGCGCCGCGTACGACGCCGGGAACCACCCACCGGACACAGCCGTGAGCGGCGCCTGATAAGGCATCCGGCGGGCGTCCGAGGGCAGGACGTATTCGGGCGGGACGAAGCCCCCAGGCACAGGGGACGCGGGCCCGCGCTCCGCCTCCGGACGCGCGTACCGGTGCGGCGTCGGCGTCGGCGTCGGCGTGCCGCCGCGATAGGCCGCCGTGTCGTAGGGGCCCGCGCCGCTCTGGGGGGTGGGTGCACGTGCACGGGCGTACGGATCGTGCATCGTCACCGACGGCGAAGGCGGCCCGCGGGCTGGATGCGGCGCCGCCGATGAGGTCGACGCTTCCGGCTGCGTCGGACGCGGGGCGAGCGGGGCGTGGGGCGTGGGGAACGGGGCATACACGCGCGCCGGGGCCTGCTGTGCGCTGCCCTCTGCGTCGACGGTGTTCTTGCGCTTGCCCACCCGAGTGCTCGTGAACATCCCCCGCGGCACATTTAGGGGCTGCAGCTCGGGGATGTCGTCGACGGTGCCGAGATGGTCGACTGTCTGCTGGGTGAAGTACGCCGCTGCGGGGGCTTGAGTAAGAGAAGCCGGCCTGCGGCGATCTGAGACGTACTGAGATGCCACTTCCTCTTGCCCTTGGGTGTCTCCACCCAGACGGAATATGTTTGCTTCACCAGCTGCTGCCACCCAGGCGGTGGAGTCGGCGGGGCCCGCGATTGGGCCTTGGACGCGGGCAGACTGCCTTCATCGCTGTTCTCCACTCAGAACCTGCGGCGATCGCGAAACAAAGAGAAGAAGACACACAGCGGCTGGCTCGCGTCGACTCCGACCCACTTCTCGTAGTAGAACAGAAACTCCTGCGACGATAAGCGGTCGGTGACGGGCCCGAAACACAATAAAGCAAGACGCGCTGACGTACATCCCGCACGCGCGACGCACTCCACCGTCGTCCCTCTGTGAAGCGCTCGATGCCAATCCCCGTGATCTCGGTGTTCGGGCTGCGCTCCTCCCAGGCGTACACACACCCCGTGTGCAGCGCCGCGCGCTCGTCCGCATCGAGCCGGCGGGCGACCATGGGCAGGAGGCCGGTGTGCACGGCGAAGAATATCTTGTGCGCATCGCCGACGGAGCGGATGCGCACGTTGGTGCAGGTCGGGCGCTGGGGTCCGGGTGCAGGTGTCGGTTGTGCCCCGGGAGGCATTGTGGAGGGATATCGACGGCGACGGCGACGGCGACAACAACAAAAAACAAAAACAACAGGGCAGGGCAGGGCAGAGATGGAGTGGCGGGCGCGCTGGATATGTACAGGTAAGTGGTGGTGTCTGCGGCGCGGACACATGGAAGGAGGGTCCTTCGAAAGCCCGCTGTCGACAAACGCAGTACGGCTAATTTGTCTGCGGCTGCTGATAGCACGACCCTGAAAATCTCGATGCAAGTCTGGTGCTCCCACGCTTGCTAACCTTAACCAAATTCTGATGGATGTTCTCCGTGCGGCCGCCCTCCATCGAACAGGAACCGAAGCGTGCCCCTCTGGGCCGGCAGCTCTCCGCGTCCCGCCGCTGTATCTGCGCAGCCGCCAATGCGCCGCCCCAGCAAGTCTGGCTCACTCTCCCCGGTTGCATCGCATCACGTCTTCTGACTCTGATGCGTAAAGTTTGATTTACTATCTCCTTACGGCTCTCGCCTGGTAAACCAAGCACTGGGAAGGTTGCACTCCTCGGAAAAGCGCACACTCTCCTCCGATCTCCGACATTCGCTCCCTTGGCAACGTGGATCATCTGTAGCAGCAGCGAGCTCGAGCGCGCATCTGCAGGTCGCTGTTCGATATATAGATCATCTCCGACGGATGTATTTCAGCTTCCACGGACCGTAATTCAAATGATATGTCAGCAGATGTCATTGTCAATCACACTACGCATACGCAACGGGAGACGCGCCTTTTGTCTTTCTCGTGTGCCAAGCTCGCCGGCTGTTTCCACGGGTCATATCCAGCCTCGCTAAGCACACAATATAGTATAGTATAGGCTATCCCTATCTAAGTACTTTATATAGAGTGGGGGGCATCGTCCCACCGGCGTTATCCCTGCAAGATCAGAATGCGCACTACTGTACGTCGACTGCATTTCTGGCCACCTCCCTGGGATCTCGAGGCCAGCACGCCGTTTTGGGCATAGGCCGGAGCCATGTGGATGGACGGCGAAGCGAGGGAAGCAGCTCGCCGCACCACCACCCACTGCATCGGCCGCGCGCGGTGCGAGGCTGCAGCCCGGATCGCGTGCACAGGCCGTAGCAGCAGGCCCACCCCGTGCGAGGCAGGAGAGAACCGCCACGCTCGAATGATGGTGGGCACTGCAGCCCACAGATCGCTGTGCAGGGGCTTTGGTTGGCAGCCGTCAGATCGATCCGAAGATAGCATGAGCCAGTGCTCTTTCTGATGTGGATTGCTCCAGAGAAGACGGGGAACACTGGATATTGAATAGGTGTGGGATCAGTCTACTAGATACATACTTGGTTATTTTATCAGTAACATGCTGGGGTATACATAATATCGGAATCCAGTCGGTCATATGCCATACATCGAGATAAGAAAAGAGAACGCATCGGGTGGCCTGCTGCCACTCAGTCGAGGCCGGGAAAGAACGACATGAGCGCCTTCTCGTCGAGAGGGTGCCGCCGCGGCGGGGGGACGTTCTCGAGGTACTCCAGCGGCGCGAGCACTTTCTGGAAGACCCCGTTCACGTGTATCGGTGTGTCGTCTGGGGGCTGCGAGAGCGGCGGCCGCGGGTACGGCGTCAAGGGCTGGTCTGCGAGCCGATTCCGGATGCGCCCCGGGCCCGCGCGTGCGCTTTTGTAGAGTCCGGGTGGGACCCGGAGGCGGGACAGACACGGAATGTCCTCGATCGTGCGCAGGTAGTCCAGCGAGTCCTGGGTGAAGTACGCCGCTGTGACGGTGCGCGTCAGTCGGTCGGGTCATTTCAGCGGTGTGAGGAGAGATCCTACTGAGATGCCATTTCCGTCTGCCCTGGGCGGTCTCTACGAACACCGAGTACGTCTGCTTGACAAGATTTTGCCGCTCGAGGAGCATGTGGGCAGGTCCGTAGCCCAGCGGTGAGCTAGAGGCAAGGTCAGATCCGAGGAGCAAGGACCCAAGCAGGCGCGGACGTGCCCGGTCTCCGAATCGTAACCCAGATCAATCTCAATAGGGTCAGGGTCCTTCTCGTGGTAGAAGAGAAATTCCTGAGATGAATTAATGCTCGGTTCACAGAGCCGAAGGGGGGGAGGAGGAGGGGATGGGCTCCTGCTTACCTCTCGCACGCGACTGGGGCCCCAGCGGATCGAGTCTGTCCAGCGCTCAATGCCGAGCTGGGAGGAGACTCTCTTGTCAGCGGTGGCCGCGCGAGACAAGACGGACAGACTGACCCCCATCGGCTCTGCGTTTCCCGTGCCGCGCTCCTCCCAGACGAAGACGCAGCCGGACGTGATGGCGCGCCGCTCGTCGGTGTCCAGGCGGCGGGTGATGATGGGGAGGATGCCGAGCGTGACGGCGTGGAAGATGACATGAGCATCAGCGGTGGTGCGGACGCGGAGTCCGGTGCAGGTCGGGTGCTGCAGGGGCATTCGCGGGGGGGATTGAGGCTAACTAACGTGCAACGGGATGAAATCACATCGCCTTTATACAGGGATTCCATAACTGGATGACGCCCACCGCTTCCAAGGTTAATTCTAGCGAGTCGATAGGTGTGAAGCACGGATCCAAGGCCATGTGGGAATCCTGCTGTCGGGGCAAATCAATCTTCCAGTGCATTTCAATCAAGAACTCGATCACACCAGTTAGATTGAGTTTTAACGCAGTCGCCAGCGTGTGATGCGTTTCGCCGGATGGTGGAAGTACCAAACAGACAGCGGAAGAACCGTCACAGCAGGTGCTCCGGCTATTTTTCTCGGAAAATCCCGCACGACCCGGTCGAGATCCAGGTCAGTAGCGCGAGCCGCGGCCGCACTTGCCGAGAGATGGATGCACTAGCTATGGACCCGCTGTGGCATCGCCTCGACAGCGAAAAAGAATCTCATCGGAGAATGTACTTCTTCTCGCCCAGCTGACCTCCGTCGTGCATTGCTGCGCAGGAAGATGGCCAGAAGGAGCTACGGATTCTATTGTGCCATCTGCTCCAACCTAGAGCACACAGCTTCCAGTTCCAGATGCGGTGGGGACGCAGATAGGAGCCGCAAGCGAGGCCGTCGAGCATCCGAAAAGCATGGTAGACCCCGACGTCGTAAGTACACGACATGAAGCCTTTGACTTCTCATGCTCCCAAAAGCTAACACAACACCTTGAGCATAAGAAGAGAGATCTGCGGGTGATTCTACAGCTTCAATCATGATACCCGAGTGATTCGGTTCTCCGAATGCACCGGGGAGGAAACCACAGCCGCAGGGGGGAGGGGACGGCTAGTGGCGCCTTTAGATGCGGCAATAGCTCGTGCTCACCACGAGCCATTAGCCGGAAGGTCCACGCTATCGACGTGTCGGAGCCGGTAGTGGTACCACTAGCTGCGGGATGCGCATTCGGTGGTCGCGATTCCCAGCATCACGCGATCCACGGGGTTATTGAGGAGATTGTCCCAAGTGTCAGATTCGATGCAAGGCTTGGTACTCGATCATCCTTCCCAGCAAGAATGACAAGTGCACAGATGGGGCACAAGGAAGCACTACCGGGTCAGATGTCGGCAGACCGAGGAAGAACGAGAGGTCTCCTGAGTCCTGAGATTGATGGTGGCGATGGTGGCAAGACGGGTCTCTCTCAACACTGTTTCAGACGTGGACAACCGGCGGCCAACATGGCGCGCAAACATGTTTCATGCGCCACAGAGGGGAGGCCAGAAATACTGGGTGGTCGAAGAAAATGGCACAAAACCAAAATAGTCACTGTCCGCGTGACATGGACACAGCCATATCGCCAGGTCGCCAACTGATGAATGGTCTTGACTCACATTGGTGCCCGCACGCTCTCTATATCTCGACGATCGATCGCCTTCAAACTCCATCGATCCGTCACCATGTCTGTGCAACAGCCCCCCTGGTCCCCGCCACAAAAAGCACGCGAAGAACCCGTGCTGAAGACCTACAACTCCCTCACGAAAACTAAAGTCTGCACGCGTTTCGGCCTTGCAATCGCGATATACGATCGACTTATGTATCTCCCCCTCCGAATAGACTGAATTCGTTGCTCGGGATGGCCGCCACGTGAAGTGGTACAACTGCGGGCCCACGGTGTACGATGCGTCGCATATGGGGCATGCGAGGTGTGTGTCCGGCCAGGACGGGGGCGCTCCGTACCTAACGCCCGTACAGGAACTATGTCTCGCAGGACATCCTCCGGCGCATTATGACCAACTACTTCGGCTACGACGTGCATTTCGTGCAGAACATTACGGACATCGACGACAAGGTGCGGTGCGCTCGATGCCCGTGCATGTTTTCCCTTCGCGTTAGAACTGACACGCTCGACCCCCGCAGATCATCAAGCGCGCCCGGCAGAACCACATATTCGACAAGTTCCGGGACGGGACCACCGCGCTTTCCGCCGAGCTGATCGCTCAAGTGCACGACGCATGGCGGATGCACGTCCGCCAGCAACTGAAGAAAGGTCTTCCCGCAACAGACGTCCCCGCTGAGGGCAGCGAAGACGCGTGCTGGCCGCGCCTCGTCGAGCTGAGCCAGAATAAGGATTGGAAGCAAGAGTGCGTGCGAAGGGATGAGAAGTTTGACATGCATTTCTCGTCCGCGGTGTGTGCTGCATGCAGGACAGCCTGATCCGTGGGATTAACGACGTCTTTTTTTGCCAGAGTCAAACCTTTGCAGCACTTCAAGCTGCCCGCGCTCACTTAAGCGCTGGACACACGTCGGGCGAAGCTGCGCACAAACTCATCTCAGACGCGAAGGATATCCTTGCTCCGGTTCTGGATGAACAGGCATGATCCCCGTGCTTTCTCTGTGGGGGAAGCTGAGTTTTTGCTCTAGTTCAAGTCTACTGTCACGGACCCCAGTATCTCCCGGTCGCTGGCTGCGTACTGGGAGGGCAAGTTCTTCGAAGATATGGACCGACTGAACGTTCTCCGACCAGACACTGTCACCCGCGTGACCGAATACGTGCCGGAAGTCGTTGCCTTTGTCGAACAGATTCAAAAGAACGGATTCGCCTACGAGTCAGAGGGCAGCATCTACTTTGACACTGAGGCTTTTGACAAGAACCCGAATCACGATTACGCCAAGCTGGAGCCCTGGAGCAAAGGAAACAGGGAGCTTCTCGAGGACGGTGAAGGTGAGTAGTTTAGCGTATCGACAGATTCGTGGACGGGGATCTCAGTGAAAACACGAGGTGCTCTATCACAGAACACCAGTCGCCGGCCGGCCGATTTTGCGTTGTGGAAGGCCTCACGGCCCGGTGAGCCGTCCTGGCCTTCCCCCTGGGGACAGGGCCGCCCTGGGTGGCACATCGAGTGTTCCGTGATGGCGAGCGCTATCCTCGGAGACAACCTCGACATCCACTCTGGTGGTGTCGATCTGGCTTTCCCCCATCATGATAATGAGATTGCCCAGTCGGAGGTGAGCCAGAGCTTCCGCTTGTTAGCATCGGTGACGAACGTGCACAGGCTTACCATGAGAACGACTCCTGGGTCAACTACTTTTTGCACAGCGGGCATCTACACATTGAGGGTCTCAAGATGAGCAAGTCGCTCAAGAACTTTATCACAATCGATGTGAGCGCGCGGTCATCTTCGACTGCGTGGATGCTAAGACATGCCCCAGGAAATTCTGCAACGGTACACCGCACGGCAGCTGCGGCTGGGATTCCTGACGCAGCTCTGGTCTGCCAAGGTGGATTTCAGCGATTCTCTGATGGCTGGGGAAGTGCGCAGCGTGGAGACGACCATAAATGTGCGGGTCTGCGTTGTTCCCGATTTGGGCTAACACTGCCCGCAGAACTTTTTCACGAATGTTAGTGCCCTTGTGAGCCAAGCCAAGGCAGACGGGATGAAGTTAGACGCATATCACCATTACGAGGAACCAGAGCGGGAGCTGCGCGTGGCGTTTGTGGTTATTTCGATCCTTGCGTTCTCGCGTTTACACATCTATCAGGCTCGATGACAGTCAACACGCCTTCCGTGTTGCTTTGTGCGACTCGTTCAACACCCCGGCAGCCGTGGGTGTGCTGCGGGATCTGATAGCGCGAACGAATGTGTACATCACTGCGCGCGGCAAACTGGCCAATGTCGAGCTGCTGGAGAACGTCGCCCGATGGATTGGGCAGATGCTGAGGATGTTCGGACTCGGTGCTGGGCAGACGGAAGAGCTCGGCTGGGGAGTTGACGATGCGGCCTCCGCGGGAGTCAATGTGCGTGTTTGCGCTTTCTTCAGTTGACGTGGCAGCTTATCCGATGGATAGCGGGAAGAGGTGCTCATGCCATACATCAGAGCTCTATCTGTGTTCCGCGACGGAGTGCGTGGCTTGGCCAGGGCCAAGGGCGACGCTGCTCTCAAGGATATTCTTGCATTGTGCGATCGACTGCGGGACGCAGATCTCATCCCACTCGGTGTCGCCCTTGATGATCAACCGGGTTCGTGTGGTGTTCGTGTTTTGAAGACCGCCTGCTGATTCGCACGCAGATGGCAAGGCCCTGGTCAAATTGGTTCCCCCGGCCGAGCTCATCCGCGCACGCGACGAGAAACGAGCGCAGGAGGAAGCCAAGGCCCAAAGACAGGCGGCGGCGGCTGAGGCTGAGCGGGCAAAGAAAGCTGCTCAGATGGAGAAGGGTCGCGTGCCTCCCCAGGAGATGTACAAGCCACCGAACGTTCCAGAAGGCACTTATGGGTCGTGGGACGACAATGGCTTACCCCTCACCGATGCCGAGGGCAAGGAGCTGAGCAAGAGCCAAGGCAAGAAGCTGGATAAAGACCAAAAGACGCAGGCGAAGCTGCACGAGAAGTATCTGGCCTGGAAGCAGGAGACCGGTGGCGCTTAGAACGACGTATGATACTTTCACTGACTTACATCTAAGTTATTCTATTTTGCATCACCAGTCGCAAGCGTCCACGACGAACTGAGCGATCTTCTCGAGTCCCTCCTACGTAGCACAGATTGTTCAGCACGTGCCAAACGGTGCTCTGACGTGAGACTTTATGCGCACCTTGTCTTCATCCCCAAAGCCACCTTCGGCAAGACAGTCCAGATCGAGCACCCCCAGGACGCGGGTCGAGTCCCCCTCGCGCAGAACAAGCGGGCACACGATCTCGCTGCGCGTCTCTCCATCACACGCGATGTGTCCCGGGTACGCCTCCACGTCCCGCACGACCACCGTGCGTCCTTGCAGGTACGCGTCGGCGCAGACACCGCGCGCTTTGCCGGGCACGGTGGCGATGTACTGGCACGCTGGTTTGCCGTTGAACGGGCCTAGCAGGAGTCGCTCGCAAGCATCGCTTGCTCCTGCTGCTGCGTGGCCAGGCCCCCGCGCATTCGGGAACAACCGCGAATCGAGGTAGAACCCTGTTTTCGAGGTCGGATGAGGACGGAACAGGCTACGCAGCCGGTGCAGACGCACCACACCAGTTGACTTGGCGCGCGTCCGCGCCGAAGTGGGCGGGGAAGGCGAGGAGTGAGTTGTATATCAGGGACGACGCGTTGGACATGTTTGTGACCTGCGGAAGGGGGTGAGGAAGGTGTATCCGGACGAGGGTGCAGGTGTGCATAGGAGTGGAACGCACCCAGTTCCGCTGTTCCGGGTCCAGCAAAAACTGCAGCTGCTCAAGAACATGCGCCCAAAACTCGGCCTTCGTCGTAACCCTTCCGGAGGGAATGTCATGTCTAGACTGGCGCCAGAGGTGGGCGGACTCTCACGTTTCGGGGACCAGGGCGGAGTCGGCGTGCGGCATAGTGTTGGTGTTGGTGGGTGGACAAGCCGAGCAGGAGGTAAGATTTTGTAAAATGATGATGACGAAGAAGATTAGATTATCGATAACCTGGGACTGTTATGTCGTGCTCGATCATCGATACCCAATCTCTCTTGTTTTGGTCTGCGCGGGAGAAACTCGGTACGGCCTCGGTCGTATTAGGCTCAGGGATCTGGAAGGAGAAATCGAAGTGGCGGGTAAGACCAAGCTCGGCGAGAATCGAAATGGTACATCTACGTCGAGTAATTCTGTGGGATTCGCCGCAGCTCAATAACCGTTGTCGCATGTTTTTCTTCATCAACTCTGAAGTGAGTACAGTGAGTACAGCTCAATGAAGGAACAAAAGGCTGAAAACCATGGCGCAAAGTCTAAAATGCATTGTGCTCGGACGAGTTTTGCAACGCTGGCGAAAAAATGTGGATCGGAGTATCGGTGACGGAAACTACGCGCGACTTTCGAGATCACTGAACCTGACTGTATAAATCTGAGTCAATTGGAGACTGCTTGGTCTCCAACTCGACTTCCGTCCCAGGGACATGAATTTGCGTTGCTCTGGGCTATGCATTAGACAATGGCGAATGTGCAGCAGCTTCTACAGACACCCTCATTGCGATTGTAAGGACAAACAATCGTTGGACAGCAAATTCAGGAGAAGAAATAATATCCGAGAGAATGGCAGTGATACTAGACACACATAAGTACGCCTTGTACAGCGAGGATCAGATTCCGCCTGTCGGATCCCTAAGCGTGCGCATGTCCATTATGCGCCAGATCGTAGTTCTGATCGTGTTATCCGGGAGTCGGCGGCTGTTGACGCGAGCAAGAGCGGGAATGAATTGAGATTTCAAGCCCCGAGGCGAGGGGTCAACGCTACTTGGTTTCACTCGTTTTGTTTCAGGCCCTGGTTTGAGACTTGGAACGCACGTCTGTCTCCACGTGAACCGGCTGTTCCCAGTCACGTGAGATACAGTTTGTACTCAAAACGTTCCGTCCTGATCGTGACATACTGTGACAGCACAAGGAGTGGGTTAGACAGATCCTATTTATGGGAGCCGGATACTGTGTGTAACTCGTATAACTCGAGCACATGCGGATCGTCCACAGACTGTGCATTTAGGATCGGAGCTGTCATACAGTACATACATACAGACCGCGAAAGCCACGCAGGCGAAAGTCGTCAGGATCGGACATTTGGTCCGTTTCCGCTCCCCTGAGAACGCCATATCGGGCTAGCATTTGTGCGCATCAAAATAAGATTACACGGCTGCCAGACAGGGTCACCGTCCCTCGAGGCGCGGGTTCGTATCACGAACACTCTTCACCTGGAAACACCCACCCATGGCGCCTTACCTCGAAACCGTAAAGGTGCGAGTGGGACTGCGTCTGCCTGTCTCCTCATAAATACACATATTGACGAGCCCGCAGTCGTTCGCTGACGTCCCTATTACGGACGATGGCGTCGATACCGTCCAGTTCCTCGCGGCTTCGGATGGACTGGTAGGCTTGTTCGGTGCGTGGCATGCCATGTATGGCTAGGCAGGGCAGTATCGCTAACCTGATTGGTGAAGATCTGCTTGGATCAGCCGCGTTCGCCGTCGTCCAGACCGACCTAAAGGGAAACATCGCTGTGCGTCCGGGTGCCTTCGCCCGCTCCTGATCGGCGATCTCACATCCCTCTTCCCCTGCCCCTCCCTTTCTGGGTGCACACAGAAAGTCCGCGCCCGGTATGACGCCGCGCCGGAGCTGTCGGGCACGCTGGAGAAACTCGTCGAGAACGAGAAAGGGGAGAAGAAGCGCACGGCGACGGAGGGCCTCATGTGGCTGCTCCGCGGGCTGTCGTTCACCTGCAAGGCGCTGCAGAACGCGCAGGCGAACCGCACGGAGGAGCTCTCCGCCGCGTTCACCAAGTCGTACGAGGGCACGCTCAAGAAGTTCCACAACTTTGTCGTCAAGGGCGTCTTTGCGGTACGCCCGGCTGTTGCCTGTCCCTACTGCCCCCGCGTCGCTTCCCGCTGACGACGATGCGTCGGCCCCTCCCCCGCAGGTCGCGATGAAGGCCTGCCCGTACCGTGCCGACTTCTACAAGAAGCTCTCGGCGGATCCGGCCGGGGGCCCGGACGCCACGCCCGAGAAGCTGAACGAGGAGCTGGACAAGTGGCTCGCTGCGCTGTCCGAGATCGTTTCGCGCATGGAGACCTTCTACGAGAAGGGCGGGTACGCCAAGGGACTCTGATCCAGGCGTAGCCTCTGAAAAGCCTTATGGCCGGCCGGATCCCCCACTAACTCTGGAAACCATGTACCAATAAGATACGACCCAATCAATGCATGCTTGATATGATCCTAGATCTACAGTAGTGTGCGGGACGCTTGGTCACTCCGATTTGGCACCGCTTCGGCTCTCGGCCCGCGGCTGCATACGCCCTGCTTTGAGTAAGCACTAATCAGAGTTCAGCCTCTCAGCGAAGGCACCGATCGTGACGGCACTCTGCCTGAAGGCTAAAGCCAAAGCCAAAGCCAAAGCCAAATCTTGTTCTTTTGTGCGAGGGCACGAATGATTGACCACGGTGACAAGTATCGCAGTGCCGTTCGCGGTTGCTTGTTAGGCCTGTTTCAGACAATCTCCCCAGCGGAACATATTCGATTCGACGCGGGATTTTCCGCATCGCCGGCACTCTTGCGCTTCCGTCGGACGGGATGCATGTCAGCGGGAATGGCCCCAGTCTCGACACAACAGCTGAGTCGTATTTGAGTCGAATTGGCAGATATGTCCTCGGGATGACAGTGCGCAGGGTCAGCTGAGTGCCTCTGGTGATGTGCATATTTTCGGAAAGAAATTATACTAGAGCAGTCCTGCTTTTCATCGCGACCGGCGGTTGCTGTTGGACACAGGGTCGTAGGAACGAACACGGTCGAGATGTGTTTCATCACGAGCGAACAATGACACTTGACCAGGTGGTTGACCCTGCGTCGTCAATGAAGAACAGCTGCGCTGTGAGATAGCAGACTCAGAGACCGAGAGAGCCCTGAGCAATCGGCGCATCAATGACCCAAAGGGCATCGGACGGGGATTCAGGGACCTCGCAGGATCCTCAAACATCTGGTCGATTTCCTTTCAACGTGAGCCTTCAGGTGGAGCATCGCAGGTGACTCTGAACTCGAGCGGGGAAGATTCTTCGTGATGGGCGAGGGAAACGTTCCAGAATAAATCCCCAGGGCGCCCGAGAGTCGGGCGAGTGCGATGTTCGAGAAACACGGGAGGGAATACTAATAGGCTGCATGGGAGCGGGATCAGACGCAGAAGTCCATTGCCCGGATAGATGCGCGCTATCACTTCGAGCGGATTGGGCTGAGCGATGTACGGGGTCAGAAATCAGCGGGTTGCCCTTTCCCATTGGAGCTCTTCCTCGATCACGGCCACCGCTCCGTCGTCGGTGTCAGTTGGAAGTTGCAGCGATGATCGAACGGGGCCAGTCCTTGACGTCGAAGCGACTTATCTAGTGGGGAAAACCCCCGGGTCATTGAGAGTCAGGAGATGCATGCGTCTGGGAGCTGTATGCCTTTCGGGGCCTCGCACACGCCGAGAAGAAGGGCCTGGGCAGCGGGAGAGCCGCGACGATCGCTGGCAGGCCGAGGTGGGACTGCGCAGCGATCACGAGCCATAAGCGGCACTCCTCAGAGCATCCGGTTCAGGCAGAGGCCCATCCGGGTGCATTGAGACCCAAATACAAACAAAGACGGTCGTCAGACAGAGAGTGCGGAAGAGCGACCCAGCAGACCAATGGTTCTAGCCCATTCACAGCGCCGGTCGAATTCATTGCCCATGTACTACAAGGCGCTTCTGAAGCGCACGCGTGCAGATGGGGCGCTCGTGCTGCAGCGCGTGGCGTCGCGAACATGCATCCCGCCATATGCATTCGTTGAGATCTGCGAGAGAAGGGGGCACCGGTTCCAAGTGCGCAGCGGCTGACAGCAAGAACGCGCCATCATGTCTCGCGTGCAGGGTGAAACATCAGCCAGCACTGTGCGTAACGTGCACGATTAAGAAGCAAAGAGTGGGGAAATACGTACGCGTGGGGCGGGTTGGAGTCTGGGGTCAAAAGCGTGGGAATACACGCGATGATCTCACTGAAGACTCGGTAAAAGATCTACGGGCGTTGCCCTGCAAACAGTCGCCTCGTATTGGTGGGTGGAAACTTGGAACCGTCAAATCGTCGGTCACGTGATCGTGTTTGATGCTCGCTCAAGTTTGTTTATTCGTCTGATGTCTGAGGTCTAATGAGCAGGCATTCCTTTTAGTGAGTATTCACTGTAATGAGAGCCGCGAGTTACTCTCTTTTGCAGTGTATAATTATTCAGTAATCAGCCAACTACAAAATTGAGAGCCAAACGTGGCAATCGGAGATGAAGCGTGGGAATTTCTAGAACCGTAATCCTTTCGGAGCCGTGGGTTCTGTGTCTCGACTATCCTTACTGCTACTTGCTGAACTGCGTAGGATTCAAACCATCTCTCGCACAAGCTGAAGAACTCTAAGCGAATGGACGCCAAGCGCCCTTGTCTTCAATCGCGCCAGCTTGCCATCTAACACTCGGAGTTTTGCACTCGAAGACCGAGGACCCGCTGCACTTTTCACTGCCAGTTGGATGTCAGTACGCGACGGTATCTCCTTATCCAGTAAGTATCAGCGCCCGAGGATCCCACAGCCCTTCAAGACTGCTTTCACCGCCGCATGCAGACGGATCGCAAGACGCACAGTTGACCGTGACTTTGTAGCGCCGAGCGTTGGAACCGCCCACGGTTGTAGTAGAAACAGCAGAAGGCGCCGGCTGCTTCGAAGTCAGTCAGCTCCTGCCGTCCGAAGCCGCTCTCGAGAAGCACCGCGCCAAGTCCGCCATGGCCGTGTCCGCCCGCGCACGAGCTCACTCTTGAGGAAAGTCTCGGAGGGCCCGCCCGTCTATGCTTTAGACCAGGAATCATTGCTTGTGTCGTGACGTACTGCGGCATAGCCAAGTGGTGGACGAGTGTGCTTCTTCTGCACATCCCAAGACGAGCGCGGAGACCTACCCCAATCGGATATGAAGCATTCGCGCTGAGCCTTCCTGGGTAGGATATCCTTGGGCTCTGGTTCGATGACGACAACGCAGCAGTCGCGCTACCGTGATATCGAAATCAGCCGGCCGATGAGGTCTCGCTTCCGCGCTGTGGCAGCAGCCTCGATTCTCGGATGCGCGGCGCAGGCGCGTCTCCTGGCGACAGCACGAAGCCCGGAATGCTCGTTTCTGACAGGGGCCCAAACACATCCCGACCCCGGCGCCCCACAATGGGGCTATCGCAGTGGATACAGACTGGCTTCGCGGGTAACCAACGATGGGGTGCGTGGATGTGACAGACCGCGCCCTCCAATTTCTCGTCTTGTGCTCGCGGGCTTTTTGGCGTCCGGGTCTCTACACCGATTTTCGGTGGTGACAGCATGAGATTGCAGCTGGGATAAATGCGCGCACCCGAGAGGATTGGATTCTCAGTTCCTTCCCCCTCTCCACCCACCCTCCCTCTCCTCTACATCTGAAATGGCTGGCCCGACATCCGTTTCAGCAGCTAACTCGCCGACTCAGCAGGCGGCGGACAAGAAGGCTGTCGACGACGCTGTCTACGACAAGATCCCGGCGCATCGCAAAGGAATGATCACCTTCGTCCTGGCGCTGTGCGGCTTCCTGGCCCCGTCCTCGTCGACGAATATCCTGGCTGCCGTCCCCGAGGTCGCTGCTACTTTTCATACAACCGGGTAAGTCATTCCAGCGGCTGGCTCTCTAAGCAGGGACTGACGATCTCCTCTCAAAGCACTGTCATTAACCTCTCAAACGCTATCTATCTTATCGTCATGGCATTCTCGCCGTGTTTCTGGGCGCCCATGAGTCAGGTATGTGCTCCCGCCCGCGGCGATCGACGACGCAGATGCTGACTTGCGTGTCCAGGTGTACGGGAGACGCTGGGTACGGGCTTCAAGTTTGCACGATCTGCGCCGAACGCACACTCAATCTTATTTCGCAGATCTGTGTCTCGAGCGCCTTCATGTTCTTCGGATTCTCGCTGGCTACCGCATTTAGCCCTAATCTGATTGCGTTCTTTGTGTTCCGAGCCTTGACTGCGTTTCCCGGCATGTCGTTTTTGACGGTCGGATCCAGCGTCATTGGGGACATCTACAGACCGGTGCGTGTGTCAAGCCCTGCCAGCGGCTTGTTTGGTTTCACTCATCCTGGTTGTAGACTGAGCGAGCCACTGCGCTGTCGTGGTTCCTGTCCGGGACTCTCGTTGGGCCGGCCGTCGGGTATGTTCGCGTCGGCGTTGCTCGCCCACTTGGCACTTGCTAAATGCATCGCAGACCGTTCATTGCGGGTGTGATCGTGACCTACGAGAGCTGGAACGTCATCTTCTACGTCCAGGCAGCTCTCAGCGGCATCGCCACGCTTCTCGTGATCTTCGTTATCCCGGAGACCATCCACCACAAGCGCTCTGCGGAGCTGGTGGGCATGTCTGGGATCCAGAAGACCAAGAAGATCATCGAGTGGTCCAACCCGTTCCGTGTCTTCAAGCTGTACAAGTACCCCAACCTGGTGCGTGGCTGCCGTGCTCTCGTTGGCTACGATCGCCCGACGCTGACTCCCACCCGTGCAGCTTACCACGTCGCTCGCCGCGGGCGCCCTGATCTGGAACATGTACACGCTGCTGACACCGATCCGGTTCGTCATCAACCCCCGATTCCACCTCACCTCCCCGATGCAATCCGGGCTGTTCTACCTCGCGCCTGGGGTGGGGTACATCACCGGCACGTTCCTCGGCGGTCGGTGGGCCGACCGCACGGTCAAGAAGTGGATCGACATCCGCGGCCGGCGCATCCCGGAGGACAGATTGCGCAGTGGGCTTCCGTTTATGGCTTTTGTCATCCCCGGGTGCATGCTCATCTACGGCTGGAGCATCGAAAAGAAGAAGGGTGGCATCGTTTTGCCTGTTATTGTTATGTGGGTGCCATCTATTTGGATGCGGGGAATACTACTAACAACAGGTCCTTTCCAGGTTTGTACAAGGTGTTTCACAACTCTTCTGTTTCCCCAGCTTGAACACCTACTGTCTTGGTGAGTTTGTGGTGATGTAATATCAGCTGCAACAGCTTCTGATATACAATACCAGATGTCATGCAAAGCCGATCCGCCGAAGTTGTTGGTGCGTTTCTAGCCATGTGCACAGGGAAATTCAAGACTAATAATCTTCCCCAATTCGCAGCTGGCAACTACATCACTCGTTATACATTCGCCGCCATCGGCTCCGCTGTCGTTCTCCCGGCCGTCAAACACATCGGCGTCGGCTGGGTCTCGACCATCAGCGCCCTGTTCGTCTTCCTGGCGGCCATTATGATCCACTTCACCACCCTGTACGGTGAATCGTGGCGTGACTGGATCGACGGGACGCCCGCGACCGCCGTGCCCGACTCGCAGTCGTCCAGTGTCACACTGCAGGACAAGGAGAGAGTCTGACGCGTGCGCAGGGTGCAAAGCCTGAATCAAATACAAATAATCTGTTTAATAATTAGTTGGACTAGTGTATGTATGCACTATACCCAATGGAATGACGCCCCGCTTTGTTTGTTTGTACATCACATGACCGTACCTCACTTCGACCTTGTTGCCGTTCACGCTCATGAGTAGCGCTAAACGACCCCATCAATCCGTACGCGACCTGCCTTGTAGGCTATCTATATTCAGCTCAGCGGATCATCGTAGGAAGATGCCGCGGACACACCGCGCGCAGGCCCAAGCAAGCGCCCCCGGCTGCCCACAGGGCCCGATGGCTTCTCCAAGCCCAAGCCGAAGGTCTTTCCCAAGCCCGTCATGCCCAAGTTCACCTCCGCGTTTGGGGATGAGCCGGTGAAGCCGCGGTCTACTACTACTCCGCGTCCGCATCCGAAACCACTCCCAAGGCTAGATGTCGATGCGTTCAGAGACTTCGTGGGAGGCGGCGCCAAACCCGTTCGCAAATCCCCGCTGCTGCCGCCGCCTCCGTCGCCGCTCATGCGGGCCCTGAAGCCGCCGGTTCCTCTGTTCGGGGATGCCGCGACCGAGCCGGATCGACCGCGCCCGCCGCCGCCCCTGCCACCACCCGCCGCGGCGGAGCGCGAGACGCCCAGCCCGCTCCTGCGCCGTCTCGCTGCTCCCGCTCTGCCGAGCCCCACCCCGGCGCCTGCATTCGCGAAGAAGACCGACGCGCCGCTGAGGCTGATCCCGGCGCCGGCACTAGCGGCGAAGCCGCGCGCGGCGGTCCTCGCGACGAGCATCACCACGACGCACGTCGCGCGCGCCACGGACCCGTTGGGCGGCACCGGTGCTGCGGCGGATTTCGCGTCGATCTTCATGCCCGGGTATGCGCCTCCGGACGAGGTGGATGAGGAGACGCGCGGGGTCTTGATGAGTCCCGAGAAGACGTCTGCGAGGCGGGCCAAGGACAAGTATCACTCGAGGTGTGTGCTGCCATCGACTGTCACCTTCTCGATCCGACAGCTTATTCGACCAGGACGGGCCTCGCTGCGTTCGCAGACGCCGTCTACACCCGCCACCACGCGTCACTCGTCCTCTGGGAGAAAGAGCTTGCGCACTCCGCTTCGGCTTCGACGGCGCGCCGGGGGCTCACCTGCGCGCCAGACATGCGGCTCAAGGTCCTACGCGTCCTGCACACGCCGATCCCGTCCGCCTCCGCCGCGTCCATTCCCGGCATCGCGCTCTGTCACGTCCTGTCCGACGCGACCGCGTCGACATCGGGCATACACCCAGTTTTGTTCTCGTTTTCCGCTACTGCTGCTGCTGCTGCTGCTGGCTCGGGACCTGCGTCGCTGCGCATCCGCGACCCCGCGCGATTCGCATTACCGTCGTCGGCCGAGGGTGCGCATGTCTCGGTGTGGAAGCCGTGGCAGACGCTGTCCGTCGAGGCGCTCCCGGCCAGCATCCTCGAAACAGACGCGGAGCTGGACGTGCTCGATCTGTTGGCCTCCCGTATGAAGACGATATCGGACGTCGCGCTGATCTGCGACCGGTTTGCGTTTGTGGATGGGTGAGATGGACGCGTGTGGGTGTGTGTGCTATGTATGAATGAATGCATGTACTGTATGTAAGATATTGCTGCACTTGGTGTATATGCTGATTGATACAGCAGCAGCAGCAGCCTTGCCAACCAGGAACTCTGGATCGCCTCATGTCTTCTCTGCATTGTCAGACGGGATCATCGGAAGACCCCGATCTGTAACGAGGCTTATTTGTGCTGATGCATCACGGGAGATGGGCGCTGCTTGACTTAGAAGGAACAAGACATGCACTCGGGGTACGGAACAACTAGCGAACGGCGGCACAAGACACGGTTAATCTAACGAACGTCCAGGGTTCTCAGGGACGATCCTGTCCAAGCCACCGCCGGATGTCTTGCGAGCCGTCGACGAAGAAGCGCATATATTCTTTGCGGTTCCACTGATATCTGATGTCGTAGCCAAAGCCCCAGCCCTGTCCCCCCGTCAGTCGGCTGTGCAAGCGCTTGGCGGTCGATGTGTGCGGGTGCTCACCTCTCGGAACACGGCAAGGACGGCGAGGACGAGGACGACCTGCCACGGCGACTGGGCATCGAGGCGCACCTCCGCTTGTTGGTTCTGCGAGACAGAGAGAGTTAGAGAGAGGCTTCAGCGGGACAGTTGCGGTGGGCGTGCAGCGACGCGACTCGCCTCTAACGCTACCTGAAGGTTCTTCAGTCTCAGAGAACAACGCGGTTCCGAGCGCATCTACTCACAGTCACATCCAGCGTCTGCTCTTGGCCCATTGGAGGGGATCGTTGCTGCCCCAGTCTTTGCGGCCGCGGAGGCTCAAGCGGGCGTGCGGGTCCAAGCGGAGATCGCTGCATGTGGGCGGAGGGATAGCAGTGCTGGTCGTTGTACATGGGCATGGCTGGGGGATCTGAGGGGAGAGGGCAGGGAAAGGGATCGGCCCCACTGTTACTGTACAAGTATTTATGCCGCGGAGCGGCCGTCTCTCCATCCCTCAATTTTGATGTTTTGGTGGTGTGTGCATTTGAAGGCTCGGTGCTGTGCTACCGCTTCGATCCCGAGAGCTTCGCACACACAAAGAAATATATCAAGAGGCTGCCGCTGTACTGCGAATCGAAGACGATGGCCCGGCCGTTGCGTAGAGGCCGTGGGCCGAATGCGGCTCCCACACACCCAAGGTTCTTTTCTTTTCTGTGATTTTCATCTACATCGTTGGCCCATCCGACATGGGAACACGGAATAGGAAGTGTGAATGCCTGAGTCATCGAAATCCCCGAGCCACTGCCGCGTTGCGCTTCACGAATGTCCCGGAACCTCCCGCACGCACGCACACGGGCGCGCGCTGCGGCTTCCATACTTATCCCTGGTGGCTGTCACCTGTTCGAAATCCTTATCTACGAAAGTTTATTTTATCAGCGGCTGCCTTGAGCCCCCTGGTAAGTGCATGCTCCCAGATGGGACTTAAAGCACTGACCGGTGCCCGGCCACCCGATTGCCAGAGACGGAAAGGCCGAGCGCAGGGATCTAATCCAAGCTTGTGATTTTCCACACCGCGATCGACATAGGAAGATTATTCCATTTGCGCTGCTGCTTCTCCATCCACGTGGTGGTGTGTACATGCTTAGGCCCGTGGACTTGTATTCCAGCCTTCCATGCTTGCCGATGTCAGCGACTGCCTTCTTCTCAGTGACCCAGAAGGACTCAGATTGGCTGCGGTTGGACGCAAAGATGGCAGCTGCTGCTGTAAACAAAACCGAATCAAGGGAGTTTCGCAGCGCGAGCGAGATCGCTCGTGCATGATGATGATCACACAGCGAGTCAGCGCGTCCGACAGACACCCAACCAGCTTCTGCGAGACACCTGCAGCGATGTTCTCTCTTGCTGTCCCTAGAAACACGGAAGGATCATACAGATAAGGGCGTGCCGTGAAGGCCTATTAAAAAAAGACTACAGTATCGCGATTCATCTAATAGATGATTCATTCCTCCGCCGCGACCTCACGCCGCGCGCAACTCGTAGGTCCCTGCCCTACGCTTCTCCGCCGACAGAGCAGCGGCTGCCCCCCGGCTTTGCGATCCGTCTCGGCGGCGGCGGCCGCGGAAAAGGAGCGGGACCACAGCAACGGATACAGCACCCAGGGTCGACGAAGCCAGAACGAGAGATGGCGGTGAGGCTATGAAGCCCGTGGCCGATGCCGCCACGATTACCGGTGCTGTGCGGAGTGCAGCGCGGTGAGAGATGCGAGACGGAGATGGGTACCTCCCAGCCCAGCGAGACCCACGCAAGTGAGGAACGTGCACGGAATGAGTGCGGCGGAGAGCGCGAGCGCGAGGGCCTCTACATCGGCTGGATATTCATCTGCCGGTACGATATTCACATCGGTGATGCCGTCGAACGGGGGAGCGGGACGCGACGTACTGGTGTGGCCGTGATAACCCGCGGGAGGGAGATCCATTGCTGACACGAAGGTGCGCATGCGATCGGGGAGTGGTGGAGACGGAAGCAAGGCGAGTGAGCCCCCACTCACTTTATTTCATTTCCGGGCGAGCTTGATCGAGAGAGAGCCGATTGAGCCTGCTCTGTTTCTGCGCCTCGTGACAAGATGTCAGAGGGAATGGGACGAGTTGGGCCCGTCGAGCCTAGTTGAAGGATGTAGATGGGTGTTCTGATCAGGACGCGTTGGGATGTATGCCACGATCACATGACTGATACTCTGGCTCACAGCAGCAAGTAGAGTCTGGCAGCTGGATAAAAATGGAAACGACGGGGCGAGATGGAAGGAATTGGGTGTATTGAATATCAATTATCCCAAACACCTTTGGCTGAAGACTCTATCATAGTTTGGTCCTCGAATGCAGGTCGCTGATAAGCCTTGATCTCATGTAGTAATGACCTTTAACAAGGTTCCAGTAGCTCGCAATTCAATGTGAGGCAATTCCCAGTCTCTCAAAACTTCGAATATGAGACTGACGATGGAATTGTCTCTGATCCCCTCTTCAGCGGCCGCCTGCTTCCATCATCTTCAAGGCGAGATGAGGTTTCATACCGTTTTTGCGGACGTCTGCACTTTTTTAGCATTAGAATAAAAGTTATTACTATATGAATCAGAGGAATTAAGGAACAGATCCAAGCACTTCGTTGTATACGTACTGATTGAACCCTCCCATGTCAAAGGCCTACGCGCATCGATTGCCAATTACGTAACTATATCAGGTGATCGTGTCTTTCCCATTCTCTGCGCGTCCGTCTTTCAGCAAGCAACGAGTGGTTCGCTCGGCCAGCCCACTGATGACCGTGAAAACTATCCTATTCGACGGGATTTTGAACCACGAGCGGATGCAGATGACACCCGGCCTCGAATGCGCGATAGGCCATCACAGTAACGATCGGTCACCTGATAAGTAGTCGCGCAATACTCCTGATTCTCCACCATGCCCTCTGGGACCATAGATTGGGACAAACACCGCGAAGACTTCGAGCGGGACGGCTTCACCATCATCCCCGGCCTCATATCTGCTGGGGACCTGCCGCGCCTGGAGGAAGCGTGCGCGGACATCGTGGCCCAGACGCGGGCGGGATCGTGGCCTTATCGGCGCGTGGTCGGGAAACAGTTCCCTCCGTGAGCGCAACCGGTTCATTTTAGTGCGACTGACTGACCGAGTCTGCGAGCAGATACGGCGACGACGATCCTGACTCTTGGGGTGTCCAGCATGTCATGAATCCGAGACTGGGGCCTGCGGCGGGTGTCCTGGCTCGGTGGTATACCTCGCAGCGCCTGATAGATGCGGTCACTGAGCTTCTCGGGTGTCCGGAAGAGTCTCTACAGATGGGTGAGGCTGTTAGCTCGTGGACTTCACACGCGCTCATTATCGCCATGCTTCGCAAGAGTTATTCAACTTGTTGATCAACCCAACTGCGCACGATTTTGCATTGAGCTGGCACCGCGACGACGTGAAGAGCGAGGCGTCGGAGGCTGACGAACAGGTTGCGTTGGATGCGTGGAAGCCGCATGGGGTGAGTGCCTCCTTTGTCGCTCCTTTCTGCCCTACTCATATACGGCCGCCCAGATTCAATGGAATACGTGAGTATCCTGGTCGCATGCGGGTCCAAGACAATTAATCAACATTTTCAGTGCGCTCTACGAGGACTCGTGTCTGTTCGTCGTCCCCGGCTCACACAAGATTCCCCGGACCCCTGAGCAGAGGCTTCAGTCTCTGGGACACGATGCGCCTCTGGATCCTCTGGGCATGCCCAATTCGATCCGAGTCACACTCAAACGTGCTGCTGGCAACCTCATTGTGACCGCATGCTAGCTGACTGTAACTGACAGCGGGCGAAACGGTGTTCTACAACCAGAACATCCTCCACTGTGCGTCGTACAGCTCAAAAGCCCCGCGCGTGACCCTTCATGCGTGCATGGGGAACATCGCAGGGGGATTCGTTCGCGCGAGGAACATACTGCAGCACGGCCTAGCGTGGATGAAGGAGCCGGCGTTTATGGATGGTTTGGACGATCGCGGCAAGGTGATGCTGAGGCGACTTCTGGCGCTGTATGATGCGGTTGGGGCGAAGCCGGTCGAATACTCACTGAACGGGTAACGGGACTCAATTGAATCTACCCAAGATATCCACTACTGAGCAGTCCCATGCCGAGCACCAATCCGGCCACCTTCCATCTCCCGACACCACCGAGGGACGATGAGGCTGCGCTCACTTCTGCCGTGGCACAGATCGACGACGCGTTCATGTGCCCAACGCAGTCCTGGAACACCGCGGAGGTGTTGGGCTGGAACGAGCCAAAGTTGTAAGGACACCCGCACGTGCTGTTGGCGAAGCCAGGTGTGCTGCCGACCGTGGCACAGCATGCATCAAGAGCTGGGAGAAGCGAGGTGGTGCAGCCTGCGGTGCACGTAGACGGACGGATCAGAAACACAACATCTGAGCACCTGGCAGCGCACGCACCGAAGTACCCGCCTGATAGTACCCCAGAGCCATAGCCTGTGAAGGAAGCAGAAGCGCAACCACTGGGCAAGGGTGCGGTGGACGAGGCAGATGGCGACGCCGCCGATGTGGAAGGAATATGTGACGTGATCGAGGCTGAGGATACATTCGACGGCCTCGCTGAGTGAGACGAGCTAATCGAGGGCGAAGGGAACGAAGTAACCGACGACGAGTGCAGGCTGGACATGGCTGTTGCTCCGACGGGTGCACATCGGACGAGCGCGCCCTATACATACTAAGTATGCTTGCTGGGATCATGCGCCCAGGACAGTTGGCATCGATCATCGGCAGTGAAGCTGTGTTGCCCGTGTTTCATGTGTATCACGCAGACTTGAGCCCAGGCTGTTAGTACTGAATAGAAGGGGGCAGAGAGCGAGCGAGGCTGCAGCAGTTTCCGTGGGTTCTGATTTTCGGTACTGTGGTAGATGAATTGATTGTGGCCTTGGCTGGCTTGGCTGGATGTGAACCAACGGCGGTTCACAGCATGAGGAGAGTAAAGCTCTTCAGGTGCGACAGTACCACATTGCGTATGACGAAAGGACCACCGTTGGATCGAAGAGAACGACTGCCGGCCTATGTCCTGATGGCATCACCAGCTCTTTCTGGCTGTGCTCTTTTCCTGCGAGCACAACGAGACCTGATCTGCCCAATCGACATGCCTTTCGACATCCACTACGTGCTCTTCGACATGGATGGTGGGGCCGCCATTCTCTCCTCTGACATCTCCCATCTCATCGCGCAGGCCTCCTGATCGATTCCGAGTCCATCTACACCCAAGTGACCAGTGAATCCTTCCCCCTCCCGCTCATATCCCGGCCCGAGTGGTAACCTGTGGCGCACACAGACAAGATCCTCGAGCCGTACGGCGAGGTGATGACCTGGGACATCAAAGCGGGGTGCATGGGCAAGCCCGAGCGCGCCGCGGCGGAGCATCTGCTTGGCAGTTTCCCGGGCATCGCGCTTACGACGGAGGAGTACCTCCGCCAGCGCAACGCACTGCAGGACACGCTGTGGCCGACCGTGGCCTTGCTTCCAGGGGCCGAGAAACTGGTGCGGCACCTGAAGGCGCACGGGATCCCCATGGCGGTCGCCACGGGGTCGAAGCGCCGCAACTTCGAGCTCAAGACGGGGCATCTGGGGCACCTGTTTGGGCTGTTCGAGGGTGTGATCTGCGGCGACGACGCCGCAGGCGCTATCCGTGGCAAGCCGGCGCCGGATGTGTTTCTCGTCGCGGCGCGGGAGGTGCTGGGGCGGGACGTCGGGCCGAACCGCGGGGCGTCTGCGGTGTCTCCGGAGCAGCAGATGGAGCGCGCTCGAGGGTTGGTGTTTGAGGACGCTCAATCTGGGATGCAGGCTGGCAAACGTGCTGGGATGAAAGGTCCGTTGTGAGTATGCGCCCAGCCGCCTTTCCGCTGAAACATCTGTTAGTCGTCTGGGTGCCAGATCCAAATCTGCTGGATGTCCCACTGGATGGTGATGAACGGGCGGACAAGGTGTTGGTCTCTTTGGAAGATTTTGTACCCGAGGAGTGGGGTCTTCCTCCGTATTGAGGGCACCGTGACGGGTGTTTCTGCCTGCGCGGTCGCGAACCTTAGACAGCAGATACCCCTACTACTATACAGGTTACATGTTAACATGTACGCTGTGGATGGTCAGATACTCCATCGTTGTTTCGTGAGGATGTTCCTACAAGTAGTGAAACGTAAACTGCTGCGCACAGCTTACTTACCCAGGCATGGACGGTATCAATCCGGTCTACCACAGCAGTCTACCAAGTCATCAATCCTCTGCGTGTACAGCATGAGAGATGGAAGTATCGGCAGAGTATCATCTGAGTCCTTGAAATTCTCGAGAACATCGTTTGCCAAGTGCGAAGCAACTTGAGAACAGATTGGGTCCGCCACGTGGACCGTCTCGTCAGTGGTGTCCGTGAATGGCCGGACTGCTGTCACGCAAGAAGTTCTCCCCAGTCGCCGACCGTGACGGATGCCCCGCTCACTCGCATACATGCACTTCATTTTCCGTCGCGGACCGGTACAATGAAGAGAGCCTGTCACACATGAACGACCGAGTCCGGTTGCCATGGCGCGGCGCCGCTATAGCCATTGTGGACCGGCGGGAGCCCAACATTACCGATACTCGATGGGGCATCGCAGTAAGGTCGACGACAAAGGACATGGTCTGTTTCGACCGATCGATCGATCGGGTGTGCTGGGGTCCTGGCACTCCGTGACTTGAGGACGTGTATGTGCTTACTCGAAGCCTCCGATGACCGTTCCCGACGTCGTAAGCGTGCTCGTTGTTGATGGCGGCGCGCTCAAGCCCGCCAATTCGCGCCGTTTTCAGTGGAATCTCCTGCCTTTGTGGCTTTTTTAAAAAAAATATACACTCAGTATGTAGCCGCTGGACTACAAAGAGGTTTTTAAAAGTTAAGTGACGGCTTCCCGACCTTGTAATGTCAATAGCAACAAAGAAACCACACTACACGCCAACTGTAAAACAAGATCCCTCCACGTGTTTGCTCCCTTTTGGCCCCCCTCTTTGACTGCCCGCTTGGACTTGGGTCAGCGGTCGGAGGTCGCACTGGAGTCTCGCCGCCCCGCATATCGCTCCAACACCCACCGCGTCAGCTTCGATTCTCAGACTGCCGTCGGCCTCCGCTCCCTTCTCCTACTCCTGCCCACGGAGTCTTCGTTCACCGCGTTTCTACAGCCTTGAGTCAGCAGTCAGAGGTCGAACTAGATTTTTGCCGGCCCGCATATTGCTCTGACACCCACCACGTTAGCTTCGAGTCTCACACTGTTGTCGGCCTCTGCTCTCTTCTCCTACTCCTGCCCACGAAGTCTTTGTTCGTTGCTTTTCCACAGCTCATCATGGCTCTGCGGGCAGCGATACCGTACTATAAGGTCAGTGAACTTGACACCCTCGAGAACGCATCTGACTTCTGTTCAGCATTCCACGCCCATCTCTTCCAGCTCTACACATGGCTAACGGAAACACGACGACCTTCTGTTGTAACTCCCATGTAAGTACGCCCGTATCTCTGGGCATGTCACCTGTGTGCTCATGGTTCCTTCGACCTGTCACAGACTCCCAATATGTCGGATGACTGGGAAGATTTCGGTGATCTTCCTGGTCTCGCTAGCGTGCCCACCTCGTCAGATGGCAACACCAATAGGGCAAGCAAGGTGTAGACCGCCAGCAAGGGCACCAGTGAGTATCGCTGTTGTGTTTTTGCTCCCTCTGACATTGTGTTAGTTGTCGGCGTCAACACCCAGACTGACAGCACCGGTGTCGAGACGGGCCAGCTCACCCGCAACCACGACCTTCCTACTGCCGATGCGCATATTCCCGAAATCCTTCCAGCATCCCGCAGCACTTCGGCTGCTCAGGCATCGTCAACGTACCTTGTTAATGTACTAGCTATGAATTTGTTTGTATGTGGCAGTGTAGCCACCACCGCCCGACTCTGTATCTAGTTTGATTTAAGCCTCGGTAATTGTCTGCTCCTCGACAGTATATACTATGGACTTCAACCGCAATCCGACTGGGAGAAACCAATGGAATCTCGGTGAGCTCAGTTACATCTTTTTCTTGTCATCTCTGAAGACGGTGTGTCTAGGTCTCGAAAAAGAATTCCAGATCATTCAGCTCTTGAAGTACTGGCATGCGAAGGGCACCACAAATTATCAAGACTTGGCAGGTCTTCTCGAGAAGAATCTGCAAGTTACATTCTGGTGAGCGATGCGACTTGCAGTCAGCAAGATGTTTTTACTCAGTCTGAATTCCAGTGCAAAGACTGTGCAGCGGCGGCTGAAGAAGCTTGAGCTCCGAGCTGCACGAGGGACTATGGCTTCGATTGACCATAAGCTTGCCGAGCAGCTGGTCCTCGAGCAGATGGAGAAGGATCCTGCAAAACGAATGGGCCCTGCAAGTCTGAAGGCGAAGATAGCACTAGAGAAGGAGGGTTTGCACATTTCACGGTCGGTTGATCACACCCAATCCTCGTCATTTGGTCCCAGTTCTAACTTCTTTACCGTAGCGATTTCGTATCTATGGTCATGCACATTCACGACCCCGGAGCGTTTGCAGAACGTGAGCCGACCGCCAAGAAGATTTTGCGTAGCCCACGCTTTCCCATTGGCCCGAACCAGCGTTGGTCGTCCGATGGACATGACAAGATGGCGAAGATCGGGATGCTCATCTACGGTTTTGCTGATGAAGCCACGCACAAGGTTCTGGATACCCGTGTCGTGCCTAGTAACCGGGTCCAAGAGATAGTAGCCTATCTTTTTCTGTGTTTGGTGGAGTTCCACGAAGGTGCGTCTTGCACATGAGTCTGCGTTTGCATGATATCTGATTGCTTCTTCAAGGAATCCCTCTCCAATTGACAACGGATTGCGGGTCTGAAGTAACGTTGATGTCCACTTACATGCATCATCTGCGGTGCGCATCCATAAACTCTGCTTTTCACAATAAGCTCTAACCTGGCTTGGCGTGTACAGGAACGTTTTCCACCCCCACATCGATATCCAAGAAGTTCCGGCCCATGTCGAGCTCAAGAGCGTCCACAATGTCACCATCGAGAGCAGCTGGTATCGCCTGCGACTCGACATTGGGGACAACATCATCATTCGCTTCCAGCAAGGCTACTACGATGGAATTTACAACCCTAATGACCCAGACCACGTGTATGTGCTTTTGCCATGGCGGTGAATCAGCTACTGATCTGACTTAGGGAACTTGCCCGTTGGCTATGGTCTCGTGTCACGCAGAAGGAGGTGGATGCTGCTGTGGAGTTGCGCAATTCGACCCGGATACGAAAGCAGAAGAACAAGAATGGACCCTCGGGAATCAGTCGCGACATGGCGTATACACTCTATGAGAAGTGGGGGGGTAAAGAGTGCAAGCTCCCCGTGAATGTTGAGTATGTTCGCCTTCTCAAGGAGAGGCTTGGCGGTGAAGCCCTCCTGGCGTTCACGTCTGAGGAGTTTACGTTGCGAGCTCAAGACACCTACACTCAGCTTGGACTGGAAGACGTCACCAAGGAGAACGCATGGATAGTATTTGGTCAGATGTTGCCCTTGCTGTTCGCTCCGGCTTAGTAGTTGCAAGATCCACTATGTACATGTTTCGCAACTTTTGAAGCTCGAGTATGTATGTCTACAAAAGTAAAGACCCCTGTAACAGCGATAAGACATAGGATACACAACCATGTCCCGAACACGTACCACATCCATTGGCCTCATCCGCTTACGCTGAACCGGTGATGCTGACTTGGGGTGGGGGTGATGCCGCTGGTCGGGCGGAGGCGTCTTGGGTGACAAAGGCGGTATCTTTGATCCCTGATCCACTTGAGGCAGGGCAGGCTCGAATTCCATCTCCTGGATTCGCATCTGCGAGCACACCACATTTTCTGCACAGAATCTCAGATGATGCTGGAGGAAGGATTTGACCGTGCGTGGTCCTTTATCCCAGAAGATCCGGTAAGATGCTTCGGGCTGAGACCTGCCATCCGTGAACTGATGAACAAGACTGCCAGACAGGAAGATGATAGAGTTACACACGTATGCATTTGAGGATCAAAAAGTACTGGAGTGCCCGATTCATCATGCATCCCTACATGTGGAATATAAGCATAATAAGATTCAAGGCCTGACCCGTAATCAGAACCTTGTAGATCGCAAACGGCCACGTCATGAAGTGTGTAGACAACACAGAAATGACTAAAAGCATGGATTGTTGCAGTGAGAAGGTCGCGCGGACCAGGAGGGGGTCCACAGTCATCATTCCCCGTGAACTTCTTAACAGGTTCATCGGCAGCGCTGCACGGGAGAAGTCTGGTAGCGATAAAATGCTTATGAGGGAGCGGCTGATTGACCAATTCGTCATCGGGATCCAAGGCAAACTCTCCGATGAATGAGTCCTCGACATTGAACTTGAAAGCTGAATAATGATTCAGCGCTTGCTGTCTTTCCCGAAAAGAGCAAACAGACTAGGAGAAACACGCACCAGCTATATTGACCTCATCCTCATCTGCGTATCGCTCAAACTCCTTACGAGCAAACTCCGCAAAGTGCAGGACACGAAATTCTTCTTCTAAGATTGCTAGCTGCTGCTCAGGTGTATACGATTTGTCGAGCATCTGAGTGATTGCAAACTCCCGACGCTCCAAGCGTCCCTGAGATGCAAGCGTGGAATAAGAGCATGGCATTGACCGAAAACAAGACTCACGTAGACGCCAACCTTGGTGGACCCTCTACCAAGAAAGCCCGTACTCTGAAACGGCCGCTTCTGGGCTTGCAGCTCAACACCCGTCTCCCAATCGTCAGCAATGTACATGTCGTGGACGTCCACGCCCAAACGAAACCTCATGTTCCGATTTTCGCCCTCTGGGATGAAGATGCGAAATTTTTGTAGAGCAAGCAACGGCTCGCGACTGAATCGGGGAGGCAGCAGCGCCGGAGGTACAACCGGACCAGTCTGCTGTCGAGTCACGTATCCGCTACGGCGGCGACCACTGCTGCTGCCACTCTTCAGCGAATTGGAGCGGGGTGGAAAGGATCCCTGAGCTTCGGAGCTGGAAGTCTGCGCTGTCAAAGCGGCTGTGTCACGTCGGCAAGAAGTTTCAGACACTCGGGCCGCAGATTTGGCGGCTGAAAGTAAGAGGTTGGGATCTAAAGTGGGAAACTGTGCAGCAATGGTCACGAATATGCTACTAATAGACAGAACACATACTAAGACGCTCTCTGAAACAGTGAGACGAAGATCAGCCTTCTTCTCGTCCTTTTGCTTCGCCGTGATTGAGCGATTCAGGTGACACCTCCGAAGAAATTCAATAGCCGTGATTTCTCCCGTCAATAAATCGAGGGCGATGCGCTCCATCTTTGTACTGGTAGCAGTAGGAACGATGTACCAAGTAACATGCTGCCTGATGCCGCATCTTAGTGTCTCAAACCTTAAAGTGAAACACAAGTGACTCACATGTAGAACTTGACGGCGCCCTCATTCTTGAATGACTTCTGGTGGTAAGACTGCGCTTGCTGAATAATTTCGTGTTGAACATTGTCCATTGTATTGGTTTCTTGACAAGTGTACCCAAAGCTGACCGCCTTGACCTGAAATCAGAGTAAGACTGGATTAATACTTGAAGAAAAAAAGAGAAGCACCTGGCGGAAGACCGTTTCCCCCCGTCGATTATCATTCTTTGAGGTCTCCATAGACATCGAAACCGAGAACCTGACCTGCGACTGCATCTGCTGCCTGTCTCGCATGTTCTGAACGATCTGATTGCCGACACCAGAGGGTTTAGCCCCCGTTCCGACGCCGTGGACTCCTGCCGCAAGTTTTACGGCCTGGGCCTTTTGAAGGTTCCGGCTCTGTGGATGACGGGCCACTGTCACAGAATACAAACTTTTCAGACTCATACGGCTGAGATAAAAAGTACTCGCCAGTGTTCAGCTGCCCTTGAATCTGTAACATGACTTCTGGATTCTCGCGCAATATTTCGGGAGGAGGATCCATGTACTCTGATAGCCAATTCCGGTGAGCGCCATGTCTCCTGGGTGCGATGCCTCTACCTACTTGCAATCTTGTGGCACTCAAAGCACAGCGGAGCGGGAAGATGTTCGTAAATGAGCCCACATCCAGCGCAGTTCGGAAATTGCTCAAAGGGATGTAAGTGTGGTATGACTCAGCGTAACTTTTCGATGCGAACCTCAAAGTTAGCAGGGAGGTTACCTTCTCTTCGCCGAAAGCATCGACCACAGATCTTGTCTGGGTCAAGGAACGGAAAGGGGACACTACAGCCAGGACATCCTCCCATTGTATCTGAGGGAAAGCGAAAAAAGGCTGAACGCAAAGGGTCGGCGGGGCAATTATATCGTAGCCAGACCATTTCCCTTGATTTAGTGATGTCCCTGGAACCTCGATTTCTGGAATTAGGGCGACATGCCCCGGGCTTTGATTACAAATATTCTCTTTTGGTGTGAATATTACCACTTAGAACACGTCCGTGTGCATCCAAAATCGGGGAACGCTTGTGTCTACTGGGGCACGCGAGGGTCCGTCTACGGTAGTCGTTACCCACCATGATGATTTTCGTCGACTCATGATCAGTAATACACGCGGTAACCGTGGCTGTGCCTGTCATTGTTTCTGCTCTGCTGTCCCCACTGAGCGCCCGTCATTGCTCTCACAAAGCGTTGATAGGCTGGCTACCAGACGCGCTCTGCACCAGCTCTGCAAGGGCGTATTTTTGCGCTTTTCTTACAGAGTTTACTCTCGAACCATTCGGTGTATCGTGTCGCGGTTGACGGTGTTGCGCTCAGTAGGACTTAAGGGTCTACTGCCCAGTCGACGACGGTGGGTAGTGTCGACGATAGCAAGGCAGTCAGACCACTACTGTGGAACTGGTCTTATGAGTCTACACCAGGCTCAGGGCCATTAGTGACGAACGCTTGGACCGCGACCATTCCCCAGAAAGGGATCTGTCGTTGCGTCGACTTCTCAAAAGGGTCATTCTCTGCGGATGGGAACTTGGGCTGAAGGGCTGAGCAATGCGCGACGTTCTCAATAATAGAACTACTACTGGACAGGACTTGGCGTTACGAGACTTAAACCATCTTGTCGCGGCAACTCCCGGTTTTGAGTTGGACGTTTCCTCAGATCATGCCACGACGACGACTTGTCACATGTCAGGATCCATTCGATCACGGGACGTTGTGGACGCGTCGCGGTGACACTTCCAAGTGTCACGGCGAGTCGCGCCCATACCCAAACACACTAGAAACCGACACGGTTAGATCCGTGAACCGAACCATGTGGGGGACGGCTGGCGTGCCTAGGGCCATACGGCTTCTTGGGGCGCCCACGTTGGTCTCACTTGCCAAGACATACCCGTTGGCCAATCCAGCACGTCGTATTCCAAAAGTATGACGCGGTGGGTTGACCCACATCAAAAGTATCATATGGACTATGGGGCGGGGTCCTGATCACTCAGGACCTGTCCGATCGTTCAACTTTTCAATTACCCTAAAAGGCAACCGATCTTAGATAGCGTAGCTACTATGCAGTTGTACAGGACTTTACTAAGCAGCGTCGTAGACAGTATAAGTAGCACGTCGTCTCTTTGTATTAGGGAGGCTTTCCCCCGGACTGTGAATCACTCTCATTTCAGATTGTTTTGTACAATTTGCGTGCCGCGTGATCCCACCCTAAGAAGTTCTGCTACCCCTGCCCGGTCGCGACGAGTTGCTCCCTGAGCACTTGTAGCTACTGTGATTTGAGTTTGAGTTGAGACATCAGAAAGTCGGATTCGCCGCATCTGGTTTAGTCGCGGCATTTAGTGTCGTCGCCTTCGGGCTTTGTTGAGATCGTTCCACACCTCTAGCTTGGCAGTGCGTCGACTAGTTGTGCTCGGGTTGTTTTGGTCAGTTGGCAGTGCGTCGACTTGAGAACTTTGGTTCCACACTTCTTGCTTGGCAGTGCGTCGACAAGTTGTGCTCGGGTTTTGGACATTGGATATTGGCTGTTAGTTGGCAGTGCGTCGACGCGGCATTTTGGTTCTACTAGTTGGCAGTGCGTCGACTCAGTACATTGGTTGTATCAGTTGGCAGTGCGTCGACTTGATATTTGGGCTTTGCGTCACCATTTGGACGCTGTCGCTACAAGGGATCTTAATACTTCGTATTAAGTTCTGACTTGTTATATTGTTGTTTGTGGATTGGATTAGTGTTGGTTGTGTTCGTATAGAAGATATTGGTTGAGATACCATTGTTTGCTATATATAAATTCTTGTCGTCGACTTCGTCTCCGCGACTATTGGATCTGCGTCTATTGAGAGTTGTGATACTGGTGCTCTGTCCACCCCGAAGCCCTCGCATCTTTCACACACTGAGAAGCTGATTACGAGGAGTGTGAACGTGTTTTATATTTGGGTTTACTTTCATAGTAGATTCACTTGTGAGCACGCCCTCAGCATTTCATCTGGAGCCCACCGCGAGGGGCTTCTAAAGTTTCATAAACTTTAAAAATCAATAAACCGGGTTCTTTACCGCGACGTCGGATAGAGACCAAGGGTTTATCCCGCGAAGCAGTTTATTTCGATCCCAAGCTCCCGCGCGACCTCTCGAGGACCAAGCGGAGATTGAGACTGAAGGAAACGCTTCAACCTCAGGACCTTTCGAAAAACCACGAAGGTCTGCAAGACATAAAACACCTTTGTATCTACCACCCTTGCCTTCCAAGGCAAAAGGAAAACAAAGAGTGAATTTGACGTCGAAGCTTCCAGCTTTAGACACAGCTACTTCGAGTTCGACGACAATCAGTCGATCTCAGACTAGCTCGCAAACCCTCTCAGAATTGTCAAGTAGCGTCACCGCTACAAACACGAATTCTAACAACATCCCTACTTCCCCTGTGACTTCAGTCGCGACAACTATGGCTCCAAAGACTGGGTTCAAAATCCCTCAACCTTGGGACACAAGTAGACCTATACTTGATGAAAAGGATCCCCTGTCGATTGAGGCATATTTGCGTCACTGCGCGCAGATCGTGGAGGATGGTGGCATCACAGATGTCAAACAGGCAAAAAGCATGTACATCCGTTATTTGCCGTCGCGGCAAGTGATGGACGTATGGGAAGGTCTCGATACCTATTCCGACGACACGAAAACTGTCGCGGAATTCGAGGCCGAAATATTAAAAGGATACCCTGAGGTGTCCAAGCGAAAAACGGGGACCATGGCAGATCTAGACAGGCTCTGTCGCGAGAACCGTGGAATCAAAATCACGGATGAGGGAGATTTGAAGCGTTTCGGCCTTCAAATGTATAGTCACTACAAGCGACTGTCAGTCCCTCCTGCCATTATCACCAACAAAGTCGCGTGTGAACGCTACATGCGTACTTTGGACTCCGAGTTCAGTACCGTCTTGCGAAATGCTTTGGCTACGAGTCAAGTATTCAATAAGCGCTACCAAACTCGCGCCGGGATAGCAAACGCTAATGTCCCCGCGACTGGAGTCAATCGGCAGGACGACCCCATCCAGTTGAAAGAACTAATGACAATGGCGGAAGAAATGGCGTCGACGTTGAGCAACGAAGACGAAATTCCCATAATCGCGCGACCTCCCAAGGTTCGTTTCGACTATGAGACTAGTCCACCCAACCATGCTAAGGTTGAGGAGTTGGAAAACTCGATTTCCAACTTGAAGGATTCATTTCTTCTACACCAAAAAGAGCTACAGACTCAGTTGCAGGAAGCGCTGAAGACGTTCGTACAGACTGCTCGCGAAGCGCCCATACAGCGGTCGCGGCCAGTAGGCAACAACTCTTCTGTGCCCCACTTTGAAAGTCGCGCACAAGGAGGAGCTGCCGCACGGAACGACGACTGTCGCTACTGTGGACAAACTGGTCATTGGTCGAACGAGTGCCCACTCAAGAGGTCTCACATTGAGAAAAACCTTCTCAAAGTCGACACCAAAGGGATGTGGAGGCTCTTCGACGACAGCTTCCTACCAAATGGAGAAGGGACTCAGGGACAACGAGTAGAGGCTTATTGGAAGAAGAAGGGCAAGTCCGTCAACTTCCAAGACTCCTACTACTTGGATCAGTTCGATAGCCGCGACAATGATGATATGTCCGACTACCCTGAAGAAGTGGCAGATGAGATACGCTCCCTTCGAAGTCAACTCATCCAATATGAGAGGAAGTCGTCGCGGCCAACCCCAGAGAGTCGCGCTGAGCCAAAGACTCAACGAACTGCATCTGGTTCGACCAGCAACGCAATGGAAAGTGCCATGGGCCAGTTCATGCAGAAAGCCATGACCGACGCCATGGCCGGCTACTTCAACAACATGAACAGTGGTTATCCTCAGACTCAGGAGCAGTTCATTCAAACCCGTCGTGGTGCGAATAGCCAACCTGAGCGCGACGATAACAACTCGGGTTTCTAAATGGTTCAAGGAAGGGGGCTAAACCCACAAACTCAGCCAAGCCCTCTGAGGACCATGATAAACGAGCTGAGCGACGAGAGAAACCGAGAAAACCTGTGATTATTGAAGAAGTTAGTGATAGCGACGATGATGAGGAATCAGTGCGCGACAACGTCGAAAAGAGAAAGGAACTACTGTTTGAGAAAGTCAAGCCCGTTCTACAAGAACCAGTACATTCTTCAAAAGCGCGCGTTCCAGATAAATACCAGTTGCGCGCACCGATTCAAAAGAAGGCTGTGGCAGAAGCAGTCTACGACAAAATGAAAAACGCGTCAGTCGACGTCACTGTGGGTGAACTCCTAGCAGTTTCGGGAACTGTCCGCGACTCCATTCTGAAGGACTCTTCGAAGAAACGAGTACCGGTTCAGAAGTCCATGCTTCAAGAAACTGGTCGCGTCATTGAAGACGTTTGGGATGGAGAACTGAGCTACAACCTAGTCAGTGCTAAGGAATTGCCCGAGCCTGTGTTCTATCATAACACAGTCGAAGGAGAAATTCCCATTGGCGCAGTTGTCGCGACGGACCCATATGAGATGTACTTGGAGTCGATACCCTCTAATGAGAACCCAAGACATGTCTATGTTGGTGATTCGTCAGCTGCTCTCAGAACAATAAACGGACGGATTAACGCGCGTCTCGACGCGGACTGCATCCTAGACAGTGGATCTCAGATTGTATCGATGGCTTTCTCAGAAGCCGTCGACGCACAATTGAGCTGGGACCCAAAGGTCGTCATATATATGGAAAGCGCAAATGGATCTATCTCTAAGTCACTGGGATTAGCGAGAAATGTACCCTTCAGGTTTGGGACCATCTTGGTCTACCTGCAGGTGCACATTTTGGAAAGTCCAGCTTATAAGGTGTTGCTCGGCAGACCGTTTGATATCGCGACAGAAAGCAATATCAAGAACGCGGCCGACGGCAGCCAAATAATCACTATGCGCGATCCCAATTTAAAGACACGTTGTGCAATGGCTACGCAGCCACGTCGTGCAGACGACTTGCCGCGTAACACCAAAAACAACGACGGATCTACCGAGCCCTACAGTTCGTCGAAACCGACGACCAGTCCAGACGAACCGAATCCTGAACGGGATTTTCAAAGAGCTTCGAGGAATTGACCAGGTTGAGTCAAGGAGAAGAAGTCGCGGTGACTGTGTCGTTGGGAAAAGATGGGAATGTAGTGTTCGAGGATCTAAGAAAGCCGCGTTCTAGTGGCCAGTTTACCCAAACTGAGCTAGTAGAAGCATATATCTTGTCGTCGAAAGAGGACAAGGAAATGAAGAAAGACGTCGCCGTGTCGACTTTGTTTCATTCATATATGAGTGAAAGGCTCTCAGACGCGGCAACAGAAAAACTGACTGTTGGTACTTGGAGTGTACTAGACGACGACTCTTCTAGTCGCGACAAATACTCGGTGTTCGCAGGGAAGAAATACAAACCTGTGGACCAGAAAGTCAGACCAGTGTACACTATGGGTTCTGAGGACGATCGAATAATTCGAGAAATGGTGGGAGATCCTTTGGATACGCTGCCTACTCTAAACCCGCGACCACCTGATTTTACCCCAACGGGTAGATTCACGGCGGAACGCAGGGAGATTGTGGATAAGCTACACAAGGGAGACTTCTTATTACCAGAAGAACGGAAGTTGCTCATGCACTTCTACATGCTTCATAATCAGAGTTTCGCGTTCAATGATGAAGAACGTGGCGCATTGAGGCAGGATATATTTCCTCCTGTCAAGATCGCGACAGTTCCCCATACAGCATATCGCGAAGGGAATATTCCTATACCTCGCGGCATGTTCGATCAAGTGTGCAAGGTCATCAAAGACAAAATCGCGGCCCAGGTCTACGAACCTTCCAATTCCTCTTATCGGAGCAAGTTCTTCGCTGTACTTAAGAAGGATGGGAAGAGTATCAGACTAGTGCACTCGCTAGAACCACTCAATGCAATAACTATCGCACATTCAGGGTTGCCACCTGCGACAGAGGAGTTAGCAAACCACTTCGCCGGTCGCGCCTGTGGTGCTGCGCTAGATTTGTACTCAGGCTACGACCAGCGTGACATCGATCCAGCTAGTCGCGACTTGACTACATTCCAGTCACCGTTTGGTGCACTGAGGTTGGTCAAACTCCCACAAGGATGGACCAACTCAGTACCAATATTCCATGAGGACGTTACTTTCATTTTGAAAGACGAAATCCCTCATGTTACTATTCCATATATCGACGACGTACCCGTTCGAGGACCAGGAACCAGGTATCTGTTACCCGATGGAACCTGTGAAACGATTCCAGAAAATCCCGGGATCCGTCGCTTCGTATGGGAACACTTTCAGAATGTGAACCGCGTCGTGCACAGAATCGGCTACTGTGGCGCGACTCTGTCTGGTACCAAGTCGGTGGTTTGCGCCGACGAGTTCGCTGTGGTTGGCCATATCTGTTCGTTTGAAGGTAGAAAACCTGACGCGGACAGAGTTGGTGTAATCATGCGTTGGCCAGACTTGAGAGACGTCTCGGAAGTTCGACAGTTCATGGGCACGATTGGGGTCATGCGGATGTTCATTAGAGGATTTTCTGAAATGGCGCGACCAATTCAGAGACTGGTGAACAAAACGCGCATTTTGAATGGGGTGACAAACAGAAACTCGCATTTCAAAGACTTAAAGACGCGATACAAGTCTGTCCGTCGCTTAAGCCTCTGAACTACGAGTGGGACTCTGAGATTGTCGTCGCAATAGACACATCCTGGATGGCCGCGGGTTTCGAAATCTACCAGCGCGACCCAGACGATCCAAAGAAAGTCTATTACGCGAAATTTGGGAGTATCCCACTTACAGAAAGAGAAGCTAGGTTTTCTCAACCAAAGCGTGAACTTTATGGTGTGAAGCGCGTGCTTCAAGCCATGGCTCACTGGCTTCTTGGCTGTAGGAAATTGGTAGTCGAAACCGACGCGCTGTACTTGGCAGGCATGCTAAGGAACGTTGGTAACCTACCAAACGCGAATATCAACCGTTGGGCTGAGGAGATCCTCATGTTTCAATTTACCTTGAAACATGTCAGAGGAATCACCTTCTCACCAGATGGCTTGTCGCGACGACGACCTGCGCCTGGAGATGAAGAGTATCCCAATGACGAAGAGGAAATCTTCGACGAGCCACCACCAGAGAACAACGAGAATTGGGACTACGACACAGAGCAACCATTAGACTTTGAAGAGTTCAAAAGGGACATTGACACCAGAGGTGGCTACCTTAACTCTATGGTCGGGTGTGCTGAGTCGGTCGACGACATATGCAAAGAGCTAGTCGAAGCTTGCGACTCTCGTCGCGCTGAGAATCGGCGTGTCAAAGACGCATATGACGCGCAAGGACTCGTCGTCCCAGTCTTCATGTTGAACGATGTGGCAAACGGAGAACCACTTTTGCCTGATCTTGAACTGCGCGACAATCCTGAGGATCCCTACATTGAGGATCACCGGACGGGCACAGGGATTGAACAAGACAATAAGTTGGTAATGGCTAGGAAGTGGTTGAAAGACACTTCCATAAGGCCTGAAATGACAGACAAACGGTTCAGATCGTTTCTCAAATTCTCGCGACAGTTTTTCCTCAAAGATGGAAAAATGTACAAGAGATCGACCAATGGGATTCATAGACTGGTCGTGGACAAGCACCACAGGACTTATATGATGAAGGCGTGTCACGACGCGCTGGGTCATAAGGGTCTTTTCAGCACTAAGAGCCTGTTGGAAACTCGGTTTTGGTGGCCAGAGATGGAAAGAGACGTCGACTGGTGGATAAAGACTTGTCATAGCTGCCAAGTCCGCCAGAAAACTCTCCTCCGCACTCCACCGACGCCGACGATGACTCCAAGTGTATTTCAGAAGATACATACGGACGTCATGATTATGGGAACGCCTTCCAACGGATACAGATATGTCGTCGCAGCAAGGGATTCTTTGACCCGCTACGTGGAAGCGCGACCGCTACAGGCTGACAACGCCAAGGCAATAGCGCGTTTCTTGCTCGAGGACATAGTGTGTCGCTGGGGGTGTCCTAAGTGGATTGTAACCGACAACGCAGGACAATTTGTCGCGGCGTTGAATTGGTTACAAAAGAAATATGGTATCAAGGGAATAAGGATATCTCCTTACAATTCCCAAGCGAATGGCACTGTTGAAAGAGGTCACTGGGACATTCGACAGTCACTGTACAAAGCTACTGGGGGAAACGCCTCCAAATGGTTTTGGTTCTTCCCACAGGTCTTGTGGGCAGATAGAATTACAGTGCGTCGCGGGCTGGGTTGTTCACCATACTTCGCAGTATGTGGGGCCCACCCTACCATCCCTCTGGATATAGTCGAAGCTACGTGGCTAGTCGAATATCCTGACCGGATCGTCGACTCTGCGGATCTCATTGGTCTCAGGGCACGCGCTCTAGCGAAACACGCCGACCATATTGAAGATATGCGCAGCCGCGTCAGCGACGCCAAACTAAAAATGGTTCAACGCTACGAACTCGAGTACAAGCATGTGATCAAAGACTACAAGTTTGTACCAGGGGACTTAGTGTTGGTCAGGAACACAGCTATTGAAAAATCATTGGACAACAAGATGAAAGCTAGATATCTTGGTCCCATGATTGTAGTTCGAAAGACCAAAGGGGGTTCTTACTTAGTCTGTGAAATGAACGGCGCAATGTTCCATGCGAAAGTCGCGGCGTTCCGAGTAATACCCTATCTGGCAAGACAGAAATTGACACTCTCTGAAGATATGAAGAAGCTGATAGATATTTCGCCTGCTAAACTCGATGAGTTGGTGGAGGAAATATCTGACGTCCGCGACTACCAGTTCGAAGGGGTGAAACTCAAGAACTCGGATAGTGACGACGACGACGACCCTGTAGAGGATCCAGCTTCTGTCGAGTGAAAGTCTGACAAACAAGCAATTGTCGCGGCAGGCTCTCACACGACAAGACGTCGCTTCTCTCAGTTTTAGATAGAATTCAGTATATTGCTTGGGTGCTAGCTGGTACCTAAGGACTATACTGGGTTGTATCTAAAAGAAAAAGGTCATAAAGGAGGTGCGCGAGAAGAAGAGACGCGACTTCATAAATAAGAGACATGAGAGAAGAGAGACATATGGAAGGAGAGTGCATATAGAACAAATTATGAAAGATTAGGCCGCATTCTTCGACATCGAGAGGTCAATGGCTTCCTTGACGTCCTTGAGCGCGGTCTTCCATTCCTCTAGCCGCGACGTGACGTAGTCGCGTTCCTCGATGAGGAGCTCGAGTGGAATGGACCGCCGCAACCGGTACAGTTGATGTCGATGCACTCGGTCCGCAATAAACCTTCGGTCGGACGCGGACGCTGCCAATCGGTTAGCGAAGTGTCGCGACACGAGAATATAACTGCGAGACTCACCTGGGGCCGCATCAGTGGTACTGTTGCTGAGTCGCTGCCTCTTCGAGCCGGTGACAACGAACGATGGCTGGGTAATTGGTCAGAGATGTAGTCGCCGCGACTGAGTGAGAACTCACGTCTGGAAACTCTGGAGACAGCTCCCTAGAGCCTCCATCTGCTCCGCGTGAAGTTTCGACATTTTGGCGCTGAGAAGACGCATCGACCTATCGTGCTCGTCTATGAGTCGAATGATAGTCCCATAGACGTCCGCGAGCCCTACGGAGTCGTCATGACCAGATCCGTCGACCGATCGAGAACCAGACCGCCCTGCGACGGTCTTGCGAGTAGATGGTCGCGGGGTCTGAGAAAAAAAATCAACCTGTGCTCGGCAAAGACTCGAGACGGACGCACCTTCTCTTGAACAGGAGTGGGGGCCTCCATCTCGACGTCTGAATCAATGTCGATGGCAGGAGTTGAGCCTGAAGCCTCAGGAACAGGATCTTCGGCCTGTGCAACAATATCCGTAAGAAAATCTGGACAAAGACAAGGAATCATACCTTGGCCTTCCCAGACGACGACGGAGTTGCAGCAGGACGTGGGATGCTCTCCTGAGCTTGTCGCATGCTGATGATCGCCGCGACAAGGGACTCATGCCAGACCAAATAGGCTCGATACTTGTTGACGGCCTTGGTCTGGGAAGGGTCGCGCTGCTTCTCAGGAACTTCTTTGAGCAGCTCCGTCTGAGACAGAGCGAGCGTGGTGGCCTCCTCGAGACAATCCAAAACGTCGCGGGGAGGATCTTGAGCAGCAAACGAGCTGGCTTGAAAGCGGGTCTGTTGACGAGATAAGATAATCGCCGCGACACGCCATCACGAATCAACTCACTCGAACAAAGAAAATATCCTTGCCAACGCTGAGGATGCCCTCTGAACCACCTAGACCCAGCTTGTTCATCGCTGCGAGAGAAGGCTTAGCCTTCTTCCACGACGCGACGAGCGATGCGAAGTCTTGGGGGAGAGGAAACGCGGACATAGCGAGGCCTGGGTAGAGAGAAAGAATGGGAACGAAATAAGGACTGAGAATGGGACTGGACATAATCTGTCGAGCCCACCCAGACTTTATATCGTCGACTCTGGAAAAACTTTTCTAGTCGCGCATCAGATAAGCCGAGGACGGCTTAGATCTGTGTTCCTGGGAGAGGGCAGATCTTACGAAAGATCAGCCACAGAGTCCGCAGAAGCCCACACATTGGAAATTGAGGTGCGCGACAACGTGCACACCCCTTGGACCCATGTGCTGGAAAGTGGAAAATCCAATGACGCTACTGAGGACGAGGTCCGGGACCTTTTCAAAATGTTTCTAGAAAATTCTCCCAAGAATTTTGAAAATTTAGACTCAAAGGTTCACGCGACGACGACTCAGGTAGCAGCAAGAAGTGATTCGGATTGATTCTACGACGACGACGATATGTATGCAAGATAATAAATAAAAATTCGGGACCGCGACGTTCACGGACGGTGGAACGAGCTGAACTACTGCTCATCCACCTCCATGGCAGTCTCACCCGCGGCGACGGAGCCCTCGTCCTCGACGTTCTCGTCGTCGACGTTCTCGTCGTCGACTTTCTCGTCGTCGGCGTTCTCGTTGCCGGCAGACCCGTCTTCTTCACCCTCCGCGTCTTCATCCGAAGCGGCCTTGGTGGACTCGGCCGAGGTCTCGCTGTAGTTTTCGGAAAAGTCCAAGACCTGTAAGACGGCTTGGGACGACGACGCAACAGGAGGCGGCGATGGCGAAGGCTGGGGCGACGAAGAGGGCGCACGGGTGCGACTACTCGCCAAGTGCGCGACGTCGATCTCGTGGTCCTCGCCAGGTTGGAACGCTTGATCCTGGACGGTCGCGGGGTCCGACTTGTCGAATTCCTGGGCCTTCTCGATCTCCCTCTGGAACTGCTTCTCCATCTTTTCCATCTCGCGATAGAAAAACGGATCGAAGAAGGCAGGAGGTGCCGCGAACCGCTCGTTTGCCTCGCCATCCAACAAGTCCCCGTGGGCCAAGATCATCCGGACACCCTTGCGGATGTCAGCCATCTCGGCGGCGTCGATCTCGGTCGCGGTGTGGACGAACATCGCCTTGATGCGCTCGTCCGAGCCGTCGTCGAAGTGCTCCTTCAGCTGACCAACGAAATCACGGAACTGGCCAATGGCCAGGACGCGGATCTCGTTGGCCGTGCGAAGAAGCCCGCCGTACGCGTCCAAGGTGTCGGCGAGACGGTTGGCGGACTTGTTGAGATCTGAAGACGTCGTCAGAAACGATCAAAAATAGAAATGAATGATAAGAGTGGACTCTTACCGTCCGCGCTCATCTGCGCGATGTACCCGAAGCGTTGCCCCATATACAGCTGCTCCGCGGGCTTGTAGCCGTTGGTGCAAGTCTGTTTATAGAGCACGCACGGGGCGCACCGATTGCCGTGGCGCCCGTCGACGCTCTTGAAGCAGACGCGCTGCCGCGTCACGCACATCGCGCAGGGTCTTGGCGCGACCTCCTATGAAAAAGGGAGTCAGTCGTCGAGGCATGGCAGAAAAAGATAAAGGAACGCACGAAGTCAGTTGGCACCTCTACGCCGGCCCTTTCCAACTTCCCCGCGAACCCTTGGCGTGCCACCGAAAGGAGCGCCTCGGTGTCGTAGGCGGCGGGAGTGAACGGAGCACGGGGCGTGGGAGCCGACGCCTTCGCAGGAGTCTAGAAACAGTCAAGTCAGTAAGAAGTCGACGACAAGAAAAAGTCGCGACTCACCGAGTCAGATTTCTTCTTGGCCGCCGCAACGGACTTTTCTGCCTTCTGAGCCTTGAGCTCGGCCTTGGCCGCAGCAACACTCCGCTCGCGACCAAGGGTCGCGGCCACCCTGCCCAACTCACTGCGTGGAGTCTTGGTAGCGGCGGGAGCCGCCTGGGCAACCTAGAAAAGAAAGAAAATTGAGTTAGTCGACGTCTGGAACCCAAGATTAGTGTCTCACCTTAGCCACTGGGGTCGGGGTAGTCGTCGCTCGCGGGGCGCTCGCCTTGCGACTGGCCTCCACCTTTGGCACCGGTTGGGGAGGCACGGACTTGGTCGACTTGGACGATCCGTCCGCGACCTTCTTGATTGGCTAAAAAGCTGGATTAAGGGGCGTGGCCTGGGAAAAAGGAGCCGGCTCGCCTTGGGCTTGACGCGGGTCTCGTTGACCTGCTTCTTGGCCACGACGAAATCGCCGGTCTCCTCTCCGCTCTCGGAGGTGTCGTCCATGACGATGACGGACGGGGCTACGAAAGAATGAGTAAACGACAGAGGGGGACAAGAGGAAAACGTACTCAGATTCGATCGCGCTTTCCCCTTGGACTTGGGCCCCTGTCAAAAACAAACCAACCATGAGACGAAGAGACCACGATCGACGAACTGGGTCACTTACCTGAAGAGCCAGCTCGTCGGCCGAGGAAGCGTCTCCCTCCTGGACCCCTTCGTCGTCGACATCCATCGCAGTGTCGGCGACGGCGGCGGCTTCCTCATCGCTGAGGGACTCGGGCTGCACAGGCTGTGCTTGGATCCGGGCTGGGAGGGACCAAGTGGTTAGTCTGAGGATCAACGAAATAAGACATAGGGTCACACACCTGCGTGCGCCTTCTTGTGAACGCGCTTGGGGGGTGCCTCCTGTGGAATAGGGACCGAGGTAGCGGCTACGACAAATCAGTACCCGCGACTTTGGTGAATGAAATGAAAAAGCCACTTACGAGTAGGCGCATGGGACGACGCCTTGGGCTCCTTTGCAGGAGTCGCCTTGGGTCGCTTCCCCTGCGACTTCTCGCTCGACTTCTTGGCGACGGCGACCTTGCTGCCCGCGACGGCGGCAGGGGCCTGCGGCTTGGAGCCGTCACCCTTCCCCTTCTGCTTGGCAGGCCGGGACGACGAAGGGGCGGCGACTTGTTCGGTTGGAGCCGCCTGGGGGTCGATCAGAACATAGTAAACGAATGAAACAGAGTACGCGTACGGGTTCGACGACGCGTTTGCGTTTCTTTGGCGGCGACGACTCCCCAACTGGAGCGTTGGTGGTCAAGGGCGTAGACGCCGGCTAGCCCTTACGTTAGTGAAAAGAATGGAAGACCAAAGCGAACAGACGCGGCAATCATTGATCGCCGTGCCTACTCGCTCCAGCGGGCTTAAGACGGAGCTCACCTGTTGGATCTGGCGGACGTCGACGGCCATCTGCCGCAACATCTGGTTGTAAGCCTCGGGGCTAGGCAGGTGGTGAGTTGGATCGACAAGCCATGAGAGAGACCTTGACTGACGGCATGAACTGCCGCCAGTCGATGGCAGGCGGGTTTGCTCCCGGGACAGCTGATTCGGTGACGGCTGATGGACGGTTAGCGTGGTTGAAAAGTCGCGGTAATCGTCCTGGGCGTCACTCACGGTTGTTGTCTTGGGGGCGGGGGCTCTGGTCGGGCGCGGACATGGTGGTCGAAAAGCAAGAGTGTCTCGTACTAGGGAGACTCTCGACCCTGAAAATTGAGGGCATTTATATGGTGAACATGCCGGAAGAAGTTTGATCGCGGCAGATCACGGAAGGAACCGAACAACCAAATGAATAAGACGTGGGAACATAACTCTATGTCTCCGCGGCTTTAATAATAAATGAATGAGACGTCGACTGTTGGACTTAGACCTGGCGCAGTGAGACTGTCGCGGGATTGACCAGGAGGTCAAAATTAGTGTTCCTGGGAGATGATAGGCTGGCTACCAGACGCGCTCTGCACCAGCTCTGCAAGGGCGTATTTTTGCGCTTTTCTTACAGAGTTTACTCTCGAACCATTCGGTGTATCGTGTCGCGGTTGACGGTGTTGCGCTCAGTAGGACTTAAGGGTCTACTGCCCAGTCGACGACGGTGGGTAGTGTCGACGATAGCAAGGCAGTCAGACCACTACTGTGGAACTGGTCTTATGAGTCTACACCAGGCTCAGGGCCATTAGTGACGAACGCTTGGACCGCGACCATTCCCCAGAAAGGGATCTGTCGTTGCGTCGACTTCTCAAAAGGGTCATTCTCTGCGGATGGGAACTTGGGCTGAAGGGCTGAGCAATGCGCGACGTTCTCAATAATAGAACTACTACTGGACAGGACTTGGCGTTACGAGACTTAAACCATCTTGTCGCGGCAACTCCCGGTTTTGAGTTGGACGTTTCCTCAGATCATGCCACGACGACGACTTGTCACATGTCAGGATCCATTCGATCACGGGACGTTGTGGACGCGTCGCGGTGACACTTCCAAGTGTCACGGCGAGTCGCGCCCATACCCAAACACACTAGAAACCGACACGGTTAGATCCGTGAACCGAACCATGTGGGGGACGGCTGGCGTGCCTAGGGCCATACGGCTTCTTGGGGCGCCCACGTTGGTCTCACTTGCCAAGACATACCCGTTGGCCAATCCAGCACGTCGTATTCCAAAAGTATGACGCGGTGGGTTGACCCACATCAAAAGTATCATATGGACTATGGGGCGGGGTCCTGATCACTCAGGACCTGTCCGATCGTTCAACTTTTCAATTACCCTAAAAGGCAACCGATCTTAGATAGCGTAGCTACTATGCAGTTGTACAGGACTTTACTAAGCAGCGTCGTAGACAGTATAAGTAGCACGTCGTCTCTTTGTATTAGGGAGGCTTTCCCCCGGACTGTGAATCACTCTCATTTCAGATTGTTTTGTACAATTTGCGTGCCGCGTGATCCCACCCTAAGAAGTTCTGCTACCCCTGCCCGGTCGCGACGAGTTGCTCCCTGAGCACTTGTAGCTACTGTGATTTGAGTTTGAGTTGAGACATCAGAAAGTCGGATTCGCCGCATCTGGTTTAGTCGCGGCATTTAGTGTCGTCGCCTTCGGGCTTTGTTGAGATCGTTCCACACCTCTAGCTTGGCAGTGCGTCGACTAGTTGTGCTCGGGTTGTTTTGGTCAGTTGGCAGTGCGTCGACTTGAGAACTTTGGTTCCACACTTCTTGCTTGGCAGTGCGTCGACAAGTTGTGCTCGGGTTTTGGACATTGGATATTGGCTGTTAGTTGGCAGTGCGTCGACGCGGCATTTTGGTTCTACTAGTTGGCAGTGCGTCGACTCAGTACATTGGTTGTATCAGTTGGCAGTGCGTCGACTTGATATTTGGGCTTTGCGTCACCATTTGGACGCTGTCGCTACAAGGGATCTTAATACTTCGTATTAAGTTCTGACTTGTTATATTGTTGTTTGTGGATTGGATTAGTGTTGGTTGTGTTCGTATAGAAGATATTGGTTGAGATACCATTGTTTGCTATATATAAATTCTTGTCGTCGACTTCGTCTCCGCGACTATTGGATCTGCGTCTATTGAGAGTTGTGATACTGGTGCTCTGTCCACCCCGAAGCCCTCGCATCTTTCACACACTGAGAAGCTGATTACGAGGAGTGTGAACGTGTTTTATATTTGGGTTTACTTTCATAGTAGATTCACTTGTGAGCACGCCCTCAGCATTTCAGCGTTACCCTGCGGCTTAGCTCAAGATGGGTGGGGAGCACGGCCAGGCCGCGGGGTGTAGCCGTCGTCCGTTTGTGAGTTCGCGACGGACAGCGGTGGGCGCCCCATCACTCCTGCCATAGCTGTCACTGCGAGGGCTGGCCACCGCCTGCCTCGGTGCGAAGCAAACCGTGACGGGCGGAGGCCGCTGTCCGTCTGTGAGTTCGTGACAGACCACGGTGGATGATGGCCACGCGGAGCCTGCGTTTTTGTAGTCATCCCATACATCGCCCCAGCGGCGGTCGCTCTCCTACCCGCGTGACGCCCGCAGCCTTTCACAATCGCCGTCTGCCAGCGCACCGCCTTACCCACCTCCAAAAGCACCGAAAGCTCACGTTCAGGCAATGGCCTGGCTGCAACGGAGCGCGAGCCGTTGCCCTGGCTCCTGGGCGGAAACATCGTCATCAGCGTGCGCAACGTGCTCCTCCGCACTTCGCGCGCCCCGTGGAATACTTGCCGCCTATTTGTCATCCTCGGCTTCCCCGTCCATCCAGTGCCCATTAACCCCCGCCTCCCCAGCCCCGAGCCCTTGCACCAAGGTCGCCCACGACCCGCACCCCGGCACCTGCGCTGGCGCTGACAGATCTCTACGCCGCTAGGCCCTCCTTCGGCTGCTCGTACCTCGACCCCCCCTCCATCATGGCACTCACACGCGCCGCCTCCGCCCCGTGGATGCTTCCTACCGCCTTCCCACGCGCCCTGGCCGCCCTGTCCACCAGCGAAATCCTCAGTGGAATCGACCACGCCGGCGCGCGCGTCGAGCTGGGGCGTGCTGACGAGCTGCACCTGCTAGATGTGTAATCGCCGAGTGGCCGCCATCTCCGAGCACAGGCTCACATCATGATCTAATGGCCACCACTGACCACTGGTAGCCAATGGTGGCCGCCATTGGTCTTTCCAGTGATGGATGTATGACTTGTGGTACTTCGGTCAATGGCTCTCGTCGCGCACACTTTATAATGAATTCATGTAGTTGGAGCATTAGAGACACCAAATGAGTATCGACTATGCCCAAATAGTAAGGTCGACGACAAAGGACATGGTCTGTTTCGACTGATAAATCGATCGGGTGTGCTGGGGTCCTGGCACTCCGTGACTCGAGGACGTGTATATGCTTATTCGAAGCCTCTGATGACCGTTCCCAACGTCATAAGCGTGCTCGTCGTTGATGGCGGCGCGCTCGAGCCCTTCGGCTTGCGCCGCTTTCAGGGGAAATCCCTTGCCCTTGTTTTGAAATATGCACTCGGTATATAGCTCCTGGCCTCGGAGGAGGCGCAAGCGGAGGTACGACCGGGCCAATCTGCTGTCGATGTCTCAAAGATATTTCATTTATGATCAGTTCTGACGGACCGATATGCGAAAAAACGGCTGAAATCAGAGATTTGGCAGGGCAATTGTATTGGAGACCATGTCCTCTAATTTGGTGCTTCTGATCCGCGAGGTAGCTTCAAACTCCGCTAGATAACATAAGGCACTTGTGATGGGCCTCCTGCCAGACGGAAAATGATGTAATTTTTTTAGTGCCATTCTAAGGAGTTATTGTGACAAATGGAACAAGTGGGTGACTTCCCGTAAGGTTTCCGATTATATTAATGATTTCTGAGGAGTGCCAAATGATGTCGGCTACATTTGTTTTATGTTTTTTTATTGAGCGCTCTGCCCGTAAGGATTTCCGAGTTTCTGCATCAGTGACGCACGCGCATCACGGCCCGGTACTCGATGGCATCACACCACACCTTTCCCCCAAGATGGATCCCGACGCGCAATATTGGCAACAAATTGTGGCCACGATGGAGGAGGAGATGGTTCGGGATAATAACAAGCAGATGATGGTTGCATTGGGGTTGATCGGCTTTGGGTACGCGGAGGCTAAGCGGCAGAAACCAAACCGTCTGTACATGTGTTGGCCCCAAATCCCTCCCAATCCATGTGTCAATACACCCTGGAAAGCCATGTACGTCAACGGGAGCGATCGCGCATTCATCACCACTATGGGTATTGACACAGACATGTTCAGCCGGGAACGCGTGATCAAACACCTTCCTCATTTGGTTTATTCGAGGCTTTCTTGGTCTATTCGAGGGGTCTCTACCCCTCGAATAGATCCTGGTTTATTCGTGGTCTATTCAAGGCCTTAAGCGAGATCTGAGCTCGATGGGGTCCTGATCAACGCCTCGGCAACTCGGCATCAAGGGTAAAACGCCTTTATTATAATCGGAAACCCTTACGGGAAGTCACCCAGTGTTAGTGGCCTCTGAGCTCGAGGAACAGATCACAGCACTTTTTTTTCTGCCAACACGTGGTTGCTGTGCCGCCGGCATCCAAACGCCGACACTTCCGACATCGACTGTGATCGGGGCAAACTGTTCCGATTTCCTCCCCTCTTCCACTTCTTCCTCTTTCGATTTATTCTTTTATTCTTATATTTTCAGGCACCTCCACCAGTCTCGAGCCAATATTACCAGTTAGAACGCGTCCGTGCGCATCCCGAATGAGGGAACGCGTCGTGTCCACTGGAGCACGTGAGGGTACGTCATGGTTATGCAGATCTGATGACATGATTATGACACCGTAACAATGTGACACTGAGACCCCGACTCTGCATCATGATCATCCTTTCCTAAAACAGACCATGTCCTTTGTCGTCGACCCTACAAATAGATATCCTATAGTCTATAATAATACGATAAGCTTGAAGAATTTGCAATACCGCGAACACTCGTGCTGTCCAGGAAACTGTTTGAATAGTGTCTTGATATTGCCGCCACCAAATAGACCTTGCCTGATTTTCCTAGAAGAAGTTGTAAAAGGGAGGGACTTACAGAGAAGTCATGATTTGGGGATTGCTCAATATGGTCGATGATCCTGTTCAACGGTCAGCTATCACATTTGGCGCCGCAAATCAGCATGCTGTTCCCAGCCCCCATAGATCAGTGATCAATCTATTGTGCAAAAATCATCATGGCGGGTAACGACTACCGTACCGTCATATTATGCAGACCTGATGACATGACTATGACACCGTAACAATGTGACACTGAGACCCCGACTCTGCATCACGATCATCCTTTCCTAAAACAGACCATGTCCTTTGTCGTCGACCTTAATCGCAGTGACATCGCCCGCAAATCGGCCGACATACTCAAGTCTACGCGTAGCTTCGTCCGTGGCAGCTCGCAGAAATGCGTTGCTCCTGTCTTTTAGACGCTGACACTGGTAAAGAAGGAGCGGCATTCGGTTAACTCTGGTCTTTTCTTTTTGTTATCCTGCCAGTGTTGAGACTAGTGCCACGTCGTACGCATGTGATTAGCGGTGATTCATCGCCTCCTTGTTCTTGATTTGTCGCCGAACAGATCCCAACTGCAGATAGACTCTTTGCTGTACAAGATGTTCCGCTGAGTTTTACGGTTGCACAGTGGGCCTGCAAATGACTATCGTGCACGTAAACCAGTCTGTCTAGCTCTGTCTTGACGACCCAGTTTCTTTGGGGTTACAGTTGGGTTTACGACAAAAGATTTCGTCATGTGGCTTGGCACCAGGTACAAATTTCCGAGCGAGGGGTTGGGGAAGCTGATCTCATCAAAAAACAATTGTGTCGAGTTATTTGTCTCTCTCCACCACCACAAGCAGCGCCTTGTTCTTTTAACGTTACTGACACTGTCTTTACTCGAGCGGGCAGCTACTGGCACCTCCTCCTCCTCATACCCTACCCCACGCTCTTTACTAGATGTCCGCACCGTCCGCCGCTAGTCGCACACCTCTCTCCGGGGGTCATCACAAGTCTCCCTCCATGTCGCTGCCATACTCCATGGTGCCCACTCTCAACACAAGGACTCGCAGCCGAGGGACCATCTTCGCGTTGATCAGCCTCGTCACCCTCTCCGCCTTCGTCTTCTACACGCAAACGGACATCTCCTTTTCACACTCATACCTGCGGCATCGCCCCATCTCGGCGCATGACCAAGAACACCTGCTTCTGAACCTGGAAGCCGTCGCAGCCGCACACCACGGCTCGCCCGCCTCCGGCGCGAAGCACAAATCCGCGTTCACACGCCCGCCGCTGGCGCTCACCGCGACACAGGAGCTCGGCGCGGTCTCGGCCTTCATAGCCAGCCTGCCCCAGAACGTGATCCCTGTCGGCGTCGACCCGCAACGGCCGATTGACCCCCAGCTGATCCTGGACTTTGACACGCGTAGCCCGTACGCGATGGAGGAAGTGGACCGGATCGTGGAGGACGTCTGGCTGCAAAATCCCGTGATGGTGTACGGCAAGGTGCGTGCCACCGGCCACATATCCCCGGTCGGACACTGATTAAAAAATCGAATCGCAGTTATACTCGCCGCTTACCCGGGAAGTCAAGGCGATGCTGAATGACTTGAATTTGCGCCCTCCGCCTTTGTATATCGACCTTGACACACGTGACGACGTCGAGATCCTTGCGCCCATGCTCACGAGGCTTGTTGGTGCGTCCGACATGCCCGTTGTCCTGGTCTCTGGGAAGCCGCTAGGCCCGATCGAGCGAGTCCGAGAACTAAAGGCCGATGGCGGGCTACAGCAGCTTATCAAAGCGGCAGGAGCTGTTATCGGCGGAGGAGGGAAGCGCCGCAAGCACCACTAGGCGGCTTTCGGCAGGCTTGTATCGGTTTCTGGGGTTTCGGGTTGCGGGAGGTCCCCCCCTTCACGACTGCTATGTTTACTATCATCTTACTCATGCTAGAGTCATGCTTTGTGCCTGAACTATTACTTTTATTTGCATCTATAGAGGCGTAGATACGTGGAAGTGACCCTCCTACGACATGTACACACCCAGCCTTTGTACTTTTCCGGGTCGCATACAATCGTGCATAATTCATGGATGCCCTGATATGTGCTACGTGCCGGCCGACATCGACCGCATTCGTGTGCGAGGGGATCTCTTTCATCCATGTGACAGTTGCTGGGATCCACGCTCATGCATGTGCCGTCGGCGCTAGCATCGGAGGAGTGGAATCTCAGACGTTCGGCAGGCACAAGGGGCGGGTGGGGATGAATGGAGGTGGCTAGTTGCCGATCGCTTAGCCATGAAACTGCAGTACACATGTACTGTAAGGGAGCATGCCCGCATCGAGTCGCCGCCGCAGATCAGAACTCGAGGCCTCGACAGTGCGACTCGAGGCTAGTACCGTAAGCAGGAGGGTCTGTATCGGGTTCGTTATGCATAGACAGATGATCGCAGGAGTGCGTCTGTGCCCGACGTGATATCAGGTACTGAGTGGAGTGTTTGACCTGAGTTTGCTTGAATATTCATGCTCCGGTGACCACGGCAGCTGAGAGCAGGTTGAGGGACCGAGACAAAAGGGCCTGCCTGCCTCAGCACCCGGGCGAGGTCGAGTTGGACGGTGGCGCGGCGGTATTGATTGTCAGGGATCCGGATCAGCGGGAGATCGGAGCCGGTCTGTCACATGTCAAACACTTTGACTGGCTGCCACTTGTCAGTTTCTGAACCAAGCCGTGTCTGTGAGTGGACGATCTCATAATCCCTGAGTGCCCGGCGAGCAAACCGAGACATGGTTCCCGAGCAAGATTCTCATTCAACGAGCTGCAATCGGACTCCTATTCGCGGCATCTACGCTCGCGACAATAGTAAGCAGCGAGGCCCAGCGATAGTCCTTGGAGCGTGGGTCCCTGGGAATATTCCGCTCCTTTCTGCCTGATCAAAAGGTTCCTACGGGGACTCAAAGTCTCCGGTTTGTCTTGTGGGTTCCCCTGTTTAGCGCAGGCTTCCAGTCTACCTTTCAGTCTCCGCCATCCATGGAAGGTTGATAAATGGCTTCCGTCAGCATGCCAACTCTGGACGTGGTGTACACAGATGGTGATAAGGATTCACCATGTTTTGTTTTAAAGTTGAACATCCTCCCTTACTCATTTCACGTGTAAAGCACATTCGATGTCTTGCTTGACATCCCGGAGACTGTTCTGCCATTCTATCTGGTGGCGTCGCGCGGCTTTCTCGGCAACGAGTGATGTAATTTGCCTCCTCTTGGAACCCGCTCTTGCAGTGGACTAATAAGTTGGCACATGGCTCAGGAGCACACACAGGGGCCTGAAGATGGGGAAGCAGCGGATGCTTGGAAACGAGAGGGATTTTGAACGGCCGGGAAAGAAGCTACTGTCGCCAGTGTTCTTCTGTAAACACACTCTCCTTTGCCGGCAGTGGCTCTAGCTGTCTCGCACCAGACAATTATGCGGGGTTGTCCGATTTTTCCGCGGCGAGGCCCCGGGCTCAATTCGAACCATTTCACGATTATCAGAGCCCATCTGACATCGGGTAGAGCCATCTTGTATGTAATGTTGTTTTGGCGCACCTGATCGGGAACCCCCAGGGCCTGCATGATCCCAGCCAGACTATGTAGCCGGCCTCCGAGCTTGTTTCCCATCCCTAAAACCTAAATTGGAGTGTGCCGGTTTGACACCGATCCAAACACGAAACCGCTATGTATACTTGATGACTGGAGGCGGAATGATCACCAGCTCCTTGCAACCCAACCCCATCAGCTCCATTTGGTTCCGTGCGGCGGCGGCAGTAACGGCAACTCCAGCACCACTCATAAAGCAACTCGAGCAGAACCCTAGCGTCCCTCACAGCTCCTCCTCCCCCCCTCCCCGCATCCATGCAAGGCCCGACCTGCACAAATCTGCGCATCAGATCGCCCGCCGACGTGCGCATCATCTTCCATGCCGTCCTGCTCGACATTCTGCCCATGGTCACCCGGAGACTCGACAGCGAGGAGCGAGGGCTTATCGTTCCCGGGTCTGTTTACGTATGGGAAGAGCGGGGCACGACTTCCGAGATTACGGGCGTGAGTGCGAGACTATCCGACGCGTCCTGCGCGTTTCTCACTCGCTTTACGTTAGGTGGGGATCGAGCGGTGGACAGATGGTGAGTCTCCCTGATCGTCTTTTGGCCGACTCAGCTGGAGGCCTTGTCTAGGAATACGATGGGGGCCGTCGCGAGTACGGGAGGTGCGTGTGCTGTCTAAATTGCGCAACTCCACCTCATTCGCGATTGAAGGGCTTTCTATTCTATCACGAGAAGCCTACGACACACTACGTTTTCCCTGGTGGCATGTAGTGAGTGATTGATGGACATGTCCCAGCGCTTGTCTCTGATCGCTGACATCGCTTCTCTCCAGCCCCTCTCATCGCCAGCACAACACCAGCAGCCTACTCTGCAAGCAGACGTTCACAGCATTCGTCGAGACTCCCGGGGGCAGAGAAAATGGCATCTGAGTGCGTCGCCAATTATTTAAGACTTGCACCGAGCTGATTGGTTCAGTCGCTTATTTCACAGAAGATTCGATCGAACGTCTGCATTGCATAGACGACTATCCGACCTTGGCGTGTAAGTCCCGCCCTCCCCTTGGTCCGGTTCTCGAGTTCATTATCGCTCTCAAGCGCTACACGTGCCGCACGGAAAATACAAGAGCGCACGGTCTGTCAAGGGGCGGCCAGACCACATATTCAATCCGGACGACTCGAGTCCAGAGACGACAGTCAGCACGCTCCACCTGCGAATGTCGACGCCGAAAATCCACAACTCTAATCCCCCACCAATACCATCGCCCCGGTATATGCCGCGGTCGCTAACCTGGAACGGCACAGATCCTTCCACTGAGCAGCTTAGGCGGCGAGGATCTGACGCGGTCACTCCTCACAAATCACATTTCCGCCATCTGAGTCTTCCTGAACCGGCGCCAGATCCCGGGGTTCTCGCGCCGTTGGAGTATCTGGAGAACATGACACCTCCACGGCGACACCCGATGGACGAGACGGCCCTGAAGCTGTTCAAGGCGGGTCCGTGACCTGACGTCAGCGGAGCACGGTGCGCCCGGGCGGCGGGCGATGTACTTTTGACAGGCTCATGTTTAGTTCTTGTCTGTAAAATTCCCTCTTGACAACGCACGCATGTAATTAAACGCCAGATAGCCTGCGTCCGACTTTCAGGAACACTGCCTGGCTCGTCTGCCATCTGGGGGCAGGTGGCGTTTGGCTCTGCGGCACAGGCGATCTGCTTCCGCCATTTCCGCCGGGCGCGCAGACGTCTATTAGAGTTCTGGACTTTTGTCGGGACCTGGACCGGTCGGGCGACAGAATATTCGGTGCGACGAGAATTGACGCATGGCGCATGCGGGCGTCGTGCGTCGGCAGCAATGTTAAAGCGTCGCAGACACCTTCGTCCCTTATGATAGGATTATCGACCCTACCCCGCGATGCCCAACATGCGTTGCCTTTTAAAATTGTGAATCCTGCCTAAAGCTTCACAAGAAATGCTGATTATCGGCCTTCTTATCAGTGAGCTCAGCCAGCGTCTTGTCTGGAAACATGTGCTGGCCCTCGATTAGACTCATATAGTAAGGCCTCCCTCCCCCGGCCAAGCGATGCAGCCCGGAGGTAATCGGCAAGATTACTGATTCATATCCGTCTTACACTCTCAGTCCCTGCTCTGGGTCTCCAATGATACTTGGTGCCTACCAGTTATGTAGCGCCTCTCCGCCGGCGGCGAATTTCCACGCGTTAGACAGCCAGCATTAGCCTGTACGATCATCTGCACTGCTCGACACGTAAAAAGCACCGACATTATCAAAATCAGGAAACCCCACAATCATTCATTCATCCAAAATTGCTCGTGCTATGTAGACGATGTGGGCATCTCGGCGAACACCCTATCCAGCGGCTAATTGTTCTGCGGCGATGTTCGCTGTCAGCGTTCCGTAAATCTGGCCCGCCCGCCCCATCACGCGCCGTAGTTTGGGCTGTAGCAGATTGAGATTGACAACCGAAGACTCGGGAGCCGGACCGGATGCTGACGGACGGACGGCGAGCACGGCAAATGCAGGCTCGGCAACAGACGATGATGGCGGCGGGAAAGGGCGCTCAGTCAAGACCTCGCTACGCGCGCAACTGGTTTGGCCGGCGCGGGTGTGTGTGTTATTAATCGAATGGATTAAGATCAAATGGTTGGAGGCTTCTGTGACCGGCGGTTCAAGGGATGCACGACATGAGTCTTGCTGCTTGTTGTAAGAATCTTGGGTGCAGTAAATAAAGACCAGCCAGTCAAAACATTTGATGTCGGACTGATGGATCTGCAACTGAGGCCCGAGGGAATTCGAATCCCTTGACAGTTGACATCTCATGATCGACAACCAGCAAGTTCCTGAGCTCGGAATCAGATCGAGACTGAGAAGGAGGTCGAATCTGTGTTCTCGATGAGATCCTTAGTAAGTTGCCGAGTTGAACTTATCAATAGGTCACGTGTTTACACGATCACGTGAGATACTCGAATTTAGAGAGGTATGATTAATTGCGGTCACGTCACAGCGTTACCTTCGTCGTGCGAAGCTACGTAAGTATCTAGTCCCGGATAGAAAATCTTGCGATTATAGATCCACCAGGTAGGTGACGGGCGGACCGTGTCGGATTCATTCTCACTTGTTGCTGTGCTGACACGGATACCCAGCACGGATGCCTTGAGAATGCACCGCCTTGATGCAGGTTCATGTGAAGTTGCAGACGATGACCTCGAGTCGGACACTAGAATCTCAAGCTCGGAGAATGGGTTCGGAAGGGGAGTCAGCTCCGGGTCTAGATTGTGGAACCAGATTCCGTCGATAAGTCTCCCGAGTAAGACATCATCGTCCCGGTCTTGCATGCAAACTGTCGCCCAAAACTCGGCAGAACGAAGAGACGCAATATCTGTAGAATAATCTGCATGCTTCAAAATTTTTTGCGTGAGACATCAGCTTGAATTCTTTGAATTGAACAAGACGCACAGGATTCAGGCGAGGGCCCAACCATCGACCCTCCATGTCGAACACACAGAAAGTAGTCATCCATCCGGTGTAAATACATGCCCCTTGGCGGTCCCACGGCCTAATTATCGTGCACATTCTGCCCCAGAACTCTGCCTCAGAGTCGACGAGGGCCCCGTCGCAATCGAAGATAGTGAGAAAATGCGCCAGGACGCGATCGAGCAGATGCGACCAGGCGACGAGCTGCATGGAAGCGTACGACCTCAGGCGGCCCACTCGTTCCCGAATGTCAGACCAGTCGGATTTCGCGCCGGCCAACGTGACATGCGAAACTCTCTCGGCACCGGGGTGCGGTGAGGGCCGGGCCCCGTGGAGAGCTGCGCCGTGATTCAACGGGTCTCCACCGAGGACAGCGGTCGCTGCAACCACGACGTCCGTAGTAGTCGTCGTCGATAGACTAGGGAGCACCCACTCGGCCACATCGCGGCCGACCAGTCCCTCGCAGACGCGCATCAGCTCCGCGGCGAGAGTGCGGTCGTCGGTCGCAAGGCCGACGTGGATTGTGGGCTTTAGCTGCGCCTTCGGAATCCGGTACACTGTGTGGGGGAGGGTGGGATGATTGTCAACATGGCGGATGAATTGCAGGACGATTGAGATCCAGATGTCGTCCGGGCGCAGGACTAAGTGATAGTTGTGCATGTGAGAGTGGGCCATGGTGTCGAGTATCCCGCCGCCCAAGGGAAGGACATTATTGATTCGCATTTCATGCAGAAATTGGATTTTCTCGCCTGCCACATCTGTAAATATCCAATTCAATCGCCGAGATCCCGAAGTTGCCACTGACTGCTCCCTCACCGTGACTTTGTCTTGTCTTGAAAGCACCGAGGAATTTTGCCAGTGAAGCGCGCTTGTTTGAATTTCTGTGATTGAAAGGACTAGAATTCATGTGAGTCTCGGCGAGCGACGGTAGAAACGCAGCAGATTTCAGACCTCTCGGGCCACGCAAAGGAGCAATCTCGCAAGTCGCTCACGAGATACTGAGGCTGGTACGATTGAGAGAGAATCCCCATCGGTGTGAGGATACCCTCCTTCAGCACTAGAGCAGGACTAGGATGCCGATTCGCGGCCAGACAAAAGGTCACTGGCATAGATAAAGGTGCCAGCAGTGGTGTGTCGGGTTCTCCCGGAATCTGAGATGGTCACTGGATACCTGTGCGAGACGTGGTTGGGATCAGTGAAGAATGTCGCGGTCATATGAGGCCAGCAGTAAGCTATTAAATCAGGAATACTCAGGAGTTTATGACTGGCTCGATATGATTGGTTCAACCTCACTGTCAGCCTCCAAGAATGCGTGACGTGCGTGACCTCTTCACGTGATACCACGCCCCTTTTGGGAGGCTTGACGTAACTGGCAGCCCCTTGTGTGCTCTTAGAGTCATTGCGCTACTGCCACCAACTAACCACTGAACATGCTTCGCGTCATGAGTCGTCTGCCCGGAACTCTGTTCCCATTCACCTGGTATACTCATCACTGCTTGTGACCCTGACGATGATGATGACGGTGACCCTCCTAGCGTGTGGTCGGCCACGTTCCCCCTGCAACCCCTGCGGCGTCCGCCGACGCTTCCACCGGAGATCTGGCTGGAGATATTCCAATGGGCGACGTACGTCTACTCGTCCACGACGTTCGAGCCCCTGGATCCCTTCATCGCCAAGCTGCCTCACGACGTCGCGGGGAGCAACGCGCCCATCGCGGCGATGCGCACCAAGTGCGCGCTCGTGCTCGTCTGCCGGGCGTGGCGGCGCGTGGCGATGCAGCTTCTCTACCAGCACCTCGATATCAGGAGCCCGGCGCGTGCGGCGATGCTGCTCCAGACGCTTCGCAGCTCACTGGAGGAACCGGGGTACTGGACGCGCTACATTGAGGTCAGCGCACACGCGCGCGGATGCAACGATATCCGCTACCTGCAGAATCTCTTCCGCATATTTCAGTACTGCCGTCGGACCCGCGTGCTGAACGCGACGTGGACGAGGACGGCGGTCCCGGTCGAGTTTGTTGCTGCTGTGCGGGCGCTGTACGGGCCGAGCTTGCAGATGCTGTGTTGGAACGAGATGCAGGCGCGGACACCGATTGAGTTTCTTGGTTCGTTCAGTGTGCTTCGTGTCCTTGATTTGCGCCAGTTCTCCGCCGATCAGAGCCAGTCCTCTGCTGAGAGGACGGAGATCCCATCCCTCACGCATCTCATTCTCTCCAATGATCCGTCGAATGTTAAGACTGCTACGATGCTGCTGCTGCCTTCACTGTGCACTCTGACTCTACATTGTGCCACGCGTTACGACTGCCCAGTGGTGGAATCTCTGCTAGATGCGCACGGCGCAAGGCTGACCACCGTCCATCTCCCCGTGCCCAACTCGGAGAGCGAAGCCCATGCGCACATGCGTTCATCAACCTTCCTCATCCCACCGGCAGTCTTCCTCACGCCCAACACGTGCCCTCTGCTCGACACACTGACGTTCGGAATCCACTCGTCCGTGCTGGTCTTCGATCCATCGTCGCCCGTGTCCGAGCCGCATCTGCACACTGCGCTCCGCCGCATCGCGATCTATTCGGTCCGCGGAGATTCTCTCTACCCATCGAAAGGCCCGAACGAGACGCAGAACCACCTTCGCTCGTTCACGCGCGCGGCGTTTCCCGGACTGGAGACAGTCAAGACGATCGGATTTATGGTTGATGCAGATGCCGATACGCTGTTGAAGGACGTGTTCATCTGGTGGAGCGAGCGATTTGAGAAGGACGGAGTTGATTTCCACGATGGGGAAGGCGTCGTCTGGGCCTACTGTGACGCGGTCCAGGAGGAAAGCAGCAAGCAAAGTTTGTTGGCACCGTGAATCGGACGTAAAGTTTCATCAGTCTGCTGCTACTCTTACGCACTCCGGCACTTCTCTAATTGCTTTCGCTGCTTGTCGATTTCGATTCAGATGCAACAAAAGTCCTATGTAGTTAATCCGAATGATGCATTGCGATGTTGATCGATGATTTTCGTCGATACTATCTTGCCCTGCGCTCCCCGTAGCATGCGGACAGGGCGATGGGATGCCGTGTGTGAGAAAGCTACGCATTTTCCTCGAGGCTCTGAGCTTCTGACGAAGCATGATGTGCCTGGGCAGCTGCCTCTACGTGCCAGAGCGAAGTGCATAGCTTCAGAGATGCCGGCAGTTTGTTTAGATCTACCGGGGCAGACATACTGACTCTAGTGCTCTGAAACTCCGCCCCTGGTCATCTTACGGCGTGGCAGGATGCACAAAAGATGGAGTGGAGCGAGAGAGAGATTCAGACAGGCGATATAATCAGTCCTAACAAGCAAAAGAGAAAGTTTTCCCGAGTTGCCGCCAGAGACATCACAATCTGTGATCTCAGAAGGGCAAGCTTCTCTCACTGTTCGCAGCCCGATATGACTCTCTAGGCCCAGTCCCTGGCTGTTCGGGACCGAAGATCTTACTTGCCTTCAGCATGTAGCGGTCGATTTGATTTCGGCAAGTGACGGGCTTGCGTGCATGATAGGCATAGGAACTCGAACTGGACAAGACAAGTTGAAACAGGCTGCACTTCGACATGTTCTGAGTTGACCGAGATCGCCGGTTGATCGAAGGAGCCTTACGGATGATCGGCCCGGCACGAAATGTGATCCGACAATATGAATCTGATCACCGCCTAGCCCGCCACCGCGTTCATGAGAATCGACTGCACACGTCGTCAATCGCGGACCCCATCCTCCTCTCGAAAGCCATGCAAGTCTGCGTCCGCTGCAGCAAACGCAAACTCTGTTGCGAACTTCCTGGACGATGACGTTACGACAGGTGGCTCGAGTCCTCGGCCGAACACCGGCGGGCTCCGCCTTGTCCGCTGCAATTCTTGCTTCTTCCACCCACCTTGGTCGCCGCTCTTGCCCACCCATCCGCAGCGCTCAGAAAACGCCCTGCTTCCGTGTACGGCACCTTTAGTCGCAAATTAAGCTCCTGCAGGCTTGTGGGGCAAACGTGGAGCCAGCGCCTTGCCGTCTACACCCACCCCACCCCACTCGTCCGCGATGTTTTTTTCCGGATTTTGGATATGGACCTGGACTTGGATTCTGGCTGGCGCATTCAGAGAGGTCTCTGCTGCTGCCGGCGCCACTGCTGCTGCGGCGAACTACACGGTTGCCGCTGGCTGGTATGCCGGGTGGCACGCCACAGACCTCCCTTTGACGTCTGTCCTGTGGGACAAGTACACGCACATGACCTATGCGTTTGCGTGAGTTTCGGTCTTTTGGACGTCTGCCGATTTAGAGCCTGAGACACATGCAGCGTCCCCACAGAAGACCCGGCAGCGATCTCGTTGGCTGATTCGGATGCCCAGTTTCTGCCGCAATTTGTGTCTGCTGCCCATAGAAATGTGCGTGTGTCCGTGTGTCCCGTGGCGCTTGTTTGTCTTCTGGTGCTCACGATACTTGACTAGGGCGTAAAAGCCGGACTTTCGATAGGCGGTTGGGGAGGATCTCAGTTCTATTCTGTTAATCTCGGGTCCAGCGCTAATAGGACCGCGTTTGTGAAAAGTGTCACGAGTCTCGTGCAGAAGTACGGCCTCGATCTTATCGACTTCGAGTACGTTTGTTCATTCGATCAGTGGTTCCCAGGGTGCTCACTCGATCACCAAGCTGGGAGTTCCCTGCCACACAGGGCGTTGGATGCAACACCATCTCGTCCGATGATCCAGCCAACTTCGTACTCATGCTCGAGGAGCTGCGCGCCTCTCCCAGCGGCAAGAATCTGACGCTGACGGCTGCGACCTCCGTGACCCCTTACGCGGATGCCAACTCGAGCACGATCGCGCAATTCGTGGGCGCGCTGGACTGGATCGTGCCGATGGTGTACGATCTGTCGTGGAACTGGACCGCAGGGTCGCCGCGGATCCAACGTGCGCTGCCGTCCTCGCCGCTGGACGACTCGTGTTATTCTAGTGTGCCGGATGCCACGGCTGGTGCGGGGAGCACTGCGGGCTCTGGGCTCTGGGGGCTTGCGGGTCGAGGAAGTGCCCGATCAGCTGTCGAAGCGTGGGTCGGCAGTGGTGCCCCAGCCAGTAAAATCGTGCTGGGAATGCCGGCATATGGGCATTCGTTCAATGTGAATGCATCGGCGGCCTTCGTAGGACCCAATTCCACGCTGCTCTCGCCGTATCCCGCTTACGACACGCTGAACCATTCGATCGGTGATTCGTGGGACTCGACGGGGGGAGTGGATCAGTGCGGGGTCTATCAAGGACCTGGCGGGACCTGGGACTTTTGGGCACTCGTCCAAGGCGGATATCTGCTGTCGAATGGCAGTGCAGCACCCGGCGTCCCATATCGATGGGATCAGTGTGCAAGCGTCCCCTACTTGTACATCAGCAATTCGGGTGGCAGCGGTAGCGGTAGCGGTGGGGTCCTCGTGACATACGATGATCCGCAGAGCTACACCGCCAAGGGCACGTTCGTCAGGGCGAACGGTCTGCGGGGATTTGCGATGTGGGAGGTCGCTGGTGATCCACGGGGAGTGTTGCTCGATGCCATTCGTGAGTGGGCGGACCTGGCGAGACTGTCTGCGGTGCTGACGTTCTTGAAATAGTGTCTGCACCCGCGCCGACGGGGACTGCTGTGCCTGCGTCAGCTGCCGCCCCTTCTGCTTCTCGGTTGCCAACGAGTTATGCCGCCACTGGCTTTGTCGTTCCTGGGATACTCTTTACGCTCTTACTGCCAGCGCTGTGTACGATAGTGTGTTAATTATACAGGAGTAGCCACGCCGACCGTGCCTATGCCGAAATCCGGCAACGGCCACCTCCGATATCTCGAGTGGACGGTCTCTTGTTCGTCAAGCTTCGTGCATGACCATGTCTGCAGCGAGGTTGCTATCGATGGATTCATTCATCCCGGTTAGGTATTCTGTCGTTATCTGACTCTATCACCTGAATCACTTGCCTGGATGCAACGGGTCGAGCTACAATCCGAATCAATCTGTAGACACGCCGCGTCACTGCTGCAGCTGCAGATAATGCGCCAAGAGCCCATTCTCCGCGACTGTCTGCGCGAGAAATGGGGGGAGCGCAGTCCGGGGAGGGTGCGGGGAGGCACCGATGGGCGTAGACTGATGGGGGGCGGCGTCTCATAATATGTTCGGGGTGCAGAATGGCAACTTCCGGGGAACCCACGACTGAAGGGGCTAAATCGGAGAATGGACTATCCGGACGGAACCCACATACATAGGCACTCCAAGGTTAATCGCGACATTTGTGTGGGCCTCGCCTTGACCTCAAGTTCCGTCGAAAGAGGCAGCGGTCCTATTTTGGCCCATGCCTCTTCTACCCACAAAACCAGATATCAACCGTGCTACTCTGCCAGCCGTACCGCTGGTTCCCACTCGACGAGATTTGCCGCACAGGACACAAGCCTCTCCCCGGCAGATGGCCACCGCCAACCTCAAGTTCGCGCCCCTTCGTTGAGCCGCTTTGGGGCCACCAGTTCTGACCATGCTGTTTTAAGTGTGAATTACGACGTGACGATTCGGCAGCAACCCTTGCACGCCAGGATATCGGCCTTGAAGGTTTCGGGTGAGAAATCTCTCTGCTTGCTCGGCGACAGAGGGGAGGGGAGGGTCCTGATGCACCCTTGATTCCAGCAGATCGTAGGCCTGTCGACCCGCCTATCATCGTCCAGCTCCGGGTCACTGAACCCCAGGATAATGGCGCAGGGCTTCGAGGGTGAGTGCCATTCACCACGCTTGGACCTCTGCTGATGATGTGGTTGCAGATCGCACCTGACGAATCCGTACTACTTCATGTATGCAGCCTTGGTCTCCAAGGACGACGACGTCGAGATCAAATGTGTCAGTCCGGCGCAGCCGCTGCTTCGCTTCTCTTCTTCTTCTTCCCCTTCTTCCCAGCTTATCTTATCTGTGATCTAGGACGGAGGCAGACCAAGCACATCTGGCGCCCTTGTCTCGTCCATCCGTGTGCTCAAGGACCACCCCAACTCAGACCAGGACGCAGCGTTCTTCATCTTCCCTGACATCTGCGTGCGCATCGAAGGCAGCTGGCGATTCAAACTAAGCTTATTTGTGATCGACGGGTGCGTGGTCCGCGCATCGATCTGTCACCAGCCGTGGCATCCTAAAACCCATCCTCGCTCAGTGAATCCGTGAAACTCTGCAGAACGACGTACTCCAATCCGTTCTATGTCTATCCTGGCAAGCAATACCCGGGGGTCCAGGGTGCGTCGCGGGTCTTGTGCGAGGCTACAGCGGTTGTAACGATCCCCGTGTACATTAGTCTCGACACCGCTCACACGCGCTCTGGCTGCTCAGGGCGTCAAACTCCGCATCCGGAAGGAGATCAGAGACAAGGGGCCTACCAGCGGGGTCCAGCTCAAGGAAGAATCGACAACGCCCGAGTTCCAGCAGGAAGACGACGACGACGATCTGCTCGACGCCAAATCGCCCCCGAAACGACGCAGGACGTACCCCGAGGACGAGCTGCTTTGGTCCTGTGACTCGGCCGGGTCCTTTCCGGACCAACAGCCGTCCTCGTACCCGAGACCAGGCCCCTCCAAGATGTCCCCGTTCGAAGGTCTGCCGCAGAGTCGCCGCGCGTCGGAGCCCCAGTCCGCGCACCGCTCAGCGTGGTCGCGCGAAGGCTACGAGCCGAATGTGATGGTCGCGATGACCAAGCCCCCCGTGTCGGACTGGGAGCCGATGCGTCCCGCGCATCCGTCCCCCGAGCACACGCATGCTGCCACACCATCCTACGGCTCGAATTACCCCTTGTCGATCCAGTCGCAGAGATATCCGACGGCGTGGTCGGATAGCAGAAAGGACCACCACCACCATCAGCAGCAGCAGCAGCAGCAGCAGCAGGGGCTGTTCCCGCCCCCGCCAGCATTCTGGCCATCGGACCCGGGCACAGCCAGGTCCTCGAGGGTCGCCGATCCGCACCAGGCCGGGGGGACTGTCGTCGGGCAGCGCACCCCGCTCTGGACGTCGCGGCCCATCTACTGACCCTACCTGCCGCTCACGACGATCATCATCATCATGCCCACATTTTCTTTATCATACGTGTTGAGTAATCACTGTAGCCTGCCATCAAGATCGTGTACTGTACTTAGATAGAGGTCAAAGAGAGACGTACAATCATATAGCTTTATGAACCCTCCCAGTCCAGACCCAGCGAGCCCTCTTTCCCCCCTCGCACGGCAGCTTCAACGGCCTCTGCCAGCGCCCGCAGCGCAAGCACGTCGTCGGAAAGGCCCGCGCCTGGTTTCGCGCCGGAGATGTCCGGCGCGGATACGCCGAGCGCACGGTGCAGCGCGTCTTCGCGGTCTGGACCCCGGAGTGTGTCGATGGAGCGGAGGAGGGCGGGCAGATTCGGGTGCTCGACGAGCGTTTTGCGGACCGCGGGAGAGGTCGCTGCCTGAGGTGAGCTGCGAGAGGAGCTAGAAGCGCAGGGTTGCATACCGATAGCTTCGTATTGCAGCACTTGCAGTGCTTTTGGATCGTCTCGTTTCAACGGATCTGGGTATGCGGATTCTTCTGGGACGTAGGGCCAGTTCAGCGATGTCAGCGGGCGCAAGGGCGGCGCATCTTCCTCGGGCGGAGGTGCTTCAAAAGGTTCGGCGAGGGGAGGAGGAGAGGGCTCCAATGACTGAGGACGGGCTGACGACAAAAAAACGCGCTTTGGAGCGGTCGATCGAGTGAATAGGGCTTAAAACTCACTGGCAACTTCGCGCGTCCTGTCAGGTGAGCATTCCGTCTCTGCGAACAGTTCCATGAGTTTTTGCACAGGAAAACATTCCGCTTTTAAAGCACCTTTATGTTTCTTGTAACACGGCACCGAGCAGCTGGAAGCTCCTCTTGAGCAGACCGCGAGACAACAGCTATTGACCAACCAACTATACGATTGCGCATCCCGAGCAGGTGTATTTGAACTGATTCGCCGAGCAGACTTGACAGAGGATTTCCCGGTTTTTTGGAGGCATAACCTTCAATTACACTGCCGCCAGAATATGCCGGGTGGGTGACAATGAGCGCGAACGTCAAGCTTGGGCGAAAACTGTCGGAGTTCGAAACAGGCGTGATCTAGGCTTCCAGCGGCGTCGTCGATACAATCAGATTTCGTGATCAATCTCTCCCATCCGAGCCCGGCAGCGTCCCAGCAAAAGTAATGTTGATCTGGACGCCTTACACACCGTTGCAAAGCTCTCACTTGACCATTGGAGTAGGGGGTCACGTGCCCCGGATCAGTCCATAGTTCACACGATGATGTTCGTTGACAAGGATAGGATTCCTTCTGCTTCCATCACGACGACCGGCCACTCCACCATGTCCTCAAAATTGCAACCTGATCGGCACCCTAGAGATCCATTAGCTGACCGTCGACTCAGCTGATTCTCCCCACAGACGAGGTCGGAAGAAGAGACATTGAACCCATGGCCCTAACAAGCTGCGTGATCTCTTGGCTCCGTACTGGAGAAGATATTCCTTCTTGGTTCATGAATTTCGACATTGAAAGCCAGTGCTGGCTTACTTCTGGCAGAGAAGGTCACCGCACTGACCTGTCCGAATTTGTCCGCGTGCAATTTCATTCACTTGTAACCGATTCCGCATCAGGGGAGCGACTGCTTCGACTTACTTTTTATTTCTGACTTTCAGTGGAATTCTCGATCTCGTTGGCCGATTTTTGTATCTTGCTCGATGGACGACCGCGGCTCAAATGGTTTCTGGACTAGACACGACGTCAGATCGCCGCGCAAAAAAAGAGCAAGTCTCACAAAGCAGAAGCCAGGCATTTGCTGAGGGCCAGTCATGGGCCGTCGTGATCTTCATTTTGGGGATCAGGCTGGCCTCTTGTGTCTGCACCGGGGCCAAACATGCATGACTGCGTTGAAATGGACTGATTATTTCAGTGTCTGCTCAACGGCGACCTCGCACCATCTTCAATGCACTGAGAAACTGTCTGCCAGATCTCATAGATCAATTAGTACCGCGCTCGTGGAGGTACTCACAAGCAACACGAAGCGGCTGTTTTCTGGCTAGGGCTCGCTCGACTCTCGCCGACGATTGCCACGGAATCGTCGCTCCCCACGAACTATGTGTTTCGAGTGCTACACGATCTGGGGCACTTTGGCAAGCCACAGTACTTTTTCGAGAGGGTAAAGATTTGACATGACATGCTGCACGGCCGTCTGCTCGAAGCAGGTACAAAGCTCGAGAACATTATCGCAGTCTGAAATCGATCGTCAAAGAATCGCCAAGACAGGGTCTCCGACGGCCGAGCTCAACGCTTCCATTGACAAATATAAGATCCACTCAGACCATTTCGCCTCTTGTGTTGGAACCATCGCTCCGTCTCCCAGCGTCGAGCAGGCGATAACAATCGGTTATGTTGACCTGGATCCCAGATCGTTGTTGCATCAAACGTGCTCCTCCCGCAGCACACAGTATGCAGCATTGAGATTATGTCTCGTGCTCAACCGGGTCCCCAATTCTCGTTCTTCCTCATATCCCGGATGTGTCTCAGCGAGAAATCAGCAGAGGAAGCCTCGAACACGTTTGTTGAACGGGCTCAAGATATTCAGAAACCTTTTTCGATTCCGATTCACAGAGGAAGGATCTGAAGCCTCTCAGAAGTCGGTTTCACAGAACCTGTCGGCACTTATTGACACCATTTCGAGGGACTTGATTGTGCGTGAGCCCTTTTAGGTATCCAGGCGACCACTTGCTCTGGATTTAAGCCCCTCGTCAGTGCTATTGAGGTGTACGGCAAACCAGGGCTGCCGCAATGACAGATTTGTGCACCCAAGTTCCCGACAACATCTTGGCTGGCTCTCCATCTGGATGGCTCTGCAAGACGTCGAGGATCTGGGATGTTAATTCACAAGTCAATTTGAGTTAATGACTTGAATGGCGCTGTTGATTAAAAAGCTCGCTTTCCTGAGTTCCGATACAGCCCGTCTAGCTGCACGCCAGATAGCTTTGCCTATTTACTTCAAGCTCTACGAGTGTCAGCCATTGTCAGTAAACAATATCCTTTAGAAGATGACGAACCAAGCAAGATCGTTCGGTCTACCGAAAGACGGATGGCGGTGATCAAATTGGTCGAGTATGATACAGCGTTCCGCGATGGCTCAAGTGAACTAGATCTCAAACCGCTTGAATGGCCAGAAATTTGGATCATCCTACGACTCGTCGAACTGCCTGTCATACTTTGCAAGCAAGGACAGGGTAGTGGAGGCCGATGTTGCTGCCGGACTCGCAATCCGATCCATATGATAGTATCAAGGTCCTTCGCTTAATTTCGTTATCCGCGCATTTTTCTTTTGGCAGACTCGCCCGTTGGACTTTGCGATTTGCACCAGTGTAGCCAGTAGTCGCAGACCGTGATAAAGCGAACACATATTGACATGTGGCGGTGCCGATTACGAAGCCAGAATGTCAGCGAGCACGGATCCCTTCCATCTCTCCACAACCTATTCATGTCGTCCGCCTCCTCGTTCTTTCGTCGTCGTCGGGCATGGGTCCTAATATTTTCCGTGCTCGGCCTGATATACTACTTCGGTTCGCCTTTCCAACTGCCCGAGGCAATCAAGGACGTACCGAATCTCTCACGCGCAAACATAGCCCAGTTTGCAAGAAACAGCACGAACGACCCGGTCGATGAGATATACGGCCTGATTCATCTCGTGACCTCCCCGGAGGAGGACCGTCAGCACATTCTGGGGCACACGGAGGGTTTCGACCCCACGAAGCCCGTGGATATGAGTCTGTATGCCGCTGGGGCCAAGGCCATGAACTGGAACAAGCGTGCCAAGGAGCTCGACCAGAAGTACCCCCTGGTTGTCTTCAGCAAGGTATGCACGTCGTCTGGACGTGTTTTCCCGTGTCTGATCGTGTTTCTCAGTCTTATTGCCCGTGAGTTTCAATGCCCCTGGGGGTGCTTCTTCATTCCCGTCCCACACGCAAACCCAGGTTTTCGCGACGGGCAAAGGAGCTTTTGGCGTCTTATGATCTTTCTCCGCCTCCCCAGGTCATCGAAGTCGATCTCAGAGGCGCGTTCTCCGGCCGCTTATTCGGCTCGAGCTTCCCAGGGCTAATCAGTGTATACTAGACGACGCGACCCAGGTCAAATCGCTTCTCACGCGACTCACGCAGCACAGCACGTTCCCGAATGTCATCATCCGGGGCAAGTCTATCGGTGGCTCGGATAACCTGCAGGCCCTTGCTGCGAACCACTCGCTCAAGCAGATCCTGGAAAATGCGGGGATTTCAGTCCGCGCCAATGTGTAATACGTTGTTTATGTGTTCTTTATCCGGTTTATTGCCTTGTGCTCGTACCCACCAAGTAGTAAAAGTATTTATCGCGCTTGGAAAGGAATGCAAAGCACATCGCCAAACACGTGTATACATAACACATCATCTCTTCTAGATGCCGCCCCAGCACATCGCCATTCTGGGCGGTGGGCTCTCGGGTCTCTCGTCCGCTTTCCACCTCTCCAGGAGGTTTCCAACATGCAAAATCACCATCATTGAGAAAAACAAGCAGCTCGGCGGCTGGGCTGCCAACACGGCGCGTGTCACACTTCCCGGCGGTCGCGGGACCGTCGTCCTGGAAGGGGGTCCCCGCACCCTCCGGCCGAACTCGAACGCAGTGCTAGAGCTGGTGACGTGCCCCTGCGCGCTTTTTTGTGCCCACCAACGCAGCCGTCTGACGCGTCTCAGGTGTAGATCAACCTGCTCGGGCTCTCCGACGCTCTGCTCACGACGCCGAAGTCGTCGGCGGCGGCCAAGCGGCGGTTCCTCCACGTCCCGGGAACGCCGGGCATCTGGCGCATCCCGGGCCCGACGCTCTCGTTCCTGTGGTCTGAGCTGCGCTTTTTCATCACGCCGGGCCTGGTGAACGAGCTGGTGCGCGGGTGGAACCGGCCCGCGGACATCGTGGACGAGTCGCTTGAGAGCTTCCTCACGCGCCGCATGCACCCGGTCACCGCGCGGATCCTGGGCAGCGCGCTGGTGCACGGGATATACGCGACGGACGCGCGCCTGCTGAGCGTGCGTGCGGCGTTTCCGAAGTTGTGGGAGATGGAGGAGAAGGGGAACGGCCGGCTGTTGTGGGGCCTCCTTACCCGATCGCGCCAGGATAGGAACGAGGAGAAGCTCAAGGTGGAGGAGGACCGTCAACGGTATGAGCTGGGTGATGTTATGCCGCTCCTAGAGGGAGCTGCGGTTTTCTCGTTCCGCGACGGGATGAGCAGCCTTCCGCAGGCACTGACTCGTGCGATCCGGCAGAATCCGAACGTTGGCATTATGACTGAGACAGAGATCGAGTCGTTACAGTTGAATGAAGAAGGCTTCGAGGTACGTGAAGGCATCGCCTGCGATTTCATTAATGCCTGGCTCACGGGCTCTAGATCACAACCAAGCAAACCAATCCCGTCAGGCCCTCTCATGTCGTATCTGCCCTGCCGCTTCCCATTCTCCATCAGCTGCTTCCGGCAACACACGAGCTGCCATACCTTAGAACTAACCCGTATTCCTCGGTGACCTCGATCAATCTCGTCTTCCCTGGGAAACGGATTTGGCCCCGGGGGTTTGGATACTTGGTTCCTCGACCCCAGAACGACTACGCCGTGGATGAGGCTGGGATTCTCGGTGTGGTGTTCGACAGCGAGGCGTTGTCGGGGCAAGACAATCTCGCGCCAGGGGAGCAGATCACGAAGGTGACTGTCATGATGGGTGGCCCGCATCGGAATGTGGATACCCGCATCCCGGTTGTGCTCGCCCACCTGCAGTATCAGCTGAACCGCAGCAAGCCCTTCCCCGAGCCGCTGGCCGTGAAAGTTTGGGAGAACAGACACTGCATCCCGACGCCGATGCCTGGGCATTTGGTTCGCATGGAGCGGCTCCAGGAAGCTTTGAAAGGAGATCTGTGGCAGGGAAGGATGGAGGTTATCGGCGCTGGAGTGAAAGGCGTCAGCGTCGGGGACTGCATCGAAAGCGGGCGCAATGTAGGGCTGGAATGGTAATGGCAATCCCAGGACGTATGAGATTTTTTCAACTCCGACGCTTCCATGTCGAACGCTTGCGATCTCAGATCTCACGCTTATCTATTCCTCCTTTACATGTGGGTTGGTCAACGTGTAGAGAGCATCTTAATTCCCACCAGTCGGGCGTCCACTTTTCCAAAACTTTTCGTTTATGCCAAGTGGCTTATCCCCAGTCTCATGACCTGTCCATATGAGGCAATTCGCGGTGGGGTGACCTGACGCGCATGGATATTAAAGAGAGATATACTGGCGCAACAGGCTGTAGCATAACGTTAAGCTCTCGAATCGTTATCCGTCGCTCGCCAACGTGGCGGGCGAATGGCTCGCTTGCGCCGGGGGGATGCCCTTGCGTTTCCGAATCCGCTCTGCGCGCCGGACGGATACGGGAATGCCCGCCTCGCTCAGACTCTGGCAAGGCACGGACATGAGGCCTGGATCTGTGGATGACGGATGGGTTCGTGACAGACCTTGGTGAGTTCCGTCGAAGCCTCAAGGCGGGGAACGTCCTTGGTGGAATACACCTGGAACGGATTGCCCCAACACTCGCCCACGATCCGGTGCACCCGATGGCCGCCCACGTAGGACGCAGCGGTATCTTCCATGTTGAACAGCCGGTATCTGTGCCGCGGCGTCGCATCACATTCATATCTTTCCCCGTCACTGCATCATTCCTTGCGCACCTGAAGAGAAAACGGCCAGTTTCCATCGAAGACAGATCCTGGAACGCGCGTCAGGGATGCTATCCGCAGCACGACGAAGCGAGCCACGCACCGTGAACGGGAAGACGACCATAGCCGCACCCTCATGCTGGATGACACGCGCATTCGTAACCGATATCTCTGACAGCGCCCTCCTACAGACGAGAGAATCTTTTGCGCAGGTCAGCAGGAGACAGTCAGGTCACGCAACACATGCACTAGCCGAGTTGGTCTGGAGGGAGGCCGGTGCGTGGATCGAGCTCTGGCAGATACCTGAACAGCTCCGGCTGGCAGACGAAGCTGTCGCAGTTGACCGATCTGCAGAGCACGGAGAGAGAGAGAAATGAGTCACGGGAGTTTCGCTGGGCACATCGCAATGCGCGCGCGCTCGCCTGTAGTCTGTGATCTCTGCGTCCGTGCTATCGCCCGCGAAGAATCGAAGCTGCACCACTGGAGTCACGAGGATGCGATCAATGAGGCGTATTCATGATGAATGACAACACAGCAAAATGCACCCGGCGGCGGATCCAAGGGACGTCTATCCACCGCGACACTTCTGCGCACGAGGCTCGCTGCATCAGGCCGAGAGATAGCACAGCGGCAGCTCACTCACATGCGACCCCCGCATTTGCGCCCGACTTTCGCGGTCTGAATTTCGTGGATTTCCGGGCGTATGCTGTGGAGGGGGCCCGGGCAGCGGCTGCACTCATCGTCGGCGGGGACTACGATTTCGACGTCTTTCGTGTTGGGTGGCGGGTGGTGTTTGAGCATTGACACAATTTGGCTCGTGGGTAGCACGGGCCGCGGCTGATGGATCTCCAACGGCGGTGGCGGCGGTGGCTCACCGAACACGCCCCGGAGAGATGAGTAATACGACGGCGACCAGGACATGGCGGAGACTAGTGCAAGAAATAACAGTAGAGGACAACGCCAGACAGCAGGCTGCGGCTTTTTATACTCGTCAGACTGGCCATGGATTGATTGAGCACACCGCATCATGTCTCAGGGTAAAGTGCTCTCCACTCCCCCCCACGGATATTTCGCACGCAAAGGCTATTTACCGCATCTCGATCCAGCAGCTAATTATTCACCGGATGCGGAAGTTGAACGGGCACGTGGCTGTTGTTCATCACCCTCGAATCCAATTCGACATCAGAGGAGCACAGCGAGGTGGAATTCAGATGCGCTCTGGTCGTCAAAGATGTGATCCCCGTGCGTGCGAGGATCGAGTGGTCGCCTGCAAAATGCCCATCAGCACCTGTCGAACCGGGGCGTTTCCGCATGATCATGATGCAGAGTCGAACCGCACATAATTTGGCGTCCTAAGTACTGGCAAACGGCCACAGCAGTGGACCCCCGACTCCAGGCCATGGAAGGCTAAGTGAGACTCTGATGAGAAGTACCAAAGCTGCTTGAGCGCCTGTGGGAGGTAAGAATTGAACACAGGCCGTGCTTCATATATTAAGTAATTCCAGTTCGGAGTCCGAATTCGATTTCGAAGGCTGCCACCGCGTACGCAGGATCTGTGCGTGGTCACATTCCAACCCTACTGTGGGACTATCATCCCTGCTTCTCTCGAATGCGATTGTCCCTACGCCACATAGAAGGCAAATTTCGGAAGGTTCTGACACCCAAGTGAAAAGTGCTTGACTGGGAACGAGACCCTGAGACACTGCTAGCAGGTATTATCACACAAGTTGTCGCAGCCAAGGCCTCATTGCCCGCGGGTGGCCAGTCAAGATCCTGCATTCAAGTAGTTCATTCCGGTTTCTGCGCAACCCAGAACTCCGCTCTATAGATCCAGCGCATCATGGCACGAGAATCGCCCGTGTATTCACACTCGACCGTTCTGCTCCGCTGTCCATCCTCCTGCCCCTGAATCACGAACCCGATCTCCTGCACGGCCTGCAGCACCTCGTCGAGGCTGAGCTCCACCTTGGCCTCGGCCCCGCTCGTCCAGAGGAGCGGCCCCAGGTTGATCCACGTCCCCCCGGGGCGGAGCAGGTGGTATATCTGCTCAAGGGTCGTGAAGACGTTCAGCGACGTGTCGATGAAGAAGAGCGTGACGATGTAGTCGTAGCCGGCGGACGCCGCGGGCTTGCGCAGGGTCAGAAAGTCCTTCTCGAGCAGCTCGAACGTCGGCGAAAGACGCGGGAGGGCGTCCGGGAACGACATGGGGCGGAAGAGGGAGTACGAGGAGCGCTGGTGCGAGAACCAGTGGGCGTAGGGATGGATCGTGTGCTGGTCGATGGCGCTCGTCCTGGACTCCGAGAGCAGAAGCCGCAGCGCAAGCGTCATGAAATACGAAAGCTCGTTGGCGGTGGTGAGAAAGCCTTGAATGACATTCATTAGACAGACAGTTCATGCATAGCACAACACGACCCACCCAGTTCTGAGATCTCCCAGGCGAGCCGCCCCAGTCCCGACCCGGGCACCAAGACACGCATGCCTTCACGTTCCCGTCGGTCGACAGCGCGGAGGACATCCAGAATCGGAGCGAATATATGATCGCGCTCCGACCTCCCGTCGGAGCTCCAGTCCCTCACATAGTGCTTCAACGCTTCCCTCACGCGCATCAAATCCGCGGAGGACCCCCCGCGCGGCGGCACGTCGAAACCAAGGTCGTCCTCGGCGAGCCGCGCGATCGCATCCGTGACGCGCCCGTTGGCGTCCGTCACCTGCGCCAGCGAGTCGAGTTTCGCGGGGTAACCAAGCGTGTAGCCGAGGCGCTTGTGCGGGCGGCTGATGCTCGCGTACGCCGCGCGCAGATGCGCGAACTCGGCCGTGGACAGGTGCCGGTAGCGCGCGAAGGCGTTGTGCGCGCGCTGCAGCGAGAAGGCGCCCGCCTCGGCGGCGTCGAGGGACCGCAGGGCGAGCAGGTCACGCAGCTCCGCCCAGCTGCGGGGGAGGAGGGAGAGGCGCCAAATTATGAATGTGACGGTGCAGGGGAGGGCGAGGGCGAGCCAAACGTCGGACGTCCAAAGAATCTGCATGCATGCAGTCTTACTTGATGAGTGCTGGTCGCCCTGAGCTGCAAATAAGACCAAGCATCTCTATCTAATCGTACAGCCACAGCCCTTAGTGCACTGCCACGACTGGGAAATCTGGCGACCAAGTTGTCCGCAAATTGAAGAAAATATCATGTGCAGACAAAGAGCACACGCAATTTGCTCTGTTCGATGGATTTCGAGTGCAAAGTAGGAGCGTATAAAATGAACAGTCGGAAAGTCGGAGTGCTGCACATCTCAAAACATAACATACCCTCGCTGCCTCATGGAGATCCATTCCTCCGCCGTGTGATTATATGGATACCCGGCCCCCGTCCCTCAACGAGACGCGGAATGGGTCCCTGATGCTGTGTACTGATGCCTTTATCTTACGACCTCCAGCCGAGCGCCAAGTCCCGCCTATCCACACACCTAATAAATGCTCACTACTCACTTCCAGGGCCCGGTGGCCTCGGAAGACGTGGGGGTTTGGACGGCTGCGACGGATATCAATGAAGGCCAAGCGTTGCGCTGTAAGTCCGTGGGTGGGTCCAGTGGCCGTGGCGCGAGGTCCCGCATCAGCCATGTGGGACTGATGACATGCCCGTTAGAAATAAGAGACGGCCGCGATAGAAAAACTGACGGCCGTGATAGAAAAACTGACGGCTCGCGAGGTTGAAATGCATGCATGGCACCCGAGCGGAAGCTTGGCGATTGACGACGGGATCCAGCAGCTGTTTGGTTTGAACGAAGGCATTGTAACTACCGTCTGTGTCCAGTTAGTCAACCTGAGTTCCAGACCTGCGGATGTGTAAAAGCTGTAGATGACAGCAGCAGCGCGTGAGTCGCAACCGCAGGTCGGTGACCAGACCAGCGAGCGTTATCTGTCACGATGATGTGATATCTCGGCGTCACGTTGCCATTTCCGTACTCCCAACTTAGATCAGTTCTTGCTACCACGGTTTACGCGCAAAATGGGGATAAGTCTATGGAATGCCCGGGAGCGGTTCAGGAACGATTACAGTCGCAGGTTACAAGGCACCCAAGCGCACCGCTACCGCTACCGCTAGCCATGGGCCGCGGCTGATTGATGACGACCATCTCCGATTGCCCACTGCGTTGGAAATCATTCAAAAACGCACCGGAGGCATTTCGGGTTCACCGTTCCTCATATCCCACTCTCGTTTGGTTATGCTCTTCTTTGCCCTGCAGCTTGCTGCGGCTGGTTCTGCGCTTGTCGCCCCCACTTTCGTTAACGCCCGAAGTCTTGACACTGGTGTCTTCCCCGCTCTCATACCTTGACCTCTCCTCTGGGTCCCGTCGTTGACCTGGGGTGTGCTCCTTTGTCTTGTCCGCTCTCTCTGTGTTTACGTATTGATCCAGTTACGCTGCCTATGCCGGCAACTCGTCCCTCCCGGGTCTGACTTTCTATGGCGGAATCCCCTACACCCAGCCACCCGTCGGCAATCTTCGCTTCGCTCCGCCCAAGAAGCTGGTCGAGAGCCACAAATCGCTCAGCAACAGCGACGTGATCGATGCCCGCAACTGGGGAGCTATCTGCATCCAGCAGCCGGCCGTCGTGGGCATCGGCAGCGAGGACTGTGTGACACTCAATGTGTGGACTCCTGCCGGCGCGAATCCGCACAGCAAGCTGCCTGTGTACGTCTACATCCATGGTGGAGGTCACTACTATAACTCGTATGTTTCCCTCTTGAGTGAGCGTTTTTTATGCGGTGATGCCGACGCGTTTGCAGGGCCCAGGGTTTCCCCGCGAACGACTGGGTCGCTCGCTCTAACGGCGGTCTGATCGCTGTCGCCATCCAATACCGTGTATGTTTCTGCAGATCTGGCACTGATCACGCTTTCTGATGTCGTTTACAGCTCGGCATGCTTGGGTTCTTGTCCGGAAACGGCCTGCGGCTCGACCGGTCCGCGGGGCCCAACAACGGTCTGCTCGACCAACGCGCGGCTCTCGAATGGATCCAGCGCAACATTGCGGCCTTCGGTGGCGACCCGAGCAAGGTCACGATCGGCGGGGAGAGCAGCGGCGGAGGGTCTGTTGCCCTGCACATGACTGCTTACGGTGGCGAGCGCAACCCGGTGCGTCGTATTCCGTCTGTCTTCCTTTTCCGGGCTGGTGCTCAACGTTTATCCTGCGCTACCAGCCATTCCGCGCGGTTGTCATGGAAAGCCCCGGGAACGACCCGTTCTACGACGACAGCCACACCGAGCAGTGTTTCCTTGACGCGATTGCGCACATCGGATGCCCCAACGATAACAACGTCGTTGCCTGCCTGCGCAAAGCGACCGGTGCGTCCGCTTCATTTCCGCGCCGGATCTGCGATGCTCACTCTATCCCCGCTAGTCGGCGCTATCGTCTCTGCGGCGAACAACAAGCTCGGGACTTGCAAGTACGAGCCCATCATCGACTGGAACTACGTCGTTGGCATCACCAGCGAGCTTCTGGGGACTGGGCGGTTCAGTAAAGTCCCCATTCTCGGTGGCCATAATGCCCAGGATGGCTCCATCTTCGTTGGCAAGCCCGCGCAGGTCACTACCGATGCGGACATGGTCAAGGCCGTCCTCAAGCGCTACCCGACGCTCTCGCAGCTAACGACCGAAGCGATGCTGAAGACCTACCCGCCCGCGTCGGCATCTACGCCCTGGAAAACTCAGTGGGAGCGGACCATGTGGGCCTACATGGAGAGCGAGGTGCGTGGATGGTGCTTGTGGTCCCCGATCTCCTGACCAACTCGTTATCACAGCTCTCATGCTGGCCCTGGTACATTGGCAACATTTCCGGAAAGCCAGCGTACAACTATCGCTGGGACGCAGTCGACCCGAACATCATCGCCGCGCGCGGCGCCTACGTCGGCGCAGCACACACCGCGGAGCTCTTCTACCTGTATGACGGCACGAACTCGGGCCCCAGCGCGTCCGTCGCGCAGCCCGTATTCACCGCCTTCAAGCCCGCCGAAGCGGACCTCGCGAAACAGGCCGTCGCGTGGTGGTCCAGCTTCGCGATGACGCTCGACCCCAACACGCACGCGGCCCCTGGCGCGCCGCGCTGGGAGCCGGCGAGCCAGAACGGCGGATTCATGGTCCCGAATACCGGCGCGTCGGCTGCGTCCAGCGCGATGTCGTACATCGACGCGGACTACCCGCGGCGGTGCGCGTGGTGGCGCAGCGTTGCCGAAGAGCTCCGGCTCTGAGCGCCGTTGCATTTGAGCGCGATCACATGGTCTGATTTCACAGCCGTTGTTGGATTCGATCTCTCGTGTATCCGCACCCCCATCGTTCATCATTCCACTCCCCGGGATGAACGAATGTTCTTCTGTTCATTATACCTCGACTTGAAACGTATATCTGTATTAGTAGTAACCCGCACGTTGACTGATCTTTAACTGTATAGAACTCCGTGGACCGCTCCTCTACCAACTGTAGCGAATTGTATTCTCAAATCTCACACTATCAAACTGAAAACTGAACCGGAAAAAAGAGAAAGATTTTAATTCAGAAGGAAGTCCTTGGAAACATATAGACTTTCTGAGCAGTAGTCAACGCGATTGGACGCCGGCAGGTGACTGAACAGGCGTGTGCCAAGTAGAGCCGTTTTCACTTGAGGGTCATCTCGTTGAAGTGCACACTCGACTGATAACCAGTCTATATTTCAGCCACAAGAAAGGCCGCGGGTATCGAAGAAATGGATGGGCTGCTATGAGACACAAATACAACAGATGTGGTACGTCGTACACAATCAATCACCTCTAGACAGGCGGGGCACATTAGATTAGATTAGCACTTCTCTCGTCGACCCTACTCCGCCTGCGCCGGAAGCTCGCCGACCGGCTTCAGCGCATCGGTTTCTGCCTGTGGTCGCTTGATCGAAGCCTGTACACCATTCGTCGGCGGACTGCCCATGTTGGTGTCTCCCTGCATCATTTTCGACGACGGCGGGCTGACGGAGGAAGACATGTCCTCCCGTTCTGCGCGGTGGATGACATCCACGTCGCCCTGCACGACGACGCCCTCGAGCCACTTGTGGTGCACCATGTCGCTTGCCTTGGCCCGCTTGTCAGGGTGCAGTCGGAGCATCGGGGTTAGGAACGAGGCGATGTCGTCTGCCTCCGTTTTCGGGAACAGGTACTTGTCGTGCAGTACCAACTCCAGTGGCCAGTAGCGCAGCTTGCTGATGTGCCGCAGTTCACCTAGGAGACAGAATCTCAGGCCCGAACGAAAAGAACAGTCAAGCATGGCATACCTCTTCTATTGAAGAATTCCGAGCTGTATTTTCCACCAAAGGCGATAGCTTTGGGAACATCACCCACCAGCTCCAAGATCTGAGCCATATGATCATCGTCTTTTGTGTACCGAGTGCCCTTTGCGGGATCGAAGAGGTAGTCTCCCCCTGTTATGAGCTCAAAGATCTAGGGGCACGGGTTAGCATCAACCGCATAGCCTGCTGGTATCACAACCGACCACACAAGCGACGCTCCAGATATCAGCGCTCGGGCCCCACTTGGCGCCAACAATGACCTCCGGTGAACGATATTGTCGTGTCTGGATGTCGTCTGTGAAATGATGATGTGTCCAGGTGGCTACGAAGGAGTCAATTCGATGCCATCTCACACGTACACTGACGCACCATTTCCCAAGTCAGCGATCTTCACAGTGATCTTTTCCGCAAGATCAGCTGTGTTCGGGTCGACATCTATCTCCATGTCCCCCGAAGATCCTCCGTTCGGGGGCATCGCCCCTTTGAGAGGCGCGTTCTGTGTCAATAGCGACACATTAGCCGAGTGTGTCGATTTGGGTGAGATCGAAAGCGAATGCAGGTCGATCTCCGAATTGGGTGTCGTCGCCGTTGGTGTCCCGACAGGGCTTTTTGCACTGCCGTCTATTCGGGTCATGCCCAGGCCCCAGCGGTCGACGCTGGCTGCGGACATGTAGCTCGAACTGAGGCTGCTGCTGCTCTTTGGCGACGGAAGCGGTTGCGACACAAAGATGGACGATTGCGTGCGCGGCGTCTGATTTCCGCCACGGCCCTGCGATGGCGGGACGCCGATGATCTTGGGCTTCGGCGCGGAGCTTGAGGGCGAAGCGGATGCCAGTGCAAGCTCCGATTGGATAATGGACTCGACGTCGTCGATGTGCACCAACACATTCTCGGGTTTGATGTCTGTGGCGCATCAGGCTGGGGCATGGAGCGACCGGTCATGGGGCGACGCACCGGTGTGTATGACCCCACAGCAGCGGTGCATGTAGTCCAGCCCGAGCAGCACCTGTTTCGCGATTTGCTTCACCATGGGCATGGGGACACCTTTGTTCTACGGAGAACGTTCGCTCTAATCATAAAGCAGCGCAAAAGACAATCGGGCGCACCTGATGCCGCTTGATGAGACCCAGTAGACTTTCTCCCAAAACCTCGAACACCATACACACGTGCGTGCCATTGGGCCCGTTATGACGGAAATGGTCCAGGAACGAGATGACATGAGAGCGCCCGGGATGGTTGTTCGACCCATTGGGGGAGCTAGACGTGATAAGGCGCTGGAGGAGTTTGATTTCGTCGAGCGCTGTCTCCGTGTATCGTGCGGCCGATTTGACTACTTTCATCGCGACATGTCGTTTAGACCTACGGAACCCGAAAGTTTCAGCATATCACCTCCTCTGCTCGCGGAGAACCGTGCGCACTTGCTGTCCCATGTCAACCAAACTGTAGAGAAATGTCCCCAGCCCAATTTGCGCACGACAACGTAGCGATTATCAGAGAAGGCATCACCAATCTTCACGGGGTGGTATCCGCCCGGTTTGTAGTCCTCCCAGTCCTCCTCGTCCTCCGCATCCGAGAGCTCCGAGGAGACGGATTCTGGCGAGCCAAGCTGATCTTGCATGGAGTGGGCATAGTGTTCGGGGGGTTGAGACATGAGGAAGGGTCTGTTCGAGGGAGGAGCAGCTGGTTGATGGGGAAAGCAAGGACAAATATATTCGGACTTGGTCCGCGGCAGGCGCGTGGGCAGATCTATGCAGATTCTTTTTTAGCCGCCGCAGCACGCGCACGGAAAGAGATTCGACGCGCCTTAGGTCTGTGCAGAAAGAAGCCTGGTGGGTGTGGGTGGCAGACAAGGAAGTTGGAACCACGGAAGGATCATTTCCCTGTCTATCATCTGCGCAGCCAAGCGAGCCAGCCTAAAAGCTGTAATAGGCAGGTATGAGCGCATACATGGATGCCAGAGCGATGGAGGCAAGCGCCGGACCCGTATCCGGGGGCTGGGCTGGTAGTGGTCGAGAAATGACGATAATGACTCGGTGCGATAACAGGCAGTCACATAAAGTCTATAACGCTATCTGCGACTATCAATGCTATCGACACATCGCGCCTTGCGATCTACATCGTCTCCAGCAGCTAGAACACATCTAGGGTCGGTCTCCGTTCAGACGGTCGCGTGGACCAGCACAGCACAGGAACCCACTCGTTCGCCATCGGGGGAGGCAAGCGCCACGCAACGTGCTCAAATTGTTGTCGGCTGCAGAGCTTCCGTGAAGCAGCCCAAGTTCTCGGCGCCGATCTCTTGCTGTGTCGGGCACGAACGGGCATGACGCAGAGAGAGGCATGACCATTGGCGAAAGGTTGTTGCGTCAGATCAAGCTTGGTGTTAGTCGGGTGAAGTACTTGGCCAACGGAACTTGCGACTTGCGTGCGGTGGGGACAAAGGCGAATTCGAGGAGATGAAAATAGGGAAAGCCTTGGCGTGAGGTCCTCGGCAGCAGGTGTGTCAGCCACAGAAGGCGTGGTGGTGAATGGTCGACATTGGAAAACAGCTTGCATACCAGATTTCTGAGACCAGTTGGCGTAACATGTCGTGTAGGGTCGGGCTAGACCACCATAGAAAATAATTTTTGAGGATTTCAACAAAGTCCCAACTGAATGGACAAGTGAATGGGTCGGAGACGGTCGTGCTGGGAGAAGACGGACAAAAGAGTAGCGGTCGTGCTAGACTCGCAGCAAGTAGGACGGATGTCACGTGCGTCACTGACCGTCACACCTGCCTACGCACCAACGACGATGTGGTCAACGCTAGCTGTAGTTCTCTGCGGTCTGCAGGCTGCACAAGCTGTCAACGTGTATCTCTACCCTCCTCAAACCTTTCTCCGTGGCGAAGTGGGCGCAGAGGACGCAAGTGCGGCCCTGTCACGCCATTTAGGCCTGGAGATCTTCGAGCCTTTGCGCGATAGCTCTGTGCTGGACTACACTGAAGAGTTTTTCGTTGGGAAGGGCCACAGTAATGTTCTGCTTTTGACCATGGATCACGAAGACGCGCGAGGTGAGTGACTGTTGGGCCAGATGTAATACACCTCTGACGCGTTCTGTAGCTCTGCACTTGCCGTCCTCTCTACGCCCCTCATTCGAAATCCTCACTCCCCCTTCGTCTCCTGTTCGCTCTCTTTCTTCTGTTATCTCGACATATATGCATCGTGCGAAGCACGTCTACAGTTCGATCTACTCCTCAGACCCCTTTTCGCAAAGTCGGCCAGCATGGTTCACCGCTGAATTGGACACCGTCAGGTCCCTTTTCATTGATGCAAAGTCCTCTGCATTCGCCGCTGCCGAGCTCTCCGGTCTCTCCGAGCTGCGGGCTGCGCACGGTATCCACAGTGACGAATACCGTTCTTCCGTCAGTGCGACACAGCAGCTACTTGATTTCGCCGTCGACAACGAGATTCGCGTCGCTCTCCTCACGTTTTCGGTGCCGACTTCGACTCCGGCCAAGCGCGATGCCGAGCCCCAGCCATCTCAGGCACCGTTCCCCCGTCCTCCGCCCCAGTCGCCCATGGACTCTATCTCCACGTGCCATTCCACGGTTGATGCATGCACCAACGCAACTTCGTCGTGCTCGGGCCGTGGCGAATGTCTGGCTGCGACCAAACTCGGCAACACGTGCTTCGTCTGTAGCTGCCGCAATTCGCGAGCCGGAACCGGGAACCAAGTAAAGACTGACCGCTGGGTTGGAGAGAGCTGCGAGCGCAAGGACGTCAGCGGGTGTGTTCTTTCTCGTTCTGTTTCCCGTACGTTCGGTTGACTGCGGGACAGTCCTTTCGTTCTTTTTGCTGGCACGACAATCGTGCTTCTGATCGTCGTGGCCGGATCTGTGTCTCTGCTGTACAGCATCGGCAATGTCGAGCTTCCCAGCGTGCTTTTGGGCGCAGTTGTAAACGCCAAGAAGGACTGATGCACCGAGGTGCTCTGAAAGTGGACGCTCTTGTAATACCTTGCAAGCTTTGGGTACATGCAACTCGTGCAATACATTAATAGCAATGGATCCGTCTTGGATTAGCTCTAAATATAACAAGCGCTTCAGCGCTTCTGTGCCCACCCCTTCATGATTTGCTGGTTAGCACAGCTACCGATAGGTTCAGGTCCCGGTACATCCTCCACGCCGAGCTCGAATCCAATCCATACACAAATGAATGCGTATAAGGGTATATACGTTCGACCCACGGGCAGTGAATGGGCTCGTCACAAGTCTAAATAGGGTTAGAATTATTGCCTTTTTTAGAGCACAGGTGTTTCGGGCCAGATGATGCCAGGCGTGAGAAAATCTTCCTTCGTTCCGACTTGCCGTCACTCTGGGCTCGCTGTGTCCATCATGACCTCCAGCAACGGCATGAAGCCGGTGACCCCAGAGTCGATATACTTCAACCCTTTCGCTACGGAGACTCGAGGGACGACGGCCCTCGACCTGTCCTACGGTTCCGAGCGCAACCTGCGTCCCGCTGTGCGGAGGAGAGGGTCCGGGACGGACAGCGTGGCAACAGCCGAAGGCTCCTCGGGCCCAATCAATGGTTTTCGACATACGCGCCTGCGGACAGAGGGCACTTCCTCCACGGCGGTTGTCGCGGGCGGGCACCACCCTTTGGGGAGCGCTGATCTTTCGTCGGGCTTTCGCGCTGGAGTGGATGTGACGAGGCCGCAGCTGACCCGTGTCCTGAACATCCCTCCTCTCGTAGATGCCCCGTTAATTCCCGGCGCGGACATGATCGTGGCAGAGCCGGCTGTTGACGAGAGGATCGTTTTGGTGCATGAGGTGTGCTGGGGCATGTCGAGTCCCTCTGTCTCTCGCTTACACCTCTTACAGGTGACTTCGAAGGACTCCTTGGCTGGAGTGGCACTCAAGTATGGCATCAACTTGGCGGAACTGCGACGCGCGAACCAACTATGGACCTCCGATAGCATCCACCTGCGCAAGGTCCTCTATATACCCATAGACAAGACATCTCGACCCAAGGAGCTGCTTCCTCGTGACGACAACGTGTCATCACCGGCGTCCAGTCCGCCTTCCACGATCCGACGAATACCCGCCTCGCAGCTATCCTTCTTTCCTCCCTCGCAACGCAGCGATCCCCCCTCATCTCCGACCCCACGATCAAGGCCTGTCCACTCCCACCATGCTCGGTATGCGACGACACCGGGCGCAGCCCCGGCAGTGTCCACATCCCCCTCCTTCAGCTCGATACTAGCAGCAAGGGACACCATCATAGCTCGGCTCTCGTACGATAGCACGAGGACAAGTAATTCCAGTTATTCGGATCACGACGAAGGACATGAGCTCAACGACGTTCGTTTCTCGCTCGATTCCGCTCTCCGTCCTCTCGCGAGGAACAGCGTAACGCATACCCGCGCGTCATCGGCAGGCGGCAATACCTCCTACCCTCGGTCTGGTCCGCCACGCACCGTCCAGCTGGAGCCTTCACCTGCCATGCAGCTTCCGTCGTTTGCGACCTTTGGACGGAGCTCAAAGAGGCATGCTACCCCGGTCTATGAGGGCTTCGACCTGTTGGGGCTGAGGAGTGGTGAGGGCGAGGGCGAGACGGTGGATTTAGATGATTCATGACCCCGGAGGTCATCATTCCCATGTCGAAAATCCAGATCGCAATGGAGAGTGGTGGATGCACAATCTGCGGTCAATGGAAGGTGCGTGGGATCACTCTGCCGGGATTTTCAATTGACTGTCTTTGGTGCAGGCAGGGATGGGTGTATCATTAGTCACGAACTGGGCGAATCAAATGTATATTACATGTGGCCTAGGGGAAGCATTTTCATGAGTCGCAGTTGGTACCTAGCGCCGTGCGCATCGATGGCTTTCTGCACTGTCAGGTAAGGTGAAGTTGGGTTCTGGGCATATGGCAAGACCGATCACCTGCCAACGTCTGGATCCCGTTCGACATGTCCACACAGGCATGAAGCTTCTTTACTTATGGACCAGGATTGATTAAGTTGGAGAGATTGAATGATCTTTACCCCACGCTGGGACATCTTGAAAGTAACTTTCCCGGGTCTACGATTGTGGAAGCAGACTCTGACTTCGATCCGCAATCCGTGTGAATGTGTTAGTGATTTCAGAGATACGAGTCCGTGTAAATTACACAACAGACTAATAAATCGTATTAATACCATCTCGATGACTGTGGAACATCACCGAAGTAGAAATCAAGATGTTGAAGTTGAGCGCGCGGCTGACGCAGCAGGATTTTCGATATGCACGGATGATGACAAAGCGTGCTATCCCTCCTAATCCTACAAAATGTAGATTTCACAGATGACAGAATCAATTATGTGGCGGAACCCGCCGACAAGGCCAGTCGGGAGGCCTCGAGCTTTTGAAAATCACTTCGTGGTTCTGGTTGTCTCCAGTCACATGACGAGCAAGACAGAGTCACATGTCCATGCATCGCATTGACGGTCAGGTGATCGCACGCGTCAGCCGTGGCCAGACTGCGGCGGCGGAGTTTCAAAAACCCTTATATAAGGAACAGCGTCAAGTCATTTTGCATCCCCCACCCTCACATACACCCCGTCCGTTGACCGTTCTCCCTTCCAGTGAGTTGGATTTACGTCCGGACTGGTACTCGCCCGCGGCATTACATACTCTACCACTATATAAATTGCAATGGACGAGCACCAGTTTACTCAAGCACAAGTGCATGGTGCGCCTGGCTACATGGCGGTCCCAAATCGGGCTCCGACTGTATCCTCGCTCCATGTCACCTCGGACGCGAAATTGCGCCAGTCCTACTACGCGCGGCACCAGGGCATGTCACCAGCGATGGATGCGATGCTCCCCTCAACTGCTGCGGGCGAAGAGTCTGACGATGATGAGTCAATGAACTCTAAGCTGACTCGGGCTTCCAGTCGTTCATCCGCCACGCCCAACACAACGACCGCGACTGCAACCAGACGTAATGTCACTTTCCGCCCGCCATCGCCTGCACCCCGCTTCGCCGGTTTCCCTGTCCGACCGCCTCCTCAGCGTAAGGCAAGCAATACGGCCCCGCGTCCTGTAATCTCATACGTGGTCCCTCCGGTGCCGGCTGTGCAAGAGCGCACTGCATCATCCACCGAATCTACTGCGGAGCAACGGATGGCCGAGTGCTTACGTGTTGTTGATCACATACGATGTGCGCCTGGTCTAGCACCGCCTTACAACTCTTCAGACCTTACCACCATGCCCACAGCTTCACCCGTGCTTCCAAGATACGAGCAATTCAGTGCTCACTTTGGGGAGAACACCCACGACACTGCGATCCCAGTCCATGGTGCCCCGGATCCCGCGCTGGATAGTGCCGGGCAGTGGTCCATGGATGATTATGTTGTCGACGAACAACATGATGCCAGCCGGGAGCACGGATACTCTTCGCCCTATCTCACTTCCCCCCGCCCATCTCCTCTGACCTCGGACAGTGGCACCAGTCCCGACATGACGCCATACTCCGAAATGGGCACCCCGTACATGGGTGTTCATGACTCCCCTCTCATCCGGGACAGCGATGAGCCATTCCTTACGGGGGCTTCGTTATTTGGCGGTGTCGCCGAGTCTGAATCCGCCGCTGCGGAGTCAATGACGTCATCGAGCAAACAGCCCACCCGGGCGCTTGTTAAAGCAAGCCCCTCCTCCCCGGCCTTGCCATCCTTCGACCTGCCTATTACACGCAGCGGACCAGTAGTACCCCCTTCCCCCTTCCGACCTCGTGGTCCGACGATTGGTGCGACAGGCACCCGGAAGAATAGCACGCCAGCCTCACTCATCGCCCACGACGCTCCCACCCAACGCCGGACGTACCTGACACCCAGTGCGACCAGTCGCAAAGCCGTCCCCGATGCTTTTGCCAAGAAGCGTGCCCACTCCGCCGCGTTTGGCGAAGACGAGCCAGAGCCTAGCCTGAGCGAGGAGGAGGCTATCGTCGCCAAACGGCGCCAGAACACCCTCGCTGCGCGGGCCAGCCGCAAACGCAAGCTCGAGCACCAGCTGTTCATCGAGGCTCAGGTCGAGACTTTGACGGCGGAGCGCAATGCCTGGAGGGAGCGTGCGCTGCTTGGCCAGGCGATGCTTGCGGAGAAGGGTGTGCTGGTGACTTTCGATACACCCTCGCAATAAACCAACGAACGATTTCTATTCTATGCACCCCTTATACTTACTTACTGTAGACCCTCATCCCTGCTCATTTATCCGAACTGTATCTGACTCTGTACTGTATCATCTCCTATGTGGCCAGTTGGCTGTCACACATCTCCGCTCGAAATTGTATACATGCCTGTGCAGCAGTCCAATGGACCTCCAACCAATATATGCAGTACTTGTCCCATCTCAGTGTGTAAGTAAAGTCGTCATTAGAAGATGTCACCACAACATCGTATGTGGCACAATCAGGTGATCGCGTTTTCTTTCCCTACTAGCTCTCGACTGATGTCTCTCGCGCTCCACCGCCATGTCCACCCGTTGGCACTCGGTCTGCTCATTGGCATCACGCTATCAATCTCTTCCTCCTCCGTCCTCCAGTACCTCGACCGCCGGCGGCGTCGCGCGGCCCTCTCAGAATCTGCGGAGCAAAGCCGACCTATCGAGTTGAGGGTGGATGAGGTTCTCGATGGCTTGCCTGCGGTGATCGGTATGATGCTCTACGCGCAAGAAAAAGTATCCCTGATAGAATGGGTGCAGGAAACACGCCCCTCATTCGAGTCCCCTCACTGTCGAACGCAATGGGTGTGGAGATCTTGGGCAAAGCGGAGGTGAATCTTATCCTCCCTTGAAACGGATCCGCACCCACCCCAGACTAGTTTCTGAATCCTGGAGGAAGCGTGAAGGACCGCGTCGCGGGACGAAGTGCGTTTCTGCTGGGCACTTTCGGGCATGTAGAAACGAAATGACCGCCGGCAGTCATCGACGATGCGGAGCGTCTCGGGCTGATCCACCCGTACACGGGCTCGCGGATCTTCGAGGGCACGTCCGGGTCCACCGGCATCTCGCTGGCGATGGTCGGACGTGCGCGGGGCTATGATGTCAGTGCGTGGATCCACCGGCTGTTCCTGCGCGTGCTGTCTCGTGCTAATCTGTGGACGTGCACAGCGATCGTCGTCCCGGACGACATGGCCACAGATAAATTGCATGCGCTGCGATCACTGGGTGCGGATGTCGAGCAGGTCCGGCCGGCGAGCATCGTCGATAAGAAGCAGTATGTTGTGCGTACCCATCTCCCTATATTCCTCAATTCTGCTCAACGCCGTCTCCAGAACATAGCAAAACGCCGCGCCCAAGAGTTCTCGGCTGCTGCCTCGTCAGAATCGACATCTTCGGATCATCCTCTCCTCGACCCAATGGAAGCCACGCGCCGCGGTTTCTTTGCGGACCAATTTGAGAACAGGAGTAACTACGACGCCCATTTCTCCGGGACAGGACCCGAATTGTGGAGACAGACGAACGGGAACGTGCAAGCGTTTGTGAGTGGGGCGGGTATGTCGTTTGGGACTGCCGACTACGCAAGAAATATGACACTCGATAGGCACAGGAGGAACGATTGCCGGTGTCGGTCGGTTCCTCAAATCGATGGATGCTGATGTGGTCGTGTGCCTGGCTGATCCGGAGGGCAGTGGCCTGTACAACAAGGTGCGCGCTCCGGCGTTCGAATAAGAACGTGGATATACAGACGGAGCTTGTGCAGGTCAAGTACGGTGTTCTTTTCGACCAGCGAGAGAAAGAAGGCACCAGACGAAGGCACCAAGTCGACACTGTCGTAGAGGGGATGTACGTGTCCTCCGACGAAACTACGCAACCTCACGGCTGACTGCACCGGCGCAGAGGACTGAACCGCCTGACGCAAAACCTCAATCTCGCGCTCCCGGTTATCGACGACGCTTTCAGGTACGGCACGGTGTGCCTGCGTGAACGAGCTGCACTGAGTTTACTGCCCAGAGTGACTGACGCTGAAGCTGTGGCCATGGCGCGCTATGTGATGAGGCACGACGGAATCTTCATCGGGTCCAGCAGTGCATGCAATCTTGTGGCCTCTGTTCGTTTGGCACAGAAGATGGGATGGAGTAACGGAGAGCGGATCACCACTGTTCTGTGGGTTCTCTCCACTTGATGGGTGACATTGGGTGCTTAACGTGCGGGACTGTAGATGCGATTCGGGATCGAGGCATTATTCCAAGGTATGTCTGGCAACTCCGTGAGGCTGACGACAGACTGATCATTGGCTATAGTTCTGGTCTGTTGCGAGGTTCATGCTACCGAGGAGTTCGACTGACAGCAAGCTGTTAGGAACGACGAGTATCTCAAAAATGCGGATATCCCTATCGACCTGCAAATCATCGAAGACTTGCTATCCGCTTGATTAAACGCGTCTTACTGCTCACCAACTTGAAAACGGCAGGCAAAGGCTGAGGCAGGGGCGAAGTCGATGATGCTAGGGTCGCTCTCAGATCAAATCAGAAGCTCGTGCGACGAATGCTTGGGTTCGAGCATTTGTAAACCATCGGACATGATGTTAGTTTCGGGAGGGAAAATATGTTTGTAATTGATGATGGGATACTATGGTGTATATCTAGATATAAGCATACATCGCCGCGGGGGAGTCCAGATAGACATGTCATGGTCGTAGAAAAGTCGGGAATTCATTTCATGAGAAGGAGCGTGTGGTTGTGGATAGATCTAGAGCAAAAGAGCGTGGAGACAACGAGGATCACGGCGTGGGGGAAATATCAGTTCTGGTCAGAGCGTTTGTTCTTCTTGCCAAGTGCATTGGCAATCGCATCCGGGGCTCTCTTCCGCTTCGAAACGGATGCGGAGACACTTGAAGCCTTCGCATCGAATTGGCCAACTAGAGCAGGCGGCAGGTCATCTCGCCCAAAGATCCGTGCTGCTGGGTCGAAGTCCTGGAACCAGGGCTGTTTCAGTGTGTGACGGATCTTAAGTCGGCGCGGGTAACTGATGCGCAGCAGTTGCCGGACAAAAGAATAAGCTTCGAGGTATGAGCGTCTGTGATAGTGGAGGAGATTGGGATCGACACACCAGCGACGCTGACACCGAGGTGCTCCAGCAACAGCCAGTCGATGGTATCGCTATTGGGGTCAAATGGGCCGTCATGCGGGACGAAAGGGTGCGAGCCCGTGAGCATGAAGTACACCATGTATCCCAGCGCCCAGCTGTCCCAGAGCTGCATCTGAGAGAATGTCGCGCTGTGCTCCTGGTGGAAGACTTCCGGTGCGTTGAAGGAGGTCGAGGAGATTTTCTGGAGCATGATTCATTGAGGGGATTATGGAAGGCGGAGGAGAGTGAGGACACACAGTTGGATACGTGGAAAAGGCTTTGATGCGTGCAAGCCCAAAGTCGATGATCTTAATGACCGGCTGCTGGTGGTCACCGAGAGTGAGAAGGATGTTCTTGTCCAGAAATGAGCGCGCGTCAAGTGAGAAACGATTCTCGGTCCCTCACATTATACTTGATGTCACCATGCGACACTCCCAGGCCATGTATGTAGACAAGTCCGGAGCACAGCTGGTAGGTCAGATTTCGTGAATGATCTTCGGCTGTGCATAGTCAGAAAGCAGACTAGAAAGTGTTGAAATAGAATCATACACAAACATCCGCGGTATCCAACGTACTCCAGCAATGTGATGCCGTGAATGAGCTCAAGAAGCAAGTCTGCAAAGGATTATTTACATTTCAGGGTGGTGAGTGATTCAGACAGACCATAGCCGATTTCCGTAGGGCTCGAAAGAGGCTGAATAAGCTTGACAATGTTGGGATGTGCCCCAATCGTCTTTAGCGCCATCATCTATCGCAGAGAAAGCGGTCAGACGGTCTGATGCCTCGTCCACAACCACCGGCAACGCACCTCGTGGTAAGCACATTCTCTGTCCATCCTCCTGGTCTGTACGCCCAACAAGTGTGTTATAATCCGAGAATAGAAAATTAAGCAATGTCGTTTACTTGCCTTATGCAGGTACTTAAATGCGTAAAGCTTTCCGTCTCGTCGGTCTCGAACCTTGCATACCGCACCAAACGCGCCCTGCCCAAGTTGACCGACGATTTCGTAGTGGTGCTTCAAAACCAAATGCTGTCTGAGTTGCCGAAAGGCCACACGGAAGGTGTACCGGTATCCAGAAGGCACGAACTCGATGACTGCGCCGTCGACCAGAGGGACCGACTGCCACGGCTGAAGGTGCGCGCCGTCGAGCTTGATTGCAGAAGGTCAGTCAACTACGAACCGGAGCCCGACGGTTGGAGACATACGATTGCGACGGATACCGGAGCGCAATTCGTCAACGTGAAAGCGCACAGCGAGTCCTGTCGGCCATTCCACCTGATGATCGGATGCGAGTCCACTGCCACGGGGTATGAATATCAGCTGTGCGTGCCCAAAGTCCAGACACCGATTCGCCTCACCTGGGTCGGGATCCGGGCCAGGAAGAAAGACAGGGAAATAGTCTTCTCCCTTCAGATATCGAGGAACGCCTTGAGTGAAGAGATTTTCCTCAGGCCCGAATGCGATAACAAATGCTTTATATCCGTTCAGAGAGATCGGAGGTCGGAGGTTACGAGTGAGTTCGAGAGATCCCCAGACAATTTCGGCGTCACATTCAAGGCCGAGAGGGTCAACAGTGAGTTTGGAGGGGGCTAAGGCAGCGTTGTACACCATGATGTTGCTGTGCTTTCATGGTGGCTTCAGAGGCATCTTATATTCATTTTCAGATGCTTGGATTTTGGATCCATAATTGTGCCGCAAAGCGCGGCAGCACTTTGACGGGCACCGGCAAAGGCCCACGAGAGATGATCAAAGCAACTTGAAAGGTCCAAGCAAGGAACGGGATGGAGCTTACGTACGCCGCGAATTGCCGGAACAGCATGGCTAGCCCGGTGCTTGTTGTCTCCGGCTCACCCATGATTCTCAACCGACTGGTGGCGCGTCATGCGATGACTCTGTCCATGCTCGAGCAGGCACGCACCTATCGCTTGGGACTGCTCCTGACATGAGTATTTGACCACGATCATGCGCTTTGGCCCAAGAACAATAGCATCTATTAAGCGAACGGGGGCTCAAGAACAAAGCCAGATAGCCCATCGCTTCATTCTCTCCATCTCTCTCTCCCATCTCTGCTGCCATCCCACTCGACTCCTTCACGATGTCCCAGCCCCCTTCGCCCAACGCGTCTGCCAGTTCAGCGCCATCACCCACCCATCCACGCGAACATCTCGTCACTGTCGACAATGTCACCCTCTTGGTCTCTAGCTCTTCCCGCATGTCTTTCACCACAGGGCGGGGCGCAAACAGGAAATATATTGAGATAAACGTATCCGTGAGTCACGAGTCCTCGCGCTGGGCCGGCTCAGAACTCACTCACGGTCTGCACAGGTCGCAAAGTCCCAGGACGATCCGGACGCGGACGAAGTGACCGTGGAGGCGAGCAGCACCAAGGTCGCTGCAGCGGGACGGATCGTAGTCCATACGAAGAAAGCACTGGATGCTCACAGTGAGTTGCCCGCCTCGCGCAGCTCTGTTGTGTCCTCATCCGTTCTGTGCCAAGTTTCCCTCAACGCGAGCGCTCCCGACTTCGCTGCGGCTTCTGTGTTAGCTCGTTCAGCCAACGGTACCCCCAACGCGCGCTCAGAGGCGCGACGCGCACACCCCTCCGATGAGGACTCGGAGCCAACTGTCAAGAAAGAAGGTGCGTACGCTCCGCCTGGTCGATACCGAGCACTGAATCGCGAGCACAGAGGATGACGAGGCGCGTCCAAACGCACGCGCCGCCAAGCGCCGGCGCGGGGATATCACTGCCGAAACTGACGCACGTGGGGTCAAGGAAGAGGGTGGCGTAGACGACGAGCATGGTCCCAGCACCAGGCGTGCAAAAAGAGTGAAACGCGAGCATACTCTCCGTGCTGTTGCTTCCCAGTCGACCGTCGCTTCGCAGTCAGCTCTGAACGACGGGAGACCCCGCGGGCGCTATCCAGTGGATTTCAACCTGGAGATTCCGAGGCAATATATCACTTGGATCGATGGTGATCCCATTTTGTGTGGACGAGCACCGTACAGGCGTGGTCAACCGAACTACTTCCTTGCGGGACAGTAATTAGTCGAACTGTATTAGTGTATTAGCGGTCCTGCAGACCATTCGTCCTTTCCATAATGGAGGTGGTAAACCAATACAAGACTGCCAACAACATTTATCAAATAGATGTAAACGAGTGTGTTTTGATAGAGAATGGCAAGGAGATATAACGGAACAGTAGCACGCCGAACAAACAGAAGCTCCTCAATTCCTCTTTCTCCCCTTCTGCTTCGATGGAGACCCTGGAGTCGGTGGACTGGCCGGATTACGCTTCCGCAGAACCATTGTAAACTTGGGTACAGCCTTTCGCGGGGAGGCGTCCATGTCGACGTCCTGATCCATTGAGGCTGCCCGCGGATCTAGAGCACGGCCCACATCCATATCGTCCAACTGCCCACCCGTATCTTCGCTGCCCTGATTCTCGCCATCCATATGAGTATCGTGCTCAGATTCAGACCACAACTCTTGCGAATCAGCCCACATCTCCCGGAGTGAGGGCGGAACATCCAGCGCTCCGAAAACGCGAACTTCAGGACGGAAGCCGGAGAACCACGGCTCGGCCAGCGAGTTGCAGATCTGGAGCCGTTCGCTTGGATCGATGCACAGCAGCCTGCGAACGAACGCAACAGCTACTCAAGTCGTGGTCAGATCCCCACAAGCCAGAGATCACGCGCAACGGCCCACCTGCTGGTCCGACACCGGGCTTGTCCCGCAACGCGCGCCAGTTGACCTCGTCGATCCCCGTCGTGAACGCCCCGTGCTTGAAGTACGGGTAGGTTCCCGCCAGAATGAAGAAGACCAGGTGGCCCAAAGCCCAGCTGTCCCACAGCTGGATCTGTGCACAGGAAACATTGCCATCCAGGCCGCGAAACTGGGGGCCTGCCTCTGGAGCTGTGTAGCATGTCCTGGATGGCGACTACAGCTATTGTTAGCGACGAAACCAGTGGCAGCAGTCCGCCACTGACCAGCAGCGAGTTCAGGTTTCCCTTGACTCGGGCCAGTCCGAAGTCAATGATCTTGATCAGGGGCTGGCCTACTTCATTGAGTGTCACTAGTACATTCTGGGACCTTCTTAGCAGGATAAAACTACATTGATCAGAGCGTCCTACATCGCCCTTGATATCTCCGTGCGATATCCCTTCCTTGTGCATGTGTCGGAGACCAACACATAGCTGGAAGGCCAGGTGCCTGGCTTGTGCTTCCGCTGTGTGCGTCCAATGCGTCAGACGACGGGGAGCCACAGGAACGGAATCAGAACTCACGAACGAAGCCGCATTCAGAGACGAATCGGTGGATCGGGATCCCGTGGATGTATTCCAGGATCATATCTGCCAGAATGAGCATTCAATAGAAACGCAGCTCGCAACACGCACCACAACTCTTCATATCGGTCCCATAGTCGCATTGAAACATCCTGCACACGTTGGGATGCGGTGGGGCCATGAGCGCCATGACCTCTTGGGACGCAGCGGCCAGTATACTCGCGATGGTCTGCATCGCAATCAGCCGCGGAAACCATCATGGAGCTCGAGAGCACACACCCTTCTGGGGGTCTTGAGCGCATAGCAGTACCCATCCCGCACGTCTTTCACGTAGTACACCGCACTGAAGGCGCCGTGGCCGATTTGCTTGATGACTTCGTAGTGGCTCCGGATGAGTTGGGTCTTGGGAGGGGGGAGGGTCACACAGAACGTGAACGAGGCTATGGGAAAAGCGGGACTTGCGATGACGATCCGCGCGCCATGGGGCAGCGACATGATCTGCCACGTCACGGCGGGGTTGTCGTTGATCTGTATATTCGCGTTCAGGAGAACGAAGGGGGAGACTGAGCAATCGCGCACGCACGTAAACCACACCCTCTTCCTCCCCATCCTCGCCGAGAAAGCTGGTCGCGTTGAATCCGCGCAGGGAGTCAACGCGCCCATTCCACTCCAAGAGCAGTGCACCGCCACTGCGGTGCCCATGCATCGCCGGGAGCGGCACCGGCACGAAGTCGCCACCCAAGCACGTCATCATGGCCTCCGAGAGCGGCTGGTCGCCGGACGTGCAGCCCAGCAGGTACGGCAGGTATCCCCGCAGATTGACGCGTCTTTTCGGCGCGGAGTCGGTCGTGTCGGCGATCTCGAGATAGCCCCAGGTGTGGCCTGAACGCGGGCGGTGCCCCGTATCAGTCGACGCGTCCGAGGGCCCGGCGAGGGCGTTTGCAGCGCGCATGAGGGGAAGAGGATAACGGGTTCCACGGAATCACAATGGGTTCATACCCGAAACAGGTGGCTTTTTGAACGAAAAAACGCGCTTTGGCCTGGGTGGACAATGCGCTCGCTTGCCATGACGGATGTGGGAAGGAAGACAATACAATCGACAAAGCAAGTGAGTGAGGCCGGATCACAGCCGGACTGATCATCAGCTGTGGGATCAGACGCGGAAGCCGGCGCATTCACTGTGTGGCTGCCGTGAGACTGGATGTGACCTCGATAAACAAAAGAGATTTACTAGTAGACTTTCATGCACTGCAATTTCTACTAGCTGTAACCAAAGCAGCGGTAACACGAAGCGTTATCCGTAAGGTAATCGATAATGCATGATCGGTGATCAATGATTATCACGTGCAAAGCTTCCGCTGCTCGATATGATACGAGAGCGAGATCAATAACTTTTGCAACAGTTTGGAAGTAATTGAAATACTCTCCAATATGAGACTTGAAATCTACTAGAGAGCGCCGTCTCCGCCGGCAGAGTGCCTTGCTCTATTGACGTGACCCCTCTCTGAAATTCACCCACACTTTCCGCTGCCATTCCACACACACACTTTCTGACATCAACTACGAACGTACGCTAGTTCACGTATATTTAGCCCGCACGCGCTTTTTTAGTGGGACTCGCTCCCAAGTCCACCTGAAGGGGCCAGCGGCGTTTTCTCGGGCTCGCGGGAAGGCGCTTGGCTTGCTCGATCACGCGAATCTTGACGACATCGGCAATGAAGTGGTCGCGTTGGTCTTTGCTGAATGACCAGTGGCACAGTTCAAACGTCAGAGCCACCGTGGCCCCGGGTAGGAGCTTTGTGTATTCCTCGGGCTCCATGAGCATGCCGTTGAAGGTGTATGCAGGCAGCCGGTTGATGACAAATTCCCCTTCCTCGTTGATTCGATCCAGCTCCACGCGTGCCGCATCATGCTTGGTGGGCCACAACAGCATATCGTAGGCTTGGAGTCAGTCAGATCTTTCGTCAGGACGCGTAACGCTAGCGAAGCGATACTCACTGCCTTCGTCGTCGGGCCCTTCTTTACGCTGGATCACAACCAAATCAGCATGAATATACTAACTGCACATGTGTTGAGCACCAACAGCGAACACAGCGTGGCGACATTTGAATCCTGGCTTCGTGCCGTCTTGCAACATGCCCGTCTCGGCAGCCTTGCTGAACCCTGCTGTGCGCGCACTCTCGAGCATCTTGTTCAGGTTTACCATGCCTCTGGTCCAATCGTTCGCGTATTCCGCATCCAAGGGAGGTGTGATGCGCAAGCTCATTTTGATATCGCTCAAGTGTTCCTTGTACTTCCTCGGCCCCCTCCAGTTCTGGCAAGTTGATACCCACGTATCGTTTGTCGCGAGTACGCCAATGATGCTGAGCTCAGCCATCACTCCTCCGGGTGTACCAGTGATTGCACTGCTGTCGTCAGATGAAGCCGCACCCTGACTTTGCCCCGCCGACCGTACATCATCCATGGAGGCCTTGGTCACAAGCACATTATCGTTTCCAGCTTTACACCACTCGACAAGCTCGCACACGTCGGGGCGGGCCAGGTAGAAACGGTCGTCGACGCTGTCAGGCCGGATGGACTCCACTTCACCTGGTGTCATGGTGGTGGCCGCAGACTGAAAATTTGATCAAAAATTTTCCGATCGTCCATGTCATCTGCGCATTTTGAATTACTGTAGCGTATCACCTCGTGGGCCAAACCAGGAAGTGGGCCATGCACTAAGTTAGTAATGATGAAGGCTAAATTTACTTGATTTGTCTATGGTCACTCCGTCTACTATGTCCTGGGAGTGTATGTAACAAATATCTAGTTGATAGCTCATGGCAGCGTCGTGCCAAGCAATGACATGATGGGGGTTCTCATACCTGTCATGTCAGATTCTTAATTTCCCATGACACAGTATCCGTCACGCGGGGCCGGAGCAGACCGGGCTCTCACAAACCGCCCAGTGTTTGTTACCGTTCGACGCGTCCGACCTTCGGCTACACCATGGGACTGGATCCAGACCATCATCACCACTGATATTCTTGTTATCACGGACGATTTGGGACCGGCACCAGGAAATGAGGCTGGGAAGATGGAGAACGAGCTAGCGCACTGCGAGACAGGTGGGATTTTCTCAGGCTGGAGCTTGGTGGGCAGGAAAGAGGTTGGTTCTGGCACTCAGTCGGTGCGTGTGTTTGAATTTTAGGCAATTTATTGCGTCCTCAAGCCCTGCTGGAGCACGAGACCATCAATTTCGAGAGAACGGCAAATCCAAATACCATGTTCTTCAGTCCACTACCTCAGCGGTCCGGGATCGACTTTTCGAGGTACCTTAGACTCTTCTACGCCCCCCTACGCCCACTCGATCTGTCATTGTGACCAGCTCGTCATGCCGCACTGGCGGACATTGTGCTCCTTTGGACCATCTCGGGGAGTCCATACAATTGTACACCATCTCATTCGACGATAGGCTGGACCCTTCTGTAGTGCAAATAGATTGTATTCACACACCCTTTGCATCTTAGACCTCCGGTTCATGCCGGTAGCTTGTATTTAAGGTCTCTCTCTCTCCAAGTATTCTATTAGTTCTCCCCCAGCCTCGGACAATCTCAGGGGTGCTTCGAGCATATCTTTCACTCAGTCACTATCTCTACATCCCTACCATGCGTCGTTCGGCCCGCCTTGCCAAATCCGGGTCGGTTACACCTACTGTTGATGGATCTGGGACCACTCACTCGGGTGGTGATGCTTCCACTACTGTCAGCACTGCTTCTGAGTCTTCCGACCCGGATGGTTCCTTGGGCAGTGATCCGGATGATCTTGCTGAGCTCGAAGACAACGAAAATAATTTGCTGGACCCGGCCGACTTTGCTGGTGTCCCTCTTGATGAGCTAGATATCGAAACTCGCTATGAACTTGCAGTTGCTGCAGTCCGGAACGGTGCTCGCCAGCGCCAGGCTGCTGCCCAATATGCTGTTGTACGTACTACGCTGCAGCGCCGCTTGTTGGGGATTGGGAACTATCGTGCTGGTCATGCCACTCAGCAAGCACTGAGTCCGGCACAAGAGAAAATACTGGTGGAGTGGATCAAGGTTTGTAAATACCTGTCTACCCATGGCATATCAGCTGGCTGACAATTAGTAGATCAAAGGGAAACAAGGTGTTCCGATGTCTCTCCCAACTGTTGCCAACGCTGGCTCAGTCATCATTGATCGTCCACTTGGGAAGACTTGGGCACAGCGTTTCAAGGTGTGTAGACATCGGTCTTTATGTCTCAATTTTATTGATCTTTAGATAGGCCCGTCACAGTGATCAACTGAAAGTTGTGTGGACACAGAAGCTGGAAAGCTGCCGTGCTCGGCAGTTGAATCCAAACACAGTCAATCCATACTTTGATATGCTTGAAGAGACTATTCACACATACAGTATCAAGTGCAGCAACATCTACAACATGGATGAGAAGGGGATTCAACTTGGAGACAGTGGCCGCACAAAAGTTCTTGCAGATAGAGATCAGAAACAAGTTCGAAAAATTTCAGACGGAGACCAAGAGTTGGTTACGGTCCTTGAGTCTGTGTGTGCAGATGGAACAGCACTAGCACCGACTGTAATATTTAAAGGTGTTCGCCGGGATCTGCGGTGGGGCGAGAACAACCCCTCAAACGCAAGGTGAGTGCTTCAGCCCTTCATTTCAAAGTCTACTTTACTCACTCTACTCTAAAATGTAGTATCTCTCTTTCCCCTCGTGGCTGGACCGATCAATACCTTGGAGCAATATGGATGGAGAAAGAGTTTGAACCTCAGACAGCTCTCAAGCTTGAAGACCCCAGTGACTACCGATTGCTTATTTTGGATGGTCACAATAGCCACTGCACATATCGCTTTCTGAGGTATGGACCTGTTACCAATTCTGTATCATGAACATTTTTAATGACTTCTCTTTCCTTCAGTTTTGCAAAAGATCACCGAATTATTGTCCTATGCCTGCCTCCCCACACAACACACGCCCTTCAGCCTTGTGATGTTGGCGTGTTCAAGCCACTTTCGACATTTTGGAAAAAAGAAGTTGAGAAGGTGTGTGTGTAAAAGTATGATTGAGCCAGTGTAGCTTACCCTGTGGCTCAGGTTACTCGTGCCTATGGCGCTATAAACAAATATAATCTCCTTGCACACTACCACAATGCTCGCACACAAGCATTCAAGCCCACAACCATCATGAACTCTTTCCGCAAGACAGGTATCTGGCCTGTTAATCGTCATGCAATTGACGCCGACGAGTTTGAGACCGCGAAACACTACACCAATCAGGCCACCCTTCCCACCATCACACCCGCAGACGGAAACATTTCTAACGATGTGCAATCCTCAGCTTCTGGCCCAACAGAATCATTTCCTAGTGTACAAAGTGGTCAACAATCACGGGCCCCTACATCCAACTTGACTGGCTTGTCCACGTCTCAGTCCCAGCAGACGATTACCGAATCTAACATCTCCTTGGAAGCTGCCGCCATTTCCGTTGCAGAGGTTGATCCATTGATCCCTCCTTCCATCTCAGCCCCCTCGACACCGTCTCATAACAAGAGACCTCATCCCACAGACGGATTGATTGCAGCCGCCTTTCGGCTCGTTGCACCTTCTCCGCGGAAGGGTCCACAGTCCAGAAAAGCACTACGTGCCGAGAACACCAATCTTCGTGACGTTCTGGGTGGTGCTGATGTCGAGATCGAGAAACTCCAGACCCAGTTGAAGCTTGCTGCCATCGAAAATGCCGAATTGCGCCAAGCCCTGTGTGCAAAGAAATCAAAGGGAAATCGAAATCTGATCGATGGGATGGCACGAAACCTTACTGCGTCAGAAAACATGGAGGAACTGGGTGCCAGAGAGCATCGTATCATCTACACAGCCCTGCACAAAGATATCGTGCCGCTCCTGGAAGAGATCTTGAACTGGATGATAGCGAGAGGACGGGTAATCGATTCGGACACAGTGGGCTCGAATGGCCCGGCCAGCGCTCTAGAACAGGAGTCAGACGGACACTGGTTGTACAATGTATTCCCGCCTGTTAGCCTCCTCGGCCGTGGCTATGTGCCGAAACGAAGACGTGGACGGCCTGCTGGTCGTGGTACTGGCCGTGGGGTGCGTGGTCGTGGCGGAGGGAGTAGAGCTGACTCAGATCGTGGAAGAGGAGATGGTCGTGGTCGTGCGCGTGGTCGTGCGCGTGGTCGTGGCCATGGTCGTGCGCGCGGTGGCAGTCGTGCACGTGCACATGGTCGTGGTCGTGGTCGTGGTCTTGCGCGTGGTCATGGTCAAGACCAGGTGGACTCAGACAGTGAGATGATAGACATCGACCTCGAGTTTGGAGATGAGGAATCCGAAACAGAGCGTAGTGGCGACTCGAGTGGACCGGACACCACATCAGGCACAGAAGAGCTTTCATCGACCTCTACGGGCAGGGATGCTGCTCAGAGCAGCGAGGATGAATCGAGCATGGACGAAGGTGGTGATCAGGTAGCGGAAGAGATCGAGATTGTTGCCATCAACGGGCATCGATGGGTTTCGGGCGACCTTGAGTTCATGGTCATCTGGGCTGACGATGATGTGACCTGGGAACCGCTCGAAACTGTGAACGACTGCGAGAAATTAGAGGATTATCTTGATGCACGCGGGAAAACTGATCCCCTTCAGCTTGGAAAGCGGCGATATGTTCTTGATAAAGCTTTCCAGGCTTCAAATCCCTAATTAACTATCTCTCCACTATTTAATGTGTAAAAGAGCAATTACAGACACTTTTCGGTGCAGGGAGTCCTTGAAAATTGCTCGAGATCGTAAATGGCCCGCATCACGGTATTTTCCCCATTAGGACTTGCATCACGGGGATATTCACTGAGCTCGACACACCTCAAAAAAAAATAATCCAACACTATAGGCTCTCAGACATGAACCTTGCCCGTGAACTAAACGGGAAATGCAATGCAATATGTGTTGTGGATAAATGTAGTAAGATCAAAACCCTAAGGTGGCCCGATTCCCCATATCATACAGTATCACTGGTCACGCACCAATTTTTTACCATGACAGAGGCTGCCACCAACGAAGCAGACCCCTCCGCTTTGACAGTTGTCGAGCTCCTGCATCTGTTACGTGACAGACTCGAGGTCCCCCGCTCCCTCGGCAAACGCAAAAACGATATCATAGCACACGTCAAGCAATCCAATCCTGCGCTATACAGCGAGCTCTGTATTGTGGCTGGTGAGAAGAACCGGCAAAAGCGAAAGCGTGTGGAGGCCATTCCAGTTGAACGAGCTGTGCGACGGAAAGTCCTTCATCGATGCGCAAACGTAGAGGCTGGTTGCAAGAACCTGGACGAATTCATGCGTCTTCCCGATGACGCACAGAAGCAAGCCATCTACCGCCGGTTCTTTGAGGCCACCTCCAACGCGGGCGTAGCAATGATGATCTGCGGTGTTTGTGCAAGAGAGGTGGATGCAGGCATCCGTGATGACGAAGACAGTACACCACGCAGACTCGACACTCTTCCAAACGTGCACCGGCTGGTACCGCGCGTAGCTCACCCAGCACACACGCTCTACCAGGGCAAGCTACTTGAGCCCAAGGGTGTCGTCGTACAGGCAGACGAGATCCGTGTCCGTGTCTGTTCCCAGTGTTCAGCCAGCCTGCTCAAAGCCGAAGACCAGCCGCCAAAGTTTTCGCTCGCAAACAATTTGTGGATTGGGCCTGTCCCGTGGCACTTGCAAGTGCTCACCTTCCCTGAACAACTCCTCATCGCTCTCTTGTACCCTTGTGTTTTCGTCTTCAAACTCCATCCGCGTGTTGGAGGCCGTGATCCAACGAAACTGCAAAGAGGCATGCGAGGGACAGTGAGCACGTATGAGCTGGATTCCGACGGGATCACATCGATGCTGGTGGGAGACTTGATGCCGCGTCCACCAGCCGTGTTGGCGTCTGTGATTTCAGTCACATACATCGGTGTGGGGCAACTCCCAAAGAATTGGCTCTGTTCCACCTTCCGTGTTCGCCGCAACGTTGTCTTCAATGTGTTGCACTGGTTGAAGGAGAATAACCCAAAGTACTATGGAAGCATTAGTATTGACTCTTCCCGCTTGGCCGCACTCCCAGACAATGATGTCCCAATAGAGGTGCTCAGTCTTGTCCGCCAAACAGAGGATACAGACGTTGTTGCACGAGAAAGCGATGGGTATCTTTCGGAGCGGCACACTGATGAGCAAGCGGATGGTTTTGGTGTGTATTTGTATGTAGCTTGCTTCGATCTTGCCCATTAATGTCTTGTCGTGCAGATCTCCCTGCGAGTGATAGCCATGCAGCAGGCAAAGACGTGTCGCAAGAGGGTGACAATGGTATGTGTCACACATGATCCACACTTGACCGAAAGGCTAATGTCCGCATTCAAAGGAGGTCCGGATGGCATTCCGCTTGATATCACAGGTACTATTGACACAGACCTGTCATCCCTCAGTACAAATGAAATGATGCAATGGGGTTTGGCGAACTTGTGGAAGCGTGGTGAAGAGGGCTCTTATGCTGTGCAACATGGGTCAAGGCCAGTCAGTGACTTTGGGCGCCCCCAACTTAAATCGGGCGAACCACCTGACCCGGATCGCGCCAACTTCTTTGAACGTGCCTACCCCTCGTTATATCCATATGGTGTGGGCGGGTTGGAAGCAGATCGACCCGTAGACGTCAAATTCGCAGCACCTCAGTTACCACCGCCATCACGCGGTTCTCCCCCCGCGGGGTACCTACTGGGTACCCTCAGACGTCTTGCTGAGGGTACCCAGTAGGTACCCCCTGGCGGGGGGTGGGGGGGGCCATTTAGTTGATTTAGTAGCGGGGGCATATGCGGGGGTCAGGAGGAGGGGGGGTGTATGTAGCATGTGACTTGTCCATAAGAGCGGGTAGCTGGGCGGGAAAAAAAAATCCAATCACATGACGCGCTGCATGGGCGGGATGGCGGGATAAAAAAATCACGTGATGCGCTGCACCAAATATTACCAAAATGCTGGCAGGGGTTGGCGGCGTCATTGGCAGGGTCACTACCACCCCCCCGCACACCATGGCGGGCAGTGGGCGCATTATCACGTGACTTTTTGGGCGCCTTTTTTGCAGCATTTGGCATGATTTTGGAAATGCTGCTTGATACATTGCATGCTGTGGCAGACAATGGGCGCAAAATCACGTGATTTTCCGCCAAAAAAATGGAAGACTCCCCAAATCATCCCAGTATAATTTCCATAGGTAAATAGGCTAGTTAAACATGAACTTGAGCTTAGAAAAACCAAAATGCACCCTGCACAATGGGATTGGTGACACACTTGATCCCATCATTTGGCAGGGCCTGCCGCAGGGGCTGCCGCGGGGGGTGCCGCGGGGGGTGCCGCGGGGGGTGCCGCAGGGGGTGCCGCGGGGGGTGATGCGGGGGCTGCCCCAGGGTTGGTCTGTTATGATCCATTTTTGTTCATTGAAGATCTTGTAGAGGTGAGCAGGGCAACAGGCCAACTGGGAATTTATAGGAAGACATTGAAATTGATGCAGGGGTCAGATGCGGGGCCCACTGCAAGGTCTACTGCAGGGGCAGGGGTGCATTATATCAAATTTCGATGTATCTATTCTGGCCATGGCCATAGAATGTCACATAATTATCCTTCAATTTGGCAGGGGTTTCTTGGTATGGTCTGCAGCTAAAGATATTTGATTCCCTTGTGCTTTAGCAGAGCCTGGGATATTGAAAACATGCAATAGCACCTGTATAATCTGTTTATGTAGGGTCAAATACAAGTTATGATTTGTTCATGTGTTGACCGGCAGGGTGGGTAGGTTGGCTGCACTGGGTCCACTGTCATCTCATTGATTTTTTGGTGCGCTCATTCTACATACATGGCTATTAGTCAATTGTTCACACTGTTAGCACAGTGTAATATTACCCTGCGGCACATTGTACCACATGTCAAGTACACATTGAATGTCTCACTTCCTGACTGGGACTCATTGAAAATCAGAAGTTCTGTGATGCTTTGCAAATGATTTTCTCAAGCTGCAACATGAACAGATGGAACATAGCAGATTTGACATGCCCTCAATTCATTCCTGGGTCATATATAAGAGGATGAACTAACTCACTAATAAGTTGTCTCACAATAGCCAGAGATTGAGCATGAATTCAGATTTCATATACAAAATTCTTTCCACTTAGAGCTTGGATACTTGCAAGACAAACTGCAGAAACATACACGATTGCTTTTGCTACTGGGACTGTATACGTTCTTGCCATAACTCACTGCCTGCAACTCTACCTGCACCCCCACTGGCACCCCTGCAGGCACCCCCCGCCAAACTGGCACCCCCCACTGCACCCCCGCATGCACCCCCGCCAGGCTGACACCCCCTGCCACACCCCCCGCTGCACCGGTGCCTTGCCCCTGCCATCTTCTCATATGTAAGATTACATAATCTGACAGCTCGGAACACGTCAAGTCACCAGCCAATCAGAACCTGTATAAACGTCGTACCTAAGTGTTTCCTGCTCTTCTGACACTGTTTCTACAGTTATGCAGCTGAAAACCATCGGAATAAGGTCTCCCTATGCTGTTCTTGTTGAATATGTAGGTATTTCATATCATTTGTCCATCCAAAATTCGAAACATGAAAACAGTTCACAGTTGCTCAAGGTTCCTACATAGATAATGGTTCAACATAGTTCACTTTGGGTATTGCAAAAAATATATTTTCTACAAATGAACAACTCAATACAGCTGAATGATATACCCCTTGGCAGTGTCTGAAACAAATTCTGAGAGCCCTGGACCCTGGAACCATTCAAAAACTTGAAATGGGTCCGAAAAATAGGGTCTTGATAAACATGAGATAGGGGCCAGTTTGAAGAGATGTAAGCCACTGGTCATGTTTAATGTGGTATTTGACAATGTTTCGGTGCCCTGCCCCTCACCAAATGGCCTCCTTTCCCACCAAAAAGTGCACATACACACTCAAGCTTATAAAATCAATTGTCGGCCAGAAACAAGAGCAGGCAAGTTGTGTCACTGGAATTGGGTAAAGGTAACCTGGAAGTCACTCGGGTTGCAGTACAGAAGCTTTGGAAAGTGATCCTGTAGTTGATCCACATTGGGTAGGCTGGCAGAGGCTTGGGCACCCCCCGCGGCACCCCCCGCAGCAGCCCCCGCGGCAGCCCCCACCATCAACCCTGCCCCAGCCCCTGCAAGGATTGGATGGACAAAAGTGCTGCCTAATCAATTGTTAGTGTTCACAGTATTATCACATCCATTAAAGTGTCTAAATGGTGTGTAGACAAGGAATATGAAATCCATCAATCAACAATCCTAACACCTGTATCAGATATCCTGAAAATGGAGAGGAAGATTTGGGAGCAGACAGACTATTGGAAGCAAACAGACAGGGACAAGGAGCAGTAGCTATTCCTGGCGATCAATTTGGCTGCACATGGAAAACTCCCTTGGGGGATTTGCCAAACAAATCAAGTTGCGCATTTTTCAAACATTAAATTCGACCTAATAGCTTGAGCAGACCATGCCCAAATGTACCAAGTTATAACTTGTATTTGACCCTACATAGACAGATTATACAGGTGCTATTGCATGTTTTCAATATCCCAGGCTCTGCTAAAGCACAAGGGAATCAAATATCTTTAGCTGCAGACCATACCAAGAAACCCCTGCCAAATTGAAGGATAATTATGTGACATTCTATGGCCATGGCCAGAATAGATACATCGAAATTTGATATAATGCACCCCTGCCCCTGCAGTAGACCTTGCAGTGGGCCCCGCATCTGACCCCTGCATCAATTTCAATGTCTTCCTATAAATTCCCAGTTGGCCTGTTGCCCTGCTCACCTCTACAAGATCTTCAATGAACAAAAATGGATCATAACAGACCAACCCTGGGGCAGCCCCCGCATCACCCCCCGCGGCACCCCCTGCGGCACCCCCGCGGCACCCCCCGCGGCACCCCCCGCGGCAGCCCCTGCGGCAGGCCCTGCCAAATGATGGGATCAAGTGTGTCACCAATCCCATTGTGCAGGGTGCATTTTGGTTTTTCTAAGCTCAAGTTCATGTTTAACTAGCCTATTTACCTATGGAAATTATACTGGGATGATTTGGGGAGTCTTCCATTTTTTTGGCGGAAAATCACGTGATTTTGCGCCCATTGTCTGCCACAGCATGCAATGTATCAAGCAGCATTTCCAAAATCATGCCAAATGCTGCAAAAAAGGCGCCCAAAAAGTCACGTGATAATGCGCCCACTGCCCGCCATGGTGTGCGGGGGGGTGGTAGTGACCCTGCCAATGACGCCGCCAACCCCTGCCAGCATTTTGGTAATATTTGGTGCAGCGCATCACGTGATTTTTTTATCCCGCCATCCCGCCCATGCAGCGCGTCATGTGATTGGATTTTTTTTTCCCGCCCAGCTACCCGCTCTTATGGACAAGTCACATGCTACATACACCCCCCCTCCTCCTGACCCCCGCATATGCCCCCGCTACTAAATCGACTAAATGGCCCCCCCACCCCCCGCCAGGGGGTACCTACTGGGTACCCTCAGCAAGACGTCTGAGGGTACCCAGTAGGTACCCCGCGGGGGGAGAACCGCGTGATGGCGGTGGTAACTGAGGTGATTCGCAGAGCACATCAAGTGGTCCCTTCAATATCATGACAGGCGCTTCCGTCTCAATGAGACTTTCCCTTTTGTGGCCTTTGGCATCTCCCAACGCCGCCAGGCGCTTATGTCCGCGCGTATCCAAATGCGACGCAGAGATTTCGAGAGGGATGTCAGGGGAACCCCTGCTTTCGTCCGATCATCCTGGGATCTTGCATGTGACCGTGCACGTGCCATCTGTCAGGCGTCACATGCTTCGGTCCGGACCTCCCTGCCAAGCACGTCCACATGACACTCCGGCCCGGTGATAGGCTGGCTACCAGACGCGCTCTGCACCAGCTCTGTAAGGGCGTATTTTTGCGCTTTTACAGAGTTTACTCTTGAACCACTCGGTGTATCGTGTCGCGGTTGACAGTGTTGCGCTCAGTAGGACTTATGGGTCTGCTGCCCAGTCGACGACTGTGGGTAGTGTCGACGATAGCAAGGCAGTCAGACCACTACTGTGGAACTGGTCTTATGAGTCTACACCAGGCTCAGGGCCATTAGTGACGAACGCTTGGACCGCGACCATTCCCCACAAAGGGATCTGTCGTTGCGTCGACTTCTCAAAAAGGGTCATTCTCTGCAGATGGGAACTTGGGCTGAAGGGCTGAGCAATGCGCGACGTTCTCAATAATAGAACTACTACTGGACAGGACTTGGCGTTACGAGACTTAAACCATCTTGTCGCGGCAACTCCCGGTTTTGAGTTGGACGTTTCCTCAGATCATGCCACGACGACGACTTGTCACATGTCAGGATCCATTCGATCACGGGACATTATGGACGCGTCGCGGTGACACTTCCAAGTGTCACGGCGAGTCGCGCCCATACCCAAACACACTAGAAACCGACACGGTAAGATCCGTGAACCGAACCATGTGGGGGACGACTGGTGTGCCTAGGGCCATACGGCTTCTTGGGGCGCCCACGTTGGTCTCACTTGCCAAGACATACCCGTTGGCCAATCCAGCACGTTGTATTCCAAAGTATGACGCGGTGGGTTGACCCACATCAAAAGTATCATATGGACAATGGGGCGGGGTCCTGATCACTCAGGACCTGTCCGATCGTTCAACTTTTCAATTACCCTAAAAGGCAACCGATCTTAGATAGCGTAGCTACTATGCAGTTGTACAGGACTTTACTAAGCATCGTCGTAGACAGTATAAGTAGCACGACGTTTCTTTGTATTAGGGAGCTTTCCCCCGGACTGGGAATCACACTCATTTCAGATTGTTTTGTACAATTTGCGTGCCGCGTGATTCCACCCTAAGAAGTTCTGCTACCCCTGCCCGGTCGCGACGAGTTGCTCCCTGAGCACTTGTAGCTACTGTGATTTGAGTTTGAGTTTTGAGACATCAGAAAGTCGGATTCGCCGCATCTGGTTTAGTCGCGGCATTTAGTGTCGTCGCCTTCGGGCTTTGTTGAGATCGTTCCACACCTCTAGCTTGGCAGTGCGTCGACTAGTTGTGCTTGGGTTGTTTTGGTCAGTTGGCAGTGCGTCGACTTGAGAACTTTGGTTCCACACTTCTTGCTTGGCAGTGCGTCGACAAGTTGTGCTCGGGTTTTGGACATTGGATATTGGCTGTTAGTTGGCAGTGCGTCGACGCGGCATCTTGGTTTACTAGTTGGCAGTGCGTCGACTCAGTACTTTTGGTTGTGTCAGTTGGCAGTGCGTCGACTTGACATTTTGGTTTACTAGTTGGCAGTGCGTCGACTCAGTATATTGGTTGCATCGGTTGGCAGTGCGTCAACTTGATATTTGGGCTTTGCGTCACCATCTGGACGCTGTCGCTACAAGGGATCTTAATACTTCGTATTAAGCTCTGACTTGTTATATTGTTGTTGTGGATTGGATTAGTGTTGATTGTGTTCGTATAGAAGATATTGGTTGAGATACCATTGTTTTGCTATATATATATATCCTTGTCGTCGACTTCGTCTCCGCGACTATTGGATCTGCGTCTATTGAGAGTTGTGATACTGGTGCTCTGTCCACCCCGAAGCCCTCGCATCTTTCACACACTGAGAAGCTGATTACGAGGAGTGTGAACGTGTTTATATTTGGGTTTACTTTCATAGTAGATTCACTTGTGAGCGCGCCCTCAGCATTTCATCTGGAGCCCACCGCGAGGGGCTTCTAAAGTTTCATAAACTTTAAAAATCAATAAACCGGATTCTTTACCGCGACGTCGGATAGAGACCAAGGGTTTATCCCGCGAAGCAGTTTATTTCGATCCCAAGCTCCTGCGCGACCTCTTGAGGACCAAGCGGAGATTGAGACTGAAGGAAACGCTTCAACTTCAGGACCTTTCGAAAAACCACGAAGGTCTGCAAGACATAAAACACCTTTGTATCTACCACCCTTGCCTTCTAAGGCAAAAGGAAAACAAAGAGTGAATTCGTCGTCGAAGCTTCCAGCTTTAGACGCGGCTACTTCGAGTTCGACGACAATCAGTCGATCTCAGACTAGCTCACAAACCCTCTCAGAATTGTCTAGTAGCGTCACCGCTACAAACACGAATTCTAACAACATCCCTACTTCCCCTGTGACTTCAGTCGCGACAACTATGGCTCCAAAGACTGGGTTCAAAATCCCTCAACCTTGGGACACAAGTAGACCTATACTTGATGAAAAGGATCCCCTGTCGATTGAGGCATATTTGCGTCACTGTGTGCAGATCGTGGAGGATGGTGGCATCACAGATGCCAAACAAGCAAAAAGCATGTACATTCGTTACTTGCCGTGGCGGCAAGTAATGGACGTATGGGAAGGTCTCGATACCTATTCCGACGACACAAAAACTGTCGCGGAGTTCGAGGCCAAAATATTAAAAGGATACCCTGAGGTATCCAAGCGAAAAACGGGGACCATGGCAGATCTAGATAGACTCTGTCGCGAGAACCGTGGAATCAAAATCACGGATGAGGGCGATTTGAAGTGTTTCGGCCTTCAAATGTACAGTCACTATAAGCGACTGTCAGTCCCTCCTGCCATTATCACCAACAAAGTCGCGTGTGAACGCTACATGCGTACTTTGGACTCTGAGTTCAGTACCGTCTTGCGAAATGCTTTGGCTACAAGTCAGGTATTCAACAAGCGCTACCAAACTCGCGCTGGGATAGCAAATGCTAATGTCCCAGCGACTGGAGTCAATCGACAGGACGACCCCATCCAGCTAAAAGAACTAATGACAATGGCGGAAGAAATGGCGTCGACGTTGAGTAACGAAGACAAAATTCCCATAATCGCGCGGCCTCCTAAGGTTCGCTTCGACTATGAGACTAGTCCACCCAACCATGCTAAGGTTGAGGAGTTGGAAAACTCGATTTCCAACTTGAAGGATTCATTTCTTCTACACCAAAAAGAGCTACAGACTCAGTTGCAGGAAGCGCTGAAGACGTTCGTACAGACTGCTCGCGAAGCGCCCATACAGCGGTCGCGGCCAGTAGGCAACAACTCTTCTGTGCCCCACTTCGAAAGTCGCGCACAAGGAGGGGCTGCCGCACGGAACGACGACTGTCGCTACTGTGGACAAACTGGTCATTGGTCGAACGAGTGCCCACTCAAGAGGTCTCACATTGAGAAAAACCTTCTCAAAGTCGACACCAAAGGGATGTGGAGGCTCTTCGACGACAGCTTCCTACCAAATGGAGAAGGGACTCAGGGACAACGAGTAGAGGCTTATTGGAAGAAGAAGGGCAAGTCCGTCAATTTCCAAGACTCCTACTACTTGGATCAGTTCGATAGCCGCGACAATGATGATATGTCCGACTACCCTGAAGAAGTGGCAGATGAGATACGCTCCCTTCGAAGTCAACTCATCCAATATGAGAGGAAGTCGTCGCGGCCAACCCCAGAGAGTCGCGCTGAGCCAAAGACTCAAAGAACTGCATCTGGTTCAACCAGTAATGCAATGGAAAGTGCCATGGGCCAGTTCATGCAGAAAGCCATGACCGACGCCATGGCCGGCTACTTCAACAACATGAACAGTGGTTATCCTCAGACTCAGGAGCAGTTCATTCAAACCCGTCGTGGTGCGAATAGCCAACCTGAGCGCGACGATAACAACTCGGGTTTCTAAATGGTTCAAGGAAGGGGGCTAAACTCACAAACTCAGCCAAGCCCTCTGAGGACCATGATAAACGAGCTGAGCGACGAGAGAAACCAAGAAAACCTGTGATTATTGAGGAAGTTAGTGATAGCGACGATGATGAGGAATCAGTGCGCGACAACACCGAAAAGAGAAAGGAACTACCGTTTGAGAAAGTCAAGCCCGTTCTACAAGAACCAGTACATTCTTCAAAAGCGCGCGTTCCAGATAAATACCAGTTGCGTGCACCGATTCAAACGAAGGCTGTAGCAGAAGCAGTCTACGACAAAATGAAAAACGCGTCAGTCGACGTCACTGTGGGTGAACTCCTAGCAGTTTCGGGGACTGTCCGCGACTCCATTCTGAAGGACTCTTCGAAGAAACGAGTACCGGTTCAGAAGTCCATGCTTCAAGAAACTGGTCGCGTCGTTGAAGACGTTTGGGATGGAGAACTGAGCTACAACCTAGTCAGTGCTAAGGAATTGCCCGAGCCTGTTGATGTGCACGGGCGACGTCTAAGCGAGGACCCAAGAACGGGAGAACGAGGACAGGGTGTCGAATGGGCGGGCCCTGCTCCAAGTGCGCCGTGTAATGATGTGTGATGCGAGGTGTCCGAACCAAGGTTCAGGTGAGGCTGGGAATGTGGAGAAATGAGAGAACGAACTCCTGCGGCGTCCGACTGGGCCGCGGACTACTGGATCGACGATGTAGACAATGGGAGGCCGGAGTCAGGGACTCCTCGAAATGAGCTACTAAGGGGTGATATATTCTGTGTTTCGTATCTACAATCTCGTGCTTATATACTACCGTGAACAATGGCTCTGGAATATTCTGTAAGTAATATGAAATGGCGGAGAAATCGCCAGAAAACCGCGGCCGATGAGCTTAATCCTGATGTCGGTGGATGCGCCGCGGCCGCTGATGATGGGTGGCAGTGTCCGTGTACAGCCGCTGATCGTGCTCAACATCTCCTCCCTACTTAAATCATGACCGTCCTCGGTCATCCGCTCGCTCGCGCCTTATGGTCTGCCGGGATGGACTTGGATAGAGTTTTTGGTGCGTCCTCCCTACTGAAATCGGGATTGTGGGCCGCTAACCATCTTTTTCATCGTCCTGATCTGGTAACTCTTCGTCTCCCGTTTCGTCGTCCTCTGGGTCTTCGAGCAGCGACTCTTCTAGCTCACGCAAGCGCTTGGTCGAAATATCGAGGAGATCCTCGATAGGCGGGAGGTCAATGGCCTTTCGCGCAAAGTACGGAACCACACGGAACGCGGCAATAGGGCGATGCAGGACTGAGCCGTCGAGCTCGCAGAGGATGTACGCGCCGCCGCGGTTTCGTGAGATGACAACGAGGGGACCCAGGTAGCGTTTGCGCATCTTCCTATTCAAGGACTTCTCAATAGCTGTATTTCTCATCAGGACAAGGTCGCCACGTTTGAAGTCCAAGTCCCGGATTGTTGCCGCGTGTTCTTGCTCGAAACGGACTGCTGCACGAAGGCGCGCCCCGTAGACATCAGAGTGGAGTGTGGATAAGTGGGAACGACGCTTTTGAAGGGCGATTGCACGGCGGGCGATGAGATCTGTGGTGGAAAGGACGGATTTGGGTGGAGGAAGCAGGTACGTGGCCTCGGAGATGTCGAGCGGGAGTAACGGATGTGTCCCAGTAACGGCGAAATACGGCGAGCAACCCATGCGACGTCGGACTGTGACTCGATCGGCCCAGAAGACGGAATACGCGGCACTGTGCCATTTTGCTTGGTTACCATCGCTTGCCTTGAAGAGCGCTTGTCGGACGTCGAAATGCGGTCGCTCCGCTAGGTTGGCCTGGGAGTTATAGCCCGATATGCGGATGTGGCGTACTCCATACTGCTTCTTGAGGTAACTCAGCGCTTTCACAAAAGGGGTCCCGTTGTCTGATACAATCTCGCAGAGTGTTCCCCATCTGCAAAGCAGGTCTTCAAAGATCCAGGATGCAAGCGCTTTCGCGTTTTCTCGGCGAAGCATTCGAAACTCGGGGTAGTGGGTGAGCGAACAACGAGCTTGCACGATGTAGCGGAAGCCTCCGCTCGTCGGGAGATGCATGGTGTCCATGTATACCTTAGCGAAGAGCGGCGCCGGGACTGCAACCGTTGGCGGTATGGTGACTTTCCGAATCTGCCTCTGCTGACATAGATCGCAGGTCCGGACGTACCAAGCGATGTCATGGGCCATGTGTGGCCACCAGAATCGCTCGGCAATGAGGGCGCGGGTCGCATAGAAGCCTTTATGACAGACATCGTCATGTGCTGAGTGGAGGATAACGAGCCGGCGTTCGGTCGGGACAACCAGCTTGTGGCGGCCATCTGGATGCTTGCGCCAGAGCGTGCCATCGGAGAGGTAAAATTCCATTGCGTATCGTATAAATGACTGATACTCGCTGTCGGATAGCTCGCGGGGACGCTCAAGTGTGTCCAGCCACTGGCGTACTAGATGGACGCGGTAATCTGCAAGGCGGTTGGACTCAGAACGGGGAACGGAATCGTAGGAAAAGGGGGGCAGTGGGACTTCTTCGGGAATGACCTCGGCGGCGAGGGTAGCCACGATATTTTCGAGACGAGGGACATAGGGTGAGTGGTTAATCATGTGCATGAAACCATGAACCTGATCAACCCAGTCCTCGAACTCATCTTCCGGTTCCGGCTCATCACTGCTCTGCGCGGGACGGCGAGACAGGCCATCGGGTCGATGGGAAATGCCTGGGACATGGACGAGGGTGAAGTGAAATGTAAGAATCGCGAGGATCCACCGGTTGATGGAGGCGGAGGGGGATAGATCGGGATTGGTGAGCATTCCTTTTATGTACCGGGCGTCTACTTCGACCACTAGATTGCGGATGCCAATGACATGTAGTTTCCACGAGCGGAGCGCACGGTATAGACCATACAACTCAAGCTTCGGTTGTGAAAAACGGGACTCGCGGTCGTTCAAGGTAATGGATCCAAATCTGGCGTAGAAGCGGCGTGACAGGAGCTCGGGATCGCATTGTGCGAGGAGGAACCCAACTGCGATGTAGGAGGTGTCGACTGAGAGAATGACGGGGGCAGGGGAACGATAGTCAATGGGTCGGAGGGCTGGTGAATGAAGGAGTGCATGTTTTAGATCAGCTTGAGCTGTGACCTGCTCTGGCCCAAAGACAAAGGGGGCATCTTTCCGGGTGAGTTGCACAAGAGGATAGGCGCGTTTTGCAAAGTTCCTGATGAACATTCGTGCTACGCCAACAGTGCCGAGGAAGGCACGGACGTCTGACAGGTTCTGACATGGTCCCCAGTTCTCAATCTTCGCGACGCGGTCTGGGTCGGGAATGCGGCCTGCTGGGGTACAGACATGTCCCAGTACCGTGATCTGCTCGGCACACAAAATGGCTTTGGGGCCGGAAAAGGTACCTCCGCAATACTTCATTCGCTGAACGATTCGATTTAGGTTTTGGAAGTGTTCCCAGACAAAGCGTCGGATGCCGGGGTTCTCGTAGATTGTCTCTGGAGACCCGTCGGCAAGGGGATAACGGGACTCGGGACCTCGGGTGGGTACATCATCGATGTACGGGATCGTGAATTCAGGGATTTCGGGCTGAAGTATAACAGTGACGTCGTCATGGAATATCGGGACCGAATTGGACCACCCCATAGGCAAGGTCGTAAGCTGCTGCGCTCCAAAGGGGGTCTGGAACGTGGTGAGATCCCGTGAGGACTCTGCGAGTACTCGCTCATCATAGCCGACGTAGAGATCGAGGATACCGCCACATGCACGTCCTGCAAACTGCTCGGCCAGCTGATCTGTCAACGGTGGCACGCCAGAGTGCTGAATGGTAACGGCGTTGAGCGGCTCGAGGCTGTGGACAAGGCGCAAGCTAGCGCCATCTTTCTTGACGACGCAGAACCAACGGGAGCGATACGAAGAATTCGACGGTTCGTACACCCCCGCGGCAATCTTCTTGCGGATCAGCTCGCAGACTTGGTCGTAAATACCAGGCGGGATTGGTATGTTGCGTTGCACCCACGGAACATGTGGAATGACGGGAATGTCAACAGGTTTGAAGAAGTCCGATCGGAACTTCCCTCGTTCAAGATCGGTCCAGGCGAAGCCATCCTGATGGACCAACATGAAGTGGTGCATCAAGCGTCGCTCTTCTGGCCACAAGAACCCTTCGGGATGCAGTCGATCAATGACGTCGCAGCGGTCTTGTGTGTAACGGCCAGTTGGAGCAAATGGTGGGGGAACGGGGTTTAGACTGGGAAGCGCAGCAAGTGGGTCTCCTGTAATTTCACGGACGATTCGGAACTGTTCTGGGAGGCTACCCAGTACAGGGCGGACTTTTTGTGCAACCGGTTTGTAGCGTTTTTTGGCAAAGACGTCAACTTGAGGTGCAGAGTACGGGTGGGAAAGCATCGTAGATTGATTTTCAATTGTTATGGTAGATTTGGAATGGAGAGGGGGGCAACAGCGAGTTGAATCGCTGGGGCACATATCGCGAGCAGTCGGTTGAACGTCAGGGCGCGGTTGGAAGTAGGTAGAGTAGGGTGATGGCAAGTTTGTACAGGCCGATAGGTAAAACGTCTGTAGGATATCAGTGGTAAATGAACTGTGTGGAAGGAGTGGGACATAGGACTGGATAGAAAATGTGTCGGGGCTCGCATCGTCGGCCGCGATGATCAGCGCGAACTGCTCCTGATCGGAGATCAGATCATCTAGCCGCGAAAACCCTGCTCGGGCTGGCAGCGAGGACGGGTTTTCCCACGGGGAACGGTCGGAATGGTCGCAATCTTGCCTGAGTTGGGGTCTCGAATGGTTACGGTTTGATTCTCGTCCGCATAGTTTCGGATGACACTTTCTGTCAAGACGTCGAAGGGCCGGCCAAGGAGAATGTCATAAGCAGGATTACGAACCACGTGTACCTGGAGGTACACCGTGATGTCGCCAAATGTGAATGGTACGTTTCTGGCCAGACCGAGCGACGGCGATACTGATCCATTGGCCGACTGCATCTGCAGCACGATACGTGGGTCGTAGGCAAGGGCTAGCTCGTTCAACACCGCTTCTGACATGGCGATGATACCCGAGCCACCATCGACAATACTTTCGACGCGTTGGCGGTTGTCAACGACTGGAAGGACCGACCGGATTGCAGAGGACTCGAGCGACACGACCAGGCCTTCAGGAACGGGCTCTCCGTTGGCGTAGTACGCTTCATAGGGATCCGGGACGACGAAGGCATCGGGTGGGAGCTGGGTGGCAGAATTGGCAAAGGTTGCTGGCATCGAGTCGAGGAACCTGGCGCTGCGTGCGTCGCGCTCTTTCTGCTCTTCGAGAGACTCGAGGGCTTCTGCATCTACCGGGATCGCCGCGCTCACCATTAGCTGGGGTGCCGTTGTTGGTGCCTTGCCTTGCGCGACTACTGGGGCTGTGCGTCGACTCGTTGTTGCGTCTCGGACCTGGGCCCGTACTTCTGGTGACAGGGAGAGGAGCTCTCGGTGGGTCAGGGTGATAGGCGCGTCCATGGACCGGTCGAAAACCTTGGAGGCGATCTTTTCGTCGAAAATGGGTGCAGTTGTCCGGTACGCTGGGTCGCTTTTCTTTGCCGCGTGGACTGGAGGCTTGGCCCCAACGTTTCGGTCGCGGGGCGGGGCATAGGCGGCGTCGCGAATGTGGGCGTAGGGGTGTTCAGGTGAGTTCTCTTTCGTGGGCCGTGTCAAGATACTGGGTGGAACGGCAGGGGCAACGGGAGGCGCTGGAGGCGCTGGAGGTGGTACCGATGCGCGTACCGGCTGCTCTGGTTCCTCGATCGATTCTCCGGATGCGCCGGCGGCAAGAGCGCGTCGTGCCTGGGCGCGCGTGCGGATCGCAAAGATCTCCTTCTCCAGACTTGCAAGGCGCTCTTCTTCGGACAGGACGAATGTGGCAGCGGGATTGGACTGGGAAGACGCAGGATACGACGACGACAGGTGCGTGGGCACTTCGAGCATCATCTGACCGGCGGCTAGCTGACCAGGGTTTTGTTTGTGCCATTCCTCGATACGGGCTCTGAGATTGGCGCCGGGGATTCTGCGGGGAACAAACGCGCCGGTAGGGAGCACCACACGTCCATCGATATCACGCTTACATTTTCCAGCTTTCGTATCTTCTTCGACGAGTGGGCAGCGACTGATGTAATGGTCGCCTCCGCAGTACACGCACTGGTCGCCTTCTCGTCGGGGTGCCGATGGGCTGGCTGGCAACGGGCTCGCATATGGGCGACTGGGCTGCTGCTGCTGCGCTAGCAAGACCTTCATTAGACCGTTCATGGTCTCGAGCAGCGCGCCAAAGTCGGGCTCGGATTTGACGGCGGGAGAACTGGCCGATTGGGAGGGCGGTACTGACGATGGGGGCGGCGCGTTGAGCGTGACAGGACCGGCCAGGACGAATTCGACTGCTTCGGTGAGATCCGCGAGGTTGTATGGGTCGTTGGGGTGATTGTCTGGGCGTTTGATCTGCAATCGCTGTGATACACGAGTCCAGAGGGTGGGCGGGGAGATGGCACGGCAGAATGAACGACTTTGTTCAGCAGTCGAGAGACGCCCTTTTGAGATCAGGTACGTCGTGATCGTGATGAAGCGCCTATAGAACTCGCTGTAGTCTGACAGCGACAGGATGCCAGATGTTGCGTATTCGCCGATCAGCGAATGGAGATCCGACATCGTATACTTTCGATCAGAGTCTGTGCCGGGATAGAGCTTCAAGACGGCCTTTTTGAAGTCGGCGTAGGTGGTCGTGACGGACGTGAACTCGGTGAGTGATTCCCAGGTGTCCTGGTCGTCGACGCTGACATATCTCGTCGCATGCCTCTTCTTTTCCGTCTCATCAGTGACCCCAACTCGAGCAAATTCCAGCTCGAGATCACTGAAGTATCGAGGTAGCTGGCGCGGTTTCGACGAATCAAACTCCGGGGCTCCACGAGCGCCTCGGGCGGGCATCTGGGAGGTCGCCATAATGGTTGGGGATGGGGTAGGAGATCGAGTATGGGTCGGGGACTGGAAGAGAAGATCGAGTCGAGGGGAACCGGGCGAACGAGGGGATAGGTTGTTGTGACGCGCAAGGTGGTCTGGGACGCGAACGAAGAGCTCGTCAGATGTGTCGGAGTCGGGATGGGTGGATGTGTCGAGTAGATCGCGTGGGTTTTGCTGGATAGCACGGAATTCTGCACGTAGATCTTGTAACGAAGTACGGCGAGGACGAAGGCTACGGCCTGAATCAATGGTGATTTAGACCCCCTCGCGGTGGGCTCCAAAATATGATGTGCACGGGCGACGTCTAAGCGAGGACCCAAGAACGGGAGAACGAGGACAGGGTGTCGAATGGGCGGGCCCTGCTCCAAGTGCGCCGTGTAATGATGTGTGATGCGAGGTGTCCGAACCAAGGTTCAGGTGAGGCTGGGAATGTGGAGAAATGAGAGAACGAACTCCTGCGGCGTCCGACTGGGCCGCGGACTACTGGATCGACGATGTAGACAATGGGAGGCCGGAGTCAGGGACTCCTCGAAATGAGCTACTAAGGGGTGATATATTCTGTGTTTCGTATCTACAATCTCGTGCTTATATACTACCGTGAACGATGGCTCTGGAATATTCTGTAAGTAATGTGAAATGGCGGAGAAATCGCCAGAAAACCGCGGCCGATGAGCTTAATCCTGATGTCGGTGGATGCGCCGCGGCCGCTGATGATGGGTGGCAGTGTCCGTGTACAGCCGCTGATCGTGCTCAACACTGTGTTCTATCATAACACAGTTGAAGGAGAAATTCCCATTGGCGCAGTTGTCGCGACGGATCCATATGAGATGTACTTGGAGTCGATACCCTCTAATGAGAACCCAAGGCATGTCTATGTTGGTGATTCGTCGGCTGCTCTCAGAACGATAAACGGACGGATTAACGCGCGTCTCGACGCGGACTGCATCCTAGACAGTGGATCTCAGATTGTATCGATGGCTTTCTCAGAAGCCGTCGACGCACAATTGAGCTGGGACCCAAAGGTCGTCATATATATGGAAAGCGCAAATGGATCTATCTCTAAGTCACTGGGATTAGCGAGAAATGTACCCTTCAGGTTTGGGACCATCTTGGTCTACCTGCAGGTGCACATTTTGGAAAGTCCAGCTTATAAGGTGTTGCTCGGCAGACCGTTTGATATCGCGACAGAAAGCAATATCAAGAACGCGGCCGACGGCAGCCAAATAATCACTATGCGCGATCCCAATTTAAAGACACGTTGTGCAATGGCTACGCAGCCACGTCGTGCAGACGACTTACCGCGTAACACTAAAAACAACGACGGATCCACCGAGCCCTACAGTTCGTCGAAACCGACAACCAGTCCAGACGAACCGAACCCTGAACGGGATTTTCAAAGAGCTTCGAGGAATTGACCAGGTTGAGTCAAGGAGAAGAAGTCGCGGTGACTGTGTCGTTGGGAAAAGATGGAAATGTAGTGTTCGAGGATCTAAGAAAGCCGCGTTCTAGTGGCCAGTTTACCCAAACTGAGCTAGTAGAAGCATATATCTTGTCGTCGAAAGAGGACAAGGAAATGAGGAAAGATGTCGCTGCGTCGACTTTGTTTCATTCATATATGAATGAAAGACTCTCAGACTCGGCAACGAAAAAGCTGACTGTTGGTACTTGGAGTGTACTAGACGACGACTCTTCTAGTCGCGACAAATACTCTGTGTTCGCAGGAAAGAAATACAAACCTGTGGACCAGAAGGTCAGACCGGTGTACACTATGGGTTCTGAGGACGACCGAATAATTCGAGAAATGGTGGGAGATCCTTTGGATACGCTACCTACCCTAGACCCGCGACCACCTGATTTTACCCCAACTGGTAGATTCACGGCGGAACGCAGGGACATTGTGGACAAGCTACACAAAGGGGACTTCTTATTACCAGAAGAACGGAAGTTGCTCATGCACTTCTATATGCTTCACAATCAGAGTTTCGCGTTCAATGATGAAGAACGTGGCGCATTAAGACAGGATATTTTTCCTCCTGTCAAGATCGCGACAGTTCCCCATACAGCATATCGCGAAGGGAATATTCCTATACCTCGCGGCATGTTCGATCAAGTGTGCAAGGTCATAAAAGACAAAATCGCGGCCCAGGTCTACGAACCTTCCAATTCCTCTTATCGGAGCAAGTTCTTTGCTGTACTTAAGAAGGATGGGAAGAGTATCAGACTGGTACACTCGCTAGAACCACTCAATGCAATTACTATCGCGCATTCAGGATTGCCACCCGCGACAGAGGAGTTAGCAAACCACTTCGCCGGTCGCGCCTGTGGTGCTGCGCTAGACTTGTACTCAGGCTACGACCAGCGTGACATCGATCCAGCTAGTCGCGACTTGACTACGTTCCAGTCACCGTTCGGTGCGCTGAGGTTGGTCAAACTCCCACAAGGGTGGACCAACTCAGTACCAATATTCCATGAGGACGTTACTTTCATTCTGAAAGACGAAATCCCTCATGTTACTATTCCATACATCGACGACGTACCCGTTCGAGGGCCTGGAACCAGGTATCTGTTGCCCGATGGGACCTGTGAAACGATTCCAGAAAATCCTGGGATTCGTCGCTTTGTATGGGAGCACTTTCAGAATGTGAACCGCGTCGTACACAGAATCGGCTACTGTGGCGCGACTCTGTCTGGTACCAAGTCGGTGGTTTGCGCCGACGAGTTCGCTGTGGTTGGCCACATCTGTTCGTTTGAAGGTAGAAAACCGGACGCGGACAGAGTTGGTGTAATCATGCGTTGGCCAGATTTGAGAGACGTCTCGGAAGTTCGACAATTCATGGGCACGATTGGGGTCATGCGGATGTTCATTAGAGGATTTTCTGAAATGGCGCGACCAATTCAGAGACTAGTGAACAAGAACGCGCATTTTGAATGGAGTGACAAACAGAAACTCGCATTTCAAAGACTTAAAGACGCGATACAAGTCTGTCCGTCGCTTAAGCCTCTGAACTACGAGTGGGACTCTGAGATTGTCGTCGCAATAGACACATCCTGGATGGCCGCGGGTTTCGAAATTTACCAGCGCGACCCAGATGATCCAAAGAAGGTCTATTACGCGAAATTTGGGAGTATCCCACTTACAGAAAGAGAAGCTAGGTTTTCTCAACCGAAGCGTGAACTTTATGGTGTGAAGCGCGTGCTTCAAGCCATGGCTCACTGGCTTCTTGGTTGTAGGAAATTGGTAGTCGAAACCGACGCGCTGTACTTGGCAGGCATGCTAAGAAACGTTGGTAACCTACCAAATGCGAATATCAACCGTTGGGCTGAAGAGATCCTCATGTTTCAATTTACCTTGAAACATGTCAGAGGAATCACCTTCTCACCAGATGGCTTGTCGCGACGACGACCTGCGCCTGGAGATGAAGAGTATCCCAATGACGAAGAGGAAATCTTCGACGAGCCACCACCAGAGAACAACGAGAATTGGGACTACGACACAGAACAACCATTAGACTTTGAAGAGTTCAAAAGGGATATTGACACTAGAGGTGGCTACCTTAACTCTATGGTCGGATGTGCTGAGTCGGTCGACGACATATCCAAAGAGCTAGTCGAGGCTTGCGACTCTCGTCGCGCTGAGAATCGGTGTGTCAAAGACGCATATGACGCTCAAGGACTCGTCGTCCCGGTCTTCATGTTGAACGATGTGGCAAACGGAGAACCGCTTTTGCCTGATCTTGAACTGCGCGACAATCCAGAGGATCCCTATATCGAGGATCACCGGACGGGCACAGGGATCGAACAAGACAATAAGTTGGTAATGGCTAGGAAGTGGTTGAAAGACACTTCCATAAGGCCTGAAATGACAGATAAACGGTTCAGATCGTTTCTCAAATTCTCGCGACAGTTTTTCCTCAAAGATGGAAAAATGTACAAGAGATCGACCAATGGGATTCATAGACTGGTCGTGGACAAGCACCACAGGACTTATATGATGAAGGCGTGTCACGACGCGCTGGGTCATAAGGGTCTTTTCAGCACTAAGAGCCTGTTGGAAACTCGGTTTTGGTGGCCAGAAATGGAAAGAGACGTCGACTGGTGGATAAAGACTTGTCATAGCTGCCAAGTCCGCCAGAAAACTCTCCTCCGTACTCCACCGACGCCGACAATGACTCCCAGTGTATTTCAGAAAATACATACAGACGTCATGGTTATGGGAACACCTTCCAACGGATACAGATATGTCGTCGCGGCAAGGGATTCTTTGACCCGCTACGTGGAAGCGCAACCGCTACAGGCTGACAACGCCAAGGCAATAGCGCGTTTCTTGCTCGAAGACATAGTGTGTCGCTGGGGGTGCCCTAAGTGGATTGTAACCGATAACGCAGGACAGTTTGTCGCGGCGTTGAATTGGTTACAGAAGAAATATGGTATCAAGGGAATAAGGATATCTCCTTACAATTCCCAAGCGAATGGCACTGTTGAAAGAGGTCATTGGGACATTCGACAGTCACTGTACAAAGCTACTGGGGGAAACGCCTCCAAATGGTTTTGGTTCTTCCCACAAGTCTTGTGGGCAGATAGAATTACAGTGCGTCGCGGGCTGGGTTGCTCACCGTACTTCGCAGTATGTGGGGCCCACCCTACCATCCCTCTGGATATAGTCGAAGCTACGTGGTTAGTCGAATATCCTGACCGGATCGTCGACTCTGCGGATCTCATTGGTCTCAGGGCACGCGCTCTAGCGAAACACGCCGACCATATTGAAGATATGCGCAGCCGCGTCAGCGACGCCAAACTAAAGATGGTTCAACGCTACGAACTCGGGTACAAGCATGTGATCAAAGATTATAAGTTTGTACCAGGGGACTTAGTGTTGGTCAGGAACACAGCTATTGAAAAATCATTGGACAACAAGATGAAAGCTAGATATCTTGGTCCCATGATTGTAGTTCGAAAGACCAAAGGGGGTTCTTACTTGGTCTGTGAAATGAACGGTGCGATGTTCCATGCGAAAGTCGCGGCGTTCCGAGTAATACCCTATTTGGCAAGACAGAAGTTGACACTCTCTGAAGATATAAAGAAGCTGATAGATATTTCGCCTGCTAAACTCGATGAGTTGGTAGAGGAAATATCTGACGTCCGCGACTACCAGTTCGAAGGTGTGAGACTCAAGAACTCGGATAGTGACGACGACGACGATCCTGTAGAGGATCCAGCTTCTGTCGAGTGAAAGTCTGGCAAACAAGTATTTGTCGCGGCAGGCTCTCGCACGACAAGACGTCGCTTCTCTCAGTTTTTAGACAGAATTCAGTATATTGCTTGGGTGCTAGCTGGTACCTAAGGACTATACTGGGTTGTATCTAAAAGAAAAAGGTCATAAAGGAGGTGCGCGAGAAGAAGAGACGCGACTTCATAAATAAATGACAAGAGAGAGAGAGACATATGGAAGGAGAGTGCATATTATGAAAAATTAGGCCGCATTCTTCGACATCGAGAGGTCAATGGCTTTCTTGATGTCCTTGAGCGCGGTCTTCCATTCCTCTAGCCGCGACGAGACGTAGTCGCGTTCCTCGATGAGGAGCTCGAGTGGAATGGACCGCCGCAACCGGTACAATTGATGTCGATGCACTCGGTCCGCAATAAACCTTCGGTCGGACGCGGACGCTGCCAATCGGTCAGTGAAGTGTCGCAACAGGAGAAGGAACTGCGAGACTCACCCGGGGCCACATCAGTGGTACTGTTGCTGAGTCGCTGCCTCTTCGAGCCGGTGACAACGAACGATGGCTGGGTAATTGGTCAGAAATGTAGTCGCCGCGACTGGGTGAGAACTCACGTCTGGAAACTCTGGAGACAGCTCCCTAGAGCCTCCATCTGCTCCGCGTGAAGCTTCGACATTTTGGCGCTGAGAAGACGCATCGACCTATCGTGCTCGTCTATGAGTCGAATGATAGTCCCATAGACGTCCGCAAGCCCTACGGAGTCGTCATGACCAGAACCGTCGACCGATCGAGAACCGGACCGTCCGGCGACGGTCTTGCGAGTAGATGGTCGCGGGGTCTGAGAAAAATCAGCCTGTGCTCGGCAAAGACTCAAGACGGACGCACCTTCTCTTGAACAGGAGTGGGGGCCTCCATCTCGACGTCTGAATCAATGTCGATGGCAGGAGTTGAGCCTGAAGCCTCAGGAACAGGGTCTTCGGCCTGTGCAACAATATCCGTAAGAAAATCTGGACAAAGACAGGGAATCATACCTTGGCCTTCCCAGACGACGACGGAGTTGCAGCAGGACGTGGGATGCTCTCCTGAGCTTGTCGCATGCTGATGATCGCCGCGACAAGGGACTCATGCCAGACCAGATAGGCTCGATACTTGTTGACGGCCTTGGTCTGGGAAGGGTCGCGCTGCTTCTCAGGAACTTCTTTGAGCAGTTCCGTCTGAGACAGAGCGAGCGTGGTGGCCTCCTCGAGACAATCCAAAACGTCGCGGGGAGGATCTTGAGCAGCAAACGAGCTGGCTTGAAAGCGGGTCTGTCGACGAGATAAGATAATCGCCGCGACACGCCATCACGAATCAACTCACTCGAACAAAGAAAATATCCTTGCCAACGCTGAGGATGCCCTCTGAACCACCTAGACCCAGCTTGTTCATCGCTGCGAGAGAAGGCTTAGCCTTCTTCCACGACGCGACGAGCGATGCGAAGTCTTGGGGGAGAGGAAATGCGGACATAGCGAGGCCTGGGTAGAGAGAAAGAATCCGCCAGTCGATGGCAGGCGGGTTTGCTCCCAGGACAGCTGATTCGGTGACGGCTGATGGACGGTTAGCGTGGTTGAAAAGTCGCGGTAATCGTCTTGGGCGTCACTCACGGTTGGTGTCTTGGGGGCGGGGGCTCTGGTCGGGCGCGGACATGGTGGTCGAAAAGCAAGAGTGTCTCGTACTAGGGAGACTCTCGACCCTGAAAATTGAGGGCATTTATATGGTGAACATGCCGGAAGAAGTTTGATCGCGGCAGATCACGGAAGGAACCGAACAACCAAATGAATAAGACGTGGGACCATAACTCTATGTCTCCGCGGCTTTAACAATAAATGAATGAGACGTCGACTGTTGGACTTAGACCTGACGCAGTGAGACTGTCGCGGGATTGACCAGGAGGTCAAAATTAGTGTTCCTGGGAGATGATAGGCTGGCTACCAGACGCGCTCTGCACCAGCTCTGTAAGGGCGTATTTTTGCGCTTTTACAGAGTTTACTCTTGAACCACTCGGTGTATCGTGTCGCGGTTGACAGTGTTGCGCTCAGTAGGACTTATGGGTCTGCTGCCCAGTCGACGACTGTGGGTAGTGTCGACGATAGCAAGGCAGTCAGACCACTACTGTGGAACTGGTCTTATGAGTCTACACCAGGCTCAGGGCCATTAGTGACGAACGCTTGGACCGCGACCATTCCCCACAAAGGGATCTGTCGTTGCGTCGACTTCTCAAAAAGGGTCATTCTCTGCAGATGGGAACTTGGGCTGAAGGGCTGAGCAATGCGCGACGTTCTCAATAATAGAACTACTACTGGACAGGACTTGGCGTTACGAGACTTAAACCATCTTGTCGCGGCAACTCCCGGTTTTGAGTTGGACGTTTCCTCAGATCATGCCACGACGACGACTTGTCACATGTCAGGATCCATTCGATCACGGGACATTATGGACGCGTCGCGGTGACACTTCCAAGTGTCACGGCGAGTCGCGCCCATACCCAAACACACTAGAAACCGACACGGTAAGATCCGTGAACCGAACCATGTGGGGGACGACTGGTGTGCCTAGGGCCATACGGCTTCTTGGGGCGCCCACGTTGGTCTCACTTGCCAAGACATACCCGTTGGCCAATCCAGCACGTCGTATTCCAAAGTATGACGCGGTGGGTTGACCCACATCAAAAGTATCATATGGACAATGGGGCGGGGTCCTGATCACTCAGGACCTGTCCGATCGTTCAACTTTTCAATTACCCTAAAAGGCAACCGATCTTAGATAGCGTAGCTACTATGCAGTTGTACAGGACTTTACTAAGCATCGTCGTAGACAGTATAAGTAGCACGACGTTTCTTTGTATTAGGGAGCTTTCCCCCGGACTGGGAATCACACTCATTTCAGATTGTTTTGTACAATTTGCGTGCCGCGTGATTCCACCCTAAGAAGTTCTGCTACCCCTGCCCGGTCGCGACGAGTTGCTCCCTGAGCACTTGTAGCTACTGTGATTTGAGTTTGAGTTTTGAGACATCAGAAAGTCGGATTCGCCGCATCTGGTTTAGTCGCGGCATTTAGTGTCGTCGCCTTCGGGCTTTGTTGAGATCGTTCCACACCTCTAGCTTGGCAGTGCGTCGACTAGTTGTGCTTGGGTTGTTTTGGTCAGTTGGCAGTGCGTCGACTTGAGAACTTTGGTTCCACACTTCTTGCTTGGCAGTGCGTCGACAAGTTGTGCTCGGGTTTTGGACATTGGATATTGGCTGTTAGTTGGCAGTGCGTCGACGCGGCATCTTGGTTTACTAGTTGGCAGTGCGTCGACTCAGTACTTTTGGTTGTGTCAGTTGGCAGTGCGTCGACTTGACATTTTGGTTTACTAGTTGGCAGTGCGTCGACTCAGTATATTGGTTGCATCGGTTGGCAGTGCGTCAACTTGATATTTGGGCTTTGCGTCACCATCTGGACGCTGTCGCTACAAGGGATCTTAATACTTCGTATTAAGCTCTGACTTGTTATATTGTTGTTGTGGATTGGATTAGTGTTGATTGTGTTCGTATAGAAGATATTGGTTGAGATACCATTGTTTTGCTATATATATATATCCTTGTCGTCGACTTCGTCTCCGCGACTATTGGATCTGCGTCTATTGAGAGTTGTGATACTGGTGCTCTGTCCACCCCGAAGCCCTCGCATCTTTCACACACTGAGAAGCTGATTACGAGGAGTGTGAACGTGTTTATATTTGGGTTTACTTTCATAGTAGATTCACTTGTGAGCGCGCCCTCAGCATTTCACCGGACCCCCATTGTCCCGACGGTCCGGCTCCCATTGTTCCCCCCGATCCGGCCCCTCATCGTCCCCTGGCCCCATTGACTGGCGCTTCCATTGTGCTTGGTCATCCATTGTTCTGTAGGCTATATATAGTGGGCCCTGACAAGGAGAGTCCCCAACTCGGTTTCTCTTTGGACTCTCCCTTGTCAGGTTTGCCAGTCTCCTGTACTAGTCGATCCTCTTATCTGACGCTTTGGACTCTCCCTTGTCAGGACTCTGAGATCGGGCCTCGAGGTTGCCCTTACAGCAGAAACCGAGTTCCTAGGGATAACTGGACAAGCTTGTGAAGACCGCCGATAGCGTCATACGCCTCTCACTTCCAATCTTGTCCCCTCCTCCCCCTCTACGATCATCATGTCCTACATGGAAGAAGAAGACCACGGGTCCTCCCCTGAGCAGCGACTTGGTAATCTAGAGGAAGCCATGCAGCGAATAGAGGGACTCCTCAACAACTTCATAATCGAACAGCAACAGCCTGCCCCTGTCCCTGCCCCGTCTCCGGCAGTGGGTCCAGGTGTATTTACTGGCCAACAGGCCAGCTCGAGACCCCTCATCCACCCCAATCCCCCATTCGCGTTTGACGGAGATCGCACCCAGGGCAAGACGTTTCTCCATTCCGTCAAGCAGTACTGGCGCCTCCTCCCTGAGGCCTTCCATGTGAACGGGGTAGTATCAGAAGAGCGGGTGGTACGTTTCGCCCTCTCCTACATGTCCAAGGACTCGGCGGCCTCCTGGTCAGAACGCATGTCAGAGCGCCTCGTCTTCCCGTTTCCGACCTGGTCCTCCTTTGTGGCCGAGTTCAAGCTCCGGTTTGTTGAGGAGAACGAGCAAGACCACGCCCTGGCACGACTGGAGACCCACGCTTACTACATGGGATCCCGCGACGTGTTCAAATACACGGACGAGTTCGACGACCTTCTCGACTTGGCGGGTTACTCTGACAACTTGGTCAAGGTCACCAAGTACCGGGCGGATCTGGACCCCAGAATCAATCAGGCGATCACGACCTCCGGTAACCCGCCTAGCCTCACAAACTACTCGGAGTGGCGTACCCGCGCATTCCGCCAGTACAACGCCGAGGTGGCTGCCCGAGCTGCACGAGGACAGGTGTTCTCCCCATCCCGCGCTCCGCCTCCTGCGGCCCCCCGCCCTCGCCCCATGGCTCCTCCGGTGGTCGCCCCACCCCCTGTTCCCCGACCAGCCCCGGTAGTCCTCCCACCGGGCATTCCCATGGATATCGACCGAACCCGAGCCCGCAGCAGTGTTTGTCGCACATGCTTCCGGTGCGGCAGCCCGGGACATCTGGCCCGAGACTGCCCGACCCCCGCTGATGTCCGGCACACCAACGTCTTGGACGAAGTGATCAATCAGCTGGGAAGCGACTTATTGGCGGAATTAGTAGCCCGGCTAGCAACCACAGCGGCCGTAGAAGAGCATGAAGCGGAGATCGCCAACGAGTCGGAGCAGGGTTTTCTCCCCCGCGACGAGTGAATAGTACGCCCTCGATCGCCTCACGTAATCGTTTCAAATGTCTGTATGATGAATGCGACCTCATTTCCCCCACAAACGAAACGGTAGACGTACCTCTTGCCCCCCGCTCAGTCCCGCTGGTCCGCAAGGAAAAGTGGGAACGGAAACTCCCTCAGCGCTATGTAGTTGCGGCCTCCCCTGGCGCCAACTCCCTGCACCTCCCCCTGGAGATCCAGTCCACCGACAACGCGGTCCAGCTCTCTCTCAACGGACTGGTCGACTGCGGCGCCACGTCGGACTTCATCGACTCCACCTACGCCTCCGAAAACCGACTTCCGGTCCGGCAGCTCTCCCAGCCTATCCCAGTCTACAATGTGGACGGCACGCCAAACGAAGCTGGCTCCATTCGACAAGTCGCCGATGTGGTCCTGCGTTACCAAGGACACGGTGAGCGGGTCCAGCTTGCTGTCACTCGGCTCGGCAAGCAGAAGCTGATCCTCGGCTACTCTTGGCTTCGGAAGCACAACCCGGAAATTAACTGGGACACGCAGGAAGTAAAGATGAGCCGCTGCCCGTCCGGCTGCTCCACCTGCACCGAGGAGTCTCGCCAAGAGAGACGGATAGCCCGAATTTCGGCCCGAGCACTCCGGTCAGCCCGACAAGGCCCCGCCCCCTCCATCTGCGTCGTCGACATAGAAGACCGCGAAGACGAGGCTATGCCGCTACTCCAGGAAGACGACGGAGAAGATTCCGATGAAGAGGAAGACTGTCTGGAAACCGGTGACCGTATCTTCTACACCCGTTTCAACCCTTCTGAAAACATCCGAGCCACTAGCACCGTCTCCCAGCGTCTTGCAGAGGCGTTTGCCAAGAACTCCGCCCCCTCTCGAGATTCCATACCCGAGTGGGCGCGCGAGTTCGAGGATGTTTTCAGCAAGGAATCCTTCGACAATCTTCCGGAACGTCGCCCTTGGGACCACGCCATCGAACTGGTGCCCGATGCAAAGCCAACAAACTGCAAGGTCTACCCTATCTCCCCCTTGGAGCAGAAGCAGCTCGACGCTTTCATCAAAGAAGGCATGGCCACCGGCCAAATCCGACCCTCGAAGTCCCCCATGGCCTCCCCCGTCTTCTTTGTCAAGAAGAAGGATGGCAGCCTACGGTTTGTCCAGGATTACCGGGCACTGAATGCAATGACAGTGAAGAACCGGTACCCCCTCCCCTTGATCAACGACCTGATCAACAAGCTCAAGGGTGCCCGCTTCTTCACCAAACTCGATATTCGATGGGGCTTCAACAACGTACGGATACGAGAAGGAGACGAGTGGAAGGCTGCGTTTCGGACCAACCGTGGGCTCTTCGAGCCACTGGTGATGTATTTCGGCCTTACCAACTCCCCCGCGACGTTCCAGACCATGATGAATGACATCCTCCAGGACCTCATCCTCTCGGGCGACGTCATGGTGTACCTGGACGACATCCTCATTGCGCACTCCGATCCTCACCTCCATCGTCGTATTGTGAACGAAGTCCTCCGGCGCCTCCGCAAAAACAAGTTGTACCTCCGAGCCGAGAAGTGCGAATTCGAGATGGAGTCCATCGAGTACCTCGGCGTGATCATCTCCCACAACCACGTCGAGATGGACCCCGTCAAAGTGGCAGGCGTGGCCGAATGGCCGGCCCCCTCTAACAAGAAGGAAGTGCAGCAGTTCCTTGGGTTCACTAACTTCTATCGGAGGTTTATCCGGGACTTCTCGCACGTTGCACGCCCGCTCTTTGACCTCACCAAGAAGGACGTACCATGGTCTTGGGGCGACAACGAGTCCACTTCGTTCCAGGCCTTGAAGGATGCGGTTACCTCTACGCCGGTTCTTCTCCTCCCAGACTCCTCCCGTCCTTATCGCCTAGAGGCTGACAGCTCCGATTTTGCCACAGGAGCCGTCATCTCGCAGCAGTCCCCCTCAGACGACAAGTGGCACCCAGTCGCCTTCTTCTCCAAAAGCCTTAACAACGTCCAGCGCAACTACGAGATCCACGACAAAGAGATGCTTGCAATTGTGCGAGCTCTAGAGGAGTGGCGGCACTTCTTGGAGGGCGCCGAGTACCCGGTGGAGATCTGGACCGATCACAAGAACCTGGAGTACTTCCGCAAGGCCCAGAACCTCAATCGCCGGCAAGCCCGATGGTCGCTCTACCTATCCCGCTTCGACTTCACGCTCCACCACCAACCCGGTCGGCTCATGGGACGACCAGACGCACTCTCCCGACGCCCGGACCACGGAGCCCCTTCGGACAACACGGACGTTACCCTGTTGAAACCGGAACTGTTCCATGTGCAAGCACTCGAAGGACTGTCTGTCTCTGGCCCGGAAGCCCCGCTTGTCCGTGACATTCGGGAATCGCTCTCCGGTGACCCTGACCTTGAGGAAGAACTTGCGCTTATAGCGCGACGGCTTCTGAAAGGGATGAAGGGGGCCCGCTCCGCTGTAGCAGCGGAATGGCGCATCCAGGACGGCCTCCTCTACTTCCGTGGGAAGCTAGTGGTCCCGCGCGACAGAGACCTACGGCGACGCATCCTTGAGCAACATCATGACACCCGCGTTGCGGGGCATGCTGGCCGCTTCAAGACGCTGGAGCTGGTCTCCCGGAACTACTGGTGGCCCCAGCTCTCACGACATGTTGGCCGGTACGTGGCCACCTGCGACCTGTGCTGTCGGACCAAGGCCCTCCGACGACTCCCCACCAGAGAGCTTCACCCCACGGAGATCCCCTCGGAACATTGGGAATCGGTGTCGGTGGACTTTATCGTGGAGCTGCCTGAGGCGCACGGCTACGACGCCATCATGGTTGTCGTTGATATGCTGGGGAAGCGTGCCCACTTCATCGAGTGCCACACTCGCCTCTCGGCCGAAGGGATGGCTCGGTTATTCTACAAGCATGTCTGGCGACACCACGGATTACCCATCAAATACGTCTCGGACCGTGGCCCTCAGTTTGTGGCAGACTTCACCCAAGCTGGTTGGCGTCTCCCCTGCCACGTCCACCGCTTACCACCCGCAGACTGATGGCCAGACCGAACGGGTTAACCAGGAGTTGGAGCAGTACCTCCGGATCTTCACCAGCTACAAGCAGGACGACTGGGATGAGCTCTTGCCCGCAGCTGAGTTCGCTTACAACAACCACGTCCACTCCTTGACCCAGCAGGTTCCCTTCATGACGGACACGGGACGTTTACCACGCATGGGATTCGAGCCAACAGAGCAGCGCTCCACCCGAGCAGAGTCCGCCAATGAGTTTCTGGACCGGGTCGCATCAGGTGTAACCGAGGCTAAATCGGCACTTGTCAAAGCAAAGGACGAGTACAAGAGGTACTATGACCGACGAAGGACTACCGCTCCCGACATCAAGGTTGGCAGCCGAGTCTGGCTCAACGCCTCAGACATCACGACGACGCGACCCTCTCGCGGCCTCTCCCACCGACGCCTGGGCCCCTTCAAAGTCACCCAAGTCGTAGGCCGGGGCGCATACAAGCTCGCCCTCCCCACCAGCCTCTCTCGCCTCCACCCAGTCTTCCCTGTGGTCAAGCTCCAGTTGGCCGAAGACGACCCGTTCCCCACTCGCCTGCGTCACGAGGAACCACCCCCTGTCCTGGGACAAGGCGAAGGAGAGGAGTGGGAAGTGGAGGAGATCCTAGACGCAAAGATGCGCTACCAGAGTGTCTGGTTCCAAGTACGATGGAAGGGCTACGACCCGTCTCATGACCAGTGGGTCAAGCACTCAGATGTTTTTGCTGACGACGCAGTGGCAGCGTTCTACCGCAGATACCCGGGAAAGCCACGCGTCATTGCAGCAGCCGTATTCGACTCGCTACCCTTCAGGAACTCATTGGCCCCTAACCGTACCTTGCGTCGAGGCGCCGCAATCAAGAGGGGGGGTGATGTCAGGGGAACCCCTGCTTTCGTCCGATCATCCTGGGATCTTGCATGTGACCGTGCACGCGCCATCTGTCAGGCGTCACATGCTTCGGTCCGGACCTCCCTGCCAAGCACGTCCACATGACACTCCGGCCCGGACCCCCATTGTCCCGACGGTCCGGCTCCCATTGTTCCCCCTGATCCGGCCCCTCATCGTCCCCTGGCCCCATTGTCTGGCGCTTCCATTGTGCTTGGTCATCCATTGTTCTGTAGGCTATATATAGTGGGCCCTGACAAGGAGAGTCCCCAACTCGGTTTCTCTTTGGACTCTCCCTTGTCAGGTTTGCCAGTCTCCTGTACTAGTCGATCCTCTTATCTGACGCTTTGGACTCTCCCTTGTCAGGACTCTGAGATCGGGCCTCGAGGTTGCCCTTACAAGGGACTCCCGGATTTTGTCTCAAATCACACAAGCCGCACTTGAGCAAGCGCAAGTGGAGGAAGAACGCAAGCAGCCCATATCCAACCCTGCCGTCAGACTCCTCCGCCAACATGTCCACTTCGCCGTGAGTCGCATCCAAGGTTCCAATGAATCACGCACCACGCTCCGCAGTCAACTTTGGTCCACCACAATTGTCGCAGGCCCATGGAACTTGTGGATCACGATAAACCCTTCAGACATCCACGACCCGATTGCGCAGGTGTTTGCAGGTGAACGAATCGACCTTGACAACTTCCTTTCCACCGCTGGACCTGATAGTGATGAGCGTGGTCGCAATATTGCCGCAGATCCGTATGCAGCAGCCAAATTCTTTCACTTCATGATACGACTCATCCTCGAGATCCTCTTTGGCATGGAATGCTCTTCTTTTCAAGCTCGCAGTCACATGGGGATCCTCGGTGAACTTGCCGCTTACTTTGGCTTGGTTGAGGGACAAAATCGGGCGTCTCTTCATTTTCATTTGCTGGCTGCGCTCAGACATGCCCCCAATGCAGATGAGATGATTGAGCTCCTCAAGAGCGAGACGTTCCGCCACTGTATCATTGCCTACATCAAGGAGAATCTGCGTGCTTATCTCCCTGGGCTAGAGAGCGAAGCATCAGTCAAGCAATTGCCAGTTGAGAAGGAGATCGCTTACAACCGACCTCCTCATCCCGATGCCAGTGATTACAGTGCCCAGCTTGCCGCTTTCGAGAGACGTGTTGTCCGCACAGAGCAAGTGCATACTTGTGACATCAGGCGTTGTCTCGTGGTGACGAAATCGGGTCGATTGCGGTGCAAGCAGAGGGCGCCTTTCCAATGTGCTGAAGAGGACTTCGTACACGAGAGTGGCGACTGGGGACCCAAGCGCTTATACCCGTACCTGAATGCATGGATTCCAGGTGTATCAGTCAATGTGCGTTGCAACAACGACATGAAATTTCTGACACACGGTACTGCAACACAAAGTGTCGCGATGTATATCGTTGGTTACGCGGCAAAACCACAGATGCGACACCACAATACTTCAGCTATTCTTGCCAAGGGTTATGCATACCATGTTGCGCATCCTAACACAATGGCCGGTGAACTGGTCACAAGCTTGCGCGACAAGCAGCAGCTTATGCTCTTCTGCCTGATCCATGCGATAAATCGCGAGCAAGAATTGGGTGCGCCCATGGTTGTGTCGTATTTGATGGGGTGGGGTGACAGGTACCACTCACACAACTACGTGCCAATCTATTGGACGTCATTTGTCTCAGCCCTGTTGCGTGCGCACCCCTTGCTCAAAAGGAAAAGGTTAGCAGCCCCAGTTGTCCGCACGCGCCCTTTGTCCTCATGAACCACAGTAGGCACACCAATAACAATGTCGATGTCGCACCTAACCCTGCTCTCGCTGGTGGCACATCCACAGAGCATGCCGACGATGAGGTGCGTACACCACTCCTCCCCACACACACGCGCTGATGTCCCGCGCAGATCACCGGCGCCTCGAATGTGACATTGCAGTTGAACTCCGCCGGTCGTATCTTTGTCAAGTCGCAAGTGATCGATTATTCGCAGCGGGGCACAGAGTTGGCGGACTATAACATGATGGATTATTTTGTGGACACATACGAAAGTGACATATCGTCCAAGGAACGCGAGAGTGGATGCCAGCCAACCGACGAGGTCACACATGTGAGCGGGAAGCTTCAACGGGGTCGGCCCAGAAACATACGTGTTCGCTATCAGGACACTCACCCAAGTCACGACCAAAAGCAGCGCATCATCCGTTTAGTCGGTCACAACACCTTTCCCAATTTCATCGGGCAGTGGTTCCCGAGGCGCGATGACGAAGAGGACCAAGACTTTTACATGGCGTGCATGCTCATGCTTTTGAAACCTTGGCATGTGCTGCAGGATGACCTGAAGACAATTGATCAAACCTGGCCGGCAGCATTCGATTTGTTTTACCAATCGGCGTCTCCGCGCATTCATGACCTCCTGGCGAATATCCAATTCTATCACGGTTGTGAATTGGCGGCTTTGGCCAGCAGAAACGACGTCGAAGAGCTCGATGACGCAGATCAAAGGGTGCACTCGCCCGACAATGATGGGATCCCAGCGCTTGGAGAAGATGCCCTTCACCTCACAGACTCTGTGATCACGGAAGAAGCTATACAAAGCTTGATCGACAATCAAGTGTCAGCACGGGAATACTCACATGGACAATTCGCATTGGAGATTGCGCGTCTTGTGAAGATCTTCGAGATGGACGAGTCTGCCTGGAACGTTGAGGTTGTACCATCGACTATTCAAGTGGCACCTGCGGTCGGCAGTGACTTTGTCAAACTTATCGCGTGGCGAAAGCAGCTGGACAACCATCTCCGTGTGCAGAATGGAGGGTTCTCGCCTGCTGATGGCACTGGTCACGCAAATGATGCAACGGCGAACGGTCAAGCTGCTGAACCCTCACCTGTGGCGCCCAGTGTTGAACGCATCACATCAAGCACGATTGAAAGGGCCACATTGCAGGCATCCACATACAAAGAGTTCTCCAATTGTCCATCGTCCCTGGGCAGCACGTCAGAACCCGATATTGTATTACAGCCGGACCAGCAACGTGCCTATGACATTATCACTTGGCACCTTGCGCGCTCGCTGGCGGGTGACGATGTGCCTCCCCTGCGCATGCTCATACACGGAGAAGGTGGAACGGGCAAATCAAAAGTGATAACGAAAGTAACGCGCAACTTTGAGGAGCGAGGGGCGAAAGGGCGCCTGATCAAAGCCGCATACACCGGCATTGCAGCATCGTTGATCGATGGTAAAACGACACACATTATCGGTGGCATATCTGCCAGTGGGAGAATGAGTGACGCCAACAAAGGGAAGTTGCAGGAGTTTTGGAAAGGATATTCTTACCTGATCATCGACGAGATTTCCATGATCAGCAAGGACTTCTTGGCGCAGCTTTCACGTAACATTGGAATTGGGAAGGCGTCGAGCAGCGACAAGTCTTTTGGCGGCATCAATGTCATTTTGTGTGGCGACTTCCATCAATTCCCCCCGGTGGCCACGTCACCGACACAAGCATTGTACCATCCCCCGCAACCTGGCGACAGTCTCAATACCAAAGTTGGAAGGTCAATCTATGAAGAATTCACCACAGTGGTGATATTGAAACAGCAGATGCGCGACACAGACGTCGTTTGGCTTGATTTCCTTCGGCATCTGCGCGTCGGAGACGTTCAAGAGCATCATCTCGCAATGTTGAGGACGCTTGTCATACGACCGCAGGACAACATGAACACAGGGCCGTGGAAGGACGCAACGTTGGTTAGTGATGATCTCTGGCGGAAAGTGCAGATACTGACGAGCGACAAAAAGGTCACGCCCCGTCACGGTGTGCGAGTGCCTTGGAATGAGGCAGCGCTTCGGAGATTCTGTCGACGAAGAAACAGCAGATCTTCATTTGCAAAGCTGAAGACAGTTACCGGGGGGAGGCGCTGTCAATGAAAGATCGTTATGCACTCGCTGAACACCTGTGCAGCAAGAAACGCACCAAGAACAGTATGAAGAAGGATCTCGTGCACAGCATGGAACTCGCAATCGGGATGGAAGTCCTTGTGACAAATAACATTGAGACGGATCTCGATCTGACCAATGGTGCAAGAGGAATCATCCAGTCGATTGTGCTGCATCCCGACGAAGGTGAACTTGGGCATGAGACCATTGTCATGCTCAAGAAGCTACCCGCCTATATCCTGGTTAGATTTGAGCGGACAAAGGCAGCGAGACTGGCAGGGCTGGACATGGGAGTCCTTCCGATCGAGCCAGCAAAGACAACGTACCGTGTCAAAACCACTATTTCGGGGGGAGCCGCGGTTACCAAAACAATCCAGCGAAGGCAGTTTCCACTAACAGGCGCGTACGCATTCACGGACTATCGTTCGCAAGGTCAGACGTTGAAGAATGTCCTCGTCGACATCGCGACACCGCCCAGCGGAGGGCTGAGTCTATTCAATGTTTACGTCGCGTTATCACGCAGCTCGGGCAGGGAGACGATTCGACTGCTTCGTGATTTCGATGACGCGACGTTCGAAAAAGGCCACGACGTGGCATTGCTGCAGGAAGATGCAAGATTAGAGAGGGATAATGAGAAATGACCAAACCTGTAGGAGTGGGACCGACCCGGGTCCCACTGGAGCTTGTTGAAGGCACGTGTGATCGGCTACGAGTCCCACTGCTTTCAGTTCCATTGGATCAACCAGTGATGATTGTCATCTGCGGGCGGTGGACCGGCCGGAATGAGCGGAGCAGATGGACAGCCTTCACATGTGAGGTTGATTTTACAATACACGGGGTGTATTGTATTTATTCCTGCTCTATGGGCACTCAATTCGGGTCAGACGACTCTCATTTTGAGTCAAAGATTCAAGATTTTCCATTGAGGAAACTTCGTGATTAGGGGAAGTCAAAGCTTTGATTCGGAAGGTGATCTAGAAAGCGATTCAGAGGTGATTCGAAAGGTGATTCAAGTGCCATCAAATCACCGAATCACCTCGAATCGCCGAATCACCTCTGGAGGTGATTCATGGATGAATCGAAAATCAGAATCACTTTGGAACCTAACCCTAGCTATGGGACTTTCATCACGTGTAGAACTATTCCGAGTGACTTCAGACTTCTCTTGCTACTGCTACCGACTAGACCACTGCAATGGCACAACGCGGCTCTAAGAAGAAGGCCGAAGCTGCTGAGGGCGCTGAGGACACACCGGCACCCAAAAAGAAGCCCGGCCCCAAACCGAAACCGAAAGTGAAGCCGTAGACAACGATCTAGTAGATAAAGACAGGAAGTATATACGCGCAAAAAGTGGGTGGTCAATTCGAAGGTGATTCTGCAGTGATTCTGCAGTGATTCACGCCGAATCAGCGAACCGAATCACACTTGAATCACACTTGAATCACACCTGAATCACTGTTCGAATCACTTCCGCGTAAAGAGCTTTGACTTCCCCTATTATCGGACATTTGTATATGGCTCCCTTCTCGAAGTTTATTGGTGGTATCAGCATGAGAACTAGTATTCTGTAGAATACCTCCTTTATATATACTAGATATCAGAATTGTCTAGAAGCTGGTGGAACGAACAAGAGGGCGGTAGTAATACCAATTACTTATGATTACTTCGTAATTACTTATGATTACTTATGATTTATACAATCGTTGGTAGCGATCGTCAAGAAAATTCAATCTATGTCATTCAATTTCTGTAGATGTTCCCAGACACGTTACTTAAGGACACGAGATAGAAGAAGATACGAGATCGAAGAAGCGCCAAAAGGATTTAGCCATGTAGTGTACATGTCCAATCTGGCATTATTTTAGACATCGGAAAATTTAATTATTCCCCTTCTATGCATGTAAGTGCTACATTCTGCTCATAATCATGTTATTATATCTGTGCCTCACAGCTGAAGGTGTTTTTGACGTGTTCTTGTCACAGCTGATCGCGGTAGGTTGTTACACGTGATCGTAGGCTGGGCATCCGGGCGGGGGGCTCGTCCGGACATTGGTCAGCTTTTCAGCAAACTCAGGGGCGAAGACCAGCATATTTACGTATTGCGGACGCGATCGGACTATACCTAGTGGGACCGGACACCTAAATAGGACCGGAACCGAGTCCTACTGGATCAAAATACGGGTCCCACTCCTACAAGTCAGGTATATACTCAGGGATAATACGTCAACGAGCGGGTGGTGGGAGAAAATGAGGACGGTGGACATTCAGTAGACGTACAGTGAGGGCGAAACGTCGACCTGCATAAAGAGCGAGTGAGCGAGGACGCTACGCAAGAGTTTGATACATGCGGAGCAGCAGGCAAGCCGGAGTAACAGCGCGAAGTGTCCAATATTCCCACGGCAAAAAGAAGATAGGATAGTATTACGACACATGCACATAATAATAATCAATAGTGTCGAATCGAGGGAGAACGGACAGTTGAGAGTACCAGAAATGAGGAAAAGTCGAAAACGTACTTGTGGGTCGAACGGGTGATCACCAGAAACATAGCGGAAAAGAACGGAAACTCGGGTGAGACCGCGTCGCACGAAATCGAGACAATTATGAGGGTGGAGAAGCCTTGACAAGCAAGGCAATTATCTTCCATGCCAACGACCCTGACAGATGGGAATGGCGTATCAGTACAGCTTGGACTGTGCCTTGCTTCGCAATTGGATCGTTTGATTTAACTGTGATAGTCATTTTGGTGACCTTTAGCAAATGATCGGCGACCCATTCTGGATTTCTGTGTTTTCATTGAGGAATCTTGCATAACTTTTGCTCGCACTGTCTTTTGTCAACTCAATATAGGCCGTTGAGCTTCTGTGGCGCGTGCCGAAGGCAATTTTGAGTCCATCCGCTTGGAATTTCTCGAGTAAGCAGCATTTTTGAACCTCCAAGGTATCATTACCGTTAGTCAAAGATATCATCCGGGTGAGTATATTACCCTGTACGTGATCGGTGTGTTTAGTGCCGATCGCCGGATACAAAGCAACAACTGTTCCGTTACATGTGCTCAGAATAATCGTTCTCGAGCTCTATGACTTGAATGAAATCTTTCAATAATTTTTGAGCTCCTCTAGGAGGCCCAGTGTTTCAGCAGATTATTGGTCGAGCAATGCCAATTATTAATCTTGAGGAAATAGGTCGTCGGTGGATCTCAGAGCCATATGTTTGCGTCCACATAGCATTCATTTGATGTTCACAATTTAGATTCCCTCCGGGAGGAGCAGGCCACATATAGCACCGGTAACATCCTCGATCTCCTTCCCCTCTGGCCCGCGGCTAAGAGAGATTGTCAATCGAGGAAAATTGCAGCCGTGGCGTGGGCACGCACTCGGCCTTGCTCTCTAAGCCAAGGCGGCCGACATTCTCATCAAATTTCAGTTCTCGTATTCCAAATGGTGTTGCTGTCTAGAATGTATGCTTCGCCACATCGCGTGGTGACTACTTGAGTTCCCAAGGGGAGAGGAGCGGTAGACGGATCACACAAATCACCGCATCATGATTGGACATCAGACTTACTTGGACATTGTTGACGCGCCCGCTCCCATCGTCCACCTTTTTTCACCAATCATGCATCGCTAGTTGCTCAACTCAACCCCCCAATCACCCTGTCCATCTCTCTATAACCCCTCATCCTTCGTGACAATTCGATGCTTCAGCAATGGTTGCATTCCTGGCCCAGTTGCAGCTGCTTCTGTTGAACACCGGTTGCCGAGATCCGACCGTGGAGGCTCGTGCGCACGACATTTCCGTCATATCCACGCGCGTCCGACGCCAGCGGACGGTCCGCGGCGTGACTCCCGCCCAGTCTATATAACTACCCCGGAGCCCCCACCACGTTGCCCCACAGCAGCTCGACCGTGAAAGGCCTTGCAAGATAGGGACTGTGGTGCGGATATACTTAGGCGTATTCACATAAGACCGCACTTGATCTTGACCACACCTTGACCCCTCCTCCTTCCGCACATCCATCTCTGCTCCGCCTCATCAAACCAATGTCGACCGATCCAGTGCCGCAGAAAGTATACGACGTCGTCATCGTGGGCGGCGGGCCCGCGGGCCTCATGGCGTCACTGTGTCTCACCACATACGGCTTCAACATCCTGCACATCGACGAACGGCCGCATCCGACGGAGGCAGGACGCGCTGACGGCATCCAGCCCCGGACCATCGAGGTGCGCCTGCGTCCGTTTCCCCGCGATCCGCACGACCCGCTGACGCGCGCCGCAGGTCCTGCGCAACATCGGCTCGCTCGCGCGCTCGCCCCCGCCCGGCGGGCCGCTCCCGGGTCACTCGGGGCTCACGGCGGGCGGCGGGCTCGCGAAGAAGATGATCAGCCAGGGCGTGCGCGTGTACGAGGTGGCGTTCTGGGACCCGACTCCGACGGCGCCGCTCGCACGCACCTCCCGCGCGCCGTCGTGCCCCGACATTGTCGACGTCGTGGATAACTACACGCTGCTGCTGCACCAGGGCCTCATCGAGCGCGCGTTTCTCGATGAGATCGAGGCGCGCAGGGGCGCGCTGCCTGCTGACGCGAAGACACCGGCCCCGGCAGACGGGTTGTTCCGGCCGTATATCATACAAAACACACGTTGCGATGCGTCGCTGGGCTCGCACCCCGTCGAGTCCGTGATCCAGCACGTCGACACTAAGGCGACGTATACGGTGCGCTCGCGTTACCTGATGGGCTGCGATGGCGCGAAGAGCATCGTGCGGCGGTGCATTGCGGGTGGAGCGGTTGGGGACGGAGAGTGGCAGGGGAAGATCACGATGCAGGGCGAGGGGACAGATATCATCTGGGGCGTCATGGACGCTCGGGTGAAGACGGATTTCCGTGCGTGATGCTTTTCTCGTCACTGATCTCTGCCGCTCACATCTTGTAGCGGACCTCCAATACAAATGTCTCACCCACTCACGATCGGAGGGCAGCATCATGGTCATCCCGCGTGAATCTGGGCTGGTCCGGTTCTATGTGCAGCTCCAGACGACTGAGCCTGATGGAACGGTGCATTCGATTGGTATGTGCCTGTCGACTTTTTCCTTCCGTTGTTTCTTACTTCTTTATCTCTAGCTCGCGATCAAGGCACTCAGGATATATGCATCGCTCGGGCCAAAAAGATCTTTGAGCCGTTCAAGCTCGAATTCGGTTACGTCGACTGGTTCTCCGTGTACCAGATTGGACAGCGGATCGCTTCGTCTTATACACTAGACCACAGGATCTTCCTCGGTGGCGACGCCGTAAGACCCGAATCCCATTGCGCATACGGATGAGCTCACCAAGGACCCAGACACACACGCACTCCCCGAAAGCTGGACAAGGAATGAACATTAGCATGCTGGATATGTACTCCCTTGCTTGGAAGTGTGTGACTGTGCACATGTCTATGCCTTGACCGCTGACACGTCGTTTGCAGACTCAATCTAGTCATGAAAGGTGTCGGCCGCCCGGAGATTCTGCTTCCATCATATGAACATGAGCGACGAGGCATAGCGCAGGAACTCCTGAAATTCGACGGTGCGTACTCGCGGTTGTTCTCGGGCCGCGCGCCAGATGCCAGCCAGTTGTCGGGTGGAGTCGACGCGGAGAAGTTTATCGAGATGTTCAAGCAGAACGCGTTCTTCACATCGGGCTGCGGCGCGATCTACGGCGCGAACGCGCTGAACGCGCTTCCGGATGCGGAGCTGGTCGTCCGCAGCAGATACGGGCGCGCCTTCAATCCCGCGGGTGTCAAGATCGTCGCTGGGCAGAGGCTGACGCCGGGCCGCGTGACACGGGTTGTCGACGGGAACCAGGTGCGACTGCAGCAGGAGGTGAAGATGAACGGCGCCTTCCGGATCCACGTCTTCGCAGGCGACCTGAAACACACGCTGCCGTCGCTGAACGCGTTTGCGTCCTTCGTCAACTCGCCAGAATCGTTCTTCAACCGGCACCGGGCTGCCCGCGCGTTGGTGTCGTCGATCGTCGACAGCCCCGCCGACGTGCAGGGCGCCAGCGCGGCCCACGTGTACAACCCGTTCTTCACATTCCTGACGGTCGTGGGGACGCACTGGTACGAGTGGGAGGCGGCGGATCTGCCGGACCCGCTGCGGCTCTACCGCTCGCAGCTGTATGGTGATGCGCTGTTTGACCGGCGGGTGCCTGAGGCGGGGACCAATGCGCCGCTGCATTTCAAGCTCGGGGTGTCGCTCGAGCGGGGTGCGGTCGTCGTGGTGCGGCCGGATGGATACGTCGGTGCGGTCGTGGAGTTGAGTAAGGACGGGGGATTGGCTTTGAATGGTGCGCGCTGTTTCTTCACTCCTGGGACTGCCGTTGAGCTGACGCACGTGTTTGCAGACTACTTTGCGGGGTTCTTGGGCACGTCCGATGATCTGCAGGCGAAGTTATGATGTATCGACTCGTGATTGTATGCTATTTATGCGGATTAACCTATGAAACAGCAGCCTAGAAATGCTGTGCAGTACTGGAATGAATGTGGTCACGCTTAGTCGGACTTTCTGTGACCTATCACCTCTGGCCGTGACCTATCACCTGGCCATATGCAATGAGAGAGTTAGCGTTTGTTGCATTACAACTATGTATGTAGTTCAAACCAGAGATCGTCCCTCTGACGAAGCTTGATCATTCGATTGGCGCCCCAGCACTGATGGACGAGACGAATAGAACAGGACTCGCCAGAGTGAGTCCTGGCCTGGACCATTACATTGGAGCAACGTTCTACAAGTATGGGAGCAGAAGAGGAATACATTGGGGTAGTGAGATGGACTACGCTACGAGGCAGCGCAGGGGGAACGCACAGGTGTTCCGACGCAAAAAAAGTGCTTCACGTCTACGGGCCGCCGCGCCTGCTCTTAGCACGCTCCAGCCCGAGGTACACAGACGGAGCAGAGGCAAGATCTACCGGGGCCGCCGCAAAGGGGCTGGAGCACGGACCCAGATCCGGGTCCGTCGGGCTCAGGCGCCGCGCATTCGTGCGCATAAGAGGCGGTGGCGGCGGCGGGGAGTCCGGCCGCGAGGGCCCGGGCCCGTCCGTCTCATCGACGGGGACGGGCTCCCAGACAATCTCGGGGGTGCCAGGGCGGGGGTAGAAGATCACGGGGCGATGGCCGGAGGGATTACCCAGGGCGGCCCGCGGGCGGGTCAGGCTGGGTAGCGGCGCCTCGGGGATCGCGAAGGTGAAGTTGTTGGGGGGCCTGTGGGCGTCGCCTCCGCCTCCGCCGTCGCTCCCGGCGTTCTTGCGCTGCGTCCCATCGTCGGGTTCTGCCGTCTCCTCATCTGACATGACGATCAGTCCCTCGAGAGGAATGCGCCCGGCCCGGCTCGTGTGGTTTTCGTCGAAGCGGGGCGCGTACCGCGACGCCTCGCTGCGCAGCGAGTCGAATCCGTCGACGGCTTCGGACTTGATGAACCGAGTGCGTTTGGACTGCCTGGCATCGTCGTCATCGTCACGCTCGGCGGTCCTGCGCATCGCGGACTTGAGCGCAGACGCCTTGCGCTTGCGCCCCGTGCCCGGCTCGGGGATCATGAAGGACGCCCCGAAGCCCAGCGGAGAAGCAGAGCGCGAGCGCAACTCCGTGGCTGCGTCGTCGAGGAGGAAGGGCTGCGGCGCTATCGGAGCTGTGAGAAACAATGGGATTCGGAACGCCAGGATGCGCGCGCACCTCGCGCCTGGCCCTCCGCTGGGCGTTCAGCAGCGTCCGTGCGCACTACACTCGTCTTGACGAAGATCTTGAGTTTGTCAGAGAAATTCTCTGGCTGGATGATGAAATAAAGGTATAAGTAAGTGCGTCGGAGCGTGCTAAACAGGAGTGGACTGACCAAGAGACGGAGCTCGATCCGCTGTCGGTCGACTTCGTCCCCGATGGTGATGTAGGCCGTGCCCTCGAGTTTGGTTCTGAGGGACACCACGACGCCCTGTACGTCGATGAGACAGTCGCGCTGGAACAGCTCGTCCGAGTACGAGAACTCCTGAGCAGGGAGTGTCGTAAAAGACATTGCCGGTCGCGGTAGCTGAGGCTGGTGTCGTTGGGCTAGGATGGAAATCTGAATCTGAATGCTAGGGCCAGAGCGCGGAAGGCAAGTTTGGGTGGCGGTCAGGCCCCCGCGCAGAAGGCTTTATATCGAGCATCGCTTAGCCGTGCTTTGTGCCCAGTCAGGTCAAAGCGGTTCCGTGATGGCTGGCAAAGCGCACCCAGCCGTCATCCTAACAACAAAGCGCGAATAGCTCCCGGTCCCAAGGACGCACATATCCGCGTCCGACAGGAAGACTAGGCCCGCTAGTCACTAGCATCGCCTTGGTGTTTTCTTCCACATTGGGAGAACAATGCCAGACGGGTGGTCGCGTTCCCCGACAAGAACAAGGGCGTCCTCCGAATCGGGCGGAAATCCGGTGCCAGAGCATATGGGTCTGTGTGGGCGTACATGTGCTTCTGTGCATCCTGTGAAAGAAAGGGAGGTAAAGTTGCCCACGACCTCCCATCAATGCTTGTCTGATTGACAGCGGAGCTGGCCGAGATCCTCGTCAGCTAGATTACTTCTTGTCAACGTTGGTTTGAATGTAAGTAGCGTGCGAGACACTCGAGTCCTGGTGCACAAAAAATCAGGCATCTCACACGCGTGTTGACTGAACGTTCAGCCGCTGGCGTCTCGAAAGGAGCACCGCTCCGTGCTGGAGGAACAGAGTTGTCTTGAATTGGTTGAAGCCTTTCCACTGTGAGTTTCTGCGCAAAAAAAAAAAGAGCGGAAGCATGTGTATTACGTGTGTCGCTCGGTCCTATTTCCTCCGCCATTCGGCATTTTCGCACACGGAAGCCCGAAGCGGCCGTTCGCGATGGATGATGAGGCGGACGGACCGTGGTGATGGGCACCCCAGGGACCTCCAATTATGACGTAAAATGGCTTCGAGGCCCCCTCCGGAGGCCATCAAACCACCCCCTACCCCCCCTGATCGGAGGCCATTCTGGAGGCGCCTTCCTAATTGGGACGCTGCCTGGCCATTTGTCCACAGCCTGCATGGTACTCAGGCGTAGGCTGGGGATCGGCCTTGGTACTGATATATGCTTCAGTAGTCATTATTAAGTCTCAGAAACTGTCTTAGCTCCCAGAAGCCTGTATTTACTGCTCGCAAATGGTGGGCCACTGGGCACCCAAAATCTGGGATTTGAGCGCATTAGCATGGCCCAAGTGTATGAGGCAAGGGGATGTGTATTCCTGCGAGATCGAGCATGAAAGACTGGCGTCTGCATACAAGATTGAGATGTTATGCAAGGGAGGGATCACGGCCTCCACGACCTCCCAGGGTCAGAAAGAAAAGGCGTTGGGTAGCCCACAGGCGCTTGAATTACCTTCAGTAGATCAATTTGACGCTTATACTCTCTAAAAACAACAGTCAAGCACGTAGATCTGATGCCAGCACCGATAGCAGAGATGACCTCCATGGCCTCCACAGCCGGGCACGAAACGCGGTTAGAAAGCGATCATTGGGGATCCAGCCGCACGAGACATGTCTCCAGCATACCAAGTCCTCTTCTGGATGATGAAAGTCCTCCCGCTGGGCGGCCCAGCCGGTAGATCTGATGCGGGCACCGATGGCAGTTATGGCCTCCACGGCCTCCACAGCCGGGCACGAAACGCGGTTAGAAAGCGATCATCGTGGATCCAGCCGCACCAAAAAAAAATTGAAGACTTGGGACAGATTTTAGCGGGTCGATCTGATGCTAGCACCAAAGCGGTTATCGTGGATTCAGCTGTTCCACTTGGATACTCCTGCAAAACTCCTGAATTGTAAAAATCGTGTTTCAATCCCCATCCCCGTGCCATGCACTTCGCAGTGAGACATCTCGGCATGTGGGTCAGATGTTAGCACCAGACAAAGATCCTGCCTCCACCGCCTCCCCAGCCGGGGACCCAAGCGGTTTTGTTGGATTCCGCTACAAATAAATTGCATTCAACTGCTCTAATTTCTTTTTGAAATAGAAAAGCGGTCATTCCCTTTCATGCAGGTGATATTCACAGTCGTTCCAGTCCAGTAAGACGGGGAGTGACGCTTGGCGACCTCGGGGACCTCCACAACCACCCATCACTAGAACAATCAAGTACTAGTCGGCAGTCCCGACCTCTGCCATTGTTCACATTGTTTTCCAAATAAACAAAAGTCACGTATTCGATTGCAAATGTTGACACTATGATAGATGGTACAAGATATTGGACAGACAAGTGTAATATGACAAGATTTATTTTAGCTGTGGAACACAATAAGCAAGCTGAAGAGGAAAGAGAAACAGATTGAAAAAATCACCGAACCCCCAGCAATGTAGATGACGACTCCAATGACATTCAGTGACCCGTCATCTGAATCACTCCGTCATTCAGCATGGTTTGCAGTGCTTGTGTGACCAACGCTTGAATTTGATCAGCTGACACGTTCATCGATGTCGAACTCGAAGGGACGGCTTCTTGATCAGGCAGAGCAGCCTCTGAGGAACTGGGAGGGGCTGGAGGCGGTGGAGGCGCAGGTGTTGCATCTGCAGCTGGAGCCGCCATGCTTGATGACCGTGTTGCTGCCGCACGCCGAGGTTTTGGGACCGGTCTCGCGGGTGCTGCTGGTGCCGATATTTTGCTGCTACTGGCCTCCTTGGTGCCAGACTCTCCTAGGTATCATTTCAGCCTGCTGCGTAGGGAATGAAATACAGAAACTGACCTTTGTCACTTCCCATACTCTGCTTCTTGGCGGTGTGGCTTTCGGACTGAGCACGCTCTGCTTGCCGTTTTCTCACCAGGGTGGGAGTTTCGGCAAAAGAGACTCCTGGCACGTTCTTGGTTGCGTTCTCGGCTCGAGGTGCATTGGGCGGAGTCGATGTCGGCAGCGAAGCCGGGACGAAAGTGGCCGCTGGCTGCGACGCTTTGCGACGGATTTCCCGTTGCACGGTTTCCTCCTCCGACTCCGGTCCAAAATATTCGGACCCCGATGGAGAGCTGTCGCCGCTCTGCCGGGTTTGCTGCCTGCGCGTTGGCTCCCCCTTCGTCCTCGGCCGCAGAATCATCGCCGCTCCACCCCTCTCCTGGACCTGTTGCGCAGAGAGAAGCGGAATCTCATCGAAATCCGCTGTCGCAACCTTCCGGCCCCTACGAGCTTTTGCAGTCGACTGCGGTGTTGATTGCTTGCCAGCAGCCGTTGTCGCTTTGCGAGAAGTCCTTCGTGATGGCCGACTTTTCACTGTTCCCGAGCTTTCCGCAGCATCCTCCACCGCCTCCACCGCCTCCACCGCCTCCGCAGTCTTCGTCGCTGCTCGAGCTCGTCGCGTTGGTCTTGAGTTCTCCTCCACGTCGCTCTCAACCTCGCTGTCACCTTCAACGTTACTCTCCGCTCTGCCTTTGCCCTTGCCTGAAGTGTTGCGCTTGCGTTTGGAAGGTCCAGTGGACCCTTCCGTCTTGATCTGCGTCCGGACCCGGCGTTGTTGAGGCGAGCTGATTCGAGCACCCTGGATACGAGCAATGACCTCCGCCTTCTTCGAGCTGATGCCGCTCTTTAGCACCGTCATGTCCCAATACGGGGGAGCCCGCATGAGGTCAAACCTGAAGGCAATGAGCTGGTTGTGCCCATTGAGCCCAAGGGTGAAGTCTCCATTCGAGTGGTATCTCGGGTCACGATCGCTCGAGTCTGGCAGATCCTCGCAATCATAGTTGTGGCAGTAGATTACTGGATCCTCTGAACGAATAGAATTAGTACATGCTATTCAAAACCTGGAGGGATGCGACGTACCTGGGCTCAGCTCAGCTGGAGAGGACATGATTATGAGCCCCCTTGGTGACTTGGAAAGAGTTTCCAGCGCCTTGCACTCGAAAACCCTAAAGTCGCTCAGACCCTTGTTGGCGTTCATCTCCGGAGGCAGTCGGACGTGGTCGGGATAACCGAGGATGATGACGTGCTTCATCAGAAGGACCTCGGACGCGAGACTATTCCAAGCGAAGCCGTTCTTGGTTTCAGCGAAGATGTCGAAGCGAAGACTGCGCTCGCTCCATTTGCGCAGTGCCGTCCGCAGCCGACTAAACAAGCCGTCACCTTGTTTGTTGTCCAGATGCGGTGAGAGTTTCCGAGCAATTTGCCAAAAGGTTTCGGCGGAAGTGTTATTGGCAGCAGGGTTGGGCAGTGACTGCCGCCCACCCAACTTGGAGGTAGAGGAGGCGGCGGAGGCAAGGCTGAAATTGGTGGCCGTGGTGCCGATCTCGATTCCCTCAATCGCCCGGTAGTGCATGTCGAGATTGAAGTGACTGGCCGGTTTTCAGGATTCATGCACAAGAAGGAATGAAAAAGAAAAGACCCACGTGCAACACTCCGTTGCAGCATTGAACAGAACATCTGCTGATCGTTGCAGACTGACCGGGAACTGAAAGAGTTCGAAGTCAGCTTTCGAAAGAGCTGGAAGGCAGCAATCGTACCTCAGCCATGCCGGAGGTCGCCATTGACGAGCGTGGATACACCCTGGCCCCGCAATCAATTGATCACATGTCACATGGTATGACGTAGCAAGCTGCTTGAGCTGACAAAGCAGCCACAATTGATCTGGCACGTGATGACAAGTGTCGGGCCGAAATCAAATTTCGGAGTTCATTCCCTCTTTGTGGCTCTAACACCTTCATTTCGGCGAAATTCAGCGCTGACTAAGTAGTAAATTAACACAGAGCTCAATGGTCACCATATCAACAGGAGGTTCAATTTATTTATCTCCTCGGATTTAATTCACACTTAGTATAAAAAACCTGTAGTACAGTACAAGAAGGACCAAGAAATCTTCTTCACCCACTCTCTAGAGTCTAAAGCGACTTCCCAGTGCTTTCTATCTCGCTTTCTCGGCGCCCGCTTCTGCATTATTTCCCTAACATCGCCCCCAAAACTCCCATTTTGTGCTACAGTCTTACATATTGGTTCCCCTCGTCGTTCTATCGTCTCGTCGTCCCATCGCTCGCCCCCATCGTTGTCCTACCGTCCTAGACTTGTCCTCCGTCCCCCCCTTTTTTGCTCACCACGGCCCCTGCTCGTTTCAGTCGAGCTCATTTCCTCGAGCCTGACCTTGTTTAGGATCAGAATCCCACACACAAATACTGCGCGAGCCAGAGCCGCAGCTCACTCCCCTCGACCTCCGACTAGTCCCGTGTCTCTCCCCGTACGGCTGCGCGCTCATACGCTCCGTAGGCGTGTCACCATGATTTCTCCGAGTGCCGCATCGTCTTGCCCACGGCCGCCAACAACGATGGTGAAACATTGGAAGCCATTGGCTTCCACTTTCAAGAGCTACAAATATTGTGAGAAACGAATGATATCAGATGGATGTAAGATTACTGACCATCTTGTTCACATCGTTAGATGTACGCACAAAGCGTTTGGCGCGTTTGGCCATCGATTCCGTCACGTCCCGCTGCTTCAAGATTTCCCAGTGTCTGAGAACGACGATGGGATCATTCCCTGCCGCCTCAGTCTCAGTCTGCCAGCCGTGATAAGCCTCGTTGAGGCGATGCCCCGACTGGAAGTGAGCACGGCACTCTTCCAGAGGAACGTCGTTGCTGAATACACGCCGTGATTCTTTCTCTAGATTCTGAGGATCCAACGCGAACGTTTGATACAGATTCCAGGCATTCGAAGGGAGAAGGGGTCCAGTCAGCAGCTTTCGGACGTAATCCATAGTGAACGCGTGGTCCAATTGCACCTTCTCCGATTCGAAGCGAATGGTTTCGAGGATTCGACCCGCAAGAGAGAAAAGCTGGTCGCGTTGGTCTTGCGACAGCTTCTGGGATTGGGTGTCGTTGTGCTTGGAAACCGAGTTGCTGCCTCCAGCGCCTCCAGCACCTCCAGCATCATCATCGAAAGAAAGAAGCGATGGTGAATTGAACACATCGGCATTCGGGACGTCCCTCATCTCGGTACCGGCGTTCTCGAGAGCTTGGGGGTTGTGTAGATGGCCGAGGGTGGGGGTGAGCGAATGGAGAAGCTTGGGCTGCTGGGCAGGGGACAGCATCAAGGAGGAAGAAAGGGGGTGGCTTGGAGTACCAGGAGTACCGGGAGGCGACTGAGGAGCCTGTGGAGGCTGGGGTGGCGGAGGTTGGGTGCCGGGCATCTCGTTTGGGACAGGCTTCCTGACACGATCCTGTGCAAGGAAACTGGCGGAGGCCTTGGCGGTCGGCGTGACGATGGAGCGGAGTCGAGACTGAGGGAGATGGGAAGGTGGTGTGGCCTCCCGCCATGGTGATCCTCCTCCTGTCTGTTCCAGCAGCGAAGCCTTGGCCGGCGATGACGCTGTGGTCGCGAGCTCATCCACTTCTTCTTCATCCTGTTCCAGCTCGCCCTCACCATCATCATTGTCCTCCAGCTCGACACCCATCTCACCACTATCCAAACCCACCCCTTCCTGCTGGCTGCCGTCCGCTTCTTCGTCTATGCAATCGATCTGAGCGAGGGACATCTCTGCGTCGGGGAGGGGATCTTCCACACGCTCCTGCGAGTGTTCTGCAGTGTCCATCGAGGGGGGAAGGTCGGATGGTTCTGCGGTAGGATTCTGGGGTTCGGCTGGGGTCTGGATGGAGGGGGGATGGTCGGATGGTTCTGCGGTAGGATTCTGGGGTTCGGCTGGGGTCTGGGGTTCAGCGGCGTTCGTTGACGGTCTTGCAGTATCCTCCGATGATTCTGCTTGTTTTGCGGGGCTCATCGAGGTGGGATGATTGGAAGTCAAGGCAGGACGATCGGACGGTCCTGGGGTATTTATCACGGTGGGATGGTCTGATGGTTCCATCGAGGCGGGACGGTCTGATGTTTCCATCGAGCTGGGATGGTCCGATGGACCCGCGGTCGCCGATCCTGGCGCAGTGACGACTTGTTTTGCTCCACCGGTCCTGGAGCACGTCGAAGGGCCTTGTCGTGGCGCGGTGGGTGCTAGCACAATTCTGAGCTCAACAATCGACCATTTGTGAGCAATGACTAACCTTTTTTCTTGCTTTTTGGCATCTGAGGCCTGCGAGAGGGATTGTGCAAGAGAGACAATGGGGAATGTGAGAGAGAAAAAATGCGACTCGTCACAAACACATGATATGACCGGTCACTTTGACCAGAATGATCGGTGTCTTGCACGGATCGCCGGGAAATCCGTTGCCGAGATCAAATTCCGACAGATTCTGACATGACATGATCGGTGTCCTTGAGCGGATCCATCGGTAACTCGGTTGCCGGGATAGCTTTACGTCTGCCAAGAGCAAAGATCCCGCCAATCAGCACACGAATAACGATCGAACCAACATATTCACCTGGCTGTAGAGACCATGGAGAGTCCTAGAGCCTTCGGACCTTTGAAATTCAATTCTATTTCACTGTCCCCTCGATTTCTGATAGTTTTTTCTAGGTCTTTCATTCGAAAAAAAGTCGATGCACAGAATGGTGTCGCAGGCTAGTAAATACCTTGTATAACTTGCTTCTGACCACATCGTCAAAATGGGTCGTCGAGCTCGGCACCTCACATTGGCCGCAAAGAAGGATTCACAACGCATCTCGGGCCTCAAATATGCTCTGTCCGAGCAGTAAGCCCGTTCTGCTTCAATTTCTTGCTCACCGGACTCCACTTACATTCTCTCAATAGTGGTCAAACGCGGCGGGCAGACCGCAAAGCAAGGTCTAAGCTAGGGGAAAGCCCGGGATCCAATGATCCAACCCCTCCTGCTGCTTCCGGAGACAAGCCCCCCAACGGTCTCATGCTGGCTCTCGCAGAGATCCCACTGCCGACAGAAAACGCGCTATTCCGTCGTGTTGTAGATGAGCCAGACTCAGTCGATGAAAGCGATTTCCCTCGCTGGCTAGCGGAGCCCCCATTTGCTGGAGATGACGCATACTTTGAGCGTCATTCTGCAGAGTACCAAGGCTTTACGAAAGCGCTGGAAACAGCAATGCACGGTGTGCAGTTCCGGATGCGTCAAGCCCGCCACAATGATCTCCACTCACAGTTCCTTTGTGCTGGTGATGGAAAGAAAAGAGAGGAACTGTTTGCGGAGGTACGAGCAATGTTGGCCGGGTGGTGGAAGAAATGGGAGGTGCTCTGGGCATTCGAGGCTTCAGGGACATATGACCCTTTACATGATGCAAGACAGCACGCCATGTTGAAGCATCAGCAGCAATGGGTGGCTCGTAACATTGTACACTTCTACGGCTGCAAATTCCTTGCGTAACAGGAACAAGTGCGGATAACCTCCAGGGCCTCCACACCATTATTCATGTACATTCGCTAGTCTGAAAATCAGCGTCCAACAGATTTTGGGAAATAGAAGTCTAATTCTGATTGGTAAGGCCAAAAAGGATACAATTGAAGTTCAAAAACTCGATCAGAGCTACATAGTTGCAGTGCCTCCACGGCCTCCACGGCCTCCATGGCCTCCCTGGATTTGGATGACTCGCTTTTCCGGAGCTAAAAGGGGTAATGTAAGGAAATGTTCGAAGAATAAGGAGCGTATTTCTGGAATATCCCTTTCTGTAAGGAAGGGAGCGTCGAATCCTCTCAAGGTTGCAGCTATTGCGCAGAGGACCCATACGCCACAGTCATGGCTGTTGGTCTGAAGCACCTGATTGTAAATTGGCAAAACGGTCCACTGCGATTCTTTGAGAGGCGTGAATTCTTCGGGATGGTTTTGAGATGCCAATGCTGAAAGGCGGGAGACCATGTTGCCAAGGTCCTGCGGCTCTGAGGTCATTTCAAGCGGAGGAGCGAAAAGGAAAGATACATGCATCTAAATCCCTGCTCCATCCACTGTGGGAACCAAGACTGTCAAAGACACGGATGATGAAGTTTGACATGTCAATGACTGCAAGAACCCAGTGCTCCTGCGACGGCCGGTGGATGGGAACAACCCATAGCCGTTTGCGCCAGTAAATTGTCTGCGCTGTGCTGCGCCAGAGATCTTGATCACTCGCCTGGGTCTGAACCCGAGCCAGATCATAGGTGCTGAAAAGCGCACATTGCAGAACTTGATTTGAGAATGGAGAGTGTGGCTCTGCAAAGATCCCGAACAGAGACTTTGCCAATCCATTTAGAGCAAAGTTATTGAGCCGTCCGGTCTTCTGGAGGACTCGGTCCATATCGTCACACTGAAGATCGGCACTCCGGAGGCCATGGAGGCCAACAACCTTGCGAGCAGCATTCACTCGGATGAAATGGTGCGACAGATTATGCATCCTTAAATGCGTCGCAAACTGAGAGTCCATACTGAGATTTGCCTGTGTGTGTGACTGAATTGAAGATCAAGTTGCGGGGATAGGAATTACGCACCGGCACTTTCCACACAAAGGCGTTCAATCCATCGCTTGATCCCACACTTTCATTGTCTGTGTCAGAGTTATCTTCGACTTCACTAGGTGGAGGGGAATCGCGGTCCTCATCCACAGCAATTTCTGATTCCTCCTGAACGATGGCTGTGGTGTGTCCCACAAGAGGATTGGTCATCAAAGGGCGGGAAGGAAGAGATCCGAAGGACTGAGGCTGATCATCCATAGTGAAATGCGGAGAGTTGTTTTGTCTCGAAGCCGGGATGCAAGCAAAGGGAGACGCAGGGCCAGTGGAGGCGCTGGAGGCAGGCCTAACCGGTGGCATAACCGGTGCAGAAAAGCGGGGTTGCTCAGAGCGTCGGAGACGTCGTTCCCAGGAGATGGAGACAAATTCGAGGTGATTCTTGCGTGTAAGCAATGGGACGCTGAGCAAGGTTTCTTGATACCATGTACGTGTCAATCTCATGTGTCCCAATTTTCAACGTGGCTCACCTCCAGGCAAGTCGAGTGCTTTCCGAAGAAGGTTGAGCTCATGAGAAATCCATGATCTCATATTGCTTTGTTCCAGTGCCATGCGTTTCACTTCTTCCCGACAGCGGTCTAGCACCAACATGTTTTGGATTCCGTCGCGAACATTTTCATCTGTGAGCCACTTTGGAGGCCTTTCCAGACGAGTCGAGATCCAGACGTCGTCGTAGAGGCCAGGGTCGCTACGCAGCTCAGCCAGCTTTGTGGAAAGAGGTCGAGGGATTGGTATGGAGCAGTCGGCCGGTCGACATTCCGAAAGTTTGATAACATAGCCATTGAATCGATAAATGAGCTTGAGGAGGGCGGGCTGTCTACGTGAAATGGACTGCTTGATGTTCTGGTATAATCTGTTCCCTGCGCAAGGATTTAGCACGTGATGACGGAGGCAGTGGAGGCGCGGAGGCAGTGGAGGCAATCTTACCCAAAGCCTCCCGTTTGCCGTTCACTGCTTGGTCCAGAGCCTCCCATTCCATAAAAGATGCCACGACCTGACGTCAAATGTGAGGCTTTAAGGTACGCATGAGAAGCAAGGTGTGAAGGAACTCGATTGGCAGATGAGCAAGATTCGGGAAATCTTCATTGAGATCAAGTGAGCCGTAAAGCCGGTTGACTTGGGCATCCAGCGTGGAGTGTGTAGCCTGAAGGTCTGAAAGAACCCTTCGAGATTTCTGAGAGTGATTCGAGGCCAGGATCGCCTTTTTTGCATCCAAAATTGCTTCATCTACAGAATCGATCTGCCCTTGGAGAGTGATGACCTTCTCAAGATCTCGTCGGAGTCTATTTGGAGGAGCTAATGAGGGTGAGCTTGATGTATAATCCTCAGTGATTTGTACACACCTGAACGGACGGAGGTTTGCGCATTCTTTTGATCCTCCCAATGTTTGCGCAAGTCTGTCTCGGAAATGGAACCGAGAACCAACGCTGCACGGGCAGCAGAAGCCTTCTTGAATAGATTCACGGTGCTTTGGCGCTCTTGCCAGGCCCCGAGCTCGATTAGACCATCCTCATTCACGAATCCAACATACTGGTCTATCATCCAGATGCGTCTGGAGGCCTGAGGTGTGTCTTGAGGATTTGAGCACACACGAGATGAGGAACTTACCCCCATATTCCTGGTTATTGGAATCAATTTGCGTGTGCGTGACCAAATCCGTTCCATGCCTTCTGCATCAGTGATGCCCATGCCGACATTCATTCGTGGACTGTACCGGACTTGACAGGACCATTGATGACGAAATGAGTGCATGGCATTGATCACAAACTCTACTCGTGGCTGCAAATCCGCCGAGAGCAGTGGATACTAAAAATTGGCTCCAATGAGAAATAGAAAGAGGCGGTGGAGGCACCGGAGGCACCGGAGGCAGAGGGACTTACAAGCTGACAACTTCGGTCCAGAACGCATCCAATATCATATGCTTGTTTTATAGTGGCTTGAGGGGGGAGAAGAGATGCTACCCGCTCGATGAGAGCAATAATGTAATGCTGTTGCTCGCCTGGTGTGTAGATATCGCACATTGCAATTACTTGTGAATGTCAGCAGGCCAGGACAAAGACGCCACTAGAGTCGAAGTTCCGGGAGGTTGTGCTCGAGTCCCTCTCCTTTGCAGCTTTGAACAACTGTTCACATGCGTCCAGGACCTCAGGTGGCACAGCAGGGACTACATTGCGCTTCGGTGGCTGCTTGCGAGCTGCGGCAATACGCAGCTGGACCTGCCTCACAGTCGCCTCGGGGACAAAGAACTTCGGCGTGAAGAAGATTGGGCTATCACCAGCAGCACAGAGGTGACGATAGCCCATGCAGCCATCACCTCCAAGCTGCACATCACCGCCCCTGCATGATTTGTCAGTTACTGTTGCGGCGCAAAAAAGCAGGTTATATCACTCTTCAAGTTTTCTTCCCCACAGTTCACACCCGAAGCAGGCTGGACACGCCTCACGTAGCGACTGACTAGCACGTCCTGGGAAAAGTCCTGAAACTGTTTGCGGTTTCGAGGGGGGGGCGCGGTCAGATCCAGCTTCTAAAAGCGGACTGTCTGGGACAGGATTGACTGTGACTGCCTCCACCGCCTCCAGATGGGCGTGGGCCCTTGTGCCAATTTCATCTGACAGATTGCTATACCACTGGACGGCTTGAGTTATTCCCGATCGGAAAGGGTCAATCGCGCGCTCTTTTTTGTTCTAGAAGAGTGAGTTGTCAGGTCTGTCAGTTATGGAAAGACTTACTCTTGAAGAGAGAGCTTCGAATCCACAACGAGAGTAAATATCTCGGAGAGCAGCGGCGAAAGCTGTAATAGCATCACAGGATCGCTCGAACAATGCTCGATAGGCCTCGAGCATGTTGATACATATTGCAACTTGAGGACGTGATGGTGAGGTAGGGAAGAGGCCATGACGGACAAGAAGTTGAGGAATTGGGAGACACAGGCATGTCTGAACGACAATATTTTCAAAATCTGTTTGCATTAGAAGGCTTTAAAACTGGAAGACATTGCAAACAAACTTACGATAGAAAAACAGGCAACGTATTCGCGTTTGTGTTTTTTTGATGCAGCCAGCGTTACATTCATAAGATAGCTGGTTGCCGATGGGACAGGGTGGTCGTCCCAATGAATCTCGGCGGAAGGTGAGTAATGGGTCAACCAGTGAGGGAAGCAGCAGCTTCCAGGATTGGGCAAAGAGGAGATCTGAATCTCGTCGTGGTTCAGCATGAACGTCCTCGACAAAAGTACATGATAGCCCGTTTGATGCTGCTGGAGTACAGTCAGAGCCCAATAGTCCTGCCTCCACGGCCTCCAAGGTAACAGATGTGGACTCGCCTTGAGGCAACAGCCGAGACTGTGGCTCATTTGACAAGTAATGTTCAGATTCAAGGTTCATTGGCTCCAAAGGGGGGTCGGATTGATCCAAACCGGAAGAACTACCAGGAATTGGTGAGAGGACATCTGGATCGGCATCGTGATGGCATGTGGCGAGGCTAAAGCGGCCAAGAGGAACTGATAAGATTTGCCGACGTGGATCACCCGGTTTCACGGGACTAGTAGAGTGTGCGCCAATCCCTCGGTTGCCCGACTTTGCCTTTCGGCTGATGGATTTTTTGATTGGTTTGCGGAGACTGCCGATGGAAACCGGGGCCATGGACCTCTTGGCGGTGACCTAGCCTATGCCGTCGGGACTGAGTCTGCAAGATGTGTAGTCCGCAGAGGGGAAGAGTGTCAAGGGCAAGAGTAAAAACAATGACAGGAGTGTACATAATAGACAGGCCAAGTCCGGAGGCGGGCTGGCCAGACGTTTCAGCGGGGCATTGACGATGTTCCATGGTGTGCGAGCCACTGAATGCGAGGGGAAAACTCTGTCCCAAGTCTTCAATTTTTTTTGGTGTTCTAACCGCGTTTCGTGCCCGGCTGTGGAGGCCGTGGAGGCCATAACTGCCATCGGTGCCCGCATCAGATCTACCGGCTAGGCCGCCCAGCGGGAGGACGTTCATCATCCAGAAGAGGACTTGGTATGCTAGAGACATGTCTCGTGCGGCTGGATCCCCAATGATCGCTTTCTAACCGCGTTTCGTCCCCGGCTGTGGAGGCCGTGGAGGCCATATCTGCCATCGGTGCCCGCATCAGATCTATCAGCTGGGCCGCCCAGCGGGAGGACTTTCATCATCCAGAAGAGGACTTGGTATGCTAGAGACATGTCTCGTGCGGCTGGATCCCCAATGATCGCTTTCTAACCGCGTTTCGTGCCCGGCTGTGGAGGCCATGGAGGTCATCTCTGCTATCGGTGCTGGCATCAGATCTACGTGCTTGACTGTTGTTTTTAGAGAGTATAAGCGTCAAATTGATCTACTGAAGGTAATTCAAGCGCCTGTGGGCTACCCAACGCCTTTTCTTTCTGACCCTGGGAGGTCGTGGAGGCCGTGATCCCTCCCTTGCATAACATCTCAATCTTGTATGCAGACGCCAGTCTTTCATGCTCGATCTCGCAGGAATACACATCCCCTTGCCTCATACACTTGGGCCATGCTAATGCGCTCAAATCCCAGATTTTGGGTGCCCAGTGGCCCACCATTTGCGAGCAGTAAATACAGGCTTCTGGGAGCTAAGACAGTTTCTGAGACTTAATAATGACTACTGAAGCATATATCAGTACCAAGGCCGATCCCCAGCCTACGCCTGAGTACCATGCAGGCTGTGGACAAATGGCCAGGCAGCGTCCCAATTAGGAAGGCGCCTCCAGAATGGCCTCCGATCAGGGGGGGTAGGGGGTGGTTTGATGGCCTCCGGAGGGGGCCTCGAAGCCATTTTACGTCACAATTGGAGGTCCCTGGGGTGGTGATGGGGGTGTGGGGCAAGCTCGTGCTGGCGAGTGAAAAAGACGAGGTGCATTGTGACAACAAGAGAGCAGGTGCCCGAATTTGCCACGCGTCTCAAAATCTGTCTGAGCTTGAACATGTGATCTCGCAAATGATCTCTCAGTTATGGAGGCCGGGAACAGCATGCTGATTCGCGGCGCGAAATGAGATCGCTGTCTGATTGATGGATCGCTGCACGTGCTCGGCATCATTCACGGCATATCACATTGTACTTTGTTGCTTGTGCTCTGTAAGGTTTATAAATGCTAGTTAATGTACACACTAGTTAGATATCATATTGTATGCATGTATTCTTGTTAACAAGTGTTGAGTTCCCCTGGTCCTGAAATTGATCAGTCACGTGCAGTTTCGATGAGTCAGCAAGGTCGCCGAAACACTTTCACGTGATCCTGTCTCATTATTGCGGACGCCCTGGGCAGGAATCAATGAGTGTCCTCCATAGGCATGTCATCGTTCAAGCTAATTAAGTAGTGCCACTGAGGATTTAGCCAAGTATCTACTACTTAAAGCACAACAGTTTGAAGAATTCACAGTAACCTGATTATGTAGTCTTTGTCACTGCTGTACATTGCTGAGTACAAGGTAAACTGTAAATCTACCAGTCATCTGCATTTAAGTGTTGTGTACATTGGTACAACTCCAAAAATCTCGTGTTCAGAGTGCTCGACAGCATTACTTCGACTGCTCAGGCTTATTTCTACAAAGGTCTAGACAGGTTGCAATTTTCAAACAATATTTAATTTCTTCTGCCGGTTTGGAGTGGCACTGTTTTAATCTAATTGATTTAGGCATTTCTCGATGCCTTAGCAGAGTCCCTGGCAGTCTAGTTCCCGGGGATTGCTGCCTCCTGAGCTTATTCCAAGGGAAGCGAGCATCCAACCAGGTCGGAGTTGTACCATTGGACTACAAACTCAGCACTACTTAAGTAGCTTGAACGATGACATGCCTATGGAGGACACTCATTGATTCCTGCCCAGGGCGTCCGCAATAATGAGACAGGATCACGTGAAAGTGTTTCGGCGACCTTGCTGACTCATCGAAACTGCACGTGACCGATCAATTTCAGGACCAGGGGAACTCAACACTTGTTAACAAGAATACATGCATACAATATGATATCTAACTAGTGTGTACATCAACTAGCATTTATAAACCTTACAGAGCACAAGCAACAAAGTACAATGTGATATGCCGTGAATGATGCCGAGCACGTGCAGCGATCCATCAATCAGACAGCGATCTCATTTCGCGCCGCGAATCAGCATGCTGTTCCCGGCCTCCATACTCAGTCTCAGTCTCACATCAGCTAGCAATGATGCTCATTTGATTGACAGATGATCGATGACGACACGATCACCTTGCTCAGATCTCAACCACGAAAGTGCTGCGGCCACGTGGTTTCTCGCAACTGCCAAGTATGGGGGATTCTCGCACAGCGCACTAGAGAGACTAAAAAATCCAGGCTAACAGCTCATTGCAACCGTACAAGCAGCGTCTGGTCAGAAGTTCGTCTCGGGGCCGAGCCACCCCTGCTTTCCCTTCAAGCACAAGCTTTCTCATCGGCAGCCCTCAGTCACTTGGAATTCTGGTCGATGCCATTATGGACACGGCCGGGTTTGCAAGTGCTTTTTAACTCCGCCCAAGAAACCCAGTCATCTCAGTCCATTCATGCTGCGCCTAGTGACTGCCTGACTGCGCACATGGCGTATCACGCACAGCATGTCTGCTCGGTGTCCTCGTTGCGTTCGAAGAACTCTCCCCATGTCAAAGGTCCGGTCTCGGTCTTCTATCGGATAGGCCAGGCGCCGGTAACTCTGCCTCCTGGTTCGGTCTCTGGCTGCGCAAGTTTCTGTCAGCCCGTGTGAAGTCTGGAGTCAATTCTGGCTTACCCCGAGGCTGAGGCTGACAATTTCAGATTACAGGCGCGCTCCTTTCACATGACCTGTGCGCTCACGAGCAAGCAGGGTAAATTTTGTCGTTGCGGCGTACCTTCGATCGAATCTGGCGCCATTGCATCCCATCTGGCTTTCCTCGACGCGCAGGGTCGTCTAAGATGATCTCCAGTGTCACGAAGTCGTGGAAGCGTAAAGAGGAAATTCAAACGCTGGTCCTTGTTCGGTCGAGAACACAACTCGGTCTCTTTCGCCCCAGGCCTCGTCTGAGCTTCTCACACAACGATAGGCTTCCATGTGGTGCGCGCTGGAGAGGCTTTCAGACAGAATGCTACCGCTGGCAGGTGTCTGTTCGTTGTCCGACCTGCGAAGGCCAGCCCATGCGTGTTGAGTCCGCGGCCGCCGTTGAGAATGAGATATCACCAGCCAAGCCCACCGCAGGAATTGATGACGTTCGGAGAGTCTTATGCACCGAAATTACATATTGCTTGGGAACCGCGATAGGTGTCTGGAGGACGGACGGACATCTGTCGGGAAAATCAAAATTTGCCCACTCATCAGTTCACAGCAGGATCTGCGAGACCGACGTTTTGGGCATGCCAAACGGGCATTCCCCCGCGCAAACGGGCATTTGATGGGCATTTGACAGGTTTGGCTTGAAATTGATGCAATCAGGCATGCATGCCCGTTTGCGGGCATGCCAAGCCAACATTTTGGCATGGCTCAGGCCATAAATAATTTGTATTTACTTGTTGTAGGCTTCCCTATGGGCTGTATTTAAACATGTCAGGCCTACCAATGCACTTAGCAATGATGTCTCAAGAGATCTGCTGCGCGCTACATTACTGATGCTGCTTCAACGCTGGCTTTCAGCAGATCGGACCGCGTGGGAGTGTTGTAGCTTGATTCAGACACAAAATTATGCGGGCTTTTCACGTCGTGATTGTTCTACGGGGCTCTGCGGAGATGGGATGGCCCTCCCCGCTGAGCTTTCTTCTATGCAGTCGATGATAACTGACTCTCAGGAGAAAGACAGCGTCTCAAAGTCAAGGAAAGGTCTCAGATTCATGGCTTAGGACTACGCCTCACCCCTACACCTCCATTTTTCAATGCACACGGGGCTACATTGTGTACTGGTTAGCCTCAAAGTCCAAATTGATCCCATCCGACAAACGGGCATGCGTCCGCATCTTGATTGCTTAAATTCCGAGCTTATATCTTGCCGCGCCGCCGTGATCTAAGTTTCTAGGACACCTTATCTAGAGATTATGACTGCCTTACTAGCCAACAAGCTCATGAAGTGCGCAGAATCAAGTGCATGCCCGCTCGCTTGATGACATGCCTGATTGCTTGATGCAATCAACATTTTCTGACTGCAGTGCGGATATGATCCAGTCGAGATGGGGTGATGTCGATTATGTGCAGGCTGTCCTGTTTGGCATTCGGAAGAGCTGAGCAGATCTCTCACCTATGGAGCTGAGATAAAAGTGTTCAGGCGGTCGCATTCCCTCTCCAGTGCTGACGTGTTCTATTATTGTACGTCAGGTTCTCCTAAATTGGACGCCGGGTATCCCATCTATACGATGCCTCCAGCTCCGCGCGGCGACGCAATGGACGAGGAGTCAATTGGAGAACAAAAACCCGAGGCCAAGACCAAAGCCCATAGCTCGGAATGCGGCGGCACGCGTGCAGGACAACGAGAGCGACTCGGGCACTGGCGCAGAGCAAGCACGGCCAGCAAAAAGAGCGAAGAGAACGCGTGAAGGGAAGGGAGCACAGACAACAGTGGCGCAGAAAAAAGGAAGGCGGGGCATGGTAATAGAAAGAATCAGGTCGTTGTATTATTCAATGACACGTAGAATAGCTCAACTTAGTCTATTGATCTTAAGCTGAGGCCACCCGACGGCGATGACGAAGGTTGATTAGTGTGGGAAGCCTTGCATCACCACCAGTTCCGATCCGGACTCGACCGATTGCAGAGCGACCAACCCGGCGACAGCGCGATGTCCGCAGCGTCCGTCCGACACCAAACAATGTCCCAAGGTTCAAAAAGTTGGGCACAAGCCATGCCCATGCCCATGCCCGCCATCAAATGCCCGCCAAGCGAAATTCAAACTCCGCTTGGCGGGACATGCCCGTTTGCCATGCCCGTATAATAAGTCTGGTATGAGGGTCAGTTCAAACTCAAGAGTCCGATTGAGTGTCCCAAATCGCTGCTTTTGCTATGAGCTTCCTACTCTTACCTGTGTGCAGCGTGCTGATACCTCGTCAATGTTGAATGACAGTGCATCGCGTCATCAACCCCGCTTCCAAATGGTTGCATTCTCCGGACGCACGGAAGTACAATAGCGCATTGTCCGAAGCGTACCAATCTTTGTTCTAGTACCATACAAAGCCAGGCAAGATGCATACGGTGGGTGGCATCGTGGATGCTCTATAAAATCCGCCTGCCGGTGTGCCCTTTGACCTGACCTGACCAACACGTTCCCAGCGCCACTGACCAATGACATCCACCGTCGCGTCTTTCTCTCTCTCCACTGAGTTGGAAGACTGGCTGAGCCCACCGGCCACCGCATCCTCGAAGGAGGAGAGACTCTGCGCGTCCGTCCGCGTGTGGGAAGCCGTCGAGTCCGAGCTGAGCGACGCCTCGGATTACACTCTCGCCGGATGCTGGGACACCCTCCGAGTCTCCTTGTGCACCGAATTTCCTCTTTGCTTTCTAAGCAGCATGCTGACCGGACGCATTTCGCTCCAGGGACGAGATCTCCGACCGTGTCTCCTCGCACGCAGAACACCGTGCCAACGCCCAGCGCACCAGCTGCAGCCCCCCCGGCGCCGAGAAGAACTTAGTAGACCCGGACGCCGCGCAGATCGAAGCCGACCGGGCGAGCGCCACCGAGATCGTCGCCTACGCGCGCAGCGAGCTGGAGCTGATCAGCGCGGTCCGCGTCGCGGAGGCGTCGTGGCCGACTTGCCCGGAGATGGCCGCGATATTCGAGGTCCGTGGACTGGAAGCACATTCGTGGCAGAGAACTTACGCTGCATTACCGACAGCCTGAAGACGAGGAGTTGATGCGCCGCATTCTTGCCCGAGCGTCGGCGCTCCTCGAGCGCATCAACGTTCTCCACGGAAGCGGACTCGCTGTGGCTGAAGAGAAACCAGTCAAGTCCAATTCGGCTTAGCCGGTGCGACACGGTATCATGCCGGATCTCATATTCTGTATCTTGAGTAAAGCGCGTGTGAAAATTACAAGTCTTTTGCAACGCCCGAGGCAGGCAGTGATGAAATACGAATCAAGAATTGGATTGCTGCTGGCTTAAAAACCACGGGTAGGGTGAAGAGAGGAACTACAGAAACGAGCTCAAAAAGAGTTTGAACGGGCTTTTGAATTAATACAGACCCTGAATCGGACTCAACAGTGGCGATACGACAGACAGATGCACAGGAGCATACACGAGATATGACTCGGGTCGGGCCTGATACTTTTCGACAACAAAAAGAGGAAATTCTGCCGGTATTTGATATTGCTACGATATTCGATACTGAGCCGGTATCGTCGATCTATTCCTAGAGCTACCAATCATATGTGAGACCATGTACACAAGAGATATTCTGATCGGGGTGTGTCCCATTGTTGTTTTGTGGAGCGCAAGGCATTGAAAGCCGCACTAATCAGAGTGAGACACAAACCAAGTCGATCCGAGACACGGGCAACAGATTAGGAACGTGGCGGTGTCGTATCGGTGATATCCAGGCTCAGTGTTGCTGAAATCCATTCTCCGGTGGCATTCAGAGCGCCAAAGCGAGAGATCTTGCAATTCATAGCATGGCCCGAGAGAGAAGAACACGAGTACAACGCCCTGAGGACTCAGGGACCCGACACCAAGGCCCCCCAATCGGGCAACTCGAAGAAAGTGGGCAAATGCGTCCACACCTCGGCCCGGCCCGCACGATGCTGCGCCTGCGCACTCGCAACGCACTCGCCGCACACATTCATCTCCGCCCAGCGCGTATACGCCCGGAGCGGATTTGGCGCCTTCGCGCGCTCGATCTCGCGCCACTCCTTGCGCGGGCCGCGCGCGACGGCGCACAGCAGCGGCGACACGCACGTCGCGCTCGGCGCGAACGCGAAGAGGAACGAGTGCGAGAGGCTCATCTCCGCCCAGCGCAGCCGCTCGCGGCCCGCGAGGCAGATCGCCTTCTCGCGCCACGAGACGTCGCCTGGCGCGTCGGTGAGGATGCGCGTGAGGGAGGCGCGGGACGTGCAGAAGTACGCGTAGGGCAGGATCTCGCGCACGTCGCATTCGGTCGCGAGTTTGATGGCGCGCATCACCTGGTCGGACTTCCGGTGCCGCTTGTGTTCGCGGTGCACGGAGACCAGGTCGTGCTCGGCAAGTGTCGTGGGGAATTTAGTCTTGAGCACGGTTATGCAGCGGAGGCGCAGAGTAGGGATGAAGTATTTGGTGCTGAGCCGGAGCATACCGGACACCCAGGTTAGCAGCCCTTCGAGACCGGTCGGGACGGAGTCGAAGTGTCTGCTGCGTATTGATACAAGGAACGAATGGGAGGGGAGTCATCACGCACGAAGGATTGTATATCCCTCTCAACAAGCTCGCCACATCTTCAGGGGCGTCATGGAGCTCGACCACCCGACACCCGTCCACCAGCTCGTTGCTTTCCGCAGGCGGTTGCGGAAGATTGAAGAGACTAGAGAACACCTCCGAATGGGCAGCGAGAACGGTCTGGTGCACCCTGAACATGACACCGTTGGCGAGCACGATTATCGATCCGTCGTGGTACCAAAACTCGTCTGAACGCGTCGTCTCTGATTGCCTCTTGACGGTGTGCGATGTGCGGGGGATCGACGACTCGCTGGAGCTTGAGTTGCGGGGGTCTGATGCCATGAGAGGTGGATAGGAGAGGAACGAGTGGTTTCGGGCAGAGAGGGAGGCGTGGGCTGCCCATAGAGACTGGGTGGTTTTGGTCAAGCTGGAAAAGGAGAGTTCGCTCCATGTGGCTTTGATCGCCTGTCCGATTCTGTGGCTTCCGTCAGGTTTTTCATCTTCCCTGGTACCCCGCAGACGCCGCAGGCCTCGGTTTCTGGTGTGTCCGCGCCGTCAGTAAAGATCCAAAAGTAGGGGCGGTGATGCGTGATCCGAGTCTGTCTGATAAGCGCTCCTGGATCCCGACAGCCAGTGACTGCGCGTCGGTGATTTTTGTTCTACCAGGTATACAGCGCAAGTACCGATGATACGAATATCTAGACAATGCCCAGACAGGCTGATGGAGTCCCGTGCACCGACTGGGACTAATAATGACAATGACAGTACCATGTCCTCAAAGTGGCACCGCCACGTTACCACGAATTGAGTACTCTGCTGGCCATCTCGAATCCGAGGAACGTCGCCCCATTGGCGAATGGTGATCTGTTGAGCAAAACGGTGAGTCACGAGGGAAAAAAACAGACCGTCCAAGACCCACCGAATGAGCGTCGGCGTCAGACCACGCGTAAACGCAGCGAAACCCTCCGCCTGGAACACCTTGCGCACGCAATCCAGAGACGAAGAGTACTTGCGCCCCGTGGCCGCTGAAAACCCGTCCGTCTGCATGCGCGATTTTATCATGTCTATCGGGTAGATGATGGCCCATAGCTGCAAACGCGTCAATGCGCCTGCTGATAGATGGAAGACGGGGAATCGACGCACAGCGTATCCGGCACCAGCGCCGTAGAGGACCGCGTTGAGCGGGCTGATCTGCTCCCGCTTGATGCCCTTCTGCGCCATCTCCCGCTGCACGAGCTTCTCGTACGCGAGGAAGTAGATTCCGTACCCAGCCGCCTCGCGCACGAACGTGACGCCCTGGCCCTTGAACACGCCCGCGATGCCGTGGGCGGAGTATATCTTCTTGATGGCGTCGAGCGGGCCCTTGTACGTCGGATTCGTGGAGGACTGGGTTTGCAGACCTGCGGGGCGCGGGTGAGGGCTTCCCCCGCGATGCAGCACGACGACGCACGGATACGGATGTGCTCGACTGGCCCGGACACGAAGCCGTTCGCCAGCCCCGCGGCGACCCCGGCGGAGAAGATCTGCCCATCACTGAGTAGCTTCCCGTCCGCACCGCCGGTTCCGCTAGCTCGATTGCGCTCGGCGAAGAACCGTTTCGTGGACTCGAGGACGCCGAACTGGATGGACACGCATACACCGATGCCGAGGAGGGGCGTCAGAGTTCCCTGTGGGTGAAATCGATAAGGTGAGGTAAGGCGAATGCGGAACGGCGCGTCGTGCGGACCTTGTAGAACGCGAGCGGACCCTCGTTCTTCAGGATCCCGGTGGCACAGTGCATCATGCCTGTGTAGGTGCCCTTCGCCGACGTTTGCATTCGCTAGGATGGATTTCAGACGATCATGGCCGCCTGTAGAGAGAGCATGGCAGCACATACAACTTTCACAATGTCAAACGGCTGTCCGACGAGCACCTGAGGTCCGTTGCCGTGAGTATATCGCTGGATGACAGGCCCTGGAAGGGATGCGAACCTGTGCAATGCCGCCCGCGGTACCCGCAGCAAGGTCCTTCACGGTACTCGACATTGTATGTTGTAGCCGAGAGGTCGGCTGGGAATAAGCTCAAGGGTTGCTCCTGACTCGACTCGCATAAGTACCTCGCGCTCGCCCGAAAATTCTTTGATCGCACGTGATCAGCCAATCAGGCGGATCAACGTCAAAAGTTTTGGGCAGCTGTCTAGTTGTGCAGTTCTTCGGCTACGACCTCGAGATACAAAAACATGGCTGAAGCCGCGGGCTCTGTCGCCACGCCAGCCCAACCTCCGGCAACAGAAGAGGAGTACGGCGAAGGAGAGTGGGAAGGAGAATACGATGAGGATGAACTAGAGGACGAAGAAGACATAGATGCCGCGGCAGCGGCCATCGCGCAGAAACTGGAGGCTGAGCTTTGGGCGGATATCCAGCGCGTCAACGGCTCGTCTACACCCGCTGCTGGGTCTGGATCTCATCCACCCCCACCTATGCCGCAGGCGCAACCCGTCCAAGGTCGGCCGATCCAGATGCCCACCACACCTCCAACCGCGCAGGAGCTAGCGACTGTCAACACCGTGCGCGTCGTCATCGCGACTCTGGAACGCGACTCGGTAGCCCTTGCTACGTTCGCCAGCTCTACGATCCCCGATCTCGGGGGCCCAAGTGTCCTGGACGTGTTACGCGACATCTCTGGGTCAGGGAGAATCCCACATGGTCTCGCGGGGTACATCACTCGCTTTGTCGTGGCGCTGGCAAAATCCGAGTCCCTTTTCGGTGGGATGAAGAACTCAGAAGTTCCGAGTCAGACACTGAGGCAGAAGCGCAAACGGGAAGAGGACGAAGAGCAGGAGTACGCGAACAAACGCGCCCACGTTGCAGCGCCTGCACACCCGACTCCACTCCTCGGGACGACGACAACTCTGGAAAGCGAGATCTCTGCTGCTGTGCGGAAGATCTCGCAGACGATCAAGGACGTGAGCGATGCGCTCAGCCCCGCTCTCGTCGCCTCGATCCAGCCTCAGCTCCATCGCATCTTTCTCTTCGCCGTGAGCTCGTCACAGCCCCCTGGGATCTATACTGCTCCGCTGCAAGAGATCGGTGGGCTCATCCAGGTCATCGGCCTACTCGGACACACTGAAATCGTGCCGAAGGACTCCATCCCGTCCAGCAACAACAACACCTTCCTCGCATCTGTCTACCCGTGTCTAGTCGACGGATGTGGCAAGTTCTATACTCGCTCCGACGGACTGCGCGAGCACCAGAAGTTCGTGCACGAGGGTATGCCGCCCCGCGCCGTGAATCGGGCGGGGGAGAGCGAGGTGGATGGGAATATGGTGGCGACGGCTAGGACGGTTGTCCTTTCTTTGCACTCACCATTGCAGGTGCTGGTCGCGAATGCTTTGAGTGCCTCGGCCCAGCCTGCGAATGGAGCAGTCTCTTCGCCAGGCATCGCTCCTGCTGTTCCAGCTCCAGGCGCATCATCTGCTTCTGTCTCAACTCCTATCGCATCACCTGCTGTTGTTCCTCCCTCGACAGCCCCCGCTACGCCCGTTCCCCCTCCAATTGTCGCTGCAGCGGCGTCCCCTTTGGTAGCTGCATCACCCCCAGCAGCGATTCCACCCCCAGTCACTGCCGCAGCCTTCCCACCTCCTGTCGTGTCCGCCGCAGCTCTCCCAGCCCCAAGCGCTCAGCTCACCTCAGACGTTACGACTGCCATTGCTACCCCTGACGCACTGGAGAAGCCTACCAGTAGCGAGACGATAACGGACGAAGACACTTTAGCTCTCGAAGAAGCACTTGCCGCCGCCGCCGCCCAGGCCGAGGCGGAGCTTCTCGAAGCGGACGAAGACGACGACGAAGACTTTGATGACTACGAGGAGGTGCTTCCGGAGATGTACAGTGCGGCCCCATAGTCAATGCTCGGTATCCTAGCCACAGGTGAGCGTGATATCCCCTCCCCTCTCAGCTGTGTTAACTACTACAGCTTAGGCCGATGCTTTGTTTTGTGCTTCACCCATCCTGCCTGTTCGAGGGCGGCATGTTCGTGGTATGCCTGCTTCTCAGCGGGCGAACGAGAGTCCCACTCTTGCCTTATCCACTGCGCGATCGTCGACTGTCCCCGTGGCATTGACCACAGCGACCGCTTCGGCAGCTGGGTGCCTGCGGATGATGACTTGGGCGGCATCGTTTTTTGTTAGGGAGCCTGGTGCTGACAGTCAGCGAGGGTGAAAAGAGTGGTCGGGCTGTCACCCACCGGGGGCTGGCTGAGTGTAGAACAGCTACTACGCGCGAGAAGCAGCCTCGCAGTGATATACTCATGCCTTCCAAGAGCCTTACTAAAGTGCTCAGGGATGCTCCCTTCGAGCTCGGTATCAGCGCTCAAGACAAACGAACGGCCTAATCCGGAAGCCGAGAAGTGTGCCTCGAGGGCCGCAGCGGAAGTATCCAGTGATCACGACGGAACGCAGCGGTAATCATGAATGGGATCAGACGCAGTGTTATCATTTCTCTTGTAACGCTGAAATCGGCATATTTTAACTGTATATGTCCTGTCTCACTGTGTTTTGGTGACTGAGCGATACAGTCCATATTACAAGCACAAAGGCTTGGCGCGCAGTAAAACACTGTTTCCAGTCTGAAAAGCTGCCCAGAGCGCTTGGACGATCGAATCTGGGTCAAAATGCTCACAATGCGAGAGCCTGAACGCAACATGAGACATGAGACCAAGTGTCTGATGGCTAGACTCGGTCCAGTCGCTTCAGTCATGATGATGACTGTTTTTTTCCCGCGGAACAGCGACTGGCTGAAGTCCAATTGTTGATGGTCTTAACCTCTCTGCTGGCCAGCGCTCGAATGATCATATTGTCTACCGCCGTTGCGCGGATCGGCAGCCACTCACGCTGCAGGGGAAGATTCAACTTAGCGGGTCGAGAGCATCCGATCCTGCTGCCCTTCGAATGTTCAGAGATCGTGCTGACAACCTGATCAGGCACTCTCACAAGGAAGGGAGATTGATTAGATAAGCAGGTGATGACGGCTCTTGTCTACTCGCATCCACCTCTGATTCGCTCTTGCCACACTGGATATGACTGCCAATGGCTACTTTCGTACTGAGCCTCCGACTACAATTACAATGTCCCATCCCGAAACATGATCGAAGAGGCTGTCCAGAAAAAAATGCAGGACCATCGCGCTTTGGCCTAAGAACAATAGCATCAACTAAGCGAGTCCAATCGCTCAAATAGAGCTGATAACGCTCTGCTTTGTTCTTTCCCCACATACTTTCCCCCCTCGCTCGACGCTGCCAGAATGCCCAAAGCCACTTCCTCTCTGCCCATCGCTGCCTCTTCCAGTTCAGCAGCATCGGTCACTGACTCCCCTGAGTACCTCGTCACTGTCGACAACGTCGTCCTCCTGGTTTCTGGCTCCGCTCGCGTGTCCTTCGCTACCGGACGGGGCTCGAATCGCAAGTACACCGAGATCAATGTGTCTGTGAGTCAACGAGCCACAATACGCAAGGTCACCTCCTCATCTCTCCGCAGGTCTTGAAATCAGAAGACGATTCGAATGAAAAAAAAGTGACGGTCGATGCAAGCAGCACCAAGGTAGGTGCTGCGGGCCGGCTGATCGCCACTTCAAAGCAAGCGCTTGACGCCACGGGTGGGTGACTTCTCCATGCGGCCGTCGTCGCCATCTGATGCCTCAGCCTTAGTTTCAGAGAAAAACTCGACCACTATTAGCTTCGCGTCGGCTTCCGCTGTGGCCCGTGGTGCCAAGGCCGAAAGCCCGCAACCCGGAAGACAAAACTCCACCGCAGACCGTCCTTCGACGTCGCGTGAAAAGAAAGTCAAACGTGCGATATCTCTCCTCGTCGACTGCTATTAGCTCAACTGATAAAGATGACAGAATTAAGCAAGCGCACGGGGTCCTCCCAAGCCGCCAAGCGCCGGCACTCAGAGCTCGACGACGGCGACAACTCTGATGAAGATACAGTCGAGAAAGAGAGTCAACCGCGGCAGGCTGCAAACAACAATGATGAAGACCAAGACTCCAGCAGAGGTTCCAAGCGCCGCAAGGTCCCAGCTGTGCGGACGGTGCCGACGACTTTCGAGCCTCCTCTTCCGGGAAGAGTGCCGCTGCCCATGATGACCACCATCCTCGACCCCACCCTCCGCGGCGGCAGGTCAGCGCGGCGGCGGGTTCCCACCGCTGCCGGGCCCCCGGTCCACTTCGGTGTGCCGGCGCAGGTTATGCCCACCACTGTCGAGCCTCCCCTTCGCGCTAGCTATACGGGTCGGAGAGCGGGGCAAGAGCGGTCGGGCGCTTCGCGCGACGGCACACTCCAGCTGCAACTATGATAGAATAGCACCGTTGCATGAGATCGAGATCAACGTATACCAGTTCTGCCTTCTTAATTATTTCTACTCGGCTGCAGATCCTGTCGCATCTAGTAGACGACTCATCGAAAGCGCTGAGATCCCGCCGTCTTCTGAATTCCGCTCATTCTCAGTGGCTCTCCTCAAGTCCGAATGAATCATATTCAGACCGAGTTGACCCTCCTGCCTGTTAGGGGGTCACTCGGGTTCGGGTTCATTTCAAGAACGAGGTGTACGATTTTTCAAACACCAAGAGGCACCGTACATTAATCAATCTCACTGATAATTGGCCAAGGGGTCCACTGCAAGACAGAGTTGTGTATCCGCATTGGAAAATCAATCCAACTTGGAGCACTCACAGCCATCAAGTCCTATAAGGGAAACGGATTCTCACCCGAGCGTGTGTTTACTTCGGACCCGGCCCGACTTCCGTTCCAACTTTCAACTCTCTCTGACTTTTCGACTCATCTTGGGCGCTCGCAGACTCTGGATGACTGACGCAACGTTGTGCAAAGATTTGTATGGTAAGTGGAACTAGATGGGCTTAAGTAGTTAGAAGCGAGCTCTTACCCACGCATCTCTTGCTACTGTAAGACTCGCTTCGAAGACCCTTGTGGGACATTTGATAATCTCATCTTGGTTATCACCTCGTCGCATGGCCCTGAGTCTTCGTTCAAGAAGCGCAGCCTCCTTCTAGCCAACGGTTGGGAATGAATTCCTTCGTACCCTCACCTCGCTCAGATATGACCTGCATCGGGTCAGTCCTTACATGCGACGAAAGACATTACGGTCCTTTGATAGAACGCAAAAGAGAACGAGAGGGCTTGGCACTTCCTGACGGGGAATTCTGAGATTTCTTACCTATTACGGCCTGAGTGCTATCGGCCGAGAGACAGCGTCACATGTATAGAATCTCAAGCGGTTCGAGAAAGGCACGACTGGGTACATCCGCAAAGATTCGCACCGAGCAACGAGATCTGACTGTATGCTTCGGACGGGGGCCAGGTTCGGGTCTTTTCGCTTGACTGCTGCTGTAATGTTGGTTCGCTGCCAATATTGATGAGACGGAAAGACAGGACAGTTGCCCGAGAAGAGAAGCAGGCCCGTAGGTCTGTACGACAGCGGCTGTGCTATCTTGACCAGTAAGCAGCAACGCAGAAGTCTGAGGGACCAGTTCCTCGGAATGCGCCTCTTCGATTTGCCGGGGTCCTGCTGACCCACTACACGATTTAGCGATGATACAGCAGAGTTATCAACGAAACCTTACGAATCAGGTCATAACATTCGTTCGTATTAGCCAGCGTGAGCCTTAGCTAATCACTCACTAAGAAATCTGCGTCCCAGAGCCAATGCCCATTCTCGTCCTCAGTTGATCAAGTCCAAAGCGCCAAGTCACAACCAGAACATCCATCGCACTGCAGTCTTGCGCAGATTCCTTGTGATTATTTCGGCAAAGATATAGCCATTCGACACCTACAGATACAGTATGTCTCTTGATCTTCGCTTGACTGCATCGGAAATTTGAGAAGCACCAGGCACCACACGAACCGGGTGTTGAGATCGATGAAATCCTCCTCGAGAGTTTCGAACGAGCGATTGATTGGAGTCGGAAACCATCTGTCGGCTTCAGATTTCGACAGAGCGAGGTTTTCACCTCGAGAGACAGAGCCTGAAGCGATCCTCGACAATGAGGATCACACTGCGCTGACAGTAGGACGGTGGTCAAGAACCGAGTTTTCGTCAGTGACTCAGTGTGATTTCGTGGTGAATGTGATATGCCAATTCTTGGAGCGTAAGCAGATGACTCTGCCCGACCAACGCCGTAAAAGCATCATTCAACCCTGCTCACAATCGCCTGTGGTGTTCTACGCCTCCTTGGCAAGGATCTGCCATCAACATACAAGCAGATAACACAATCAAATTGCTTCTGGCTCTGTTGTATTCCTCCCTGCCCGTCCCTAGGATCAGGGCTTCAGATGTGATTGAAAGGACGAAACATGTGCCTGTAGGATCGCAGTGCATAGATGCTGAATTCTCCAAGCGTTATTTCCTCGGGGCGCGCATGAGATGTCTTGGTAGCTCGATTAGGGGAACGGAAGTATTTCAAGACACGCCTCGATCCGAATAAACACTCCCAAAATGCTCCAGCGATTCGAATACATGCGTTACTGTACGTAGGCTGGAGAATAGACATACTCGCACAAAGTTTCTACTGTTGAAATAGAATTTTGACATTGAAACCGAAAATTATTTCTCATCGCAGATTAAGGATGTCCGAAGCAGGCGCAGGAATGTTCCAAAGCATCCATGTGCTGCTGACGTTCGCGAGGAACGCGAGGGATTTAGGCCGCCACTGAGGAATCAATTGATCGAGGGAGGCAATGTCGGATTGCAGACTATTGCAGACGTGTTCCTTCTAAATTTCGCCCGTCAGAAGTTTCCAAGGGGCTGTACCACGTGAGCCGTGACAAATGATCGATTGATCATCATAGTACGCCTAAGGTTTGCCGTCGATCACCTGACACGATGGGTATGGGTGTCGTGACCTTCCCGGCTGATTGTCACACTGCTTCTTGCCTTTCACAGCTCGTTGAAGTTGTTCCACTAATTTCTTCATATCGCTTACATTGATCTACTATCGCGAACTTCCCACTCAAAGCCCGCGGAGCTCCAAGCTAATGTCAATGTCCTTGCCGTCCGTTCCGTATGATCCCCGGAAACACTGCAAGGAAGTGCCCCGGCTCGTTCCCTCGCGGAAACGGCGTCTCCGGCACGGGCTTCCCCAAAAACTCACACAGCGGCACCCACCCGTCCTTGACGTTGAACTCCAGCAGCCGATCCTTCGGAACCACGGCGCGCAGGTGCTCGTAGTGCGCCTCGTATGCTGCGATGGCCATCTCCTTGGGGATGTTCTCGGGCTTCATGTCTTGGGGCGCAACCCCGAAGAATGCACTGAAGGTCAGCGCCCCGACGCGGTGGCGTCGAAGCTGGAGCGAATCATGGGCGGAAGAACCTGGAGATGAGTTGGTCACGGGATGGAACATCTGGTGGATGGTTGCTGCGAAGGATTTCCACCAGTCCTCCGGGTCGCGGTAGGTTGCAACAACGACCGCGTCGGGGAAAGCTGCGAGGAGTTCGTCGACGAAGTTGAAATGGGGCATGTCCGTGACTGCCTTTTCGATGTTTAGCAAGTGACTATCTTTTCCTCTGATTATCCCAATCGGATCGTACCTGAAAGCTGCTCAGAAAGCGGCGCCAGTCCTCAGCCTCAAACGGCTTTCCGATTCCGAAGAACTTGGCCTCGATTGCGCTGACCCACTGGTCGACCACGGCCGCTTCGTCGAATACCTCATAGCCGTGGTTAGTTGGGGCGTATCCGAGCTCCTCTAGTGCGAATTTCGTCGCTTTGGCCGCAAGGTCAGTATCATCATAATTTTAGTCTTTGCAACACTGACAATAAGTTCCAGTTCGAGAGAGTCCAAATCCGAGAACCTTAACTGTGCCCCGGGCAGGATTCGGTGGAGCAGCCATGGTGAGTTGCAGATTCGAAAGTGCGAATGCCTTGGTCGCTTTCTTATAAAGTCCCTTCTGTATAGGGATACTCTTATCAGAAGTAGGGCCTATACGGGACCGATCTCTCGACGACGCAGCTCCACGAAACGATCGGCACAGTTCGAATCTGAGCATGTGTTACGGCTAGAGAAGGCCCAGACGACCTAGACGCATGTGCTCAAGCCATCCGACATTGACTGAATGAGTTGCATAGCATATCGGCGACAAAGCCGAAAGTTTTGAGCAAGTGTGCTCTCTTGCGGATTCGTGTCTGGCGACACCTCCCGGCTCCCAATGGCGTGCCGCATCGGAGGTCACTAATACCGCACTAACTCCCTAATAACGTTACTCCGTCCGTGATGAATGGGTTCTGGATTTTCGCAACCTCGGCGGCCAAGTCTATCTACAAGAAAACTGTGCTAATGCTTTGTTCCCCGATTGCCAGTCCCGACGATCGTAGGCATCACGGCCCTGAATTGCTCCGCATCGTTGACTCTCGGAAACGGAACAACCGGGACGTCCTTCCCCAAGAACGCGCACAAGGGTGCCCATCCTTCGGCTATGTGAAATTCCATGAGTCTATCCTTCGGAACGACAGCGCGAAGATGCTCGTAGTGCGCTTCGTAGGCTGCGACGCCCAGTTCCTTCGTGAAGCTTTCGGGCGTCGCGGCATCCGGCGCCACACCGAAAAACGCGCTGAAGATGATCACCCCGAGTCGGAGGCGACGGCCGGCGGGTGAGTCCTGGGGATCCGATGCGGCGGGGGTGAGCGTTACCGGACAGAGCATCGGCCGGATGGTGTTGCAGAACGAGGCCCACCAGGATTCGGTATCGCGGTGGGTCACTGGAACAATCGCATCGGGAAAGGCAGCCAGCAGCTCCTCGACGAACAGGTAGTGCGGCATGTCTGTGACACCCTGGAAAGGTTTTATATGAGGTCTTAGTTCGTTGAGACGAGCGGATGGCATACTTGGTACGGCTTCAGAAAAGCGCGCCATTCTTCGGTGCTGAGCGGCTGGCCGATCCCCCAGTATTTGGCCACAATCGCGCGAATCCAGAGGTCGACCACTGGTTCGGGCTCGAAGATGTCGAATCCGTGGTAGGTGGGCTTGTATCCGAGCTCCTCCAAAGCGAGTCTCATTGCTGAAATGTTGTGAGTTCGATGGGTCAGTGCTTTAGTGCCACTGTCTCACAAGAAGTGCCTGTGCGCGAGTAGCCAAAGGCGAGGACCTTGGGACCGAGGCCCGGATGGGAGATCTGGGGAGCGGACATGTTGATATGAGTCCATTTGGCTGCACACTGTGTTTTAAAGCCTTCCAGAGAGCCAAGAAGACAAGTCAGTACCTTCTTTGACAACTCTCCACGAAATCTGACGGATCTTCAAGTGGCGACAGTCTCTGATTATCTCAATGATCCAAATGCACAACACATGTCGAAAGACGGGATCCCGCTGCCGAGTTCGAACCAGTTCTTTCCTTGGCCAGACAATCGGCGTGGCTGATCATTGAGTCGTGTCAGATGATCTCTCTGCAGTTTTGGATCGGGCGAATTGTCCTCGAAGGCACCAGTCTGCGACTGACTCTTTGGGAAAATTCGAGTGATCTTCAGCATACCTAGCCGCCCTTGTATGCCAGGGTCGCATTGTACCGTCACGACCTTCTAAACGGAGTCGTGTTCGATTGTCATCGTCCATCGTTCTCGAAATAGATTCGAGCTATTGACCTGAAGCATTCCCGGATCTCACAGAATATTTATCTCATTCTTGAGAATGTCTGGTAATGCAGCTTAGATTGTGTCGCTGACTCGTGGAAAAGAGTCGATCGCTTTGACCGCGTGACCGCGTCGCCAGCGAATGATATGACAGGTGGCAGTGCAACATTAATCGTTGCACAGTGGGCTCAGCCACATCCAAAAGGCCTAGATTGAGCGATACAAAACACCTGAGAAAGTTTGGTCTATAGGGCAGAGCAATGCACCGTGGATCTAATGTACTCTCATAGAGTATATGGAAATGCAATGTACTCTAATAGAGTAGAACCTCTCATGTGATTTTTCAGTCAGTGTTGGGAGCTATGTACTTTCATTCTTTGATTAATCATCAGCCATTTCTGCGATAGCCTAAGTTTTGGGTAGATTAATCTCAGTGTTCCTTCAGCCGGCCTGTATTATAATGATCTTTATGATTAGGTGCCGAACACTTATCTCTCGAAACACCAGTACTTCCAACCAAAATCACGTGTCTCAAAATCACGTGCCGGCGGTTCGTTGGGCAGCGGCGCCCGGTCAATGGATACATGCAAATTAATTCTGAGTAAACTATGTAACAAGAGAGGGAAGTAACGAGCGTGGGGATAGGCAGTTTTGACTCTATTTTATCCGGCGAGGGAGGTGATATCAGCCGAGAGAGCGTTGTACTTCGGGCACAGTTGCTCCCACTCGGTGTTGGGGCTGATCTCGGCCTTCCAGTCGTCAACGGCCTCCGCAAAGACAATAGCAAAGCCGGCTTCGAGATGCCAGTCGATGTGGCAATGGAGGAACCATGCTGTTGTGCAGAGTGGTAGTAGTTACGCGAGATCAGAGATGCGGTAGAATAGAAAGAGAATAACGACGCACGTCCACGGTTGTCCGTGAAGAAACGGATGGTAACATTGTCGCCTGTGCCACCGATGTTGACGACGTCGCGGCGCGCGGGGTTGACGTAGTTGTAAGCGCTGCTACCGGCCGAGCGGATGACGTCAAATGTGTGGCCGTGCAAGTGGAACGGATGCTGAGGGCAGGGTGAACCATCAGTTGAGGACGAAGAAGAAAGAGAGGCCGTACCCCTCCACCGATCACTCCGCCAGCGAGAGTAAGTTCGACCGACGCGAAGTGTGGAAGCGTGTAGACTGTTTTCGCGGGCAGCAGCGCCTGGGCAGGTTGGGCTCCGGACAGAATCTGTAGCAGTACGGGGACAGTCGGGGAGGTGAACGAGGCGCCGTTAACCGTAAACTTGAACGTCGTCTACCATGCAAAGGTCATTATCGTCCACCGGCTCATAGTGATCGACGCACCAGATCGAAAGCCAGGGCCAGGTTGACCTGGACGTCAGCACCACCGCTGAACGGTTTTCCGACAGTGCCCGGGTTGACCAGCGGGTGCAGGTCCACCTCGTTCACGAGAGCCTTAACGGACGTGTCCTGTGCGGTGGTTGGCTCAGAGGAAGGCGCACCAACGTCTATCGGAAAAAAATAAGTTACCGTCCTGAGCACGTCGAAACACGAGCCAAAAAAACTCACAGCGCAGAATGGCAGAGTTGATGCCTCCGGCAAAACCCGTCGGGCCGGTACTGGGGTTCGCACGAATCCAGTAGTTGTTGACGGCTTGGTCAGCGGTCAGGATGAACGAGTAGCGCTGGCCTGTTGGCCGGTACGTTCAGCACTCATTCCCATGAATATTTCCAGCCAGAACCCACCAGCATAGATGCGGATGGAATCAACGATGAGCGGCTCGTGCAGCACGCCATCCGCCTCGATGATCGTCATGTTCGAGTGTCCGTCAATCTGGAAGACGTAGTCCGAGTCGCACGCGGTGTTGATCAGACGGAAGCGGTAACGCAGGCCCTTCGTCACATTGATAACCGAGAGCGTGGTGTTGCTCGCCGTATCAGCCGTGCGTCCAAGACCATTGATCAGCACCGAAGCTGGTGTGCTGAGAGTGTCGTCAGCAGCTGGATATCCGGGTTCCAACAACAAAAAGACGCACGCGACGCCAGCCACCGTCTCGGCGAAAACGTGGTACCAGTCCGCGAGAGTGATCACGGTAGACTCGTCGTCCACATCGTATTGATTCAAGTAGGCGTCCGCGGGGTCGTAGATGACCATCGCACCGCGAAGGCCATCGCAGTACTGAGTTGCCAAGTGAGAGTGGTACCAGAACGTCCTAGATCCATGTCAGCACCGCATCCCCCTCCCGCCCGGAAAAACGGAAAAATCGCGCACCCAGCCTGCTGGGACGTGAAGTCATATGTGAAAGAATTGCCGGGAGAAATAGGGCACTGGTTCACGAATGCTGGGCCATCCATGTAGTTGGTCCCATTTTGGAACAGGCCGTGCCAGTGCTACATGGAGTTTCAGTCAGCTCCCTCAGCAAATCGATGGATCTTGCACGCACAACCGACGTAGGCTCCAGCATCCGATTATCTTGCTGGTTGTCCACTACCGTGAGCTTGAAGTTGTCCCCAATTTTTCCGGTGACGAGAGGGCCCGGGAACGTCCCGCCAACCAGAACGGCAGCTCGCGGGAAGCCATCGGGAGCGATCGTGCCATTCGCCACGACGAGTGAGGCGACTGGCCCGACGGACACAGAGGAGACCATTTTAGCCAGAGCGGCCACAGAAAGGAAAGTCGCGGCGGAATACATTTTTGACAGAATATGTGAGCAGTGAAATAAGGAGAGGAAACTGAGGGCTAAGCACTTGGACCTGCGACGCTTTTATTGCGCGCTCGCGACTTAAACTAAGCGCGTTGATCAGTTGTGGAATCAAGCCATCCTTGCCAACCATCGTCTCCCAAGCCGGTAAGTGCATGGCAGAGGAAAGAACAAGCCACATGCTGAAATCGGTAATCCAGTGACAGCTCCTGACTGATTCTGGATGGATCTTCTTCACCTGTTCGGCCGTACAAGATATGGTCGGGGGTGACAAACCGTCGCCGATCCGGCAACTAAGCCTACATCGATCTCTAAAAAGCAACAAAATGACTTGAAAATGAAACGTCTGGTGGCTCTGGAGAAGTTGCATCCCAGTGCTCGAGTGGGAATACATGAGCCCAGCCTTCAACAGAGTATATCTAGTCCTCAATGAGGATAGAACTGATCTCGGACTCTGCCAAACATATGCTGATATGCGGGTGGGGATAGCGGGAACGGGGGTCGGCGCGGAGGCAGAGCAGAAGAGCCTCCGAGATATGAGTAATCAGCCACTCTCGGCCTCCGTAATTCCAGAGAGGATAATTCTCCACATAGAATTTCACAATTCAAAAGCAGCGAATTTACAAGGTAGCCGGTCAACTGTTATAGCCACAGACCCAAGTTTTACGACTCCTTGGTGGGGTTTAGGTGCGAAGACCGTTGATGGACTTATCTTGAAACTGGTATCACACCCAAAAATGCATGCTGGCATCGGCGATTGTAACATCCTAATGTGCTTCGCTGTCGGAATACGAATTGGAGAAGAAAACATCCGCGCAGAAGGCTAAGGTGATTGGCGACCGGGTCCGAATTGGGTCACGCGCCGAGCGAAGCGACTTTCTCGGTGTTTGAGATGGTAACTACATGGGCTGAGATGTGTCGGTCAGATGTTCAACACTGTACAGCGGCTCTATCGAGCGCTTATGAACAGAGGAGATTATTGTGCAAGGTGTGTCATGTATCTTAGGTCATTACAGGTCAGTTAGTAATTGTGGGCACGAGCCGCATTATACATCATCAAACACTCGTCAGTTCCGTTCCATCCTTCGCGAACCAAGGCATCGCCAGTGCCTCAAGCATAGAAAGCCGGCGGTTCGGATCGAACATAAGGAGACCGACCAGGAGCCGGCAGCCTCCACACACTGATCAGCCACGGGAACGAACCAAAAAAGGGCGCACGCACAGTGATCACTAGGCTGGATGGTATACCCCTCCTTGTCCTTTCCCAGACAGCCTTGCGTGAGGAACCCGATATTAGGCATCGCGCGCAAAGGCTCCCGGGTGTCGGGAACTGTGATAATCTGGTTCTCCAGTCCAGCGAGGCTAGGATATGTGTGTTCAGTAACTCCAGAGCCAGCGGGTGCCTTTGCATTTGTAAAAGGCCGTACCAGCAGAATAGCGTGACACCAGAAGAGAAGGAGTCGACGAGGTGATTGTATGGTTTCGTGTTCTTCTCGGTGACCTCGGGAGCCACGAAGTTTACCGTGCCCACATACGACTGCATTAGCGGACGGTCAGCTCCTGACGGCATCTAGAGGCCACGCCGCCGCATGAGCGTACCGTTGCTCCACTAGTAGGGTTGTCAGTCTTGACAATCGCTGCCACCCCAAAATCGGTGATCTTGACGACCGGAGGGGTATCCGACGTCAGCAAAATATTCTGTGCAGGTTCGATTCAAAGATAAGACCAGGACACTCATGGCACACATACGTCGGGCTTGATGTCGCGGTGTATGACGTGCTGACTGTGCATGTAGGCCAGCCCGGTGAAGAGCTGCCGCATGAGGTGCTTCGTCATACGCTCGCCTGCACAAGGAGAATATGGAAGATGAGACCATGGGACGGAAGATTACGAAACGGTCACTCCCTCAGTCCTTTGTATCGGGAGATAAACTGCCGGAGGGTACCACCATCAACAAACTCCAGCACGAGTTCTAGACGGAGCGGTGTGTGAGCAGAAAAGGCGATACTTATTGCAGGTTGAGCAAACGCACCGACTCCGTCACCGCGCAATCGGTAGATGTCTCTAATTCCAACGATGTTCTCGTGCGAAAGCCTTTTCAGGACTTGGATCTCCTTCGAGATGATGGCAGCAACGGTAGCCGAGGTCGATGCCAGTGTGCCCTGTCCCAGATGAAAGATAAGCCACAAAAAGCGCACTGTCGCTTGATTGCTCACCGGATCGATGCGTTTGATGGCGACTATGGCGCCGGTCCGTCTGTGACTTCCTTTGAACACCCGTCCGTGTCCGCCGTGGGCTGCGAAATGCGGATTCAACGCCACGCGCGCAACTATGCTCCGCTCTGGGACGACGCACCGATCGACTCGTGGATGTTGTACTCATCAGTCGTGCGCGGGCGCATGTCGTGGAACCGGAAGTCTAGTACGTAGGTGGCACACGGAACATGAGGAGAGAGTCCACGAGCGGCGGGGTGGGACTCACGGAAGAAATTGCCCGCTACGGTACGCCCCGGCGCCGCGCCCAAGCGGATCTCGTCGCCATCGACTAGCTCGTACGCTTGATTGTGCGGGACCAGGCTGGCTTCGCTCGGCGATTCGCCGATTTTTCGTATAACCTGTGCGCCGCAGATTGATGGGGGATGGCGGCGGACGGAGGCGATGCGCGCTCACCCAAGTCCCGTTCGTGGATACGTGATCCCGGATCATGATGCGCTCCATGAGCCCGTTGCCCTCCCTGCTCAGCGTGATCGACGCGTGCAATTTCGCTGTTGGCCGTCAGAGTCCGGCGGATTTCTACGGGAGACGGGTCTGGAGCTTACTGACTGCGCACAGTCGTCGTCAGCCCCGTATGCGAGATAGCCCGAAGAGCCGTTACTCACTATACGCCTTCGCCGGTGCGACGAACGTCATCAGCTCGCGGTCCTGCCCCTGCCCCTGCCCCTGCCCCTCCCTTCCAAATGAAAGCACAGGTTGGTCCCGGCCAAACTTGAAGTTTCCCGGTGGGAACACGTTGTTTCCCGAGGTCTCGATCCGCACCAGGCGGCACCACAGGTGGTCGTTGCCGGCGAGGACATCCTCGACGACGGAAACACGGTCCGCGTCACTGTATTCCGGCATCTCGGTCTCCATCTCCTCCTCCTCCTCCGCTGCTGTCGCTGGGCAGTTGTCTGCTACTAGTAGCTTTGCGCTCCGGGTCTGCGCCATGAAGGTGATGGAGGTATTTGCTGGGGGCAGGTTGCTTGAAGCTTGAAGACAGTCTGGCAAGCGTGAAAGAAGGTCTCGCTTATGGGGGTCATGATTGGCAAAGGGCAGCGCTTTATTTTTTTTTAGCTGTTTGAAGCGAGGGGACAATGGGGACTGATGGTCATTGTTCACGTTTGGGAGTGGCTGTGGTGTACGAGCACGTGAGTATGGAGGCTGAAAACGTTATGCTGATAACCGATGTCTCAATCATGGATGGCCGCTCGGCAGATATTGATCAGATGATTGACGAAATGATCAAGACCCAAGGTAGCCGACTATCGCAATATCGCAATATCGCAACATCTTAATATTCGAAAAGCGCAACATTCGAGATGGGGTCAGCGGCCAAGTCGCCGGCACGAGCAGGCTCGTCGCGAGTCCGCACTCCCAGGCGACCTTCCAAGGCAGCGGCTCGTACGTCGTATTTGACTGGGGCAAGGAGGTGCGCGGCCTCCCTGATACAGCGCCGTCGAGGGTCAATTGACACACCCATACTATAGTTCTGGGGGATCCTGTCGCTGACGATCAACAACGCGACGGCGCAGTCGCAGTTCTCGCTGTCGCTCACCGAGTGCGCGGAGTTCATCAGCCCGCTCAAGTCGGACGACTCGTGCCAGCCTGCGCCGGCAGCTGCAGAACTGGGACGTGATCCAGACGTTCCACGCGCCGCTCGCCACGGGGCTGCTGGCGCAGACCGTGGGACAGCAGTGCGGCGGGTTACGCTTCCTGACAATTGTGAGTGCGAGCGCGGACCCGCTGGCAATTACGTTTATGCCCCACTGGGACGATCTCAAGGCGTACCCGGGCTACTTCTACGCACCTAACCCCGGGTTTCACGACATCGACTTCCTGGCGAAGATCTTGTACGCCGGTGCGTCATCGCCCGCTCGCTGTCTGATGGCGCAGAGCGTGGCATGGGTAGGGGCTGACCGCTAGCAGGCACGTATACGGTGCAGAACAACACAATCCCTCCCCGCATGGTGCGACAGGGGCCGTGGCCCGCAGGAGGTATGTTTTAGCACGGATTTGAATATTGGGCCGATTCAAACTATGGGATGACATTTGTAGGTGGCTGGTCCAACAATGCCTTGGGAGGTTCCGTGATTGGGCCTATCCTCGTCGATGGAGCAAAACGCGACAGGTGAAGAGTGGCCGGCCACGATCTGTCTGCAATCCCCGCTGATGACACTTGTACTGTAAGGAACATCTGGCCAGGTAATCCCTCATGCTCAGGGCCGCGATCTAAGCCTCGGAATCACGCGACGGATCAGGCGACTGCGGTATCTCCACGCACACGGAGCTCGTCGCGCTGAGCGACACGGAGCCGACCAAGAACTCGCTGACGGTGATGTTCCGCACGCAGAAGCCAACCACCGGCGCGCTGCAGTACTCTGGGCCGCTGCTGAACAATCAGGGCAGCGATAAGTACATCTCGTCGTCGCTCATCGGGACGCACAACTACTTCTTGTATATGGGCGACCTCGATTTCGTCAAGTCTGTCTGGCCAAACTACACCAAGGCGGTCGGCTTCCTTGAAGGTCAGGTGGACTCGACGGGCCTGATGACCGTCCCGTCTTCATTCTCGAATGACTGGGGCAGGGCAGGAGGCGCCGGAAACAGTGAGCATCTGTCGCGCGCTCTCTCATTGTGTATCTGCACTCATGAGGGTCGCAGACGCTCGTCACCGCGACGGACCTGGCGACGCATCTCGGCAACGTCTCCCTCGCCGCCACATACCTCGCCAACGCAACCAAAATGCAAACCGCGCTCAACAGCCTGCTGTGGGACGCCGCTGAGGGCCTGTTCCGCGAGAACGACGTCCCGACAAGCATCTACCCGCAGGCCGGCAACGCGTTTGCGGTCCTGTACAACCTCACGACATCGGATGCACAGAACAAGGCCGTGAGTGCTGAACGTTACATGAAGATTAAATCACCAGCAGTCGATCGCAACTCATGCTGGGAGGTTTATTTACAGCTTTTGGCCAAGTTCAAGGCCCTCGACGAGCTTCACAATATTGATCAGACAATAGACGACAGGTGGGCTTACGCCCTTAGCCATGCAGCGGCAGAGTACAAGGACGAGATCGCACCCTTACCTAACCTGAAGGAGCTTCATGGTGGTGATGGTGTCATTGGACGGAACGTTGATATGGGCGGGGTGAAAAACGGCTACGGATTGGGTGAGACTGAACTTTCTCATCTGTGGGCTTTCTTCTCACGCATCCAGGGCCGGAGCATCATGCCCGATTGAATGCAATTCTCGACGAAATTGAGCCGAACTTTGGTCCCGATGAGTCATAAACTGTTGGTCCCGATCTGTACGCATGGTTCTCGGATGAGAAGACCCGCGAAAATGATCAGTGAATTACAGTGATTACATGCTCACTACGCTATCTCGAATATTATGCTATCTCGAATGTTGGGCTTTTCGAATATTACGATATTGCGATGTTGCGGTGTTGCGATATTGCGATAGTCGGCTACCTTGGGTCTTGATCATTGCGTCAATCATCTGATCAATATCTGCCGAGCGGCCATCCATGATTAAGACATCGGTTATCAGCATAACGTTTTCAGCCTCCATACGTGAGGACAGGCGAGGGAAACTTTCATAATCATCGCTCTCCTCGACGATGAGCACAGCGCGGGATGGAAATGGTTCTGCCAAGTGCGCCTTTTCCCAGCGTCGATCAATCTTTCTCCGTCGTGGTATGAGCTGCAAACCGTGCTCGTGCGTCCAGCCCCATTTTGGCTCTCATGAGATATCTGGAAGTGCTGCTCATTGGACACCAGTTGTCGATGATGTTCTTGTCCTGCAGCTCGAGATCGGAGGAATGATGGATAGTCGTCGGAATCGGGCTCCGCATGGCGACTGAAGTCGGCGCGAACCAGCGCGTTCGCGCTCGACACGACTCACCTGTGGAGGCTGAGTGGTATAAGCGGACATACTGGTGCATGCTCTGCTCGGATATGATACTCAGCGTGCTTCTGGGGAGAAGTAAATTGTCTAACTCGGCCGAGTGAGTTCATAGACATGCGAGACATGTGGGACTGTTTTAATCCATGCAGCTTCGAGATTGACCTTAAACCGCTGGAGCGCGAGGACCCGATCCTGGTCAAATATGCATTTTCGCTCGTGAATCTAATGCAAATACTGCAGCGAATTCAGGATGAAATTCCCAGTCTCATCGCATCGGTGCCTTATGAGCAGATCTCTGATACTCTATAGTTTCCTTTCAGCCGCAAAGATCGCAATCTCGAACAAACTGTCATTGGATTGGAGTAAGCTTAGTTTCTCCCCAAGTACGAACATGCACAGTTTGATTTATCCAGCTCAGCGCTCAACCAATGGGTTGATACTATTCCAGAAGAGTGCAAGTCCGTTAGTTCTCCATTGTTCCAGCATGTTTACATATTTCAGTCGAATGGGATCCAGACCAGCCAGATCGTATCCGACTTAACCAATCTGCGTGTCTTTATGCGACGTATTATGTGAGACTGCTTTTAAGTAGGACGCTGCTGCTCTCGCTCATGCCATCTCCTTTCAGCATGGTAAATTGTCGGTCCGAGCCTATAGACATCACCTCATTTTCCCAGTCCAGATCTTGCTGCATCGGCACTTCATTTCTACTCCAGGGAAGGAAGCGAATTTTCCTGCCACTAGCCTTCCTTCTCTCGCCATCTGTGCTAGTGCCGCTCGCTCGTGCTGTCATGTGATGGCTGTACAAATCAAGCGCTCCATTGGGCCGCTGCACAACCCGCAACTCCTGGTCTGTGACGCACCAGTTCAACAAGTTCCCGCCCACTGAATCGCTTCGTTAGAATGCGGTCTTTGACGCAGCCACCGTTCTCATATTCAGCGTGCACAAAAATGCGCGCAGTGCGGACTCGGATCCGAGCATTCGAGAGTCCCAGGCCGTGCTGGGCGCGTACGAGTCGAGGTGACTACGCTCCTCTGTCCGACGTATCGCATGGCAAGCTCACGAGGATTCTCATTCAAGGTGGCATGTTGCTGGTCGAAATGCCGACATCCTGGTGGGCATCCTGGCCGTGCGCGCGACGGAGTTGTCGGGCCCACCAGCGGTCTTCGAGCAGCGCGACCGCGATCGTCACTTCCTGGGGTCGCTTCCGATGTCCAGCCGCGAGATGGGCAGACTTCCAGTCTTCGAGCCCTTTGATCAGGAGTTCTTCCTGCTGTTGGAGCAGAATTTGAGCCAGAATCAGTCGAATTCAGATCTGGATGGGTTGGATAGTAGCTCACAATGGACTGGGAGTTGACGCTGCCCGTCACAACGTGGACATCTGGAGTGGGTACGGAGGAGATTCATTCTATAAAGGCCTCTGCCAGTGTGCGAAACGTATCCCTTTCTTGGTCTTCTTTAGACCCAACTTCAATGTGATTGGGTTTGTATCTTCTTTGCCTGGACGAGAATCAAGGCCGTCAAACAAGCTCCGAGCGGACATACGCTTGTATACGCTCTTGTACGTAACGAATCGGTGATGTCCGGGATCAAACCTGCGACGAGGCTCTATACCGGGCCAGGCCATACATAATGATAATCTGTCGCCAAATGAGGAACAAGGTGGGGCCAACTCGTTGCTGGCTGAGATGCAGTCTCTTGGAAAGTCATCGAAGGGGCCAAAGCGCGGAGCTTTTGTCCACAACGTAAGCGACGTTACATGCATATCAAATGGCAAGCGCGTCTGCCAGCTCTCTTGACCGTTATCACTTCGATTCAACAATTCCAGAAGGAAAGGGCGGAGAGTGGGAATCGTGCGTCATGGCTGCGCTCGCGCGCTTCTTTAAATAGTTTTCGATGGCCGACGTATCGATGGCCGACCTATTGGTACTGCATTGCGGGAGAGGACTAATCTGGACTGCGCGGTTTGAGATCTCTTCAAGTAGCTGGGGCACATTTTTCATGAAAGGCAGAGCGGCAGCGGTAAGACAAAGAACAATGCGTCAACAATTTCAAAAGGGAGAAGGACTTTTAGGGCACGTGCTCCTCGTTCCCCATCAGGAATAGCCTCTTCTCCATAAACCTTCGCTGACCCTGCGCCTCTCCCATTCCCACTCACCGTCCCCTACCCCCTCTCCCTTTCCCCTCTCATCGAATCGAAGGCGATGGACAACCCCCACGCGTTCGAAGCCGCGCGCGCACAGGACCAATACGACGAAAACGGCGAGCCGCCGCAGACCCAGCCGGAAAGCCAGGAATACCACCACCACATCCCGCTGCCCACCGCAGACGCCGTCCACTGGGGCGAAATCGAGCCCGTCACCAGCCACGAGGCTCTCCCACGCGTCTCGTTCCCCAAAGCGCAGAAGGTCATCACGATTGGCCGGGGCGGACACAACAGCGTTCCGCTCCTGAGCCTCAAGATCAGTGAGTGGCAGTGGACGCTGCACGCCGCGTCGCGTGGCTGACGCGTGCACCGCAGGCTGGAATCACGCGAACATCCTCTGGAATGGCGCCGATGGAGAGGGGGCCGAGTTCACCGTATACGACTTGTCGACGAACGGGACCTACGTGCGTGTGTCATGCCCGTGTCACTTTGTCTTCGCTGACCGAGTCTGGGGCCGCAGATTGGCACGGAGAAGATCGGAAAAGGCCAAAGCCGCAGCTTGCGCAACGGGGAGCAGATCTCGTTCTCGACCGCGCCGACGGGAGGCGGAGAGCGGGACCCGCGTACGGATTTCCGTACGCCACCCTGCCATCCTATACGCGTCCAGAATCTGACTGCTGCCGCAGGATTCATGTTTCGCGAATACGTCTCCGGCGTCGACTCGATGCGTCCGGTGCTCAACACGTACAAGCAACTGAAGGTGCTTGGGTCTGGCGCGTTCGCCATCGTGTACAAGGCGGAACGAAAAGGCAGCCCCTTTCAGTGCGCGATCAAACACATCCGCAAGGCCCAAGGGTACTCTGCGGTACGCGTGTGCCGCACTCGGGCTCATCACTGTCTGTTGCTGATGGGCACCCCTAGGTCGACGCGCACGACTCGCGCAAGACGCTGCATGACCGGGAGATCAACATCATGAGGAATTTGAAGCACCCGAATATCTGCAGCCTCATTGAGTGCTTCTGGAATGCAGACTCCTCTGTCGATCTCGTCATGGAGCTCATCGAGGGCGGAGATCTGCTGGAGGCGGTCATCAACAACGGAGGACTTCGTGCGGAGCGTTTCTCATCTCGTGTCTTTGTTCTTGACTATGTTTGATAGCGGAATGGCTGGTGCAGCGAATCGCATACCAAGTTACGGACGCGCTCCAGTATATGCACAGTTTGGGAGTCACTCATCGTGACTTGAAGCCAGAGGTGAGCATTCCGAAGGCTCTTGTGTGTGTGCCTATTCAATGATTGACATCAGAACATCCTTTTGACTCGGGATCTCGTGGCCAAAGTTGCCGACTTCGGTTTGGCCAAGATAGTGGACGAAGCCACCATGCTCAGGGTGCGTCATTTACTCTGTGGCCGCGTCTCCCTTTTACTGACCCGCATGTAGACGATGTGTGGGACGCCGGCCTATCTCGCACCAGAAGTCGTCATGCAAATCAAAGGCAGCGGGTATGATAACAAGGTCGACAGCTGGAGTTTGGGCGTGATCATCTTTTCTTCGTGCGTTACCTTGTCTTCGATGGCTTGCGCTGAACACCTTCGTCCAGAGTAACCAACGCTGTCCCCTTCATCGAGGACGAATCTTTGGACCTCAAACGTCGCATTATGGAGAGAACGCTCGACTGGGGCCTCCTCGATCAACCGTTCTACGATGATCAGCCGCTTTCCGAAGACGGTAGGCGGCCGTTTTCTAAAATCTTACGGTCTCTGACCTTGCTTCAGCCAAGTCTTTCGTCCGAGCGCTCCTGGTGGTGAATCCGGCGCAGCGGATGGGCGCAGCGGATGGGTTGCGCCATCCCTGGCTACAGAGCTACGAAGCTCTCTCCCTGCCACCCACCATTGGCAAGCCGACTTCGAGTCCCGAGATCGGATCCCGTATCCCTGCAGATGCGCAATCGTACATCTCGTTGGTGGAGTCCAAGTCGAGCTTCCTGGACGTCAAGCACGGCTTTGGGCACATGCAGCTCAACGCTAGCAGCAGCAGCGTTGCTCCGGTCGACCGACCGGATAGCGACGACCGGGAGGACACCCCCGCCCCGGTATCCGCCGTCGAGGACTCGAGACTCAAGAGCGGGCTGATCCGGGGCAGCCAGGCCGTGCGGGAAGCGGCAGCGGCTGGTGTGTTCTTCGAGCCGCCGTCGGCCATGGTCAGCTACTTCCAGTCGCTGTCTCTCGGCGCCAAGGAGGCCAGCACTCCCGCCGCCAACGGCAAGGGCAAAGGCAAGGGCAAACGGATGCACGACGAGGCGGCGGCGCCGATGATCGAAGACGTGCTGGACAGCTCGCTGAGCAGCCTAGACTCGTCGCCGCCCGAGCCGCTGCGGAAGAAGACGAGGAACAACGCTGGGAAGGTCGCGGATGATGCGTCGCCGACCATGGCTCCTGCTCGGCCCAAGCGGGCATCGGCTGCGGCTGGCAAGCCAGCTTCTAATCGAAAAGGCCGCAAGGCCAAGGACGAGCCGGTTCCGGCCCCGGTCCCGACGCGAAGATCTACGCGCAAGCGGTCATAATCTGTCTGTTTTTTCTATACTTTTCTCTCTCTCTTGTACTGTGCACATTGCTTCCTCCACTGCATTACCACTCATCGCTATCACACGCATGCTATACACCACCTAGCCTATCACTTGTTACTGTGTACTTGCCTGGGATTTGTCTGTAACACATTATCATTTGGTGGCACTTGCCAAGGCCCAACGAGGATGACGAGAGGACCCTGAGGAGCACTGCTGACCAATGCAGGCGAGGTAGGTTGGCGGATTCACAGCTGATGCACGCCTCGAGGACACACTCTCACTCCAATCACCGGGGACTTCAAAAGGCGAGTACACATTAGCTTGACAAGAGTAGTGATTTGTTTGCGCGCGACCCAGGCCTTGATATTCGACGGAATATACTTAGTCCGTCGATGTTGGAGCCCCATATACCCTGGAATTGAGGGCACGTTATACCGCGAAAAGCTCCCAGCTGAGAAATCTACGGTGCTTTGACAGAGACGAGATGATTACAGGTATTGAGTTTCAAAAACGTTTGCGCATGTTCGAAATGGACTCATGCTGACTCCAGACCTTGTCCGCCGGAAGATTCAACAAACAGGAGGCCAGCGCAGATGGAGTTCTGCATAAAAGCGCTCTACCCGACTGGAGTCGAGGCTCACCGCACACCGTGGGAGCGACGGGATGCACAGGCCGAGAAAGCCAAGGCGAGACATCGGGGTGACTGGTCACAAGTTTCTTCAACGGGGCAAAGAACAGCCAGGGGGAATTCATATTTACGACACGCTTCGAGTGAGTCATGACTCATGAGAAGTATGTACACTGCAGCGGCCTAATTCGCTGGCAACGAGCGCTTTTGCACGTCCGGCTAGTCCCTTCCCACCAACTTTTTCGTATGAGGAATCGTCTGCTGAACGGGCATTCGGTCACAGTGCCCGGCTGTTTCCAAGAAGGGGGTAGACGAAATACCGTTGCCCTGCGAACAGATTGAATCAACATCGGTCCCCGGGAGCACGAAATGGATAATGCGCACGATCATGGTCGCTGGAAAGCCAGGGTCGAAGGGAAGCACACTCTCCAGGAACTCGATTTGTTCCGGGGAGAGTGAGATCTCCAGAGCCTCGATGTTTGACAGAAGGTGCTCGACTTTCCTCCCCCCGATGATGGGGAAGCAGCACGGTAGTGCTGTGCTTGATATCAAAATGTTTAAAACAGCGGAATAAATAGCATGTTTTAAACATGCTTTAAAGCATTATAGCAGCCAGGCCTCAAATTTGCTCTGCTATTAACTGCTATTAATTTTCATCGGACTTCTACTCTGACTGTAGCTCATCATAACCTGTTACTTGATTGTGAGACGTTATAGGATAATCCAGTCGCTGACTGGTATTACTGACACGTGACCGGATCACGAAGGCGAATTCTTCTCGTACTGCCAGGTCATCACCTCATGCCGCTGTCAAAAGAAGATTTGGGCGGTCTTATCACCGCGCGCACGGCCTTCATACAAGATGATGCCTATTCGATTCCCGATTTCACGAGCGTCATCGAGCTGCACACCGAAGATGGTTCGCAGGAGCGTGCCGATTGGCTAAGTCATATCGACGCGCTTTCAATTGCCATCGAGGAAAGGATGGAACCACCGCCGGTAAGTTCAAATCTATTACTTCACACGTGAACATGTCATAATCGAGCTGTAGCCGCCGGGTTTGGCCAGGGACTCTCCCCCAAAGAAAGCCCCAGTCAAAGGAAAGAAACTGAAGCTGGCCAGTGCCGAGGAACCGAGGAACATTTCGGACGTGCTAGGAGGATCAGAAGCGTTCCAACGGCGGCTTGCCGAGAGAAAGCAGCGGATGCTTGATCTAGAAGCAAACGGCGCTGAGGATTCGAGCCGGACGAAGAAGAAAACAGCTGGTCGACCACGAGACACGCTTGTGGATGACCTGATCGTCACAGAGAGTTATAAAGTAGACGGGAAGCAGAAAGTCTACACATACTGCATTGCGTGCGACCACTGTGAGGTGTTCCGTAATCCCGGTCGGATACGAAAGCACGCTGCAATTGATTGCAAGGTTGGCTCTCTTTTCCGATCGAACGCATGCTGATTATGAGAAATACAGGAGATCGCAAAGCTGTTTCCAAAGCTGCACAAGGAAGTTTGTGAAGTCCTTGCTGCTAACAGCAAAGGGACACTTCCCCGAGTGCGCACAATTGTGAAGACAGCAGCTGTCTCTCCGATCGCGCCACCCGGCGCTATGGCAACGATGCCCATGGATGACATGGATGCAGATCGAGGTGCATCCGCGACAGATGTGGAAATGCTAGAGCCAACGGGTCTTTCATCGGCGGGATCGACACATCATGGAACGATCCGTGAATACTTCGAGCCAATCAAGATGACCGATGTTCGTCAGGCTGCGCTCGACCTCGCACTTTTTCAGCTGGTCATCTGCGCTGCCCTTCCTTTCTCATTCGTCAAGAATCCCTGGCTGGTCAACCTTCTTCTTATCGCAGTGCCCAACTACATCACCCCGGAGCGGACAGCATTCTTCACACGCCAGATTGCTGATCAGGTTGCTGCGTTCAAGATGCATCTTCAGGCCTTCCTCCAAAACCGATTCTACCTCACTCTCTCACTTGATGGCTGGAGTAGCCGCGGGAACGACGAAATCTACACGTTCCATACCACGCTACCAAGTCGCCGTTCCATCTTCACATTGGGACACGTGTTCAAGGCTGTTTCGGTGACTGCGGATGCCCTTGTCAGCGTTGATAGGCTGGCTACCAGACGCACTCTGCACCAACTCTGTAAGGGCGTATTTTTGCGCTTTTTACAGAGTTTACTCTTGAACCACTCGGTGTATCGTGTCGCGGTTGACAGTGTTGCACTCAGTAGGACTTAAGGGTCTACTGCCCAGTCGACGACTGTGGATAGTGTCGACGATAGCAAGGCAGTCAGATCACTACTGTGGAATTGGTCTTATGAGTCTACACCAGGCTCAGGGCCATTAGTGACAAACGCTTGGACCGCGACCATTCCCCCAAAAAGGGATCTGTCGTTGCGTCGACTTCTCGAAAAGGGTCATTCTCTGCAGATGGGAACTTGGGCTGAAGGGCTGAGCAATGCGCGACGTTCTCAATAATAGAACTACTACTGGACAGGACTTGGCGTTACGAGACTTAAACCATCTTGTCGCGGCAACTCCCGGTTTTGAGTTGGACGTTTCCTCAGATCATGCCACGACGACGACTTGTCACATGTCAGGATCCATTCGATCACGGGACATTGTGGACGCGTCGCGGTGACGCTTCCAAGTGTCACGGCGAGTCGCGCCCATACTCAAACACACTAAAATCGATACGGCTAGATCCGTGAACCGAGCCATGTGGGAGACGACTGGCGTGCCTAGAGCCATACGGCTTCTTGGGGCGCCCACGTTGGTCTCACATGCCAAGACATACCCGTTGGCCAATCCAGCACGTCGTATTCCAAAAGTATGACGCGGTGAGTTGGCCCACATCAAAAGTATCATATGGACAATGGGGCGGGGTCCTGATCACTCAGGACCTGTCCGATCGTTCAACTTTTCAATTACCCTAAAAGGCAACCGATCTTAGATAGCGTAGCTACTATGCAGTTGTACAGGACTTTACTAAGCAGCGTCGTAGACAGTATAAGTAGCACGTCGTCTCTTTGTATTAGGAAGCTTTCCCCCGGACTGTGAATCACTCTCATATCAGATTGTTTTGTACAATTTGCGTGCCGCGTGATTCCACCCTAAGAAGTTCTGCTACCCCTGCCCGGTCGCGACGAGTTGCTCCCTGAGCACTTGTAGCTACTGTGATTTGAGTTTGAGTTGAGATATCAGAAAGTCGGATTCGCCGCATCTGGTTTAGTCGCGGCATTTAGTGTCGTCGCCTTTGGGCTTTGTTGAGATCGTTCCACGCCTCTAGCTTGGCAGTGCGTCGACTAGTTGTGCTCGGGTTGTTTTGGTCAGTTGGCAGTGCGTCGACTTGAGAACTTTGGTTCCACACTTCTTGCTTGGCAGTGCGTCGACAAGTTGTGCTCGGGTTTTGGACATTGGATATTGGCTGTTAGTTGGCAGTGCGTTGACGCGGCATTTTGGTTCTACTAGTTGGCAGTGCGTCGACCCAGTACTTTTGGTTGTGTCAGTTGGCAGTGCGTCGACGCGGCATTTTGGTTCTACTAGTTGGCAGTGCGTCGACCCAGTACTTTTGGTTGTGTCAGTTGGCAGTGCGTCGACTCGACATTTTGGTTTACTAGTTGGCAGTGCGTCGACTCAGTATATTGGTTGTATCGGTTGGCAGTGCGTCGACTTGATATTTGGGCTTTGCGTCACCATCTGGACGCTGTCGCTACAAGGGATCTTAATACCTCGTATTAAGCTCTGACTTGTTATATTGTTGGTTGTGGATTGGATTAGTGTTGGTTGTGTTCGTATAGAAGATATTGGTTGAGATACCACTATTTGCTATATATATATTTGTCGTCGACTCCGTCTCCGCGACTATTGGATCTGCGTCTATTGAGAGTTGTGATACTGGTGCTCTGTCCACCCCGAAGCCCTCGCATCTTTCACACACTGAGAAGCTGATTACGAGGAGTGTGAACGTGTTTTATATTTGGGTTTACTTTCATAGTAGATTCACTTGTGAGCACGCCCTCAGCATTTCATCTGGAGCCCACTGCGAGGGGCTTCTAAAGTTTCATAAACTTTAAAAATCAATAAACCGGATTCCTTACCGCGACGTCGGATAGAGACCAAGGGTTTATCCCGCGAAGCAGTTTATTTCGATCCCAAGCTCCTGCGCGACCTCTCGAGGACCAAGCGGAGATTGAGACTGAAGGAAACGCTTCATCCTCAGGACCTTTCGAAAAACCACGAAGGTCTGCAAGACATAAAACACCTTTGTATCTACCACCCTTGCCTTCCAAGGCAAAAGGAAAACAAAGAGTGAATTTGACGTCGAAGCTTCCAGCTTTAGACACAGCTACTTCGAGTTCGACGACAATCAGTCGATCTCAGACTAGCTCACAAACCCTCTCAGAATTGTCTAGTAGCGTCACTGCTACAAACGCGAATTCTAACAACATCCCTACTTCCCCTGTGACTTCAGTCGCGACAACTATGGCTCCAAAGACTGGGTTCAAAATCCCCCAACCTTGGGACACAAGTAGACCTATACTTGATGAAAAGGATCCCCTGTCGATTGAGGCATATTTGCGTCACTGCGCGCAGATCGTAGAGGATGGAGGCATCACAGATGTCAAACAAGCGAAAAGCATGTACATTCGTTATTTGCCGTCGCGGCAAGTGATGGACGTATGGGAAGGTCTCGATACCTATTCTGACGACACGAAAACTGTCGTGGAGTTTGAGGCCGAAATATTAAAAGGATACCCTGAGGTGTCCAAGCGAAAAACGGGGACCATGGCAGATCTAGATAGACTCTGTCGCGAGAACCGTGGAATCAAAATAACAGATGAGGGAGATTTGAAGCGCTTCGGCCTTCAAATGTACAGTCACTACAAGCGACTGTCAGTCCCTCCTGCCATTATTACCAACAAAGTCGCGTGTGAACGCTACATGCGTACTTTGGACTCCGAGTTTAGTACCGTCTTGAGGAATGCTTTGGCTACGAGTCAAGTATTCAATAAGCGCTACCAAACTCGCGCTGGGATAGCAAATACTAATGTCCCCGCGACTGGAGTCAACCGGCAGGACGACCCCATCCAGCTGAAAGAATTAATGACGATGGCGGAAGAAATGGCGTCAACGTTGAGTAACGAAGACGAAATTCCCATAATCGCGCGGCCTCCTAAGGTTCGCTTCGACTATGAGACTAGTCCACCCAACCATGCTAAGGTTGAGGAGTTGGAAAACTCGATTTCCAACTTGAAGGACTCATTTCTTCTACACCAAAAAGAGCTCCAGACTCAGTTGCAGGAAGCGCTGAAGACGTTCGTACAGACTGCTCGCGAAGCGCCCATACAGCGGTCGCGGCCAGTAGGCAACAACTCTTCTGTGCCCCACTTTGAAAGTCGCGCACAAGGAGGAGCTGCCGCACGGAACGACGACTGTCGCTACTGTGGACAAACTGGTCACTGGTCAAACGAGTGCCCGCTCAAGAGGTCTCACATTGAGAAAAACCTTCTCAAAGTCGACACCAAAGGGATGTGGAGGCTCTTCGACGACAGTTTCCTACCAAATGGAGAAGGGACTCAGGGACAACGAGTAGAGGCTTATTGGAAGAAGAAGGGCAAATCCGTCAACTTCCAGGACTCCTACTACTTGGATCAGTTCGATAGCCGCGACAATGATGATATGTCCGACTACCCTGAAGAAGTGGCAGATGAAATACGCTCCCTTCGAAGTCAACTCATCCAATACGAGAGGAAGTCGTCGCGACCAACCCCAGAGAGTCGCGCTGAGCCAAAGACTCAAAGAACTGCATCTGGTTCAACCAGCAATGCAATGGAAAGTGCCATGGGCCAATTCATGCAGAAAGCCATGACCGACGCCATGGCCGGCTACTTCAACAACATGAACAGTGGTTATCCTCAGACTCAGGAGCAGTTCATTCAAACCCGTCGTGGTGCGAATAGCCAACCTGAGCGCGACGATAACAACTCGGGTTTCTAAATGGTTCAAGGAAGGGGGCTAAACCCACAAACTCAGCCAAGCCCTCTGAGGACCATGATAAACGAGCTGAGCGACGAGAGAAACCGAGAAAACCTGTGATTATTGAAGAAGTTAGCGATAGCGACGATGATGAGGAATCAGTGCGCGACAACGTCGAAAAGAGAAAGGAACTACCGTTTGAGAAAGTCAAGCCCGTTCTACAAGAACCAGTACATTCTTCAAAAGCGCGCGTTCCAGATAAATACCAGTTGCGTGCACCGATTCAAAAGAAGGCTGTGGCAGAAGCAGTCTACGACAAAATGAAAAACGCGTCAGTCGACGTCACTGTGGGTGAACTCCTAGCAGTTTCGGGGACTGTCCGCGACTCCATTCTAAAGGACTCTTCGAAGAAACGAGTACCGGTTCAGAAGTCCATGCTTCAAGAAACTGGCCGCGTCGTTGAAGACGTCTGGGATGGAGAACTGAGCTACAACCTAGTCAGTGCTAAGGAATTGCCCGAGCCTGTGTTCTATCATAACACAGTTGAAGGAGAAATTCCCATTGGCGCAGTTGTCGCGACGGACCCATATGAGATGTACTTGGAGTCGATACCCTCTAATGAGAACCCAAGACATGTCTATGTTGGTGATTCGTCGGCTGCTCTCAGAACGATAAACGGACGGATTAACGCGCGTCTTGACGCGGACTGCATCCTAGACAGTGGATCTCAGATTGTATCGATGGCTTTCTCAGAGGCCGTCGACGCACAATTGAGCTGGGACCCAAAAGTCGTCATCTATATGGAAAGTGCAAATGGATCTATCTCTAAGTCACTGGGATTAGCGAGAAATGTACCCTTCAGGTTTGGGACCATCCTGGTCTACCTGCAAGTGCACATTTTGGAAAGTCCAGCTTATAAGGTGTTGCTCGGCAGACCGTTCGATATCGCGACTGAAAGCAATATCAAGAACGCGGCTGACGGCAGCCAGATAATCACCATGTGCGATCCCAATTTAAAGACACGTTGTGCAATGGCTACGCAGCCACGTCGTGCAGACAACTTGCCGCGTAACACCAAAAACAACGACGGATCTACCGAGCCCTACAGTTCGTCGAAACCAATGACCAGTCCAGACGAACCGAACCCTGAACGGGATTTTCAAAGAGCTTCGAGGAATTGACCGCGTTGAGTCAAGGAGAAGAAGTCGCGGTGACTGTGTCGTTGGGAAAGGATGGGAATGTAGTGTTCGAGGATCTAAGAAAGCCGCGTTCTAGTGGCCAGTTTACCCAAACTGAGCTAGTAGAAGCATACATCTTGTCGTCGAAAGAGGACAAGGAAATGAAGAAAGACGTCGCTGCGTCGACTTTGTTTCATTCATATATGAATGAAAGACTCTCAGACGCGGCAACGGAAAAACTGACTGTTGGTACTTGGAGTGTACTAGACGACGACTCTTCTAGTCGCGACAAATACTCTGTGTTCGCAGGAAAGAAATACAAACCTGTGGACCAGAAGGTCAGACCAGTGTACACGATGGGTTCTGAGAGCGACCGAATAATTCGAGAAATGGTGGGAGATCCCTTGGATACGCTACCTACTCTAAACCCGCGACCACCTGATTTTACCCCAACTGGTAGATTCACGGCGGAACGCAGGGATATTGTGGACAAGTTACACAAAGGGGACTTCTTATTACCAGAAGAACGGAAGTTGCTCATGCACTTCTATATGCTTCACAATCAAAGTTTCGCGTTCAATGATGAAGAGCGTGGCGCATTGAGACAGGACATATTTCCTCCTGTCAAGATCGCGACAGTTCCCCATACAGCATATCGCGAAGGGAATATTCCTATACCTCGCGGCATGTTCGACCAAGTGTGCAAGGTCATAAAAGACAAAATCGCGGCCCAGGTCTATGAACCTTCCAATTCCTCTTATCGAAGCAAGTTCTTTGCTGTACTTAAGAAGTATGGGAAGAGTATCAGACTGGTGCACTCGCTAGAACCACTCAATGCAATTACTATCGCACATTCAGGGTTGCCACCCGCGACAGAGGAGTTAGCAAACCACTTCGCCGGTCGCGCCTGTGGTGCTGCGCTAGATTTGTACTCAGGCTACGACCAGCGTGACATCGATCCAGCTAGTCGCGACTTGACTACATTCCAGTCACCGTTCGGTGCACTGAGGTTGGTCAAACTCCCACAAGGATGGACCAACTCAGTACCCATATTCCATGAGGACGTTACTTTCATTTTGAAAGACGAAATCCCTCATGTTACTATTCCATACATCGACGACGTACCCGTTCGAGGACCTGGAACCAGGTATCTGTTACCCGATGGAACCTGTGAAACAATTCCAGAAAATCCTGGGATCCGTCGCTTCGTATGGGAGCACTTTCAGAATGTGAACCGCGTCGTACACAGAATCGGCTACTGTGGCGCGACTCTGTCTGGTACCAAGTCGGTGGTTTGCGCCGACAAGTTCGCTGTGGTTGGCCACATCTGTTCGTTTGAAGGTAGAAAACCTGACGCGGACAGAGTTGGTGTAATCACGCGGTGGCCAGATTTGAGAGACGTCTCGGAAGTTCGACAATTCATGGGCACGATTGGGGTCATGCGGATGTTCATTAGAGGATTTTCTGAAATGGCGCGACCGATTCAGAGACTAGTGAACAAGAACGCGCATTTTGAATGGGGTGACAAACAGAAACTCGCATTTCAAAGACTTAAAGACGCGATACAAGTCTGTCCGTCGCTTAAGCCTCTGAACTACGAGTGGGACTCTGAGATTGTCGTCGCAATAGACACATCCTGGATGGCCGCGGGTTTCGAAATTTACCAGCGCGACCCAGATGATCCAAAGAAGGTCTATTACGCGAAATTTGGGAGTATCCCACTTACAGAAAGAGAAGCTAGGTTTTCTCAACCGAAGCGTGAACTTTATGGTGTGAAGCGCGTGCTTCAAGCCATGGCTCACTGGCTTCTTGGTTGTAGGAAATTGGTAGTCGAAACCGACGCGCTGTACTTGGCAGGCATGCTAAGGAACGTTGGTAACCTACCAAATGCAAATATCAACCGTTGGGCTGAGGAGATCCTCATGTTTCAGTTTACCTTGAAACATGTCAGAGGAATCACCTTCTCACCAGATGGCTTGTCGCGACGACGACCTGCACCTGGAGATGAAGAGTATCCCAATGACGAAGAGGAAATCTTCGACGAGCCACCACCAGAGAACAACGAGAATTGGGACTACGACACAGAACAACCATTAGACTTTGAAGAGTTCAAAAGGGACATTGACACCAGAGGTGGCTACCTTAACTCTATGGTCGGGTGTGCTGAGTCGGTCGACGACATATCCAAAGAGCTAGTCGAAGCTTGCGACTCTCGTCGCGCTGAGAATCGGCGTGTCAAAGACGCATATGACGCTCAAGGGCTCGTCGTCCCAGTCTTCATGTTGAACGATGTGGCAAACGGAGAACTGCTTTTGCCTGATCTTGAACTGCGCGACAATCCTGAGGATCCCTATATTGAGGATCACCGGACTGGCACAGGGATCGAACAGGACAATAAGTTGGTAATGGCTAGGAAGTGGCTGAAAGACACTTCTGTAAGGCCTGAAATGACAGACAAACGGTTCAGATCGTTTCTCAAATTCTCGCGACAGTTTTTCCTCAAAGATGGAAAAATGTACAAGAGATCGACCAATGGGATTCATAGACTGGTCGTGGACAAGTGCCACAGGACTTATATGATGAAGGCGTGTCACGACGCGCTGGGTCATAAGGGTCTTTTCAGCACTAAGAGCCTGTTGGAAACTCGGTTTTGGTGGCCAGAAATGGAAAGAGACGTCGACTGGTGGATAAAGACTTGTCATAGCTGCCAAGTCCGCCAGAAAACTCTCCTCCGCACTCCACCGACGCTGACGATGACTCCAAGTGTATTTCAGAAGATACATACAGATGTCATGATTATGGGAACGCCTTCCAACGGATACAGATATGTCGTCGCAGCAAGGGATTCTTTGACCTGCTACGTGGAAGCGCGACCGCTACAGGCTGACAATGCCAAGGCAATCGCACGTTTCTTACTCGAAGACATAGTGTGTCGCTGGGGGTGTCCTAAGTGGATTGTAACCGATAACGCAGGACAATTTGTCGCGGCGTTGAACTGGTTACAGAAGAAATATGGTATCAAGGGAATAAGGATATCTCCTTACAATTCCCAAGCGAATGGCACTGTTGAAAGAGGACATTGGGACATTCGACAGTCACTGTACAAAGCTACAGGGGGAAACGCCTCCAAATGGTTTTGGTTCTTCCCACAGGTCTTGTGGGCAGATAGAATTACAGTGCGTCGCGGGCTGGGTTGCTCACCGTACTTCGCAGTATGTGGGGCCCACCCTACCATCCCTCTGGATATAGTCGAAGCTACGTGGCTAGTCGAATATCCTGACCGGATCGTCGACTCTGCGGATCTCATTGGTCTCAGGGCACGCGCTCTAGCGAAACACGCCGACCATATTGAAGATATGCGCAGCCGCGTCAGCGACGCCAAACTAAAGATGGTTCAACGCTACGAACTCGAGTACAAGCATGTGATCAAAGATTACAATTTTGTACCAGGGGACTTAGTGTTGGTCAGGAACACAGCTATTGAAAAATCACTGGACAACAAGATGAAAGCTAGATATCTTGGGCCCATGATTATAGTTCGAAAGACCAAAGGAGGTTCTTACTTGGTCTGTGAAATGAACGGTGCGATGTTCCATGCGAAAGTCGCGGCGTTCCGAGTAATACCCTATTTGGCAAGACAGAAGTTGACACTCTCTGAAGATATAAAGAAGCTGATAGATATTTCGCCTGCTAAACTCGATGAGTTGGTGGAGGAAATATCTGACGTCCGCGACTACCAGTTCGAAGGTGTGAAACTCAAGAACTCGGATAGTGACGACGACGACGACCCTGTAGAGGATCCAGCTTCTGTTGAGTGAAAGTCTGACAAACAAGCAATTGTCGCGGCAGGCTCTCGCACGACAAGACGTCGCTTCTCTCAGTTTTAGACAGAATTCAGTATATTGCTTGGGTGCTAGCTGGTACCTAAGGACTATACTGGGTTGTATCTAAAAGAAAAAGGTCATAAGGAGGTGCGCGAGAAGAAAAGACGCGACTTCATAAATAAGTGACATGAGAGAAGAGAGACATATGGAAGGAGAGTGCATATAGAACAAAATATGAAAAGATTAGGCCGCATTCTTCGACATCGAGAGGTCAATGGCTTCCTTGACGTCCTTGAGCGCGGTCTTCCATTCCTCTAGCCGCGACGTGACGTAGTCGCGTTCCTCGATGAGGAGCTCGAGTGGAATGGACCGCCGCAACCGGTACAATTGATGTCAATGCACTCGGTCCGCAATAAACCTTCGGTCGGACGCGGACGCTACCAATCGTTAGCAAGGTGTCGCGACAGGAAAGTGAAACTGCGAGACTCACTCGGGGCCGCATCAGTGGTACTGTTGCTGAGTCGCTGCCTCTTCGAGCCGGTGACAACGAACGATGGCTGGGTAATTGGTCAGAAATGTAGTCGCCGCGACTGAGTGAAACTCACGTCTGGAAACTCTGGAGACAGCTCCCTAGAGCCTCTATCTGCTCCGCGTGAAGCTTCGACATTTTGGCGCTGAGAAGACGCATCGACCTATCGTGCTCGTCTATGAGTCGAATGATAGTCCCATAGACGTCCGCGAGCCCTACGGAGTCGTCATGACCAGATCCGTCGACCGATCGAGAACCAGACCGTCCTGCGACGGTCTTGCGAGTAGATGGTCGCGGGGTCTGAGAAAAATCAACCTGTGCTCGGCAAGACTCAAGACGGACGCACCTTCTCTTGAACGGGAGTGGGGGCCTCCATCTCGACGTCTGAATCAATGTCGATGGCAGGAGTTGAGCCTGAAGTCTCGGGAACAGGGTCTTCGGCCTGTGCAACAATATCCGTAAGAAAATCTGGACAGAGACTGGGAATCATACCTTGGCCTTTCCAGACGACGACGGAGTCGCGGCAGGACGTGGGATGCTCTCCTGAGCTTGTCGCATGCTGATGATCGCCGCGACAAGGGACTCATGCCAAACCAGATAGGCTCGATACTTGTTGACGGCCTTAGTCTGGGAAGGGTTGCGCTGTTTCTCAGGAACTTCTTTGAGCAGTTCCGTCTGAGACAGAGCGAGCGTGGTGGCCTCCTCGAGACAATCCAAAACGTCGCGGGGAGGATCTTGAGCAGCAAACGAGCTAGCTTGGAAGCGGGTCTGTCGACGAGATAAGATAATCGCCGCGACACGCCATCACAAAACAACGTACTCGAACAAAGAAGATATCCTTGCCAACGCTGAGGATGCCCTCTGAACCACCTAGACCCAGCTTGTTCATCGCTGCGAGAGAAGGCTTAGCCTTCTTCCACGACGCGACGAGTGATGCGAAGTCTTGGGGGAGAGGAAATGCGGACATAGCGAGGCCTGGATAGAGAGAAAGAATGGGAACGAAATAAGGACGGAGAATGGGACTGGACATAACCTGTCGAGCCCACCCAGACTTTATATCGTCGACTCTGGAAAAACTTTTCTAGTCGCGCATCAGATAAGCCGAGGACGGCTTAGATCTGTGTTCCTGGGAGAGGGCAGATCTTACGAAAGATCAGCCACAGAGTCCGCAGAAGTCCACACATTGGAAATTGAGGCGCGCGACAACGTGCACACCCCTTGGACCCATGTGCTGGAAAGTGGAAAATCCAATGATGCTACTGAGGATGGGGTCCGGGACTTTTTCAAAATGTTTCAAGAAAATTCTTCCAAGAATTTTGAAAATTTAGACTCAAAGGTTCACGCGACAACGACTCAGGCAGCAGCAATGATAGATTTGGATGATTCTACGACGACGATACGATGATGCAAGTAATAAATAAAAATTCGGGGCCGCGACGTTCACGGATGGCGGAACGAGCTGAACTACTGCTCATCCACCTCCATGGCAGTCTCACCCGCGGCGACGGAGCCCTCGTCCTCGACGTTCTCGTCGTCGGCGTTCTCGTCGTCGGCGTTCTCGTCGCCGGCAGACCCGTCTTCTTCACCCTCCGCGTCTTCACCCGAATCGGCCTTGGTGGACTCGGCCGAGGTCTCGCTGTAGTTGTCAGAAAAATCCAAGACCTGTAAAACGGCTTGGGACGACGACGCAACAGGAGGCGGCGATGGCGAAGGCTGGGGCGACGACGAAGGCGCACGGGTACGACTACTCGCCAAGTGCGCGACGTCGATCTCGTGGTCCTCGCCAGGTTGGAACGCTTGATCGTGAACGGTCGCGGGGTCCGACTTGTCGAATTCCTGGGCCTTCTCGATCTCCCTCTGGAACTGCTTCTCCATCTTTTCCATCTCGCGATAGAAAAAGGGATCGAAGAAGGCAGGGGGTGCTGCGAACCGCTCGTTCGCCTCGCCATCCAACAAGTCCCCGTGGGCCAAGATCATCTGGACACCCTTGCGGATGTGGCCATCTCGGCGGCGTCGATCTCGGTCGCGGTGTGGACAAACATCGCCTTGATGCGTTCGTCCGAGCCGTCGTCGAAGTGCTCCTTCAGCTGACCAACGAAATCACGGAACTGGCCAATGGCCAGGACGCGGATCTCGTTAGCCGTGCGAAGAAGCCCGCCGTACGCGTCCAAGGTGTGGCGAGACGGTTGGCGGACTTGTTGAGGTCTGAAAACGTTGTCAGAAACGATCAAAAACAGAAATGAAAAAGAGTGGACTCTTACCGTCCGCGCTCATCTGCGCGATGTACCCGAAGCGTTGCCCCATATACAGCTGCTCCGCGGGCTTGTAGCCGTTGGTGCAAGTCTGTTTATAGAGCACGCACGGGGCGCACCGATTGCCGTGGCGCCCGTCGACGCTCTTGAAGCAGACGCGCTGCCGCGTCACGCACATCGCGCAGGGCCTTGGCGCGACCTCCTATGAAAAAGGGAGTCAGTCGTCGAGGCATGGCAGAAAAAGATAAAGAAACGTACAAAGTCGGTTGGCACCTCGACGCCGGCCCTCTCCAACTTCCCCGCAAACCCTTGGCGTGCCACCGAAAGGAGCGCCTCGGTGTCGTAGGCGGCGGGAGTGAACGGAGCTCGGGGCGTGGGAGCCGACGCCTTCGCAGGAGTCTAGAAACAAGTCAAGTCAGTAAAAAGTCGACGACAAGAAAAAGTCGCGACTCACCGAGTCAGATTTCTTCTTGGCCGCCGCAACGGACTTTTCTGCCTTCTGGGCCTTGAGCTCGGCCTTGGCCGCCGCAACACTCCGCTCGCGACCAAGGGTCGCGGCCACCCTGCCCAACTCACTGCGTGGAGTCTTGGTAGCAGCGGGGGCCGCCTGGGCAACCTAGAAAAGAAAGAAAAACGAGTTAGTCGACGTCTGGGACCCAAGTTTGTGTCTCACCTTAGCCACTGGGGTCGGGGTAGTCGTCGCTCGCGGGGCGCTCGCCTTGCGACTGGCCTCCACCTTGGGCACCGGTTGGTGGGGCACGGACTTGGTCGACTTGGATGAACCATCCGCGACCTTCTTGATTGGCTAAAAAGCTAGATTAAGGGGCGTGGTCTGGGAAAGAGGAGCCGGCTTACCTTGGGCTTGACGCGGGTCTCGTTGACCTGCTTCTTGGCTACGACGAAATCGCCGGTCTCCTCCCCACTTTCGGAAGTGTCGTCCATGACAATGACGGACGGGGCTACGAGAGTATGAGTAAACAACAGGGGGGAACAAGAGGAAAAACGCACTCAGATTCGATCGCGCTTTCCCCTTGGACTTGGGCCCCTGTCAAAAACAAACCAACCATGAGACGAAGAATCGCGATCGACGAACTGGGTCACTTACCTGAAGGGCCAGCTCGTCGGCCGAGGACGCGTCTCCCTCCTGGACCCCTTCGTCGTCGACATCCATCGCAGTGTCGGCGACGGCGGCGGCTTCCTCATCGCTGAGGGACTCGGGCTGCACAGGCTGTGCTTGGATCCGGGCTGGGAGGGACCAAGTGGTTAGTCTAAAGATCAATGAAATAAGACATAGGATCACACACCTGCGTGCGTCTTCTTGTGGACGCGCTTGGGAGGTGACCCCTGTGGAATAGGGACCGAGGTAGCGGCTACGACAAGATCAGTACCCGCGACTTTGGTGAATGAAATGAAAAAGCCACTTACGGGTAGGCGCACGGGACGACGCCTTGGGCTCCTTTGCAGGAGTCGCCTTGGGTCGCTTCCCCTGCGACTTCTCGCTCGACTTCTGGGCGACGGCGACCTTGCTGCCCGCGACGGCGGCAGGGGCCTGCGGCTTGGAGCCGTCACCCTTCCCCTTCTGCTTGGCAGGCCGGGACGACAAAGGGGCGGCGACTTGTTCGGTTGGAGCCGCCTGGGAGTCGATCAGAACATAGTGAAACGAACGAAATAGAGTATACGTACGGGCTCGACGACTCGCTTGCGTTTCTTCGGCGGCGACGACTCCTCGACTGGAGCGTTGGTGGTCAAGGGCGTAGACGCCGGCTAGCCCTTACGTTAGTGAAAAGAATGGAAGGCCAAAGCGAACAGGCGCGGCAATCATTGATCGCCGTGACTGCTCGCTCCAGCGGGCTTAGAACGGAGCTCACCTGCTGAATCTGGCGGACGTCGACGGCCATCTGCCGCAACATCTGGTTGTAGGCCTCGGGGCTAGGCAGGTGGTGAGTTGGATCGACAAGCCATGGGAGAGACCTTGACGGACGGCATGAACTGCCGCCAGTCGATGGCAGGCAGGTTTGCTCCCGGGACAGCTGATTCGGTGACGGCTGATGGATGGTTAGCGTGGTTGAAAAGTCGCGGTAACCGTCTTGGGCGTCACTCACGGTTGGTGTCTTGGGGGCGGGGGCTCTGGTCGGGCGCGGACATGGTGGTCAAAAGGCAAGAGTGTCTCGTACTAGGGAGACTCTCGACCCTGAAAATTGAGGGCATTTATATGGTGAACATGCCGGAAGAAGTTTGATCGCGGCAGATCACGGAAGGAACCGAACAACCAAATGAATAAGACGTGGGAACATAACTCTATGTCTCCGCGGCTTTAATAATAAATGAACGAGACGTTGACTGTTGGACTTAGACCTGACGCAGTGAGACTGTCGCGGGATTGACCAGGAGGTCAAAATTAGTGTTCCTGGGAGATGATAGGCTGGCTACCAGACGCGCTCTGCACCAGCTCTGTAAGAGCGTATTTTTGCGCTTTTACAGAGTTTACTCTTGAACCACTCGGTGTATCGTGTCGTGGTTGACAGTGTTGCGCTCAGTAGGACTTATGGGTCTACTGCCCAGTCGACGACTGTGGATAGTGTCGACGATAGCAAGGCAGTCAGACCACTACTGTGGAACTGGTCTTATGAGTCTACACCAGGCTCAGGGCCATTAGTGACGAACGCTTGGACCGCGACCATTCCCCAGAAAGGGGATCTGTCGTTGCGTCGACTTCTCGAAAAGGGTCATTCTCTGCAGGCGGGAACTTGGGCTGAAGGGCTGAGCAATGCACGACGTTCTCAATAATACAACTACTACTGGACAGGACTTGGCGTTACGAGACTTAAACCATCTTGTCGCGGCAACTCCCGGTTTTGAGTTGGACGTTTCCTCAGATCATGCCACGACGACGACTTGTCACATGTCAGGATCCATTCGATCACGGGACATTGTGGACGCGTCGCGGTGACGCTTCCAAGTGTCACGGCGAGTCGCGCCCATACTCAAACACACTAAAATCGATACGGCTAGATCCGTGAACCGAGCCATGTGGGAGACGACTGGCGTGCCTAGAGCCATACGGCTTCTTGGGGCGCCCACGTTGGTCTCACATGCCAAGACATACCCGTTGGCCAATCCAGCACGTCGTATTCCAAAAGTATGACGCGGTGAGTTGGCCCACATCAAAAGTATCATATGGACAATGGGGCGGGGTCCTGATCACTCAGGACCTGTCCGATCGTTCAACTTTTCAATTACCCTAAAAGGCAACCGATCTTAGATAGCGTAGCTACTATGCAGTTGTACAGGACTTTACTAAGCAGCGTCGTAGACAGTATAAGTAGCACGTCGTCTCTTTGTATTAGGAAGCTTTCCCCGGACTGTGAATCACTCTCATATCAGATTGTTTTGTACAATTTGCGTGCCGCGTGATTCCACCCTAAGAAGTTCTGCTACCCCTGCCCGGTCGCGACGAGTTGCTCCCTGAGCACTTGTAGCTACTGTGATTTGAGTTTGAGTTGAGATATCAGAAAGTCGGATTCGCCGCATCTGGTATTGTCGCGGCATTTAGTGTCATCGCCTTAGGGCTTTGTTGAGATCGTTCCACACCTCTAGCTTGGCAGTGCGTCGACTAGTTGTGCTCGGGTTGTTTTGGTCAGTTGGCAGTGCGTCGACTTGAGAACTTTGGTTCCACACTTCTTGCTTGGCAGTGCGTCGACAAGTTGTGCTCGGGTTTTGGACATTGGATATTGGCTGTTAGTTGGCAGTGCGTCGACGCGGCATTTTGGTTTACTAGTTGGCAGTGCGTCGACTCAGTACTTTTGGTTGTATCGGTTGGCAGTGCGTCGACTTGATATTTGGGCTTTGCGTCACCATCTGGACGCTGTCGCTACAAGGGATCTTAATACCTCGTATTAAGCTCTGACTTGTTATATTGTTGGTTGTGGATTGGATTAGTGTTGGTTGTGTTTGTATAGAAGATATTGGTTGAGATACCACTATTTGCTATATATATATATTTGTCGTCGACTCCGTCTCCGCGACTATTGGATCTGCGTCTATTGAGAGTTGTGATACTGGTGCTCTGTCCACCCCGAAGCCCTCGCATCTTTCACACACTGAGAAGCTGATTACGAGGAGTGTGAACGTGTTTTATATTTGGGTTTACTTTCATAGTAGATTCACTTGTGAGCACGCCCTCAGCATTTCATTGTATCTTGCGTTGATTCGGATCCCACACTTTCCAAGCTTTTGTCTCTCGTTCGTATCCAACGAAGATGTGGTCGGGGCGTCCATGCTCCAACCCTTTCGGGCGTTTTTCAACATCCACATAGAGAGACGCCTTGCATCCAAACACACGGAAGTAAGAGACGTCTGGCTTCTTTCCAAGCCACAGTTCCGCAGGTGTTCGCCATCCCAATCGTGCCATAGGTTGTCTATTATGAACGTGGACAGATGCATCCATAGCACATTGCCAGAAGCCTTTGGATAGGCCGGCATCAAGGCGCATGCATTCCGCTTTCTCGTAGGCTGTGCGATTCCAACGTTCAGACCTCCCATTTTGCTGTGGTTCGCGTGGCGCGGACTTAGGGTGCATAATACCACGTGCATTGAGCCAGGCTGTGAGTTCATCGGACATATATTCACCTCCACGATCTGACCGGAAGGCCAGTACTTTTGTGCCGAGCTGACGCTCTACAAGGGCAACAAAGTTTTTAATCGCGGTAGAGGCTTGGTCCTTTGATTTAATGAACACCATCATGCCGAAGCTCGAGAAATCGTCGTAGAACGAAATTGTGTAGCGTGAACCTTCCAACGACTGAGTAGGCCAGGGGCCCATCAAATCAGTGTGGATAAGCTCGAGGGGTTTGCTAGCACGTTTCTCTGATGCAGGGTACGGATGCTTGTGCTGTTTTCCAAGCATACATCCATCGCACATGCCGCGCTGGTCTTTATTGCGTCGCAAGGGGGGAACACCTTCAACTTGTGTCGGCAAGTGAGAAAGGGTCCTCCGAGCCGCATGACCAAAACGCTTATGCCACAATTCACGATCGGTAGTTTCCAGGGAAGCGAGCGCGGTAGACTCGTGAGATGCAGACACAGATGGTGCCACGAGTTCCTCAGGGTAGTACCAGTAGCAGCGATTGCTTGCTTTAAAGGTCATCAAGACATCCCCATGCGCTTTTCCCTTGTTGAGCCAATCCTTGGTGACTAGGATTGCCTTGTTGTCACCAACCACGGTGTAGTAACCAGCCTGATCAAGCGCATACCCAGAAAGGTAACGCCCTCTTATGTGCGGGTTGTAGATGACATCCTTCAGAGTGAAGGTGTAGTCCATGCCACTACTAGTATGACCCCGCAACACAATATCTCCAACGGCTTCATTCTTGAAGCGAGCTCCCGACCCAACGATTACATAGGTGTCGATAGGTCTGATGTTGTGAAGATCGGATCGGGTGTTTGTCATATGATGCGTACAACCCGAGTCCCATAGAAAACGAACTTTGGAGTCGTCTCCCATTTCTTCAACAAAAATTCCATCATCGATGTGTTTGAGGGAGTCACTCATGAGATAGGACGAAATGTGCATTCCATTGGAGGCAGCTGCAACCGCGGGAGCGGCTACAACTTCTTTTACAGCGCTAGTACCATCACCACTCTTCTTTTCCTTCTTCTTTTTCTTCTTCCCCTCATCCTGCTTCCCCTTGCCTTTGTCAGATGATTGACCATTAGGCTTGAGGTTGGGATACTTCTTGTAGCAGGATGCCGCAACGTGACTGGACTTGTTGCAATGAGTGCAGCGGGTGGCAAGGGACGGAACAGTGGAAATCTTCGAGTTCGACGTCGTGTCGAGGTTCTCGATTTTGATATTCCCTATGACGCTGTTCTTGACATCGACCGGGTTCAAGGAAGCGATAGGACGATTGGCCAGGTAAGAGGTGACGAAACCTCTGCTGGAAGCGGGCAAGGCGGCGAGCATGAGAGTAGCGAAGAGGTAGTCGGGGATCTCGATTCCTCCTTCTGAACACTGGCGACGACGAGTCTCCATTTCCATGATCTGTTTTTCAATGGTATCACCACCGTGAAAGGTGGTGGTGTTCAGGAGGCGGTACTCGACGAAAGCATCGATGGCATTTGGCTGGCCATAATCCGTCGCCATTTTCGCAAAAACCTCGCGCGCAGTGCGCTCCCGCTGACCATCCATAAAGATTCCCTTGCGCAGATTCTGGGTGATGTAAACCCGCGCAAGACCCAGTGCCTTTTCATTGGCAACGTCCCATTGATATTGGCTGTCGCCAGCCGTTCCAGGACGCTCCATAGAACCAGGGTTCGAGGTAGATGTGCCGTTAATTGTAATATGAGTGGGTTTAACCACTCCCCAAGTGCCCTGATGCATGCAGATGCTCATGTAGTTGTCCGACCACGTATTCCAATTGGTGCCGTCGAAGACACTCAGAATGGAGTTGTTGAGTTTCTCGATTCCCGACATGGTGGGGAGATACTCGATGACGTCGGCGGTTTGGTAGTGAAGAGAGGGGAATTCGATATAGGGAGGATCACCGAATAGGGATCGAAGCTCAGGAGTCCAATTGTCCTGATGGTGAAATAGATCTTCGTTGTCGTGTTCACCAAGCTCGTATAGGTCTTCCCAATCAGTGTCTTGAAGAGGAGTGTAAGAAGGTCCCTGAGCCCAACGGACAACAGGAAATAGGATAACCCCAACGGGAGGGTCGTTTGTTGATGACAGGGTGATAGAGACTAGAGCGACACAGTCAGCCCTAAGTTCTCTGCAGACCAAGAAACAAAATCCCAAGTGCCAAAAAAAACTCTGAAACGAGAACGACCAAGCGTCCCCATCCCATCCATGATGCCCATATACGCGCGGGGAATGATAACGAAATAAAGCGGTATAGTAAGTGCCCATATTTGTATCAAAGTAACGTAACTATATACGTCAGCGGCGGCAGTACCCGACAGTGATTACTGCCCTCGCAGTCCGTCACTGGCCAAGGGACACGTGCCCAAGGCCGTCCCAAGCACCGGGTTTGGCCGCCCATCTTCTCCCTTTTAAAGACATGCATACACGCAGAGCGTCATTGCATGAATCCTCGTAGTGTCACCAGCCCGCAGGGTCCCTTGTGAGGAATGCGAGTCAACCCCGAAGGATTGTTTTGCCTGGCGGAGGGATCGACCTCCAGCAGCTGTTGAGAGCTACCACACCACCTAGGCGCTTCGCGCAAGGTTCAGGAGTGGGATTGACCAAAGGACCAGTGCCTGGTGGGTATGTCCGCTGTACAATAAAAAGATGTAACGTAAAACGCGCGCGAGCAATCATGGACGGAATAGCTAACGGCGCGTCTGCCAACTGAATGACTCCCTGACGCCGCTCGCGTAACCCCTTGAGGGTGAGAGCACAAATGCGAGGACCGACATCCAGCAAGTGGGACGAGCGCACAAAGACGGCGCTCTAGAAGGGCTGAACGAGTGAAAGATACTCGCCTTAGTAAAGGGAGTAGTTCGATGTTTCTTGATCTGGGCTAGTGGTTCAGGCGGGGCCCATAACCTGTCGCAGACAATACCGCGCAGTGGAGATACGACCAGTAGCGATCACCTATAAGACAGAGTCTCAGCGAGTGTAGAGACACAGGAGCTATATCATTAGCTGTACCTATAAGACAGAGTCTATGGTACAAGTCATAAGTAAGGTCATTAGATCGTAAGGGAGAATGCATACCTCAGCGAGTGTAGAGACACAGGAGCTGAGGATATGGAGCGTATAGTACTAGGTTTATATACCAGTCTGGAGCAGATATCATGATGTCATAGTGGAGTAATGATATCATAGATGAGTAATGGATGACGCAATAATGAGGTCAGGTATGAGGTCATTGTGGAGCAAGCCAAAGTAATCTAAGAATACTACTTATGATGTCATGTCTACATACTGTGATAGTCGCTAATACAAACAAGCTTCAACAAAGGGCCAGAAGGCCTAGGTCGGAGAGAAGTGGCATCAGATGGAATTCGGTGCTTGCGGCGTTCCGACGCCGCTTCAGCCCAGTCTTGAACTTTTAAGCGTCCCCAACGATATCGATGTAGGCCGTTAAAGGACTGGTCCGACTGGACTAACGCTGTGCTTGACTGTATGAGACGGGATATGAACCGCGCATGGCGTGAACAATGCATACGATCCAGCGCCTTTCTTTTCCGAAGTTCAAGCTCGTTTATTCGGGCCGCCGGTGTCACAGAACCACGATTTCAGGGCCAAATGACCACCTATGGCTGACGAAGGCACGCGAATGCACCAAAGACACGCAACGCATCGGCAGGAACGTGGAATCCGCGAGGCTCAATCCAGGAGTACTTATAGGGAAATGGGCAGCAGCGGAAATACTCACCATGTCTCTCCTCGATCGCCCCCCTGCGCCTCCCACCAAACTCGGTGTATATCGGATTCTTTCGCCCAACGCGGGAGTCCATGTCTCTCCGCTGCAGCTTGGGGCGGGCAGCATCGGCGACCAGTGGCACAAGCTGGGGATGGGCGCGATGGACAAAACGGATAGCTTCAAGCTTCTCAACGCGTATTTCGACGCAGGCGGTAATTTCATTGACACTGCCAACGGATAGTAAGTGTGATATTCTAGTTCAAGTTCGGCATCGGCTAAGCACCGTTCGCAGTCAGGACGAGACATCTGAGATGTTCATCGGCGAGTGGATGGAGCAGCGGGGGATCCGGGACCAGATCGTCCTTTCGACCAAGGTGTGCTCCGCCGCATACAACATTTTCTTGAAATAAACTTCAGTAATCAGTTCACGATGAACTTCAAAGCCCGCCAGAATGTTCAGCACCAGGTCAACTACGCCGGGAACAACCGAAAGTCGATGACGCTCAGTGTCGAGGCTAGCCTCAAGAAACTCCGCACGTCGTACATCGACATCTTGTATGTCCACTTCTGGGACTGGGACACGAGCATCCGCGAGTTGATGGACGGGCTGCACAATCTCGTCGCGCTTGGAAAGGTTCTGTATCTCGGCATCTCGGACACCCCGGCATGGGTAGTCGCACAAGCCAACCAGTATGCGCTCGACCACGGAAAGTCGCCGTTTGCCATCTACCAGGGCTGCTGGAACGTCCTCGACCGGTCGTTGGAACGCGAGGTCATCCCCATGGTCCGTGCACATGGTCAGTGTGCTTTTTTGTGGCTGCTGTCCCGCGCGTTCTTCTGACGATGGTCCAGGGATGGCGCTAGCGCCTTGGAATGTTCTGGCGCAGGGAAAGTTCCGAACAGATGCCAAAGAGGAAGCCCGGCGTGTGTCCGGGGAGAAAGGACGCATGTTGTTCAGCGCTGACTGGGAAAGAAATGAGGACGAGAAGAAAATCTCACACGCACTGGAGAAAGTAGCTGGGGAGATCGGGGCTAAGAGTATCACCTCCGGTGAGACTTGTTCCTCTCTGAATTTACCCGATTTGATGCAGAGTGTGAGAGCAGTTGCGATCGCATACCTGATGCACAAGGTGCCGTACTGCTTCCCCATCATCGGAGGGAGGAAAGTCGAGCATCTCATGTCAAACATTGAGGCCCTCGAGGTCTTGCTCTCACCGGAACAAATCAGATTCTTGGAAGGTGTTTTGACGTTTGACCCTGGCTTCCCAGCAACACCTCAGTTACCACCGCCATCACCCGGTTGCACCCCCGCGGGGGTCCTCCTGGGTACCCTCAGACGTAGCTCTGAGGGTACCTAACAGGTACCCCCTGCGGGGCCCGCGGGGGGGATTTGGTCCATTTGGGGGCGGGGGCATATGCGGGGGTCAGCAGGGGGGGGGTCTGTACATGTCATGTGATTTATCATTGGGAGCGGGCAGGTGGGCGCGAAAAAAAAATGAATCACATGACACATCCAATGGGCGGGATGGCGGCTGATGGCGGGGTAAAAAAATCACGTGATGCACTGCATGAAAATTATCAAAAATGGCTAGCAGGGGTTGGCGGGGGTTGGCGGGGGCGCTACTGGCCCCCCGCACACCATGGCGGGCAGTGGGCGCATTATCACGTGACTTTTGGGGCACCTTTTGTGCACCATTCGGCATGATTTCGGAGGTGTTGCTTGATCCATTGCATGCTGTGGCAGACAATGGGCGCATAATCACGTGATTTTCCGCCCAAAAAAATGGAAGCCTTCCCCAAATCATCCTGGTATCATTTCTATCGGTAAATACACTAGTTAAGCATGAATTTGAGCTTAGAAAGCCCAAAATGCACCCTGCACAATGGGACTGGTGATGCACTTGATCCCATCATTTGGCGGGGTCTGCTGCGGGGGGTGCCACGGGGGGTGCTGCGGGGGGTGCTGCGGGGGGTGCCGCAGGGGGTGCCGCAGGGCCCGCTGTGGGGTCAACCACAGGAGCAGGGGTAGGGGTGCATTGCATCATATTTTGATCTATCTATTCTCGCTGTGGTCATAGCATGCAGCATAATTATCCTTCATTTTGCCAGGAGTTTGGAGGCTGTGTCTGGGGTTGGTCTGCAGCTACAGCCATGTGACTCCCTGATGCTTCGGCAGGGGCTGGGATATCAAAACTGTGCAAATTTACCTAAATCTTTTGGCTTGGCTTGGGGCACTGATATATATGACTTGGTTCATTTTAGCATGGTCTGCTCAAGCTGTCAGGTCAAACTAAAAATTTGAAAAATGTGCAACTTGATTTGTTAGGCAAATCTCCCAAGTACATGCTCCAGGGACAGCCAACATCATCAACAAGAAATGGCTAATGTTTCTTTTCTCTGTCTGTTTGATTCAGGTAGTCTGTCTGCACTCAAATTTTTCTCTCCATTTGCAGCATATTCCGTGGAGGTGTCATAATTGTTGATTTCCGGATTTCATACTTCTTGTCTACACACCATTTGGGCCCTTTACTGAATCCAATAATACTGTAGACTCTTACAATGGATTGAGCAGGACATTTGTCAATTAAATCCTTGTAAGGGTTGGGGGGGGGTCAACCGCAGGGGGTGCCGCGGGGGGTGCTGCAGGGGTGCACAAGCATATGCCAGCCTACCAAATGTGGATCAACTACAAAATCACTTTCCAAAGCTTCTGTACTGCAACCCAAGTGACTTCTAGGTAACCTTTACCCAATCCCAGTGAAACAACTTCACTGCTCTTGTTTCTGGGTGACAATTGATTTTATGAGCTTGAGTGTGTATGCGCCCTTTTAAGTGGGAAATGAGGCCATGTGATGAGAGGTAGGGCACCGAAACATTGTAAGATACTATATTCAACATGACCGGTGGCCCATGTCTCTTCAAACCAGCCCATATCTCATGTTTATCAAGACCCTATTTTTCGGACTCATTTCAAGTTTTTGAATGGTTCCAGGGTCCAGGGCTCTCAGAATTTGTTTCAGACACTGCCAAAGAGTATATCATTCAGCTGTATTGAATCGCTTGTGTGTAGAAAAAATATTTTTTGCCATACCCAAAGTGAACCATGTTGAACCATTGTCTACATAGGAACCTTGAGCAATGGTGAACTCTTTTCATGTTTCGAATTTTAGGTGGACAAATGATATGAAGTATCTACATATTCAATAAGAATAGCAGAAGGAGACCTTATTCCGATGGTTTTCAGCTGCATAACTGTAGGAACAGTGTTAGAAGAGCAGTAAACACTTAGGTACGACGTTTATACAGGTTCTGATTGGCTGGTGACTTGACGTGTTCCGAGCTGTCAGTTTACATAATCTTACATATAAGAAAATCACGGGGACAAGGCACCGGTGCAGCGGGGGGTGCTAGACTGGCGGGGGTGCCAGCGGGGGTGCCAATGGGGGTACCAGCAGGGGTGCAGGCAGTGGGTCATGGCAAGGATGTGTGCAGCCCCAGAGGTAGTAAAAGTAACCATCTATGTCTCTACAGTCTATCTTGCAAATATACGAGCTCTGAGTGCACAGAGTGTTGTATATGAAATTTGAAATTCAAATATTACCAATCTCTGACTATTGTGAGGCAACTTGCTGGTGAATCCATTGTCTCATATTCCACCTAGGAATCAATTCAGGGCATGTCAAATCCACTCTATTACATCTGTTCATGTTGCAACTAAAGCAAACTGCTTGTAAAGTAACACAGAACAGATGAACTTCAATGAGTCCCAGACAGGAAGTGTGACATTAGGTGCATAATTAACGTGTGGTATTATCCACTGGGTAAGATTAGACTGTGCCTACAGCATGATCAGTTTACCAATGGGCATGTGTATAGAATGAGCAGACGAAACAATCAATGAGTTGACAGTGGACCCAATGCAGCCCATGATGTCAGCCCACCTACCCTGCCAGCCAAAAAATGAACAAATCACACTTTCTTTTTAACCCTACATGCCTGGATTATGCAGACAATATTGCACAGTTTTGATATCCCAGCCCCTGCCGAAGCATCAGGGAGTCACATGGCTGTAGCTGCAGACCAACCCCAGACACAGCCTCCAAACTCCTGGCAAAATGAAGGATAATTATGCTGCATGCTATGACCACAGCGAGAATAGATAGATCAAAATATGATGCAATGCACCCCTACCCCTGCTCCTGTGGTTGACCCCACAGCGGGCCCTGCGGCACCCCCTGCGGCACCCCCCGCAGCACCCCCCGCAGCACCCCCCGTGGCACCCCCCGCAGCAGACCCCGCCAAATGATGGGATCAAGTGCATCACCAGTCCCATTGTGCAGGGTGCATTTTGGGCTTTCTAAGCTCAAATTCATGCTTAACTAGTGTATTTACCGATAGAAATGATACCAGGATGATTTGGGGAAGGCTTCCATTTTTTTGGGCGGAAAATCACGTGATTATGCGCCCATTGTCTGCCACAGCATGCAATGGATCAAGCAACACCTCCGAAATCATGCCGAATGGTGCACAAAAGGTGCCCCAAAAGTCACGTGATAATGCGCCCACTGCCCGCCATGGTGTGCGGGGGGCCAGTAGCGCCCCCGCCAACCCCCGCCAACCCCTGCTAGCCATTTTTGATAATTTTCATGCAGTGCATCACGTGATTTTTTTACCCCGCCATCAGCCGCCATCCCGCCCATTGGATGTGTCATGTGATTCATTTTTTTTTCGCGCCCACCTGCCCGCTCCCAATGATAAATCACATGACATGTACAGACCCCCCCCCTGCTGACCCCCGCATATGCCCCCGCCCCCAAATGGACCAAATCCCCCCCGCGGGCCCCGCAGGGGGGTACCTGTTAGGTACCCTCAGAGCTACGTCTGAGGGTACCCAGGAGGACCCCCGCGGGGGTGCAACCGGGTGATGGCGGTGGTAACTGAGGTGCCCAGCAACCATGATCGTGCGCTTATCACCTTCATATTCCCAGGACCGTGTGCTGATTCAGTTTCCGATTTCAGGGAAATGGCACTGCACCCACACCGTTCCTAGAGACAGCCGGGCACTATGACCGGGTCCCGGTTCAGCAGACTATTCCTCATACAAAAAGGTGAGCAAAGAGGGACGGGCCGTTTCAGTAAACAGCCCCAGGGCCAGAAGCGTAGGTCGCAATGTATTTGGAGTTCTCAGGATTCGATGGAAGCGTGCCGTACCATTGCCACTGGCTGTTCTTTACTCTGTTAGAGAAACTCGTGACTGGCCACCCGGATGCCACGCCTTGGCTTCCTCGGCCGGGTGCATCCCGTGGCTCCAGCCATGTGCGATGAGCCTTGACTCCAGTTGACTCGAGCGCTTTTATCAAGCATAATTTCTGCGTGCGACCCTTGTCTTTTGACTCTGCCGGCCCCAAAGGTCGGGAGGTAATGATTCAGCATGAGCCCAGTTCAAACTTGCGCAACGTTCATTCATTTAGTATCTGAATTCCTGTGTCATCTTTTCTATCGCCTTGTCCTCCGAGGATCGAGCACCGCGGATTTCTCAAGTGTGACCACGCCCTCGATCCCAGGGTATATGAGGAGCACATGGTGCTCACCAGGTATATTCGGTATGTCTGTCCCAGTGGCGGCAACTCTCCCAACGAGGAGGCTGGTGTCTCACCATTGCATTCCGGGTGCCATGAGCATTGGCACTCGGTGGGAGATGTTTGGTAGCCTGAATGCGCGTGACAAACAAAATCTACTGAATTTCGCACCGCAGAACTTAGAGTCTTGTATCACGCGGCCTGAATCGCGCGCCGACGAATCACTGCTCTTTTCCAAGCCGAAAATTAGCCTTGATTCATACAGCCACAGCGAATGTGATGGTCTCGCTCCGGTTGTTGCAGTGTCAGGCTGTTCCCGAGGCTCGTGACCACCTGACCATTGCATTAGATGCTGTGAATGGCCGAAACCGCTGCAGCGAATCTTAGACTCGCGGGCCTTTCGAATGTCTTGTTCATCAACAAAGTGTCGTTTGTCACAGATTGGAATGCATCCGGGAAGCAGCGCAAACCATGCACTCCCATTCTTCTTTGGTAAGCAGCTACTGATAGTGGAGCTCGGCAGCAAGAAGACGCTGGAACTGTTGATTGTTTGGGTTGTCCAGTGGGCCAAGAGAATGTCTTACCCAAGTCGGATTTCTGTTCCTTATGATCACTGTGTCTTCGATTTCACTTCAATCTCTTTATTTTCAGACCGATTGCCACAGAAATACATTCCGGTTCGAATCGGGTTCGAACCGGCTCAGGGAGGGTTGAGGCAGGTTCAAGCTATCTGAGATAATAGAACTTGAGGTTTGTTGCGGTTCAGGACCGGTTCCCTAGATTCAACACCGAGCCAAAGCAACGCTTCTGGAGCAGCACTATAAGTAGTTGAACTGCTAGTAATCCTGCGAGAAACGGAGATAGCATGAGACTCAACTGAGATCATTTATTTGCAACTTGCAATCATCCGGTATGCAATGGGAATGGAATAGAGAGCATGCCGGAGCATACAACGGCTCAATCTTTCAACACATCTTCGAGTGACGCTCTCTCCATCTGCCGTCATTTTCTCGCAGAACTCGGTCCGGATGGGAGCATCTCGTTAGAGTGCCGGCGGCCGATACAGAGCGGGCGGCATTGGCATGATCCGGCGGTGGATGGAGCCGATGAGAGATCGTGGATGACTGGAACTCCACCAGTGAGAAACCTTCACATCAGCAGCTCTCACTTTACTCGTTTCCAGCCCTCATACTGCGGAAGTCACGACATCCGAGAGCGTTCAAGCCTGCGCAGACGCGAAGGTTTGATTGCACATTGGTTTCTGCGACCACCCGGAACACACCTTACAGTCGTGGACAATTTCCGATAAGGCCATGATTGAGCCATCTTTGAAGATGAGGGCATACATGGACCGTGAGTTTGATCGGGATAGCCAGGCTGCTGCGCGGGGGAGAATAGATGAGGCGAAACTTGAAGACGCTCAACGTTGCGCAGAGACTAAACGGTGAGTCTCGAAACGTCGGCAGTTGCCTTGTATCGGTTGAAACTGGGCTGAAGCCAGGTCAGAAACTGTGAACAGGAGAAACCCCAGTCAATTTTCGCCTGTATGCTTTGAAATGACGCGGAAAAGAAGGCTGTCCTTCATGCTGTGAGACGGGACGTTAGCGACCTATGGCGTGAACAGTCCTTACGATCCAGCTTCGTTTTTCGGGCCGCCACTGACACGGAGCCAAAATCTGGAGCCAAATGACCAACCGCTGCTGACGAACGCGGGTGAATCCTGCAAGTACATGATTTACTGCGGAAGCAGTGGACTTCGCGAAGCTCAAGCCGACAATACTTATATGGCAACGAGCAGCTGAGATCTTCACCATGTCTCTCCTCGATCGTCCTCCTGCGCCTCCTACCAAACTCGGTGTCTACCGAATTCTTTCGCCCAACGCGGGAGTCCATGTCTCTCCGCTGCAGCTTGGGGCGGGGAATATCGGCGACAAGTGGCACAACTTCGGGATGGGCGCCATGAACAAAGCAGACAGCTTCAAGCTGCTGGACGCGTATTTCGATGCGGGCGGCAATTTCATCGATACCGCCAGCGGATAGTAAGTGGGATGATATTTTTTCTGAGTTGGACATTGGCCGAATACCCTTCGCAGTCAGGACGAGACGTCTGAGATGTTCATCGGTGAGTGGATGGAAAAGCGGGGCATCCGGGACCAGATCGTCCTCTCGACCAAGGTGCGCTGTGCTGTGAATGCCGGTTTCTCGCATCAAATGAATTGTTTAGTTCACGATGAACTTCAAAGCGCGTCAGAATGTTCAGCACCAGGTCAACTATGCCGGCAACAATCGAAAGTCGATGACGCTCAGTGTCGAGGCTAGCCTCAAGAAACTCCGTACGTCATACATCGACGTCCTACACGTCCACTGGTGGGACTGGGAGACGAGCATCCGTGAATTGATGGACGGACTGCACAATCTCGTCGCGCTCGGCAAAGTCTTATACCTGGGCATATCGGACACCCCGGCATGGGTCGTGTCGCAGGCGAACCAGTATGCGCTCGACCATGGCAAGTCGCCGTTTGTAATCTACCAGGGTGCATGGAATCTCATGGACCGGTCGTTCGAGCGGGAGATCATCCCCATGGCCCGTGCACATGGTCAGTGGGCTTTTTTATGGCTGCTGTCCCGCGCGTTCTTCTGACTGTGGTCCAGGGATGGCGCTAGCGCCTTGGAATGTTCTGGCGCAGGGAAAGTTCCGAACGGATGCCGAAGAGGAAGCCCGGCGTGTGTCCGGGGAGAAAGGACGCATGCTGTACAGCACTGACTGGGAAAGAAACGAGGATGAGAAGAAGATCTCGTATGCACTCGAGAAGGTCGCGGGGGAGATCGGGGCCAAGAGCATCACCTCCAGTGCGTCTCACTTTCTCTGCGAATTTCACCCGTTCTGATGCAGAGTGCGCGAGCAGTCGCGATCGCATACCTGATGCACAAGGTGCCGTACTGCTTCCCCATTATTGGGGGGAGGAAAGTCGAGCATCTGGTGTCGAACATTGAGGCCCTCGAGGTCTCGCTCTCCGCAGAACAGATCGAGTTCCTAGAGAGTATACTGAAGTTTGACCCTGGCTTCCCGGCGACCATGATTGTATGCTTTATCTATTTTGTGTTCTCGGGGCCAGTTCTGATTCCCACCTGTTTTGCAGGGTGACGGAATTTCGCCTACCCCATTCTTGGAGACAGCTGCGCACTGCGACCGAGTGCCCGTCCAGCAGACCATCCCTCATACAAAGAAGTGAGCGGGGAAGTGACGCACAGGACGGGTAAAGGATGTCGTTTCGAGATAACTAGGCCTCGCTGTATGTATATGTAGTAACAAACGTTGATGCCCGAGTATATATATACAGAAAGTGTGTTACTGCGATTGTGCTGATGGTATCACGACCCGACCTGTGACAACACTAATGCACAACAGTGACAGTGTGGGGAATGCCTGCGGTGGTCCCAGTTAGACCTTAAGGAGTCCCATGTTGACCTGTGGTGGTCCCAGCGGGTCCTTCTTTGGTCCTAACAAGGTCCGAAATATAGTAAATTTGAGCGTCAAATTGGCGTTTTCCCCTTCACAAAATAGCATAGAAGTCGTCCGAAATGTCTGTTCAGGTCCGAAAATAGGGTAAAAGTTGGGCAGAAGCGACCAATCTGGGTAAAATTTGGGTGTCATCTTGACTCATCTTGGGTCATAAATGGTCAGATTCTTTGAAATCAAAGTTTGGAGCGATATCCGAAGCGAGCGTTCTAAGCCATCTAGATGTCGGGGGCAGGTGTCCAAGTCATAGCCATAGCTACCCATGGCGAAGGGAAAAAATGGATTTACGTTCCAAAAACAGAGTAAAAGTCACCCAAAATCGAAAAAATTATAGCGTAAAAGTAGTTTGGCTGACGGAGCTAGCTCACTGCAAGTTTCTGAGCACCTGTGGGACCCCTGCGGATCCCACTTGTCCCATGACCAACTCATGTAGCCCGGCAATCAGCAGACGTGCTCGTAATGCTTCTGCAGAGTCAGATTCGTTATGACAAGGCTAAGCGATCAAACAAAATGTTTGGGAGTCGCATTAGCTCATCGCAGGACGGAATGGCGCCATATTATAACACATTCCTAGCTGAAACTCTCACCATCCGGGTATATTTATTTTGGCGGAACTTGATCCGGACGGAAGCCACCTCGTTGGAATGGCAGTTAGTATGGAGGGACTTCGGCATGATTCGGCGGTTGATGATGACTGGAACTCCGCTTTTGTGGATTCCCCATATCGGCAGCTCTCACTTTGATTGTCCGAGGCCTCGTACTGCGGGAATTGCCTTGCGGACACGTTTTCAAAAAAGAAAACCAGGTTAGGCCATCTCTGAGGATGGGGGCAAAGGGGGAACATGGGTTTGACCGGTATGGCCAGGCTTCTGGGCGATGAAGAGCAGCTGAGGCAAAACTTGAAATCGATCATCGTCGTGCAGAGAATGAACGGCGAGTCCCGAAATTTCGGCAGTTCCTTTGCAAAGGTTTAGAGTGGGCTGAAGTCGGGTTGGAACATGGGAATAAGAGAAATCCCAGTGATCTTTCGGCTGCAGGCTATAAAATGGCTGAAAAAGGCTGTGTTGCACGGTCTGAGACGGGATGCGGGCGGCCTATGGCGTGAACCGTTTTTACGATGCAACTTCGTTTTGGGGATCCGAGCTTCGTTTATTCGGGCCGTCACGGACACGGAACCAAAGTCTGGAGCCAAACGACCAACCCTTGGCCGACGGACGCGGGTGAGTCCTGCAAGACACACGATGTGCTGAGGAAGTGGTAGAATTCGCGGAGCCCAAGCCGATAATAGTTATAAGAGGGAAATGAGTAGCTGAGATTTTTCAAGTTCACCATGTCTTTTCTCGATCGCCCTGCTGCGCCTCCCACCAAACTCGGTGTCTACCGAATTTTATCGCCAAACGCGGGGGTCCGTGTTTCTCCTCTGCAGCTGGGGGCAGGAAGCATCAGCGACCAGTGGCACAAGCTGGGAATGGGTGCGATGGACAAAACGGCCAGCTTCAAGCTTCTGGACGCGTATTTCGACGCTGGCGGCAATTTCATCGATACTGCCAATGCCTAGTAAGCCAAATACTACTTTTGAAGCTGGCGTTGATCAACCATGCTTCGCAGTCAGGATGAGACATCTGAGATGTTCATCGGCGAGTGGATGGAGCAGCGGGGCATCCGAGACCAGATCGTCCTCTCGACCGAGCCATAGCACTAGGATTTAGACTAGTGCGCATGGCTGTAGCCATAAAAACCGTAGACTATTTTATGGATGGTAGCCATGGCACGGGATCGAACTCGTGACCCTTCCAAAAAGCGGATGGGCTCCGCAGCAATAACCAATGAGCCATGACAGCGTATTAATTTAGAACATATTGTCAATCATACACCTGATAACACCTGCTAAAATATGTTTCCCCCACTTAGGGAAAGGAGCTTGCTCCTTTCCCTAAGTGGGGGAAACAACCCTAACCTCTAACCACCCTAAACCCCTACCAACCCTAACGCTCACCAACCCAAACCCTAGCCAGTAAAAAAAAACATGATTTTTGGGACCCGAAGCCCTATCCCAAACCCAAACACTATCCCAAACCCGAACCGATCATCAGCATGCGACAAGCTCAGGAGAGCATCCCACGTCCTGCCGCGACTCCGTCGTCGTCTGGAAAGGCCAAGGTATGATTCCCAGTCTCTGTCCAGATTTTCTTACGGATATTGTTGCACAGGCCGAAGACCCTGTTCCCGAGACTTCAGGCTCAACTCCTGCCATCGACATTGATTCAGACGTCGAGATGGAGGCCCCCACTCCCGTTCAAGAGAAGGTGCGTCCGTCTTGAGTCTTGCCGAGCACAGGTTGATTTTTCTCAGACCCCGCGACCATCTACTCGCAAGACCGTCGCAGGACGGTCTGGTTCTCGATCGGTCGACGGATCTGGTCATGACGACTCCGTAGGGCTCGCGGACGTCTATGGGACTATCATTCGACTCATAGACGAGCACGATAGGTCGATGCGTCTTCTCAGCGCCAAAATGTCGAAGCTTCACGCGGAGCAGATAGAGGCTCTAGGGAGCTGTCTCCAGAGTTTCCAGACGTGAGTTTCACTCAGTCGCGGCGACTACATTTCTGACCAATTACCCAGCCATCGTTCGTTGTCACCGGCTCGAAGAGGCAGCGACTCAGCAACAGTACCACTGATGCGGCCCCGAGTGAGTCTCGCAGTTTCACTTTCCTGTCGCGACACCTTGCTTAACGATTGGTAGCGTCCGCGTCCGACCGAAGGTTTATTGCGGACCGAGTACATTGACATCAATTGTACCAGTTGCGGCGGTCCATTCCACTCGAGCTCCTCATCGAGGAACGCGACTACGTCACGTCGCGGCTAGAGGAATGGAAGACCGCGCTCAAGGACGTCAAGGAAGCCATTGACCTCTCGATGTCGAAGAATGCGGCCTAATCTTTTCATATTTTGTTCTATATGCACTCTCCTTCCATATGTCTCTCTTCTCTCATGTCACTTATTTATGAAGTCGCGTCTTTTCTTCTCGCGCACCTCCTTATGACCTTTTTCTTTTAGATACAACCCAGTATAGTCCTTAGGTACCAGCTAGCACCCAAGCAATATACTGAATTCTGTCTAAAACTGAGAGAAGCGACGTCTTGTCGTGCGAGAGCCTGCCGCGACAATTGCTTGTTTGTCAGACTTTCACTCAACAGAAGCTGGATCCTCTACAGGGTCGTCGTCGTCGTCACTATCCGAGTTCTTGAGTTTCACACCTTCGAACTGGTAGTCGCGGACGTCAGATATTTCCTCCACCAACTCATCGAGTTTAGCAGGCGAAATATCTATCAGCTTCTTTATATCTTCAGAGAGTGTCAACTTCTGTCTTGCCAAATAGGGTATTACTCGGAACGCCGCGACTTTCGCATGGAACATCGCACCGTTCATTTCACAGACCAAGTAAGAACCTCCTTTGGTCTTTCGAACTATAATCATGGGCCCAAGATATCTAGCTTTCATCTTGTTGTCCAGTGATTTTTCAATAGCTGTGTTCCTGACCAACACTAAGTCCCCTGGTACAAAATTGTAATCTTTGATCACATGCTTGTACTCGAGTTCGTAGCGTTGAACCATCTTTAGTTTGGCGTCGCTGACGCGGCTGCGCATATCTTCAATATGGTCGGCGTGTTTCGCTAGAGCGCGTGCCCTGAGACCAATGAGATCCGCAGAGTCGACGATCCGGTCAGGATATTCGACTAGCCACGTAGCTTCGACTATATCCAGAGGGATGGTAGGGTGGGCCCCACATACTGCGAAGTACGGTGAGCAACCCAGCCCGCGACGCACTGTAATTCTATCTGCCCACAAGACCTGTGGGAAGAACCAAAACCATTTGGAGGCGTTTCCCCCTGTAGCTTTGTACAGTGACTGTCGAATGTCCCAATGTCCTCTTTCAACAGTGCCATTCGCTTGGGAATTGTAAGGAGATATCCTTATTCCCTTGATACCATATTTCTTCTGTAACCAGTTCAACGCCGCGACAAATTGTCCTGCGTTATCGGTTACAATCCACTTAGGACACCCCCAGCGACACACTATGTCTTCGAGTAAGAAACGTGCGATTGCCTTGGCATTGTCAGCCTGTAGCGGTCGCGCTTCCACGTAGCAGGTCAAAGAATCCCTTGCTGCGACGACATATCTGTATCCGTTGGAAGGCGTTCCCATAATCATGACATCTGTATGTATCTTCTGAAATACACTTGGAGTCATCGTCAGCGTCGGTGGAGTGCGGAGGAGAGTTTTCTGGCGGACTTGGCAGCTATGACAAGTCTTTATCCACCAGTCGACGTCTCTTTCCATTTCTGGCCACCAAAACCGAGTTTCCAACAGGCTCTTAGTGCTGAAAAGACCCTTATGACCCAGCGCGTCGTGACACGCCTTCATCATATAAGTCCTGTGGCACTTGTCCACGACCAGTCTATGAATCCCATTGGTCGATCTCTTGTACATTTTTCCATCTTTGAGGAAAAACTGTCGCGAGAATTTGAGAAACGATCTGAACCGTTTGTCTGTCATTTCAGGCCTTACAGAAGTGTCTTTCAGCCACTTCCTAGCCATTACCAACTTATTGTCCTGTTCGATCCCTGTGCCAGTCCAGTGATCCTCAATATAGGGATCCTCAGGATTGTCGCGCAGTTCAAGATCAGGTAAAAGCAGTTCTCCGTTTGCCACATCGTTCAACATGAAGACTGGGACGACGAGCCCTTGAGCGTCATATGCGTCTTTGACACGCCGATTCTCAGCGCGACAAGAGTCGCAAGCTTTGACTAGCTCTTTGGATATGTCGTCGACCGACTCAGCACACCCGACCATAGAGTTAAGGTAGCCACCTCTGGTGTCAATGTCCCTTTTGAACTCTTCAAAGTCTAATGGTTGTTCTGTGTCGTAGTCCCAATTCTCGTTGTTCTCTGGTGGTGGCTCGTCGAAGATTTCCTCTTCGTCATTGGGATACTCTTCATCTCCAGGTGCAGGTCGTCGTCGCGACAAGCCATCTGGTGAGAAGGTGATTCCTCTGACATGTTTCAAGGTAAACTGAAACATGAGGATCTCCTCAGCCCAACGGTTGATATTTGCATTTGGTAGGTTACCAACGTTCCTTAGCATGCCTGCCAAGTACAGCGCGTCGGTTTCGACTACCAATTTCCTACAACCAAGAAGCCAGTGAGCCATGGCTTGAAGCACGCGCTTCACACCATAAAGTTCACGCTTCGGTTGAGAAAACCTAGCTTCTCTTTCTGTAAGTGGGATACTCCCAAATTTCGCGTAATAGACCTTCTTTGGATCATCTGGGTCGCGCTGGTAAATTTCGAAACCCGCGGCCATCCAGGATGTGTCTATTGCGACGACAATCTCAGAGTCCCACTCGTAGTTCAGAGGCTTAAGCGACGGACAGACTTGTATCGCGTCTTTAAGTCTTTGAAATGCGAGTTTCTGTTTGTCACCCCATTCAAAATGCGCGTTCTTGTTCACTAGTCTCTGAATCGGTCGCGCCATTTCAGAAAATCCTCTAATGAACATCCGCATGACCCCAATCGTGCCCATGAATTGTCGAACTTCCGAGACGTCTCTCAAATCTGGCCACCGCGTGATTACACCAACTCTGTCCGCGTCAGGTTTTCTACCTTCAAACGAACAGATGTGGCCAACCACAGCGAACTTGTCGGCGCAAACCACCGACTTGGTACCAGACAGAGTCGCGCCACAGTAGCCGATTCTGTGTACGACGCGGTTCACATTCTGAAAGTGCTCCCATACGAAGCGACGGATCCCAGGATTTTCTGGAATTGTTTCACAGGTTCCATCGGGTAACAGATACCTGGTTCCAGGTCCTCGAACGGGTACGTCGTCGATGTATGGAATAGTAACATGAGGGATTTCGTCTTTCAAAATGAAAGTAACGTCCTCATGGAATATGGGTACTGAGTTGGTCCATCCTTGTGGGAGTTTGACCAACCTCAGTGCACCGAACGGTGACTGGAATGTAGTCAAGTCGCGACTAGCTGGATCGATGTCACGCTGGTCGTAGCCTGAGTACAAATCTAGCGCAGCACCACAGGCGCGACCGGCGAAGTGGTTTGCTAACTCCTCTGTCGCGGGTGGCAACCCTGAATGTGCGATAGTAATTGCATTGAGTGGTTCTAGCGAGTGCACCAGTCTGATACTCTTCCCATACTTCTTAAGTACAGCAAAGAACTTGCTTCGATAAGAGGAATTGGAAGGTTCATAGACCTGGGCCGCGATTTTGTCTTTTATGACCTTGCACACTTGGTCGAACATGCCGCGAGGTATAGGAATATTCCCTTCGCGATATGCTGTATGGGGAACTGTCGCGATCTTGACAGGAGGAAATATGTCCTGTCTCAATGCGCCACGCTCTTCATCATTGAACGCGAAACTTTGATTGTGAAGCATATAGAAGTGCATGAGCAACTTCCGTTCTTCTGGTAATAAGAAGTCCCCTTTGTGTAACTTGTCCACAATATCCCTGCGTTCCGCCGTGAATCTACCAGTTGGGGTAAAATCAGGTGGTCGCGGGTTTAGAGTAGGTAGCGTATCCAAGGGATCTCCCACCATTTCTCGAATTATTCGGTCGCTCTCAGAACCCATCGTGTACACTGGTCTGACCTTCTGGTCCACAGGTTTGTATTTCTTTCCTGCGAACACAGAGTATTTGTCGCGACTAGAAGAGTCGTCGTCTAGTACACTCCAAGTACCAACAGTCAGTTTTTCCGTTGCCGCGTCTGAGAGTCTTTCATTCATATATGAATGAAACAAAGTCGACGCAGCGACGTCTTTCTTCATTTCCTTGTCCTCTTTCGACGACAAGATGTATGCTTCTACTAGCTCAGTTTGGGTAAACTGGCCACTAGAACGCGGCTTTCTTAGATCCTCGAACACTACATTCCCATCCTTTCCCAACGACACAGTCACCGCGACTTCTTCTCCTTGACTCAACGCGGTCAATTCCTCGAAGCTCTTTGAAAATCCCGTTCAGGGTTCGGTTCGTCTGGACTGGTCATTGGTTTCGACGAACTGTAGGGCTCGGTAGATCCGTCGTTGTTTTTGGTGTTACGCGGCAAGTTGTCTGCACGACGTGGCTGCGTAGCCATTGCACAACGTGTCTTTAAATTGGGATCGCACATGGTGATTATCTGGCTGCCGTCAGCCGCGTTCTTGATATTGCTTTCAGTCGCGATATCGAACGGTCTGCCGAGCAACACCTTATAAGCTGGACTTTCCAAAATGTGCACTTGCAGGTAGACCAGGATGGTCCCAAACCTGAAGGGTACATTTCTCGCTAATCCCAGTGACTTAGAGATAGATCCATTTGCACTTTCCATATAGATGACGACTTTTGGGTCCCAGCTCAATTGTGCGTCGACGGCCTCTGAGAAAGCCATCGATACAATCTGAGATCCACTGTCTAGGATGCAGTCCGCGTCAAGACGCGCGTTAATCCGTCCGTTTATCGTTCTGAGAGCAGCCGACGAATCACCAACATAGACATGTCTTGGGTTCTCATTAGAGGGTATCGACTCCAAGTACATCTCATATGGGTCCGTCGCGACAACTGCGCCAATGGGAATTTCTCCTTCAACTGTGTTATGATAGAACACAGGCTCGGGCAATTCCTTAGCACTGACTAGGTTGTAGCTCAGTTCTCCATCCCAGACGTCTTCAACGACGCGGCCAGTTTCTTGAAGCATGGACTTCTGAACCGGTACTCGTTTCTTCGAAGAGTCCTTTAGAATGGAGTCGCGGACAGTCCCCGAAACTGCTAGGAGTTCACCCACAGTGACGTCGACTGACGCGTTTTTCATTTTGTCGTAGACTGCTTCTGCCACAGCCTTCTTTTGAATCGGTGCACGCAACTGGTATTTATCTGGAACGCGCGCTTTTGAAGAATGTACTGGTTCTTGTAGAACGGGCTTGACTTTCTCAAACGGTAGTTCCTTTCTCTTTTCGACGTTGTCGCGCACTGATTCCTCATCATCGTCGCTATCGCTAACTTCTTCAATAATCACAGGTTTTCTCGGTTTCTCTCGTCGCTCAGCTCGTTTATCATGGTCCTCAGAGGGCTTGGCTGAGTTTGTGGGTTTAGCCCCCTTCCTTGAACCATTTAGAAACCCGAGTTGTTATCGTCGCGCTCAGGTTGGCTATTCGCACCACGACGGGTTTGAATGAACTGCTCCTGAGTCTGAGGATAACCACTGTTCATGTTGTTGAAGTAGCCGGCCATGGCGTCGGTCATGGCTTTCTGCATGAATTGGCCCATGGCACTTTCCATTGCATTGCTGGTTGAACCAGATGCAGTTCTTTGAGTCTTTGGCTCAGCGCGACTCTCTGGGGTTGGTCGCGACGACTTCCTCTCGTATTGGATGAGTTGACTTCGAAGGGAGCGTATTTCATCTGCCACTTCTTCAGGGTAGTCGGACATATCATCATTGTCGCGGCTATCGAACTGATCCAAGTAGTAGGAGTCCTGGAAGTTGACGGATTTGCCCTTCTTCTTCCAATAAGCCTCTACTCGTTGTCCCTGAGTCCCTTCTCCATTTGGTAGGAAACTGTCGTCGAAGAGCCTCCACATCCCTTTGGTGTCGACTTTGAGAAGGTTTTTCTCAATGTGAGACCTCTTGAGCGGGCACTCGTTTGACCAGTGACCAGTTTGTCCACAGTAGCGACAGTCGTCGTTCCGTGCGGCAGCTCCTCCTTGTGCGCGACTTTCAAAGTGGGGCACAGAAGAGTTGTTGCCTACTGGCCGCGACCGCTGTATGGGCGCTTCGCGAGCAGTCTGTACGAACGTCTTCAGCGCTTCCTGCAACTGAGTCTGGAGCTCTTTTTGGTGTAGAAGAAATGAGTCCTTCAAGTTGGAAATCGAGTTTTCCAACTCCTCAACCTTAGCATGGTTGGGTGGACTAGTCTCATAGTCGAAGCGAACCTTAGGAGGCCGCGCGATTATGGGAATTTCGTCTTCGTTACTCAACGTTGACGCCATTTCTTCCGCCATCGTCATTAATTCTTTCAGCTGGATGGGGTCGTCCTGCCGGTTGACTCCAGTCGCGGGGACATTAGTATTTGCTATCCCAGCGCGAGTTTGGTAGCGCTTATTGAATACTTGACTCGTAGCCAAAGCATTCCTCAAGACGGTACTAAACTCGGAGTCCAAAGTACGCATGTAGCGTTCACACGCGACTTTGTTGGTAATAATGGCAGGAGGGACTGACAGTCGCTTGTAGTGACTGTACATCTGAAGGCCGAAGCGCTTCAAATCTCCCTCATCCGTGATTTTGATTCCACGGTTCTCGCGACAGAGTCTATCTAGATCTGCCATGGTCCCCGTTTTTCGCTTGGATACCTCAGGGTATCCTTTTAATATTTCGGCCTCAAACTCCACGACAGTTTTCGTGTCGTCAGAATAGGTATCGAGACCTTCCCATACGTCCATCACTTGCCGCGACGGCAAATAACGAATGTACATGCTTTTCGCTTGTTTGACATCTGTGATGCCTCCATCCTCTACGATCTGCGCGCAGTGACGCAAATATGCCTCAATCGACAGGGGATCCTTTTCATCAAGTATAGGTCTACTTGTGTCCCAAGGTTGGGGGATTTTGAACCCAGTCTTTGGAGCCATAGTTGTCGCGACTGAAGTCACAGGGGAAGTAGGGATGTTGTTAGAATTCGCGTTTGTAGCAGTGACGCTACTAGACAATTCTGAGAGGGTTTGTGAGCTAGTCTGAGATCGACTGATTGTCGTCGAACTCGAAGTAGCCGCGTCTAAAGCTGGAAGCTTCGACGACAAATTCACTCTTTGTTTTCCTTTTGCCTTAGAAGGCAAGGGTGGTAGATACAAAGGTGTTTTCTGTCTTGCAGACCTTCGTGGTTTTTCGAAAGGTCCTGAAGTTGAAGCGTTTCCTTCAGTCTCAATCTCCGCTTGGTCCTCAAGAGGTCGCGCAGGAGCTTGGGATCGAAATAAACTGCTTCGCGGGATAAACCCTTGGTCTCTATCCGACGTCGCGGTAAAGAATCCGGTTTATTGATTTTTAAAGTTTATGAAACTTTAGAAGCCCCTCGCAGTGGGCTCCAGATGAAATGCTGAGGGCGTGCTCACAAGTGAATCTACTATGAAAGTAAACCCAAATATAAAACACGTTCACACTCCTCGTAATCAGCTTCTCAGTGTGTGAAAGATGCGAGGGCTTCGGGGTGGACAGAGCACCAGTATCACAACTCTCAATAGACGCAGATCCAATAGTCGCGGAGACGGAGTCGACGACAAATATATATATATAGCAAATAGTGGTATCTCAACCAATATCTTCTATACGAACACAACCAACACTAATCCAATCCACAACCAACAATATAACAAGTCAGAGCTTAATACGAGGTATTAAGATCCCTTGTAGCGACAGCGTCCAGATGGTGACGCAAAGCCCAAATATCAAGTCGACGCACTGCCAACCGATACAACCAAAAGTACTGAGTCGACGCACTGCCAACTAGTAAACCAAAATGCCGCGTCGACGCACTGCCAACTAACAGCCAATATCCAATGTCCAAAACCCGAGCACAACTTGTCGACGCACTGCCAAGCAAGAAGTGTGGAACCAAAGTTCTCAAGTCGACGCACTGCCAACTGACCAAAACAACCCGAGCACAACTAGTCGACGCACTGCCAAGCTAGAGGTGTGGAACGATCTCAACAAAGCCCTAAGGCGATGACACTAAATGCCGCGACAATACCAGATGCGGCGAATCCGACTTTCTGATATCTCAACTCAAACTCAAATCACAGTAGCTACAAGTGCTCAGGGAGCAACTCGTCGCGACCGGGCAGGGGTAGCAGAACTTCTTAGGGTGGAATCACGCGGCACGCAAATTGTACAAAACAATCTGATATGAGAGTGATTCACAGTCCGGGGGAAAGCTTCCTAATACAAAGAGACGACGTGCTACTTATACTGTCTACGACGCTGCTTAGTAAAGTCCTGTACAACTGCATAGTAGCTACGCTATCTAAGATCGGTTGCCTTTTAGGGTAATTGAAAAGTTGAACGATCGGACAGGTCCTGAGTGATCAGGACCCCGCCCCATTGTCCATATGATACTTTTGATGTGGGCCAACTCACCGCGTCATACTTTTGGAATACGACGTGCTGGATTGGCCAACGGGTATGTCTTGGCATGTGAGACCAACGTGGGCGCCCCAAGAAGCCGTATGGCTCTAGGCACGCCAGTCGTCTCCCACATGGCTCGGTTCACGGATCTAGCCGTATCGATTTTAGTGTGTTTGAGTATGGGCGCGACTCGCCGTGACACTTGGAAGCGTCACCACGACGCGTCCACAATGTCCCGTGATCGAATGGATCCTGACATGTGACAAGTCGTCATCGTGGCATGATCTGAGGAAACGTCCAACTCAAAACCGGGAGTTGCCGCGACAAGATGGTTTAAGTCTCGTAACGCCAAGTCCTGTCCAGTAGTAGTTGTATTATTGAGAACGTCGCGCATTGCTCAGCCCTTCAGCCCAAGTTCCCGCCTGCAGAGAATGACCCTTTTCGAGAAGTCGACGCAACGACAGATCCCCTTTCTGGGGAATGGTCGCGGTCCAAGCGTTCGTCACTAATGGCCCTGAGCCTGGTGTAGACTCATAAGACCAGTTCCACAGTAGTGGTCTGACTGCCTTGCTATCGTCGACACTATCCACAGTCGTCGACTGGGCAGTAGACCCATAAGTCCTACTGAGCGCAACACTGTCAACCACGACACGATACACCGAGTGGTTCAAGAGTAAACTCTGTAAAAGCGCAAAAATACGCTCTTACAGAGCTGGTGCAGAGCGCGTCTGGTAGCCAGCCTATCAACGAGTCTCTTCAAATGTTGAGTTCGATGAGCAAGTATTCCCTGCCAAGTCCAAGCTAGTCACCGGCAATGTGTCCTCTGGACCGGAGCCATTCACACCATTCGAGGAAACCTTCCCTGACCTTATCAATAATCCTGCGCCTGCAACGCCTTATGCAAGCATACCACCTCCTGCTCTCCCACCGCCACCGGCACCCCTCGCGCAACAAGGTCCTGTCACAGGATCGCGAGAAGTACCCCTAATGCCTGGCCCGATAGACAATCGCCCGATTGCCCATCGCCGCCCTCGTCGGAATAAGCCCCGCATTATGCCAGATGGAACTACGTATCAGAGGCCTAGCAGCATTGAGTCCATGTTGTCAGCTGCCCAAGCTGAGCATGACTTGCCTCAAAACGTGCGGGATGTAGCAAAGAGCCCGGATGCACTCAAGTGGGAGCGCGCAATGCGCGAAGAACTGGACTCTCTCGAGGAAAACTGTACTTGGGATTTGACCAGCCTTCCACGCGGTCGAAAGACTGTCAAATGCAGATGGGTGTTTAGCAGGAAGCGTGACGGTCGTTTCAAAGCACGACTTGTTGCCAAGGGATTCACTCAGGTTCATGGGTTTGACTATGATGAGACCTTCTCGCCAGTATTGCGCTATGAATCTTTGCGCATACTTATGGCTCTGGCTGCTCTCGAAGATTGGGAGATTCATGCCATGGATGTCAAAACGGCATTCCTAAACGGGGATCTGGAGGAAGAAATCTATATGGAACTTCCGGAATTACCCAAAGGTTTCTCGTCATGGCCAAAAGAAAAGGTGGCACGCCTTCGTAAATCACTCTATGGGTTGAAACAGGCGTCTCGTCAGTGGAATATCAAAATCCACAATGCCCTCCTCGAACTTGGTTTTGCTCGGACATACTCCGACGCCGGTGTCTACACATATCGCCAACAGATGGGAGATACGGTCATCATCTTGGTGCTGTATGTTGACGATATGCTCATTATGGGCAACAATCTGCCGGAGATAGCGCGTATCAAATCCTTGCTCGCGAATCGCTTCAAAATGACAGATCTCGGTCCTGCGAAGGATTTCCTTGGTCTGAACATAGTTCGTGATCGCAAAGCGCGTAAAATCTGGATCGATCAGGCTTCCTATATCGAAGGAGTTCTAGAACGTTTCCGGATGTCTTTGTGTAAAGAAGCTCGTACTCCCCTGCCTTCCGGCATCGTGCTCGAGAAGCATGATGGAGAAGTTGATGAAGACCGTCGTACCCGATACCAGCAACTGATTGGCAGCCTTCTATATGCCATGCTTGGTACTCGCCCCGATATTGCCTATGCAGTCATCCGTCTATCAAAGTTCAACAGCAACCCGTCAGAACATCATTGGAACATGGCAAAATACATACTCCAGTACCTTCAGGGCACCAAAAACTACCAACTTTGCTATGATGGTTCCACTGGCGCAGGCCTTATCGGTTATTCCGATGCTGATTGGGCGGAGAACAAAGACAACAGGCATTCAACCACGGGATATTCCTTCTTCATTGCCGGTTGTGCAGTGACCTGGGTTTCTAGACGCCAACCCACGGTCGCTTTGTCCTCAACAGAGGCCGAATACATGGCTCTGAGCGATGCTACGCGCCAGATTGCCTGGATCCGCACTTTGTTGACTGAGCTCGGATATGACTTGCCATCCACGCCTCTTTGTGTTGATAACCAAGGTGCTATTTTCATGGCAGTAAATCCAGTTCATGATAGGAGGACGAAGCACATCAACATCCGCTATCACTTCGTACGAGAATCCGTTGAAGCTGGCAATGTCCAACTTTACCATGTGCCGACTGATGTGATGATCTCAGACACGCTCACAAAGTCTTTGGCATGGGTGAAGTTCCAACAACATCGGCTGTCTTTGGGTCTTCGTGATCCGACTGTTTAGTCGAGTGGGAGTGTTGAAGCTTGTTTGTATTAGCGACTATCACAGTATGTAGACATGACATCATAAGTAGTATTCTTAGATTACTTTGGCTTGCTCCACAATGACCTCATACCTGACCTCATTATTGCGTCATCCATTACTCATCTATGATATCATTACTCCACTATGACATCATGATATCTGCTCCAGACTGGTATATAAACCTAGTACTATACGCTCCATATCCTCAGCTCCTGTGTCTCTACACTCGCTGAGGTATGCATTCTCCCTTACGATCTAATGACCTTACTTATGACTTGTACCATAGACTCTGTCTTATAGGTACAGCTAATGATATAGCTCCTGTGTCTCTACACTCGCTGAGACTCTGTCTTATAGGTGATCGCTACTGGTCGTATCTCCACTGCGCAGTATTGTCTGCGACACCCTTCTGTTAAGGGTCTGTTCGGCTGCCAGGGATTTAGCGTAGCGTAAGAGCAGCGTAGGATTTCAGAAGGATTAGCGCTAGATTTTGATCACCCGGCTTTTGCAGCGCTTCCGGCGTGACATCCATTTTGGGAAGGGACGGGAACAGCATGTCACGCATGTCACCAAACACCCCAATGAATTGCGCGGATGTCTGAGCCAAAGAGGCTAGTGCACAAGAGCCTTCGGAACTGCGTGAGCGCTTGATAGGCTCTGAAGACGTTGGGGTACTGCTCAAAACGTGTTTACGCTGGCTAGGAGCTGGTGTATCTTCACTGGACAAAGTCCGAGACACCGCTACAGCTGGAAACGGAGTCACCTATAAACGGAATCAGCAAATCATTCAGAAAAGTAACGAGACTTACCGGAACATCCTGATCAGTGCCCGGAAGAGAACCAGAGCCTTCGCAGTCCCAGACACTCGGACTGGGCTCCCGTTGAGTTGGCTCGTTGACATCAGAATCATGACCAGAGTCACTCGCAGCAGGTGATGCGGCTGGAGAATCTTCGGTCGCAGTGGTTATCTTGGACATGTATCGGACATGGCCACCTTTGGCCTTCGAAGTCACCAGCTTGTCCATCTGGTCAAGCCAGCGCCAGCCTACGTTCCGAAACGGTGCAGCAGCCTTGTACTTGTTGATATAGGTCTGCCAGACCTGCTCGGACGTGTCGGTGATATTTGCGCCGTTGACATTGTCGTAATGCATGCCGGAAGTGTTTCGCAGATGAGTAATCGCCTTGTGGGTCTCATATGGAAACCCGGAGAGGTCTGCTCATGTCAAGTGGTTATGCGACGGTGATCATTGATAAGCGATGTCAAGACCCCGGAACCATCACACTAAGCGACATTACGAGCACACAGAACCGATAGATTCATATTTGCTATGTATATTACGGCCGGCTCTGGAGGGGCCGTCTGTACTGTATAGCGTACGTATGTACCTTTTGTATTTTACCGGCCCCAAAATTCCGGCATCTTACTGTATTTTACCGTACTTCCGTACTTTATGCATGTAAAATTGGTAAATAATGTAAAATTACCATGAGACATCGCTCGCGGACCAAGCAGCGTCCGATGGCTTCCAAGCATGCTTTGACAGCGCTGCCCGCTGCGGACGCTTGCCCGCTGTCACCTTGGATGCATCTCCGGACTTCTGCTCGGCGGGATGGAGGCGATCGAGTAATCCACGTGCCTCCAGATTGACATACGTCTCAATTGAGATTCGCGAGAGATTGGACAAGCGGACTGTTTGCATCATCTGTGACGGGGGGGGGGGGCGGGGGCGCAAGGGAAAGTAGCACTGTCACCTATTCAAATGCAGAAAAATAATCTTTGGACTTGTCCCCGAAAAGCTGCGGCCGATGGCCAAAAAATACATTTGAATACGCCCCATCTGGAGGTCACTTGGTAAAAATGGTATTTTACACGTATGTTACATGTATTGTATCATTGGTAATTTACGAGGGGGAAATTTACCCGGCACTAACTGACAGGTGCGTGCGCAACATATGTGGCCAAGACTGCCTGGTCTTCTGACTTGCACACCCTAGCTCCAGCTCCGGAACAACGGCAGAAACAATTGACGAGCTTTTACATCGTGTATCCAGCCTCGAGTCTATCGTTTTGCAACTATCTGACGCGTCCAAACTCTCCAACTCCGGATGGTTCGGTTCACGGTTCAGGTGGGGACGAAGAAGTCTGGACGCGTCCGAACGTGTTCAAATCTGAGTTTTTATCTCGTGGAATAAGCTCAGAACTATGCATCTGAGGGTGCTTTTCCCCATGTACTCGACAGCGTGTCATCGAGTTTTCTCTCTGAGGCTGCAAAACTTGACCATAACAACTCTAGTACACTCGGGTGCCAATCTGGGCGCCTAAGTTCCACGCTAGTGATGTCGGATCTCCATATGGTGACACCACTATGATCAACGATGGCACTCTGTGGGCCAGGACAGCGTGCCATGCCTGTCGTTGACCATCATTTTTCCAGATCAAGCTGGATTAGCTTATCAGCATGCTGCGATGTGTCGATATAGATGGCAACATAGAGTGAATAGGTCGGGATCAGCTTTTCTATTCAGGTCAGTCATTCATCTGGGTTGTTCCTCTACACCTTGTTTACCATGTCCGATGAGCTGTGCGCATTGGGCCCCGATGACTAGCTTCTCCCAGCCGACGAGTTCGAGTGGTACAAAGATCCCGACCATGCAGACTCGCTTCCTGCTGTTCCACCATCTCTGAAACTCACCGCAAAGCCCTGACGTGGTCGTTCTGCTGGGACCGAGCTCTCGGACCACTCTGTGCCGCATACCTCTTCTCCCGAATGGATATAGTTGTTTTGTGTTTTTTTTCTTCTTCTTTTGCTCTGAGGTTCAAGGTTCAAACCGGGTTCAAACCTGAACTTGACCGGAAGGAACCGAACCGCAGGTCCGGTTCACCCACTTTGGCCGAACCTGAACTGGACCCCAGGTTTGGTTCAAGATTCAGAAAATTTGATGAAAGCCGGACCGAACTGGACCGCGGCAACACTGGGCATGAGATATGCACTCTGGTGCTCGAGTGGGTCTCAAACAGTCACCAATGACATGTGTTGAATATTCTATAGGGCCGTATAGGCATGTCTACATTTTGACAAGTTCCTCGGCTCGCATTCCCTCGAGCATCTACAGTGCATCATTTGCGTGAGATGAAAGCGGACGTGTGACCATAACGCCACGTGATGTTTGTCGAGGGTGGATTGTGGGTATCTTACAGAATTCGACATCATGTGATTTGGAATTGGAGCGAGCACTGGGCGCCTACGTGCGCGATTCCATTTGGCTTTTTTTTTTGTTCAGTGGTGGTATTTGTTGAATCTATCAGTCTGTGTGCTCGTAATGTCGCTTAGTGTGATGGCTCCGGGGTCTTGACATTGCTTATCAATGATCACCGTCGCATAACCACTTGACATGAGCAGACCTCTCCGGGTTTCCATAGTCTCACGAAGCTACGGCGGTACTGTCAAAGTTGTGATTCGGGCGTCTGAATGGCACGCACATTCTTGTACTTCGTCTGACAGTTGTTCCCTGTCTTCTTTGCCCCTTCCTTCCGAACCGCATCCACATCTGGTGCAATGAGATTGAAAGTTCTCATCTTGAAGTTGCCGCCATTGCCCCCAGCTGCCTTGTTCGCAATGAGAGCGTCCAGTAGCACAGCAATGTCTGCGTCAAGCCACTTCGCGCGATCACTATCAGGCTCCGGCCCAGGGGTATCCTCGTCGTCTGAGAGCTGCTGAGTTGCATCTTTTCTTTTGCCCTTGGTCTTAGCCATGAGAGTGAGCAGCGCAGTCGAGGGGGCGGAGCAGCGTCGCGATGATGTCGTGTCGGGTCACGGACACGTCACAATCCCGCTTGGCTTACGTGGCTACCAGATGTAGTAATCGGATGTATCAATATCTACATCCTGATCCTACATCTGGTTGCCGAACAGACCCTAAGAGATCGGCCGATGTTTTGAGGACCAGAGTTCGAACCTTGCGCAACAATATTATTTTTGGTCGCACATCGCCTCTGTTCGCTCGGGCGGGAGCTGGAGATACTCAGCAAGTGCGCATATGTTTCCCAGAATCATTTCGAAGGCGCTGGAGAGCCTTCGAAAAGTGTCGGTGAGAGTAAAGCTTGTATTCAGTATGGGTGATTAAAAATAAATTCAGACCTTCATGCCTGCACATTCGGAAAATGCCACCTCATCAATGCTAGAAATGAACAGGAGTACTACTGATTCTGGAGCATTCATTCAGCCTGGACCATTCTTTCGAACAATTTACAAAGGACATTTCGCATTTATTTGAGAAGTGATATAGTAAATATCCCATCTCATAGGCTGTTTCATCATACTGGACTGTATCGCGCCTTATGTACGGCTTAGTGACGTGTAGTTGGGCATGATATTGGAAAATTTATCATGAAAATGGCACTATTGCTGACCTGATGGCATTGCTATTTTGGAGATAATACAGGACGGGGTCCCAAAGGCATCCATGATGAGGCAGAGGGAAGTGAACTTATCCGTTGCTGATATTCAATCTAACTCATCAGATGCATATGGACCGGGTTCATGTGCCACCGTAAGCAGTCAGTCTGAATAAGAAAATGTCAACGATGTTTTCTTGATTTAGTGTTTTTCCCCTCCGCAAGTTTGGAACATTCTCATGAATTGAAAGGAAAATTGCTGGAGCCTGAACATCCTGGATATTCGGTCTAGTTTGGCGGGAGCACCTCCGAGGAGAGGTTCGCTTCGCGGCAAGTGTTATGAATCGTTGTCTAATCTGGCGGTGAATTGAAGTATTCTATTCCACTGGTCTGCGCCCCAGCCTGCTCAGTTCTTCGTGTGAGGAATTGTCCGTTGAAGGGGCACGTGGTCGAAATATCCAGCTGTAAGCAAATCGGGGGTGGGTGCAGTGCCATCGCCCTGTGCATTGCGTCAGCATCACCCCAAGTAAAAAATTGAGCAGCCTACAATCTTGGTTGCAGGGAAGCCAGGATCAAAGGTCAGAACATCCTCCAGGAACTTTATCTGTTCCGGCGAGAGCGATAATTCGAGAGCCTCGATGTTGGACATCAGATGTTCGACTTTCCTCCCTCCGATGATAGGGAAACAGTACGGCACTTTGTGCATCAGGTAAGCGATTGCGACTGTTCGTGTGCTTTCATTGAGATCAAATGAATGGATAAATAAAAAAAGACGCACCGGAGGTGATGTTCTTGGCCCCAATCTCCCCCGCGACTTTCTCAAGTGCGTGTGAGATCTTCTTCTCGTCCTCGTTTCGTTCCCAGTCGGCGCTGAACAGCATGCGCCCCTTCTCTCCGGAAACGCGCCGAGCTTCCTCCTCAGCGTCCGTGCGGAACTTGCCCTGTGCTAAAACGTTCCAGGGCGCGAGTGCCATGCCTGGCCTGCACTCAGATAAAGCAGCGAGTACTTTCAAAACGAGCGCACGCACCATTTGCACGGGCCATGGGGATGATCTCGCGCTCGAACGACCGGTCCATGACGTTCCATGCGCCCTGGTAGATGACGAATGGCGACCTGCCGTGGTCCAACGCATACTGGTTGGCCTGCGATACGACCCAGGCCGGGGCATTCGAGATGCCGAGATATAAGACCTTTCCCAGTGCGACGAGATTGTGCAGCCCATCCATCAATTCGCGGAAGCTTGTGTCCCAATCCCAAAAGTGTACATAGAGGATGTCGATGTACGACGTGCGGAGCTTCTTGAGGCTGGCCTCCACGCTCAGCGTCATCGACTTTCGGTTGCTCCCAGCATAGTTGACCTCGAGCGCGACGTTTCGGCGGGCTTTGTAATTCGTCGAAAACTAGTTGGCAGTTTAATTAAGCGATAAGGGCTTCTGGGACGGCCGCCGCACCTTCGTGGAGAGAATGATCTGGTCCCGGATACCCCGCTGCTCCATCCACTCCCCAATGAACATCTCTGACGTCTCGTCTTGACTGCGAAGGGTGTTCAGCCAATCTCGATTCGGGCGCGACGTCAGACTGACTATGCGTTCGCAGTGTCAATGAAGTTACCACCGGCATCAAAATACGCGTCTAGGAGTTTGAAGCTTGACGCTTTATCCATCGCACCCATTCCGAGTTTGTGCCACTGGTCGCCGATGCTGCCAGCCCCCAGCTGCAGAGGAGAGACATGGACTCCCGCGTTGGGCGAAAGAATCCGATATACACCCAATTTGGTGCGTGGCGGAGGGGGGCGATCGAGAAGAGACATTATGGACAGCCAATTGGATGTCGCTCCGTACTTATGGCTCGACCCTCGAAGATTTCAGTGATGCCCCAGCTTTGTCAAGCCTTGCAGGTCATTTACCCGCGCTCGTCATCTAGTGTTGGTCATGCCACCGCAAATGTGAGTTACGTGTCGGTGATCGGCGTGAGAAGGAGGTTGGATCGTAAAACGATGCTGCCTCGCTCAGAGTCCTGACGCTATGGGCAGTGGTAATACACGGAGGGGCAAGCACAGCTTTGCGTTCGTGATCTGATGGCTGATCAAAATCGGGTTCGGACTTTCAACGCTGATCGGCCATCGGTCGAGCTCCGATCTCAACTCAGAATACATGTTCTCATGAGAAACCCCTGCATCTAAGATGCCACCCACATGAAGGTGTGTTCTTTTTGAGAACAGGGTTCCTCTGCGAACCGCTTTGCTGTCTCCGGCCTGATTAAACCCGAGCGCCTGGATTTAGATCGAGCCTAGACAAGCCCAGGACCTTCTCGATAGACAGGGCTCGTGGTCATGGGTGTGTGACCCGCTATCTTCCTGATACGTACCCAGTCTTCCGCGCCATTTCTATCCAGTTCTGCTTGGCAAAACAAAATTTGCCCTGGTTAGTAATGATACGCCTGATGCGCCATCAACCGAGGCCTAGGCCCAGACGAATGTGCTCCGTCAATGCAAAGCTGGGATACTCTGTAAAAGACGATTAATCTATGTTCACACAAAATAATATCACACGATCCACATCGTCCGTGCTTGAACATTTCGCCAAGGATTTCTCATTTGGTTTTGCCTGAATCGAACTCAGGCGCCCTTCGAAGCCCACTTGTTATCCGTATTCTACTTGTGTTTCTTAAAAGCTGTGCCCCAGATTGAACCAAAGCTCGTATGGTCAGTGCAAGATACACTGGCCGCTGAAGCCCCGCGTTGGAAATCTGGATTCGCGTTGACCCTTCAGGCTGGGTGTTTAAATGACGGTGTGCTCGGACGGACTATGTGGCAGGCTATCCAAGATCGGTTCATGTACTCTGGAAGAGTAGCCTAGCAGAGGTTGTTTGCAATTCTGCAGTGATTGTTAGAGCGCTTTGATATAGGGAGTGAAACTAAGTATTCCAGTGCAGCGCAGCCGACAGCGACACCTCCCTCATCACGTTTGTTTAGTTTTCCCGACTTCTTCGAGCACACTCTGTGTGGGGCATAAATGACGAGAAACATCCAGAAAAGGAAAGGATTATGGAACCGATGCCAAGATATTTGGGCAGTTGACTGTTGGACTGAGCAAGGGATCAACATAGTTATCAGCTGTCACGAGATTCTTACCGATTGCTTCAGTTGGGTCGTGGTTTCACCACTGGCTAAGCTTGCTAGACGTGTTGGTTTTCGTGACGAGTGATGAGTTTAGTGGTAGGCTCACACTCCTAGCCAGTACCAAAAATGACGCACTCGAATGACGTCAACATGAGTTGATGACAGCTAGACTATGACGAGCAAAAGAGTGACTAGTGACCGCTGACTACTCTGTGCAAATAGTTCAGTATCACCGCACACGTTCTCAGGTTTCCAACGATGGCGCGCGCCGTGAGAGTGGAGGAAGAACCCCGGAATGTATCGCTTCTTCTGTCTCTCCCAGGGCCTCTAAATTTTCTCTCGAACTCGGAATCACTGCGTTCTCGGGAGGCGCAAGGTATCTCGATTCAACTGGATGACTTGTGTGCGCGCCCACGGATGCATACCACCCTTTGCCGGGCTCGTTCTTTCATTTTCTCCCTGTCGAGTTGCTCCGTACGCACAGCGGCTATGTCGTCAATTCTGAATCTTGTACCGACGCTGATTGGCGCATATCGCGGGCGCGCGCACACGTCGATGGGGGAGCGGATATGGGACCGTGGAACTCAGGCTTCTTTGCGGTGTGGATCCTTATTCGGGAACAAGGTACCGAGGAAAGCAGAGGGTGGGTTAGAATTCTGATCAACCGTGCAGCCGCAGGGGTCGCCCATCGAAACCGGCGCCGCACTCCGACTCACTACTTGCCTCATCTATGCTCATCCAGCGATACTCGTCTCCCTTCTCTGTCGCCTGCGCAGATCTCAGATCACACGCTGACTGTTGAGTTGAGCAGTTCTCGTCACTGGAACGCCGTCTGCCGCCTTCGAATGCCAGCAGAGGCGTATCTATCCGAGCCTGACAACATAAGCACTCATTCGACAGGACCCGCTCCCTCATGTCGCGCTGTGGGAACAAATATATGCGGCGCTAGGAGAGCCAACAGCTGAGATCCTTACCATGGCCAACCTGTTCTCTGGCGAGAGCGATATGGAAGAGACCATAGCGGATAAGCATGCACTATTACTAGCGCTGAACGACTGTGAGGTTTAGATCGTCTGGGTGATCCGTTGCTGTTGCGGAATCTCGCTTTCGAGAATAGAAACGGGAAGACAATACTGCCCCTGACTCGGCCTGGACTTGCCGCGGCAGACTATCCAGCGCCGCCCTGGATGTGTTTTGGCCGCCCGCTCGTTCCATATTGGACTGAACGCATGGTGAAAGCAACTAGATAAGTGGCAGCGCAGCTGACCAGAAAGCACAGTACGGCTAGCATCTGCTAGCGTCTGACGATCCTGATCGATGAAATACTTCCGTGGGACCAATTTCCAGATTTGATCTCCGCCGAACAAGTACCCAACCCACTTCATAGCTCTGGCTGCGCAGTGCTCTTCACACCTTCCATTCCTCGGCACAGCAGGTTAGAACCGGAGGCGATCGCGCACTTCTCAGGGACGGCATTTTGGAGTGAAGGCCAGCAATTGGATTGGAAGAGACTAGCGCTGATTGGGCTCGAAAACAGGATGTAGCCGATATCTTTTCTATCCGAGGTCCGGATCACACGTGTCCGAGTCAATAACCATCCACTCCAAAGATTAACATATCGATACATCGATGCTCCTAGTCCATTCAAGTGTCATCGATCTCAATTCCCCATATTCTTGCTCTTAAACCCGCCTTTGATCAACGCAGACCTGAACACACATGCCCGATTGGCGATCAGGCTTGGCAGATCACATCTATCTATTCAGACATGCACAATTCAAGCTCCGCGAACACGGTTTTCCCAGTCGCTTTTTGGCAGCTACATGCGGCATACCTCCGTTTGCGCGGGGGCCTCAGGGGCCTTGGAATCGGATGATATGACCAAAGCGCACGGTTGCTCGGGCTCATCCCGGAGGGAGACGTTCATGAATCTCCTGCACAAGCACATGTTTATGTGTGCAGCAATATGCGACCCATGGCTGGCTGCTCTCCCGTTCGATGCCCGCGGCTCAGAGTCATCAATCCCCATGGAGGTTGCCATGTGATCATCACAGTCTGCTTCGGTTTCCGAGTGATCTTTTCTTGAAGTCTGCCCCTGCCGACATAATGCGCATGATTGGAATCCCTGCAGGATTCTCTGCTTTCCCCGGAAAGATGTGGAGCGGGTCAGCGCTACCTGCGAGTCGCATGCCTGGTGACATCATCCTGGAAAGTTCTGGAGAGAGTCTAAACCGTTCAAACGCAGTCGGTCGATCACACACTGTTGAGAAACCATAAACAGGATCCCAGTTTCGCACCGCTGAACAACGATCACGTGAGATGGCCGAATCAGATGAGCTCGGTCACAGCTGGGCCCAAGATCTGCCCGCCACAGGCACTCCATGACGCCAATCTGTATGATGGGCAGTGTTCGTTCACAGAAATACGCACACAAACCGACATGTCGGTAACACACCCGGGCTATGACATATGGCGGCAGGTGGAGTGGGAACTTGTTCATTGAGCGTCCGTTCGACGTTAGGCAACTGCAACAACGCGCTGAGAAGCAGTAAAAAGCTCCGAGATGGATTCGATTCGGTCGATGCGGTTGTTTCCCCGAGAATGTTGGATCGGACCCGCCCGTCGTCCGATACGCGGATGTCCAGACATGTACCGAAATCATGGGCTTCTGGGGATGAACATGGGCCTATGAACATGGAATTGCCGAGTGATCTGCACCAGATTTTTGTCTCGCTACAGGTACTGGGCAACTTGCTGAACCGGGCGCGTCGCGGGAAGAATCGGTTGTCTCGGGATGATCTCCGGGTATTCCCGGGATCATCGGGATGGGCCGGCAGTCCGCTGAGTCCAGCGAGTCCGCAGCTGTCCATCAGCCCAACTACATGCTCCCCGTCTACACGAGTCACCCATCAACGCCACAGGCAGCGGTTCTATCCCTTGCTCAAGCGGTCGAGAGCCTATCTACTGGGACGCCTCGGGTCATCGACGACATGGTGCGACGTGCGTGGTGACACCTCACTCCGAGCGGCTTTCCTGGTGTTCCGGGATCTCTCTGCGATAGACTGCTTGGTCGACCCTTCTTCGGCTATTGGCCCCTCACATCCCACTCTCATGTCCCTCTCCGGACCTCAATGTTTGTCACGCGCTGGGCTCCGCGTGACCCCGTCGTTGAGCTCTGTACGACGCAGTCTCCTCTCACGTGGACCTCTTTCCAGGCTGGCACTAACTCTGCCGACGTCAGCTGCCCCAAACTCTATAGCCAGAATATCGGCTACCATGGTCCGTGCTGGCAGAATGGCTGATGTGGGGTTGTCCTGTCCTTCATTTCGCACTGCAATTCGCTTGGGGCCGCTCAAAGCTCGCGGCTTTGAAACCCTGAACAAGTCGATAACCTCCTCACCCTTTTGCTGCAGCTTCGACCGACAGCCGCGGCACACTATCACTGGTATCATCTCGGGTGCATTCTTGGCTTGTCCCCAGCACGCCCAGTGTCAGGGCTGGACCGCCTATTGGCTGCAGTACGTGCTCTATAGCATCCGCTTGTTTGTCCCTCCGCCAGCGTGTCCACGAGCAATCGCGATTCCAGTCAGTCGTGCCACTGATCCACGCCTCGGCGCGCGCGGGCAACTGGGATCTGCCCGGTGTCTTTCAGACCGTTTCGGCTACTTACCCACGGACGGCCTGCCACGGTGGACATTCTGTTATCGTCGCAGAAAAGAAGCCGGTGCGAGCGCGTTCTTTCGTTGGTCATTGTGTTGATTTTCTCACACACGGCGGCCGGAGAGGCGTAGATTTGCAGATGCGCGGAGGGTGGACCGCAGACTGCGAGGATTGTCCCCGATTTCTGCGGCTGCCGCAGGAATCGAAGCGAGAAATAGACTCTCAGCTTTCAACAATGTGTGCTGATAAGACTCTGCGGTGACGTACCGGCATAACTAAAGCATTCCGTTGTGATTGCACGTACCTTACAAAACACTACGTATTAGCCTTTGGTGATGCACCCATTTCCGATATCTAGGCGACGGAACTTGTTGATGCTCGGCTTGCCCGTGCTTGCTCGAATCCGATGTGAGTCAGTGCGCGTCGCGCTACAGTCCAACTATTTGGAGGAGAGATATCGGTGTCTTCATGAGCAAATGACATTGACATTGGGATTTTGAAGCGTTTCTTGCGGGCGCAGGGAACGTAAAGAAAGCCGCCAAGCGACGCTTGGACAGTGTGCTGAGAACGACTCTCATCGAATCGCAGATCAAATGCATGGATCTGCGACTGCTAGAGTGCATTATATAAGGAGAGCATTTACTAATTCCACCTTGCACGACGTCGCAGAGGCCACTTCCACGCTCGCTCCGAGCTTTGAGTTGTGTCGTTCGGACTGAACTAAGCGACGGTTGGGTAGTTTTTAGGGGTGATGCTTGGCATGAGTTGAGCACTCTTCGCTTATCTGAGTCATCCCAATTACTGTCTATAAGGACTGATTTGATTGGCTGTGGCTAGCAGAGTCCCGAGCCTACGTTCGCAACTTGCTCATTGCCGCGCACCCTATCGAACTCGAGATGCAGCAAACTCAGATTTGCTTCGTCCACTGTCGCACGATGCTGCAGTCACTACCTCGCGCCATTTCGAATCATAGAAGTGATGGAGCGCGCCGAAATGCAAGCAATAATATGTAATGGGCCACAGTAACCAACATGTGATTATCCTCAACTTTTAGTCTTTAAAACGAGCAGAATCTGAACGGAGGGCCTCGGGCCACTTGTCGCCGGGACCCACAATTGTAGGGGCGTCAGAGTTTGCATGGACACGTCGCAGGGACGTCAGACAGAGGGAAGAAGACGAAATCAAAAGCATCGGGATTCCATACCTCCCGCAAACTCTTTGGCAGGCATGCGTGATTACCCAGCGTCCAGCATCAATCGCATCCCAAATCAGGGACTATGCCTGTTTAGGACGCATGTGAGATTTTATGTCAGCGTCCGCATCAGGCTGGAGGGATCGGGGTGAAAATCGGGTGGTTCGTGACGAGAGATGTTACGTGTGACGTGGCCAGAAAAGATCAGATCGGGCCGGAAGCAAATTGCTATATAGTGGGCACATGCTGTAATCGCTACCTTTCTGCTAATTTCGGTCATTGCTGTACGCTGCCCGGCACGATCCCGAGCCACTGCACCTCTCCAGTACGCTTCATTTATTCCCCTAGCGTCCCTCGCCGCTGGAAATCCGATGGCAATGAACAGGTCGAGGATGGACGAGCTGCACGCGGCCAGCGATGAACTGTTTTACAAGACATTCCCTGCAGCCCGACCCACTCTGCAATCCGCTCGAGTCGAGGCCGAACACGCGCGGATGTTTGCCCCACACAGGATGACCACGAGCAGTCTGGCTGTCTCCTCCACGTGCCCAGCGCCTATCGCCACCTCGCCATCGTCACCCTACTCAGCTGGCGATGTACCTACTCAGTACGCCCGTCAGGACCCACGGTTCGCTCACGGGTTCCTCTCACCGGCGAATCCCGAGAATCCGATGTTTTGGGGAGCCCAGCCCTCCGAATCGACGTCGCCTCGAGCCGCGCCCACATTATCCATCCTTTCGCCGACCCAGGCACCGCCCGCTTCACATCAACTGCTGCCTCGCTTGGCCTTGGGCAACGCAGTGTATCCTAGTCCCAATGCGGACTATCCGGTATCGACTACTTCCTCGTTTGCGAGCCCCGGCCCCGCGTTCGGCTCGCCTACGAATCATCTCGCTAGCCCTAATGGCGTGTATCCTTCGCCCAGTAGCGCGGAAGGCACGAGTCCGCCCCCGCTTTTCGCCACCAGTCCGTTCGAGATAATCTATTCCGACCCGACGGTGTTTGGAGGTAAACCGTTGGGTGCGTTCGTCGCAGAGCGTGGGGGCAGCTTAAACTATCGTGCGTGCTGCTCTTTATCTCCGCATCTGTGCTTGCGCACTGACACGTCTGGCAGCTTACAAAGCGCCTCAAATACTTGCCTCAGCTCCGATAGCTGAGGTGGACATGTACCCCGGAATCGACGTGCCGCCTCCGATGGTCTTCTCGCACCCTTCGTCGTCACTCATTGCCTCTGCTTTGGGCATGCCGAGGCACCAGCCCCGCTCGCTCCATCCGTCGTCTCTTCTCCCCTCGACGTCCGTTCGCTCCCGCACGGATCCGTTATCTGTCGCTTCTTCATCGTCGCCGTCGTCTCCGCCCGACCTCTCGTCCTCGGCGAAACGCAAGGCCCGTGAGCGTCAACCTCGCCGACCACCACCGGAGAAACGTCGCAATGGGCACTACCCGGCCAGCCCACCGCGCTCAGTCATGCTCGCGCTCGCCGAGGAGGAGGGCGACGGTGCTCCCGGCGAGGAGCCCATGCCCGGGTCGAGCAAGCAACGGCGCTCTCCATCTTCTCCGCGGCGCAAGGACTCGACGATGGCAGTAGCCTCGGCAGCGGCCGCGGCCGCAGCCACTGGCGTGGAGATCACCTCGGTCAAGGAACTCCAGAAGAAACCCCCCTTGGCCTGTTTGTTCTGCCGAGGACGAAAGATTGCGTGTGGGCCTTCGATGCCTGTTCCTGGCAAGCCGGACAAGTTTGCGTGCAAGTGAGTTGGTTCTTTCTCTTTCACTTCACGCTTGCACTCGCTTGCTGGCGTACTTTCTTTGTCCACGTTCATTTCATCGGGCCTTCCACCGATCTCGGGTCGCGCGCCCTAGCTTCATGCTAGTTGCGTCGATACGTACGCAGGATGTTTCGGGGTCGTCTGATAGACTAGCCTTTCCGCTTGCTACCTTTCGTTGCTCGTCTTCGCGTGTTTTGGCTTTCTACCGAGGCTTCGCGGAGTTTAGCATCCGCACCGAGCTTTTCTGACTTTCTCGTCCCTTGCTGTGTTTGGACATGCCTGCTGACTCTCCCTCCTCTCCCCGCTTCTTCCTCACAGCCAGTGCCAGCGACGAGCGCTGGAATGCACATACCCTTCGGAAAGCCGCCGGGGCATGCGGAAGAAGAAGACCGACACGGAGGCCGAAGCTTCTGGCGAGCAAGAGGGAAGCAAGGACTCGCCGCCGGACAGCAAAGAGTCGTCGGCATCCACGTCTTCAGCCGTCTCCGTGACGGACATAGACGTCTGCATCTCCGTGCCGATCGGCGCGGACAGCGATGATACCGTGGCGGCACCGGGTGTGCTGGACGGCACTGACTGTGTCGCTGAGGACGGCGCAGCAGCAGCAGCGGAAGGATTCCATGACGTGGGGGGACTGGGGCTAGGATACGAATTTGGCCTCGCGATGGGGGATGTGGCGGCACATCCGTTTGACGTCGGGACTGATGGCGATGACTTTGCTGCCTCGCTCGCTGCGACTATCGGCTCGTCGATGGATACTTCCGCTTTCGAGATCATGCATGCGTCCACAATCAAAGCAGTCAATGTGGTGCCCCCGACGGTCAAGCACCATCGCACGAAGGATCCGCGGCTGAATCGAGCGCTGCCACTGGCGGCACTGGAGTCTTGAAACGTCGCGAGGTGGAAGTGGGGTGCCTGTTGTTGTCTGCTCTGTTTCTTTCTGGTTGCTGCTCTGCTCCTGCTCTCGATTTCCATTCGCTCTGCTGCTCTTGGGGGTACATTTAGGCCTGGATGATGGCGTACATTCTTATTACAAGGATCGTGGTATCCGAACGATATACCAAGTCATTTGGATATGCCACTAGTTATAGCACTCGCGTACAGTCAGTAATATATGTACTGTGCAGTCAATCGAGTCTTCGAGTGCTCGTCACTATGTGCTGCATTACGATGACCTGCTGACACACATGGATCCCACGTCGCTATAGACCTGAATGCGAAGTCACCCTCAATGTACGTCCTCGGGCAGGCCCTGAAAGCAGTGCGCGTCCAGTCCTAAACTCCGACGGACCTCGAGTCACCAGACGCCGGGTACACCACGCACATGGCAGATATTTATTCACCATAGATGGAGGGAGCACATGCAGAACGCAAAGTAGTCGTCTCAGAAGAACGACCTGAGCCCCAAGGAGATTCGAGGAGCCGGAATCGCACCTCGGGCCGGCTGGACACTGACATCCCTGCTGCTCAAGTGTCAGACTCTGCTCCATCCGAGAAGCGTCACACACACACCTCCGTGATAATGAAGTATAGCGCAAGAACGGTCGACCGCCGCCAGCGCAGGCGAGGGCGTGGGATCGTTTCCGGGGATTCAATCCCGTTGGCTGACGGGTGACAGAGCACACACGGCACCCCACGGGCGCCCCAGTCCAAGTCCACAAACGCATCGTCGTCGAGACATCAGATCACAGCTAGGGATGCGGCCGCCGGACAATCAGTGACGTGACTATGTGACACGCGCGGGACTGTGCGGCGTGCCCGTCTCTTTCGCTTGTGCATCACACGCCCACGCGCTCAAACTTGCCAGGATCAGAGACATGACGACATCCGCCGCTGCGTCCAGGGCGAAGAACGAGGCTTCTGGGAAGGCGAAGCGGGCGTGCGATACGTCCCCACCGTGCGGCGTTCTGGAAGCGGGGGAGGCAGAATCAGGCGCTGATGTGATTGGGACGGAATTGCGATCGCGCGTGCTCGAGAGAGCCCGTCGCACGAGGAAGAGCGCTGTCCTCACGGTTAAATCGGCAGTGTGTGACAGGGGAAGTGGTATGGAAGACACGAGAATAATGCTCGTGGTGTACTTTCGCGTCGGCACCAATGATTCAGTGACCCAGGGATGAATCATTTTCAGTATCAAGTGCACTGACAATTTAGGAGAATTACCTCTAAACTGTAGGGACTCACGCTTCGGCTCCAGATCTTTATATATATTTCACAGTTGGATCAACGACTCGCATGATTCTGCTCCTCGAGCCCAGTACAATCAGCAACTACTCGCCCAAACGACAAAACGCGACTTAGGGACTACGGCGGTCGCAATGATCGACCACGATGGCTATCACTGACGACTTTCACTCCCTGCAGGCCCACGGACACATAGGGTGAACATCCTCCGAAATAAAGTAAATCTGGCCGAAATTTTTGACTTGAACCCTCCGGGAAATAGCGTAAAAGTGCCTCAAAAATGGCAGCAAGCCTCCGGAGATAGCGTAAAACTTGGCTAGATCCCTGCCGATCTTGAAAGATTTGAGCCCTGCACCAGCGTAAAATCGGGTAGAACCCGGCCTGATCTGGGCATTTCTGACTTGAATTTAGACATCTGGGCTCATGTAGTCTTTTCAGTCGTCAGCAAGACTAATTTTAGCTGGAAATGTACTGAATTTGGAAGTCTACGGAGAATCTAACAACCGATATGATCAGAATGATCGCTTGCCTGATCGTTTTTTCTTGCCCATCGTTCCCGGCTCCCAAGCGCTGCGCCATCCTGCCGGTTCCCGAAGTACATGGGCATGACAGAAGTGTCGGCAGCTGTCCTCGAAGTCACGGACAGTGACGAGAGTACAGACCTAGAGTTGGATCTCTCGGAATGGATTGGCGTCGGAAAAGTCTACAAGGACGTCCCATCGGCTCGTAAACGCGTAGCGGGAACAGATACTGTGCGTCCTAGAGGTGGTATAGGTCAGGTGAAAGCTCCTACAGCTTAAATACAGTCCCTAGAAGCTTAGGGAGAAAATTCGAATTAACCCTCCAAAAATAGAGTAAAAGTTGCTCAAAATGTCGAAAAATTTAACGTAAAAGTAGGTAGACTGGCGGAGGATGTTCACCCTATGTGTCCGTGGGCCTCTCCCTGCGCGACGTCTTGAATAGACCCAGCGTGTGTGACAGTTAATGAGTGACCGTAAATAATGCCAAAGGAGGGCCGTACGAATCTGTCACTGATTACTTTTAGACTGAGCGTGGAAAAGCTGGAGTGGGAACGTCCTGGAAACGCCAGGACGATCACACCGTTGCCTCCCGCACATGTGCATTGCACCCGCATCCATCAGACCCGCGGTGTCGCTGTCAGCCGCCGCGTCACCCAGATCCACGGGGCCCAGAATCTTAAATCAGAGTGGGCTGCGTTTGCGTTTGCATTTGCGTGTGCATCCATACCCTTACGAGATGTGGATGTCGTCGACATGGATGCATGTCGTCTGATACGGAATCGGCCGGTGGATGGATGCATCACACAGAGGTCTTCCTTGAGCCGCCCACCCCGTATATGCATGTGCTTTGAATTGAAAGTCAGCAGGGCCGCGGATGAGTAGGCACACCTCTGTCCGGTGTATCGTTTGTCAATCGCTTAGAAATCTCGTGCCTGATATATACGGCGGCCTCGACAGACAGAACTTCTTGAGTCTCTTGTCCTGCATCTCGGCCATATTTCCCCGCCAGTCCAGTCTTCGCTTGATCACGGCGGACGCGAGAACATAAGAGCGGAATGATTCCAGGCCCCCGGCCTGTCGCCTGGGCGGGGGGAGGGACATGCGTCAGCGCGCTTCCTCCGGGCACTTGCTAAGCAGCCTTTGCAAGTGCGACGTTCAACGATATCCCGGAGCGCGGTGTACCCATCGCGCTCGGTTATTGCTCGGCCATGCGACCGGTGACGTGCGTGAGACCTCGCGCTGAGCCAACAACAACCATCGCGCGACGGTTGGCCTTCCAGTGCCAGTTTTCAGGCCCTTGATTTCTGCTCCTTCCGATTCGCATGGTGATCCGCTGACTGCGCTTATCTGATTATATCTGGCAATTGTCGTATGTATTGAGAAATCTTGAGCTGCAGTTTTGAATCTGAGAGCGAGAGGTAAATTTCATCGCTTACACTGTGAGTCGCTGTTCGATACATGTTGGAATGACTCTGTAAGCACCCGCCCATCAGCAGCCAAGGAAATTTGGTGGTTTTCTGCTCATTGAACCTTCCATACCTGGCAAGTGCCACAAGAACGAGATGCATCGCAGCGAACGCCAATCGTTTGACCTGCATCTGTATAGGTACAGTTCGACTTGCGGAGCTCCGCAGCACTTCTAGCTCGACGGCCGACTGATAACGACCGGGCACGCGACCCTTATCGAACCGATCGATGCTGCAGCTGCTGCTGGTTGCTCGACTGCGGACGTCACCCCAGCCCGCGGCACATGTCGCATGTGACGTGTCCTTTTTGAGCCCTCCCCCCCGCTTAGACACACCCCGGTCCGCGTCTTCTGCACGAAAATCTGGCGCTAGGCACACTGTGGGTGCGTTCTCTGATTGATGGCTGAACGGGGGTGCGACAGCGACAGCACAGTCAGACAGACCAGCCTATCTTCCCCCCCGGAGTAATGTTATCAGTGCGGAACGAACATCAATGACTCTGACTCGTCCTCTCCTCGGATCTGGTTGGATACAGAATCCCAGCATGGTTGGTTGGATGGATGGATGGATGGACGCCTCTTCGCCATGTGATGTTCCGCATTTTAGACATTCGGCCGACGGCGGTGGTTTCAGGTCAGGGGCTATCCGGCGCCCATAGACGCCCATCCGCTCAAGCGCGATCTGCAAACAGCGCAACGGATGCATGCAGTAGCCTGTTCGTTCTTCTCTTCCCAGTCCTCCAGCGCGGATCAGCCGGGCCCGAGGCCGGAATGCTGATGACTTGCGGATCGTCCGAGCGTCGCTGTCTCGGCCTGGACTGGCTGAGCTGCCCCAAGACAGTTATCCCACTCTCAAGCTCGAGTCGGGCCTCTGATGTCCGCGCGATCTGATCCTGGGCACTACGAACGCATCGGGCTCTGCGACGGGATGAGGCGTTTTGGCCCAGTGATGCCCCCTTCCATTCATACAGGCAGGCAGGCCGCTGAGGTATCGCTACGGGCGCCGACGAGCTGACAAGTGCAGACATCGGAGCCTTTTTCGTGGTTCTCCAGCACACTCGCCCCGGTTCGAGCGCGCATTCGCTCGTCGTCCTGTTCGAGCCATCACTTGCTTCCCGTCCCTTGGATCTGAGATGCCCTGATCGTGCTACCGCGGCTGTTGTCTGAGCCCAACGAACAAAGATGGCGGACCGTGCCGAAAAGCGCTCCATTTCGCTGCCTTTTAAAAGACCCGAGGCTGCGGTCGGGGGATTGTTGGACGAGCAGAATAGAAGAGAAGGGCTGCGAGCACGAGCTAGGAATACGCACGGTTCCCATGATCACATATGGATGGGGAACCAAAATCTCCGGAGAGAAAACCTCGTCATTACGTCAGCGTGAGAGCATGCAAAGTCACGTGGAGATGCATCAGATGCCATCAGGGGAGGTGTGATTTCCCCGCACTTTCGTTCGGTTATCTCTTCATTTCTACGAGGTAAACCAATCTCGGTTTCGGGCCATTCCCTCACGAGACACGTATATTTCATTATCTATGTTCACGGACGGAGCGTGCTTCTTCACAGTGACCGCTGCTGGAGGCAATGGCCTGCAGTACCTGGCTCGAGGGCTCTGAACACACAATCTTTGTTTCCGCCGTCGCTGCCAAACGACTGGAAGATCGCAAGGATCGGTAAGAATATCTGGCCTCCTCGGTCCTTACGATCTCCGACGAAGCAAGCACGCGCTTACCGGGCAGTGCTCCGTAGTCATCAGAGTACCTGGTAAGTTGCATGCTCATAGATAGCACACATACTTCATTCAACCTACTTACGTGCCTGCGAGTCTACTTTGTGCGCCCTCAATCAATGAAGCCATCGGTCTATTAATGAATTCGGTCTTCATCTCGCTCTGTCTCGCATTGTAAACCCAATCCAACAGCTGACTTTGACTCAAACGCAAGGCCCACTCGGTGGTAACTTCAAGCGAGCTGCCTGACTCTCAAACTCGATACGTGATGGCGGACTTGGATACACCAGCAAGGGCTCAATGCCTTCTCGTATATCGTGCAAGAAGTCCGGATTGAGCGGACGAACGCACAACTACGGTGCTGAAGCGCTCTTCGAGTTGTCAATACTCGCGGCAATTAGTTAGTTTCGAGGGTTGGAACTACCCCCACGTCTTCGCGGTCCTGATCCCGAAGTCTCACAGCAAGAGTTGCTGAATTCATGCTGCACGAGACTCCATGATTGTCCCCCCCTGCGCACAACGACACTTGATGGGGCTCATCGCCAGGCACTGATATGGGATAATTGCTTACTGGAGCGTCGCCAATTGAGCGTGTCCAACACGCATGGTGCAAACTGCATCAGCGCTTCGGACCCCTGATTTGAAGGTTGGCGTTGGTCCGCGGATGAAGGCAAGCCAGGCGCCTCGCGCAATCAGAACAGTCGTCAGCTCTGAAACACTCGCACTTGTTGTTCGTCCCCGTCGCTGCAAAGCAAGTGCTCCAGACCTGATCTGGACCTTCTCAAATTAGCACTGTTCCGGCCATGCCAATGATGGGTACATACATAATCCTCCACGACGTCGCGTCCCACGGCCGCAGCTGCCGCGCCTCCGCCACTCCCAGCTGTGACAGAGAATACCAGGCGGATGCTTCCCGCACTCTTTCTCGTGCCTAATTCCAGCGCTAACTCCTCCTTCGTTGTCAGACATCGTGCTTCCCCGCTTACGGAGTCTCCGCCACCTGCGGCTTGCCGGACCACCCAAGCGCCTCACAACACCCGCAGGGGGGAGAGGCCAAAACGCCACCTGCGTCATCGCGCAGCCGGGCCTCCACGCCCAGTGGGCCCGATAATGTGCCGTGTGCAGTAATCAGCGTCATCCATCATCCATTATCATCTTCGAGCCTCCAGCCCGCGCGCGAGATCCCGGACCAAGAGCGGTGAGGCACCGCGCACGGCGATTCGAGCGCACAGGCACAGCCGTAAGCGACACTCGCCCGCGCGTAATTGTGTATGTACAGTATGTACCTGCCCTCACACGTCTCGAAGCACACACCCGGAAGCCTACGGGGATCCGTCCGCGAACTCGGGTCCAGTGCGGAAGTGTTGTCCACCGCACGTCTTCGCATGCTGTCACAAGTCAAACAAGGTTGGGCTGGGCTGGGCGCGCGCCCGGCGTCTGCCGGTGCTTCGAGGCATTTTCGGCGACATGATGCATGCCGTGACTCATAACACACGCAGTTGCATTATTTTTGAACCAACAGCGTGCGTCGCCTCGCAGTGTCCATAGATTGTCATCCAGATCTTCACACGGTCTTGCAGATTACTCTCAACATGAAGGGCTCACGTGCCGCCCGTGAGACGTCAGCCGCGGAGGGACACGACGCTGGGTATCCTGTTGTCAGTTACGGTTTCAAGTCCACGCCGCTGGCGCTGAATTAGAAACAGCGCTTTAGAATACTTGGCTAGATGTTGATCATGATTCGTGTGGGATCAAAGTCTACTGAGCTTGTTATCATCAGGGTTATTTCTGTCGTTATTCATCGATATTCATCGTTCACCTGGCACTTCGAGTTCTGTGATTTTCTTGAGAGTTCAACCAAGACGCCGCAAGCTCGCCTGTCCACTTCCTGGCTCTTTCAAGGGAATTATGATTGCAATTACCAGGCGAAGCAACTACATTAAATGAAACAAAAACAAACACCAGCACAAACTCAATTGGCATCAGAGTCGACATCACTCGTCAGCGCAGCCCAGTCGCCGTCGATCCTAACACCCTTGATCTGCGGAATCTTGGCACCCCGCCGCGTCAAGAACTGCACCACCTCGCTGGCATACCTCCATCCACCCTGGTCATCCGCAACCGCGCCGCCGTACGTCTCCGCCAGGAACACACTCGCCGCCACCTTCTTGTCCTTCTCCGCCCGCAGCTGCTCAAAGAACATCGCCAGCGCCTTCACCGCCTCGACCCGCGCGCGCAGCACGTGCCGCATGATGCGCCGGGACGACGGGCGGCGCCGTTTCGGACGCGTCTGCACGCGCGGCTCGGCCTTGTTCCCGATCTGGGGCTCCGGCGGAAGGACGGTCGGCGTCACGGCCGGCGAGCCGGGGACCGGGGTGCGCGGTTTCGTCACGTAGTCGCTCTCTTTAGGGAATACGGGAGTCATGTAGGGCGTCAGTGCCGCGAGCGACAGGTCCCAGCGTTTGGGCCCCCACAGAGCGGTGATCACGCGCCATGTCGCGAGAAGGCGCTTGGCCTTCTGATAGTTGGCTGTGGAACAGTCAGTAAAAGCCGACATGTTCCCAGCCCAACCGCAAACCATTGATCATCGAGTCGTGGTACTTGGCAAATAGCCACAATGTCGCAGCTGCGATCAATGCACCCGTGCGCGTATACGTGAAGAATGCCCAGAGGAAGAAAAACGCAGTCGGGTAGATCAGCACCATCGAGAGCATTCCAAACACAAGTTTGTTCTGTGCTTGCGTCTCTTCCTCGTCTTCGACCATCTGCGCTCCGAGTCGGCCCATGAAGTACACGGGCATGTACACGACCAACGGGAACAGGAAAAACGGCAGCTGGATCAGCACAGTCACCGTCTCCCGAACCAGGATCAGCAGAGTTCGTATCCGACCCGGCAGCGGTGTAGGTGTATTTGGATCCAGGGTTCGTGGAAGTGGCAGACTTGACAGCACCGAGTTGGTCAGGTTCGTTGACTGGAGGAGAGAGTAATACTCGAGCAATGTCCGCTTGACCGATTGCATGTTGGACGTGGCATCCGGCGTCGCAAAGAGATCGACCAGTCTGTTATCGCACTGAGCGCTGTACACAATCACCAACGAATGGCTTACGTCTGAGAAACAGCCACCCAGTCATCGAGGTTGATGCCGTCCTCCCACATGATATCCCTCGCCATTCGCGCCACATACAACGTGTCCCAGTCGGGGCCATTGATCGTCGTACTGACCAGCGACGCCTCCACTGCGCGCGTGAGTCGTTTCACAGCAGCTTTCGCGGCGCCCTCCTCATCCGAGCAGAACTGTTCTAGAAACGGCTCCATGCTGATCGCCGGGCTGTACTCGACCACCACATTGCTCCGGTACTTCGTCTTGTCTGTGTACACGATCGCCGCGGGCACGATCTTGACCTGCTGCCCCGAGCCCTCGCCCCGCTCGCGCTTCTCCTTCGCCATGCGCGCGTACTCGAGCGCAGCCCACGCCGCGCCGTCCTTCACCTGCATGATGCGCGGCTCGGTGTAGCTCGTGCCCTCGGGGAACAGCGCCACGGCCCAGCCCTTCTCGAGCGCCTCGATCGTCCCGCGCAGCAGCACGCGCCGATCCTTCGAGCGCCGGTCGACGGGGATGTTGCCGGACGAGTAGAGCACCCAGGCCGCGATGGGATTGAGGAACAGCGAGGCCTTCGACCAGTAGTTGAGGATACGCGCGTAGGGGAAGGTGTAGGCTGTGAACGTGGCTCAGTTCGTGCGATTTGCGGAGATGGAGGCGGTGGTGCTTGGCGGGAAGGTTGCAGACACGATGCTCGTGTGAGTAGTCGTGGTAACCGACCTCGAGGCGGCACACGCATTCGCATACAAGCACGCGTCCACGAAATTATCCCATTGCCAGCCACGATGAGGATGAGCACCCACATAGTATGACTGGATCAAGCATCATGTTGTGGTGCGTCGCTGTCCTGCCAAGGAGGAGGATGTCAGCTCAAGTACTTGGAAGCAGCGTAACGACAGTGCCAGGCAGCACGAGGACAGGGAGGAACGCAGTCAGGGGAGCAGGACGTACACGATGATCGGCCCCTCTCGAGGCACATTCTCACCACCAATGACATGCACTTGTGTGAAGAACGACGCGGCGGCGACGCCCGTCATGTAGCGGATCACGCGATGCAGCAGCTGGAGGTCGCTGCTGCCCTCAGCCTCGCGCTGCGGCGACGGCATCTTCTATTTCGAGTTGCAAGGAGTGAGAGGAGGGGAGATGTGACGGAATGCGCCGCCAGTGGAGATAGAAGAGGAGGAGAACACGGAGAGTCCCTGCCAAGAAAGGACAGCGCAGAATTCGTAGCACATCAATGATGCGATCAAAGTCCACGACCACGTGTGATTCCCCGACTGCCTTTTTAGGAAGGCGTGGTGATCTATGGCCAGCAAATGGCGTTCAACTGAAGATTTCCGTTGATAGGCAGCGAAATCCTCACTTTTCCAGTAAGATTGACTTCACATGAAAAGTTTCACGCTGATTTGATCCTACCGGCTAGGCTGGACACGATGGATGCGTGAACCGTGTGCTTTACCTGGCTGTTGTATATGACGGAAAAACTGTTTCAGCAGATGGGGGCCCTGAGTTGTCATATAAAATACAGAATATAATTGATTTTACTTACGCATTGGGGAGTCGACGAATCATCTTGGATGCCATTGCCCGACCGCGTCAAGAGCCGGATCAAACCGGTTCGAACAGAAAGTGAAGCATGGCCAGTTGAGAATGGCGGTGTCCTCCGCGCCTCTATTGCTGCGCCGGCGCACACAGTTTGAGGAAGCGGACAAAATTGGCTTGAGTACATTAAAGCGACGCGTCCACTGATTGACCAGATGTGAGAACGTAGTTTTGGTAGTTGTCCGTCGAGCTGTCTGTTGCCTTGCGAGGTTTCTTCAACAGTTGGATGCTCAAAAAGGTGGGGATGTTATCGTAAGTGGCTGCGGACGAAAAGTGCCGCTGTGGTGCCAAGCAACCTGAATGCAACAACTTGTAAGTTGAGGATGATAAAGATGAAGGCTTTCTGAGATCAAAAGTCTAGTGGCGAGTTTCGTGGCGATCTGGCCATTCAACCGCGCGTATTGAGTTCGATGTGTCGATGGGTCAACCTGCACTGATGGCTCGCCGCAACCTGTCATGGAAATTGAAGCGGTCGCAGGCCGTCGGCAAAGTCACGATCTAGCCATTCAACCACGCAAATTGAGTTCGATGGTCGATGGGTCAACCTACACTGATGACTTGCCGCAACCCGTCATGGGGGTTTTCCTCATGTGGAGTGCTGCCGACGGCTCGTCAACAGTCACACAGTATGACCTGTCTTTGGCCCAAGAAACTTACCCAAATGTCGGCACATGACAGATGTGACTCGATGATCTCTCGCACTACGCGGTACATTGCCAAAGCCTCTGCAATGCAAACCTCTCTCTTCTACATACTCTTCTGCGGAGAATACAGAGGAAGGGTGGCTCACTCCAGAAATGCGGCACAGCCATGCATCGGTGATCTAGCAACCAGCCGGAATGCCGCACGTGCCTTTGCAATGCAAACCCCGGCTGCGACGGAAAATCAATGAAGAACTAACGGGCTGACAAACGGGATCCCATCTCTACGCACTCGGGATTTGCTGACCAACCATGGCTTCCCCGGGGAATCACTCCAGTACATATACTCGGCTGCTGGACAAGTTCGATATTCCCATCTGCTTGTTGATCATAGTGTTGCCGTGGTCCAGTTCAGAACCTGAGTGAACCCGGTTCGAACTTGAACTGGACCCCAGGTCCAGTTCGCCGAGATGCTCGAAACCGGACTGAACCGATGGTCCGGTTCAAGGTTCAGCTGGAGGTGAAAAAATCTGGACCGGTCCGAACCTGTTCGAACCCGTTCGAACCTGAGTTTTTGGCCTGTAGTCATAGGCTCATTGGTAGCAGAAATACACCTCTGAGCATGCATGTTCCCACGGAATCAGCTATCATACCTATAATAGTGGACTAGCAGGTCATATGTGCTTCTCGTAGGCAATGTATTTACATGTGTGCGTGTGCGTGATGCTTCAGTCTTGTCATGTGACTAGTACTCCAATGGCTCTAATCCCCTCAGGAAAGTCTCAGGTGCCTAAAATTGTTGCTAGGGACGTGAATCTTCACATGATGCACACCGCTATGATCAACGATGGCGCTCTGTACCTGTTGCATGTTGCATAGCGCGGGCATTTTGCACCCTCAGGTTCGAGGTTCGAACCAAGTTCGAACCTGAACTTGACCCGAAAGAACCGAACCGCAGGTCCGGTTCACCCGCTTTGACCGAACCTGAACCGGACCTCAGGTTCAGTTCAAGGTTCGCAGAATTTGGGTGAAAACCGGACCGAACTGAACCGCGGCAACACTAGTTGATCAAACCACCCAGTTGACCCATCATGTCTTTTTTCGATCGCCCGCCTGCCCCGCCCACCAAACTCGGTGTCTATCGGACTCTCTCCCCGAACGCTGGAATCCATGTCTCGCCGCTGCAGCTTGGGGCTGGGAGTATTGGCGACCAGTGGCAAAAGCTCGGGATGGGTGCCATGAACAAAGAGGACAGCTTCAAGCTCTTGGACGCCTATTACGACGCTGGTGGCAACTTTATCGATACCGCGAATGCATAGTAATTTAATGTTTCCATGACCCGGGGTTGTTAAGATAGGGTCCATCAATGTTTGTACATTTGTTTGTATATTGATTGGGGAGTTTTCTCCCTGTCTCTGACCGTCATCCGGGTGCGACGCGGGCTCGACATCAACAGATTCGCAGTCAGACTTGCGGGATTCACCTGCTCTGACATCGTCGCGGCCCGCTCGCGAACACAGGCCCGGCGTTGGGCAGGACGACTCCCTGTCAATATCACCCTAATCCACCACATCTTGCCTTTCAAAAATCCCCCACTCCATTTCCCGAATACAGGCACTCGCTGCAGGCACAAGATATCGATTCCCCCCCTCCCTCCCTCCCACACATACAACTCCTCACCCAATGTCGACAGATGTCACCCAGAGACGCAACGGTCGTCTGGGTGAGGGGGACTATAGGGGTGACGAGGGACCAGGGCGGGCCCGAGGATGTGCGGACGGTGCGAGAGTTGGACGTAGCATTGGAGATGCTCCCGATGTGAATCGTCACGCAGGAGCAGGGGGAGGGAGCAGACACATGAGATGTGGAGAGTCACAGAGTGCGACAGGTACGGCGGGCGGCTGGATCACAGAGCCGAACGCAGGGCGCTGCAACACGGGTCGGACCAAGCTCAGCCGGACGAAGGCGATTCGGAGAGCTATCAGGGGGACTCGACGGAGCGGCAAGGCGGAATCACGCATGTGGGAGTGGGCACTCAAAAAGGGAAACCGTCATGGCTTACGGGCGGCTGGCGCGATATGGATACGCGAAAGGCCAAGGCCTGGAATTCAAGTGACGAAATTTCAGATTTGTGCGTCGTGCTCAGACGCAGCGGTCATTCGCACGAGGGGGACTGTTAAGATAGGGTCCATCAATGTTTGTACATTTGTTTGTATATTGATTGGGGAGTTTTCTCCCTGTCTCTGACCGTCATCCGGGTGCGACGCGGGCTCGACATCAACAGGGGTTGATGTAGCTGACCCGTGTTCCACAGCCAAGATGAGACGTCCGAGTTGTTCATCGGTGAATGGATGGAGCAGAGGGACATCCGGGACCAGATCGTCCTCGCAACCAAGGTGCGTTATGTCACACATTAGCCAAGAAATGATTTCAGAGATTCTCAACCATCATCTAATAGTTTACAATGAACTTCAAAGCCCGGCGGAACGTCACGCAGCAGGTAAACTACGCTGGGAACAACGTCAAGTCAATGCGCCTCAGCGTCGATGCGAGTCTCAAGAAACTCCGCACATCGTACATCGACATCCTCTACGTCCACTGGTGGGACTGGGACACGAGCATCCGCGAGCTCATGGACGGGTTACACAATCTCGTCGCGCAGGGCAAGGTCCTCTATCTCGGCGTCTCAGACACGCCCGCCTGGGTCGTGTCTCAGGCGAACCAGTACGCGCTTGACCACGGCAAGTCGCCGTTCGTCATCTACCAGGGCGCGTGGAACATCATGGACCGATCTTTCGAGCGAGAGATTCTTCCCATGGCCCGCGAACATGGTCCGTGCGCGTTGCTCTCTATTTCAACATATACTGGACGCATTTTTGACCTCGAATAGGCATGGCCCTCGCGCCCTGGAACGTCCTCGCGCAAGGGAAATTCCGCACAGACGCCGAGGAGGAAGCACGTCGGGTCTCAGGAGAGAAGGGACGCATGATAATGAGCTCGGAATGGGAGAGAAACGAGAACGAGAAGAAAATTTCGCATGCGCTCGAGAAGATCGCTGGCGAGGTCGGGGCTCAGAGCATCGCTGCAGGTGCGTTTTGATGAATGAGTTCCGATCGATCTGCTCCATTTTCGCCAGTCGCGATCGCCTATGTGATGCACAAGGCGCCGTACTGTTTCCCCATCATCGGAGGCAGGAAGGTCGAACACCTCAAATCCAACCTCGAGGCCCTCGAAATCTCGCTTTCCCCAGCCCAAATCGAATTTTTAGAGAATGTGTTGACATTTGATCCTGGTTTCCCCGCCAGTCTGATTGTGCGTGTATATTTTGGGCTCGTCCCACGGGACAAGTATGCTCAGAACTGAACTCGATCCCAGGGGGATGGCACTTCGTACAGCGGCTTGATGCTTACCGCTGGACACTTTGATCGGGTACCCCGTTTGAAAAGCATCCCGCATTCCAAAGACTGAACGTAGTTGAATGATGAACTTGTTGCTCTATCATGTCAAGAATATGAATGCAATTGAATTGACCAAGTGGTGGAAAGATGATTGGCTACCATGAACTGTCATTGAAGACCTACCCAATTCCAAATCTGACTGAGCATTGGTTGCTACATACACGGGAACACGGACCGTCGAGATGAATCAACTGCTACTCCTGATCCCATCGCCCCACAAGAAACACCTTGCATAGCAGCAGAAACCCCCTATTTACGTGCCAGCCGGTTGAACTTGGCAGAGTAGAATTTTTGATCTGAAGATTAACAGGGAGTAAAACAAATGATTAAACTAAGAGACAAAATAACATCCCTCCCGCCTAGCAACCTCAACCAGTGATAGCAGGAGTAGGTCATCCTGCAAGAAAAATTTTCGAAGAAACCTCATCATTGAGCTCATCCAGCAAGAGACGTGATGGATGCCGGAAGCTTGTTATAGATGGGACACAGTTGGTTCCATTCCGAAGTGGGCATCAGATCCGGCGTCCAGTCGGGAACATCCTCCGCAAGCACGATGGCGAAACCTGCCTGGAGATGCCAGTCAACGTGGCAGTGGAGGAACCATGCTGGTATTCAATCATCAGTTGACTCGATACGTGAAGCAGGCCGGTGAAATTGAGACGCACGTCCGCGGTTGTCCGTGAAGAAGCGGATTGTCACATTGTCCCCGGCGTTGCCAATGTTGACGACGTCACGACGAGCAGGGTTGACATAGTTGTAGGTGCTGCTGCCCGCGGTGCGAATCACATCAAAGGTGTGTCCGTGCAGATGGAAGGGGTGCTGTCGAATCGATGAGCTCGCAAATCAAGGAATGGAGGAGAATACGACTGACCAGACCCCCAACCACGCCCCCAGCAAGCGTGATTTCGACCGCCGCAAGGTGCGGGAGCGTGTACACCGATCCACTGGGGAGCAGCGACTGTGCTTTCTGTGCGCCTGACAGAATCTGGAGCAGCACGGGCACGGTCGGAGCGGCAAATGCATTGCCGTTGATCGTGAACTTCAGCGCTGTCTGTCATTCCTTCAGATTCCAAGCTGATATAGGGAAGAAGCGTTGGTGAGCGCACGAGATTGAAGCCCAACGCCAAATTCAGCTGTACATCAGCACCACCGATGAACGGGCGGCCGGGAGCACCGGGATTGACGAGCGGGTGCAAGTCCACCTCGTTCACTAGACCGTTGACCGAGGCATCCTGCGAAGTCGTCGGCTCAACATGTTTAGCTCCGGAGTCTGAAAGTGATTGGTGAGAACGGGACAAGAAGATCCAGGCATGTGTACTCACAGCGGAGAATTGCGGAGTTGATTCCCCCGTCGAAACCAGTGGGACCTGTGCTTGGGTTGGCACGAATCCAGTAGTTGTTGACGGCTTGGTCCGCAGTCATGATGAACGAATAACGTTGGCCTTGCAGCAGTCAATGGAATGCCTGATAGCATAGGAGTTTTGAAAGCTGCTCACCTGCGAAGATCTGAATGGAGTCGACACTCAATGGCTCGTGGAGGACACCGTCTGCCTCGATGATGGTCAGGTTCTTATGGCCGTCGATTTGGAAGACGTAGTTGGAGTCGCAGGCCGTGTTGATCAACCGGAAGCGGTAGCGCAGGCCTTTCTTAACGTGGATAACGGCGAGGGTTGTGTTCGACACCGTGGCAGCGGTACGTCCGAGACCGTTGATGAGCATCGACGAGGGTATGCTGGATCGTCGAGATATCAGATTTTGATCTAGATACTCAATACCTCGAGCATTACTCACCCGGGACCGGCGACCGTCTCAGCATATACGTTGTACCAGTCAGCAAGCGTAATCACGGTGTTTTCGTCGTCAATGTCATATGCGTGGCGGTAGGGGTCCTTGTGGTCGTAGATGACGATCGGGCCGCGCAAACCATCGCAATATTGAGTCGCAAGGTGCGAGTGATACCAATAAGTCCTAGACCAGATGGGATCAGATGGGACGAAAAATCTCAAAGAAAACGCGCGCACCCAGCCTGATGGGTGGGAAAGTCGTATGTGAAGGAGTTCCCTGGTGAGATGGGACACTGAGTGATGGACGCGGTCCCGTCCATGTAGTTCGTCCCGTTCTGGAATAATCCATGCCAATGCTGCCAGGACTATCTCAGCGATCCGAGGGAAGAAAGACTTGCAACCTGCTTACGATGGACGTGGGCTCGAGCATACGGATGTCTTGCTGTCGATCGACGACCGTGAGGCGGAAGTGGTCCCCAATGTGTCCGGTGACGAGTGTCCCCGGGAACGTCCCTCCGACGAGAACGGCGGCACGAGGGAGGCCATCCGGGGCGATGGTCTTGTTGGCCACTACAAGAGTACCCACCGGCCCAATTGTGCTACCGTAGGCCAAGCGAGAGGCCGCAGTGAGAAGGAGAAGCGTCCGGGAGGAGAACATTGCGAGAGGGATCTACAACCAAGATGCACTGGGGCTGTTGTTGAGTGTCTGGGACGGGATTCAGGGCTGGATTTATACCTGTCGACAATATGCACGTCAAGGCGTACACCATCTCCGTATCCCGAGACAAGTCGGAAATCAAGTTTGGAGTCTGGATACAAGGCGATGATGACTGCAAGCATTACCGTACACTGTACAGACGCGGACAGAGCCAGAAGCGGCGTAATTGCCAAAGGGGGAAATGTCAAACGCGGAGCCAAGTGTATCTGTCACATGATCCACCCTACACCAGTCGAGCAGGAGAGAAAAAATACAAACTGTTCTCCATCTGATCCTCGACCTCAGATTGTCCCAAACTGCTCGATTCTAGACGTTTATCTGTTTAATAACACGCCCGATGAATTCAAATCCGCGCGGAGTGCTCGTGTCAGGTTAGCACTTGTCCCGATGACAGACATCGCTGCTCGTGCTCATGTTGCGTAACAAGAAAAAGAAGGGAACCATCGTGCGCACGATTACGGAAGAGCCTTGAGCGCCGCGGTCTCGGACAAGCGCTGACGATGATCATATGACAAAGACCAAGATCCCACGAAATCGTCGTGAAAATGATTGTGTAACTTGGATTATGTCTGTGGGGTAGACGTCTCAACTGCATGACGCAGAAAAAACTCACGAGACACACATCACAGAAAATTGATCGAGGCGTTCATAGCGAAAGCCACCACAGTATATGCACTACGGTCTCCTCCAGGTCACCCTAGAATTAACACTCCACCTTCTCCGACTGCCAATCTAGCATGAGGCCACCCACTCCACCGAGTCGGAGTAGTGACTCATCTCCCTCGTCCTCTCGTTTGCGACTGTTTTCTCCACCAAAAAAATTAACTCCCGAGGACGAACATCACAGGCCCTGCGTTGCGACAAGAGACCAACCGAGTGCCCAAGAGTATATCAAGGAATATATGATTCACAAGGGCTCGGCTGTGCTCAAGCTGGCATGCGGAAGGTTGCCATCGAGCGTGGTCGGCTCTCACAACAACTTCTCAGTGCCCAATATTGAGCTTAGCATATTCAAGAAACAAGTTCATATGGCTTGATTCTCCCAGCATTTAACCCGATCTGTTTTCAGTTGAACTTCGGTTCATGATGTACCCTGTTTCCTCAGAATTCCCAAGAAGATTCATACGGAAATTAGTAAACTGGCAAGTTTGGCACCTTCGCAAGCGCTTGAATATCTACGCTTCGACGTTTCGGCCGTGCAGCCGGTTGAGCGATGTACCGTCGTCAGTTTCGACGCGGTCTGACTCATTCACTCTGGCCAGGGCCCGCTTCTCCGAGTCATGCCGGGACGTCAGGTATGTCGCGTTCAGAATGATGCAGCTGGCGCGAATGACCATGAGCCAAAGCGGGATGGGACAGAACGGTTTTTGCCACGCACGCAAGCCACTCGGTGAGCACACCGAGGATGTATTCGAGTGCGGTGAATCTCGAGGTGAAGCCTCCTGCGTTGTAATTCACAGCTGGAACGAAATCAATTTTTACCGGAAAGGTGAGGGAGTATTGCTACACGCACGATTGTAGTAAGATAGCTGTGAGCGCGGAGAGCATCAGCGCTGGACGGCAGCCAAAAGCAGACAACGAGCGACTCACACTCCACACGCAGGCCTGCAAGAGCCCGAAGATGCCCCGCACAATGAGCGGGAACCAGGCGATGAATAGAAGGACCAGCGTCGGATGCGTCGTCCCTTTCCTGCCGCGCGCATCGCCATCCCGCCGGTTATAGCGGATCGTCGCGAGAATAACAAACAACAGGGCGGTATTGATGGCAAGGAACACGCCCTGCCCCGCCGACCGCGCGATCTTCGACACGCGCAGACTCGTCCGCGTGTCGCGCGAGGCCGGGTGCGCGAGGTCCGCGCCGGCGAGGCACGACCCGCCCACGACCATAGCGACGTTCGCGCCGATGAGGAGGCAGTGTATGAGCCCCATCGGGCTGCCGCGGGAGACTCGGGACGCGAGGCGGCCGAGCAGCGAGAACCGCAGCGCCTTGCGTAGCTTGGAGGCGGGGCTTGTCGGCGCGTCGCGCGGCGCGAGCCAGGATTCGCCCGACGCGAGGTTGTGCTGGTGCCAGGAGATCAGGAAGCGGAACGCGCACAGCACCTGCGCGGGATCAGTTTTGGCTAGGTAGGCGCGGCTCGGGGGTGCGGGGGAGGCGCACTGCGCACCAGCGAGAAGTAGCCCTCGGCACCGAGAATCAGGAACGCCAGGAATACGTTTACGTTCGAGAACCCCAGCACGCCAAACGCGATCCCGCAGCCCTGGGATGCAAGCCGGATGGTGACGTGGAAGAATAGCAGCAGATAGCGGGAACGCCATTTCAGGCGATGCGTGAAGAAGCCAAACAGCATCCACGCGAATACTACAAGATACTGTGTGCACGCGTGAGTGAGACTGATCGCTGGCCATGGAATCACTTACTGCTCCGAGGAAGACAAGCGCAGCGCCGGCCTCGCCACCGAAGCTGGCCCGCGCACCAGGAAGAGAAGAGGCAAGAGTGGACATGATGAGACTCACTCGAACGAATCGTTCGTGTGCTTATTATGGGCCGGCAAAGTTTGAAGGAACAGTGATCGCAGCCAGCGGACAATCGTTGAAACGTGAATAGAGATCGAGCCGTGAGAGCAGCTAGCAGAGCACTCAGGGATGGACAGACTGCGGGGGAAAGAGTTTGACCCAGGTCCAATCGAGCATGACATCGAACGCGACCTCGTGGACCCCTTCACATTTGAGCCGTGGTGGCAGCAGTTTTCATACCCAACCACATCCTTGGATGTTGACAATAAGACATCGTGCATGCCGGCGCGAGTATTTTAAAGAGCTGCGGACACTGCGGACGCTAAATTTGAAAGACTAGCTGATCGCGCATCACTAATCCCGATTGCTGTCCTGATTCGGAACTCGCTCGGATCTATTCGGATTCGCCATCACATTCTTTCCATGTATGTACCGCGTCCTCATGCCCTCGAGATCATGTCAGTACACAACAGCGGCGTCAAGACTCAACAGGCCAAATGTCGAAATGTCCACAACGTTTCCGTCTGCAGAGCCGGATCTAGCATAGAAAGACAATTCCCACTTATCTGGCGAACAACTGTTACTCGCAAGGCCGCGCCGTTTTCACCCAAGCTTGACCGAAAACGATTCTCCCTGCTCTCAAGATGGTCTCACTCTTGCCGCCCCTGCGCGGGAATGCATCCTAGCACGGAATAATCGACGTTTGGTACCGATTGTCTCCAGTAGCTCGGAAGGACGTGCCGGAGGAGAGCAGAGCAAGGTCTGGACGGGTATGCACACATCCCAGAGTGTCTTTCCCCAGGTCGCAGCTGCACGCCTCTGATGAGAAACACTTGCGGAGACGCTATACCGCTCCCAGCTGAGCTCGACTCGTCTGCATAAAAGCCATCTCTGGGGGCGGATTGTGTCGTGTGGGGATCCAGGCGTATCATACAGCATGAGCACTTCCCGCTTCACTGCAATCCTTATCACGACCTCTGTGATCATCCACACGCTGCTCGCGCATGCGTCGCCGACGTTCATCGGCGGGGCGTACCGCGAGCCGCGCTCAAGCGATCTGACGACGTTGCACCCAACGCTGCACCCCAACGACGACCCCAGCGACCTGAACAACCTCAAGGGCGACCACCACACAGCGCTGTACTACGCAGCATCCCCCGGTGAGCCAGATGCTCTGCCCTCTGCCTCGCCTTTGGCTGACATTGGGACGACGGCGCAGACTCGGCGGTCCAAGGCGCGGCGCTGATCCATATGAAGCACCGGTATCCCACCGTCCTGGTCGAGCGGTCGCACTTCGTCTCGTCTGTCACCTGCGATGCCGCGTCCTCCACCATCACGGTCAGATTCTCGCACCCGGCGGCGTACGACACGGCCAAGGCGGACTGGGCAGCGCACAAGGACGGATTCTTCCTCGTGTCGTACGTGCCGGGGTGCGGCGCTGGCACGACGTCGTCTGAGCGCTCGTTCCACCTGGTGTCTGGGACGCTCAAGACGGACGACAAGCAGCGGACTATCGAGTGCCTGATGGAGACTGTGCCGATTCACGACACGGTGCACCCGAACGAGGAGATCCGCGTGCATGCGGCAACCTATACACTGGAGAAGCCCAAGAGTCCGTACAGAGATGCCGTCCATGTACCCCACATGGTGCAGGCGCGGGATCTGGTGGTCACGCAGTCGGACTTGAGCAGTCGCGGGTTCTCGTTTGGTGACATTATTAAGATCGCGATCAAGATCAACCCGGTGCTCAACTTTGGTGGGTCCACTCTTGCGTATTCCATGGCTCCTCTCAGATCATGCAGCCGTCAACGTCGTGGGCAAGCTCATCAAGTTCAATGAGCACCCCAAGAAGACCGGAACGTTCCGCAGCCAGGATGTCGTTCCGTGGAAGGACAAGTTCAAGAAACCAAACGACTCGTATTTGCTCTACGAGTATCCACCGAAGAAACCCGGTTCGGGGAAGAAGAGCTCCTCTCAGGCTGCGGGTGGCAGTTCCTCGGCCAGCAAGAACGCGACCAGTACGACCACCAAGTCGATCCAGTTCTTCTGCTCCCAGTGTGGTGTCCGTGAGTTGCTCATTCGGCGAATTGCTTCGGGGAGGCCGACTTCCGTTGCAGAGGCCACTATCCGATTCAGCGCCAATATCGTCGGGAGTAAGAGTAACCGACTCGCCGGTGCATATCTGGCTTCTGACTTCAATCTCTCCAGCTGTTGCCGATGGGTTCACACAGGCCGACGTGCAGTTGGATGCAGATGTCAACCTGAGACTGGTGCTTGGGATCAAAGCGACGTGTAAGCACCTTTTCAGCGCGCGGAACAACTCTCTCATCCGGCGCAGACACGTACAAAGACAAGAAAGAGCTGGATCCCATTGGAGGTGTCATTCCAGGGTAAGCAGATCTGCCTTCCCACATTGTCATGGGACGCCATGTCCTTCATCGTGCTTCAGCGCTGGCCTCGAGGTTCCGAAAGTGCTCAAACTGGGACCAGAAGCCAACGTGGTTCTGGGAATCGACTACTCGATCAAACTGGAGGGCATGCTCGAAGCCGGATTCGAGTGCGCGTGGAAAGGCGTCGGTGCGAAACTCGACTTCAAAGACGCGTCGAACTCGGGAATGATCGGCACCTGGGACCTCAGCTCGGCCTGCCACCCGGTCTTCGTCCCCGAGGCCGCGCTGACGATCACCGTCTCGCCTTTCATTCGACTCGAGGTCGCGCTGACGGCGTCTCTGTTCCCCGTGATCCCGGTGAGCTTCCTGACGGGCAAGGCGGCGATGAACGACCAGGTGTCGCTCGTGCTCGAGGGCAGCGTGTCAACCAAGGCGGGCAAGTGCGCGGCACTGCAGCCGCGGTTCACCGGGAAGCTGAAGAACGAGCTGTATGTCACCGCGCTCAAGTTCAAGCCGCTGCAGCTGCTGAACCCGCCGCTGACGTTCCCGCTGTTTGATGAATGCGTCGGGTATGCTTCCTGCGTCGACGCATCACGGTGCCACAGACTGACCTATACATAAACAGCAAGGCCTCTTCCTCGAGCAGCAGCAGCAGTGACTCTGGTTCAGCCGACGAGTCTACTCCCGGCGGAAGCTCGTCTGTGAAGGGCGGAACGACGACATACAACGACGACTCGGATGGCAATGACCCTTCTGCGAACGATCGCCCGGGTGGGAACGACGGGATTGGACGTCGGCAGGATTCGTCCGATCTAGGAGGAGCGCCTGATGGGTCCGGCGGTGACGATCCTTCCGATGCTGGTGATCCATCCGCCTCTGCTGATCCTTCAGCTGCTGGCGACTCTTCGGCTGGCGACGGTTCTTCCGGGGCGAGCGATCCATCCACCAGCGACCCATCCAGTTCCGGAGCCACCTCGGACAACGATCCATCCCCAGCTGCATCGTCGTCTGATGATTCCGGTTCCGGTTCTGGCACTCCCATCCCGACCAACCTGCAGTGCGAGAAAGCGCGTCTGCAGATGGACTGGATTGTCGAAGGCAGCGTGGTTGTCACCCGCATGGACGGCGCGGACCCCTATAATGGGTGGGTCAGTCAAGACGGGCTGACGTACGGCACTGCGCCCGCCGCGGCCATGGTCCTGTACACCGTCCCAACTCAAGCAGGCACGGGTAAGCTGGTCGTCGCCGCGTCGCCTCCGGATGGGGGAGTTCAATTGTATGTCTTGTTTGTCTCTGCGTTCTCTTCGTGCCCGTGCTGACCTCTCGCGCGCCAGATACTTCTACACCGCCGACGATGTGCGTCAGTCGCTCAATCCGTACGCGGTGGCGCTGGACCCGGGCGATCCGAGTGATTCGTCGCCTTCGAGCCCCGTTTTCTATTACACGGCGCTGTGCTTGATGGCGGATGGGACGTCGCATGTGTTCCTGACGACGAACCCCGCGCAGAGCGAAGGCGAGCTCGCTCAGAGCCTGGCTGATCTCACCGGCGGCTCGACGAGCTGTGGCTATTTCCCGTTTACGCAGTATATGCAGCAGATGTGATCTGAATCTAACCAGTTGGGCGCTCTGGCAGCATCATAATATTACTTTCTCGAATTGGGGCTAATTGAAATCGTGCTTGACTGAATGGATTCTACATTAGATGAGACGTGCGGTAGAATTGGTTCTTCCGAAATCACACAGGTTCACCTCGCACAACTGAACCCGAAAATAGCTTTCGAGCATCACCGGCTGAATCCGTGCACCCTGTTTCGAAAGACCACATGGGTCGATCATTCGTTCTTCCGTATCTACATTTCAGAGCTTCTGAAATACTCGGCCAATCTCCGATCTCCATTTCAATATACAATTCAGGTCAGATCAGGAGACTAGGCTACCAAAGTACAATCGACGTTCAGCTTTTCTTGTGAGGGATGCTCTGTGCAATAGGCACACGGTCAAAGTGCGCCGCCGAAGCCAAGAAGCTGCTGTTCTTCGTTCCATCGCCCTGGAATAACGTCAGACAGCTTATCCAATCATCCAAAGAATGCTCGTACAATCATGAAATTGGGGAAGCCGGGATCCAGCGGTGAGACGCTCTCGAGGTAGGCGATTTGTTCAGGCGACAGACTGACGTCGAGCGCTTCGACGTTGGCCAGGAGATGTTCGACTTTGCGCCCACCGATGATGGGGAAAACGTACGGAGCCTTGTGCATTAGGTAGGCGATGGCGACTACATCATACATCTCGGTGAGATCGAGTACTGGAAAATCCAAAACGTAAAGAAACGCACCGGACGTGATGTGCTTTGCCCCGACTTCACCGGCGACCTTCTCGAGCGCCTGCGACATCTTCTTCTCCTGCTCGTTGCGCTCCCACGTGGGGCTGAACGTCACGCGGCCCTTCTCGCCCGAAACGCGGCGAGCCTCCTCCTCGGCATCCGTGCGGAGCTTCCCCTGTGCGAGGACGTTCCACGGGGCTAGAGCCATGCCTTGCATCGCAGTTCAGCTTCCCTGTTCGAAGAGAGAAGTTCGAGGCGACGACGCACCGTTCGCGCGAGCCATCGGCAGGATATCCCGCTCGAACGAGCGGTCCATGACGTTCCACATGCCCTGGTACACCGCAAACGGCGTCTTCCCGTGATCCCGCGCGTACCGGTTCGCGTCCGCGACGACCCACGCCGGGGTGTCCGAGATGCCGAGGTAGAGCACCTTGCCCTGCGCGACGAGATTGTGCAGCCCGTCCATGACCTCCTCGACGCTTGTGTCGTAGTCCCACCAGTGCACGTAGAACAGGTCGACGTACGTCGTGCGCAGCTTCTTGAGACTCGCCTCGAGGCTGAGATGCATCGACTTGACGTTGTTGCCCGTGTAGTTCACCTGCTGCACGATGTTTTGCCGCGATTTGAAGTTGGCCGAATACTAGATTCGGCCGCGGAAGTCAGAACACGTCGTAGACTGCAAGGAAGGCCGCCGCGGACCTTGGTCGCGAGGACGAGCTGATCTCGAATTCCCCGTTTCTCCGCCCACTCCCCGATGAACATCTCCGAGGTCTCGTCCTGGCTGCAACGGCCGTCAGCCACCGAATCACGTCGAATCCCCACCGACATACTAGGCATTGGCGGTGTCCATGAAGTTCCCGCCCGCGTCAAAGTACGCGTCCAGCAGCTTGAAGCTCGACTCCTTATCCATCGAGCCCATGCCGAACTTGGCCCACTGGTCGCCGATGCTCATCGCACCCAGCTGCAGCGGCGAGACGTGCACACCCGCTTTCGTCGAGAGCGTGCGGTAGACGCCGAGCTTCGTGGACGGTGGGGGAGGAGGCTGCCAGAGAGACATTGCAGAGAGAGATGTGTTCGGATGCTGGGCGGATTGCCTGCATTTTATATGGGCCGGGCTGGCTTCGTCGTGAGCCGAGTGCTTATGCGCTCGGTGCGAGACCTATGCGGCACGCTGCTTGCGCGTTCACCGAACACGGTAGACAGTTATGACAAAGCACCTCGGATAGTTTTTCCAGGAGAGTCTAGGCGTAGGTGTAGTCGACGAGGGAGAACTTGGAAGTTGCAAGAACTCATCCCAATTGGCTTCCAATCGTGTTCCAAGCCGCGACCGTCAGATGGCGTGTGTGCATGACGTCAACCATGCACCCACGCGGGCCCTGGGACAGCAACATTTCGGTTGACCTCTCAATCGGCACTGGCAGAATGAGCACTCATTCCGAGTCGGCCAGCTATGCGGCACCGGGTCACCCCATCAGCTCGCATGCGTACTACACAAATTCAGTTACATTCCTTCGTCACACATCTGACAATCTAGATATCGTACATTCCCGGCGCATTCACCAGACTCAGAGATCTACGCGCAACTGACTCCTCCAAACCATCATCTCCTCGTCGTCCAAGTCAGCGAACAGATAGTTGAGCACCCCCGCAAGCCGGATCCCGGCCTGCGCAAGAAGCTTCTCGACAACCCGGTCCTTCATGATCTTCCCCGAATACTCGGGTGTGTCGAGCTCCAGATGCTGCTTGCTCGGCGTGCCAGCAGTGAAGCGCCCAGCCGCGTCGACCTGGTCGAGTTCCGCCGCAAGCGTGTCTCGGCCGTGGGCATCGCTCCCGTGGTAAGTGCGCGCGTCACCGTCGTGCGCGGCGGAGATCGTGTCGTAGGGCGGCTCGTCTAGCGCCTTCGGCCACACGAGCTCGCAGTTGAGCGCGTGGATGGGCTGCGCCCAGTAGTAGGGACAGATCAGAGCGTCGTCGATATCCGTAGCAGCCGAAGAGCGACGGGTAACGCGCTCCCAGACGTACACGGCCTGCTGCCAGAACGTGCCGAGGGAGGTGGGCATAGCTAGACTGACGGGCGCTGATTGTGCGGGGCAGGCGAGCCAGTCCGGCAGCTCGCGCTGCCACTGGGACAGGACGCCCTCGACCATGATCATGCGCACGTAAGAGTCGTAGATCGTTCCCCGGAGCGCGGACTCGATCTTGCGCGAGGGGAGACGCTGGTTGTACTTGCGCGGAACGGAGCGGAGGGCTTTCGCGATGAGCAGCCCGTCCCACAGGGAGTGCAGGTCTACAGGCTCGCGTTGAGCGATCGACAGCGGAGAAGTAGAGAGCCAAACACGCACTGGTCTGCCGGCCGTTGAAAGCCACTTTCATCGAGTTCCCTCCGCGGTCGCGCCCAGTCAGGTGGAGTGGCATGTGCATATCCCCCATGAAGTGGATCAGGAATTTGAGCGCCTCGCTCGCGAGCTCATACTGCTGTGTCGACATCTCGCCCCGCCGCCCGTACGGCACCACGCCCTCGAGGATGTCCGTGACGTTGCGAATCCCGCCGAGCACGTTGCCGCCCTCGCGCCCCGCCCACCCGTGCGTCCCGGGGAACGCGCACGTGCGCGACGGATAGTCGTCTTTGGCGCCGATGTAGTGCAGCGGCGCCGACCAGCGCATCTTGTTGCGGTACTTGTCCGCCCACGTCGCGACGGGCGCCAAGTGGCACAGCGGCGCGGTGGGGTCCGTCGACGTGGAGTTGAGGAGCGTGCAGATCGTCGGGAGCACGCTGGGGTCTAGGTAGATCTGGGCTATCGTGGCGGCGATTTCGTGTCCTGGGGAGAGGTTACTACGCGACGCGTGGGGGAGGGAATGGGTCGGTGGTGCTTACCTGCAGCTCCCCAGGCGACGACGCCGGTCGCGCATCCAGCCAGCGCAGTCGCTGCGGCAATGAGTTTCGAGTGCATGGTGGGGGGGATAGAGTGAGCCGAGAGACGCTCACAGCAGACTACAAAAGGTAAGTATGTAGTCTTGGGAGGCGAACAACAAGGCCTTGGTGGACAAAAGGGGAAACGCACGGCTGAGTCAGCTCGATAGGCACGTTGCTCATCACGTGGATGTTCAACTTCAGAATTCAACCAAACAAAGCATGTGTCAGACGGTCTATCTAGTAACGACGAAGAACCAATACGTACATCTACATTAATCGAGAATACAGTATGTAACAAACAGATCACATTAACGAGCGTGAAGATGGGGAGGCTTCGATTTTTTCTTTACCCCGCGAGGGAGGTAACTTCAGCCGAGAGAGCGTTGTACTTCGGGCAGAGCTGATCCCACTCAGCATTGGGACTGATCTCGGCTTTCCAGTCGTCGACGGCCTCTGCAAAGACGATAGCAAAGCCGGCTTCGAGATGCCAGTCAATGTGGCAGTGGAGGAACCATGCTGTGTGTAGTGATAGTAGTTACGCAAGGTCAGAGATGCGGTAAAACAGAAAGAGAACAACGACGCACGTCCACGGTTGTCTGTAAAGAAACGGATGGTCACGTTGTCGCCTGTGCTACCGATGTTGACGACGTCGCGGCGTGCAGGGTTAACGTAGTTGTAGACACTGCTACCGGCCGAACGGATGACGTCGAACGTATGGCCGTGCAAGTGGAACGGATGCTGGTGGTAGACATGAGGCGCAGGTTTGGTAAAAATAAAGAGGGACGTACCCCACCACCGATAACTCCACCAGCGAGGGTGAGTTCGACAGACGCGAAGTGCGGGAGCGTGTAGACTGTCTTCGCAGGCAGCAGCGCCTGGGCGGGCTGGGCTCCAGAAAGAATCTGCAGCAGCACGGGAACAGTCGGGGAGGTGAAAGAGGCACCGTTGACTGTAAACTTGAACGTCGTCTATCATACAATGGTCATTATCGTCCACGTCCACAAGCTCATAGTGATCGACGCACCAGATCGAAAGCCAGGGCCAGGTTGACCTGGACGTCGGCACCACCGCTGAACGGCTTCCCGACAGTTCCCGGGTTGACCAGCGGGTGCAGGTCCACCTCGTTCACGAGAGCCTTAACGGACGTGTCCTGTGCGGTGGTTGGCTCAGAAGAAGGCGCACCAACGTCTATCGGAAAAAAATAAGTTGCCGTCCTGAGCACGTCGAAACACGAGCCAAAAAAACTCACAGCGCAGAATGGCCGAGTTGATGCCTCCAGAAAAACCCGTCGGGCCGGTACTGGGATTCGCACGGATCCAGTAGTTGTTGACGGCCTGGTTGGCGGTCAGAATAAACGAGTAGCGCTGTCCTGTTGGCAGGTTTATTCAGCAATCCCACGAATATTACCCTCCAGAACCCACCAGCATAAATGCGGATGGAATCGACGCTGAGCGGCTCGTGCAGCACGCCGTCCGCCTCGATGATCGTCATGTTCGAGTGCCCGTCAATCTGGAAGACGTAGTCCGAGTCGCACGCAGTGTTGATCAGACGGAAGCGGTATCGCAGGCCCTTTGTCACATTGATAACCGAGAGCGTGGTGTTGCTGGCCGTATCAGCCGTGCGTCCGAGACCGTTGATGAGAACTGAAGCCGGCGTGCTGAGTGAGTCGTCAGCAAGTGGATATCTGGGTTCCAGCAGAAAACAAAAACGCACGCGACGCCAGCCACCGTCTCGGCGAAAACATGGTACCAGTCCGCGAGAGTGATCACGGTAGACTCGTCGTCCACATCGTATTGATTCAAGTAGGCGTCTGCGGGGTCGTATATGACCATCGCACCGCGAAGGCCATCGCAGTACTGAGTGGCCAAGTGAGAGTGGTACCAGAACGTCCTGGACGCATGTCAGCACCGCATCCCTCCCGCGAGGAAAAACGGAAAAATCGCCCACCCAGCCTGCTGGGACGTGAAATCGTATGTGAACGAATTTCCGGGCGAAATCGGACACTGGTTAACGAATGCCGGGCCATCCATGTAGTTGGTCCCATTTTGGAACAGACCGTGCCAGTGCTACATGGAGTTTCAGTAAGCTCCCTCCCTCAGTACATTCAACGAAGGCTGGACGCACAACCGACGTCGGTTCCAGCATCCGATTGTCCTGCTGGTTGTCCACCACCGTGAGCTTGAAGTTGTCCCCGATCTTCCCGGTGACGAGAGGACCCGGGAACGTCCCGCCAACCAGAACAGCAGCTCGGGGGAAGCCATCAGGAGCGATCGTAGCGTTCGCCACGACGAGTGACGCGACTGGCCCGACGGACACAGAGGCGACTATTTTGGCCAGAACGGCAAGAGAAACGAAATTTGCAGCAGAAATCATTGTGACACAAAACGTTCACAGAGAAAGAAAGGAAGGAAAGAAACTGGGCGCCAACTGCTGAGACCCGGGACGCTTTTATGGCGCACGCGGTTTGGGCTGAGCACGAAGATGACTTGGAAAATCAGGCTATCCTTGCCAACCATCGTATCCTGTTGCAGGAGAATCCAGGTGGGTGGCATGGCAGGGAAGAACATGGAAGAGGGACGAACAACCAAGATGCCTAAAACGGAAACTAAGTCACAGATCCCATCTGACTTCAAGATCTTCTTTGCCTTCTCAGCTGCCAGGATATTGCCGCGGCGACAACGCGTCGCGGATCCGGTATTTACAACAAAGACCGATGTTCTTCAAGCCAAAGAAAAAAAACTCGAAACCTTGAAATCAAGTAAACTGATACTACGAGCTCCCTTTACACGACTGGAGTGGCAATACAAATCTAGCCTATCTGCTCTTGGAGAAGATGCGCTCCTCAATGCCAGCGCAACCCGTCTCGGACTCTTCCGACGTACACTGATGAGCAGGTGGTGATCTACATTCCATTATGACAGCCGAGAGGGAATACGGCCAAAGGAAGAGAAGCCAGAACCTTTGACAGCCCTCGAAAAAGGTGTTATCGCCCACTATAATTTGAGTAAAGATAGGATCTGCTATACGCTTGACTCGTTCTTTAATTTCACTAACGACAATTCTGCTATGCAGCGAGCCACTGCGGGCCGCACTGGTATTCCGGGAGGACTTTGTCAGTGATTGCACGCGAGGCTCGTTGATAGACGATGTTGGAGCTAATACCGCTTCGACGAATTCACGCTGGCGGTAGTCATTGTAACATCCTGGTGAGCTTCGCTGTCGGAATAAGAGCTGCATAAAATAAAGATCCTGGCAGAGGGGCCAAGGCGACTGGTGACTGGTGACTGGGCCCAGAGTGTGTCAGGCGCCAAGCAAAGTGACCTTCGCAGTGTTGTAAGATGGTAACACATGAACTGGTGGGTTTCAGTCAGATGTTCTCAAATTGGGGAGTCCCGTGAGTTTCAGGTGGTCGCGCGCCGCGTAGATTGTTGTACAAAGCATGTGATGTATACTAGACCATTCCAGGGTGTGACGTTCTGAGCACAAATCACCCTGGAAATCATCAAACGCCTCACAGTTTTGTCCCGTACATCGAAAATCAGGGCATCGCAGGGCCTCTGATGTTCCCTGATCAGGCGAGCGCCAAAAATTTCGAGATTTACATGTTTTGTCCAGCACAGTTTTGCATCGAGATGACCAATTTTATATAGCACTGCAATCGCTGCAGATGGCCTTATTTTTTCCGCGGAAAAGGCGTGTCAATCTAGTGGTCCGATTTTCAGCGTTCTTTTCTCCGTTGAGAAATAGATATGGGAAATCTACGTCGATTTATAGAGCAATTTGTAGGATGAATAGATATCTCTTTCTCCCAAAAAGAGAACTGAAAATAGATTGTCTTTTTCCAGTCTGTTTTCATTGTGGATCATCAGCAATTTTTGTTGAAAATAGAATTGAAAAAGGCAATCTTTTTTGCTGAGAAAAGATTGAAATTGCTATAAGTTTCCATTGATTCCGACCCCGATTCACATTAATATTGAAAGTCACGCAGAATAGAATGATTCCAACATGTTGTAAGGAGCATTAAGTAGCGTCATGCAAGGCTAGGTCTGCAAATTGGGTCCGAATCAACGGGATGTATTGGCAAACACTCCGAGACCGATGGGACACGATGGGGCTTGGCATCAACTAGTGCCGACCAATGCCGAAACGCCGGCTTCCAGACCCGTGCTTATTACCATTGATGCCAACACTACGGGAAATGCATAACGCAACGGGAAATGACTGATCTCTTTTCCCCTCCTTTGAAATTGCCTCCGGTATCCTCCGGAACTCGTTCAAAAACTACTAAATACCAAATTTTGCATCTATAAATAAAGAGGAATTATATACAAAGTGAGAGCTGATGCATCGTTTAGAGGCCCAAAACAAAAGATACCATTACAGCGCAGGTTCCTCCTCGTGCAAGGCTCCGGTCTTTTTATGAGACGTACCTTATGTATTATAAAGGTGCTCCAACTTTCTCCTAGTCTTGCCGGTGCGTGGTTATGGAGGACTGTAGTCTAAGTGGATGAGTGACATTTCAAAGTCCGATTGATCAGTGTTGTTGTATGGCTTGAGAACACGTGCCGATGCGTCGTGTTTGTGTATAATATATTTCTTCACAGGTGTGATTTGTCCCCTCATCTCAGCACCAGTCCATGGTTTTCAATCAGCACAGTTTTCTTTACAAGCTCTCGCATTACGGGATCATTTCAATGACGCTGACCCGTAGTACTTGACGGTGCCCTAAACTCACTAATATGCTACTTACATTTGATGTAGATACCTATTCTTGTCACAAAATACCTACTATACTTGTTCCATTACATACTGTAGACACGCTCCATTTACGTAGTTCCTCGCACATAATTGTGTTTCTTTTCTCAAAACCTTTCGTCTTGTCAAATGACCTCTTTTCTCCATGAAAACAGACATTGCAGGAAGAAGATTCTTTTGGCGCAAAATGATCCAAAGAAGATAATCAATTTGCATGACTCTTTACGGGGAAAGAGACTATTTGTGGAACAAATTGTCGGTCAATTGACTTGGATTTCATTACTTTTGTTTTTAACAAGTAAAGCACCAAACGGGAACTTTTAGATTGCCGCATGATTTCAGCAGAGAAAGTAAGGCCCTCCAGGGTGTTAGATTACGGGCTGATGGCAGCATGCAAGACCATATCCATGATGATGCCACACGCGAAGTCCAAGTTTCCTGCAAAACGGAGCATCCCTGGCCTAGAACGGAATGTATTTGTAGGAAAATTCCAACCGGACAATTGATTGCCCAATCAGATGGTTAAGCGAAGTGTAAGTGTTTGTCTGGTGCTTGGCCATTTCATCATTACAGGTTGCGAGTTTGGTGTCGCCCGTCATCCACCCTTCTCCCATCTCAGGCTCAGCATAGGCTTCATAGCACGCCAGCCGGACCGGAATCCATAAAATTCCAGTCATTCCTGTTAGGCGTCTTCCCCTTGTACGCCGAATCCAGCGCGTTACAGCACGACACCTCAGACTCACATTTTGAGCTAGATTGCATGCTGTCGACCTGACACAACAGAGCGACATGTCTGCATCCGAGGCCATACAAATACCCTCAACGAGAAGCCTCAGGCCCAGTAGCTCGACTCTATCCGATCTTAGGAGTCGAGACCCACTTACCGACAATCCCGGGACTCCCTCCGCTCGATATGGGAGCTTGAACACTACACGGCCACGTTTATCGTTCCCTCCGCGAAGCTTTTCAACGTCAGACTCAACGACACCTCGACGTGAGCGGCAGTGGTCCGTTTTTGAGCAGGTTATGGAGGACGAGAGCGAACTTTGGACTGGAAGCATCAGGTCCGGAGCCGGAAGGGGAAGAAGCAATAGCTACTTCAGTACGAGCGCACAGGCGACGCCGCTCGGAAACGTTCACGACTCTTTTCTCGGTTCGGGTCCACGGTCTCCTGTGTCTTTGATGTCGTCACACACCCAGCAGCAAGAAGATGAGGAGGACGAGGATGGTTACGATTCGGACGACACGAGCTCCACGATCACGCGTGGTACGGTCACCAATGCCACGGAGCCTTCTCCCCCTGTTCGATGGTTCTCGCTCCACCGCCTGACAAACGTACCTGTTCTGTACCGAAACATCCTGAAATGCGCGATCGCCTACTTTATCGCGTCGCTTTTTACGTTTAATCCCTACCTCTCGAGCTTCATCAGCGATTTGACGACGTATGGAGATCGCGAGCGTCGGCCATCGCCCAGCGGCCACATGGTTGCAACAGTGTGCGTCTTGGTTACCCCCTGCTCCGAATCATCACTCAAGAGTTTCCAGTGCCGTGTACTTCAATCCTGCGAAGACCATGGGAGGAATGGTTGAGGCAGACTTCTATTGCTTTCTCGGTCTGGTGTATTCGGCTTTCGTGTCGCTGTCCTCGATGACCGTGTTCTGGTGGCTCGAACAAAAGCCTGGATGGGAGTGGTTGGCTGACATCTTTGTCATTGTCTGGATTGGTGTGAGCATGAGTGTTGTGGCATGGATGAAAGTCTATATGGCTAGTCCTTCGTTCAACACGGGTGCGTTATCGTGTGCTGTCAGGGCTGCTTTATGCTAATCCCGCCGGTGTTCGTCTAGCTTGCAGCATGACAGCGATTCTTCTCTTCGTCGTGTAAGTGCTCAACTTACATGTCAGACACTTACCTGATTTGTGCAAAGCCTGGTCAAAGAAGGCGGTCTTGAGACATTGCTGCAGGTGTCGTTCATTGTGATCTGCGGCACTGTGACTTCCAATATCGTTTGTTTCATGATCTGGCCACAATCAGCCACCGCCGCGCTGCAAGCCAACATGGGCAAGACGCTCGACTCCTTCTCGACCCTGTTGGGATTGTTGACAAATGCATTTCTGCTCGAGGACGGGCTGCAGCAACCAAGCCACGAGCGTTTGATGAAGGCTGTCGCAAATCATCAAAGCAGCTTCACCAGTCTGAAAAAGAATCTGAAAGAAGCGCAAAGTGAATGGGTGAAAGGAAGTGGCGGCGGTCGCGGCCGTGCCTACGAAGATGCTGTCAGTAGCCTGAATCGACTTGCGCAGCACCTCAATGGTCTACGTGGTGGTACCCGTCTGCAATATGATCTGACCAAGGCCGGTATGGTCAAAGGACAGGCGGCGACGAATGCCGATGGAAAATCGAACGGGAAACATAGAATGGACCACGTCTCTGTTAAGGAATTGGAGGAACGTGACGAAGAAACTGCTATGCTTCAGGCTGCGGCGGATATGTTCGGAGATCTAGTCGAAGATGTTGGCCCGCCACTGAGGGCGCTTTCTGTGCGTGCTGTGCCATGTCAAGTGCACATGGTATTCACTGTCACTTTCAGGAAACATGTACCACTACGCTTTTGCGGATCCGGCATTCCTTCCAGAGGCGACACAAGCGAAATGCATTCCGTCGGGAAGAGTTTTATCAGCTTGTCGAAGGGATCCAGAATGCCCTGGTCAACTTTGAGACGACTTCGAACCATGCAGTCTTACGGCTGTATAGACGGAGCACAGCGCCAGACCTCCCCGTGGATGTTCGAGATAGCAACTACACTGAAGACACGCAGGTACTGAGCAGTTCGGACAACGAGCATGTGTTTCTGGTCTATTTGTGCGTCGTTCTCTACGTATCGTGATGTCAAAGCTAATGGACCTGCAGCTTCATGTTTACGCTCCAAGAGTTCGCCGGGGAGCTGGTGTCGTTGGTCGATGCTATGGAGAGGATCTACGACCGGGAGACGCGTCCCTCTCGGTGGAAGCGTATTCTTTCATGGTTCTGGAGTCTAAAGAAGAAGGACAGTCCGCGCAGTCGGAAACCCAAGAAGGGGCAATCACAGCTACGACGACGATTCTGTGAGTGATGTTGCCTTCCTTTCGTGACGCAATTGCCGAGATCTTTCCAGCTCAGTATATGGTCCCCGCTCTCCGGCAAGCGCATCCTTCCTTCCCCAAAGTCAGGCCCCATGCACCAAACACGATTCAAACACCTTGGGATCGGTTGACATGGATCGGGAAGATCAAGCAACGAATGTGGCTCGTCGGCACGCGACTTGCGCAGAGCGACACCAAGTATGCTGTGAAGGCTGGGATGGCAACTGCGTTGTTGTCAGCTCCTGCATTCTTTGATTCGACCCGCCATATCTTCGTTTCTCTGTGGGGGGACTGGGCGCTTATCTCGTTCTTCATCGTCATTTCTCCGACCATCGGAGCAACCAACTTTCTCAGTCTGCATCGTGTCCTAGGCACTGTATTCGGTGCTGGAGTGGCTGCGTTGGTGTACACTTTGTTCCCAGACAATGTTGCGGTGCTCGCGACCTTCGGATTCTTCTTCTCGATTCCTTGCTTCTACTACATTGTAGCCAAGCCTCAATACGTCTCGGCATCCCGTTTTGTGCTGCTGACCTACAATCTGACGTGTCTGTATTGGTTTGTCGATGTCCTCATGTGACTTGTTCTCTAGCTGATTCGAGTTCCAGCTACAACTTACGGGACAAGGAGCTCTCACCCACGGACATTGCGATCCGCCGTGCTATTGCTGTTACTGGAGGGGTCGTTTGGGCAGCCCTGGTCTCCCGCTTTTGGTGGCCTGCCGAAGCGAGACGAGAACTGACGAAAGGGTTGAGCGAGTAAGTGCTGGGCTCGGCAATCCAGTCACTGTCTCACACATGGGACCAGATTCTGCTTGAATATTGGATGGCTCTACACCAGACTGGTCGCGGCCAATTCTTTCAGTCCCCTGCCCGGTGATGATGCGGAGGAGCATGCCAACGAGGATTCAGCTCTTTCCCCTGCTCATGCACGACTGAGCAACTCGATCAAGGAGTTCATGGCCATGGAACTTCATCTGCAGATCAAGCTCATCGAACTACAAGGGCTGCTTGCTCAGACACAGCATGAGCCGCGATTGAAGGGGCCATTCCCTATCCAGCTCTACCGTGGCATCCTTACCAGCCTGCAAAACATCCTGGACAAGCTGCACAGTATGAGATGTGTGACCACACGCGAGGAATGGTACACTGTGCGTGGCTCTACTATTTCTTGATCCTTCTGTTGAGATATTTCGCAGTCTGTGCGGCAGGAATTCATTGTGCCTGTTGCCAAAGAGCGGCGAGAAATGGTGGGCAACATCATCCTCGGCTTCTCGACCCTTTCCTCTGCCTTCCGATTGAAATCGCCTCTCCCTCCATACCTTCCTCCGGCGGAGGCTGCCAGACAGCGGCTGGTGCGTGTTCCTCGACGTCAAGGAACGCATGAGCTTACCATCCGCAGGTGGCAGCGATTCGCAAGCTGGACGTCGTCCGAAATCGAGATGCGAAAGGATCGCGGCAGCTGCTGTTCTTCGCTTATGCGCTGACCATGCAGGGTGTTACTGTGGAGCTGGAGAAGCTCGGTCGGACGCTTCAGAACGCGTTCGGTGTCATTGGACAGACGCCGGAGGAGTTCGAGGCCTTGTTCGTTGATCCCGCTGTTGAGCAGAGAGTTTCTCATTCCGTCTGATTTCGCATTTGGACTGTTTTCAAAAGTACGCATTCTGCATCCCTGGATACCCCCCACACAATCGCCACCTGAATACACACCTACATACGCATATCGCATAGTTTCTCGGTTTAGCAGACTTTCCTGTTGTTTAGATGTATTGACATCATCCCATCTTGTGCGAAACCATCACCCTTCTTTTGTGCCGGTCTATGGCGAAGAGCCTCAGCGAGCAAGAACGAGATGTGAGAGGTAGGGGGTGTGCCGATTTGTATATGCCAGTGATTCATTGGATGCAGATCTACTCCGTCGAGCAAGAAGCTCGGACAGTTCAGTCTTAATGGTGCGTTTTGCGTAGGTCTGGGTGCACCCCGTCTTTTTATCACGCCCCTACATGTAGCGCAAGCGGACCTTGGACAAACTAATCGACCTGACGCACTCGGAGCACGAGACGCTGCAGATTCTCGCCGCGGGGGGAATCCCACTACTTTTCAGCAGTAGCGACTTGGCGAATGACGAGGAGGAGGCGGTCATCAATGCCGTGTACGATTTGTGCGAGGACGCGTCTTCTGATGTGCGTGAAGTCGTCGTCGTCGCTGCTCTCCATGTGCAACATGATTGATCGGGTTGGCGTATACAGGTGCGCATGGAGGGATACCGCGCTATCACGGAGATTTCGCGGGCGGCGGACAAGTGGATCAAGCGGAATACGGACGTGTTGCTGCAGCTGTTGCAGAATGGTATGCGTCGGTGTGCGTTCTTCTGGTCTAGCTGCCTAATGTACCGCTAGATGATGCGGCGGAAGCGGCTGTAGTGAAGGAGGCCTTGCTCGGACATCTAGACTTGAATCCATCCGTGACGCTGTCAGTAATGCGCGATCAGATGCTCTATGAAGACGAGGACGCTATGGACCGTGAGGAAAAAGAGACGAGGGGTCGGCTGCGCATTTTGGTTTTGGACTTTCTAGGGAAGGAAGCCCGGACAAACTTGGCAGAGCGGGATGCTGTTGAGGGCAGCGAGGCGGAGGGTGTTCTTGCCGAGGGTTTGTTTCAGGTGCCTTCGTGAAGATATCTGCCTGGCCTTCCCTGATCTCGCGTAGGTCATCCCGAAGCTTCGACCTGAAGAGACACGAAATGTTGTCGAGCAGCTACTGATACATTTGCCCACCTTCCGGTCCGGGTCCAGGGGCAACAGTTTACTGCAGCTTCTCATCGAACAAGCACGTGGGCACTTGAAGCAGAGGGCAATAACGCCCAACACTCGAGCTTACCTCGATCTTCTCACCTTTGTCGCAGTGAAGCACTCTCTTGGGTCTCCGAGCGATCTTCTTCGGTTCTATGTGCCGTCTCTGATCTCAAAGATGTCGCTCCAGAACTTTACTCCAGCCGATCAGGTCTACCTCATTTGCAATACCGCGGAGATTCTGGCGGTGTGCGATCGCGATCCGTTGCAGACACATTGCGCGAACGCGTCTACGTTCTTGTTCGAGGTTCGGAGCTCGATGCGTTCCCTATTGAATATCCAATGCTCAGCTCCCTCTTCTAATAGCGACTGGCCAAAAGTGGTGTGGCCGACGAACGGTCTGACAATGCATGCAGAGTTCTTTTGGAGAACTGCGTGAAGGTGCGCACTTGGTGTCTTTTTCGCACGGCGCTTACTCATTGTGACGATCAGCGAAAAGCCGAAGGATGGTCGGTGCCTCCACCGTTGCGAGTGTCTGTGCAAGCTCTGCAGGCCAAGACAGGCCGATACGAAAATCTGACCAGGGTTCGCCATGCCACAGGCTGTTTTCCGCTCCTTCGTTTATATTATGACCTTTTTCGCTCTCGTTTGGTTTGACCAGTCACTCATTGGCGACGAGAAGATACAGGCGCGACCGCCAGCTTTGCCCGTCCCGCCGGTTGCTCTCCCTGCCCGCTCGGTGCCGGGGTCGACTACAGTCAAGCATGCGATAGTTGGACGATCGACTTCGCCACGACCGTCGAAACGAGCCAAGATAGTACCCGAATCAGATGAAACGACACCAACCCTCTTGAGTCGGATGGCCAACGCAGGTTTAAGGAACGAGAGCCGGCAGACGGCGAGACGGGTGGACAAACAGCAGGAAGAGACCGGCTTCTCCATCAAAGGTGCAGCCACGAAAGAGGCAACGGTCCAGAGCGGACGTGCCGTGGGGTTTACTCGACCGCAAGGACCAGGTGGGTCCTTGCTCAATCGAATGGGGACCGATGGTAAGCGTAGTGAGAGGCCTGGAAGACGTCCTATGTTGTAAGTATCACCCGACTGTACTGCTTCGTAGTGCTATTGTACTCGTTTGGAGAGTGGTGGCAAATATTGCTGCCCGCCAGGATCGATCAATCATTCGCCTACTACGCGTTGTCACACACATCGGTCACGCGTCTCGGGAGCGCGCTCCTTGTTCTTGGCTCCGATGGCGACCTTTTTCCGGGCGTACAAGTGCGTTGTATAGGCGATCGACGACGGCGGTTTTCCGACATCTCACAACTAGCTCGCTACTGCTCCATCGACCACTGGTCACACAGTGTGTGACGGCAGCTGTGCTCTTCGGTGCAGGGGACGTTATCGCGCAGCAGGCGGTGGAGAAGAAGGGGAAACAGCATGATGTGCGTCGGATGCATAAGCATCCTTCGCAGTCACTGAGCAATTAGGCGTTTAGCTCATGAGGACAGCGCGGCTGACGTTTTACGGCGGTGCGGGGTACCGGCGCCAAGTGGTCGAATCTCTTCACTTACAGCGGACTAGGCGTGGTGTTCGGACCCGCGATGACCAAATGGTATCAGCTGCTGAACCGCTTGCGGTTCACGACGCCGACCAAGTCGCTCGTTTACCGTGTAAGTCCAACCTTCATCGTCATGCTTCGGTGTGTGGTGCTGATGTGGGGTTGGCAGGTGTACCTCGATCAATGCATTCTCACGCCAGGTGTGTACTCGATCCTTTCCGCGATGCTTGGTCCTGGAGCTTAGGCGGGACGTAGTCGCGGTCGTCACTTTCTTCTCGTCCATGGCGATCCTGGAGGGCCAGCCGGGCGAGATTGTTCCTCGATTGAAGGCGGTGCGTCAGGTGCATCGTTTGCGCTCCTTCCCGTGGTTGATATCAGGATGACAGGGATATGTCTTGACACTGTTCCGTAACTGGTGCGTTGCTTAGCCTTACCCCGCTCGACGATGATGACCTCATGCACGGGTTCAGGCTTGTATTCGTGCCAACGCAAATCATCAACTTCTGGCTCGTTCCCGCGCATCTGAGGTTCTTGTTTGTGGGCGTAGTGAGCTTGTTCTGGAGTGCGTCCGGTCCTTTCTGTCTCGCCTTCTCGGCTGACCAGGAGAAACAGACACCTATTTGAGTATAGCGAACGCTCAAGCCAAGGAACAAGCGGAGGCTGCGGAGGAAATGAACGAGAAGAAGAAGGCGCTTGCATGAATGGCACCTTTTGCCGATAGACTTGACGGATGATAGATCGGAAGCATCGAGCTGAAAGGTCCACCAGGGTCCTTTTGACATGTCAACATTCAAACAAACGAATGCAGTCTACGTGAGCGGAGCGCATGCAAGTGTTGATGCTTTCAGAAAGCTGTTGAGAACTACCAAGACGGGCTGATCCGGTCTGTAAGCCATTCCTGATACTTCTTCCGGTTCGAACTTCGAGTTCTATTGTTGGTTCGAACGTGCGAGCCCCGAGCCTGCGTTGGTAAGACGGTATCTTCGCATGTGAATCAGAGTGCCGCAGGTTCACGGCAGGTGGCTTAGCAACTGGGTTCAACTTCTTACGACGTAAGCAATATTTGCCTCCGCAGCCTGCAGAGAACAATGTGATTGAAGACCGCAATGCAGTAGGTAGGTACCTGAGCTAGCAGCCTTTCGAATAGAAGCGACTGCTAGGGACGCTCTACTTCCCGGCTTGGAGCGTTTTGGTTTGGGCCAGGGCCAGATGACGGTTGCTTCAGAAGATGTTGAAAGACCGGAGTTCGCATTTATTTGATTGTGGCTGTGACGCCATATGGAGGCAACTGACAGTGAAGGCATTCTTTATCATCTACTATAACCCTTTTCTCGTCCTCCTTTTCCGATCGTCCCACCAATCCATTCCTTACCCTTCGCCCCGTAAGCCATGGCTCGTCTCCTCCGCACCCTCGTGGTGTCCTCTCTGCTTGGTCTCGCTGCTGCGTCTGTCGCATCTGTGCGTCCTATTGCAACCCTCTTGTGGCTGGGACTCATCCCACCTTCATGCCGATAGAACGACTTCTACGCTCGAGATACCTCGACGTTGACGGGTGACTCCAAATGCACTACTGTGAGCGCCTCTTTGGGTGGCGATGAGAATGAAAGCTGAAGAGGCGGCTGCAGTACATGTGTGTCGCAGCGGTGGTCAATGGCTCGACAGTCCAATGTCTGTGCCTCTATTCATATCGACTGCTGCCTGGCTGATATACGACAGACACTCTCTCGGGCACGGGCAAGATGACACCAGGATGGATGGCAATGTGCGTGGGCGCGGGCACCCGAGCATGGGCATCTTCGGCTTACGGGATCGCAGGGGCTTTGGATCGTACATGGCCAACGCAAAGATGGTCATCATGTGGAGTAACTCCGACGGCTCGGTGACGCTTTCTCAGCGAACAGCACCCGGAGAGCAGATGCCTACTCTGGATGCCAGTCCCCCATTCCTCGCCACACTGTCGGAGTCGCTCAGTACTGTGCGTTTCCTTTTATACTGCAAGTCTATGCCCGTGCCGAATACTTCGTCGCCTAGGCATCCGGGGACCAATCTTTCGTTTATACTATTCCGGTATGGGACAGTTACGCGTTTTCTCCTCGGCGAGCCGTGCTCATATCCGCCACAGTCGGACGGGAACACTAAACCGCCTCTCATCTTTGCATTCGGAGCCACCAATCCCGGCTCGTCTGCCAAAGATGCTACTCTAATCTTCCACAAGGACTACGGCCAGTTCTCCCTTGATTTGACCAAATCCTTGTCGGCGTCCGCCGCAACGAGTGTAACCGCCGCCCCAGTCGCGTCCAAAAGCGCAAGTTCCCAGTCGAGCAGCTCGAGCGGCTCGAGTACCTCGAGCGCCGACACCGGTGGCGCGACAGATGGCATTCCGTTGACACCATACCAGCGCCTGATTGTTGCGCACGCCATCTTCTGTGTCATTGGATTTGCACTGTTGCTACCAAGCGGTGTGCTGGTTGCCCGCTACCTTCGCACCTCCACCCCTGCTTGGTACACCGGCCACTGGATTGCCCAATTTGGAATCGGTACGTGGTCCTCTGTTTTGTGTTTCCATTGGTACTTATCAGGGCAAGCGGGACCCGTTATTCTCATTGGTGTCATTCTGGGATTCAAGGCTGCCGGTTCATCTGGATCCAGCGTTCTCGATAATCATAAGGTGGGCTGCTGCGCATGCCGGCATTCGATCTACCTTCCTGACACAGCCACTGCAGAAAACTGGCATCATCATCTTCGCTCTATACCTGCTCCAGTGTTTCCTCGGAGCTTTTATCCATTTCGTCAAAGCCAAGAATGCGGCGCGCAGGCCACCTCAAAACTATCTCCATGCCATCCTCGGCCTAGTCGTCATTCTCCTGGGCATGTACCAGATCCGGACCGGCTATCACACTGAATGGCCGGCGTACACCGGACTCGCGAGCATTCCGTCTGGGCTGAACATTCTTTGGGTCATCTGGTGCTTTGTGAGTTTCAATTTCTCGTCGTCCCAGCGTGGTCTTGAATGCGTATCTAGGCTCTGCCCCTGCTCTATGCCCTCGGGCTGGCGCTTTACCTTCGCGAACAGTATCGTCAGGAGGCTGCATCCCGACTGAACAGGCTCCAGAAGCATAACACGTACGACATGAGCACTGCCGACCTTCGGGATGGGCCCAATCAATACTATGAGTAATTAAGTTATCCATGCTAATTTCCCCGACTGCTTTCTCCCTCCATGGCTAGCCCATTGTACTGATCTTAGATAATTCGTCCGGTTGTGCTTCCTGTCTCTGTGTTCAGCTAGCGTGTAACATATGTTGTTCTGATTCTAGAGCATGTCGCGTGCGACGTTGGGTGCTGCATCTCTGTGATGCAGATCTTTTTCAAACGAAATCGAGGGATCAATTTGCCGATGCTCGCCTGTCAGCACTACAGTTCCCTGCAGCTCAATGTTCTGCATCACTTCGAAATGATAACGGAACCTTAGTATCCTTTTAAAGAGACCTGATCAGAGCATCGGTAATATGATACCCGGTAAACTCTCACAGGAAGGGGTTTGCTGCTGCGGAAGAGACCGATATCTGGTCAACGAGAGCCAGAACACAGCCAGAAGGGTGATCTTGATGACCATGATGATGGATGTCTTAGAAAGAACATAACTGCCATCATAATCGGTCATTGGAACTTGGAAGCGCTCGATCTTTGTCTTTCAAATCAGGAATTGCCATTCAATCATTGACTTGATCACTCGACACCCCTACGGCATTCATTTCCCAGCAGGGCGCTAATTCTCCTTGACTAAGACTTTCACGGTATTTCACTTGACTGGAATGGAGGCCTCGTTAGCCTGTGGCCTTCCAATTCCTTCTGGGTTCAGCCTTGGGAGCCTTCTTGTGACCTTTTACAGCCCCGGCGTTGTTGTGTTTGTCGCGGTGAAGCCTAGCGGGGCATATGTCGGTGTGGAGCGACAACCGTTTCGCAACAAAGTGTTCACATTCGCGCTGTGGTCTTTACTGTGAGCTGTGGACTTGCAGAGTGCCAAGCACTTTGAAGATGAATTACCTTTCATATATATATATGACAATAGGCTGTGCTTCGCTTTGCAGTTCCACAGCCTTTACTACAGCAATTTCGCCAGCATCATTGCAAGTTCGATCGGAAAGAGCAGATGCAGTGCTTCCGCCGCGGTGAGCAGTTTCCTGCGCAAGCTGCATCAGCTAACAGAACTTGAAAGTCGTCGTGCAAACCCTTGATGTCCAGTCGCAAAAAATCTTTCAATTGAGCAATGATATCATTGCCGGAAGTAAGTCTCAAGGTGGCATACTGTAGGTAACCCGAATCAGAACATTTCCGACTGAAGGGATCATTTGTGGCCAAGTGATGCCAACGGAGACAAGTACTTTCGATTCGACAAAGAGAAGTTCATAGAATGAATGCGCGCTGGCTTACATATATATGAATATTCCAAACCCCTGCTGCGCTACGGGAATGAACTTCAACTAAGCTCACTCGTGGATCACGTGGCATATCTAAGTATGATCTGATTGGCCATGTGAGGCACATTTTTGTCATGATTAGATATTTTGAAGCCGATGTTCCCCACGATCACTGGGGACAGGAAAGTTGTGATCTTGGACGGTGGTTTGGTGCGTAACCGCGTCGTCAATCCATCTACACAAACCTTGACTAGACCCACCATCATCTACAGGGGACCACACTCGAGCAGACTTTCGGATTGGACATCTCGCACACACCGCTTTGGTCCGCAAAAGCCGCCGTCGAACACCCTACGGTCATTGTCGATGCGCATCTCGCGTTTCTCCGTGCTGGGGCACAAATCATCTTGACCTCCACGTGCGTGCATCGTGTCTGCATTCTCTTTCCCCGCATGATCGCCCATCCATCTACAGATACCAATGCTCGCCCTCGACGTTTGCAGGCGCCGGATACGGAGATGAGGAGGGAGAAAAGTTGATGTGCAAGTGTGTGTTGCTGGCGGAGGATGCGAGGGTGCGATTCCTAAGCGAGACCCACCAGAATGGTGGTGACGCGGAGCCCGGCCCCAAGATCGCGCTGTCGCTGGGGCCTTTTGGTGCGGGACTTTCTCCGGCTCAGGTGTGTCCTTTGTCCCTCTTATCCCGCTTCATCATTTGGAAACTGCGATCGAGGAATTCGACGCGTTCTACCCCCCGCCGTACGGCCCCCGAGCCTACACCACTGCTGGCCCCAATGTCAACGCATTCTCGCCGGAGGAAGGGGAGCTCGAAGCCGCCGCGACCGAAGCGCTCGCCCAGTATCACCTCGAGCGGCTCTCCATCGTCGCGGCTGATCCGCGAGCCTGGGCCGCCGTCGACCTGATCGCGTTCGAGACGGTGCCCCTGCTGCGCGAGATTCGCGCGATCCGGATCGCGGTCGGCCGCCTGGCAGCGAGAGGGCTCCACAAACCGTGGTGGATCAGTTTCGTCTTTCCTGGCGGGCGGTTCCCCGAGACGGGTGGTGTGACGGTGCGCTCGGTCATGGATGCGGCGTTTGGATCGGGCGCGGGGGATGGGAATCTCGGGCACCCGTCGGCGCTGGGCGTGAATTGCACCGATGCCGGCGAGCTGCCGCGCATTCTGCAGGAGATGCAGGCGGCGCTCGGTGAGATGGGGCGGGGGGAACGGGATGAGAAGCCGTGGCTGGTGGTCTACCCGAACGGCGGGGACATCTACGATCCAGTCACGCAGTCCTGGATCGTCAAGAGTGTGACATCAGGGCCTTCTTGGGCTCAGCGGGTGGGGGCGATGATCAAGGGAATTGATCTCGGAGATACGCTCAACGGAATCGTTGTGGGGGGATGCTGTCGGACTGGCCCAGCCGATATCCGTGAGTTGGGTGATGTTTTGAAAAGGGACTCCTGAGGTCTTGTTATCACGAACTCAACTAAAGCCACCGCACTTTGAAGTTGCATTCAAAAGGGTCGAATTCTTGATCGTCTAGTCCAAGGGATTGTCAAAAGATTCATTTACCGAGATGTATAGGAAAGAGTGTCAGGATGCGAAAATGACCAGACAGTGCCACAATCCGAACAATTCATGGCCAACATCCCAGTTGGCTCCTACTGCAACCTCGATGATATTTGGTCAGTCACTGGATCTTCAGCTGCCATCGCGGTGCAAAGTGAACAGCTCGATATGCCTGGACTGTCAGGCTTTGAACGTCGTCAATTCACTGGCTGACCGCGTGACCTTACTTCACGTATCGACTAGATTGCGCACACTGATGGCGACGACTGTGATGTCTTTATTGTGTGCAAAGGAAAACATTTCACGTCATCCTTGTCTCATTAATATCAGCTGAACCATAGCTTCACTGCAGTGACATCCCCAAGGAATCGATAGCTAATTATAATGTAGTTCTTACAGCGTTTGAATATATGCGAAACATGAACTGCCGCCTCAGGCCGAATGGTGAAAGATAATTATCACCGTCGAGTCGAATGTGCAAATACGCAGAGAGTCGCCGTGTCTTTGAAAACAATGACGTCCATGCGACCTTCAGAACCTGGACGAAATTCGTAGTACTACCGCATAGCGTGAACAGTGAACAAGGGACCTGTATCGTAACGGCACAATAATAGTTCTGCATTGGCTTATTCCGAAAGATTCTGATCTTTATACTACATGGAACTAAGTGAATACATCCCCGTCGCTTCATATCAGGTTCAACCTGTGAGAAATTTCAATCAGAATGACCAGGAAACCACGATTGACATACCATAAATTTCCTTTGCATTCCAAGTCTTCCGGGTCTTCATGAGCTCGTTTCGAGTCCTCGTCTTGGCTTTCATGAAAAGGTACGACAGCTCTCCAGAGACCTCGATGGCCATCTTGGAAAAGGCAGCCTGACCACCACCCACTGTGGGGCGCGTCCGAGCCTGGAGGCACCGTTCAACAAATTCTGCGGCATACAAGGCCCCGACATTTTTCGCGGTCGATCCCGGTGGACAGATCTGGAGAACATCCACGCCGATGTCTACATCTTCTGAAGCCAGTGGCTCGAGTGGCTTCAGTTTCTTGCCAGCCAGTATCGCTGCTTTCTCCTTGACTTTCCACGCGGCAAGACGACTGGCAAGTGCGGGTTTCGCAAACTGCCTGGTCAGCCACGTGACGGTTTGTTCGTGATCCCATGTTCTGGGATCCGACACGTCGTATGGCGCAGGCCCTTTGGCCTTGGGTAAGGCTGTCATGAAGGGTGCAGCGTAGGATAGTGTGTTGGTGCTGGCAAGCCTCAGTATGGCCTAGGATCAGCTCGAACTGACGACGTACGAATGAATGCTGTCCTGAATATGAGGCGAGACATGAGCAATGATAATCGCTCTCGATGGCTGTCGCGATTCAATATCGAAAATGGGCTGGGGAAATGAGATCGCGCAAATAGCTCGGAATAGAAGCCCACCTTGAGCAACATGGTCAGCTTGTTCGTGCGCCAGGGAACATGCACAAATCCTTCGTCGGCTGACATGCGAGCTTTGGCTCGTACGCACTCTTTGAGATGCATCAAACTGGAGTTATTCTCCCGCACTTCATTCATCCGCTGCTTATCGTGTTCTTTGGAATCTTCGTAACGTTCGCTTCCCGCGAGGCTGCGTGTCGATCAATACCCACTACAGAGCCCCACAGCCGCGGAAGATACGCACTCGACCAGGATGAGCTGACCCTCAGCGCTAAAAGGGAGTAACACGTTCTTGATCGAAATGGTCAGGACGGCGTGACTCCGACTGCTCTTAGCGTTGCGCAGAGTCGCACTGGTTCGTCGATGTGAGAGCGCCTTGTTGATGAGATTCTCCAGTTCCTCTGAAGAACCCACGGCGGTCGAAACCAACGCTGGTCTGACATTTCCCACCTGAAGCACATGGACTTTTAAATCGCCGGGGGAGACATAGCAACTCACAGTATCTTCCCGCACTGCAACCTCACTCCTGACGGCATTCTCGTCCTCGGTCGTCACTTCAAGCAAATCACTCGCTCGCTTGCCCAGAAGCTCCAGGAAGGTGACGCGAAACTCGAAGATCTCGTCCGGGACCTCTCCAGCATGCGCCTCAGCCAGCCGCTTCCCGAGAACACGCGCTTCCTCAAAGAGGTCTCTCGCGATCCTGTGCTCCAGGCCTTCCATCGTATGCGTCTTGCCGCTCCCAGTCTGCCCATAAGCAAGCACACAACCGACACCGCCGGAAAGGGCCATGGACAGGACCTGTCGTCAGATGAGCTTGAAACGCGGACGCTTGGGTGAGAGAAAGACGCACGTCGTTGGCCACAACCGCCCGCTGATACACCTCCTCGTTGTCGACTGCAGAACCGAACGCCAGATCAGCGTTGTACGTCTTATGCGAGAGCGTCACGCCATTCCACTGCACGGGAAAGATCAGAACCGCTGGGCCGAGACGCCCAAGCACACACCTTCGTGCTCGGAACGTGCGCGACAAACACGCCCGGCTGCGCGCCCGCCGCCGTGATGCCCCTACAGAACTCGCTTTCGGCGCGGAACTTCTCGGCAGCCTCGTTTGGCAGCGGCGGACGCGTGCGGAACGCGACCACGACGTCCTTCAGCGCGTCCCGCAGCGCGCACCGAGCTTGCTCCAGGGGTACACCGAACGCGGCGTGTGTCTGCGGCTGCGGTTGCTCCTTATCCCAGTCATCCAGCAGCGTCTGCAAGTGTGCGATGTTCAGTGCGGGGGCGGCCATGTATCAGTGTTCAGATGAAGCTCGGGCGGTGCGATTCCGCTTTCGGATGCATAGACAGATTTATAGCTGAAGATTACATGGATCGTGCTCGACGTTCGATAAGGCAATGGGGTGAGTCAGGCATATTTTCGGAGGCGCGAGGATTAGTGACTCGAAGATTGTTGCACATAGGATGGGATCAATCTTTGTTGTGTGTGTGTACATATGTGAAAGATCCCAGTCTATAACGGGGATGCCAGTGGGACTAGACTCATGTCCAGTCCAGGGCAACGGGGAGGATGATTGCGTTTCCTTTTGGGGCTATTTCACGGATGTTACGGGAGACTGGTCCAAGTCTACGCACTGACAGCCGGATTGCAGATTGCACGATTTCTCTATGACATCGTAGTAGCGAGGAGAGAAGGCCTTGATTGTTCGTTACGGGTAGGTAAGATAGCAAGTAGAGAGATCATAGTAGTAGACAGCCGCATGGGACAGACATTATCATGAGAGCAGGCCACATAGAGGCATGATAAAAATACAAATTCACTGTTTCACGCCATCCCTAGACTTTGCAGCGCCTCCAGCCGCTCCTCCAGACCCTTGCCGAGCCCCTGCCGCTCCCACTCCCCACCGACATCATCAATCGTGCGGTCCTCGTCCACACCGAACACGAAATTCCGCAGCGACGGGGCCCCGCTCCCTCCGTGCGCGGAGCCCGCGAGCGTCTCCGGCGCAGACGCAAGGGACACACCGGAGATGTGCTGCGGCAAGTTGGAGGGCGAGGTCAGCGCCGAGAGCGGCTGCGTCGAAGTCGGCACGGACGAGAGTAGGTCCGTGTAGGACACAAACGACAGCCGCTTGCTCGCCTGGGCCTGTCTCGTCGCTCCCAGTACACCCTCCGCCGGATCGGAAAACTGCCTCGCGGTCGGAGGAGCGGAATTCGGTGGGGAGGATGACGTCGGAGAACTGGTCGCAGCCGGCGGCGAGGAAGACGGAGGGATGCTCAGTAGTAGGGAAGTCGCGTTGCCCGCGTTCAGACTAGGGCTCGGACTGCGCGACCTCGATCCGATCGGAGATATGAAACCGCTTGTCCGACGGCCCAGAGTATTCTGGTCGAAAAGACCGCCGGCAGGAAGGGGGGCTGGAGCGACGACGGCGATCGAGTCGCCTTCCTCCGTCGATACCATGGAGGTGAGGATCGACGCTGCGCTATCGAGCACAGAGGGCACAGACTGTTCGATCGTTTCCGTGTTCTTGGAGCGGGGCATCCGATGGGGGTCTTTCTTGGCTGAGAGCGACGGCGAAAGGGAGAGGTGGGCAGGCTCGATGTCCCGCTCAAATATGGCCGATGAGGACGAATGACTGCCGGACGCGTGAGAAAGACGTATGATGCGAGAAGCATGTCAAAGGTGGTCCACACGACCTCGCGCATCGCGAGGTGTGCTTAAGAACCCGAAACGGCATCCGGGTGTCCCGGTCCTTGGAGATATGGCAACCATGCAGCAAAGCCACAGAGGACCCGGAGACTCCTGCCCGTGCCAGTTTATCCGGAGCTTCCGGGGCCCTGACACTACGAAGGGACCGCGGGGTATATGCCACTCAGAAGGGAGAGTAGGAAGCCGGGGAAGAAGACAAGACTACTGGAAGAGAGAACAGAGCGACTTACACAGATGTAGGGCTGGAGGGAATGGATGAGGGCGAGCGAGAGCCTTTCCTCGGTGTCGGCTGGAGGTGCTGGGAGATCCTCCGTCCCCCGTCGATAGCAAGGGCTGACGCGGACGTCACATGGCGGAGGTCTGCGGGTGGCACGACAGGAGACTGTCCGGTGGAGTGCGCTGAGTCAAGTGCGTCAGTGAGACCCACACTGGGCGCGAGCGCTGGGGATCATGACATACTAGGTGCGGTATCGGCAGACATGGCAAATCACGGGAGGCAAACGAATCTGGAATGTATGGATTTTGGAGGAGGTGTTGGAGCTATATGCAGTCGAGATGGTGGACGAAGTGAGAGTGGGACAAATTGGTGGGAAACACGCCGTGACGACGTCGATCGCAGAGCGGAAGAATCGGTGTTGTTTGGTAACTCCACTGGGGGAGCAAATAGTGATAGGATCAATTGCCTTTTCGGGAGGGTCACCCGTAACTACCAACTACTTACTAACACTGCCGTCTTGTCTCAACTTGCTTCCGATATTCGAGCTTGCATATCGACCCACCCGCCAAATCTCGTATCGCCGAAAGACGGCACTGCCGTCTTCAAAGGAACTGCCAAGTGACATTCTGTGGGGCTTGCGATGGCTTATCATGCCAGAAATCACTACATACCTACAACTTTGTCTTGAATCAAACGAGAGCACATGTCAGACACACGACCAAAGCACTTGGGCTGAGATGTCTCTGCACCCCCTCAACGATGAGGATGGGCGCTGTTTTCGCCACAAGTGCGGCGCTTGATCTACAGCTTACCAGGTGCGCAGCAGTTCACACGAGATTCTACCTGTCACCGTCCCCTAAGGGTCTGACCAATGATCTAAGAAGAGCAGAACGGACCAAGATGAAAGGAGTAGCGCGCTTAGCATGCCATTCACTTTCCTGGCGTCATATGCATGTCAAACCCCGGTTACTGAGACACCGCCTCGAGATATAAAGGCCGATTACCCCGAGAGCGCGTCCTCACCTCCTTACCATGTTTCTCTCCTCCCATTTTCTTGCCATACTCCCTGCTCTATGCACGGTCGCAACTGGAGTCTCCGCGGCCTTGTCGCCAAGTAACAGGATGACCGCGCGGGACAATACAACGACCGCGGGGTTGACAGGCGACTCTGCATGCACAACTGTGAGCTCATAGTTTTCTAGAAGGCTTAACATGCCCTCAACGAACTTACCAGAATATGTGCATTTCTGCTGTACTCAATGGATCTACAACCCAATGTGCGTTTACCCGTCCTTGAACATATTTCTTCCGAGTCCGACCCTTCGCATCGTCAGACACGCTAGCGAGCACGGGAAAGCAGAGCGTAGGATGGATGGCAATGTCAGTTACTCTGTCCTCCTGTCTCTCGAGTCTCATCCCTCGCAGCGGTTTTGGCACAGTCATGGCTGGATCGCCGATGGTCATAATGTGGCCGAACTCGAACGGTTCGGTTACGATCTCCCAGCGGTCTGCGCCGACCGAACAGATGCCCACCCTCGTTGCTAATCCCGCCCGCGTCGCAACGCTGGACACAGCACTGAGCACGGTGCGTCCGTTACAATCGACCAGCCGAATTTTTTCCTGAAAGTGTCTCAGACTTCCGGGAATCCACAATTCGTCTTCACAATTCCCGTATGTCGGACATCCCGCCTCTTGATTGGAGTACTGAGCTGTGCCAGTCCGACAGCTCGACTGCGCAAAACCTAATCTTCGGTTTTTGTGATACAAATCCAGGAACTGCTGATCCGTCGGCGACTCTCCAGATGCACATCGAAAATGGCAATTTGAACCTCGATCTCAGCAAGGCACTCAACTCTAGCTCGGGATCCTCAACATCGAGCTCGTCGACGCAAACTTCTGGGAGTAGCATGCTATCCTCGACCCAACGGATGATCATTGCGCACGCCATTGTAAGCGTGATCGCATTTGCTCTGCTGCTACCCTCCGGTGTTCTTCTCGCACGTTATCTGCGCACGTTCACTCCGACGTGGTACACTGGGCACTGGATTGCGCAGCTCGGACTCGGTAAGCATTTATTATGTTTACGGCAAGTGGTGCGAACTGGCGCTTGATAAGCTGGACCTGCGGTGATCGTCGGCATCTCCCTGGGATTCGCTGCAGCCGGGCCAATCAGGTCCAAGATACTGGATCAGCACAAGGTATTCTCCCGTTGTCCAATTATCACTGCTGCCGATAACATCCGCGATTTACAGACAACCGGCATCGTCCTTCTCGTGCTCTACCTCTTCCAGGTCGCTCTTGGCGCTGTGATACATTTCGTAAAACCGAAAAACTCTACCCGCCGGCCTATCCAGAACTATTTCCACGCTCTCCTGGGACTCACTATCATCGGTCTGGGGCTGTACCAGATTCACGACGGGTACAGCAGGCAGTGGACATATTATTCAGGTCTCGGGCTCGTGGCTTCCGGCGTTAACAAGTTGTGGATCGTGTGGTCCACTGTATGTTTTCTCGCTGACCTCGCCCATCCTCACGCTCATGATTTCAACCACAGCTCATTCCAGTGCTGTACGTTCTCGGACTTCTGCTCTTCCTCAGGAAGCAGTATCGACAGGAAGCTGCCGCTCGTACCGAGAAGTCGCAGATCGATTCCGAACATTAATGTTGACTAATTAGAGAATAAATACTGTGATGTGTTGGATAATTGCGTGATCGCATCGTTCGAGGGTTGAATTCTATGGAAACATCCCGAGCGCTGGCCTATCGGCGACTCGTAGCGCCATACCCGATTGATGCATATCCCATGTTCCGCTCGCATTTTTCTCTGCAGATGATAACCCATGTCAACTTGCATCACCCTGTGAAATTTACGGGGATGGATTCAAAATGTCGCCGCTCTCAAGCACACGAGCGGGAGCATGGAGTTGCTGATCGGCATATGCCTCCCGTAAATTTCGTAATGGCTGCTGCAATCGTGCGGCGCACAGACAACCGATCTTCTCGAAACGCTCGACCGTGGCTGGTTGACTGTATGGGGGGCAATGTCCCTACGACGTCAGCTGAGGCGTCCACTTTTTGTGTACTTGTGACCGGAGAAAAAATCTCTAGGACCCAAGCCAGCTTCGATGCGAATGACGGAAGGAAACACATCGCGGTCACTCCCTAGATCGTTCTGTTCGCGTACTCGCCGCCTTATCGTGGGACAGAATGGGAATGTGTTTTCACAGTCAGAGTGCGCCATCCGAGCACAATCAATTGTCGTTTTAGGGGATTGAGAAGCCCAAAAACGCAGAGTGTTGAGTTTCGGTGCGCATAGCACACACACTCTTCCGCGATCTGCTTAGGCGAATGGAAACTGATGACATAACCCCACAGCCTGCATATCCTGACGAGGCCGCTAGCGACTCAGCCATCGCAGCTTTGAGATTCTCAGCCTGGACCACCAGAATCGATGTCTGCGGATTTTAGAAAATTTCAGTGGTAGTGATTATTCGTTTTTATTTTTCGACTTTCTTCGCATCATCCATCCGAGATCGAAAATATCGATGAGTAAAAATAGGTTGGGCGGGGCACAAAGTGAAGGAATCCTGCCTGCACCCATAATAAGCATCTCCGGCGTTGGGTGCTCGCGCGTTCACTACCACGACATCAGGACGGCGATTTCCTCCAGAGATTATCATGCCTCGATTCGCAGGGGCTTGCATCAACTTGGCTTGTGACGGTTGGAGAACACAGAGTCTCTTTCGGTGAGGGCCAAGTCAATAATCCGGATTGATGATGTCTGTCGGCGACCATCCGGGGAGACCATCAGACTGAAGCCTGAATTATTGGACTATAACGCAACCATGTAGCCCATGACACGGACATCACTCTCAATCCCTTCTCGTGCAGGGATGCTAGTCTTTTGCAGCGACAAGCTCGCAGAGTATTACCTGCACCAGCTTTACTGAGTGTGGACCAGCTTCGAATATTGCTTTACGGTCACGACCTCCAAAAAGGCGCCGCGTCAAGGAGAGCGCTGGCGAGGATCAAACCGGGAGGAAGCACTCCAGTTGGAAACCCGCCCCTCGTGTTCAGGCCATACCGTCCTCTCTACTCTTCGGGTAATATGTAAGACGAAACAAGAGGATGTCGAAAAAGATGTCATCCCATCACCGAAAAGGCCGAGGAATAAGTAAGACGAAACAAGAGGATGTCGAAGATGTCATCTCATCACCGAAAGAGCCGAGGAATAAGCGTGTTGCGTAACCGATCACAGGGTTGTCGATTACGTTTATCTACATCATTTTCCGGTGCATATGGATGTTTCTCAAGCTGGCATCTACTCAAAAGCTTTCTCCCCTTCTGCGTGAGATTGTAGTCCATAGTCTCCAATGTACATGTCTATATGCTAGTTTCCTTGCATCCTGTCAATTTTCTTTCAGTATTCCACTGATGTCCTTACAAGCGAGCAATCCTCGAGGTGGCCAATCATGCATGTTATCCTTGCTGATCATCTTCATCGCAATCGTACACAACGCGCAACTGGGTACACTGTATCTACGACGATCCAAAGGGAAACTGCACGACAGCAGGCCCAGCAATAATCGTATCGTCGTCAGCTCGCCCACCATCCTTGGTGATGACACAAAACACAGTTCCAGTCCGAGCCAAAGCACTCGGGACTTGGACCTTGCCGTCGCGCACGGGAACAAACAGCGGAGCACCGACACCAGATATGAACGCGACGAACAGTTGAGATGGCGAGTCTTTCGGCGCAGAGAACTTGACGGTCGCAGTTTTGCCTGGTTGAGCATTCGTCACAGTGAGCGGTGAGAAGGAAGCGAGCGAGGGGAGGAGGGCAGAGTTTGAGGAGGGACACGACTTGATGAACGTTGACGCGATGTGGTATACTTGACTAGGCGACAAGGCGGTTTGATAAGCTGTGTCCCAGGCACTGCCATGTAGCACCGCCGAAGCAATCCAACCTGTATGTACACATGCGTGATCAGGACTGATATCATAGACTGGACCTACCGGCGTGTCGCGTCTCGGTTCCAAGGATGCTCGCGGCGGCGGTGAGATAGTTCTGTGGACAGATGGTCAAGTCTGTAGCGTCCCGAGCAGTTTGGACGCTTGCCTTATCGTTGATGTACTGAGCTGCGCCAGTGTACGCAGCAGATCCCACCGCCTCAAGACTAGCGCTTACAGCCACCGCAGAAGAAACATCGGTGATACCGCTGTGCAAAACGTTGAAGGAAGTGTCTAGAGACAGCATACGAACAAATCGCCACTGACAAGTTGTACTGGCAGCTATCGACTGCTTTAGCACCAGCAGCCGTCAGAGCAGTGGTGAGGAAGGTGACATGAGAGGCCTCGTGCGCTTGAATCTGCTTGAATCGCCCACGTGCCCAGTCTGGAAATCCAGCAGAAGAGAAGTCGGCGGGCGAGAAACGAGAGAGGACTTGATCGTAGAAGGCGGACTCGAGGTGTTCTAGCGCCGGATGTTAGTCGGAGAGTAGACATGATGAGAAATCAAACTCGCCTAGCGTCAGGGCAAAGTTGAGGACTTGCGGGTCTGTGGGACGGGATGAGCGACGGTGCGGCGTATACGAGATCGAATCGAGACGTACCAGTCAAGGCTCTTCGGACGGGATGCGCCTGAGCGAGACCGAGGAGGGAGATGAACATGAGGGCAGTAGCGTGCATGATGGTCGTTAACGAGAGTGGTGGATAGGGCGCTTGAGTGCTGGTGGTGGGAGGCAGAGAAGTGTCGTGAGTGTGACATGTCTCGGTCACGATGCATTGGTGACCCCCGAGGGCTCTCCTCACATTGAGCGTTATATAGGCCTGACTAACGAGCACAGCCTGCTAGCTGCTCGACGGTCTAGGACCTGAATCTTCCAATGAAATGATCTGGGCGAGTCAGGCCAATCAGCTCGGCTCAGATTTGAGTGCATTCTCGATGATATCGTCTCATTGAGTTCCCGATTAAACCATCGCAGCATATACGCGTCCCTTTTCGACTTTTTTTGTTCTTCAGTGGCCCTGCTCCTCTCCCGTGCTCGTAGGGCTGCGGGATAGATCCCATGCTGCAGTGAAACATCCTCGAGACAGGCCGAGATGATGATTGATGGCCAGTGTGGAAGAGCCAAGCTTGTGTAGAGACGGAAGAGACGAGGCATCATCAAAAGCACCGGTAGTGAAGCCTGGGGCCAACCCGTAACGCGAGACGACCTTCAAACGGTGTAGCGCGAAAGCTGGCCCGCGTTCTAGAAATGCTAGCAGAGACGGCAATGAATAGGGACTCCAAGTGCTCGGGCATGTTGCTCCAAGTTCAGGACTTGTTATTTTCGTATCTAACGCGTTCGCCCCTCGGCTTCCATCTGTCACCGGCATTTGCAGCACTACAAGCTCTGCCTCGCCCGCCGCTTCGGCCTGAATCCGGGAGATGGACTTTTATCAATTCCGCGAAGCGTTGATTCTGCGACATTGGCTTTAGAGAGTCTGGATTCCTGAGAGCATGGCATCTGAGACTTCCCCGGTCACTTGTCTGGATGGAACAGATTCAGCGCTGCATTTCCAACAGAAGGCGGGCACATGAAACCGACTCAAGGAAAGAGGATCGATCAATCCTGTCACTGTAATCATGATACCATCACCGACATTATCATCATGATGGACCTTGGCCTTGCCGTGCTATCCCTCACGCGTTTCCTCGCCAATAATGCGCTTGCTGCAAGCTGGCTGTCGAGCACCCAAAATCTCAGATGTGCTGCCCTGAAAGACACTCTTCGAGTAGAGAACACTACCGTCGTGGAGGCTTCTTTCCTCCCAGCAGGAAGTACTATCCCGGCGCACGAAAGCTGTCCGTACTCCTCCGGGCGCACAGCAACACCCCTCTGTCGCGTCCAATTCGTTACCCAAACAAGCGAAGGATCGTCGATCCGCGCCGAGGCATGGCTTCCTGACGAATGGTATGGCCGCTTTCTGGGCGTCGGGAATGGTGCGCTGGGTGGATGTATACACTTCCTTCGCCCGTATCTTCCTGAATACTCACCAAAGGCCTCGAGCGCAGGTATCAACTACGCAGATCTCGCATATGGCTCTGCGCTCCACTTCGCCGCCGTCGGCTCAAACAACGGGCACGATGGCAACAGCGGCGAGGCGTTCTTCCGAAACCCTGAGGTCGTCGAAGACTTTGCTCACCGCTCCATCCACGTGGAGGCTGTGGTCGGGAAGCAGATCACCGAGGCATACTACGGCCAGCCGCACCGCAAAGCCTTCTACCTAGGATGTTCGACGGGCGGCCGACAGGGAACGCAGGAAGCCCTCATGTACCCAGAGGACTTTGATGGAATCCTGGCCGGTGCACCCGCCACTGACTTCAATCATCTCCTCCACTGGTCTGGCATGCTTAGTCGATACATCGGTGCCCCAGGGACCCCTACGTTCCTGTCCGCCCGGGATTGGAAACTTGTCGCTGAAGAGATCTTGCATCAGTGCGACATGCTAGACGGTATTCGTGACGGGATCATCACCGAGCCCGATGCATGCCTCTTCCGTCCGGATGTACTCGCTTGCTCCACACGAGCCGAAGATGTAACCTGTCTCTCTCCCGAGCAAGTCGAGGTGCTACACAAGATCTACAGTCCGCTCTACGACAACGGCACGCTTATCTATCCGAGAGTCGACCCTGGGGTGGAGATGCGCTACGCACGGATAGTCCTCAGCGGGACCGTTCCTCGTTCTCTTCGAGATTGGTTTCTATTTGCTGTGATCAATGATACAGCATTCGATTTTGGCACCTACGGACCAGAGCATGGCAGGCTCATGGATGCGGTGAATCCTGGGGGCGTCGCTACGTTTTCTGGCAACTTGACCGCGTTTCGCGATCGGGGTGGGAAATTTCTCACATTCCACGGCCGGATGGATGGTGTGCGTACCGCGCCATTCCTATACAGTCGCTCTGTCCACTCATACACTGCAGCTCATTGCCTCTGGAAACTCTAAGCGCATGTACGACCTTGTGTCGCAAACGTTAGATATGTCCACACTGGATCCATTCTACCGTCTGTTTCTCGTGCCTGGGCTCGGTCATTGCACAGGAGGTCTTGGGTCTCCCAACTTCGGGCAGTCAGGCGAAGTTTTGCCTAGTGCCGTCAATGCAAGCTCCCACAACCTGCTTCTGGCCTTGGTCGACTGGGTCGAGAACGGCGTTGGCCCTGAACACATGGTCGGTACCTCGGATGATGGAAAGAGGGAACGCATCCATTGTCGTTATCCCATGTCGAGTGTCTGGGCTCCAAAACAGAGGACATGGCTCTGCATGTAATTCGGATATCTCCCCATACGCAACCGAGTCTTGCAAGGCACCATGCCACCAAATTACATGTACATTCCATCGAAGACACCCAGAACAGCCTACAATCCCGCCACCATATACAACTACACCGTTGACTGTGCTTCAGTCGCAGCTTGATGTTCGCGGAATCTGTCTATCAGGTCCTTGACTGTGTTAGGGTGGACCACATTATGCCAGTCTGTCCCCTCCGCCTTCGATTTTTCATAGGCAGCAATAACAGTGTCTTGCCAACCAGTGCCTGCGCTAGGAGTTCAATGGAAACGAATCGAATCAAAGCATGCGACATGCCATAGTAGATCTGGGCTTCGAGGAACTCTTCCGAGTTGTAGTCTTCGTCGTGATCCTTGCGAGGTGCGACGCCTGCAGTCGTCCAATCAGCTAGAGGCACTAGAAAACAAGCGAAGCCACGCACCGTATGTGTCTTCCATGACTAGCCTCCTACGACTCTTCATCACCTCGTTCCGCTTCCTCGTCTTTGCGGTCAAGATCAAGTAGAACAAGTTGCCGATCACATGGACTGCCTTCATCTTGAGGTCCTCCGCGCTGCATGATTCGGCGTGGCGCGCTGCAAGACAGCGCTCGACGAATTCGGGTGTGTACAACATCCCGAGGTTCTTCGCGGTCGAACCGACGGGGCAGATCTTAAGCGGGTCGACGGTCCCCTGGTCGAATTGCTCTGCGAGCCAATCGATCGTCTTCTGGTGGTCCCAGGTCCGGGGGTCCTCCTTGTCGAAGCGGGGAGCACCACGAGGTTTGGGCGGCACCGTCTTGAAAGGCGCAGCATACGAGAGGGTGTTGGTTCTGCTGACAGATTCAGTCGTTGTTTTGAGCATCATCGAAGGCATACGAATGAGTGGTGTCTTGGATGTGTGGAGAGACATGGGCAATGATGACCGCTTTGGAGAGCTGACGACTCTCGATGTCGAATATGGGCTGTAGGGTGGTGAGTTGCGAGTTCTTCTAGTACCGAACGAGCACCCGAACCTTCAATAGCATGGTCAGCTTGTTTGAGCGCCAGGGTATGTGCACGAAGCCATCTTCTGCCGCCATCTTCGCCTTCGCCCGGACGCATTCCTTGAGGTTCATCAGACTCTTGTTGTTCTCTTTCGCTTCATCGCGGCGTTGCTTGTCGTGATCTTTCGAATCCTCGTAGCGCTCGCTACCTGCCAGGCTGCGAGAAGCAGTCAGAAGGCGAACGTCTGCTGTTTTGTGGAAGAATCACTCCACCAGGACCAGCTGGCCCTCATCTGCGTACGGCAAGAGCGTATTTTTGATCGAGATGCTGAGCAGAGCGTGACTACGGCTGCTCTTAGCATTTCGTTGAGTAGCGCTTGACCGTCGATGTGACAAAGCCTTATTGATGAGGCTTTCAAGCTCTTCCGAAGAACGCACAGACGAATAGGTGACATTCGGTCGCACATTGCCAACCTGGACAGATTCCGAATTCAGCACTGGCGAACAAAATCAATGATCGCACAAACCTTATCCTCACGAACGGCCACTTCAGAGAGGACCCTGTTTCCCTGTACATCGACCTCTTCTGTCTCCTCCAGCAGATCGCCAGCATGGTTTCCGAGCAACTCCAAGAACGAAACCTGAAACTCGAAGATGTCGCCCGTGGGATGTTCTCCGCCCTGTGCAGCAACGAACCGTTGACCGACGATACGCGCCTGGTCAAAAAGGTCCCGTGCGATGCTCCGCTCGACGCTCTCCATCGTGTAGGTCTTCCCGGTGCCCGTCTGGCCGTAAGCCAGGATGCAGCCCACCCCGCCGGAAAGCACTAGCGTCAGCAAGTCATTCGCCACCACCGTGCGCTTGTAAACCTCTTCATTCTGTACATCCGGTCCGAACGCGAGATCGGCCTCGTACGATTTGTGAGCGAGAGTCGGCCCGTTCCACTGCACGAGGCTCAGTAACGTGCGTGCGAAACGAGAACCGCGCCGTTCCACAGCGCGCGCACACACACACCTTCATCCCGGGCACATGGGCGGTGAATACACCCGGCTCGGCACTCGTCACCGTAATCCCCGCACAGAACTCCACCGGCTCCAGCTGCGTCTTCGCCACCTCTTCCCCGGCGCGTCGCTGCCGTTCCTCGCTGTTGGCCTCGTAGCTGTGTCCCTCGGCCGCAGCCTGGAACTGCTCCGCGGCCTCGTTCGGCAGCGGGGGACGCGTCCGGAACGCGACTACCACGTCTTTGTTCGCCGTGGCTGACGTCGTTGATCGGAGGTCCGACAGCGGGACGGTGAATCCCGCTGAGGAGGGGTGTTTCGCGGTCCACTCTTCGACGAGCGCGCGGAATCGCGGGAGGAGCGTGGTTGTGAATGTCGCGGAGGCCATGGGGATGTTCGGATGAGGATGGCTTTCGTGTTCGACCTATGTGCCTTTTGTATTGAGATGCCAGCCGAGGCACGAGGGTGAATGAAAGCATTGCGATAAGTCAGATTGGTAGGATCAATGGTCTTGATCTCAACGAGATAACTCGTAGATGATGATTTCGTCATGCTCTGGTCTTCTCGTCGAGTCAGGGAAGGGATGACTTGCGATGACCGTTGGCATTTCGGTTGCGCGCGCAGATTGACTCGGCGGTCATGGGCGTTTTGCACGTCCTTGTTGATGAGATGATTGTTCCTTTGGATTGATGATGACTGATGTAATCCAGCGGCTCTCTCTCCCTCCCGGCAATCCGCTCTCATGCGATCCGGCCTTGACCAGGCCATTTATTATCGAGAACGAGCTCTAAGATCCTATGACTACCGTCTGACTCTGTCTGTCTCCCAGAACTGCACCTCCCGACGTGCCACTCCCTCCCAGTATTCGACCGGATTCAGGGGATGATGATACGACGGAAGGCAGACCACGCGCTTGTCGTCTGTGATTCCGTCCTCCTCCAACGCTGCCTGCAACGCTTCGTCGCGCGAAACTAGGATGAGAACCTTGAGCATCGGCTCCTCGGACGCCAGTGCTGCTTCGAGAAATGGAACGATACTAGGCTCTTGGTAAGCGTGCGCGGCATACAAGTCACCGAACGCCAGATGTGTCAAATCCGGAAGGGCTCCTTCTTCCAGGAGCGATGTCCAACCGTATCCGATTGGTGGGTTGACAATTTCGAGATGTGTGAGGTGCTTGAAGAGGGGGTGTCTGAAATTCAGGACAGTGGAGCCGACGACGGTCAACGCATCGACCGAGAGGCGGCGCAAGTTGGAGGAAGATGCGATGAGGGCGAGATGCGTGTCGAACTTGGCTTGCCTGTCCCACCACGTGAAGGTGGCGAGGTTTTGGCACACCGAGAACAGGGAAAACACCTGCGCAGGTGGGGCCCCCGTGGAGGCATGCAAGGATCTAATTCTTTTGGCGAAGAATTCGGGTGGTCTAGAGGAGAATGTCCTCCAGAACAGGTCTTGTTTTCTTGACTTGGGGCCGAGGACTATGGTCTCGTATATGACAGCCTCGACCCTCTCACACAGTGAGAAGATGGTTTTTCCCCTCGAGAGAAATCAACACACCATTGCTGGACCTGATGAGACACAAGAGCTAGCCTCGGGGCGACGTCTGGATGGGCGTAGGCGGTGAGCTCGAAAATATCTTGCTTGAGCTCATATGGGAGCTCGACTGTGGATGACATGAGTGAAGATGGGGGGAGGGGGGGCGTTACACGGAGGCAGTGTGGGTCAATCGGTTGGCTAAATGCATTTGTGCCTCGACATTCTAGGAGTACACATCTACCCGCCCCGTACGCGTCGGAATGTCTCATCTTATGTAACAGTATACTCCCTTTCGGCTACTAGATGAAGATGACAGGGGGGTATCCATTTTTTGGGGTGCAGAAATGCCTCCTGTTCATCTTTTTGACAGTCGTGAACACGCGGGTGACCGTGAAGAGGATATTATGCGCACGGGAGGTCCTTGACTGTATTGCACCCTGCACCCCGCCTGCTAGATGCAAGATTGATCACAATGGTCGCGCATCAAAATTTTAGAGTCCGTTTATAAACACAGCTGGTCAGTCTCGATTTCACTATTAACGAATGGCACGCAACTAAGGTCGAGAGGATGGCCTGATATCGCATCAATCACGTGGCCGTGTTTTCCTGTCAGAAACGTGGACAGACCCTCGTGATTGGGTAGTGCCCTGATTCATTGATGTGGGCACGCCATGATTATGATTCCCAATCAGCGCAACGAGAACGCTGTGGTCGCGGCCGACGACCGCGATCCCTTGGCATTCTCGAGGTCTTCAAGCGCCCCCATGATCCAGCGCCTGGTCCCGAGCGCTGAGCCCGTTTCTCTCTCAGAGTGCATTACGGAAACACCCACGCGTGAAAATTGAAAGACCATGCGTCGAGCTATTTCGGGCGCTGTAGCGGTAACTAACCAACGCTGATATCCAACCGGCAACGACGGGCGCGCGCAAACAGCTCTCTTTCTCTTTTATACCACTCAGCTTGTTTCCTGCGACCTGTTTTCGAGAGCACCACCCACGACGCTTCCCGCATAACACGTTCTTTCATTGACAACATGCTGTCTTTCCGTTCGCTCGCTGTCGCAATCCTTTTCATTTCGGTGTCGGCCTCCGTGAACGCTGCCAGCCCGACGTGCAATCCTCGCCGGCCCAAGTCAGTGGTGTCTTCGTCCTTGGTCCTCAGGTGCGTTTGTGTTCTTTCCTCTCACTCGTCCGTCGCTCACGCGTCGCAGCACCACCTCTTCGACAACGTCGACGGCGACGCCTACCCCGAGCACGACCTCGACGAGCACCCGGGCAACTCTGACGACCATCCGCACGACAAGCACTCCCAAGACGACTGCGCAGCCGACTACTAATACCCCGAAACCGACAACGAGCACGAAGGGTAACGCCTTTGCGGCCGCGGCCCAGCCCACAACCGCCTCCAAGCCCTCGTCCGGCTCCTCGTCCGGTTCCTCGTCCTCTTCTTCCGGCTCCTCGCCAGCGCCTGCTGCGGCTGGTGGGTCCGTCTCGGCTGCCGACATCCAGCAATACCTCGACATCCACAACACCGAGCGTGCCAAGTTCGGCGCCGGGACCATGACGTGGAACAACACCCTCGAGGCGGCAGCGCAGAAATGGGCCAACAACTGCGTGTTCCAACACTCTGGTGGATCCCTGGGACCGTTCGGTGGTGCGTGGCTGCTCTGCGTTTCTCGTCCACGGCGTATGTGTAGCTGATAATGATCCATCTCTTTTGATAGAGAACTTGTCGGCCGGGACTGGCTCCTTCGATATACCCGCTGGAATGCAGGGCTGGATTGACGAGCAGCGTGCGTCATCGGCGTCTCCGCTTTCATAAATTAGACTGACATGAGCCCGCTCCGTAGCCCAATACTCTTCGAGCAACCCCCAGCCGTCTCATTGGACTCAGATGGTCTGGAAGAACTCTGTCGAGCTCGGTGTGTCGCGTTGTTCTCTTCTCATGATTGATTCTCATCCGTACTCAGGCTGTGCGGTCGCTACATGTGACAACATCTTTGATTTCAGCAAGTTCGGCGTGCGTTCTCCGCCCATAGCCTGCTCCGACACCCCAACTCACTTGAATTTTGCAGGCTTCGAAATTCTATGTCTGCGAGTACTTCCCGCAAGGAAACATCATCGGCCAATTTGCGTAAGCGCATCCTCCCCGCGTGCTACTCCGAGCCTCTTTTGATCCGCGCTACAGGCAAAATGTGCAGTAGATCCCGCAGTCGTCTCTGTGAGATCGACTCCTGTGCACAGTACTTTCTCGCGAGCAAGACTCGGCGTGCCGCTGGATCGTCAATTCTTCCTTTGGTACATAGATGCAGTGCATAATCTTATGATGTTGATACCCACGAGAAGCTGCGGTCTTTACTCAGTGCGCTTTGCGATGCATCTTGTTGTGCTGTCTTGCATGTCTCTTTCATGCCCATCAAAGTTGCGGGCAGTCATCACTCTGAGTCTGTACGGTCTTCTACCGAGCGGTCACCGCACGTGAGCGGCCATCTCCTGCCCACAACGACTCCGGCTAGCTCGGGCTACAAGGGTACGACCGTGGTCCTCTCACCAAGTACAGATCGTCGAAGTTCCCCAGTGCCAGAACCAACCTTGTCTGCAATACCGGTCACCGATGTTCATATCACTTCATGAACTCTGGGTCTTCTGTCTTGCAGTGGTGTACGCCCGTCCTGAAGAGAAGAGAGACCTGCTCAAACGCAGAAGGACGACTGAATGCAAATACATATGACAGGGAACTCAGAACCCCAACTCAACGTCTTCTCCGGCGTTCATTTGCCACAAGGTCCGAACGGTCTGCCAGACAGCTTCTTATCCAGGAAGGCGGGTCAGGTCCTTCGCCCATTCAGTTGAGCCCAATCCTTCCACCATGGGGGTCTCGTACGATTGGGATTGCGACGTTTCATCATGAATCTCACCGACGATTTCGTCCAGCATCGACCTGTCAACAGTCACTGCGCGCGTTCTTCTTCCGGTCATGCTATCCTGGTCCAGTATAAGTTCTGCTCGTCTCTGTCCCTCTCTGCCAGTCTTGTCTCGGACCACACCTTCGAATACTTCTGCGTGCCACTCAATCGCTGGTAGGTGAATAGCACGCATCTTTCGACATTCTGCTCTGATAATGACCGGCTCCAGAACAACATGGGAATCGTTGACAACGTCAAAGGCGCGCTGTTTGGTGCGGCCCAAACTCAGGTGAGTAGCATTGTAGCTACTCTCTCTTTTCTCGTGTTCAAGTCCGCCGGATTCAGACCTCCCCGGGTCCCATCGAAGGCGTGAAGGGCGCCCAGCACGAAATCGGCAGCAACGAACACGGCAGCTGGGTCGACCAATATGCGTCTTCGAGCTATCAAGACGACTCCGAACGCATGAACCCGGGGCTCATCGTGCTGCCAGAAGACAAAGACGACATCAAGTTGACGATCGCGTACGCCAACGCGCACGGCATGGCGGTTGCGATCCGCAGCGGCGGGCACCAGTACAGCGGCGCGTCGTCCACGGGTCGGGGCAACATCCAGCTCGACCTGCGCGACACGTTCAAGAGCACCGACGACTTCCGCCCCTTCGAGCAGGACGGGAAGACGTTTGTGCGCATGAGCGTTAGCTGGCCGCTGGGCAGCGTCAACAAGTTCCTGGGGGAGCGCGAGCTATTCGTCCCGCACGGGCAGTGCACTGGCGTCTACGTCGGCGGTCACGCACAGACGGGTGGCTACGGGCAGCTCGGGCGCAGCTTTGGGCTATTCGGCGACCAAATCGTCGAGTTTGAGTTCATCGACCACGAGGGGCAGGAGCGCGTCATCACGCAGAAGAGCGACGCGGAGCTGTTCTACGCTTGGCTTGGGGGCAGCCCGGGCAATTTCGGGGTCCTGACCCATCTCACGCTCCGGGTCTACCGCGATGCGGACTACGCTGGCTCGATGGGCGTCCGGATCATGCATTTCTACACCCCCGAGACGCTCAGGCGCATCGTCCAGCTGCTCGCGGAGACCGGCGACAACGACGATATGCCCCGCAACTACGATTTGTGTGTCAGTGTCCTCAGCTGCGATGCGGACCTCATGGCTTACTCGAACGGCGTGGAAGACCAAGTGAAGATTGCGCAGCTCACCCAGCCGGGCACTTCGCTCTGCATCGGGCCGATGATCATCACCTACGCGCAGTGGGTGTCTTTCGGCAAGGACGAAAAGCCAGACAAAGCCTGGTTCGAGAAGCTGATGGAGGGCGCCGTGTTGCACAGCGGACTGGAGGTCAAAGCGATGTCGAAGCTGACTCCGGAGTGGATCTTCGAGAAGGAGCGCGAGTTCCAGCAGCCGTACGTCAAGCGCATTTACTCGAGCGCAGCGACGAACCTCAGCACCAACGGCTGGGCCGATTGGCTCTCCAAGCGGTTGGACACGATCCTGGGCTCGCCGACGAGGGAAACCGGGCAGTGGCTGGCGGTCCAACTGCAGGCCATGGGTGGCAAGCATTCTCGTTTCAGACTCAATGCCGACAATGGCACTTCCTACAGCGTAAGCAGTAACCGTTGTTGCACTCGCTCAGCTGCTAATGCCCGACAGTGGCGCGACACGACCATGATCATGGTGATCGACGACTTCCACCATCCGAGCAAGAAGGCCGACGCCGAGAAATGGCAGAAAGAGAACGACAAGCAGGTGCTGGGTCCGGATGGGATCTTCAGCGACAAGGACCGGCGCTTCTTGTGGGGATCTTGGGGCAGCTTCGATCTGGATTCGGTCTGGAACGTCTATCACGAAGACCGGGCCAAATACGAGCGCTTGATGAAAGCGAGGAAGGCCGCTGACCCCAACGGTACTTTTACTCCCAACATTTTCAGTGTGAAACGTGCGGTGTAGTTGATCTCTTCTTCTTGCTACCATCTTGCTACGCGTCGCTGTCGCTTACCTGTTGTCCTAACTCTACCGTTCCGGTCAATGACGACATCCGTGTATGCCGCTGTAATCCCGTTGTAACTTGAAGCGTGCTTTTTTCCTCGGTTCTCTATTGGCCAAAGCACAAAAAAGCACCGACAGCATAATTGTTGACGATCACAAGCACTTTTTCGGTATTTGCAAGGAATGGAGTTCAACCTTGCTCTATTTTCCTACTACGATTCGGAAAAGTGGTGAAAGAGTCTGGAAGAGATTTCTTCCGACGAATGGAGGAGTCCTTAGGTGGATCATGATCACGAGACAAATGAGCGCATGATCCCTAAGTAGGTTCAACACTGCATTTGACACGATACATGATGCATTGCTACTATTGTATCGAATCTGCAGTGTTTTAGAGGTGCCTTTTCAATCATTCTAAATATCTTTCGAATCCTTGGATGATCAATGCGAGCACAGGGTTTTTACAAGATTTTTGACGTTATACAAGTCTAAGTTAAGGAGCGTGGTGTGACGAGATGATTATCGATAACTTGACTGTCATTCAGAATTTTGCGGCCAAAGCAATGGGCAGCTCGGCTTTCTTAAACGGCCGCTTGCGCGCGTTGAATGCTTTCAACCATGGATGTGATAATGTGTCCGATATCCTCAGTCGTTGTTCGAAATCAACGCAGAGGAAGACCCTGACGAATGAAACAGCTTAGATGGAAGTCAGAACTGGTTGAACAGTAATTGAACAGAAACGTGACACGCCTTGCGGCTGCTGCACGATCGTTTCCAATAGATTCCAGTTAATCTCATCCCGGCGACAATCGAACGTGTGGGATGATGGGAATGGGAAGGCCCCAGTCAGCATCGTGAAGATCAGATGCCCCAACGCCCAGCTGTCCCAGAGCAGAGTCACGTCGAACAGCACCGCCGAATTGTATAGCTTCAATTGATCCCATGCCTCCGGCGCAGAGTGCCGGTCTTTCGTCGTACCCTAGATTGAAAGTAAAAGTGAGTGCGGGGATGTAAGGTCGGCGGAGGGGACTGACGACAGGAATGGAGTCCTTGGATTTGAACTGTGCGAGGCCCAGATCGATGATCTTGACTACGGGCTGTCTCCATCCGTTCAGCGTCACCATGACATTCTGAGCAAGGTGAGCTGAAGAGGGAGGCATTCACAAGGATAGGAAAGACACGCACCACGCCCTTGATATCTCCATGTCGGACCCCCTCCCCGCGCATGAATGTGAATCCGGAGCAGCGCTGGTGGGCCAGGTGGTTCACATGTCTCTCCTCTTGATAGTAGCAGTCAGTATCGAATTATCACGACACTAATAGGAATTACTTAGATCTGCAGGTCGTTCATTGCTCCCTGGGAGGCAAAGTTGCACCAGGAAAGGAACTTTGCATTTATGCAGGCCTCCAAAAAATCTTCAGAACCGAGGTACTTGTCAAGCTTGCATGCATTCCATGTATTTTCGACAACCAGTTGTCCAACAACGATAGAGGGATTTGGTGAGGTGGGCAGGGGCACCAGCGCCCGATGAGGTGAAAGTGGGGTTAGGGGGCTAGATGGTACCATCAAGATAGACGATTCTTGTGCGGAAAGCGCATCGGTGGTCAACAAAACTTGATTGATGCAACAATTGACACCTTTTCGGATACAAAGGATGTAGTCTACAAGCTCCCGATGCTCTGAGACTTGCCGAGCAGACTCATCTTTTCAGTTGGTGGTGGCAGAGGTGAACGAGGTGGAAGCAAATCCAACCCGGTTGTTACCAGTGTCGAAGACCGAGTAGAAACGTTCGAGGAAAGCGTAACCGTTGATGAAGTCCAGGCCGGAGCCTAATCAGATATGGGTCAGCACTCAGAGCTGGGGCCAGTCGCGAAATGGATTACCGGAGGGGCCGTTGTCACCGACCACGAGGTAGATTCTGCCCGAGGTTCCGCCAATGGCGCTGTTAAGGGAACGGGGCCAGATCTGACCGTTGGGGGTCAGGGAGTGGGTAGTCTGAAGAAACGTGAGCCTTCAGTGTCAGGCGGTTGGAATATGGCAGTGGAGCACGCACACCGCCGATTAGGAAGTTCAGGTTCTTGAGCGAAGAGTACTGAGCAGAGGTGATGCGGAGCAATCCAGTAGCGTTGTCGGCAACAGCACCGGTGGCCCGCTGGTACTTGTTGTAAGCAGCTGGCGAACGCGTCAGCAACATGATCCTGGGGCAACGGATTTTGTTTCCTCACAAGTGGGCAAGTAGATCAGGGTCGTTCCGGTGTCGACAATGCCGGCAGTACGGGACATGAGAGATGTCGTGCCATCTGCGACGCAACGAGGTCAGGGAGCAGGTTCAAGAGATGAGGACGCTGATGCGCACAGGTGATGGACTGTTCGATGCCCCAGTATTCACCGGCAGGGGAGACACTCGTGACAGGCGTGTACGAAATCGAGCCAGTGTACTTGCTGGAGTCAGGGCCTCCGAAAGAGATGGCACCGTTGTTGTCCACAGACGAGGTCGTAGGCTCGAACGAGATACCGATCACATCAGAGGAGATGGTTCCGGCGCTGAACAGGTTGTCGACGACGGTGGGGATCTCGCTGTTGCTGTTGCCGAGGGTTCTGGGGCAAGTTCAGTCAGTTGTCCACGTTTGTCTTGTCACGAAAGGCGCGTACCCCTGAGTGAGGTCGACAGGACCGATGCTACCAAGGCGTGAGCATCCACACGGACCCACAGCACACACAGATACATACCCGAGAATACCGTCGACGTTGTTGAAGCCGCTGGCACTGGTGGCGCCACCGATCGACTGCTTGTTGATGACGAGACCACGCGCCAAAGTGACGCGATCGGTGTACTCCTCGCCCGAGAACTGGCCTGAGGACGAACTTGAGCCGGCCCGGAATGCAACTGCCACGAGGGCGCTTACCAGACCCATACGACACAGACTGGTGATCAACGCGTCAGGGACCGCGATTGCTTTCAAAACAGATATACTCACGACGGAGCGTCCAGTCCGGGTAGAGGTGGAGGTCTTGACGTAGTTCTTGCCAGCACCAACCCAGGTGTTGGACGAGCCGGTGTCTACGATGAGATCGTCTAGAAACATGTCAGAGCACTGTCACCCGACGGAACTGCGTCCGACGCACAGCTAGTAGCCGGGCTGCCCACACCGACAGAGGCCTGGAGATGGCTCGGTGAGACGCACGCGGGAGTGGGACGGGAGGCGCACGATGTAGCTGACAAGCTGGTTGGACACCGGCTCAGAGACGCGCTTGCTCTTTCCGGCCTTGAAGTTCGCAATCCGCGCGTAGTCGGCCTGCTTGATGTCGACAACGGTGGTAGCGTTGATGCGACGGGCGATGGGCAGGCTGACGATGTTCTCGTCGACCACAACGGGGCCGGCGGAAACACGGAGAGCGAGGAGGATCGCGGGCAGGAGAGTCAGAGCAAGCATGCTGTAGAAAGGACTGGTCGAGCCGGTGAGGATAGTCTCGATACCACTCTGCCTTTTATACAACCAGCTCACAATGCGCCATCATGGAGCTTTGAATCGAAGTGCATACGGTCCATGCAGCGTCGAATACGGAAGCTCATCCGAGGCGAATGTCGACATGGACGCGTTTTCTCGCATCACATGTTCCTTCATGTGTTGGGTGATCTATCTTGCCCGTTGTCGTCATCGAATGGTGTTCTGAGCAGTTGCAGAACTGCATTGGGCATTGGATCTCGGCAGCAACATGCTGAAGGCGTATGTAAAGAAGGAAAGCACTACTGTGGGGATGATAGCCCATCAATTTCTAACTGTCAATCGCGAAATGCGGCTTCTCTAGAATTGGGTTGTGCGTACATGTAATGTTGTAAAATAAGTAGAGACTGGTAAAGTAGTCTACGCAAATCGAACCTTCTTTCCCGGACGACTCTCAGAGAGAATAACGACAGCTTAGAGGCGGAGATAAGTACAATGAGCACGAGGAAGGCTGAGGAAGACTGACGTATTTGCCACTGACTCAGATCTTCCATCTTGTCCACGTCCTCCGCGGCCTTGTATCCGTCGGAGTCCGACGACGCATCACTTTTGATGGAGTCCGGACTAGTCCGGACCGGCAACTTTTTGTCCTCCGGCAGAGCTTGCCATCGGGCCGATGGCCATGTCGAACGAAGTGCTCGACGGTGCCGCGCAGTCATATGCGAGCTTGCGGTGGTTCAGATCACTGTTGAAATAGACCTGATCCGATCGAACCAGATGAAGGAACAAGTCGGGAGCTTCAGAATGCAACTCCCAGAACGCATACCCTGTGCACCAGAAGCCTGGGTGCTGTCCATAGACCCACTTGCCTGCCTTCTCGTATTGCTGAGACGGCCGTAAGAAGGACAGAAACGAATCCAGGAACTCAACACACCTTCCACCGCTGACCAAGGCGGCGTAGAGATTCCAACGCGACATCGGGAGCCATCGGGAACAATTTAAATCCTTAGACCACGATGTTGAGAAGCCAATCCGACACCAACCATGCGAAACGATTACCGTGGAAACGGATCTGGGACGCAAGGCCGCCTTGCAGAACGAAGTCGGCTGTATGACGTGAGCACAATGAATAAACGCCGCTGGTTCACTCATCCTATACATAGTCGCAGTACAGCTCAAAGCCGGAATTATCGAGAACAGAGTCGATGCGGCCAGCCATTTTGGAATGCTCCTTGAGGTATCCCACAACTGAATCAGGTCATTACCGAGGATATTCTTCTCGGTAGCCGCCAAGTGATCGCCTCCGGTCGATTGCAAGGGGCTTGATTTGCTCTTCGGTCATGTTGATCGGCAGAGACAAGTCCGTCGAGTTTCCCCACAATCATACCTGAGTTCCGAGAACATCAAACGCTCCGCTCCTGCTCAGCTGTATCGTCCAGTCCATCCGTAAGCTTGAAAGGCCCAGACAAGCGCATCGAGAGCTCGAAGCGAGTGATATCTGATTAGATTAGATTATCTTATGTCGCGATTGATCTGCCCTCAGACCCTTCGTGTCAGTTGAACTCTTTATTTCCACGACATCGAAGGCGAATGTATCGTCTTGATATTTATACACACCGGGGGATCACACATAACACGGCCCATAAAGAATAAACTATATTCCATATATCGTGACCCCAAAAAGACGCTGACCTGATATGTCACATATCAGCGCAAAAACGACCTGATACCACAGATATCGGGTGCCGGGTATGATCCGGGTGCCCGATATGTCACATATCAGATCCCTTCATTTTGTATGCCCCAATATATAGAATATAATTGATTTTTCATGGGCCGTGATATTCGCAATCCCTCGGTGTGATAGTGGACGATTACTGCCATCATTTAATGCACGCTCACTATCCTCTCCTCAGAACGAATCTACAGAATCACCCAGGATCTGCATTGTCGCGAACCCTCAACCGTCTCAAGGGCGTTTTACCATTGTCTTCTCCCAAGTGAAAAATTAATCCGCCAAGCACGCCTCATATTGTCAACTTCGCGAACAATACATGCGCCTGATCGCCACCCATCAAAGCCATTGACCTCACAATCAGGACGAGCGCCTAGTATAAAGAACGGGCAAAAGCGCTGGCTAATTCCATCTTCCCCTCCACCGAAATGACAGTTCAAAGCATCCTCCACACTCCGACCCGGGCTGCTGCCCATGCGCTGCGCGTAGCCTTCATGGCTGGCGCAGACGAGTCCTTCATCAGTCGACCGTCGAAATCGTCGTCGACCTCGTCTGAGCGGATCCCAAAGGGAGAATGGGACATCGTCAAGGCGATTATACGACTATTGAGATTTTATGAACTTCGCTTACCCCTCTGCAGCGTCCGAGAACCAAGAAGTCGTCGCTGAAGAGAGGTCGCAAGAAGTGGGAGTTCTTCACTCAAAAGTCTGTCCCATTTTCCCGAACTTTTCGAGAGTTATTAACTGAGATCCAATCAAGTATCGTCACACCCAAGCCTCGCGTTGTGATTACGCCCTCCCCGCCCATGAAGCTGATCAGAGCGCAGCGGATCTCGGATTCACGTTCACGCGAACCCCGTTTCTCTGCGCCGTTGTCTGCGATGCCTTCGGTCAACATTTACCGCATGGAACGCGCCTCGCGATTCTTCGAGCCGGAGGATAACTTAGACGACTGGGATGCAGATTTTGATTTCGAGTGAAGGTACTCGATGCAGTTGGCTTTTCTATCTACTATCATCATCTGTACATGTATAAACCGCAATCATACACACACACCATAGACACGCCTTTTCGTTGTGGGCTTATTATGGCCAAGTGACTTCCAAGATGGAACGGCCCACCCCGGCTTTCTTTTCCCATACGGTTTCCACTCGCCCCTTGTGGTCTTTCTGCACAGCGTCGACGAACTCGGAAACACCCCCACCAACGCCGAAATATAGAACTTTTGCAGCGACCAAGCACAACGGCTGAGATGCTGGACCGGCACATGCCGCACGGAGCAGAGCGATCAAATGTGCGAGCGACTCTGATCGGTAAATCGTTTCAGAAGTCAGAATGACGTCGTATTTTTCCGTCAGATGCGCGGTAAGCGACTGCCAGGGACCGGAGTAGAACAACAGCGATATTTTGTGCCTCCTCAGTGAGTCAAGAAACGCTGTTTTGAGTTCCGGTGTTATGTTTAGCTCGCCAGCGACTGTCGGATCTGCGGCAGAGAGCTCCGAGTCTGTGGCCGAATTTCGGAATTCTTCCGATGCTGGGGACATATCTGTTTGAACAGGAGATTAATGCACATATTCGATGTCGATGGCTGATAAAAGACCGTACACCATGCCAAAACGACGTTTGGAAAAGTTATCAACTCCAGAACCGACGCGTTATAATCTTGAAAAGCGACCACAGTCTCGACGTCTTGCACTCCGTTGAATAATCTTGAGAGGATAAAAATTGACGGTACAGCCGTCCCGCATCCGATCTGCAATCGACTCCAGCTCAGCACAGTACCTCACCCGAGCTCACGTAAAATCACCTCCAGAACCCGCTTCCCAGCGAACCGAGACCCCTTGTCGTTGCCCAACGTATCGAGATAGCCTGCGAGATCGACGCTGCACTCCCACGTCTTCAGCCCGCCCTCGTACACCCCTGGCACCAAGTCGGACGGCGCATCCAGGAACTCCAGCGCCGAGTCCGCCGACTCGGATTCGACGTCACCGCGCCCTCCCGAGATCAACTGGAATCGCGCGTCGAATAGATCCCGGCGAGCGAGCGTTACATTGGACGCGGCGTCAGAGATCGTGAGAGGGGAGTACGAGATCAGCGGCGGAAGACGCTCGAGCTGAGATTTGTTTGTGAGATGTGGGTTGTTGCATAGGTAGGAGACGGTGGTGACGGACGAGCGCTGGTAGAGTGTGTTCTGCAAACGGCTCGACTTGCTCGATTTGCGAGGGACTCGGCTCCAGTTCGGCCTCTTTCGGCAGCAGAAAATCGGCGGTTTTGTCTTCGTCGTCTATTTCGAAGTCGAACTTGAACATTGCTCGTCTGCAGATATACAACAGAAGAGTGGAAGGAGAACAGATCTGAGACGAGCCGGCTCTGATGCAGTGATCAATTGATGTGCTTACCAATTGTATCATTTTCGGCCAGTTCCGAGCCACTTGTACTTCTTTGCAAGTATCTTGTTCCTCACCATGTTGCAAAACAAGCATTGATCGAGCGCACGGTCTCCTCCGCAGTTAAAGGTTCATGTGCTGTCTGACTTTCAAAAAAATGTATCAGGATCCGTTACATTCGATTGCGCTTGCTCAGAACAGAATGGTCATGTTGAACGGTCGCCGACAGCCGGTGATCGAATTGACTTGGGCCTCGTTCAAATGTTGTATGTTGCAACTATGCGATCCTCGCATCCGCACTCGTTTTCCCGACACATGGCATCAGCAATGAATTGGAATATTGCACCGGAGGTATCTGGTCAATTATATCAGTTCGAATCGACGTTGCATGACTTTGTTCTGAGACCGTTGGGCTTGGGGGTAATGGCATGCCGACCGGAGCATTTTAATTTTGTAGCAAGACGCTTCTGATTGTAACATCTCTACCATCGACTTGAACCTGGCTCTTCGTGAAGCAGCCGGACGGTGCCTCAGACCTGTTTCCCTCCTAATGCTCTCCTGTTCAGACTCGTGCTTCAGCCGTGTCGGTCGTCCGGAGTATGCTTTCTCTCGACCCGCAGGCAGGGCTCGAGATCGCGGACACACTGTCTCATCTCTGCCTGACAAAACGAAGTCCGTCTAAGAGCTCTCTCATGGAAGCTGACTTGCTATGGCTAGGCAAAACCACATGCTCTCCCTGGAGCCTGGTAGTGTCAATCAAATTCGGTGCTTCGCAAGCAATCAATCTTCGTCGTAAGTAGTTTCTCCCGCCTTGTAATGAATCATCTGCTATGCCTTGCGAGAAAACGTTCAAATTCGTTCGAAACACATGTCTATCGATGGAAAGACCCCAGGGGCGTGTATAGATGCCGTGTGGATGCACGAAGTGCGAGGACTTCTGAAGATATGAAAAAATTCCCTCCCTCTGCCCGGGAAGTGGGGTTACTTGCCACTCTACCACTGTCGAAAGACTCAAAAATGATGAGAATAATCTAGTCCGATTACAAGTCCGCCCGGATATCTGGGCGCACAGATGTGAAATGGTGCTATTCGACCTGACACGTCCTGGAGTCGCTACCACCTGAGCAGTTTTCCCAACTCCTCGTTGGCCGCATGAGCACCATGCCACTCGCTGGCCGGCAGCTGATCAAAGCCTGCATAATCAGCATGAGAGATCCAGTCCTACTCAGCATCAGGGCTGGTGGACTACCATCGATTTGCACCAAACGACAGACCTTTTTCCAAAACTTGTCCGTGAAGTACGCATATGATTCGCGGGATCTATGTATCTGGTCAGGAGTTTCGTACCTCGTAAGCAGCGAGTCTCGACGTACTCAAGAGGGTACTGATCGACAAATTGCCCCCCAAATTCGAGCGATTGGGTGTTGAGCCAAGACACGTACTGTCGCACCAGAGCTAACGAATCCGGTCAGCGTCAATCCGTTGATGCATACAAGATTCGCTCACCTGCGTATAAGAGCGGAGTCAACGTGAATCCATAGAAGTACTTCTTGTCCCTGATGTCTTGAATCATCTGTTCGGAGCTGGGGATGCGAGCCCTGCCCGTCCAGACTTTCGCGATGGCCAGACTTTGATATCGACCGTGTAACCAGGGAGAATCTGGAAAGTCAGCCAAAACGTGATAGAAAACACTGCTTGGCTCACAACGCGTGTAGACCAGCGTAGGGTCGTGAACGTAATGTCCCGTCCAGTACACTGCGTCCCATCCGTCGCGGTTGACATCCGGAAGTAGCATATCGCGACGATAGCCAGTAGCCAGAATGATCTGGAGGAGATGACTAAGGAGATAGATAGCACGAGGTCGGAGACTGCAGGAACCTCATCGATGCCTTCGAGGACTCTTCCGTCGATGAGATGGATTCTCCCATTCTTAATTCCTCTCGAACCGGAAGGTATGGTCTGGAACGAGGCGATCTCAGCTACCATTTCAGTGCTGTTCGGGAACTTGATCAGGTCGAGGTCAAGTGAATCGCGGAACGGATTGTGCTGCGACAAGTTGAGCGATGCGCAGAAAGAGCTCAACGGACGCACACGTACCCTCACGCTAACGAACAGCCGACTTGTGTAGGGCGCGATAGCTCGCGCGATCTCCGTTGCAGACAGCATTGCACCGACGATCAATACAATCTTGTTTGCATAATCGACGGGAAAACGGAACTGCTGGGCATGCTTGACACAGTGCCGGCCGTCGACTGTGACCTGTCCCCACTCCCCGATCCCGGGTATGCTAGGAACGTAGGCTCGGCCCTGCCCGCCGGTCGCCGCGACAACGGCATCGAAGGTCTCAGTCCAGTACGCTTCTCGCAAGAGTTTCGTGCCGGATGCGGGATCAGTGTGCCAGTCCAGCTTTCGCAGAGTCAAAGCCCAGGTCGTGTTGTCTTTCTCGATACTTTCGACACGCGTCGAGTATGCCGTGACGGCGGGATTGCCGTTCACGTTCAGAGCATGCAGTGACGCGTACGCGCGCACATATCGCTGGACAGCGTGCGTCGAGGCATGCCAGGGCTGTAACTAGCTCGTGAATCCGACGCAGAATACCAGTAATGTGCTTACCGTCCCAGGAGGATACTTGAGATCAGGCAGTTCCGTTATCGTCTGTACAAGAAGTTATAAGGTGAAACACAAAACAGCGGAATTACTCCCAGTTGGCTGGTTCAAAAGGAGACTCGACCAGACCGGTCGCGGATGCCAATGCTCCCGCCACCTGTCGTCCAATGCAAGCCCATCTTCGCCCTCTTGGATGAACCTCGTAGCAGGCAGGTGATCAGGGACTGAGTCAATAGGCGGAGACGCATCACTACGTATGAGACCGCCGGGCGTGAACAGCGATGAACATCCGACCATGACAGCAACTCACGGATAACCCTCTGGAACGGGAACCTCATCCGTGTAGAACCACGTCCCCCCGGGCGAGGGCGCCCGGTCGAACATGCGCGCACTCAGTCCCGCTTCGAGAAGTTGCGATGCAGCTTGCAGACCAGCGGGCCCTGCGCCGATGACTGCCACGGTCTTGATGGGATGTAGAGAACGTTGTTCATGGTGGGTCCAACGTGGCGAACTCGAACGGTGTCTGGTGGACAAGCGCTAATGCGGTGGTTGTCGCAAGGAAGAGAAGACGGGTGTTGAGGAGCGTTCTAGGGATGACGCGGCCGTTAGACTTCATGGTGAGATGAATGAAGGTGGTTCAAGCGAGTTGAAACCCTCGCGGAGCAGCTGACACGTAAGAGGCAGACCAAAGGCTTAGGAGTCGACGTAAGGTCTTGCGGCTTCACATCTCGAGTTAGGAGTGGCGAGTCGGTCCGTGGCTTCAAGTGGCAAAACCGGTTGTGTCTAGGCTCGCTTCCACCCTCTCTAGTAGTTGTATTCGAGTCTCCTCCAAGGATTCAGAGCCATTTACTAGGCTGTGGTGGCATGAATGAAGCCGATAAGTGACTGACTGCTCCGCATTTGGACGGTCACTCACGTGGATCTCGAAAAACGCGATCACGTGAGCACAATTTCGGTGGGTATTCCATGGTTATGTTATCATGAAGGGCCTCGATTGACAACTTATCCCGTGGGTATCAGCAGATCATAAATACTGTATCTAGCGTTTCCGCCAGTTTCTGCGCACAACCATCGTTGGAGCGGTTTTGATGATTTGCAAGTCAATCCCGTGATACTGTGGCTGGGCGACCATGCCGCCTCCTATCAGCTCCTATCCTGTCCACTCCAACTGGCCCTTGAAGCCGTTGTTCTCCGACGTCTCATGTCCCTCATTTCGATTCCCGCAGATGTTCTGAACCTCATCTGTTCTATTGTCATGGACATCTCTCCGCGGGGAGGAGCTAATACGGAAGACTGGGACATGGAAAAGCGCAAACGACGCTTCCTCTTTCCGCTCTCGGAGACGTGCCGCGCTCTGCGTAGCGAGGTTGCACCTATCATCTTCTATGAAGTCTAAAACTGGAACGTTCCTGGCCAGGCTGTATGGCCGGAGTCGATCCAGCCTCACATAGTGCAAGACGCGTTCGCCTTCCATGCAAGACAGCTGACGCTGGCTCTAGCACATGCAACATCCGAGACCGGGCAGTCCGACGTCCGCGTCCAATTTCGCTCCCTGATGAATTATACGACGCGCTCTCCAAGCTTTCCGCTCTACGCAATATGACGCTTCGCTTCGAGGATCCAGTGCCGGTGCCTTTGCTGCGGAGCCTCAGCATGAGTGCCAGTCTGCAATCTCTCGAGATCCCTGGCATACGTTTCGATCACGCGCATCTCCCTGTGGACCTCTCCTTTCCTCATTTACGGCATCTCCTGCTCAGTATATGCGGCTTCAATGGCGTCACAAGACCGAATGGAATCGACCGTGAAGCTGAGCGTAGGAATGTGGGACAGCTGCTCCGTTCGGTAGCGGGTCACCTGGAATCGCTCGAAATCTCAGGGGATCTCATGCCAGAGGACTTTCTTGAGCTCGAGTGGCCCCGGTTACGCAGCTTCACGGCGAGAGAGCATACGCCCTCCCCGTATATGTTGACCCACGCGCTCTTGTCCAAGATGCCACTCCTCCGGGAACTTGCACTCCTCTACGCCGCAGAAATCACTGGCGGTCCCGCCGAGCTTCATCCGCCGTTTCCCTATGCTACCGATCGCGACCTGACGCTCTCGTCGCTTTGTCCTTACCTGACATCCGTCGTCATCTCCAACGTCCGTGCAGATGATCCTATTCTCGCTCTACTGCCCACGAGCCTTCACACTCTTCGCATCGTGGCTGAGCGGGACTCGTATCGTGTCGAGCATCCTCGCCTCTATCCTGAGGGTGGCCAGTTCGCGTTGACGAACGCCAGTGCCACCGAGGCTTTAATCGTATCCCGGCGTTGCCTGTCCTCGCACAGCTCACTTTCACTCTGAGTGAGTTTCCGACGGCAACTATCTGCTAGCTTAGGATTCTTTCTGCTCTCCAACGGTTCACGAATCTGTACACGGTGAAGATTTCGCTCGACTTTTTGAATCTATCCTGTGGTATCGACACATCTCCGGTTGCGCGATGGCTGCTGGACGGTCTGCCCCATGTCGACACTGTACACTTCAACTGGGAACGTTGGAGATCTCCGTATCTGGGTCTCCAGTGGGTAGGCAGGTACTCCTCTGATCGCGAATATTTGGCGCGTCCACCTCCCCCGAAACACGATCCAGAGCCGTATTTTTTTCCGAAAGCAGCATAGGTCGCTAGAATGTTTCTCCTGGACTATTAAGGGAGATTTCTTACCTTGCAATACAGACATATTAAAAGAGGTAGCTTATGAATAGGACTTGCTGGAAAATGTGAACAGGAGCAGACCTAAAGTAGGTAATCGAAGTTTTTTTACATCCCGGCGTGCGCTGTAAGCTCTATCACTCGATAACAGATTCGGCGCATCACCCATCGGAGAGTGCCCGCATCCATGGAATGGCAGACAGTATGGATATGCGTTGCCACGGGTGCTTGATCGTCTATGCCTTGGGTCGGTGCAGGACACGAGGAAGCACTGCAGCTGTGGTGCGGACAGTCCCGAGTTGCCAAACTGGATCAAACAACCCATCTGCGCCGAGGCTTTCTTCGCCTTACCCCGATGAAGCGCTCTCAAACCAGCTCACCCGTGGCCGATAAATCGCACAAAAACAAAAAGCCGAAACTCGCATTCACACCGTCTCAGACTCCGGACGATCATGCAAATGGGGCTGACTCTGAAGGCTGGACCAAAGTTTCCAAGCGCAAGCAGAAAAAGCTAGATAAACAAGTCTCGAAAGGCGAAGTGAGTCTACGCGCGCTTTTGTCTACACGGCTCTCTAAATTATGGGGCAAGAATATGCAACCGCGCTTCATGTACGCGAATAGCGAGATAGTCAAGAGAACTAATGCGATCGGCATTGAGGTGTGTTATATCTTTTGGCCAGCGTCTTTTCATTGACCGACGACAGGATGTTCGAGACCTCGTTCTGCATATGAGCGCTGACGCATCTCCTCCGAACTGGCTCCGCATCAATGTATGGCACATCTTTACTCTAATCTGCGCTCGCTAATGCAGAGTTCAGGATTCAAAACTCATCCAAAAAGTAGTCACACTATTCATTCCCGGCATCACGCCCGAGCTTTTGGATCTTCCTCCCCTCCCGACCGTCGCGACAGCGAATCCGAACATTCCGCTATCTATCCCGCTCCCTACACCGAGCTCGTCATCTGCGTCGATTCCTTTCATCGCCTCGACTTTCAGTCACGCCTGCCCGACGAGGGCTCCAGGCGACCAAACGCATATGCATAGCATCTTGACGGCGTTCTTCCAAGGTCCAATCACTTCGGCTGAGCTCAAGAAGCGGTTGACTCAAAACCAGAGTATGCGCCCTTGCTTGTCGTCTTTCTAATGCTGAATAATTGCAGCACAACGTACGCGCGAAAAAGACCCAGCACAATACCTGCTCACGCTCGAACAGATGGTGGAGAATGAGTACCCAGTGCCATCGTACATGGCTGATGTGTTTGAGCAAACGGAGGGGTGGGTAGAAACGCCCCAGGAGCCGACGACAGCGCTTCTAGAAGGGCTAGAGTTACCGAAGCGGAAGGTGTACTGTGTCGATTGCGAGATGGTAAGCCTTTTCGCCAATCAGAGAGCAGAACTGATGCGTTGACAACCAGTGTCAAACACAAGCTGGCAAGGAGCTTACTCGTGTTTCTATCATTGAGTACTACACGGGGACTATCGTGTATGATCAGCTCGTCAAACCCGCGAATCCCGTCATCGACTACTTGACACGGTATGTGTCCGGCGAGATAGCAAATGAGTCTGCATTAAGACTTTTTAGATGGTCAGGTATCACAGCTGAACAGCTAGCACCGGTCACAACCACCCTAGCTCAGGTCCAAACGCATATACTCAAATTGCTCTCTCCGCCTGCTCCGAATCCCTTCTCCGCCGCTGCGAAACCTACCGAACCATTCTTAACACCCATCCTTGTCGGCCACTCGTTGGAGTCCGATCTCAAAGCACTCAAACTCTGTCATCCCATATGCATCGATACCGCTCTGCTATATCATCATCCTCGCGGGCGGCCGCTGAAACCGGGTCTTGCTTGGCTCACGAAGAAATGGTGTGGTCGAGAGATCCAGACCCGTGGCGATGGGGGACATGATCCTCAGGAAGATGCTCAAGCCTGTTTGGATCTGCTTAAGAAAAAGGTCGAGATGGGTCCTGGTTTTGGCGAGTTCAAGACGGACTACGAGTCAATATTTGAACGGATGGGTCGTTCATCCAAGAGCGGTGGAGAAAAGCATCGGTCGGCAGTGGTCGATATCGGCAATCCGGGCCTCATGCATGGCAGCAAGGCGACGACTTCTGTTGGGTGCAAGGATGACGCCGAAATCCTTGCCGGACTGTTGGATGCCCTGCCTTCACACGATTTCGTGTTTGGTAGGTTCATGGCGCTTGCGAACGTGCTGGGCTGTAAGTCTTCCAGCTTCTTCTCCAAGGAAATGTTAACATGGTGTCAGGGTCAGTGCCCAAACCTGAACAGGGAGCACCTGCACCGCCGATGGCGACTCCCCCATTGCCAGATGTCCTGAATCCGGTGCTCGCTCAGCTGGACCAACATCTGAAAACCCTCTACGCGAATCTGCCACCGAGAACAGCCCTTGTCATCTTCACCGGACATTCCGATCCTCGACACATGGCGCGCCTGAATCATCGCAAGACGGCGTTTGAGACTGCCATCCGGGGAGGACTGCCTCCGGAAGAATTGCCGCAGGAATTGCGTTGGACAGCTGCTGATGGAAGGGACTTGGAAGAGTCAGTCGCTCGAGCTAAACGCGGCTTGCTGTTTCTCGGTGTAGTCAGCGGTTGAGATCCATAAATTCCCGCTTTCATAAGTACTTTTGTGTCTTACGGATAGCTGCGACAATGTATCTCCACGCCCTGTCAGAATTGATGCACGCCAATATCATATCTTGATCGCTGCCATCACCTCGCCTTCTGCTATGCACTGAAGTCGACCTTCATCTCCATCTTCTACTTACCTATCTACCTTACTACTCTTCTATTCCGCTGGCCATGGGAAGCGACGGTGGTCACTGCTCCTTCGTGCTCCTGGCAGAGTTTGACATTCTCCTCGGAGCCCAACTCAAATATCAGTTCCCTCAGCCGCTCGGTGTCGATGAGAGGTGTGTGTTTCGTAGACGCCTCTATGCTGTTACCTGGGCTTGATTGTCGTCCGTTCCAGCGTTCTCGCCATGTCTATGCTACCGGACGGTGCCGAAACGCAGCTGGACGACTGGACCGTGTTTTTCCTCAATCAGACGGCATTCAACACCATATCCCCCGTCCTTGCGCTCGACACACCTGAAGTGAAGACGACGCCGCTCCTGGGGGAAGGGAGTCCCGGAAGCCAGGGGGACAAGCCGGACTTGCTATGCGTGCTAAATTTGGTGCGCACGAAGCACGACAAGACGTTGGATCGGGGGGCAAGGGTACTGGCGTTGGCGATATGCACGAGGCATCCGTTTATTCAGATATTCAAGGTGTGCCCTGCGTTGCTGCTTGGCCTTGGTCTCTATACTCATACACCCGGCGAAGCCTGTGCTACTTATGGCGCTTGACGACTACCTGGCCGATCCGTCACAAGACTGCCTGGCGAGACTGTTCGACGCAGTTAACTCGATGGATCTTTCTGGGGCGCCACTTCTATCGCGCAACGAAAAGATGGTCATGCGCTCGTCTGAGCGCAAAGACATCTTCGCGGAGAAGATCTCAACGCCCGCAAAGCAGAGCTGGAACAACAGCAAAGCGAACCTCCAGCATAAAGCGACGCAGTCGGCAGAATCGTTTTCGAGCTTCGAGGAGGGGATCTTGATGCGGAGTAAAGAACGAGAGGAGTTGCCTCATGCCCCTCCTCCACCGGCGCATTCCACTGCCCAGTCTTCGCCATCTGAAGCTTCATTCTCACTCGGAGGTAGTGCGGTCTGGGTCGGGGAGGAGAGTGGGACAGAGGGAGCTAGTGCTGAGGATGGAGAAGTGGAGAGTGTGATGTCTTACGCTGGCACCGCGGTAACGGGCGCCACAAATCGACGCCGAAGGTCAACAGATGCTTCGTCTGCTTCCTCTCACATGAAGGATGGTATGTTGCGCCCGTCGGCTATGGCCGCACCGTCCTACATGGACGCATCCTATCGCGGCGGAATGACGAAGGACACCCATTTCTACCATACTACAGTACAATACAAGGACCATCATCTTCCCATCAAGATGCCCTTGGCTACATTTCCGGAAGAGGTTGGCGACGTGAGCTTGGTCTTTTTTGAGTGACGATGCCCTGCTGACCCTACGGTGCTAGTATTCTCTGATTACGCTCGTCAAAGCATTTTCCAATCCCAATCTCGTCACTGGACCTTTCCATCCTCATCTACACACCAACGGACAGCAAACGCACCCGATCATCCTGCTGTTCAATGCGCTTGTGACGGGGAAAAGAATCATCTTCCTCGGTCACAAGAAACCTGCCGGAGAGGTGTCCAGTTTCGTGCTTTCTGCTTGTGCTCTCGGCTCTGGGTGCGGTGCGGTCCTGCGCGGTTTCATCGAGCGTGCGTTTCCATATGCCAATCTGAACAATCGCGACGAATGGGAAGCAGTGTAAGTCGCGGTTGTTCTGGTGACGACGACATTTAAACAACACTCCAGCCCAGCTTTCATCGCAGGCGTGACCAATCCTATCTTCAAGTCATCGCCCACCTGGGATCTTCTGCTAGACATCTCGACTGGGTCTGTGACTGTCGCACGCGATATCCATGCTGCGCATCCAGTCAGCACGACTTTCGCCTTCCCAGGCATCGCCAGGACAGCGACATTCAATCCAGAAACGTCTCTTCCTAGTGAGGAGAATGGGACGGGAGCTAAGACTGACTTCTTGCCGAAAGCGGATCACAATGCGGACAACATATTTATGGAGGAGGTGCGTGGGCTGTGCTGCATGGCTCCATGACAGATGGGTGACCTTGATTCAGATTAAAGCTGCGATTGAGTATCACTACGGCGAAAGCCTGGTGCGCATCCGGTTTACGGAATATGTTCTGCGATTCGTACGGCTGGCGTCACGATACGAGGAGGACAGCACTGGTTCCACCAAGTTCGGGTATCCGAGCTCCGGGTTTGACAGCCGGTTGCCGAATCCGAGATTGGGGAGCGGGATTGTGTTCAATGATGACGCGGCAGGACGGAAAGAGCTCGCTGCGAACTCGCAGCGGATTGAGGGATGGCGCAAGACGAATAGCTTCGAGTATGCTTGTGCTGTGAGTGATGCTGTCAGTATACGTGACATGACAGCCCTGAGCGTTGCCTATTAGGATTTCCGCAACTCGCAGCTGATGGATTCGATCCAAGGCTTTGACGTTTCGCACCAACTCTTCAGGATACGACATGCAAAGAATATGTCGGACGCGGAGATTACTACGATCATGAAGACGCTGGCAGAGAGTGTCAAAACGTACGACCAAGTTGTAGAGGTCAGCTTCCGGTATTGTTTCTGTGAACTGATTAACAGTAGTCGTTCTTAGTTGCTGGCATACCTTATGCCCCACGGCGGCGGCCTCTTGCACCTGGCATTCGCTCTATTCCATCAGAAAGAGACCGTGCGTGATGCGGCAGTAGATCTATTCAATCAGCTGCGTGCTTTCCCGGTGCGAGAGATGGTCATTGACTGGGATCAAAGTCTGACATTCTGAGTAGGTTGGAGTCATGTTTCTCCAGGCATTGAATCATTTCCAACGCTACGCCTATGTCCGACAGGCCCATGCGCGGGAACGACGGTTGCTAGAACAGCAACAACAGCCGAAACTGTATGGGCCCCCGTCAACGACCCCGACTGTGAATGGGGTGTATTAGAATCTTGTTTACTTGTTTGTTAGCCTTCGTTTACCTCCTATCCATTGGGTGTATTGTGTACAATGGTCTGTCTACCAGTGATTCGACAGTGCTACTGAAGCAAACTCGAAGCAGAGGCTTCAGTCTGATATTTAGCTCTGGGGTCGGCGTCTCAAAGCTTTAAACCCGGACCACCGTGGGCCCGCAAGGTACCAGCAAGTTGCTCGCATGCGCCAAGACTCGACCGCCTAGAAAAGGCAATCCGATTTCCACATTGGGATGGCTGACTGAAACATGATATATGTTGCAAGGCAACTCTGCGCTCAAGTCCTGCGCAACAATCGCGCTTGAGCAAGTAAGCAATTAATCCCGTCCCATGCTTAGCGTTTGTTGATTGGGAGGCCTGAAAGGAAGGACTTCCTTCCACCTGAGAATCTGTTGAAACTCGAAGAAGAGGCAGTGAAGATGATAAACAGGCAGATTGGATGCACGGTGCGACCAGTCAGCACAACGTGTGCACAAGTATCGTGAGTTCGCCGAACGGAATCCCGCGAAAAAGTGACGCAAAGCGGAGGCTTGCCGCACCCTCGTTTCAGGCACGCTGCACTTGTTTAGCAGCCGCGGATTCCGCCGGAGCGTTTCGGGCTGATTCGGAAGTGCAATAAAGCGAGAGAAATTTAAATAGAAGCCCCGAGGTCCTGCCGACGCCGAATTTGCGCATAGGGTACTACTTGATTCGGGTTTCCCCATCTGAATGCAGTCCAGAGAGCCCGGAAAAGAGACGACCGGAGAAAGAACCAGCGCCTCGTAGCACAACGTGGAAGTCTCGAAGTGCGGTCCGAGCTGAGGGGGACGGAGACCCGACATGTATCAGCCGGGGCAGATGATGGTCCGATGACAGCTCTAGCCTGGTCTTCGGGGATCACGGCCCACTGATGCGGGAAAGGAGGGGGAGGAGGCGGACTTGACTCTTGAGCCGGTCGACATTCCAGGAGGCAGAACAGTCGGTGCAGCATGTACTTCTTGAACGTAAACTCTCAGACCCGGAATCACGTCGCGAGAGCGCATGCCTTGATGGCATTTCGGTTCCGAAGAAGGCTATACCACGAAATGCGGCCTGAAATGGCCGCTGTGAGAGATATCGCATTCCCATCGATCCTTTGAGGTCGGAAGAGATGTCGGACCGTGAATCGAACCTCGCAGGGGTGTATGGTTGTACAGCCTAGACTGGCACAGCTGACTCTGACTAAATGTCCGCTCCACTGGGGACTCGGAATGCAAGATGAAATGCGTTTCGGCAATTTGATCGGCAAAGATCAACGATCAATCGATCACTTGTCCACCCCTGAGACGTTGGCCGGAAGAGGAAAGAGCCCCGTGGTACGCCTCGGCAGAGGCCACTTGATGTTTCGGTTTATAACCGTCCTGGCAGAGATGCTAGACTCCTTTGTCGTTCTGTCCTCCCTCCCCAACTTCATTTTCTTCGTTTGATGTGTACGCCTTGTGCCGACGTTCTATAGTCCCGGTTCAGGCGCTTCCCTTGGTCCCCTACCCGCATCGAGGTTCTTCCCCCGTTTTTGTTCCTTCCGGCCTATTTTCCCCGTCGATTTACATATCGCGCACATCTTTCCCCGGCTCCCTGTACACTAAATCGTATTTGGCAATCATCATAATGGCCCACAAGAACGCACACCCGGATAACGTGCCTGGTACTTTGCAGAGAGGCAAGGCGTGTCTTCGATGCAGGTACGCACGCGTCATTTCCCGGTGACTGGACGCCGTCGCTCACTCATATGTTTTATCTTCTGCAGGAAACGCAAGATGGTGTGTGCCCCTCTCGCGTCCCCTCCTGACCTGACCGTGTTCTTACATCTGTCCCTTGCAGAGATGTGATGGTGCCAAGCCCGCATGTCAGCAGTGCTCCCGCGCGAAAAAGGGCGATGCCTGCGAGTACGACGATGGCAAGAGCAAGACGCGGACGCAGATTCTACGCGAGACGATCGTGCGCCTCGAACATCGCGTGAGAGAGCTCGAGGACCCAGAATATCTTTCGCCGGCGGTCGCACTCTTCGATCCTCACATCCGAGGGTTCTCTGAGTCGCCTCCGTCTTCGTCGTATGACTCGGCCGAGGCTTCGTTCTCCCACTCTCCCTTCCCCTCCGGTTAGTCGTCCATGCTGCTAGTTGACCCCGTGATTTCCATTCCTCATCCCTAGACTCGGCACACTCGCCAGAGGGTTCTTGGTGTAACAATGTGCGTTCCTTTCGCACATTCTCGTGGCTGTTACTCATCGCATGCCTAGGCTGTCTCGCCGTCGCCCCCGCTCTTCAGTCCGGAACTGTTCTTCCCGGACCCTGAACCCCAGTTCCAGCCACCGATGGATCTCGCCATCATGCTGTATGCGTGTCTTCTTTCCAGAATCGGTCCGGTCTCACGCTCTCTTACAGTCTAGAGATCTTCTCGCCACATCGTCATCAGTGTGGGCTCGAGATCCAAACCGGCGAGCTGATCGATAGTCTCAATCGGCCGAGCCACGAGCAGCGTCATCCGGCGCTGATGTCCGCCATCTTCCTGTGGGCATGTTTCATTTCGCGGCCGGAGCTGCTTTCCCAGCATGAGGAGCACTACCTCGCGCTGGCTCTGGATGCAGTGCGGGATGGTTTACGGGAAGGGGACAGTATCGTCGATATCATCCGTGCTTCTTGCATTCTGTCTTCGTATTTCCTGGCCAACGGACGCCTAGTCGAGGGAAATTACCACGCGAGCGCCGCCGCTGCCATGGCAGTCCAGTGCGGGCTGCACACCAACGCGGCCGCCGCGTCCGACAGTGATTGGTTCCTCGACGCTGGTGACGAACTGAAGCCGTACAAGATCGACATGAAGCGCGGCGAGCGGATACTCGCTTTCTGGCAGGTGTACAATCTCGACCGATGCTGGTCTGTGGTGCTACGCAAGCCGGTTGTCATCCCCGAGACCTCCATCAACTCCCCTTGGCCGAGGGATGTCGCTGAATACCATGGGGTACGTAACTCGGATCGCCGACTCATGCTTCCAACTTCTGACATGCGTTTCAGTGTGCTCTCAACAACAGCGTCGACTTCCAGACAATCAAGTCGTTTCTGGAAGGAAACGTGTCCGACGATGGGTACTCAATGGGGGCCTTGCGTTCCAAGGCATCGGCTCTCTTCGAACGGGCCGCCAGCCTTTCCGTCAACTGGGACTCAGGTATGTTTAGCGTTCTTGGCTTCCGTCATGCGCTGAGCATTTTTGTAGGAATGAAGTCGACTGAACTTGAGTTGGCTATCAGCTCGTTCATAACGACATTGCCTTCGCTGCATTCTTCGTTGGATCCTGAGGACAAACATCTCCTCATAGCAGTGCACACTCTCGCCCACACTGCCTTGATCTCTCTACATGACCGACTCGCGTCCAACGACCCGGTCTCTTACGAACAGTGCTCGCACGCTGCCAGAGCGTGCTGCGCTATTATCACACAACTCTCCGAAACCGACTTTGCTTACCTGGACCCGATCTTGGGTGTAAGTGGCGTTTGTGTGCTTGATCACCGTCAAGACTCACTTTCTTTCTCTTGCAGCATTGTTGGACGTCCGTGGCTGAGGTGCTCCTCCGTGAGATCATGACCGTCAATGCATCATGGCCTCCAGTCAGCAGCGACAGTATCCGCAATGACCTGGCGTCCGTCCTATATGCCATGGACAGCCTGTCGGCCAAATTTCCGATCCTGGGTGCGTTGTCGGCTCATATTCGGTCTTGTATCCATCGCTGACCAGTTTTTCCACAGGCATCGCTGCCACCAAGATCCAGAAACGTTTGCCGCAGCTATAAAAAGCAAGTCACGACTACCGTCTTCCAAGAGATGACCATGCTTCGATCTTCGACCGGACTGGCTATCCTCGTTCCAGCCTTGCAGGCACTGATTCACTTTCTGACACGGACTATCTCGGCCCTACGGACCTTCTTTGACCCTCTTCGCTCCTTACATCTTTTCCACTTATCTTTGCCCTTCGGACAACCGGACTCTTTTACGATTATTCATGCACATCTACGAGCATTGGACTTTGGACTATCTACTAGACATTCGGACTATTTGTGCACGGACACTACTACACACCGCACGGACACCAGGACAATTCAAAACACTGTATCTGTAGCCTCCTTACTTACTAAACCTAATTGTAGTCATCCGATATCTTCGTACCGCGTACTTGACACTCCCCTTACTTACCGCTCGCTGGCTCGTTTCCGCTGCTCTGCTGCCTTCCGTTGCTTACTACTACTGCCTAGATGCACAACCCACCGCGTTTACGCAGGATTTTTCTTGTTTTTGAATCAAACAATTCTTGACCTTCAGCGGAGCATCGTACCTTGACACAAGAAAAATATTCTCGTTTCACACAGGACTCCGCGCCTGCATCGCTGCTTCACCCGGACCCCTGGTGTCCCGGACTGCAAGAGCTCGTGATCACACATTGCAATATGGTTTCAGACATGGGTTTGCTGCATTTCGTGGAATCACGGATGTCGAACTATCGGGGGAGACCGCTCACGACAGTGCAGGTGTCGTTTGATCGCGAGGAGCAGATGGACATTCGGCCGAGGCTAGAAAAGTTTGGCCTGAAGCTGAATCTGATGTACCTCACGCCTGCGCCGTTCCAGTTCTCGCCGTGGCAGGGACTGCGGGAGGGGTCGGGGATGTTTCCGTTTGCTCCGTATGCGGCGTTCTGAGAGGAGGAAGAGAGACATGTAGACGGGGACAGAGGAACGATGTTACTTGGTGGATAGTCTATTTAACCTCGTAGAAAACGGATCGAAGCATGGACAAGTTGCACAAAGAATGTGATGGTTGAATGGCGCGCAAAAGTCCCACCGGGGCCGTGGGATTCCTCTCAAGCAACAGGTAGAGAGCAGCAATGGGGGGATTTGCAAAAAGCGGGCAAGTACTTGGACAGACAGATGGAGCGACGAGTGAGGGGAACGTGGAATGACGATCACAGTGGAGGATCCGCTCGGAACACGTCCCATCACTGTGATGGATTGGTGTGAAGATATCCACTATCTTTCGACCCCTTCGGGGTGTCATACGAAAAATTGGAACGATACAGAGAAGATTAGCATGGCCCCTGCACAAGGATGACACGCTTTTCCGGAGTGGTAGATCTACGGATCTCAATATTTTTTGCTGCCTCTGACTTGACTCTGACTTTCAATTCATTTTCTTTGACTTTGATTTGACTGTGATATGATCTCTTGTGTGATTGAACCTCAGGCTTCTCTCCAATAACTTTCTCAATTTGGCTTACCCCAATGTCTTTCAATTCTCAAAAGGAACAAGGGAGAGTTGTTGTTGCTAGACACAACACATTGGAACAAGTTAACAATGGTCAACTCACAGTTTTCACATACTGTAGACTATATGACAGCCCTCCCTTTCATCATTCACTTAGCAGCAGCAGCACATCAGAACATGTCAAAATTATAGCTCTGGAGACTGGCTTTGCCCACAGCTGCCAGTGGCATACAGGATAGACAGCATACATCTTGCACTGGGCAACACATGTGAATTTTTTTAGCATCATCAGCAGCGCTGTTGCACTTGGGAGAGTGCTTCCCAGCAGGTTCTCTTCATCAAATCCAAATCAAGCAATGTATAATCTTTTCAGCAATCCACTGCCTCCACAGCTGGGGACCAAATAATATGGTCAGGATTTGTGACAGCTACAAGACCTGACCTTGTGTCGCAGACAATATCGCGCAGTGGAGATACGACCAGTAGCGATCACCTATAGAGACAGAGTCTCAGCGAGTGTAGAAGACACAGAGCTGACATTAGCAGTACCTATAGAGACAGAGTCTAGGTACAAGTCATGAGTATGAGTTGTAAGAGATCATAAGAGAGTATGCATACCTCAGCGAGTGTAGAAGACACAGAGCTGAGGATATGGAGCGTATAGTACTAGGTTTATATACCAGTCACTCTGGCAGATCACGTTTAATGGGAGCTAAAAAGAATCAATTATATTACACATATTGTTATACAAAAAATGTTTTAAATAGTCTAACCAATATGTAGACTATAATGCCACCTAAAAGAGTTCCCATTTTGTCAACTATTGAATGATAAATTGGGGCAATAGATAGATGCAATACTGTTACTCATTTTTGTTGACTCATCTATGTACGTATTGAGTTCAATATTGAGGCCAACCAAAAGTCCAAACATATTTTGACACATTTTGACTCTCAATATCACCTAAAATGAGATCAGAAATAGTTACTATGATATTAGTCATATTGAGGCCCATAATGAGAGCGCACTTATATCATAGATATTGGTGTCAAAAATATCTGTCAGCCGATGATCCACCACTTCTTTTGACCCAATATCTATGATATAAGTGTGCTCCCATTATGGGCTGCAATATGACTAATATCATAGTAACTATTTCTGATCTCATTTTAGGTGATATTGAGAGTCAAAATGTGTCAAAATATGTTTGGACTTTTGGTTGGCCTCAATATTGAACTCAATACGTACATAGATGAGTCAACAAAAATGAGTAACAGTATTGCATCTATCTATTGCCCCAATTTATCATTCAATAGTTGACAAAATGGGAACTCTTTTAGGTGGCATTATAGTCTACATATTGGTTAGACTATTTAAAACATTTTTTGTATAACAATATGTGTAATATAATTGATTCTTTTTAGCTCCCATTAAACGTGATCTGCCAGAGTGACTGGTATATAAACCTAGTACTATACGCTCCATATCCTCAGCTCTGTGTCTTCTACACTCGCTGAGGTATGCATACTCTCTTATGATCTCTTACAACTCATACTCATGACTTGTACCTAGACTCTGTCTCTATAGGTACTGCTAATGTCAGCTCTGTGTCTTCTACACTCGCTGAGACTCTGTCTCTATAGGTGATCGCTACTGGTCGTATCTCCACTGCGCGATATTGTCTGCGACACAAGGTCAGGTCTTGTAGCTGTCACAAATCCTGACCATATTATTTGGTCCCCAGCTGTGGAGGCAGTGGATTGCTGAAAAGATTATACATTGCTTGATTTGGATTTGATGAAGAGAACCTGCTGGGAAGCACTCTCCCAAGTGCAACAGCGCTGCTGATGATGCTAAAAAAATTCACATGTGTTGCCCAGTGCAAGATGTATGCTGTCTATCCTGTATGCCACTGGCAGCTGTGGGCAAAGCCAGTCTCCAGAGCTATAATTTTGACATGTTCTGATGTGCTGCTGCTGCTAAGTGAATGATGAAAGGGAGGGCTGTCATATAGTCTACAGTATGTGAAAACTGTGAGTTGACCATTGTTAACTTGTTCCAATGTGTTGTGTCTAGCAACAACAACTCTCCCTTGTTCCTTTTGAGAATTGAAAGACATTGGGGTAAGCCAAATTGAGAAAGTTATTGGAGAGAAGCCTGAGGTTCAATCACACAAGAGATCATATCACAGTCAAATCAAAGTCAAAGAAAATGAATTGAAAGTCAGAGTCAAGTCAGAGGCAGCAAAAAATATTGAGATCCGTAGATCTACCACTCCGGAAAAGCGTGTCATCCTTGTGCAGGGGCCATGCTAATCTTCTCTGTATCGTTCCAATTTTTCGTATGACACCCCGAAGGGGTCGAAAGATAGTGGATATCTTCACACCAATCCATCACAGTGATGGGACGTGTTCCGAGCGGATCCTCCACTGTGATCGTCATTCCACGTTCCCCTCACTCGTCGCTCCATCTGTCTGTCCAAGTACTTGCCCGCTTTTTGCAAATCCCCCCATTGCTGCTCTCTACCTGTTGCTTGAGAGGAATCCCACGGCCCCGGTGGGACTTTTGCGCGCCATTCAACCATCACATTCTTTGTGCAACTTGTCCATGCTTCGATCCGTTTTCTACGAGGTTAAATAGACTATCCACCAAGTAACATCGTTCCTCTGTCCCCGTCTACATGTCTCTCTTCCTCCTCTCAGAACGCCGCATACGGAGCAAACGGAAACATCCCCGACCCCTCCCGCAGTCCCTGCCACGGCGAGAACTGGAACGGCGCAGGCGTGAGGTACATCAGATTCAGCTTCAGGCCAAACTTTTCTAGCCTCGGCCGAATGTCCATCTGCTCCTCGCGATCAAACGACACCTGCACTGTCGTGAGCGGTCTCCCCCGATAGTTCGACATCCGTGATTCCACGAAATGCAGCAAACCCATGTCTGAAACCATATTGCAATGTGTGATCACGAGCTCTTGCAGTCCGGGACACCAGGGGTCCGGGTTTAGCGACGATGGGCTCAGCGCTTTCAAGAGTTCGTCATCCAGAACGCCGACCTCGAAGTTCGCGTGCCATGTATGAACCAGATCGGCTATCTGCAGCCGTCGCAGTGACAATGGCAACCGCCGCACGACGCTGGCGAGCGAAGCCCTGGAAAACGAGTCACCGTCGAATGTGACGGTCTCCAGAGTTGACAGCGCTGCGAGAGAGTTTGCAAAGCCTTCGCATGAACCGGCGTGCGGTTCGCCCTGACCCCGAAGTCTGAAATTCCGCAGAACGGGCAACGAGAGTCGGGCGAGGAGGTGGTCAGCAGTCTGTAACGGGGCTCCAACACAGGTGAGCTCCATGGTATGTAATGCAGGGCATCTTGCTCTGAGCTCTGTACTGTGAAGCTCGACGGCATCGGAAGCATTGACAAGCAGCTTGCATACTTGCAGCGCCGGGCACTTGCTCAGCACACGGAGCACATTGGACATCGTCTGGATGTGGCCGACACCCCACGCCGGTCCTATGATCGACAGCGAGGTGAGTTGTTCCCAACGAAGCGGGAGGGCAGACGGATTGACGCTGCTGCCCGAGATGGAGAACTCGGCCAACTGAGGCGCACGAAAGAGATCGAATATGGCCCATTGGGGTGCGCTGTTGGGGTGGTCTGGACGCTGGAAGATTTTGAGGCGGCGGAGGATTGGCACATCGTGCTCGGTTAACCGAGAGAGATTCTCGAGCGCCCATGGCGGGACGACAAGCCTAATGTTCTGCCATCGAGCCGCATATGGAAGCAGTGCTTCCAGAAACAGATTCGTATTGAGCGATGTGTGATTCGAAGGTGTGAGGGGAGGGGTGAGGCCGTGGTCGAGGTTGCTCTCTAATGAGATCGAGAGCGGGCACTCACCCGACCTCTCCAGCCAAGTCTTGGTCACCTCAAGCCTCTGCGAGAGCTTCGACTCAAATACACCGTAGGGGGAGTTGAATGGTCTTGTAGGCTCCACAATATGGAGCCGTGACCAGAGCCGGGGCATGGTAAGGGAGATCGTTCGCCACGAACGGCACACCCGCCCCAGGATGACCGGGGCCTCGGTTGCACTCATCACGCAGTTCCGAGCCACCGGAAGACACGCGGAGAATATCTCCTCCACCAATTCCACCGGAAGCCGCCGTAGCGGCGATATAAGCGCCTTGTGAGCTTCAACATGGGCTAAAAGCGACGCCTGCTGTGCGCGCAGTTGTCCCAATATTTTCGTCGTCTTCTGAATCTGCTGCTCGATTTCCTCCAGCCTCTTTGAAGGCTCAACGAGCAGTTCCCGAATTTCGTCCAGTTCTTCATCCCGGGGGCAGTAGTTGGTGCCGAGTTTGGCAGTGAAGGAGGAAGAGAACATGAGTGGCGGTGCAACACAAACGCGCTAACGTGACTGGATATATGCGCGATGCGAAAACTACCTAATGTCAGATACCACCATGCCCACAACGTAGTTCTGAGCCAACTCGCTGTCGAAGCCTCTCTAGAAACTAGAGTGAAAAGCTCTGCAAGCGCATGCCTTGCTTGAGAAGGTTGCTTGGCGGACAAGAAATAAGAGCTAAACAAGGCACTTTCCGAGACAATGCCGGCCCACTCATCTAGGCAGTTCCGATGAGATACGTCTTTGCCTCGGCTCACTTCGGGTTCTGAAACACAAATGATCTGCGCAGAGCCAGAGACTTTTAGAAGCCCCGCGTGAATGTCTCTTCGCGATGACATTCTTGTGTTTGCGCAGATCTTATCCCGCCGCTGTCTTCTTCTCCCAGTCATAGCTCTGGATTTCTATGTCTGGAAGCGAATACAGAGCCCGCGGCGCGTATTTCCAGATGTTTTCGGAGAATCACATGATGTGGACCCACGTCTCTCCGGGATAGAATGTTTTCGGGTAGTGTTCGCCATCTGTCTCATCTGTCTGAGGGCGTCTGAATATATCCTGCATGGTCGAACAAATACGATGTAGAACAGTGATCCGGCCTGAGCGCCATGTATCTGGCACCGACCTTTGTTCAGCCCCAGATGCTCCCGAAAGGTACATTCTACCAAGTATTTTTATCGTTGATGAGGGGCAGCGGTAAGTAACAATGTTGGAAGGTCTATGTGGCTGCTGCTGTCTGAATGAATAAGGGACGCAGAAAAAAATCTCGGAGCACTGGTCTATCTAGTTCAGTATTACACACTCGCCAACATGGATGGCCCCAACACCGTTCTCCTTCCGCCAATCTGCTGTCCCATCCTGCGCTCGAGCGAGACGCACCAATGGTTCCAGAGCCTCGTCGTCCGTCCCTGCGAAAGTCGCAAAGTGCATCGCCAAGGTGTGCTGCGCACGCACGTCCTGAGCGAGGTGTACAGCATCTTCTGGGGTCGCGTGCATAGTCGCGATGTGTGCGTCGTCTGAGAGCTATCTGGAGCTTCAGTTCAAGTGGATATTGAGGACGGAAGGAACAAACGCGGTATCCCAGCTTCCCGAGGAAAGTAAGGGTTGCCCCAGACCAGATGGGGACCATGGCCAGCTCGAAAGGACCTAATCGTTCCCCAATCTCTGGATTGAAAGTGAGCACATGTGCTGACTTGCATGATAGAGACGAATCGACCTCTGAAAACAGGACAAGGACCATCTGCCGTCTGATAACCAGTATCGCTGCGAAAGCTCGAGTCGAGGCTTCAAGAACGCGAGTGTTTCTCTCACCCTGCAAAGTAGACAGAGGGAGCCCCCTCCGACAATGTGCTCACAGCCCAGCCGCACCACAAGCTGTAGTTGCGATCGCGTACGCCCCTACCTGTAGTGAAGCTGAGACAGAAGCAACTGGATAGATCCAGACACCCACCACTGTTATGCTGGGCAGGTGTGCAATGGAAGCGGACAGCGATATCCGGAAACACGAGCTCATCCCACCAGTCGAGCTCGTGCACCTGCGAATCTGCGATGCCGCCTTCGGACACTAACGTTGTCTTCACTCCCAGCGGTACGAGGAACGCAACAACGGGGAAGCGATTATGAATCGCTTTGAGAGCTTCGAGGTCGCAGTGGTCGTAACTAGCTCCGAAGTCAGTTTCCAGCTCCCGAGAATATGGCGATCATATGCTACGCACTGATTGTGGCTGACGGCGACGAAGTCCACCTCGGGAAGATCTTCCACCTGACATGGAGCAGGCAGTCGCCGAATTGGGCCAACCCACGCGGAGGGATAGGCTCTTTCAGAGAATATAGGGTCGAACACGATGCGTATGGGTCTGGGCCGTGATCCCGTCGGTAGCTGAACGAGAAAACCCTGGAACGAAGCGAGAATCATTCTGGGAAGTTACTTTTCTCACTACAGCACGCACTGCATGCCCTAGCCAACAAGCACCCACTCTGTCCTCTGCCTGGTCTAAGATAGACCAGTCGGGTTTCCGCGATTCGATAGTAGCGACGCCATGCAGGTCATGCTCGAGCGGCGTAGCTCGTTCGAATGGAAACCGCAGAAGTGATATTGCGCTGGCGAACATCGTCAGAACAGGTGGCCACGGGTTCTCAAAGGGGCCCGAGGTGTTTTGGTGGTGTTTCGAGGGCGAGAGGATGGCAGACATGGGGACAGCGGGAGGAAAGGGTTCTTTGACGTCATTTCATAGGGAGACAGCGCTCCAAATAAGCATCGTGCATGCTAGCTGTATCTCAACGGATGCCGGAAGGAGCACATAGACCCTTGAGCGGTCTGATTCGGAAGACCCGGGACGAGGTGCGAGGATATCAGCAGAAAATCAGACTGTGGAAAGTATATATGTATGTAGTGCTCTATGCAAGCAGCTTGCCGGAGCTTGTGAGCCATCACAGATTTCGGCTACATCCGCCTCTTGCACCTCGCAAATTTCCGGGGTCTTTCCTCCGAACAGCCCGTTTCACAGCTTGCTTCTTGGACATAGATTCCATTAACGACGTGTCTTACATGGCTCGTATCAAGCATCGTCGCCACAGCGGTGGCACACGATCCTATGAACACATCCTGCGCGACGATCCGCCCTCCTCACAGACCTACCAAGATGCCAAGCGGCTCAAAATGTACACTGAGATCCACCTCCCCTCGTACAACGCTATGGAGTCGCAATTTCTATCCGCCTCTACTCCGTCGCAGCGCCTGGATTTCGCGTACGAATTGGTCGATCTGATGCACCTGCTGTCAGACCACCCGGATGAGGACATCGGCAGAGAGTGGAGGGAGCGCGCCGAGCAACTGGAGGCGATCATCGAGGATACCGAAAGTGCGTTCCACGGGGGTGGGGGACCTAGTCACGACGCAGGCGCAGGCGCGGCGAAGAAGCAGAAGAGCGGTAAGAAGAAAAATAAGGGCAAGAACAAGAAAACGCAAGGCGAGCCGACCTCGCCGCCGACTGGTCATAAACCGGATGACACCCTCCCGGATCGCTTGGCTGACGACCATGACCACAACGACAACCACGACCAAGACCACGAACGCGACCTAAAGCACGATCGCGACCCAGACCCAGACCCAGACCACGACCACGACCACGACCACGACCATGAAACTCATGCTCATACTCACGCTTACACCCACACCCACACTCACACTAACACTCAGACTCACACTCGTACCCCTTCTCATGATGACGACTCTCACGACCAATCAGGAGCGCCCCCCGAGCCGCGCGAGCGCACCTGGGGTGAATACGTCGGGGCGTCAATCCTATTCGTCGTTCTAGTTGTGCTCTCTCTCGCGTCATTCTATTGCCTCGTCTGGTTCGGGAAGAGTTTGGGGCCCTCGCCATTCGAGTGGGACAATCCACATCCCGGTGTGTGAATCTCTCTCCCCTTGTCATATTACATCTGACTGCACGTTTGATTGCCACTGCCATCAGGCTTATCCTCCCTGCTCTTGGGCCGCTTGGACGACCTGCGATCTCTCTGATATTTGTTCTGTCTTGTTTTGCCCGTGGGTTCGCCCAATGTAGGCTTGTACCCAAATAGCTTGTAAATTTTAGAAGGCCCAGGCCTGGCTTGCCATGCATGAGCATGAGTGCCTTGGCTTCGTTGCCGTTGAATATATCCGAAAACATCGATAACTTCGCTCCAGTATGGACAGGTCTGGAGTATTTGGCGAATGAATACGAAGGGCGATTGGCAGGATGTCCGCGGGAACACAAGGAAGACAAGAGCAGAAAGCAGCAAAACTATCATTGCTCCTCAACAGGGTCGAACTGTTGACCTCCAGATTGATGATGCAACATCACTCATATGAATTTATGAGACTGGCGCTCTAACCAACTGAGCCAGAGAAGCTGAGTCACACGCTTGAAGTTTTCAATATCATAACTAGTCGGTTTGCCGCTCACATTTTGCACCTGACTGAGACCCGACCTTTGACAGATACATCTGCTGCCAATACTCTCGCAGTCTCATATATTCCGCAGGCAGCCCACGCACTGCGCCGTCCAGGGTGAAATGCGAGTCGAAACGCTGCGCCGCCAGCTAGTGCTCGTATTGGCAGCCGCACCACGGGTATAGTCACTGCCGCTGCGGCTGCCAGGACCGCTATTGATAGCATGTGCAGAGTGATGTGTCCCTTTACATGGCTCTGTGGTCCGGACACCGGTTAGGGGCGAGTGCGGATGACTTTGGCTGGCACGCTCAGCTACCAGACGATACGGGACGAAGACGAGGAGGATGTGGCCGGCCGTCGCTGTCGCTGCTGCATTCGGGGCTCTTTCTGCCGCATCTCTCCACACACGCCACGACCGAAGCTGTTCCTCGAGCTGCCCTTCCTCTTGTTGCTGGTTGCTGATACTGCGCGGGTCAACCAATGGGTGACACCCTCCTTGGATCTGGGCGTTCACGTGACATGGAATCTGTTCAGCTCGCTGATCAGACTCGGATGCACTCGCAAACGACGAGTTGTCCGCGAACGGCTGCTTGGGCGAATCCGATAATGAGCACCCACAAAGTGGATTTTCGGCCGGCTAAGCTCTTTTTGTCAGAGCATGCGTATTCCCGCTGAAGGATTGACAGCTTGTCCTTCTCGGCCCGGGAAGGTTTCCAGATGTAACATCGCTACAACGCCGTTGCGCGATTCTTCAAACAGATGCAATGCCCGTTCAACCAGCCGCTGGATGACCGGCAAGCACTTGCGTGCTCTGGAGCTTGGGTAAATCTTGGCACCTGGATCGAGCTGCTCGTATGCCTTCTGCAGCTCAATCAGAATGGCCTGCGCCACTTTGGATTGCGGCGCATGAGTGATAACGGAAAAGAACATGATCTATGGGCGTTCGAGATAAAGAGGCAGATAAACACTCGCGGAGGACCACTCACCGACGTAGAGAAAGCATGGATCCAAAGCACCCAGAAGCGAACAATCTCAGACGGATACACCTAGAGCCGCTTTCCCAGAGCAGAATGGAGTCCCCATGCACTCTGTTAGCCGGCCAGGAACGACGGGGATGAGGGCTCTTGGTCGGATTGTTCGGGTGGTTGGAGATGGCATGCCAAAGAAGCATTGGTCAACGTAGAGTAGCGCTGGATGTGTTGATTTGATGGACGCGCATGTTGCCTCAGGCCTTGTAGATACATTGTCGGCATCTAGTGACTCATGAATGCCCATAGGGGGATTCTATCGTGAATGGGGTGCATCAAGATCGAGAGCATCTTCATCGGTCAGGGTCGGCTCAACGTCCTGCGATGGCTCGCAGTCCACGAAATGCAGCGAGAGTATCGTCAGCCGGCCCGTCGCCGGAACCTGAGAGCCATAATGAACAGAAAAACAGAGCCAACGCAAGGAAGCCGACACACCTGCCAGCCATCTGTGATCAACAGCTCATAGACGACAGCACGCTGTTTCTAGACCTCGGGTGCTTTCAAACCCCACCCAGCACATTCATGGTCTGGGAGAGGAAGATCGGATTAGGCAAGTCGGGAAAGGAAACGGATGCAATCCACTGACGCATAATAGTACTCCGAGCCTCTACTACGGCACCCGCGTATGGGACTGTTTTCGCCATGTTCGGATCGTGGGCTGTAGGGAACGGCGGTCCCACGTCACCCAGTGCACCAAAGAACAAGACAAGGCAGAGAAACGCCAGGTCGTGCGCGTTACCGATGGGCGTCGAACTGTCCCCTCGTGTCGATTGCATTGGCGCATCGAAATACCACAGCGGCTGTATCTCGCCGTCGCTGGACTTGAAATGTCAGCACCGGAAACCCACGGGCTTGCACCAAGGACAGCTCGCACAGACGGGCTATCTCCTAGTATGGCGGGGAACGGCTGACCATATAGTCCAAGGTTCTAAGTCGATGTTGCCGGAGAACGGGAGTGCATAATGTTGTTGCCGAACTCGTGACGAGCCTCACGTGGTCTGACAGCACGCGTTTCTTCAAACGACTCTGGACGAGAGGCATCTGTGAGCAACCATTCTGGGGGACGATGGGAACCGCACATGTCTGCGAATTGGTGTGCACCGCATCCACGGCGAGGCTCAGCGTCCATTTAATATCGTTGCAGAGCGCGCGAGCACGGTGTTCCACGGGGAGAGACGCCTCGGCCGGTGTGAGACGGGGGAGCCGTTCACCACATGACTATGCATCGGATTGACCTTGGCAGTGCGATTTCGAGAAGAGCTGCGAGAGAAGAGACGATTGCGTGACATCGCATGCGACCAACTGCATCCGACTCTTCTCTCTCACTTGCGAGATTATGCGTCTGGCTTGATTTTCACGACTTCCTATTTGCTCACTGCGGTTCTTCGGCGAATAATGGTCACATGCGCGCCTCCGGGAAATGATGCTGTTTTGCGAGTGCTCGATGCGATTTGCCAATCTCCTGGGAGCTGACTCGCGTGCCCCAACAAGCGCTACCGGCCAATCTTTGTGCCGCCCGAGCTTGCACTGGCTTGAGTAGCCGTGTCTAGTTCCGTCAATCAGGCATTGGGCACTCGATTGCTGTGAATCGTGGCCTTTCTCTAGTAGGGCAGTGTGTATGGAGAAACGCTGCTCAGACACAAGGCATAACAGTTTATCTCCCGCCGTTGACCATGCCACAACTTGAGGAACGACAGGCAGACGAAGCAAGTATCGAACGCGAGAGGGCCAGCGGGAACAAATTCTGGAGCGTCTACGTCTCGGAGGCACAAAGCTATGATCGCGGTCTCATTGATGGTTGGCGCAGTGAGATGGATGGTCTCCTGATCTTCGTGCATCCCCGTCCGTTTTTCAATCTCATTCCCTCGCTGAACCTGGCCCATCAGGCCGGTCTCTTCTCCGGCGTCGTTGCAACATTCGTCATCGAAAGCTACAAGACGCTGAATCCCGACCCGGGCATCCAGACCGTCGTGCTGCTCAGCCAGATCTCTCACCAGCTCGCGAACCTGAACAACGGCACAGCGGTCGCAGACGCACCCCCTGCCTCCGCTGCCTCCGCTGCCTTCGCGCCCCCTCCCTCCTCCCTTGTCTGCAACGCACTTTGGTTCACGAGCCTCGCGCTCAGCTTGTCGTGCGCACTCGTCGCGACACTGGTCAAGCAGTGGGCGCAGGAGTACCAGCACCGCACATCCATGTTCTCCTCCCCCTCTGTCCGGTCGCGTGTCTACATGTATCTCTACTATGGTCTGCGACGCTTCAATATGCATACCGTCGTCGGTGTTCCCCCGCTCCTCCTTCATGGGGCCTTGGTCCTGTTCTTCGCAGGTCTGGTGACCTTTCTTGTGCCTGTCAACAACATCATCATGGGAATCTCCTCCGCTTTGCTGCTCGTCTTCGTCTCGGTCTATGGAACGTTCACCTTACTCCCGCTGTTCTTCTTCGACAGTCCATTCCAGACGCCACTGTCGCGAATCCTATGGTCGCTAAATCAAAGCTTGGGACGCGTGCTGAGGGCTTATGTTCTCAAGGCTTGTGTTCGAATGAGAGTCGCTGTGACGGACCCCGAGGCCCCTTCCAGACCTCCTGCACCTGCAGACACTCGTCCGCAGTCCCAGAGCATGGTGGACGCCCTGAAATCAGCAGCACTGCATCCCACTGTCGAGACAGAGACCCGAGCTGTTGCTTGGGCTATCCGCACTCTCTCTGATGACGACGCGCTTGATTCACTTGTTGAGGGCCTCCCCCAGACGGTCTGGGATTTCGATAGAGGCAAGCCTCGCAGCGTGTATCTGGAACAGTTCAAGAGTTTGTTGCAGGATCCGCAAGTCCGTCTTTGCCAGCGTCTTGCGGATTTCATGGCTGGCTCCAACAGCAATCTGCTCGAGCACTCGGTCCGGGTCCGCCGACAGCTCTCTGTGCTCCGGGCCATCTGGGCCATCTGCGCGTTCTGTGTACATACCGAGTCGCCTTTGGAGTACCCGATTGGAGACACCGATCCTGACAAAGTGCTGCTCGGCTCGAGATTCCTTGATTCTGACGAAGTGCAGAGCATGGTCCTCGCCGTGTTGGCTCTGGTTCGTCTGAATATCATCGAGTCTGAGAGCCGGCAACGAGCGCCCGAGTACCCTCTCACGCAGACGAGCAACTACGACCGGACCAAAGCAGGGGAGCAACGGCAAGCGGAGAAGAAATGGACGTATGTGCAGTATCTGGTGGCACTTTCCAAAAGCCCTACCAGCTTCGAACGGGATGTAACCAACTCGCTCTTTCACCGGTCACAAATCCTCTTCACGGGACCGGACGGCTACATCGCTCTTCACGCCGCTCTCGAAGAGCTGATCCAATCTGGGTCGGATGAAGCAGCGGACAACCTCGTCTTTTCCGCTCGCCAGATGATCACCGCAATTGCTGGGGCATCGACGGATCAAGGGGTGGTTTGGATCTCTGGTCTTGCGCCGTTCCTTGTCCGACATCCCTCCCTCGCTGCCCCTTCAGACCCGGACGCCATCTCACAGCCCGGTCCAAAGTATACTTACACCCGATTCCTATGCCACTGCCTATGCTTCAATTTTACGCTGCGATCCCATCTCGAGGAATCTTTTGACTTCCTCCAGCTGATTTACCGTCACTCTCTCGACGTCGCCGAACTCACAAGATACCCGGGAGACCTCGATACCCATCTTTTGGTCCTCCGCACTCTGCACAGTGCTGGCGCTCAAGCAGCAGACATACACCCGCACCGTTTGGCTGTCATCGTCCAGGGCGTCGTGCTCAAACGTTTCCGTTTGGATTGGTCACAATCGGGGGATTTGTCGGAGTCGGCGAAATTGCTCAGTATCTTCGAGGACGAGGACTGGTTTCGCGCAGTGATCTGCCTCGACAACGAGACGTGGATGGAGCGAGCATCGACTCAGGCAACTCGTGATTCGATTCTCGACTGTGCGCGTGTGGGTGTCGTGACCACCTTCTTCGAGCAGTGCGCCCGGAATCCAGATCAAACACAGCGCGAGCTTGACTTCGAGACGCTAGAATCTGTCCAGACAGTCGACGGCATTTATTCGGTGCTCCCGGCCAAAATGCAACGTCGATTTGCGGACGCCGTCTCCGGATTTCTTCGCAAGTATCCGAGGGATACTCTTGCGGATTGCGCGGTGCTCAATGGGATGCTTTCCTGGGCCATCCATGAGCACATCGGGTTCATCGACGATCTGGATGCCTTGCAGGTATTGGACACGGCGGTGTTTGACGTGCAGACGGACTATGAGCAAGAAACGCATCGGAAAAAGGCTGAATGGATCCGCGGAAGGATGCAGAAGCGGCTCCATCGTCCCGAGCGCATTTTTGCGGCCTTTGTCTCACTCGTTACTGAGGTGGTAGATTCGGATCCAGAAGGCAGTGTGCACAGTGAATGGTCCGACATTACCGACGAGGAGTAAAGTGACCCGCAGAGGGGCTGTCTTCCATTTATTTAACTCGTCATACTTGTATCCTGTATTTGAAAATACCAACTCAAGCGCGATTCAGTCTAGCGCGATAGTCCGGCAGCCCAGATCCCCAGGTTTCCCGTCCTGACGGGAGGGCACTAAAGACACATCCGATCAACAGTCTAGAGACAAGTCCTCGTGCTTCGTGGATGCACGCGCAGTTCTGGAGCAATTGAATGTTGAAAGAGTCGGGGCGTTGGCAGGGTCCAAGGGAAATCGCAATGAGGCTATCGACAATTCACGGTCAGATCAAAATCACGGTCAGGTGATGACAGGGTACGGTAGAAATGAGTTTCAACACAAGCGCGTCGTTCAGCGCAGAGCGCTGGCCATCGTTGATCCAGATGAATTCCATGGATCATGGTCATCTTGGCCGACGAGATTATGAATCTAGGCAGCACTTGTGACGCATCGTGATGGGAATTAGCATGTCGGCTCTCTTACAAAAATCTTGCAAGAATCTAGGTAAGCATCAAGAGTTCCAGACTCAGGCTTCAGGTACGCCGGGCTCAAGTTCTTGGTCAAGATTCGGACCGGTGCCTGGGAAATCTGGAGGACAAGGCTATTCGACATCGATTCCGTAGGAGAAGCAATGTCAGCAGTGGCACAATCAAGGTCAATGCGTGTCAGCGAGGATTCTAACATGAGCTGTGAATGACTGAAGCGTTTGTACGAGAGCACGTAGCCACAGCGATGGCGTCGGCAGGAGGCATTTCTAATAATGGTTTCGGGTCGCGGACAAGGATGATGATGTGGAACTATTCTCCAGAACCGCTACCCAAGAATGAGGTTTTTGCCAAGCCATGACACCGACCTCAGTTTTGCATTCGATTTTGCACTCGATTCTCGGCGTGACCCCCTGCTTAGCTTCAAGTGGCGGGCGACGGTCAGGAACGAAGAAATTCGAATGCCCGTAACATCGCATCGAAGATTCAAATGCAAAACCGCGATGCTTTGCGCTTTTCCGAGGTAAAGACCTTGACAGTGGGGAGATCTCAGTGCGGAGCAGCTGTTTGGGTACTAATATGACAACGATTTTGGAGGCTTGACTCGTTTAGCGTTTGCGATTCTGGGGGATGAATCAGAATGCCTTTGGAGTGAGTGCAAGAAGAAGGTGTTTGCGTCGTCTTCTCTTTGATGCTGAAGTCGCGCGGATATGGATAAGGGATCCCGGTCTCACGCCGGATCATACGCGGTAACGTGGTACTGCATCTATACTTACACGTGTTTGGATTGGTAATCAACAGGTCTTACAACGATCTAATCGCGCTCTTGTCTATAACCACCCTTGGGAGGGTCAAGTTCGCGATTTGTACACGCCTTGCCGACGCTCCTCATCAGCTGACACTAATCCAACTTGGTCTTATCCAATCGAATGCCATGGAGCTGGCATTCACTACCAAGTATAAATACGGGTCAGGAGGTGGCCGGCTAACTTTGGAGTTCCCACTGCGTCCTCCATCGTCCACCCGTGCTCTCTCTGCTCGGCATGTCCTCTAGAACTCCCTCCACCTCGTCTCTCGAGAAGGGGGCCATCGTCGAGTCTTCGCCTGTGAAGGAGGGCTTCGGGCTCGCAAGAGACGCTTGCCCCCTCGAGCTCACGGAGCAGGAGGAGCGCAAGCTTTGGCGCAAGGTGAGTGCCCGTCTCAATCTTCGATCGTTGACCTTGAATCGCCACCCGTCGCCGATAGGTCGACGCTCGTCTCCTGCCTATCCTGGGTCTATTGTACCTGCTGTCTTTTATGGACCGAGGTGCGTGAGCCGCTTCATCACACTTGAGAAGATGTCCAAAACGTGTCTCCAGGAAACATCGGTATGTCATCCCCAGTCGTCACCTGAGCGATCTGCTGACTTCTGCTTGAGGAAACGCCAAACTTGACGGACTGCAAGAACAGTTGAACCTGACAGGGAACAAATACAATATCGCCTTGGTATGCTTCCGGTGTTCGGTTCGCGATGTGGCGCTTATCTTTTCCCAGACCATGTACTTTATCGTGAGTGTTCTTCCCTCAGAGCGATCGAGAAGACATGCCGAACGACTCTATCAAGCCGTATTGCGTCTTCGAGTGCCCGGCGAAGTATGTTGTTCCTGCCGGGCTGGTATCTATCCGGTGTCTGACGGGCATCATTATTTTAGTTTGGCGTTGAAGAAGTTTCGCCCATCCTTGTGAGGATTATTCCCAGTCTAGCTTGTGTTCAGGGCAGCTTACTCACGTCATTCACAGATGGCTCCCAGGGATTACGGTGAGCCCCTCCAATAGAGAAGTATGGGTCCCAGGCTAATGATCGGGGTCAGGTGCTCTGGGGAACTGTCATGTGAGTTGTCTCAAATCCGGCGGCTATCAAAATGATCCTAACCGATACAGGACACTAATGGGCCTCGTCAAGACGTGAGACACTCGTGCAGATGGATGTTGATCTGCTTATGAATCCATATCAGATATCCGCAGCTCGTCGGCGTTCGTGTCTGCCTCGGTGTCGCCGAAGCCGGGTTGTTCCCCGGTGTCGTCTACTAGTGAGTAACATTACAGCACTTTGCGAGCTTTCTTGACACTCACCGTAATCAGCCTGTCCCTATGGTACCCACGTGCGATGCTGCAGTGGCGGATTGGTTTGTTCTTCGGTGCGGCCTCGCTTGCAGGAGCGTTCAGTGGTCTGCTCGCCTACGGAATCAACTTCATGAATGGCATTTCTGGCCTGCGGGGCTGGTCGTGGATCTTCATTCTGGTTCGTGCCAGTCCAATCAAGTGCCGATGTATCTGTCGTTGATGAGGATCGCAGGAGGGGATCGCCACCGTCCTCGCCGGTGTTCTGGCGTTCTTCGTGATCGTGGACTTCCCAGCTACGGCCAAGTTCCTCGAGCCGGCTGAGCGCGACTTCGTGATCTGGAGAAAGAGTGGGCACATTACAGGATATTCGTGTCGGCTCGTCGCTCATCTGGTGTCTAGAATTCGACAACTCGTCTGTCGGGGAGGAGGAGCAGTTCGAGTTCCGGCACTTGTTCCAGGCCTTCACTGATTGGCAGGTGTGTCAAATTTCATCGGAGGCATGCTTTTAACTGACATGTTGAAGGTCTGGATGCACACGCTGGTTTACGTCTCCCTTGTCACGCCTCGTAAGTCGTGCATGCAGTACCCACACGCACTTTCTGAATCCTCCTTGTAGTTTACGGAATTACCCTCTTCCTCCCGTAAGTGATTTGCACATTCTCGCTCCGGATGTGTCGACTGAATCAACTCGCAGGACGATTATCAGCACGTGAGCAACACTGAGTACGTATTTTGAGTCTGTCTCACCTTCTCCAGGTTCGGACATTCGACTGCTATCTCTCAATTGCTTACAGTTCCGGCCTATGTGAGTCAAAGAAAACGTATGAACGATCATGCTTCTGATGCATCTCTCTGCAGCTCTTCGCTAGTGAGTCTTCAAACGAATGTCTCCGCGATTCCCGTGCTGAGGATGTACACCAGCCATGCTTTTGTTCGTGTTTGCGTTCTGGTCAGACAAGCTGAAGATGCGGTCTCCGTTCATCTACATCTCTCTGTTGATGTGTCTAATTGGATTCGTCATCAACATTTCCGACGCGCCTCCTGGTGTGAAATACTTTGGAACGTTCCTGATCGTTGGCGGCAGCTACGCTGGCTTCCCGGGTGCTGTCGCCTGGCTCGGCAGCAATTTGAGCGGGCAGTACAAGCGCGGAGTCGGGCTGGCGTTGCAGATTGGAATCGGGAACTTTGGGTGTGTTATACAGCCGCTCGCGGCAGCTGGCGCTCATAGTTCTTATTTAGCGGTGCGATTGCGAGCAACATCTACCGCACCCAGGACCGCCCTCATTTCCGACTCGGCCGTGAGCTCCTTTCTTTTTTGTTCAAACCTTCGGCCAATACTGATATGATGTCCAGATGGCCTCGAGATGATTTTCGTCGGCATCGGCTTGATTTGCGCACCGATCATCGTCGTCACATACCGCCGCATCAACAAGAAACGCGCGGCAATGGCTTACGTCCTGACGGAAAACGGCCTCGAGTCGCCCACCGGGCCGAGCTACACGAAACAGCAGATGCGGGAGCTGGGAGATCGGTCACCCGAATACGTCTACATGATTTGAGTCGACGAGGAAGATTGTATTTAGAATGATGTATTAATTGATGAACTCGATGCAATGACTTTCAACACAGAAGTGATCGTGGTCAATGTCAATAATTGAATTGTCCCTGGGACATCCTCCCCCGATTGTCCCGGTCTGGGTTCGGCTCTTGCACAAGTGCAGCTCAATTCGCGACCCAGTAGAATCAGGACACGGAATAATTGTTTTGGCACGTTAGAGATCAAGAAGACTGAAGAACACGTCAGTAAAAGGAAATTCGTGAGTTTCCCAACGTGCTGGAAATGCACCCCAAGACCCCCTGGAGGAGGTGGGTACATTTTCTCAATTGTGCCTGACATACCGGAGCAAAAAATGGAGTCCATGGAACGGAGAAATGAAGCAGTGAGATACGCCTCAGAGTCGGATCTACAAGGCGGGGATGGCGGCCCGTATGATAACACAGCCGCAGAAATCATCACTGATTTTGTATACAAAACTTGACATGCTTGACCGTGCGTCATCGCTCTGGCTGGCGTTTATGCTCGCTTATGCCACGCTCTGGCAGGCTATGGCCGGCCAACGTTCCAGAAATCAGATGCGTCACACGTGAAAACCGCTTTTTGAGCGATCCCGCGGTCCGCGGATGGAATGCGGAGATTGCAACGTCCGGGTCATAAGTAGTGGAGTGTACAGACTTGCACCTCTTCATTTTCCACGATGACGAGGCCGCCCGTTCGCATAGCTGGTGAGTGTTTGCTCGAAACTTGGCCACTCCGGTGCACTCAGTCTCAATCCCAGGCGGCTCTGGATCTACTGTGGATCGCCGCTCTGGATTCGCTAAGATTGCCGCCGCGTTCCCGAATGACCCGGTGGACGTGATCATTGGCGACTTCATGTCGGAGGGGAATATGACGACGATGGCGGCCAAGAGGGCGGGGGGCACGGAAGAAGTGGCGTACGATGCAGGCTTTCTGGAGAGCTTGGAACTCGCGCTGGAGGATGTAGCCAAGTATCGCATCAAGGTGCGTCTCGCTGCATACATTATGCGTAGTGCGCGATCTTACTATGCCTGTAGATTGTCGTGAATGCTGGGGGATCCGATACGTGTGGACTCCATCGGGACGTGACCGAGCTTCTCAGAAGACGGGGTGTTTCTCTGAATGTCGCGTGGATATCAGGAGACGACGTGCTTGCCACCATGCTTGATCGCGATCTGAAGACATTCTCAAATGTGCACACGGATCAGTCACTCGCTGCTTGGCCGTTCAAGCCGATCGCCGCTCAAGCCTACCTCGGCGGTCTGGGCATAGCTGCTGCCCTGACATATGGGGCGGATATCGTTTTGTGCGGCCGGGTGTCGGACGCTTCGTTGGTCATTGGCGCCGCAGCATGGTACCACGGCTGGCTCCGCAATAGTCTGCCCCAGATATCCAAGGCGCTCGTTGCGGGACATCTCATCGAATGCTCGACCTACGTTACGGGAGGCAACTTCAGCGGGTTCAGAGAACTCGAACATCGCGACAAGTGGCTCGATCTGGGCTACCCTATTGCCGAAATTGGCGCAGGGGGCGAGGTCGTGATCACCAAACAGAGAGGAACAGGCGGCATGGTCACTGTTGAGACTTGCACGGCCCAGCTTCTGTACGAGATCCAAGGACCTTGGTATTTCAACTCTGATGTGAGTTTTCTACTTGCTCCGCAGTCTCAACTGAGCTTATATGCGTAGGTCACCGCGATATTGAGCGATATTTCTTTCACTCAAATCGGGGTAGACCGCGTCTCTGTGAGCGGCATCAAATGGGCACCGCCGCCACGCACGACAAAAGTCGGCATCACTGCGCTCGGCGGCTACCAGGCGGAAATGCTCTTTTATCTCGTTGGGCTCGATATCCCGGCGAAAGCCCGCCTAATGGAGAAACAAGTTCGTTACGAACTTCGGGAACAGATCGAACAACTCAGCTCTATCCAATTCCAACTGCTCGGCTCTTCTGAACCGAATGCACGAACGCAGAATATGGCGACTGTCACCCTGCGCATTGTAGCACAGGCCCAGGATGCCGAAGCTCTAGGCCCGCTGAAATTCGCGCGTCCTTTGATGGATCTGATCATGTCGTCTTACCCCGGTGGAACTTGTAATCTGGACATCCGCCCCGCCCTCCCTCGACCTGTCTACGAATATTTCGTGACTTCGCTTGATCAGCACGAGATCCGACACAGAGCACACCTGAATGACGGCAAGACGGTTGATCTTCCGCCGCCGATTGTGACTTGGCAATTCCCAAGACAGCAGCCCTCCCATCCAGAGTCCAAACTGGCCGGACTCTACTTCGGGCCCACAGTCCGCGTGCCGCTGGGCCTCGTCGCCAATGCCCGTTCGGGAGACAAGGGATCCGATGCCAATGTCGGTATCTTTGTCAGCGATGACGAGCAGTGGGAATGGCTGAGAAGGTTTCTCGACGTTGAGCGCATGAAGGAGCTGCTGGCGAGCGAATACACTGGTGATAAAATTGTAAGATTCTCTGCTCACAACAAGGGATCCTGCGCTCATTTTTTTTCAGGACCGATTCGAGTTGCCGAACATCCGAGCCGTTCATTTCTTGCTTCACAATCACCTCGACCGGGGTGTTAGCTGCACGATGAGCGTCGACTGCCTCGGCAAGAATGTCGCCGAGTTTCTGCGGTCAAGATATGTTGAAATTCCGAAAAAGTTTCTTTTGGACGCTGAAGCGAAGCTCTGACCTGGAGGCGTGTTCGCGGTTTTCTTTGGGATGTAAGTATCAATATGTACAACAGATGAAAGGTTCAATAACACAAATTGGTGCTGAATTATATAATTTATTTCACCTCCAACAGGTTCGGATCAACTTCGGATCGGACTTAACCCCGGTCGTGGTTATTGACCGTCCGCGTTCACCTGAATCACCTCAGTCTTCAGCATGGCCAGTCTCCACAAAGATGCAGCGATCATCGAGCAAGCCAGGACTCTCGAAAACACGCCCTGGTGCGACGACTATGAGAAAATGATATCAGGCGTCTTGTATGTACATACGCGTCCACTGCACTGGTAGCTCGTCCTGACGACAACACAATCGATGACTTAGATATAACTCCATAGCCCCGGAGCTCGTGGCCGGGCGCTTTCGCGCGCGGCAGCTCATGCACAAGTACAATCACCACTTCCCCGATGACGCGACACCCGATTCGCTCGTCGCTGACCGGGAAGCTGTGCTGAAGGAGATGTTTGGGAAGGTCGGGAAGGGCGTGTTCATCGAGCCGCCGCTGAACGTCGACTACGGCTGCAATATCTCCGTCGGAGAGGGCTTCTACTCCAATTTCAAGTGCGCACTAGTCACAACTCGGGCAAGTCACTGTCCCAGCTAACCCGCGTCGAAGCCTAGTGATTCTCGACTGCAGCATGGTCACCATTGGCGATCGCGTCCTCTTCGGCCCGTTCGTCTCCATCTTCTCGGCCACGCACGAAACCGACGTGCAGTCGCGGCGCCGCGGCGAGGAATACGCGCGGCCCGTGTCGATTGGCGACGACTGCTGGATTGGCGGCAACGTGACCATCATGCCTGGCGTCAGCATCGGGAAGGGATGCACTGTCGGTGCGGGGAGTGTGGTGACTCGCGATATCCCCGCCTTCTCTGTGGCTGTCGGGTCTCCTGCGAGGGTGGTAAAGCAGGTTCAAGCAGTCGAGGACCTGGAATAGGTAGTCATGGAGAATCTGCCTATCGCGCCTTTTTCGTCCTCTGATCAAGTCCAGAACCTCGAGTCGACGTATGAGCCGAATTCAGCAGACACGGGGGCACTTGATTGTAACTGCATCCACATGGGATGGACAAGCGCTTTTTTGTTCGTGGACATCAGCGTTGCGGCCTTTTTTCACCAGCTAGAAACGCACTGAAGCGATTGGAAACACTTGTCCCGACTTCGCCCAGAGCTGCCAGTGACGTACATGGAAGACAGCATGCAGACTTCTCAATGAACGAAAGAAGCCCAATGTGAGGTCTCTTTGAGCTTCGCCAACATCGTCAGTGGCGCCGTTGCACTCGGACAAGACTTGCTGTCGTATTGCTGCTCTTCATCAAACCTGACTTTGGCTATCTACGGCCTTGCCGCTCGACCTGAACGGGTCCTACTTGACCGCGGGCTGCACTGGGTCACAGTCCGACTCTAGCCAGGACCTGAACTCAAGTTGAAAGCGTCGCAGCTGCCAGAAATCCCGACTGCACCGGCCTCGCCTGTCTATCTGAATTCGACGTTAAGGACGAGTGAGCGGGTGTTCGCCTCATTTCCACTTTGACCCATTCCAGATGTATGAAGTTTCTTAACTGCACGCTAAGCTGCGCCTCACCTCGAAGGCAATGTTCACCTAGAGGGAAGGGCCAGACGCCCCTTACGACTTGGGTCCAACTCGTGGCCCCCGATTGCGACGGAAGTGGGTTGTGCGGTTTCTGTATTTAAGATCCTCGGTCGCACGGGACGATACATATGGCCATCCACTCCAAGTTCGACGGCTCAATCGTGATCGTAGGATTCGGTTCTATCGGCCGCGGATTTCTCCCGTTGCTTGACCGCCATGTTGCGCTGGACAAGAGCAAAGTTACCGTCATCGATCCCGACGACTCTGGCCGCCATCTCGTCACCGAGCGTGGCATGCGCTTCGTTCAGCTGGCCGTGACACAGGAGAACTATCTGGACGTGCTCACTCCACTCGTCTCAAACGGCGGCCTTCTCATCCATCTCTCGGTCGATGTCTCGTCCGTAGCACTCATGGAGATGTGCAAGGACATCAACGCGCTGTATATCGACACTGTCATCGAACCTTGGCCCGGCTTCTACTACGATCCAGACCTTTCGATGTCCGAGCGGTCGAACTACGCTCTTCGAGAGACACTGATCGACCTTCGTTCTCGCCGGCCAGGTGGTCCGACAGCTGTCTCCGCCTGTGGAGCTAACCCGGGGATGGTTTCTTGGCTTGTGAAGCAAGCACTGGTTGATATCGCTCGTGACACTGGACACCCCGCCGCGCAGCCGACGACGCGGGAGGGATGGGCGGAACTGGCCATGAGTCTAGGTGTCAAGGGGATCCACATCGCAGAGCGGGACACCCAGCAGCCGAAGACGCCGAAGGAAATGGGGGTGTTCACTAACACCTGGTCGGTGGAAGGCTTCCTTTCCGAGGCGTTGCAGCCAGCCGAACTTGCCTGGGGAACCCACGAGAAGCGCCTGCCGCACAACGGACACATGCACGACATCGGTGGCAGCGCACCGGATCTAGCTATCTACCTTGCCCAGCCTGGGGCATCCACCCGGATCCGCAGCTGGACACCCACCTCCGGGCCGCAGGTTGCGTTCCTGCAGACGCATACGGAGGCGTTGAGCATTTCCGACTACCTCACTGTTCGGGAGCCAGGAGTCTTGTATCGCCCGACGTGTCATTACGCGTACCACCCGGCGGAGTGTGCGGTCTTGAGCTTGAATGAGCTCGCCGGCCGAGCCTGGAAGCCGCAAGCAAAGTCTCATATCCTCGGTCCCGACGACATCCTCCCTGGGGGTGTCGACTCCCTCGGAGTTCTGCTCTACGGACACGCTCTCAACGCGTACTGGTTCGGGAGCACGCTGTCCATTGACGAGGCGAAACAGCTTGTGCCGAATCAAAACGCGACCGGGCTGCAAGTGAGCAGCGCTGTGCTCGCGGGGATCGTCTGGATGCTCGAGAATCCGGAGATGGGGATTGTTGAAGCGGACGACATGGACTTCCAGCGGTGCCTGGAGGTACAGCGAGAGTATTTGGGTATTTTGCATGGCGCGTACACTGATTGGACGCCGCTGGAAGGCAGAGGAGACGATGCGCTGTGGACCGGAGAGCCGGACAGAGATGATCCCTGGCAATTTGAGAATGTTCTTATGTAGATGTGGATTTCGCACACACCCATTGAATGTGTTATCGGGCCACTTTGCATCATGCTCAGCACACTGGCGGCGCGTATCATCCGATCGAGGATTCGAGCGCCGAACTACGAAGTACATGGTATGCTTCAAGTCAAGCCATTGGGTTCTGCAACCTACAATTGAAGGAGTCGATTGTGGGACTATATGCTGTCTGCAGGAATGTACTCACAAGGATACCGGAGAAACACATCCTCGCGATATTTCTCGGGCTGGACGGCACATGACTCTGGAAGTACCAGATTAGATCATGATCAGCGGGAACCCAAACACCATCTTCTGCTCGGTCTACGCCACCAATTCGTGCGTTCGCTACTTCCACAGCCTTCTAAGTGACTCGTCCGCCCCCCGCATCCGGTTCCTCTGCTGTGCATTGGAGATTTGCTGTAAATCAGCCCGTATCCCTCCGCGCAACCTTGCCTCAAAACATACATCGGAACAGATGCGGTAGCGCATACTGCTACTGCACTGCCCTCAGATAAAAAGAGAGGGAGGCATCTCATCCCCCCTCTCTTTTCATCGATACAGTCCCTCTACAGCATGCCACCGACTCCCTCTCGACGCCCCTCCTACCCCATGCAAAGCCTCGCTGGCGCAAGTGCCGTGGCCATGGCACAGCCTGTCCACGCACTTGGACAGCTCGAAGGTGACCCCCCGACCGTCCCGTCGCCTCCCTCTCCGCCCTCCACCGGGAAGAAATGGGGCATGATCATCGCCATTCGTGATTCTGCATCGCTCGAAATCCCCTCCGACGTCATGGCCTTGCGGCCCGGTGAAGCACCGGTCGTGGCTGAGAAGTATCCTCCGCTACCTGGCATCCATGAGGACGCGGAGAAGCTTTATGACGTCCTCACAACTGTGTAAGTCCTTCCGTGGGGTTCTACATGTCCTGACCTGCAGAACAGACACGGATACCCACCCGAAAACATCATCCGCTTGATGGACGACGGAAAAGCAGGGTCTATCGTCCCCACGCACAACAATATTGTGCGTTACTCACGTAACACTTTTCTTCCAGCTTGTTGCTGATCTCCCTCCCAGTTGCGCGAAATCCGGGCTTTGGGCACGCGGGTACGATCTGAGGACCGTGTCTGTTTCTTCTGTGCGTGTCGATCAACCCAGGAGAGTTCTTTCGCCGCTAATTCACACATTTTCAGACGCAGGCCACACTGCTCAGACCTACAATGCGCGTGGGACTGAAGAAGACGACATGGATGAAGTCTTGATCACCCGTGATGGAAGGATGATAATCGATAATGTACGACTCACTCTTTATCAACTTATTCCTGTCTGAATAATGACCTCGCTTAGATTTTGAATCGTTATCTAGTGGTCCCGCTACCGAAGGACTCTTTTCTCGTGGCGATCTTGGACTCATGTCACTCCGGCACTTTGTTAGGTATGCTTGCTTGCTGGGTGCCTTCGAGTACGCGCGCTGAATCATCGCCCCAGATATCGAACACACACATTGTAATGCAAATCCTGGGTCAAACCAGGAGCCGAAATCAACTTCCGCCACTATTAACCGGAGTGCTCTTCGACGTAGAACATCCGAGGTCACTGTCGTTTCCCCGAGCCGGCAGATGTCTTTGGACAAGGAGAACATTCCCGTCACACATTCGATCGACCCCGCGCACTGGGAACCTCTGCCGAGATGCGGCAGTCCCTTGTCGGCTTTGTCCTACCCGGGATGCGACGGAGCTTGTCGCAGCAGAGTTCAGCGTGGCATCTCTGTCATGGGCCACAAACGACCTATCGCCACGAATGTCCTTTGTATCTCGTCTTGCGAAGATTCGCAGCTGACTTCGTACTCGGAGGGCACTCAGGTGTCGATGGCCCGCTGCATCATCGATCTTGTAGCATCGAGCCAGGATATCAGCGTCGGCGAGGTCGCGGATGCAGTTGCTCGAGCTCTGGACAAGGAGCGGGCCGCTGTTTGGGAAAGACATCAACAACGATGGGATGAATTCAATTCTAACGGAGGTGCCCGAATCAGAGCGCAACTCGAGGCGAATGCTCCCAAACGCTCCCAAACGCTCCCGGGAAACATGCCCACCGACCAATACTTCGAGCATCTCACAGCCAAGGAGTCTGATCCCCGCACGCCCGCCCGTCGACAGTATCGCAAACTGAGGACTCTCGCTGATGCGCTGCGAGAATGGGTCCAGTGCCACGCGCCATTCAAGCACGAACTCGGGTGTCGCACCAGTCCCGAATCGACAGGAAAGCCCAGTCCGCGGCCGAGACCGGGAGCCGAGTTTCGTGGGATTGCCTCCAGCAGGACACATCCTGTGCCCAAGGAACGCCGCTTGTTCTCGAAGTTTGTCGAGCGGGCAGCGCGGCTCGCTGAACTCCAGCCTCGGCCTAAGCGTCCTTCGCCGCCTTCCAACATGGTTCTCTCCAGCAAATGGCCACTGAATCTGCAAGAGTCCTTGCGCACTTGGTTCAGTGGCCCGAAGCATTCAATGGCTGTAGCTTGTCCTCACTTCTGCCATCCTTCCGAGCCGCATTCGTGATCACGTTTTCGAATCTTCTATGCTATGTGCTCTACGTCCGTTTCATGTATCTGCTGTTTTGCGTTGTCGTTATTGTTATAGTACCGTTTTGTGCTGTTCTGTCCATACGCTCTCGTTGTTTTGCTTGCTGTTCTACGCGATGTTATCCTAGTTTATCCATGTGCTGTCTTGCTTGTTGATACTGTATATTATGGCCCTTGTATCCGCATATGCTCGGGAATTCACGAATTGGAGTCATCACGATATATACTTTCTGCTCGTAGCAGATACGTAGTGAGCATCTGAGCATATGGGTCGAACACTAAAAGGCAAAGACATGCAGTGATGTATACCAGAGACCTGAACAGAAGTCAAAGTATGCAACTTGACATAACGTATCACATTTCAATTTTATTAGTTCGCCAGCGGTCGTGCGTAAGGCTGTGCTCTGGGATTCCCGAACTGGTCGCTCGACGCGAATCTCCACCAGTCATGGTGCAAGAGATAGAGGCCTCTACGGAGCACGACAGCGACTGGTGATGGGATGGGAGGGAACGCCCTGGTCGCCCCATTCTCCCAGGTGTTATCATCGAGGCAAAAGATTTGAATGACGCCCTGGGTTAGACCGCACTTCCTCTGTGACCACCAGTCAGTTCAGTCAAAGCACAAAGACAGCAAGCTCACCATGCTGTCTATCCCATCTCGCCTCATTTCCGCCTCTAAGCCAGCAGCTAATCTCGCACCGTACGGTGCGAGCGCGAGCAGTGTTGGAATCTCGTCCGCTAGATGATCCCTCAGCAATCCACCGAACGCGCCGACGACCTCCACGATCCTCCTGCCATCGTACTTGCTCGCGTCCTGCTGGAGCTCGGCCACCAGAGCGACGAAGCGATCCAGACCTTCGTGAAACGCCGCGTGCCCTGCGATATTCCCCGCCATCAAGTCCCCCTGCCCCGTCTCTTTCGCGATGAACGGGAAGAGGTGGTCCTCCTCGCCGTCGTGGTGCACTTGCAGAGCGACCGTCCAAGTTTTGATGTAGTTGAGGAAGGAGGGCACGTCTGGGGCGGTGACGTATGGCGCTTGTGCGTATATGCTGTTCAGTCCCCGCAGGAGGAAGTTGTGCACGAAGACCATATTGCGCGCGACATTTTCGACGATTGATTCCTGCAGAAAAGTGGGAGCGAAGTGAGCAGAGATGCGGCTAGATTGAACGTGGCAGCCACGCACAGGTGCGCGAGGGTCGTCGATAGTCGTTGGTCGCGACGGGAGGTCGATGAGCGCATATGGCGTTTCGAACCATTTCGTGGGCGGCGACATGGAAGTGCAGAAGATGCGGGATTATTCTGTAACATTGCAACATTCGAGGAGCTATTTGAACGGATTGCGTGCAGAAAGATTCAGGGCTTGACTGCGCATGCATTGATATCCCATCGCGACTACGGAGCGGGACGTCCTGTGCGCTGTTCATCCGTGCATCCGCTCATCCGGGTGCGGAGTGAATGCTTGAGAGCAAATGCTTGGCAGCTGATCCAAAGTCAGCTTCAGTGGATAACAAGAAACCCGGTTTCTGTACGCTGATGGCATCGCTGTGACGTTCTCGCTATCCGTATTGCGGAGTGGAGGCCAGGATGTCGATAGCGGAAGTACGCTCGAAAAAGGATGGAGGACCGTAGCCCGCACCGTTTGTGGGGAATGCGATGCGTGACGAACTGTCCCGTACCGGTACGCGATAGAAACATGCAAGATTGGCAACGCGTCAAGTCACACAGCGGTCACGTCTGGCACAGCACCGCCATTCAGCATACGCCCGTGTCGATTAATGCAAACCCGCCTTTGCTTCATATGTACAGTGGCTGATTTCCTCAGCCTTCAAGTTTGCGGCCAATTGAAGCATCATGTGGGTTGTGCGAATGCACATGGGAGTTTGAGAGACTGTCTAGCCCTCCCCGGGCCAAATATCAGGGTTCCACAGACTAAAGATGCGGTGAGCATGCACTCACCTTTTGGCGCCTCCGTTGATATATCAGTTCCGCAGTCCTCGAAGGAATGTTTGGCTTCAATTTAACCAAGCCGACTGAGACGCAAACACGTGTTAGATGGCCGAGCTTGCTCATCCGAGTCTCCGCCTCTTTGCTCGGTGTATTCGTCGATTGAGCGGCCAAATCTTGATTCTCTGGGAACACGAAAACAACCTATACTGGCCAGCTACTCGCTTCAGACTACCGTTTGTGGTATACAAGCGGCACGCCGTCCAATTCAAAGCCCAGGACAGCGCCAAAACCGTGCGCAGGGCCCAAAGCTGGATGGAGACTACGAACTCCGATTCTAACCCGACCTGTGGAAATGAGCGAGATTTGCGGAGATTGAGTGCGAAATGTGTGGGATCTTGGCGGGGAATATCTACTTACCATCGGCCCCAACACAGACCCTGCTTCTTCCTTCTCTCCACTGGCTAGTTTGCCGCACGGTCTACAACCATGCTTGCCTCGCTTTTTGCCCTGGCTACGTTCTTCAACGTCGCTCTGGGTCAAACTGAATTGATCATCAACACGCCTTTGTAAGTAGCTCGACTCTCACCTGGTCGTAAATCAAGAGGCTCACAAACGATTGAAAGTCCTACGCCCAGTCTGTCGCTTTGTTCTTGCTCGTTGTATTCTTGTGCTTGAGCTTCGGTAGCCGTTTGTCAGCCGTCTTTGCTGACATGGGGTGGAGGAATAGGTAAGTCTCGTTGTTATCGCACACAATACGTTCGCTGATGCGATGTCTCCGAAGCTCCGTATTTCATCGTGCGTGCTTTTAAATGACAGTGAGAACGGATGGAGGTTTATTTTACCCATCTCAGTTGTACGTCTACTCCAAGTCAAGCATCGTGCTTCACAACTCATCCTCATGAGAGACTCGTGAAAACCGATGATCAGACCGTCCTCGTTAATTTCGGGCAGCTCGTCAACACATCTTTAACCTGGAAAGTACTAGAACCTGCCGGTGCGTGCTTTCTTCCTGTAAAGCGGAGGATCCCACGACAACATGTGCTCAGGGACGGCGTGTCAGCTTCTCATCAAGGACAGTACCGGCTCGAATCAAGCTTCTGGCCCATTCGACATCGCAGCCGGTGCGTGTTCTCAAGGCAGCGTATGAATGGGCATTGACACCAAAGCAGGCGACGCGTCGTGCTTAGCGAGCTCTAGTAGCGCGTCGTCCAAATCTACCGTCTCCGGTTCTCATCCCACTTCCTCGCAGTCACATTCAAAGAAGAGTGCCAGCACTTCAACGACTAAAACCAGCACTCTGACCAAGACAAGCATGGCCGTGACCTCCAGCACCTTCATCCAGCCGTTGACGACGACGACCAGCACAAGCATCAGCCTGTCTCAGACGTAAGTAATGGATGCAGGTGACCGTGATCGGTCGCTCATGTTCTATCTACAGAGGTTCTTCCACCTCGGGTGTCTCCACTTCTCCTCCGGCATCTCGGTCGTTCTCCCTGCCCGCCCCGTCGTCCACTGGTGCTGCCAGTCGGAATGTCATACCTGCTGCGGGCATCTTTATCGTCATCAGCGCCGCTGTCGCGGCCTCGGTTTAGTCGTTGCTACTGAGTACTCGAGAACGCATATATACCAGTTTCCACGTAGCCAGTCCTGTGTCCCTAGGCTCCAATGCAGGGAGTAAACGCGAGCCAGAAGCCAGTTACAGTTCACGTGAGATACGCGTGATTAGCACGTGTACAAGCATGAGCAAATAAGGGAGTCCCTTGTGTCTTCCCTGCCTAACTACCAGAAAGATCGGATGCATTCGTGAGATTACGACCTTCATTCCCTCGCCTTCTTCATTTCCATCTTTACCATGAGGACGCGGGACAATTTACGGAGGCTTTCAACGTCATCAGCGGACATCTTTCTCCCAGGGCTGTTGAGTAGCGACATGGAAAAGACACGTACGGCGGCGGCGCGCTCGAGCATCGCCTCTTCCTGGGTGGATAGGAAAAGGTCATAACCTGCGATCCTCCGAAAGGGAAGCCGATGGAACACGCGTGGATAATGCTAATCAGCCCCTATATTTTGGTGTCTTTTAAGCGCCTTTTTGAACGTAAGATTCAACTTGATGATTCGGGACACTTCTTTCCCCAGTACGGCACGCAGCCCCACCCGGTATTTCATACTTAATTCGGAACGTCATTGCGACACGAACGGCCTCTCCTCTTCGCTCCCATGTCCAGACTTCCCGGCCGAGGACCAAGGCTGGCTCGTCGCCCCTCCCACCAGGCGCTGGGTTCCTTCCGATATTACTTGCCCAGCTTCTCTTCCAGTACTAGCAGCTCGTTGTCTTCAGCCCCGGACGCTCAGCACACCAGCAATTTGATCGACGAGGAAATCAAGGTTAGCGGCGACTCTTGGTCTCCTCCCCCGTTCCCTGGCCAAATATGACTACAGAGAGACGCCGTGAGAAGGCAAGGGGAGAGGCTCCGCGAGGTCAAAGGTGTGGATGCTATTCCGGTGGGTTTTTTGACACGATTGACCTGAATGTTCCTAGTTGTTCTCCTGGGACAGGCAGAATCTGGTTGGTGCTCATCTCGGACTTGATGGTAGTTGACGTGAATTGACGGGATCACAGGCAAGTCGACACTCCAGAAACAGCTGCAGCTCTACCACGCATCTCACATCCTGGACGCCGAGCGCCCCGCCTGGCGCATCGTCGTGTACGCGAATCTAATCAAAGCGGTCCGGATGATTTTCGAGGAGCTCGACTTCGAATTCTCAGCGGCCGCGGAAGAATACCCCCTCCCGTCTGACGGCTCGGGACCGACAGACGTCGCAGCCCAAAATGAACTGAACGTACTTCGAAGGAAGCTCCTCCCCCTGATCTCGCTCGAGAGCTCGCTGTCGTCAGAGCTCAGCGAGGATGTCGCGTTCACACCGAACCGCCACGGGACACTCTTGTTGTCTCCCAAGGGCAGGAGGTCGAGCAGTCGTCCCATCTCGGCTTTGCGGGACTCGAGCCGAGCTGTGTTGGCGACCAATAGGGTGGCGCAAGTCCTGTCAGAGCTGGGCACTCTGCTAGAGCTTTTATGGCATCACCGTACGGTGCAGTATATGATTCGTGTTCGCAAGCTGCGCTTGGAGGAATCTGGACATTTGTACGTCAAGACTTTTTTCTCTCTGTCGGTGCGCACAGTTCAATGTTCTCTCAGCTTTTTACAAGAAATAAGTCGAGTATCTCAGTCAGATTACTGCCCCACGATCGGTCAGCTCCGTGTCTATCCAAGTGCTTATTGCTCACGCATCGCATTAGATGATGTTCTGCATGTCCGGCTTCAGACAGTTGGCGTTATTGAACACGTTCTCCGAGTGGGCAGATCGAATATCTGGAAGATCTATGATGTCGGCGGTACAGTCAGCTCTCCCATTTCGGCATATTAGTTCGCCCATTGATAATTTGACAGCGGGCACAGGTATCTTGGTTGTCATTGGACTCTTTCACCTTAACTGAAATGTAAACTATCAACAGCGACCCGCATGGTCAGCCTATTTCGACGACGGTGACGCGGCTGGATCTTTCCCATATCTGCAAGCTAATGTGCATTTTGATAGTGAATGCATTGGCAATACTGGTTCCAATCTCTGCATTTGACCAGGTGCGGCAGTTTGACCCAGATTAAAAGGCATTCATTAGACCAACATCCGCATATCTAGTACCTTGAGGAAGATCCCCTCACTAATCGTATCCACGACTCCTTGGAACTAGTGACGGCGATTTGTGCGAACAAACTTCTGAAGAATGCGCAATTAGTTCTACTTCTGAACAAGGTGCGTATATTTCCCCATTCCTGGTAATGATGGTCTCATTTGTGTATAGATCGACTTATTGCGCCGCAAACTGGAATCTGGGCTGCAAATTCGGGACTAGTGCGCTGTTCCTCTTTTCCTTCCTTGCCCATACTAATCCGAATTAGCATAATAAGTTACGGGAATCGACCGAATAATTTCTCGGCCGCGGCCGATTACTTCCGGTCTCACTTCCTGACCGCTCATAAGCGGAAAGATCCTTTCAATCGCAGCTTATATGTCGTGGGTCCTTCATCTTAGCCTCGGTTCCGGATCATCTGAGATCTTTTCGCTGTTGCAGCATCTTACTTCCTTGGTGGTAAGCTAATCGAGTCCCGCCGGGAAGAGTCAAATATTCACTATCTGCCAACTCAGGACGTACAAGCCTCGCAGATCATTATTGCCAGCGGTAAGTTCTTGCTCCGTCCATGCTTCTAGATCGACAGTTCATGTGGGTCATACACAGTGCAAGACGTGATCATGCGCAAGCACATTGCGCAATCGGGTTTGACGTAGTCGCCCGCACTGAGCTCGGAATATCTGTGTGACTTGTAATTAATGCGCTTATGTTGTAGTTTGTGATATACAGGAGGCACGGCACGTGCACCGAATACAGGTTCGGATACTTCCGGAGCCCCTAAGTATGTTGTGCGTTTGTGACGCAGCTCCTCACTTCAGACCACCTGGTCGCAAGCGCACTCTTCTCATCATCCTGGTAGGAGACCGTTCTCCTAATCTTGTAACCAGAAGTCCCAGGTGACGAGAAGATTCCAGCATGGAGTCTTCTCGGGGAGACTTCCTAATTGCAGGGCTTTGCGGAGCGATAGTCCCATTGCGCGCAGGTTAGAAAACATGCTGCTTCTCGCAGAAAACATGAGCCCTCGGACTCTCGTACCGGACAAGCTCAACCTCTGTCCTCAGCCTACTTGAGGAGTCTGCATGTATGAAGTCTTGGGTGACCTGCAGGCAAACCTCCTTTTTTTTGTGGCTGCGGACCTCGAACTCGGCCATTGAGTGAAATTGGCACCGGCCGCAGGTTTGTGTTCTAGAAAGGGTCGGACATGACTCATCAACTGGAATGGTATTCTGGAATCTACGGCAGCTGCTGAGCATGGTCTGGGCGAGGCTTTGTCGAGCTGAGCTGGCGTCCACGCGCTCGATGCATTGCGTATTCACTTGCGTATGCAACCTTATTATCGCCTGCCGGATCATGGCGACATGGTCTGGTGACAACCTGCCACAAATTCTGCTATCTCTAGAATCTTCGGAACTATTCGCGAAGTCTTCCCTAGGCCCCCTCCGGGTTGCGACTAATGCTCCACAGCAACCGAGGGGACTCTCCACAGGGGTGACTCCAACCTCATCGATTGTCCCACTGTTTCGCCTGCAAGGTTTGGGTTATGCGGCGACGCAAGACTCAGTAAAACGAGTCACATCAATCAATGGTCACACGCTTTAACCCCATCAGGTAATCTTCGTGGAAAACGTGCTGGCTGGTCAGGTCTCGCCGCCGTGGTTGCTCACCCACCATCATGTCGCCACCACCTCCACCCCCACCTCCGCCACCTCCCTTGTGTTTTCCCTTTGGCTCAAATAAGCCTAAACGCCGTCTCACTAGCGACGACGCTACGAGTGTCGCTGGATCGTACAGCACGGGCCTGCCTCCCTCAAGCTACGACGAAAAGTACCGGCCGAACACCTACTCCAGCACATCCTCTTTGACGAGAACGGACTCTCTGAGCTTCAAGACGGACTCGGAGGACTATGGGACAGTGCGGGGAAGCGAGCATCCGGATTGGCAGCTTGGCAAAAAGGGTCCGCGGATGGTGCGAGCCAACACCATGGCAGGAACCAAACCTCCCAAGGAGCCATCCTCGGGCAGCAAGTGGGGCTTTTTAGGAGGGAAGAAGAAGGAGAAGGACAACCAGAAGGACCTGGTCGTCGCTTTCCCAGGCCAACCACCCATGTCGGAAAAACTGCCCTCAAATGGTGGCGCCCCGCGCGGTGTACCGCTATACGACCCCCCAGTCCCTCCGGCCCGCATGGACTCGCGGAATAGCCGTGAAACGAGGTCTTCCCGCGATACCAAAGACTCACGGCGATCGAAAGAATCCCGGGGCACACGAGAATCACGGAGTTCCCACAAGACCCGTGAGTCAGATGAGACGAGGGTGTCTGGGGAAACGAGACCCTCTTCTGGACGCAGTCGCAGCTACACCCAGCCCACCGGCAAAAGCTCTACTCCCAGCCCACAGACGAGCCAGCGGAGTACTGGGGCCCGTGGATCGGGCGGATCGGGAACTCAAGGCGGTGGTCCGTCATCCCTCGTGCGGAATGACTCGCAAAACACGCTCGTTGGGTCTGCGCTGGAACGCAAGATCAATGACGTTGAGCCGAGCATAGAGAGGGCGGACACGCGTGTACGTCTCGACGATCTGCGCAAAATCATGACGAAGGACAGCTTGGATTACTAGTGCGCCCGACCCTCAGCTCCACGGCTCGTTGCTGATTGCCCCACAGTATCATTCCAAGCGAAGACTCCCATCAGTCCGAATACGTTGCTGCAACCGATAAGCGTCGCGAGTACATATCTGGGTGAGTGCGCCTTGCTTCTACGGAGGTCGGATCTAATATCCGATGTGTGGCAGATTCTCCGGCTCATCCGGCCAGGCCATCGTCACACCGAATCACGCGTTCTTGTTCACGGACTCGCGCTACTGGTTGCAAGCCCAAGAACAATTGGATGAGAACTGGGAACTTGTACGTGTAGGCTCGCCAGGTCTGCCCAAAGACTGGATCGAGTGGCTAGTGGTACGTGATAGTGCTCATATCAGGTGTGGTACTGAAAGAGCTGCAGGATCGAGCGCGAAACTCTCGTATCGGTATCGATGCTCGTATGATTTCGCACGAGAAAGCCGCCGTTCTCAACAGCAAGCTGGTCCAGCGGGACTCCAAGATGATATATCCTCCCCAGAACTTGGTCGACCTTGTTTGGCGTGACAAGATCGGAAAGTCGCGGGAACCCCTGTATCGGCAGCCCGACAAGTTCACCGGTGAGCTGAATATCACATTACGGTCCCCGTCATGCTGACCCTGGTTTTCCCAAGGCCAACAGGCTGACAAGAAGTTGGCACGTTTACGGGATTGGATCGCCAATCAACCTCCCTCGATTCCTTCTTACTCCAAAGGCCCGCCTACAGAATCTCAGATTCATGTCGCTACGCTGGTGTCGTCATTGCCCGCCATCGCATATCTGCTGAATCTACGTGGTTCTGATATCCCGTTCAACCCGTTGTTCCATGCGTACTTCTTCATCAGCCAGGACACAGCCATCCTCTTTGCCGATGCGGTGAAAGTGAACGAGGATATCCACGAGTATCTGCACTCGTTGGGTGTCGAGCGGAGGGATTATGTCGAGATCTGGCAGTTCCTGCGCCGCAGAGAATGGGGAGCGGGCAAAGTGCTCATCACCCCGCAGACCTCGTTCGCAATCTCGCTTATGCTGACCCACTTGCGATACACGGTGGCGCCCAACTACGTCGAGGAGATGCTGTCCATCAAGAACGACACGGAATTGCATGGACTGAGGGAAGCGTATATCAGAGACGGAGTGTGCTATGTGGGTGTCACACGAACACCTAATCCGGTGGTACTTATGTTTGTTCAGGTCCGATTCCTTGCCTGGCTCGAGGACAAGTTCAATGCAGGCTACGACATCACGGAATACGAAGCCGCTCAGCGATTGACTGAATTCCGGCGCAAGGCTCCTTACTTCATGGGCTTGGCATATGAGAACATTTCCGCCAGCGGGCCGAACGCAGCATTGCCGCATTACTCCCCGAGGAGAAGCACTGCTCGGATGATCGACAAGTTCACGCCGTACCTGAAGTGTGTTCCCATGAATGTCTGTTGGTCTGTGTGAATTGATTGTCTCGCAGTGACTCTGGTGGCCAGTACCGGGATGGAACATGCGACACGACTAGGACATGGCATTTCGGCCGTCCCACTCCAGAACAAAGTGATGCGTACACCCGCGTGCTTCAGGGTCATGTACGTGCCTGTCTGTCTCGTGCCTTCATTTCCATCCTGACTGGCTTTACTAGATCGCGATTGACTCTGCAGTGTACCCCGAGGGTACCTCGGGATTGCAGCTCGACGTGCTTGCTCGTCGAGCGTTGTGGCGAGATGGGCTTAACTATGGGGTAGGTGGCCAATGTTGTTCGTGTGTTGCACGTTGCTGATCTTATACAGCACGGGACAGGCCACGGCTTCGGATCGTTCTTGACTGTACACGAAGGCTCCCACGGCTTTTCGAGCTCTGTGCCGCTCCAGGCTGGCCACGTTGTCACTAACGAACCTGGTTTCTGTGAGTCACGTTGAATGATATTTATGGAGTCATTTGCTCAAAGCTGTTGGTAGATGCCGAAGGCCAGTGGGGCATTCGTCTCGAATCGGCCCTCATCGTGCGCCCGGTCTCGGTAAGCGGCTTCCTTCATCGACTATTATGGCGCTCAAAAGTCTTCAGATGAGCCGTCGCTACGGCGGCAACTCGCGCTGGCTCGGATTCGAGCGGCTCACGTGTGTTCCTATCCAGACGAAGATGGTCAAGGAGAGCATGATCACGAGAGAAGAGAAGAATTGGCTCAAAGACCACAACGAGCGCTGCTGGACCATCCTGAGCCCCCTTCTCAAGGATGACAAGCGGGCCCTTGCCTGGCTGAAGCGCGAGACGACTCGTGGGATGGGTGTCGCGACTGGTCCTGGTGGTCTTGCCATCGACTGGGATTGAGAGCGTGACCTTGATCCGCCAGTAGACGAACACGAACATTTACTGCTGCTATCTATTAGACTAGTTTCCCTTCTTCCTCTTCCCTACGTCCGTCGTTAGGATGGATATGATATGACTTGATGGACGGATCTTTATTACCTCTGCGCTTTTTGTATATACTTACTTGTTGTAGTGCCCTATGCCACTCCTGCTATGGACCAAGTACAGTAGTCCGCGCGATGCAAGTAGCAGAGATGTTGTACGTGTTTCACCTGTTCAGTCTCTATCTAAGTCTTATGCACCGAATTCACTGGAAGAATTGCAGTAAGTGTCAGGCGACGCATATCAGATCCCATCGGCCGGCCAGGCTGTCCTTACAAATCGAGCACACCCCTGATTGCCTAGTCGCGCCTGAGTTCGTCAATGTCTCATTTCACGTTTACCAGCCCTTCCCTAAGCGCCTCCTTCACAAGCCGAGTAGAAATGCCTCACGCGGGATGGGATTGAAAGAGGCGGGATCCGAATTGTAGGGGTATAATATCTGGTAATACAAAACGAGATAGCAGATGCAGAGTAGAATGATGTCCAAGAATGCAAGGCGAGAGAGCGGCAGCAGATGCACAACTTGTACGTTATCACAATAAGTAACGACAAGCGAGAAAGCGAGAAAGCAGATACACAGAACACACAGCAGATAGAAAACAAAGCGTCCAAATAAGTGAAACCTAACGCAGCGCCTCAATGATAAGAATGAGGAGAGGCCACGGCTTCGGGGTGCTCTGGCGCACTGAACCAATTGCGTAAGTACTGTTGCAGGTTCAGCGGCCATTTGCTGGAGAGAACCACATCGGCAGGCGGCGGGGGCAGGTGACGTGGACGCAGCGCGTCAAAAACCAATTCAACCATCTCTACAACCTCTGAGAACCAGCGATCACCTTCGGCCGAAAGATGCGTCCCTTTGCAGCCAATGTCATCGCACCGCGTTTCTGTCCTCGGCTGCCGATAGGGCAGCGGCATGGATGCACGACGACTCGCAGTCCGAGCTGCGATACTGCCTTTGGAGAATGTGCGGCGCTCGGCCAGCACTTGTATCGAATCGGCCACAGTCTTCGGTTTCTGCGGCAACTCTACTGTGGCTGACATGGGCGGATCCGTCCGTGTAGTTGCGGGGCAAACGAAGTAGTCCTTGGTCGGCATGTTTTCTGGGAGTGTGCGGCGTCGTTCGGGAGCTTTGGCCTGGATCCGCGTTGTGATCCGAGCAACCCGGTTCGCCATCGGTGACCGGAGGCTTTGCAGATAATTGTCCCAAACGTCGGCCCGCGCCTGCTTGCGAGTTCGAGAAACCATATCCGGAAGCTCGCCAACGGTCACATCTTGGTTCGAAGCAACAACGTCGATGATGCAACGGGCCATGGTCACCTTAGTGCCCTCCGAGTACGAAGTCAGCTGCGAATCTTCGCAGGACGAGATGCAGAGAACATTCGCAGCGATGGCTTGTTTGTGGCCCACGACGGAAATACCCTCACGAACTCTGCTTCGGCAAGCTCCGTCGCATCCCGGGTAGGACAAAACTGATAAGGGACTGCCGCATCTCGGCACAGGTTCCCAGTGCGCAGGGTCGATTGAATGTGTGGGGGGAATGTTCTCCTTGTCTAGTGACATCTGCCGGCTCGGGGAAACGACAGTGATTTCGGATGTTCTACGTCGGAGAGGAATGCGGTTGGTTGTGGCGGAGAATGATATCAGCTCGAGGTTTGATCCGGGACTTGCATTACAATGTGTGTGTTCGATATCTGGGGCGACGATTCAGCACGCGCACTCGAATACACCCAGCAGGCAAACAAACCCAGCAAAGTGCCGGAGTGACACGAGTCTAAGATCGCCACAAGAAAAGAATCCTTCGGCAGCGGGACAATCAGATAGCGATATAGAATCTAGGCGAGGTGGGTATCCAGACAGGCAGAAGTTCATTAGGAGCGAGACATACATTGTCGATGATAGACCTTCCATCATGGGTGATCAAGAATTCATCCATGTCGTCTTCTTCGGTCCCACGAGCATTGGGGTGCTGGAAAGTGTGGCCTGCGTCTGAGGAGCTATAAATCAGCTACAGAATAACACTCTCGGGTCAATTCATACGCACAGAAGAAACAGACATGGTCCCCAGACCGTACTCGCATGCCCAGAGCCCGGATTTCTCGCAGCTGTGAGGCAGATGAGCGTACAAGTCGGTAAAAACGTGTTAAGAGAGCAACGCACAATATTGTTGTGCGTCGGGACGATAGACCCTTCTTTTCCGTCGTCCATCAGGCGGATGATGTTCTCGGGTGGGTATCCGTGACTATTTGACGGATCAGGACATGTAGACAGCCCACAGATGCACGCACACAGTTGTGAGGACGTCATAGAGCTTCTCCGCGTCCTCATGAACGCCAGGTAGCGAAGAATACTCCTCGGTCTTGACCTGGGGTTCATCTGGAGGCACCATCATAGGGTTTGGAGAGTCGCGCGACGAGAAACCTTGAATGGCGATGAGCATGCCCCATTTCTTTCCGATGGGGGGAGCAGAGAGAGGTGAGAGGGCGCCCTCAGCGCCCGACAAAACATCATCCAGCTGGGCAGCAGAGAGAGAGGAAAGGCCGCCTGGCAGGACATTATCCAGCTGCCCCAGCACATGATAGGGCTGTGTCGTAGTCACTGGGCTCGGGGCGGCGCGGCCCGAGACGGTGTACGAGAGGGGTCGTGAGCGAGTCGGTAGCATACGGGAAAGGGAGTGTATCGGTAGAAAGAGACGGGGGGTGAGGTATAAGATGCCTAGGATGATCTCTGCTTATATTCCGTACAGGTCCTCAACCGCAAAAGGCACTGTGAACAGCAGAGGAAGCCGGGAAAACTGCAAGTAATGATTGCGCATGAGTCATTTCGGGATGTGCTGAGATTAGGGGAAGTGCGCATTTCAGCGTGTACCGAAGGCAGGGTGGTTCGCCGTCCGGCGAGTAGGTGACACAAAGAAGCGTCCAAGGCCAAAGGGACAAGCCGCACAAAGGGTAGTGACGCTGCCCGGGGAGATGCTAGCCATGTAGGGTTGCATAACGACACCAAATTCGACGACACCACCCAGCGTATGAGGGAGTCGAGCTGCGGTCTGCGGGATGATCTGGATCGATTGGTTTGCTGAATCTGGAATGGCCGTGACTCTAGACCGCGTATCCACAGCGCCGCCGACGTGATGGGGTACAGCGCTCGACGTAGGTATAACGTGCAGTGAAGGTCATTCCTCTGCCCTGTGCCGGATCCGGAGCAAGTTCCCCTGCTTCTCCCGCTGCTGGTTCACACAGGATTTCGCAGCTTGGTTTGCGCCGCCCAGTTCAGTCTGCTCAACGTGACAGCATTCCTCCAAATCACATCCTCCAATGTTGTCCGCTCCCGCGAGCCGACTCGTTTGCGAGTGACTCCTGTCGGCAGTGCTGACAGCACTGACACGTCACCGCATGAGACATGCGATTTTCCGCGCGAGGATGACCGACCAGCGCCGGACCCGAATGGTTCACAGTGCCTGCACCACCACGGAGTTTGAATTTCGAAGCAGCACGTGAGCAAACGGCATCGCCGACCTCCGTCCTAGCATGGGGGATCGGGGCGTAGAGAGACAAGTTGAGCTGGTTCTTGCTCAGCAAGACAGCGATGCTGATGAGATGGAAGCGGAGGGTGATCCGGACCTGGATCTGTCGAGGGTGGCGTTCAGCGCTTGTCACGTGTGCTTCAGCGCACTCCCCAACGGCGGTGATGATTTGGAGGTCAATTTGGCAAGAAGAGGAGGCGGCTCATCCTCCTTGATTCCAGCTGCACGGCTTCTCCTTGACCGACCAAGTGCTCATCGGACTTGAAGAAGCCTTGACGCTGGTAGAATTTGGCACTCAATCCTAGTGATGCAGTTCCCTGCCAGCCTATCTACATAGATGGAGCCAAAGACATAGAAAAGAACGTCGCCCAGTAAGAATTAATAGTAGCAGGAAGCCCAGACATAGCAGATATAGCAGCTCAGAGTGATCGTTTAATGGGAGTGTGTGTACGATTTCCATATTGGGAATTTTATACACACGTACAAGCCAACCGCACCTGCTGTAAATAAACCCTCATCATTAACGCCCTTGACTAGCTCACTGAGCCGTGGTATTTTTAGTGAGTTCTCAATAAGCCTAGTCCAAATGTCTGGGATTACATGGAGAGTACGTATGTTATGTTTCATCGATATATGAAGTTTGAGACGCAGGTCTCAGAGGACAGATTATCCAGAGCCACCACGTGACTGGGAGATTCACAAATTTCAGACTTGAATAAATATTCAAACAGGCAGCGTAACACAGATATTCATCACACTGGAAAGACCAAGTCAGCGAGACACCGCTTGCCCTGAGACGGCATCCATCCATGTTCGGCCCATGTCGATTGGTTTCCCGCTCGACAGCTCTGGATCCTGACGCGCCAGGAAAAACTTCCTGCGATGATGGGGTCCCCATTTCAGGAAGCCCAAATTGAGCGCCCTCTCCACCACTTGGGAGAGGGGGCGGCGGGGGCGGCGTTGCCAGCGCGGGTCACTCCGAGCCGTGCTCGTGCGGGGAGCGGGGTCGCGCATGCCGAGGTCCTCCAAGATGAAAGTCGCGTGACCCTGAGCAGGCCGCTCTGGCTGGAGGGGCAGCACAACCGATGGGACGGTGTGCGGGTCGGAGAGGCTGCGCAAGAGAGCAGGACTGGTCTTCTCGATCTTCCTCGCGTGCTTCAGAGCCCACTGAACAAACCGGCGGTTCTCTCTCCCCCGTGCTTCCCGCTTGAACGTCATCGCTTCCACTTGCGCTGTCATGTGCTTCAGCACATCATGCAGTGTGCTGTTCGGGGCGGTGCGGAGAAAGTGAGCCAGGCAGGCGGTGAATGTCGCATGGCCACTGACATCCCATGCGCTTTGGGAGTCTTGGCAGGAAGAGAGACAGATCACATCCGCGCGCACAGGCTGTTTCCCAGGACGAGCGACTTCCGGACCAGGTCTTCTGCGACAATCCCCGAGACAGGACCACGGATGAAACCTGAAAGAGGAAGACAAGGTCACAGGGACGAGCGCAGCTGTCGACGCAACACATAGAACTTCACGTATGGTGGGATAGAAGAGCGAATGCCGAGGCTTGTCGTAACCTGGTCTGTTGCATAGATAATGGCGGAGGTCTGTCGGATGGTCATGTTTATCATCATGCTGGTCAAGCAGGTGCGCACCGAGCAGTGTCCCCGAATGGCACGTGTCTAGGACAGCGACCAGATGAGAGCCAGAGGGAAGCGGGGCGACGAGACGATCGTAAAGTGTCTAGAGCACAGTGAGATCGTGGAGCGCGTTGGCTACTATCACAGGGGAAGCTTACGTTGTCAACGATTTGCGCCCCATCGCCAGCGATCAGGACCTCGTCCATCCCGTCATCCTCCGTCAGGGAGCGGTTGAGTTGCTGAGTCGTATGTCCGGAATCTGGGGGCTCAGTCAAGCGTCGCCTCAAGCAGACTTGGTTTCGTGGACCCACAATGGAAGAAGATATGGTCTCCGCTCTTCACCCCTTGAACAAGTTTGTCGATCGCACGAAGCTGACAGAGATCGAGATGAGAGGCGGTATATTTACGCCGGAGGACACTCACAAGGTTCTCCTTGGTGGGATCAGGGCTCACTCCATCGTCAACAAGACAGACAATGTCCTTTGGCTCATAATGGCATCTGAGGGAAATGAGCAGAAATTCGATGGATATAGTGTGACAACATACACATCCACGAGCAGACTGTACATCTCTCTCACGTCGTCATGCGCAGACGGAATCGGACCATAGTCGCTATCTTGGGTGTCGCGTATCCCGACCAGAAGAGCTCGGCGCTGACGTCCAGAACCCGATGCACGGTCACGGAGAATGGACGCCAGATCCGCGAGCAGCAACGAAGGGGCGAACAAGGCGGAGATGCGTCGGGAGAGTTTCCTCAAGTGGGGAGTCATGGGAAAGATATGGGAATGGAGCAGAAGGCTATAGATTATATGTATGAGACCGTAGGATGTGTGCCGACGTTCCACAGCTGCGTCGCGGCATGGCGCCGGGACCGATGCCCACAGCTATGGTGGCGGAGGATCAGGATGCACAAGGAGTCAGGAAGCGTCATGATTGACGGATGATGGAGGCTGAAATGTAGAGCTCGTACTCGGGACTCGAGTAAGTAATCCACCGAACGGATGTAGGATCTCTCACGGACACGTGATTTGCTCTCACACATTCCAATTACTTACCTGGAGGCCGTTGGCCGCTCTGAACCAAGTTTGAGCAAATTCGAGAACGTCGATCTCGACGTTCGATCCTCAATTGGGTCTCAAGATGAGCTTCAACGCGTACAAATCTGTATTTTGGGGCAAATAGTCATGTTTATCGGTTTGATCAAGTCTAGATTTAAAGAGACCCTGTCACTTCATCCTTTTCAACTGAATCTGAGTTATAAGGCTTCCTATGAGATATCCATAGGTACATGCGTGGGAAGTTCGGCTGTAGTAACATCGGTTGTACAGGCTGTGTGTGATGGAATGATTACAAAATCTAACCCCCGAAACACCCCCACGAGACAACGACTACCTCCCGACCTCATGAGCGACTAAATCATGATAGAGTGTGAAATACGAGCTTTTTGTCGTAAGGGATCATTTTCTGCCTGGCTATATAGCATCTATCGTACTTTGTCTGTCCTTGACGATCAGATTGTGACACTGTACTTGGTCCGTGTCTCAGGTCTACAGTAACTGATAAGATTTGGTATAGATTGACAGTAAGGATCTAAATGAAACGCTTCTCGCGCCAGTATCCAATCCATCTCGCTGCGTCGTCGAGGTCTAGAGGCTTCAAATCTCTGAAGGCCGGACTATACTCTTGCGACACCGACGTCGCAAACCGGACGGCACCAGCCCTCATCTCAGCTGACCGGAAAAACTCAAGCAGCTTGATAGCGGGCTGTGATGGATGGCATGAAACGGAGTCTCATTCTCATCAACGAAAACACCCACCACGCGCTGTAAGTCCTCCGCAGTCGCACCCACCGCAGCTCTCTCGAGCCGCTCAATCCACTCCGAAAACACAATCAACGGCAGATGGAGGGTGCCGGCGATCGCAGTCATGATGGTGTCCCACGCGACGGGTCGTGGATGGACGAGATTCATCGCACCGGGCGCCCGGTCCTCGAACACCGCGACATCTACGATGGCTTGCGCCACGGCTTCAGGCGGAAGCCACGCGTTGAGTCCGGCAAGCTCAGATGGCAAGGCACCCAGCGCGATACTGGATTTGACAAGGCTCGGGATCCAATCAGACGTGGACCACGCCCCTGTTCGAGCTGAGCCGCAGATTTGCCCAATGCGGAAAGACGTGGCATCCAGTCCGGAGGCAGCGATGATCTGTGCTTGGGTCCAGCCCTGAATTCAGGAAGAAAATCTTGAACACGCACCCGCTCAGCCACGTATTTGCTCTCCCCATACTCCAGCCCCAGCGCAGCGCTCGAGCAAGGCTGTAGCTCTTCCGGAAACGGACCTTGTCTCGGATCCCAGCCGACAGCAGTCCCAACGGAAGAAGTGAACAGGAAGCGGACTCCAGTATTCGAGGCCAGGCGAGATCGACCAGGTTGCGCGTGCCTTTGATGTGGGGCTCGAACGAGGCCAGCGACTTGTTGAAGTCGAGAGTCCACGCGTTGTGAATGATCACGCTGACTGTGTTGTGTAGCTAGAATGTTGTGTGGGTCGATACTCCAGATAGAAAGAAGGATCCACTCACAGTCTCGAAGATAGAAGTCTCCAAATCAGCAGCAGTACCCTCGAGGAAGACGAGCCTGTCAGGGTCAAGCAGAAGCTTCTGATCCAGTCCACGCTCCAGAAATGCAGCGCTTTGTCGAGAGGCTGAAGTCGCACGCGAGCTGTACCGGTTTAACGCGTAGACACGGCGAATGGACGGGTGCTTGAGCAGAATCTCGAGCAGATGCGAGCCGAGACCGCCCGTCGACCCGGTTAGCAGCACAACCTCGCCGCCTTCCGGCCGAGTCTTAGCGGGCGAGCTCCCGCCCAATGCAGTCGAATACGTCGTGATCATCTGCTCAACAGCAGCGTTAGGATCCATAGCTTCCGGAAGTGTTCCCAGAGCGAGAGCCGAGACAGCGGTGGCGAGCAACTCGATCGTGGAATGCGAATACACGAAATCTTGTGGAATCTTCGGTGCAGAGGCTTTGGATTTCGAGGTCGATGAATTGCTCAGGGCACCGACGATCCGGTGACGGAGGAACGTCGTGTGGAGACTGTCAAAGCCCTGGTCGAAGATATCGCTGCCCGCGTGGATTTCCCGTTCCGAAAGCGATGAAGCGTGTGCGGACAGCCACGGGACGAGATCAGGCACGGTCCAGCTGGCGGGCGCAGCTATGTCGTCCGCAGAACTGATACTGGCATCAACCGTCTCGTACCTGGAAGACGCGTTAACGCTTTCCGGATGTGTTCAAAGCTACCCTGGACCCACAACGCGTGAATCTCAGCCCGGTGTAAGGCAACGCTGGCTTTCTTCATCACTGTCCCTTTCGGGGTGCGGAGAAGAGGCTTGGTACGGGGAGTAACGAGAACCATTTCCTTGTAGATCCGGGCAAACGCCGGCGCAGTCTCATTCGCTTCTTGCATCTGCTCCCTGTTTCAAGATGATTAAAGCCCTCACCCGTCGCCACAGATAGTGCGCACCAGATCAAATTTCGAAACTTGGCAACTTCCGCAGCGTCCATGGTATTCACCTCACATGCCACGCTCGGCTCGACTAGAGCTCCGAGCTGATTTCTCTCCCGACCGAATATGACGGCCCCAGAAACATAAGGGCTAGAGAGCAAGATGTCTTCCATTGGGGCTGGCGCCATTTTCTCTCCGTTGGTCATGATGAGTAGGTCATCCAGCCGCCCAACAGTCCGATAAAGGTCAGGTTTTGTGGGATGCTTCTCGAACAGATCCTTTGTCGAGTAGCCTTGGACGTCAGGGAGGTTCTCAACTGCCGGGTGGAGGGTGTCGCAACTCTGATAGCGGCGTGTCACGCAGAGAGTTGGACTTGGAGTCCATTGACTCACCAGGAATTGAAGCTCGAATGTGTTGACGTCACCCTCTGGGACCCATCGAAGTTTTACTGTTTCTGAGAACTTAAGCCAAGCCCAGTCTCGGGGACCACTGTCGGCCCGGATGACATTTGGCAAGCCGACTGCAATTCGTGAGTAGGCTGTGGAGATGAAGATCCCGTGCGACGACTCACATTCCGTCGCCCCAAAGAACTGCACGATCTTCACACCTTCTTTGACGAGCTCGTCGCCTACCTTGAGCGTTAACGATCCTCCGCCGAATGCCTTGCCTGATTCAGTCAACGAAATTACCGAGATCGAAAGACTTACGACCATATTCAAGCTCTTGAGATAGCCGACCGCCTCCGGAGAACGACCCCACTCCAAAATGAACGCAGGGACAGCGAGTAGTCCATCGGCTCTCGCGAGCTTTGCGTTGTGCAGGGCAAGATCGGACGTCGCGTTGGGCGGGACGCGGTACTCGGTTGCTGTCGAGGCGGGAGGCAAGATACAGGCCGTGCCGTGGTTGAGCAGTGGGACCATGAGCTGCACGAAGCACCCCATCGCGTGAAACGGCGGTAGCGTACCGATCGCGAAGCGCGGTGCGTACAATTTGATTTGGCGGAGCGCACCTACCGGAATGTGTCAGGACTCCACCACATTGGGCTGTTCAAAGGAAGGGATGGCGCGCACCGAGAGCCGATATTTCGAGGAACAAGCGATGGGAGAGACTGATTGGCTTGGGGAATCCTGTGCTTCCACTGGAGTGCAAGCACAATGCGATGTCGGTCATGCGTGGAGTAGGGTCAGAGACTTGATACGGCGTAAACTCGTCGGATGCCGACTCGCGCCCAAGATGAGGGTACAGTTCTCCCAGCAAGGGAATCTCTTCCACGGACAGCTCATACGACAGTTCCTGTGCAGCGAGCTCAGAGATGACATCGACGACGAGATGTCCCAGGGACGCTCGCGTAGTGAGCACGCGATGACAGCCGGTCGACTTGAGCAAATGTACGATTGCCACGGGGGAGTTGCGGCGGGAGATCGGGAAAGGCTGGAATTTGATCCGAGTTTGGTGAGCGAATTGATCTGAAGTGCTATGTAGGCACTCACAACTAGACCGGCTCTGATGCATCCTACGACGATGGTCTGATAGATGAGAACGTCCGCGAGAGCCACCATCGCTACGAATCGACCTCCTCCTCCTCCTCCTCTGGTGTTCTCGGTCGAAATCAGGTGGGCCGCGCGATGAACCGCGCGCGTGAACTCAAACCGAGTGATGTCGGTCTGGACCACTCCTAATTCACGATCCTCTTTCGCGAACGAAAAGGCAATGTCATTATTCGGGTCATCAAGATTCAGGTCGAGGATCTGCGGGAAAATGAGAGAGCGATCGAGAGGTGAGGGAGCACTGCTGGAGGCACAGCCAGAAATGTTCGAAGAACCCATTGCAGGTTGATTGGAGGGGACTAGTATGTTCCGGTCCTGCTTTATACCATCTCTCCCAGATAAGCATGATTTTTGGTCCATCTGAGCCTTGTCTCCGAGCGTGATAAGTACCCAAACCGAGGTTGACATTGACACTTGCACTGGGAGGTGCGGAAACAGCCCCATTGCGGCAGTCAAGCTTCAAGGTTGAACATTATTAAACTTGAAGAGGACTGGTACCGTATGCTACGAGACAAGATGACGTGCGTAAGACAGTGTTGAGAGGTTAAACCCCGCCCTGTTCTGCCCGTGAAAGCGCCCGCAGGCAACGGACTCCTATGAGGACCGCACCAACACCTCGTATTCCCAATCTCTCCGCGTCAGCCGAACTGCAAGGCTCGATCTTTCCAACTTTGAACGAAGATCTTAGAGTGCTATTTTTAGAGCCTTCGCTGTGGTATTCGGGTGCGTCCCGCTCATAGGGCTTCATGAGTGCTTAGGGATGATACTTAGTGTAAATCCGGCGCTCATAATTGCGAACCAAGGTTATTATGAATAACGGTCGGAAATGTCAGCTGTGCGCGGACAGAGCTGAACATGGGATAGCTGCTGAAGTCAAACAATTTCATCTTTCACAGCGGTAGATACATTTAGCCCTCACGCCTTTGCCCAAGGTTGAAACCCCGAGTTTGGCCTGGTTCTCCACGGAGGTTGGGTACAGTTTGGATAAGTTGAAAAACTCTCTCACACTCTGTGTTCTCATTTTGGCTTGATCGCACAAGCAACACGAGCCTCTAGCCTTCGGTATTCGCACGCAATATTGCGGTGCGACCACGCATGATTTCGTCCCAGAATCATCTGTAGCCCCCGCAGCTGTTTCGAGCGCATCATGACGATTGCACGTATGTCTTCCACTGACATCCGCTAGGGAGGAAAGGCGGGAACCGATTTGTTTACAGTCTGAGAGATCTCTTTCCAGATGAAACGTTCGATCCTAGCGCACAAAAATCGCAAGCGAATTCTTTTCAGAACTCCACTTGAACTACGGGTGAGGCGGGAGTTCCACAGTTGTGGGCATGCAGTATCACACCACCTTCCTTTTCGAGTTTATGGCGTAGCAGCACGGGCTGTGCGGATCACGTGTGATGACGTCCTCGGGCAATTTTGAAATCTGACCACCTTCCGCTCCAAGACACCGTCGTGAGACAGCGACTTCTACCTTTCAGCCTCTCCTGAACGACTATATAACGACCCTGCAACGCACCCATCCAACGACACCCTTTGTCTCCATATCCCACCGTCACCATGTCTTTCGGTACCCACCTTCGTCGAGGCCATCCCAGTGCGTACCTCACCCCATCCTGTTGTCACTCGCATTGATTTCCACGCAGTCACTCTTGGTCTCGTCATCCTATTTGCCATCTTTGAGGTATGTGTCTCTCTGCTCCCGCCCAGCCTGTCTGACACCCCTGGCGCAGCTCGCACTCTCCGCCTGGCTCACATCCAAGTTCAATGCCCTGCACAACTACCGAAATCTCTCAGAGCGCGATCGCGTCCGGTTCACCCTCTTCACGTCCACATGGACTATTCTCACGTCGGGGATGCTCATCCTTCTGTTCATGCACTCGCCCGACGGCTCGGTGTTGACCAGTGTCCTCGCTCACATTGTCATGTGCGTCATCAATGACCCTGCCTTTCGTTCGTCCGATCTAACAACCGGCTCTCTGCAGTCTCGGCTTCACCTGGCTGATGTGGACTGCCGCTGCCGCCGCCGTGACTGAGATGCTCGGCGGTGGCCTCAACTGCAAAACGCAAGACGTCTTCGTTTACTGCAGTCAGCTCAACACCCTCGAGGCATTCGCATGGATAGAGTGGCTGCTCATTACCTTTGCGATCATCGTCGTTCTGGTTCGGGGTGTGTCAGCGTCACGGCGCGGAGACGGAGTCCGCGGGAGCCTGGCTTAGTAGTCAATGGCGGCATGAAACGCACTTTCTTGTTCGTCGCTGTACTGCACGTGCTGTAGACTCTATCTTTTCATGTTTGTGTATTTGTCCTGCATTCCAAGGCTTGGTTTGGTTTGATTCAAAACTCGAATCCAAGAACTACTCGGCTGCGGCATGCAGGGAATCATCGGTGGCGGTGCCGCTCACATCCCCCTTGACCTTGTTCTTCTTTAGTCTGTTCCTTGTTTACCAGAAGCCTCGTGGTCATCATTATGCTCGCATCTAAAGGGTTTGAGATGTTGATACCGCAAACTTCTTTCCGTTCTTTTCACCAACTCCTTCGAGTCGAGCTCACTTCAATTCATGGTCCGTATAGTAGCCATGCTTCAGTCCATCGGTTCAACTTCAGTCTATAGGTTCATTCTCTGCAGAGCAAGCTGGTTTCTCTTCCACAAGATGTGTCTAACTTCCTTGCTATCAACAACCTGCGCGCCATACTTTCCCTGGACCCGAATGCCGGCAGATGCATGAATCGCCTTCCACCAGAGCTAATTCGAGAGATTTTCTTACTTTGCCAGCCTGGCGAGCCATACTACAGTTCAAAAACTTGGACTGGCCAAGTTCTAAGCCCACTTGTACTGTCTCACGTCTGCCGCAGATGGAGAGCTATCGCCCTATCGTATGCCACCCTCTGGTCGACCGTCTGGGTCTACCAACCTAGCCAAGAGCACATTCCCATGGTCAAGACGTGGCTCGAGCGCTCAGGACAGCAGCCGCTCACAATTCATATCACCCAAACGGAAATCACGGATTGGCGCCAGCCCCGTTACACCGACGAGATTATGTGGCTGCTCATTCCCCAGCTGCATCGATGGGGTCGCCTCAACCTGTACTTGCTGAGTCCCCTCCAGCATTCGCTCCATACGCTTTTCTGGGCTCCCAGAAAAGCACCATTGCTGACGCATGTCTACGTGTCTGCTCAGAACTGGGTCCAAGGGCTCAAGCCGACGCTTGAAAGAGGGTTTCTGTCCTTCCCCTCGATCCGCTCTGTCGTGCTCCCTCCTTCCGTCAACTTGAGCTTCGTTCCGTTTGCCCAGTTGACCGTCATCGACGCATCGCTCGGCGGCTGCTTCACACCGGACGTTCTCTTGGACACCCTACGGCGGTGCGGGCAGCTGCGCAGCCTAGCTCTTCAACTCGGGGCGGACCGATCCGGCGGCACGTTTGTCCCGCATCACACTTCGCTGCCCTACCTCTCGGACCTGAAGATGACCGTAACAGCAGTCAATCTGACCGAGTTGTTCGACTGTCTGACGCTGCCCTGTCTGGACAAGCTCATGGTGCATTACAACGATGCACCTCACGTGGCGGATGACGCTCGAGCCTTGGACCGTCTGCTTATCCGCTCAAAAGCGTTCCTGAAACGACTCGATCTCGCGGATCCACAGCACCCCGGGATCGAATGGCATCTTTCCTGGCTTCAGATGCGAAGCATGCAGCGCCTGGAGGAGCTGTACATGCATATCGCGCTCGACGATGCATTCGTCGCCGCCCTCACTCTCCGTCCCGACCTCCCATCCTCGCTGTTTCCTGGTCTGCGCACGCTCTATCTCCACGACGCGGAAGCCGGCCAGCACCTCAACGATCTCGAGCTATACCGCATGGTCGTCTCACGGATCGTTCCGTTGACGATAGTCGCTCTGCTGGTTCGCATTGCTGGCCATCATGCGGCCCCAGCTCTTCCGTTCTTGATCGAGCGTTGCAAAAATCACATAAGTCTTGCCCTGACATTGCTGCCCTGCGGAGATCCGACGGCAAAGACCGGGCGATATCTGCCGCCGCCGATGGCAGGAGGATATCGCGTGGAGTGATGTCACGCGCCTGGAATGGTCGGGCTTGGCTTTGATTGGACACCATATTGTTGCCGACGATCGCTTCCAGCACCGACGTGTCGTCGGTGTATACTTGTGGACGCGGTGATACGCTGCTGGTTGAGTGCATTTTAGGCGTCCATGCCCGCTCACGCGATGTCTGTTCGTCAGCTGTCTGTTTTGGACTCTGCGGATTTGGATTCGGCGCATACAAGCTCGATTGGATATCGGCGTTCGATTACTCAGCGCTATAGCAGTACTCATTGTTTGTCTCCAATAAACGGGGCCTTCAAACACGCGAGAGGGTTTCCAGTTTTCGCTACGGTTGTTCGGAATTTGTGTGACTGGACTATCTTCAACGTCATAGCCCTAGTCCTCAGTTGTAGAGTTCACTAGTGGTCGCACCCTTTCAACCCTTGCTCTGCAGTGCAAATTCTTATATTTCTGACAACATCATGAACCGAATGGAAACTGTACTATGGCAGGACCCGCGACGATTGTGTCGTCGTCAACCCTGCCTCCATCTCTCGTGATCACACAATATACAGACCCAGTCCGAGCAAGACTGATTGGCACTTGGACTTGACCATTTTGAACCGGAGAAAAGACCGGAGCACCGACACCGGAGATAAACGCAGCAAACAGTTGTGAAGTGGAGTCCTTAGGCACAGGAAAGTCGACAGTAGCAGTCTTGCCCGGTTGCGCGTTCGAGACAGTCAGTGACGCGAAGGATGCGAGAGAGGGGAGAATGGCAGAGTTTGAGGAGGGGCATGACTTGATGAACTTTGATGCGATGTGGTAAACTTGACTGGGCGAGAGCGCAGTTTGAAATGATGTATCCCAAGCGCTTCCGTGCAAAGCAGAGGAGGCAAGCCAGGCTGCGGATATGAGTGCCGACTCTGAGGACAAACTCTGAAACATACCGGCATGTCGATTCTCAATCCCGAGAATACTCGCAGCCACAGTGAGATAGTTCTGGAGGCGGATGGTCAAGGTGTATGCGTTCATTAGAGATCGCTTACTTTGTCGTTGATGTACTGCGCCGCGCCAGTATAGGCAGCGGAGCCAACCGATTCAAGAGACGCGCTGAGGGAAACTGCGGACGCGACGTCGGTTAGGCCGCTGCGAGTCGTTAGACGAAACACATCGCTGAGTGAACAGTCGACACACAAATCGTACTCGCAACGCTCGACAGCCTTCGCACCAGCCGTCGTCAGAGCGGTGGAGAGAAATGCGACATGCGTCGTTTCATGTTCTTGGATTTGCTGGAATCGCCCCCGCGTCCAGACCGGAAATTTAGCAGCAGTGAAGTCGACAGGCGAGAAACGAGCGAGAACTTGATCATAGAAGGCCGACTCGAGGTGCTCTGGAAGACGCTGTCATTGTCCGTGCAAGTATGTAGTACAGAGAGAACTCGCCCAGTGTGAGGGCAAAGTTGAGCACTCGAGGGTCTGATGGACGAGATGAGTGCCGTCGACTCGATAGACTCTTAGGGCTGACCAGATAAGCCTCGCCGAATGGGAAGTGAGTTCACAAGGCCGAGGAGGGAAAGGATTGTAAGAGCAGTGGTATGCATCGTTGGCGTGAAGGACAGTGCGTGGAAAGAGCGTTAGGTTGGTAGTGGTTTGGGGAAGAGAGTGATCGTGAGCGTCACCGTGACATTTTCGCATTCTCTTCGTCATCTGAATTGAGTGCGAGCGAGATTTCGTTCGCTGATTGAAGCGCCGTCGGTTGCTCAACTTGCTCTCAACGCAAGAAATGAGAACTAACGCCATACGAGCGATCTGCGAAAGCGAGATCTCTCCTTGTGAACGATCGACGCCTATCTCGTATTATCGTCTCCCGCGGCAAGTTTGTATTTGTGGTTAGATACAGGCCCCGCACTGTTTTTTAGTCGCAGCGCTTCTAGTCTCCTCTGGCCGGGCTTGATAATTTGCTCGACCGGAAGCTTTGCACGTGAGCTGTTGCACCGTGAAGTGCGGAATCGTTGCACGTGAGGATTTGAGCTTTCGTCTCTCACTCTGCCTATGCTTGTATTTTCGCTGGCCCCAATGTTCCTTATCGTCTCTCTTTTCCAGATCACTCGGTCTACAAGCATTGTAAGAGCTCCCCTGCAGCACCATGAAATCGCGGCACGGCTTGCCCAATCGGCGGACATGAGTGCCAATCTCCTCTCGCCAAGCAAGCGAAACCCACGGCGCAGCTGCAAGACTCCCTCGTCCCTCCCCTCTCACGTTCAACCGAGTTTTTCAGCCGCCTCCTCTGCTATTCACACCTACGCGCTTGTGACAAAGACGACTAGTAGTGCTCCATCCGTGACGCAATCGAGTGCTACTACTACCATCGCGGGGACACCTCCCTCCGAGCAGACCGCCCCCGAACAGAAACCAATCCTCGTTTCCACTAGCTCCGCGACATCGACTGCTACTGTCAGCTCTGGTACAATCTCGAGCAGTATAACAGTGGATGCACACGCTTTCACCCTGACCAACAAATGCTCCAATGCCGTCCATCCTGTTATCGCGAGTACGGCGTGCGGGTATAGTCCTCGATGTGCAGATGCCTTCTCTGGTTCTCTTCCGTCCATCGGGTCGCTCGGGGCCGGGCAGACGAAAACTGTCCACGTTCCCAAGAACGTCAGCCCTACTCTCTCTGCTCAAGTTTTGTTCACTCAGACCAGATTCTCTCCAGTTTGTTGGTCGTATCTTCTCGCAGAACGGATCCTGCGGGTCTTCGGGCGAGAAATGTACCATGCTCGAATTCAATCTGGGTGAGCATCTCTCCGCGCATCTAGTGTGTGCGGGTTTGCCGAGGTCTCGCACAGACGCCAACAGTCTCTATACCCCCAACTCGTATGATATCAGCAATATCCAGGGTTTTACCCAGAGCATTTCTCTTGGTGCGGCTGGTTGTGATACTGTTACTTGCACCGGTCCTCAATGCGATGTGAGTGCTATTTGGTTACCTGCCAGTGCATGAAGTGATATTGTTCAGTGCCACGACGCATACCCTATTGGGGTATCTAACTTTTCTCTGTATCATTCTGGGATAAACTCATCCGTGTGTAGGACATGACCGGCTGCGGTGCCGATCTCCCTGTTCGGGCCTGCGGTGCAGGCGACATTGCTTTCGAAGTGGTATTCTGCCCGTAACCGCGCCCTCATCTTGTTACCCTCTTGCTTTGTCGATTGCCATTCTGCTGTGTTGAAGTTTCTGTACACAATCATTTGTGAATGTATGCTGTACATTTCTGGTCAAAGCGAGCAGCTAGCCGGCGCACGCAGTGTTGTTGATAAGTAGTTAAGGTCTTAACTTGACCAGGCTTATTATGTACTTAACTTAAGATAAGTTGAACCCTTAACATCGGTGTAAAACATAATAAGGCTCTTAATAAGTCTTAATATAGAATTACCTACACTGGCAGCAATTCCCATGAACAGACAACATCCACGTACCAGCTCGTGGCTTCCAACCACCCTCTCATCTCTCTTTGGGGGGAAAGTCTCAAACCCCATTGTGATGGCCTGTTGCGAACGCGTGGTGTTGGAGGAAGCACTGTACATGGAGCTGTTAGCTGCCAAACATGACAATGAAGCACCGGATGCAGGTGCTCTTGAGGGCTCCGGAGATGAATACGCGCCGTAGAAGTTTTCTTGTAATGTTTTGAACCAGTATTGACGCAAATAAACTCATTTGGGACTTGAATACAAATCAGGTAAAAAGCCTTATAAAAGACCCTTAAAATAGGCACCCTTAATAACTCTTACCTTGTCCTAAGACCTTAATTTCAGCAGACACCCTTAATAACACCCTTATCTACAACACTGGGCGCACGGGGCTGACCAGGCATAGGCATGGGCCGTATTTGTCATTCCAACAGCGAGAAATCGGTACGTATCCTGCCAACGCAGTGCCGATCTGTCGCACGGCAATAAGTCCACTGGAATCGTTGAAGGCCCTTCAACAATTCCAGCGGACAAAGGGTCGAACCCATTGGATTATGGGTCACGTGCACAGACACGTGACCAAGGTGGATCACGCACGGGTGGACAGTCACACGGAGAGCCAGTGCAGACATCATCATTTCATTGTATTAGACCACTCAGGCTCCTACCCACTGCCCTCAAGAGGTTCACAATCCAATGATAAGCTGGCTATCAGACCTGCTCTGCACCACCTCTAGAAGGCCAATAATTTTGTGCTTTCAGAGATTACCCTGGTTCCTACTTGTTGCATCTGGTTGCAACAGCCAGTGTTGTGTTCAGCTGGACTTGAGGGCTTAGTGCCTAGCTGGTGTTTTTGGATAGCACTAGTCCATGGGAGGCACTCAAGTCACTGCTGTGGAATGATTCTATCAGCCTATACCAGACTGTTGTAATTGTGACTGCGACCCATCCTCAGATACCCAGATAAGATAAGATAAGATGAGACTAACCTTGGATAGACCGGTAACCTGGACAAAAAGGAGACTCTATTGTCTCTCTTTCTGTACCAGACTGCTCAATCAATACACTATACACTGATTAACAGGTTATGGGCCCTGGATGTCAGGGGACGCCGCGCTCGTTGGGCACGTGACCATGCACGTGACCCACTGCACCCTCTCTGCCGACCCGTGCCTGCTCACCTGTTGATCACCCAGCCTCCTCCACCTCCTCCGATCCTCATCTCCATCCATGCCAACATCCGCCCTCTCCCTTCTTCCCCCGGCCATCTCCCTCGAATCCCCGCAAGCGGTCTAGCCAAGCCCGATTCCTTGCACCAGGGAGTGCTACTGCCGTATGCACTCCTCCCCCTTCACTTCGGCCTTCTCCCCGCGGATGTGGTCTACTGCCGTACAGGCTCGTACCAGATGCCCTTGCGGTCATCCGCACCACCCCTCTTCCCAGTTGCACCTCAGTTACCACCGCCATCACGCGGTTCTCCCCCCGCGGGGTACCTACTGGGTACCCTCAGACGTCTTGCTGAGGGTACCCAGTAGGTACCCCCTGGCGGGGGGTGGGGGGGCCATTTAGTCGATTTAGTAGCGGGGGCATATGCGGGGGTCAGGAGGAGGGGGGGTGTATGTAGCATGTGACTTGTCCATAAGAGCGGGTAGCTGGGCGGGAAAAAAAAATCCAATCACATGACGCGCTGCATGGGCGGGATGGCGGGATAAAAAAATCACGTGATGCGCTGCACCAAATATTACCAAAATGCTGGCAGGGGTTGGCGGCGTCATTGGCGGGGTCACTACCACCCCCCCGCACACCATGGCGGGCAGTGGGCGCATTATCACGTGACTTTTTGGGCGCCTTTTTTGCAGCATTTGGCATGATTTTGGAAATGCTGCTTGATACATTGCATGCTGTGGCAGACAATGGGCGCAAAATCACGTGATTTTCCGCCAAAAAAATGGAAGACTCCCCAAATCATCCCAGTATAATTTCCATAGGTAAATAGGCTAGTTAAACATGAACTTGAGCTTAGAAAAACCAAAATGCACCCTGCACAATGGGATTGGTGACACACTTGATCCCATCATTTGGCAGGGCCTGCCGCAGGGGCTGCCGCGGGGGGTGCCGCGGGGGGTGCCGCGGGGGGTGCCGCAGGGGGTGCCGCGGGGGGTGATGCGGGGGCTGCCCCAGGGTTGGTCTGTTATGATCCATTTTTGTTCATTGAAGATCTTGTAGAGGTGAGCAGGGCAACAGGCCAACTGGGAATTTATAGGAAGACATTGAAATTGATGCAGGGGTCAGATGCGGGGCCCACTGCAAGGTCTACTGCAGGGGCAGGGGTGCATTATATCAAATTTCGATGTATCTATTCTGGCCATGGCCATAGAATGTCACATAATTATCCTTCAATTTGGCAGGGGTTTCTTGGTATGGTCTGCAGCTAAAGATATTTGATTCCCTTGTGCTTTAGCAGAGCCTGGGATATTGAAAACATGCAATAGCACCTGTATAATCTGTTTATGTAGGGTCAAATACAAGTTATAACTTGGTACATTTGGGCATGGTCTGCTCAAGCTATTAGGTCGAATTTAATGTTTGAAAAATGCGCAACTTGATTTGTTTGGCAAATCCCCCAAGGGAGTTTTCCATGTGCAGCCAAATTGATCGCCAGGAATAGCTACTGCTCCTTGTCCCTGTCTGTTTGCTTCCAATAGTCTGTCTGCTCCCAAATCTTCCTCTCCATTTTCAGGATATCTGATACAGGTGTTAGGATTGTTGATTGATGGATTTCATATTCCTTGTCTACACACCATTTAGACACTTTAATGGATGTGATAATACTGTGAACACTAACAATTGATTAGGCAGCACTTTTGTCCATCCAATCCTTGCAGGGGCTGGGGCAGGGTTGATGGTGGGGGCTGCCGCGGGGGCTGCTGCGGGGGGTGCCGCGGGGGGTGCCCAAGCCTCTGCCAGCCTACCCAATGTGGATCAACTACAGGATCACTTTCCAAAGCTTCTGTACTGCAACCCGAGTGACTTCCAGGTTACCTTTACCCAATTCCAGTGACACAACTTGCCTGCTCTTGTTTCTGGCCGACAATTGATTTTATAAGCTTGAGTGTGTATGTGCACTTTTTGGTGGGAAAGGAGGCCATTTGGTGAGGGGCAGGGCACCGAAACATTGTCAAATACCACATTAAACATGACCAGTGGCTTACATCTCTTCAAACTGGCCCCTATCTCATGTTTATCAAGACCCTATTTTTCGGACCCATTTCAAGTTTTTGAATGGTTCCAGGGTCCAGGGCTCTCAGAATTTGTTTCAGACACTGCCAAGGGGTATATCATTCAGCTGTATTGAGTTGTTCATTTGTAGAAAATATATTTTTTGCAATACCCAAAGTGAACTATGTTGAACCATTATCTATGTAGGAACCTTGAGCAACTGTGAACTGTTTTCATGTTTCGAATTTTGGATGGACAAATGATATGAAATACCTACATATTCAACAAGAACAGCATAGGGAGACCTTATTCCGATGGTTTTCAGCTGCATAACTGTAGAAACAGTGTCAGAAGAGCAGGAAACACTTAGGTACGACGTTTATACAGGTTCTGATTGGCTGGTGACTTGACGTGTTCCGAGCTGTCAGATTATGTAATCTTACATATGAGAAGATGGCAGGGGCAAGGCACCGGTGCAGCGGGGGGTGTGGCAGGGGGTGTCAGCCTGGCGGGGGTGCATGCGGGGGTGCAGTGGGGGGTGCCAGTTTGGCGGGGGGTGCCTGCAGGGGTGCCAGTGGGGGTGCAGGTAGAGTTGCAGGCAGTGAGTTATGGCAAGAACGTATACAGTCCCAGTAGCAAAAGCAATCATGTATGTTTCTGCAGTTTGTCTTGCAAGTATCCAAGCTCTAAGTGGAAAGAATTTTGTATATGAAATCTGAATTCATGCTCAATCTCTGGCTATTGTGAGACAACTTATTAGTGAGTTAGTTCATCCTCTTATATACGACCCAGGAATGAATTGAGGGCATGTCAAATCCGCTATGTTCCATCTGTTCATGTTGCAGCTTGAGAAAATCATTTGCAAAGCATCACAGAACTTCTGATTTTCAATGAGTCCCAGTCAGGAAGTGAGACATTCAATGTGTACTTGACATGTGGTACAATGTGCCGCAGGGTAAGATTACACTGTGCTAACAGTGTGAACAATTGACTAATAGCCATGTATGTAGAATGAGCGCACCAAAAAATCAATGAGATGACAGTGGACCCAGTGCAGCCAACCTACCCACCCTGCCGGTCAACACATGAACAAATCATAACTTGTATTTGACCCTACATAAACAGATTATACAGGTGCTATTGCATGTTTTCAATATCCCAGGCTCTGCTAAAGCACAAGGGAATCAAATATCTTTAGCTGCAGACCATACCAAGAAACCCCTGCCAAATTGAAGGATAATTATGTGACATTCTATGGCCATGGCCAGAATAGATACATCGAAATTTGATATAATGCACCCCTGCCCCTGCAGTAGACCTTGCAGTGGGCCCCGCATCTGACCCCTGCATCAATTTCAATGTCTTCCTATAAATTCCCAGTTGGCCTGTTGCCCTGCTCACCTCTACAAGATCTTCAATGAACAAAAATGGATCATAACAGACCAACCCTGGGGCAGCCCCCGCATCACCCCCCGCGGCACCCCCTGCGGCACCCCCCGCGGCACCCCCCGCGGCACCCCCCGCGGCAGCCCCTGCGGCAGGCCCTGCCAAATGATGGGATCAAGTGTGTCACCAATCCCATTGTGCAGGGTGCATTTTGGTTTTTCTAAGCTCAAGTTCATGTTTAACTAGCCTATTTACCTATGGAAATTATACTGGGATGATTTGGGGAGTCTTCCATTTTTTTGGCGGAAAATCACGTGATTTTGCGCCCATTGTCTGCCACAGCATGCAATGTATCAAGCAGCATTTCCAAAATCATGCCAAATGCTGCAAAAAAGGCGCCCAAAAAGTCACGTGATAATGCGCCCACTGCCCGCCATGGTGTGCGGGGGGGTGGTAGTGACCCCGCCAATGACGCCGCCAACCCCTGCCAGCATTTTGGTAATATTTGGTGCAGCGCATCACGTGATTTTTTTATCCCGCCATCCCGCCCATGCAGCGCGTCATGTGATTGGATTTTTTTTTCCCGCCCAGCTACCCGCTCTTATGGACAAGTCACATGCTACATACACCCCCCCTCCTCCTGACCCCCGCATATGCCCCCGCTACTAAATCGACTAAATGGCCCCCCCACCCCCCGCCAGGGGGTACCTACTGGGTACCCTCAGCAAGACGTCTGAGGGTACCCAGTAGGTACCCCGCGGGGGGAGAACCGCGTGATGGCGGTGGTAACTGAGGTGCCCAGTTGGGCATTGGTCCTCGCCTCCAATGTCTCCACTGGCCGGCCCGGCACTGGCCTGGCCGCTGGGCTCCTCCAGTGTGGCCTTCCACTGTTGGTGTCTCAGGAGCTGGCCATCACTGGCCCCTCTGAGCCACTCACTATCTTATCTGGGTTTGTCATTATCTACTTGTCATCTGCCATTGTTCCATGGCAGTGATATCCCATCATCATCAGTCACTTGTCACAGCTGACTATATAGTGTGACACCTGGGCACATGGATCCTTGAACCGTTCTCTAAGGATCCCCCTCTGTGCTCAGGTGAGTAGTATAGTATACCTCCCTTGTATTTGATAGTCTCTAAGGATCCCCCTCTGTGCTCAGACTCATGTGAGGTTGTTGTGTGCTGTGTGCTCTCTTCCTTCGGGCTGGCAGGAGTTGCCCTTACACATGGTTTGGTTCACGGATCTAGCCGTGTCGATTTTTAGTGTGTTTGGGGTATGGGCGCGACTCGCCGTGACACTTGGAAGTGTCACCGCAACGCGTCCACAATGTCCCGTGATCGAATGGATCCTGACATGTGACAAGTCGTCGCCGTGGCATGATCTGAGGAAACGTCCAACCCAAAACCGGGAGTTGCCGCGACAAGATTGGTTCAATCTCGTAACGCCAAGTCCTGTCCAGTAGTAGCTGCATTATTGAGAACATCGCACATTGCTCAGCCCTTCAGCCCAAGTTCCCATCTGCAGAGAATGACCCTTTTGAGAAGTCGCCGCAACCAAAGATCCCTTTTTGGGGAATTGTCGCGGCCCAAGCGTTCGTCACTAATAGCCCTGAGCCTGGTATAGACTCATAAGACCAATTCCACAGTAGTGGTCTGACTGCCTTGCTATCGTCGACACTACCCACAGTCGTCGACTGGGCCATAGACCCTTAAGTCCTACTGAGCGCAACACTGTCAACCGCGACACGATACACCGAATGGTTCGAGAGTAAACTCTGTAAAAAGCGCAAAAATATGCCCTTACAGAGCTGGTGCAGAGCGTGTCTGGTAGCCAGCCTATCAACGTCCTGTCCAAGACTATCGGAAACTGAACAAGATGACCATCAGGAACCGGTACCCACTGCCGCTGATCTCCAAATTAGTTCACAAGCTGTGCACCGCCAAGTTCTTCTTAAAGTTAGACATCTGGTGGGGATACATGTCATGATTCAATCATTTTTCACAATCATTCCATTGATCACCTTATCTTATCATTGACATGGGACTATCTTATCACGGATCACAGCACCACATGGTCCGGGTTTAGGGTTCAAGAGGGTTATCTGCACAAGAGGTTGCATGGTGTGTGCTCCAGAAGTCTATACTACAACCCATGACCAAAGCTCCACACGGTACATAGTCAGATGACTCGTTTGATGTAGATAAGACTCAGACTGGACTTGGTATAAATACAGTAGCCATTGTGTTGTATTCTCCAGTCTTCAAATTCACTTCTCTTTTTGACATTATTTCTTGCTGATTGTCACATAATTCGAAGACTCCCCTCCTACCCTCCTACCTCATACCTCTTACCACTGCATCCCTCACCGCTACGCCCGCTAGCCAAGAAAGAAGCGCACGTTCTTCAACCGGGCCACAATGCTTGAAGAGATCAAGAACGGGGACAAGGACAACAAGTTCCTCAAGGAGATCGCTGAGAAGCTGCACGAAAAGGGTTTTTGAAGCGCTCCACTCCTCTAGCCAAGGAGGTGGAGCGTCCAGACTATGGACGTTTTTCTGTACTTGTTTCGATTAAACATATGAACGATTCTCCTCATACATACACAATCTCAGACTCCCTACGTACTAATATTCATGATTTTCTCGTCGCTGATATGGAGAAGGAACGACAAAGGAAAATAGCTTCAAATAGAGAGTATTTACAGAGTAAAAAGGATCAGAAGGCTGCGGATAAATTAATTTTGGACTCCTACGTATTTATGGCTCGTGGAGAAGGAACCACGTCAACAAAGACCGAAAAGGGGAGCATTGCTCCGGAGGCTCAATCCTTGAAAAAGGAGGAAGCGCCCAAGGAATCTGCCGAAATCAGGGTTCCAGAAACACCCAAACGCACAAGGGTGCTAGATGCCGTTCAAAGGAAATTGGCATCCGAGAGACAGAAGGGCCTGCAGCCCAGCAGGCTGGCGCAGGAACTGCGCGACTACCAGGCCGAAAGGAAGAGACATTCAATGGACGTGTACGTCCAGATCACGGGCCTGGACTCAGGAAAGACACGCGGAGTCAAGGCACTACTTGATAGTGGCTGTAGCACCTGCTGTATCGATACCGACTACGCGCGGGGAGAAAAGCTGGATATCCAAGAACTTCCCCAACCCATTGTGGCTCGTAACGCCGACAACACCGAGAACATCAGCGGTCGGATCACGCATTACGTTGACCTAAGGATGAGAATCGGTCCTCACGTGGAGACACGCACGTTCCTTCTGACGTGTTTAGGGAAAGCTCGGATCTTCATTGGTCTTGATTGGCTGACGGAACACAACCCCGAGGTGGATTGGCAGGAGCAGACAATGAGATTCAGTCGATGCCCAGAGCGGTGTCACATGAGGGGTCATGAGGAGCACCAAGCAATGATCGACATGGATGCAATCGACCTGGCAATGGACAAACCAGATCTGGAAGAGGGAGAATCAATCCTGTTGATCGACTTTGGGAAGGAGGTGGATCTACGGCTGAAGGAAACACCGGCGCAGAAATTCGCAGAAGAAGCAGAAAAAGAGAAGGAGAGAATGACCGAGGGGAAGATTCCGGATCAATATCAGGAATTTGTCAAAGTATTCGCCAAGGAATCGTTCGACTCGCTGCCAGACCAACGGGCATGGGACCATGCAATCGAGCTCAAACCTGGTTCCAAAGCAGTGGACTGTAAGGTGTACCCGTTATCACGAAACGAACAGGTCAAACTCGACGAGTTCTTACAAGAGAACCTGGCCAGCGGACGGATCAGACCTTCCAAATCACCCATGGCATCAGCGTTCTTCTTTGTCAAAAAGAAGGATGGCTCGCTACGCCCCGTCCAAGATTATCGGAAGCTGAACGAAATGACAATCCGAAATCGGTACCCGCTGCCGCTGATCTCCGAACTGGTCCATTGTAAGGGCAACCTCGAGGCCCGATCTCAGAGTCCTGACAAGGGAGAGTCCAAAGCGTCAGATAAGGGGATCGACTAGTACAGGAGACTGGCAAACCTGACAAGGGAGAGTCCAAAGAGAAACCGAGTTGGGGACTCTCCTTGTCAGGGCCCACTATATATAGCCTACAGAACAATGGATGACCAAGCACAATGGAAGCGCCAGACAATGGGGCCAGGGAACAATGAGGGGCCGGATCGGGGGAGAACAATGGGAGCCGGACCGTCGGAACAATGGGGATCTGGGCCCGAGTGTCATGTGGATGCGCTTGGCAGGGAAGTCCGGACCGAAGCATGTGACGCCTGACAGATGGCGCGTGCACGGTCACATGCAAGATCCCAGGATGATCGGACGAAAGCAGGGGTTCCCCTGACATCACCCCCCTTCTTGATTGCGGCGCCTCGACGCAAGGCACGGTTGGGGGTTGACGAGTCCCTGAAGGGCAGCGAGTCAAATACGGCCGCTGCAATGACACGTGGCTTCCCAGGGTATTTGCGGTAAAATGCTGCCACTGCGTCGTCAGCAAACACATCTGAGTGCTTGACCCACTGGTCATGAGATGGGTCATAGCCCTTCCATCGCACTCGGAACCAGACACTCCGGTATCGCATCTTTGCGTCTAGGATCTCCTCCACTTCCCACTCCTCTCCTTCGCCTTGTCCTAGGACAGGGGGTGGTTCTTCGTGACGCGGGCGAGTGGGGAACGGGTCGTCTTCGGCCAACTGGAGCTTGACCACGGGGAAGACAGGGTGGAGGCGAGAGAGGCTAGTGGGGAGGGCGAGCTTGTATGCGCCTTGACCTATGACTTGGGTGACCTTGAAGGGGCCCAGGCGTCGGTGGGAGAGGCCACGAGAGGGTCGCGTTGTTGTGATGTCCGAGGCGTCGAGCCAGACTCGGCTGCCAACCTTGATGTCGGGAGCGGCGGTCCTTCGTTGGTCATAGTACCTCTTGTACTCGTCCTTTGCCTTGACCAGTGCTGATTTGGCCTCGGTTACGCCCGATGCGACCCGATCCAGAAACTCGTTGGCAGACTCTGCTCGGGTGGAACGCTGCTCTGTCGGCTCGAATCCCATGCGTGGTAAGCGCCCTGTGTCCGTCATGAAGGGAACCTGTTGGGTCGAGGAGTGGACGTGGTTGTTGTAAGCAAACTCGGCTGCGGGCAGGAGCTCGTCCCAGTCGTCCTGCTTGTAGCTGGTGAAGATCCGGAGGTATTGCTCCAGCTCCTGGTTGACCCGCTCGGTCTGGCCATCAGTCTGCGGGTGATAAGCAGTGGACGTGGCAGGGGAAACGCCAACCAGCTTCCATAGCTCCCGGGTGAAGTCCGCCACAAACTGAGGGCCGCGGTCAGAGACATACTTGATAGGTAACCCGTGGTGTCGCCAGACATGCTTGTAGAACAACCGAGCCATCCCTTCGGCCGAGAGGCGAGTGTGGCACTCGATGAAGTGGGCACGCTTCCCCAGCATATCAACGACCACCATAATGGCGTCGTAGCCGTGCGCCTCAGGCAGCTCCACGATGAAGTCCACCAACACCGATTCCCAACGTTCCGAGGGGATCTCCGTGGGGTGAAGCTCTCCGGTGGGGAGTCGTCGGAGGGCCTTGGTCCGACAGCACAGGTCGCAGGTGGCCACGTACCGGCCAACATGTCGTGAGAGCTGGGGCCACCAGTAGTTCCGGGAGACCAGCTCCAGCGTCTTGAAGCGGCCAGCATGCCCCGCAACGCGGGTGTCATGATGTTGCTCAAGGATGCGTCGCCGTAGGTCTCTGTCACGCGGGACCACTAGCTTCCCACGGAAGTAGAGGAGGCCGTCCTGGATGCGCCATTCCGCTGCTACAGCGGAGCGGGCCCCCTTCATCCCTTTCAGAAGCCGTCGCGCTATAAGCGCAAGTTCTTCCTCAAGGTCAGGGTCACCGGAAAGCGATTCCCGAATGTCACGGACAAGCGGGGCTTCCGGGCCAGAGACGGAAAGTCCCTCAAGTGCACGCACATGGAACAGTTCCGGCCTCAGCAGGGTGACATCTGTGTTGTCCGAGGGGGCTCCGTGGTCCGGGCGTCGGGAGAGTGCGTCTGGTCGTCCCATGAGCCGGCCAGGTTGGTGGTGGAGCGTGAAATCGAAGCGGGACAAGTAGAGCGACCATCGGGCTTGCCGGCGATTGAGGTTCTGGGCCTTGCGGAAGTACTCCAAGTTCTTGTGGTCGGTCCAGATTTCCACGGGGTATTCGGCGCCTTCCAAGAAGTGCCGCCACTCCTCCAGCGCACGTACAATCGCGAGCATCTCCTTGTCGTGGATCTCGTAGTTGCGTTGGACGTCGTTAAGGCTCTTGGAAAGGAAGGCGACTGGGTGCCACTTGTCGTCCGAGGGGGACTGCTGTGAGATGACGGCTCCTGTGGCAAAATCGGAGCTATCAGCCTCTAGGCGATAAGGACGAGAGGAGTCTGGGAGGAGAAGAACCGGTGTAGAGGTGACTGCATCCTTCAAGGCCTGGAACGAAGCGGACTCGTTGTCGCCCCAAGACCATGATACGTCCTTCTTGGTGAGGTCGAAGAGCGGGCGCGCGACGTGGGAGAAGTCCCGAATAAACCTCCGGTAGAAGTTAGTGAACCCAAGGAACTGCTGCACTTCCTTCTTGTTAGAGGGAGCCGGCCATTCGGCTACTCCTGCCACCTTGACGGGGTCCATCTCGACGTGGTTGTGGGAGATGATCACGCCAAGGTACTCGATGGACTCCATCTCGAATTCGCACTTCTCCGCTCGGAGGTACAGCTTGTTTTTGCGAAGGCGTCGGAGGACCTCGTTCACGATACGACGATGGAGGTGAAGGTCGGAGTGCGCGATGAGGATGTCGTCCAGGTACACCATGACGTCGCCAGAGAGTATGAGGTCCTGGAGGATGTCATTCATCATAGTCTGGAACGTTGCAGGGGAGTTGGTGAGGCCGAAATACATCACCAGTGGCTCGAAGAGCCCGCGGTTAGTCCGAAATGCAGCCTTCCACTCATCTCCTTCTCGTATCCGTACGTTGTTGAAGCCCCATCGAACATCGAGTTTGGTGAAGAAGCGGGCTCCCTTGAGCTTATTGATCAGGTCGTTGATTAAGGGGAGGGGGTACCAATTCTTCACTGTCATTGCATTCAGTGCCCGGTAATCTTGGACAAACCGTAGACTGCCGTCTTTCTTTTTGACAAAGAAGACCGGGGAGGCCATAGGGGACTTCGAGGGTCGGATCCGGCCGGTGGCCATGCCTTCTTCAATGAAAGCGTCAAGCTGCTTCTGCTCCAAAGGGGAGATAGGGTAGACCTTGCAGTTCGTTGGCTTTGCGTCGGGCACCAGTTCGATGGTGTGGTCCCAGGGGCGACGTTCCGGAAGGTTGTCAAAGGACTCCTTGCTGAAAACATCCTTGAACTCACGCGCCCACTCGGGTATGGAATCCCGAGGGGGGGCAGAGTTCTTGGCAAACGCCTCCGCAAGACGCTGGGAGACGGTGCTAGTGGCTCGGATGTCTTCAGAAGGGTTGAAACGGGTGTAGAGGATACGGTCACTGGTTTCCAGACAATCTTCTTCTTCGTCGGAATCTTCTCCGTCGTCTTCCTGGAGCAGTGGCATAGCCTCGTCTTCGCGGTCTTCAATATCAACGACGCAGATGGAGGGGGCAGGGCCTTGTCGGGCTGATCGGAGTGCTCGGGCCGAGATCCGGGCTATCCGTCTCTCTTGGCGAGACTCCTCGGTGCAGGTGGAGCAGCCCGATGGGCAGCGGCTCATCTTTACCTCCTGGGTGTCCCAATTGATCTCCGGGTTGTGCTTCCGAAGCCAGAAATAGCCGAGGATCAATTTCTGCTTGCCAAGCCGAGTGACGGCGAGCTGGACACGCTCGCTGTGTCCTTGGTAACGCAGGACCACATCGGCAACTTGTCGGATGGAGCCGGCTTCATTTGGCGTGCCGTCCACGTTGTAGACTGGGATAGGCTGGGAGAGCTGCCGGACCGGAAGTCGGTTTTCGGAGGCGTAGGTGGAGTCGATGAAGTCCGACGTGGCGCCGCAGTCAACCAGTCCGTTGAGGGTGAGCTGGACTGCGTTGTCGGTGGACTGGATCTCTAGGGGGAGGTGCAGGGAGTTGGCGCCGGGGGAAGCTGCGACCACGTAGCGCTGAGGGAGTTTTCGTTCCCACTTTTCCTTGCGGACCAGCGGGACAGAGCGAGGGGCAGGGGGTACGTCTATCGTTTCGTTTGCGGGGGAAATGAGGTCGCATTCATCATACAGACATTCAAAACGATTACGTGAGGCGATCGAGGGCGTACTATTCACTTGTCGCGGGGGAGAAAACCCTGCTCCAACTCGTTGGCAATCTCCGCTTCGTGATCTTCTACAGCCGCTGTAGTCGCTAGCCGGGCCACTAATTCCGCCAACAGGTCGCTTCCCAGCTGATTGATCACTTCGTCCAGGACGTCAGCGTGCCGGACATCCACGGGGGTCGGGCAGTCTCGGGCCAGGTGTCCTGGGCTGCCGCATCGGAAGCAGGTGCGACGAACACCGGTGCGGGCTCTGGTTCGGTCGATCTCCATGGGAATGCCCGGTGGGAGGACTACTGGGGCTGGTCGGGGAGCAGGAGGTGGAGCAACCACCGGAGCAGCCACGGGGCAAGGGCGGGGGGCCGCAGGAGGCGGAGCGCGGGATGGAGAGAACACCTGTCCTCGTGCAGCTCGGGCAGCCACCTCGGCGTTGTACTGGCGGAATGCGCGGGTACGCCACTCCGAGTAGTTTGTGAGGCTAGGCGGGTTACCGGAGGTCGTGATCGCCTGATTGATTCTGGGGTCCAGACCCGCCCGGTACTTGGTGACCTTGACCAAGTTGTCAGAGTAACCCGCCAAGTCGAGAAGGTCGTCGAACTCGTCCGTGTATTTGAACACGTCGCGGGATCCCATGTAGTAAGCGTGGGTCTCCAGTCGTGCCAGGGCGTGGTCTTGCTTGTTCTCCTCGACAAACTGGAGCTTGAACTCGGCCACAAAGGAGGACCAGGTTGGAAATGGGAAGACGAGGCGCTCTGACATGCGTTCTGACCAGGAGGCCGCCGAGTCCTTGGACATGTAGGAGAGGGCGAAACGTACCACCCGCTCTTCTGATACTACCCTGTTCACATGGAAGGCCTCAGGGAGGAGGCGCCAGTACTGCTTGACGGAATGGAGAAACGTCTTGCCCTGGGTGCGATCTCCGTCAAACGCGAATGGGGGATTGGGGCGGATGAGGGGTCTCGAGCTGGCCTGTTGGCCAGTAAATACACCTGGACCCACTGCCGGAGACGGGGCAGGGACAGGGGCAGGCTGTTGCTGTTCGATTATGAAGTTGTTGAGGAGTCCCTCTATTCGCTGCATGGCTTCCTCTAGATTACCAAGTCGCTGCTCAGGGGAGGACCCGTGGTCTTCTTCTTCCATGTAGGACATGATGATCGTAGAGGGGGAGGAGGGGACAAGATTGGAAGTGAGAGGCGTATGACGCTATCAGCGGTCTTCACAAGCTTGTCCAGTTATCCCTAGGAACTCGGTTTCTGCTGTAAGGGCAACCTCGAGGCCCGATCTCAGAGTCCTGACAAGGGAGAGTCCAAAGCGTCAGATAAGGGGATCGACTAGTACAGGAGACTGGCAAACCTGACAAGGGAGAGTCCAAAGAGAAACCGAGTTGGGGACTCTCCTTGTCAGGGCCCACTATATATAGCCTACAGAACAATGGATGACCAAGCACAATGGAAGCGCCAGACAATGGGGCCAGGGAACAATGAGGGGCCGGATCGGGGGAGAACAATGGGAGCCGGACCGTCGGAACAATGGGGATCTGGGCCCGAGTGTCATGTGGATGCGCTTGGCAGGGAAGTCCGGACCGAAGCATGTGACGCCTGACAGATGGTGCGTGCACGGTCACATGCAAGATCCCAGGATGATCGGACGAAAGCAGGGGTTCCCCTGACAGTCCATAATCTATGCGGTGCAAAGTTCTTCACCAAGCTCGACATCCGGTGGGGATACAATAACGTACGGATCAAAGAGGGCAACGAGTGGAAGGCTGCGTTCCGCACGAACCGCGGACTGTACGAGCCCTTGGTCATGTTCTTCGGTCTCACAAACTCCCCGGCAACCTTCCAAAACATGATGAATGACATACTCCGAGAACTGATCAACGAGGGCCACGTGGTAGTCTATCTTGATGATATACTGATCTTCACAGAGAACTTGGACGAACATCGGCGGATCACGAAACGAGTACTCGAACTGCTCCAAAAACACAAGCTGTACCTGAAACCCGAAAAGTGCGAGTTCGAACGCACGGAAATCGAATATTTGGGTGTGATTATTGGACACAATTCGATGCGGATGGACCCAGTCAAGATCAAGGGCGTGATGGAATGGCCAGAACCAAAGAGCGTCAAACAAGTACAAGCCTTCCTAGGGTTCACCAACTTCTGTCGACGCTTTGTTCGGGGATATGCGGAGATTGCCAAACCATTGACATGGCTGATGGGGAAGGCAGGATGGTCATGGGGGACAGAGGAACATGCGGCATTCAATGGATTGAAGAAGAGAATCGCGGAGGATGCGGTCCTAACACTGCCAAATGACACTGGCCAATATCGTCTGGAAGCCGATGCTTCGGAAGGGGCAACAGGAGCAGTTTTGAGCCAAAACCAAGACGGCATTTGGCGCCCAATCGCATTTATTTCACACGCATTGACCGAAACCGAGCGAAATTACGAGATCTAAGACAAGGAAATGCTCGCGATCATGTTATCACTCGATGAATGGAGGCAGCTGCTCCTGGGAGCCATGGAAACATTCGAGATCTTCACTGATCATCAGAATCTCGAGTACTTCCAAAAGCCGCAGAAGCTCAATCGACGACAAGCACGATGGATCACGGAGCTGGCGGAGTTTGATTTCACCTTACGACACCGACCCAGCGCACTCAACCGCAAGGCGGATCTCCTGTCTAGACGAGCGGATCACGATCAGGGCAAGAACGACAACAAGGACGTCACGCTACTGAAGCCCGAGTTCTTCCGATCACAAGAAGTCACATTCGAGGGACAGGATCAGCAGCTAATCGATGAAATCAAGGCCATTCGATCAATTGATGGAAGCGTCAAGGCGGCCTTGGAGAAGTCACTCGTCGGATGGAAGAAGGAAGAGGGGCTTATCACGTATCATGGGAAGCTCTATGTACCAAGAGACGAGGAGTTACGGGACAAGATCATCGGATTACACCACAACACCCTTTGGTCGGACACGCTGGGATCAACCGAACGCAGGAGATGGTGGAAAGGAACTACTGGTGGCCCAGGATGGGAAACCAAATTCGGAAATACATCCAGACGTGCGAGGCGTGCCAACGGACCAAGACCAGAAGAGCGAGGACAGAGACTCTACACCCGCATGCAGTTCCAAACGCACCGTGGGAAATCATCTTGATGGATCAAATTGGACCCTTGCCGGTCAGTAACGGGTATGACGCAATTCATGTGTGGTGTGACACCTTCACCAAAATGATCCATGTCGAACCAATTAGTACTGACATCAGCAGTGAAGGAGTCGCACGGCTAACCAGGGACCGAGTCTTCCGCTACCATGGGATCCCTCGCAAGATCATCACCGACAGGGACTCGCGTTACATCAAGGGCTTCATGAAGGAGACGAATCGGATGTTGGGCGTGGAAATGAACCCGGGGACCGCATATCACCCGATCACGGATGGACAAACCGAACGCATGAATCAGGAGATCGAACACTATCTCCGCATTTACGTCAACTACCATCAGACGGATTGGTCGGAGTGGCTGGGAATGGCGGAGTTCGCATACAATGACAAAATGAACACGTCTACCAAGATGTCACCGTTCTATGCAAGTCACGGATATCACCCATGGAAGGGAGTGGAGCAAAGGATGGAATCAAGGAACGAGTCGGCGGAGGAATTTGTAAAAAGAATCAAAGAAATACAAGACGAAGCAAAAGCAGCATTGGAAAAAGCAAAAGAAAAAATGAAAAAATACTATGATAAACAAAGAAAAGAGGCTCCGGAGTTGAAGGTTGGGATGAAGGTGTACATAGAAGGGGAAAATATCGAGACGGACAGACCATTGAAGAAGATGAGCGACAAGAGATTGGGACCATACAAGATATTGGAGAAGGTTGGAGCAGCCGCATGGAAGCTGGATTTGCTGGACACGGACCGAAGGCACCCGGTGTTCAACGAGTCACTATTGACACCTTATCATGAACCACCCCCCCATTGCCGAGAGAAGAGACCCGTAGCCAAGATGATCGGAGGAGCAGAGGAGTGGGAAGTCGAAGAGATCGTGAAAGAGCGAAAAGTCAGCCGAGGAAAACAGTACTTGGTCAAATGGAAGGGATGGCCGCACAGCGAGAACATCTGGGAACCATCACGTCACCTTACCCACGCGAAGGACGTCCTGAGAGACTGGCAGAGGAAACAATCAAATCCAGACACACGCATTCGCCTCCTGCCAACGCTCGAAGCTGGACACTGGGACTATCTCATTCATCGCTACAAACCCAGGAACGAGCGCCTTCCATATCCCCAACAACAGCTCTTCGATCCTTACGAGAACATCTTCACGCCCATTGGCCTAGTCGATGAGGACATCAACCCTAGAGAGGGGGTAATGTCATAGTTCAACCCTTTTTCATCTTATCTTATCTTGCTATCTCGGCACGAATTATCTTATCACAGATCACGGCATCTGACGGTCCAGACTAGGGGTTCCAGGGATTATCTTCATCGATTCAAGGCTGCGTGACATATGCTCCAGAAGGTTCTATTACAACCCATGACCAGTGCTCCATGCGGTACATAGCCTTGTGACTCATTAGTTGTAGATATGACTCAGACTGGATTTGGGTATAAATACTGTAGCTACTTGGTTGTATTCTCCAGTCTTCGAATTCACTTCTCTTTTCGACTTTGTTTTTGGGTTGATTGTCACATTACTGTTGCTGAGTCGCTGCCTCTTCGAGCCGGTGACAACAAACGATGGCTGGGTAGTTGGTCAGAAATGTAGTCGCCGCGACTGAGTGGAAACTCACGTCTGGAAACTCTGGAGACAGCTCCCTAGAGCCTCCATCTGCTCCCCGTGAAGTTTCGACATTTTGGCGCTGAGAAGACGCATCGACCTATCGTGCTCGTCTATGAGTCGAATGATAGTCCCATAGACGTCCGCGAGCCCTACGGAGTAGTCATGACCAGAACCGTCGACCGATCGAGAACCAGACCGTCCTGCGACGGTCTTGCGAGTAGATGGTCGCGGGGTCTGAGAAAAATCAACCTGTGCTCGACAAGACTCGAAACGGACGCACCTTCTCTTGAACAGGAGTGGGGGCCTCCATCTCGACGTCTGAATCAATGTCGATGGCAGGAGTTGAGCCCGAAGCCTCAGGAACAGGGTCTTCGGCCTGTGCAACAATATTCGTAAGAAAATCTGGACAAAAGACCGGGAATCTTACCTTGGCCTTCCCAGACGACGACGGAGTTGCAGCAGGACGTGGGATGCTCTCCTGAGCCTGTCGCAGGCTGATGATCGCTGCAACAAGGGACTCATGCCAAATCAGATAGGCTCGATACTTGTTGACGGCCTTAGTCTGAGAGGCGTCGCGCTGCTTCTCTGGAACTTCTTTGAGCAGTTCCGTCTGAGACAGAGCAAGAGTGGCGGCCTCCTCGAGACAATCCAAAACGTCGCGGGGAGGATCTTGAGCAGCAAACGAGCTAGCTTGAAAGCGGGTCTGTCGACGAGATAAGATAATCTTGCCGCGACACGCCATCACGAATCAACTTACTCGAACAAAGAAAATATCCTTGCCAACGCTAAGGATGCCCTCTGAACCACCTAGACCCAGCTTGTTCATTGCCGCGAGAGAAGGCTTAGCCTTCTTCCATGACGCGACGAGCAATGCGAAGTCTTGGGGGAGAGGAAACGCGGACATAGCAAGGCCTGGATAGAGAGAAAGAATGGGAACGAAATAAGGACTGAGAATGGGACTGGACATAACCTGTCGAGCCCACCCAGACTTTATATCGTCGACTCTGGAAAAACTTTTCTAGTCGCGCATCAGATAAGCCGAGGACGGCTTAGATCTGTGTTCCTGGGAGAGGGCAGATCTTACGAAAGATCAGCCACAGAGTCCGCAGAAGTCCACACATTGGAAATTGAGGTGTGCGACAACGTGCACACCCCTTGGACCCATGTGCTGGAGAGTGGAAAATCCAATGATGCTACTGGGGACGGGGTCCGGGACTTTTTCAAAAATGTTTCATGAAAGTTCTACCAAGAATTTTGAAAATTTCGACTTTAAAGTTCACGCGACGACGACTCAAGCAGCAGGATGTGATTCGAATTGATGTACGACGACGGTACGATACGATGATGCATGTAATAAATAAATTCGGGGCCGCGACGTTCACGGACGGTGGAACGAGCTGAACTACTGCTCATCCACCTCCATGGCAGTCTCACCCGCGGCGTCGGAGCCCTCGTCGTCGACGTTCTCGTCCTCGACGTTCTCGTCGTCGACCTGCCCATCGTTGACGTTCTCGTTGCCGGCGGACCTGTCTTCTTCACCCTCCGCGTCTTCATCCGAGTTGGCCTTGGTGGACTCGGCCGAGGTCTCATCGTAGTTGTCGGAAAAGTCCAAGACCTGTAGAACGGCTTGGGACGACGACGCAACGGGAGGCGGCGATGGCGAAGGCAGAGGCGGCGAGAAGGGCGCACAGGTACGACTACTCGCCAAGTGCGCGACGTCGATCTCGTGGTCCTCGCCGGGCTGGAAGGCTTGATCCTGGATGGTCGCGGGGTCCGACTTGTCGAATTCCTGGGCCTTCTCGATCTCCCTCTGGAACTGCTTCTCCATCTTTTCCATCTCGCGATAGAAAAACGGATCGAAGAAGGCAGGGGGCGCCGCGAACCGCTCGTTCGCCTCGCCATCCAACAAGTCCCCGTGAGCCAAGATCATCCGGACACCCTTGCGGATGTCGGCCAACTCGGCGGCGTCGATCTCGGTCGCGGTGTGAACAAACATCGCCTTGATCCGCTCGTCGGAGCCGTCGTCGAAGTGCTCCTTCAACTGACCAACGAAATCACGGAACTGGCCAATGGCCAGGACGCGGATCTCGTTGGCCATGCGAAGAAGCCCGCTGTATGCGTCCAGGGTGTCGGCAAGACGATTGGCGGACTTGTTGAGATCTGAAGGAGTCGTCAGAAACGATCAAAAATGGAAACGAATGAAAAGAGTGGATGCGCACCATCCGCGCTCATCTGCGCGATGTACCCGAAGCGCTGGCCCATATACAGCTGCTCCGCGGGCTTGTAGCCGTTGGTGCAAGTCTGTTTGTACAGCACGCAAGGGGCACACCGATTGCCGTGGCGCCCGTCGACGCTCTTGAAGCAGACGCGCTGTCGCGTCACGCACATCGCGCAGGGCCTTGGCGCGACCTCCTAGGAAAAAGGAATCAGTCGGCGAGGCATGACAGAAAAGAGATAAAATGGAACGCACGAAGTCGGTTGGCACCTCGATGCCGGCCCTCTCCAACTTCCCCGCGAACCCTTGGCGTGCCACCGAAAGGAGCGCCTTGGTGTCGTAGGCGTCGGGAGTAAAGGGAGCTCGCGGCGTGGGGGCCAACGCTTCGCAGGAGCCTAGAAACAGTCAAGTCAGTGGAAGTCGTCGACAAGAGAAGCCGCGACTCGCCGAGTCAGACTTCTTCTTCTTGGCCGCCGCAACGGACTTTTCTGCCTTCTGGGCCTTGAGCTCGGCCTTGGCTGCCGCAGCGTTCCGCTCGCGACCAAGGGTCGCGGCCACCCTGCCCAACTCGCTGCGTGGAGTCTTGGTAGCGGCGGGGGTCGCCGGGACAACCTAGAAAAGAAACAAAAACGATTAGACGACGTCTGGAATACAAACACGCGTCTCACCTTAGGCACTGGAGTCGGGGTAGTCGTCGGTCGCGGGGCGCTCGCCTTGCGACTGGCCTCCACCTTTGGCACCGGTTGGTGAGGCACGGGCTTGGTCGACTTGGACGATCCGTCCGCGACCTTCTTGATTGGCTAAAAAGTCGGATTAAGGGGGCGTGGTCTGGGAAAAAGGAGCCGGCTTACCTTGGGCTTGACACGGGTCTCGACGGCCTGCTTCTCGGCCACGACGAAGTCGCCGGTCTCCTCTCCACTCTCGGAGGTGTCGTCCATAACGATAACGGACGGGGCTACGAAAGTGTGAATAGATGAAGAAAAGGGGCAAAGAGGAAAAACGTACTCATAACCGATCGCGCTTTCCCTTTGGACTTGGACCCCTGTCGAACGCAAACCAACCATGAGACGGCAGAGCCGCGATCGACAAACTGGTGCACTTACCTGAAGGGCCAGCTCGCCGGTCGAGGGCGCGTCCCCTTCTTGGGCCTCCTCGTTGTCGACCTCCATCGCAGTGTCGGCAACGGCGGCGGCTTCCTCATCGCTGTAGGACTCGGGTTGCACAGGCTGCGCCTGGATCCGAGCTGGAGGGGTGAAAGTGGTTAAGTTTGGCAAATTAACCAACTAAGACATGAAATAGACACACCTGCACGGTGCGCCTTCTTGGGGTGGCGCATGGGAGGTGACTCCTGAGAAACAGGGACCGGAGTAGCGGCTACAATAAATCAGTACCCGCGACTTCAGTGAATCAAATGAAAAAGCCACGTACGGGTAGGCGCATGAGACGACGCCTTGGGCTCCTTGGGAGGAGCCGTCTTGGGTCGCTTCCCGTGCGACTTCTCGCTCGACTTCTGGGCGACGGCGACCTTGCTGCCCGCGACGGCGGCAGGGGCCTGCGACTTGGAGCCGTCACCCTTCCCCTTCTGCTTGGCAGGCCGGGACGACGAAGGGACGGCGACTTGTTCGGTTGGAGCCGCCTGGAAGTCGATCAGAACATGGTTAGAAAGAACGAAACAGAATATACGTACGGGCTCGGCGACTCGCTTGGGTTTCTTGGGCGGCGACGACTCCTCGACTGGAGCGTTGGTGGTCGAAGGCGTAGGCGCCGGCTAGCCCTTACGTTAGTGAAAAGAAGGGAAGGCCAAAGCGAACAGACGCGGCAATCATTGATCGCCGTGACTATTCGCTCCAGCAGGCTTAGGACGGGGCTCACCTGCTGAGTCTGGCGGACGTCGACGGCCATCTGCCGCAACATCTGGTTGTAGGCCTCGGGGCTGGGCAGGTGGTGAGTTGAGTCGACAAGCCATGGGAGAGACCTTGACTGACGGCATGAACTGCCGCCAGTCGATGGCAGGCAGGTTTGCTCCCGGGACAGCTGATTCGGTAACGGCTGATGGACGGTTAGCGTGGTTGAAAAGTCGCGGTAACCGCCTTGGGCGTCACTCATGGTTGTTGTCTTGGGGGCGGGGGCTCTGGTCAGGCGCGGACATGGTGGTCAAAAGGCAAGAGTGTCTCGTACTAGGGAGACTCTCGACCCTGAAAATTAAGGGAATTTATATGGTGAACATGCCGGAAGAAGTTTGATCGCGGCAGATCATGGAAGGAACCGAACAACCAAATGAATAAGACGTGGGAACATAACTCTATGTCTCCGCGGCCTTAATAATAAATGAATGAGACGTCGACTGTTGGACTTAGACCTGGCGCAGTGAGACTGTCGCGGGATTGACCAGGAGGTCAAAATTAGTGTTCTTGGGAGATGATAGGCTGGCTACCAGACATGCTCTGCACCAGCTCTGTAAGGGCGTATTTTTGCGCTTTTTACAGAGTTTACTCTTGAACCACCCGGTGTATTGTGTCGCGGTTGACAGTGTTACGTTCAGTAGGGCATAAGGGTCTACTGCCCAGTCGACGACTGTGGATAGTGTCGACGATAGCAAGGCAGTCAGACCACTACTGTGGAATTGGTCTTATGAGTCTATACCAGGCTCAGGGCTATTAGTAACAAACGCTTGGACCGCGACAATTCCCCAAAAGGGATCTTTCGTTGCGTCGACTTCTCAAAAGGGTCATTCTCTGCAAATGGATACTTGGGCTGAAGGGCTGAGCAATGTGCGATGTTCTCAATAATGCAACTACTACTGGACAGGACTTGGCGTTACGAGATTGAACCAATCTTGTCGCGGCAACTCCCGGTTTTGAGTTGGGCATTTCCTCAGATCGTGCCACGACGACGACTTGTCACATGTCAGGATCCATTCGATCACGGGACATTGTGGACGCGTTGCGGTGACACTTCCAAGTGTCACGGCGAGTCGCGCCCATACCCAAATACACTAAGACTGACACGGCTAGATCCGTGAACCGAACCATGTGAGGAACAACTGGCGTGCCTAGGGCCATACGGCTTCTTGAGGCGCCCACGTTGGTCTCACTTGCCAAGACATACCCGTTGGCCAATCCAGCACGTCGTATTTCAAAAGTATGACGCGGTGGGTTGACCCACATCAAAAGTATCAAATGGACTATGGGGCGGGGTCCTGATCACTCAGGGCCTGTCCGATCGTTCAACTTTCAATTACCCTAAAAGGCAACCGATCTTAGATAGCGTAGCTACTATGCAGTTGTACAGGACTTTACTAAGCACCGTCGTAGACAGTATAAGTAGCACATCGTTTCTTTGTATTAAAAAGCTTTCCCCCGGACTGTGAATCACTCTCATTTCAGATTGTTTTGTACAATTTGCGTGTCGCGTGATTCCACCCTAAGAAGTTCTGCTACCCCTGCCCGGTCGTGACGAGTTGCTCCCTGAGCACTTGTAGCTACTGTGATTTGAGTTTGAGTTGAGATATCAGAAAGTCGGATTCGCCGCATCTGGTTTTAGTCGCAGCATTTAGTGTCGTCGCCCTTTGGGCTTTGTTGAGATCGTTCCACACCTCTAGCTTGGCAGTGCGTCGACTAGTTGTGCTCGGGTTGTTTTGGTCAGTTGGCAGTGCGTCGACTTGAGAACTTTGGTTCCACACTTCTTGCTTGGCAGTGCATCGACCAGTTGTGCTCGGGTTTTGGACATTGGATATTGGCTGTTAGTTGGCAGTGCATTGACGCGGCATTTTGGTTTACTATTTGGCAGTGCATCGACTCAGTACTTTGGTTGTGTCAGTTGGCAGTGCGTCGACTTGACATTTTGGTTTTATCGGTTGGCAGTGCGTCAACTTGATACTTGGGCTTTGCGTCGCCATCTGGACGCTGTCGCTACAAGGGATCTTAATACTCCGTATTAAGTTCTGACTTGTTATATTGTTGGCTGTGGATTGGATTAGTGTTGGTTGTGTTCGTATAGAAGATATTGGTTGAGACACCATTGTTTACTATATATAAATTCTTGTCGTCGACTTCGTCTTCCGCGACTATTGATCTGCGTCTATTGAGAGTTGTGATACTGGTGCTCTGTCCACCCCGAAGCCCTTGCATCTTTCACACACTGAGAAGCTGATTACGAGGAGTGTGAACGTGTTTATACTTGGGTTTACTTTCATAGTAGATTCACTTGTGAGCGCGCCCTCAGCATTTCACCGCATACCACCCGATCATGGATGGGCAGACAGAACGCATGAATCAGGAGATCGAGCATTATCTCCGCATCTATGTCAACTACCATCAGACGGACTGGTCCGAGTGGCTGGGGATGGCAGAATTCGCATATAACGATAAAATGAACACATCTACCAAAATATCGCCATTCTACGCGAATCACGGATATCACCCATGGAAGGGAGTGGAGCAACGGATGGAGTCGAGGAACGAGTCGGCGGAGGAATTTGTAAAAAGAATCAAAGAAATACAAGACGAAGCAAAAGCAGCACTAGAAAAAGCAAATGAAAAAATGAAAAAATACTACGATAAACAAAGAAAAGAAGTGCCGGAGTTGAAGATTGGGATGAAGGTGTACATAGAAGGAGAAAATATCGAGACGGATAGACCATCAAACAAGATGAGCGACAAGAGATTAGGACCGTACGAGATTTTGGAGAAGGTTGGAGCGGCTGCATGGAAACTGGACTTGCCGGAAACGGACCGGAGACACCCGGTGTTTAACAAGTCATTGTTAACACCCTATCACAAACCACCCCCCCATTGCCGAGAGAAGAGACCTGTGGCAAAGATGATTGGAGGAGCCAAAGAGTGGGAAGTCGAAGAGATCATGAAAGAACGGAAAATTGGCCGAGGGAAACAATACTTGGTCAAATGGAAGGGATGGCCACACAGCGAAAACACCTGGGAACCATCACGTCACCTAACCCACGCAAAGAAGGTCTTGGCAGCCTGGGAGAAAAAACAATCTGATCCGAACACCCGCATCTGCGCTGTGTCAATACTTCGAGCTGACCACTGGGATTACCTCATCCATTGCTACATACCCAAAGACGAGCGGCTTCCATATCCCCAACAACAACTTTTTGACCCCTACGACAACGTCTTCACACCGATCGGCCCTGTCAATGAGGACATCGACCCTAGAGACCCTAGAGAGGGGGTAATGTCATGATTCAATCCTTTTTCACAATCATTCCGTTGATCACCTTATCTTATCATTGACATGGGACAATCTTATCACGGATCATGGCACCACACGGTCCGGGTTTCGGGTTCAAGAGGGTTATCTGCACAGGAGGTCGCGCGGCGTGTGCTCCAGAAGTCTGTACTACAACCCATGACCAAAGCTCCACACAGTACATAGTCAGATGACTCGTTTGATGTAGATAAGACTCAGACTGGACTTGGTATAAATACAGTAGCCATTGTGTTGTATTCTCCAGTCTTGGAATTGACTTGTCTTTTCGATTGTATTCTGTGTTGATTGTCACAGGGGTAGATTAATGACATTGTGGAATGGATTTTGGTGAGCAGATGAATGTAAGGGTGTGTGTGATGAATGAGGAGGTTTCAGGTTGGTATGAGTGTGTGTGTTTGTCCTCCAGGGTTTGCAGTTTCAAAGCCCAGTGTAAGGGCAACTCCTGCCAGCCCGAAGGAAGAGAGCACACAGCACACAACAACCTCACATGAGTCTGAGCACAGAGGGGGATCCTTAGAGACTATCAAATACAAGGGAGGTATACTACTCACCTGAGCACAGAGGGGGATCCTTAGAGAACGGTTCAAGGATCCATGTGCCCAGGTGTCACACTATATAGTCAGCTGTGACAAGTGACTGATGATGATGGGATATCACTGCCATGGAACAATGGCAGATGACAAGTAGATAATGACAAACCCAGATAAGATAGTGAGTGGCTCAGAGGGGCCAGTGACGGCCAGCTCCTGAGACACCAACAGTGGAAGGCCACACTGGAGGAGCCCAGCGGCCAGGCCAGTGCCGGGCCAGCCAGTGGAGGCATCGGAGGCGAGGACCAATGCCCAACTGGGAAGAGGGGTGGTGCGGATGAGCGCAAGGGCATCTGGTACGAGCCTGTACGGCAGTAGACCACATCCGCGGGGAGAAGGCCGAAGTAGAGGGGGAGGAGTGCATACGGCAGTAGCACTCCCTGGTGCAAGGAATCGGGCTTGGCTAGACCGCTTGCGGGGATTCGAGGGAGATGGCCGGGGGAAGAAGGGAGAGGGCGGATGTTGGCATGGATGGAGATGAGGATCGGAGGAGGAGGAGGAGGCTGGGTGATCGACAGGTGAGCAGGCACGGGTCGGCAGAGAGGGTGCAGTGGGTCACGTGCATGGTCACGTGCCCAACAAGCGCGGCGTCCCCTGACATCATCCCCCCTTCAAGCTACGGCGTCCCAACGTAGGCAGCGCAAAGCAGATGGAAGAAAAGGGAGGGTGGGTGGGGGAAAAAGAAGGACGCACTACTCCGGTGGTATGCTGCGCGTCCCACTCTGTCGTCCGGTGCGTCGTCACTGAGCTGCGTGTCAGCTCCCTATGACCTAGTGGTCGGTCGCTGTCCCGCTCTAAGGTCCAGCCCCACAGCTATGCATGTGTGGCTGTACCACAACCTTCCCTATGGTCAGGGTGGTCGTCACTCTGCTCCTCCCAGAAGCTCAGGTGCCTGTAAGGGCAACCAGGACTCCTGAAGTTGTCCCACTTGTAGAGAGAAGCTCCCTTGCAGTCGCTTCCCTCCACTGCCCCTTCATCCCCCCTTCAAGGTGCGGCGCCCTCGACGCACCAATCGGTTGTCCTAGCTGCACAGCAGCAATAGAGGCAACCGAAAAAAAAGGCACGTGTCGGATGCGGAAGGGAGGGATGTTGCGTGCACCAGCCACCTAATAGATGGGGTCGGCGGGTGATGCATGGGTCTACCACCTGCCGTGGATGTCCGGAGCCAAGGTGTAACAGGCCGGCCACAACAGCAAGCCAGCCATCACATGGTTAGTGCAAGGCCTCGCACAACAGCGGAGGCACGTAGCAGATGTTCCGCCGGCCGAAGCCGGGGGTATACGCCCATGGAGACACACGTAGGGGGGACAGAGGCAACAGAAGGACCGACTGCTCTGACGCTCAAGACGTAACAAGCCGGCCAAGGGGGCCAGCCATCACACGGTTAGCGCAAGGCCTCGCACAACAGCGGAGGCACGTAGCGGATGTTCCGCTGGCCGAAGCCAGGGGTATATGCCCGTGGAGACGTGCGTAGAGGCGAGACAGTGGGGGAGAGGTCATGGACCAAGGCGGAGACGATGGGAACAGAGGGAGGAGTGCAGAGGAGATGGGACGGAGGGAGAGGGTCTGCTGCGCCAGGTGCAACATCACAATCAGCTGGGGATAGAGCAAGGGATGCTCCATCCGAACCGATCCTGCAGAGAAGCAGGTGCCAAGTGACCAATGGACGGTCACAGGGGACAATAGACAATCCCCCCTTCAAGGTTGCAGCCCACCTGCAATAATGCACGACGAGCGTGGGCAGCAACCAAGAAGTAGGCCTGGATGCGCAGGGAGAGCCTGGCGGCATAGGAGCGCGGACCCAAGGACACGAGGAAGCAGCAGAAGAGAGGAGGCCAGACGGCCCAGCGCACGATGAGAAAAGACCCAGACCCAGCAGAGAGCGGCAGCCATGGGCAAGCAATGCCAGATCCATCACATCACAGAGGAACCCAAGCCTAGGGTCCCATCACAGCCACAAAAAAGCGCAGCAGAATGGTGCCTGGGGCGCAGCCACGGATCACGTGACATGTCGGTCATATGACTGAAAGGACGGTCACGTGATATGCATGTGACATAGCGCAGCCACACATCACATGACTCCCTGCACATGACACAGCACACAGCAGCAGCTCACAGAGTGGCAGACTGCCCTAGAGGCAGAACACCAACAGTGTGGCTACACAAGACAGCAGACTGCCTCAAAGGCAATGGGCTGTCACTGTGGCTATGCCAGTGCACTGCCACTGGAGACAGGTGGCAGTGTGGGGATCCAGAGCACAGCCATGAGGTCACATGAGCAGAGAGCGGACCAAACTCTGCCAAAGGGGAGAGGCAGGTGGCTGTGCAGAGGGCGGGGAGCGGGGTGGCTGCGCAGGGCGCGGGGCGCGGTGGCTGCGCAGGGGGCGGGGCGCGGTGGCTGCGCAAGGAGCGGGGCACTGCCACAGAGGGCGGGGGTGATGGGGGTCACCTGAGAGAACAGCCAGGTGACTAGACACTGCCACTGCCAGCAAGCCCGAGGATGGCCGGGTTTTCGACAGCGTGGGAAACTCGAGCACTGCCACTGCCCCAAAAACTCGAAAATGCTCTGGGGGAGTGGGGCTGGCAGGGGGCAGGGGGAGGGGAGTCCATGGGAGAGATGGAGAGAGGGCACACAGAGGGCAGCCGGGCAGAGCAGGGCTGCAGCCAGCTAGGAGGTGGAGAGGGGTAGAGGCAGGTGGGAAGGCAGGGAACACAAGACCAGGGGGTCCAGCTTCACAGAGGTGCCCATGGGGGAGGGGGAGTAGAGCAGGTTGGGTAGAATGTGTTCAGCAGCATAGGAGAGGAGCAGAATCACATATCTAGGGCACAAGGACCCAACCAGAGACCAGAGCACATATGACAGTCATCCCACCACCAACTCATCTAACCCAGCTCAGCCATCCAAATCCACCAAGCCACAGAACCAACATCCAGCCAGGAGGGGGGAGAGAGAGGGAGGCCGAGTCCCAAATCCAGGAGGGGAACAAAGGGGGAGGAGGTCGGAGTCGGATGGCACGAGCCTCAACGGCAGTAGGCCAGGGAGATGAGGGGGGAGGAAGAGGAGGGGAGGGATGACCGGGGGTTCGTGGGTGATGCGTATGCGATGTATGGAGTGGACCAGTTAACACTACCAGGGACTCGACAGGGACACACCAATTACAAAACCACTAGCCGCCAGCCGGCTTAGAGGCCACACCAGTGCGCAGCAACAGAGCGCCATAGACTGCCACTGTCCTGACGCTCAGCTGGGTGGAGTCCAATGGGGTGGAACCGTTCTGCTGTAAGGGCAACTCCTGCCAGCCCGAAGGAAGAGAGCACACAGCACACAACAACCTCACATGAGTCTGAGCACAGAGGGGGATCCTTAGAGACTATCAAATACAAGGGAGGTATACTATACTACTCACCTGAGCACAGAGGGGGATCCTTAGAGAACGGTTCAAGGATCCATGTGCCCAGGTGTCACACTATATAGTCAGCTGTGACAAGTGACTGATGATGATGGGATATCACTGCCATGGAACAATGGCAGATGACAAGTAGATAATGACAAACCCAGATAAGATAGTGAGTGGCTCAGAGGGGCCAGTGACGGCCAGCTCCTGAGACACCAACAGTGGAAGGCCACACTGGAGGAGCCCAGCGGCCAGGCCAGTGCCGGGCCAGCCAGTGGAGGCATCGGAGGCGAGGACCAATGCCCAACTGGGAAGAGGGGTGGTGCGGATGAGCGCAAGGGCATCTGGTACGAGCCTGTACGGCAGTAGACCACATCCGTGGGGAGAAGGCCGAAGTGAAGGGGGAGGAGTGCATACGGCAGTAGCACTCCCTGGTGCAAGGAATCGGGCTTGGCTAGACCGCTTGCGGGGATTCGAGGGAGATGGCCGGGGGAAGAAGGGAGAGGGCGGATGTTGGCATGGATGGAGATGAGGATCGGAGGAGGTGGAGGAGGCTGGGTGATCAACAGGTGAGCAGGCACGGGTCGGCAGAGAGGGTGCAGTGGGTCACGTGCATGGTCACGTGCCCAAGGAGCGCGGCGTCCCCTGACACTCCGCATCTACTGTACGGGAGTGTATGGATGCAACGGTCACGCTCACGGTCGAGTCCGTCGCGTCGCACAGGGCAGGTATTGTCACGCGTCATCCCAAACCCCGTCGCGTCCTTACTAGCGTGACAATTACATAAGAAATTCATTTTTTTCTGGCGCGTTTTTGGCGCCAAATTTGAGCTACAAAATTATCTAATCTTCAGTGGTATCTCCCTCTAAAGGTGGTCCAGCTATGGCCCACTTTTCTCCAGCGGAGTTATAAGCCCAGATGTCTTCCTCGTCGGCTGTTGAGGTCAATGGTGTGGGATCTTCGGAGTTTTTCGCGCCCATGACTTGCTCTATGACGGTCTCGACAGCAACGTCCGAGTCGTCTCCGATTCCATCTCCTTGCCCATCTGCATCGAGATCGCTCTCCGCAACAGCCTTCCCGGACTTGGCAGGAAGATCTGCAGGCAAGTCGGGTAGATCAATCGATCCGCAGCGAGCCCTGATCTCATCCGCAAGAACCGAATCCTTCTTGAGATATTCTCGCAAGGCCTTCCGGGAGGCACGGCTTGTGAGAGCTTCATACGAGAGATTGTATGTCACCTCTGGCACAATGCACTTCGCCCATGCCTTCTTGATCAGATTTCGTCCTTCCTCCGATTGCAGCCAATCGAACAGTTGGACACAAGGGCGGACTGATGCGTCACAAAGAACAGGCAGAGAAGACGAGAAGATGACATCTTCCGGCTTGATCCCCGCTGCCGACTGAGCATTGTACATTTTGAGAAGGAACTCCATCAGACCTTGCTTCAGCTTGTGCTTGGCAACGCGCTGGATTCCAACATCCTGCGGTTGGAGCAAGCCTGTGCAGTTGCCTGGGACATAGATCAGGATCAGGTTGGGGAACTGTTTGTAGAGGTATTCCCGAAGCTCGGTTGACGTGTGGACAGGGTAGATGTCGTAGTAAATGATCCATTTCTGGTCTTCATCCAGTTCTGGGTCTGCCTTGATTACACCATCGACATAAGCTTGGAAGATTTTGTGGAAAAGCTCCTTCATAGTTTTCACGGTGCTGAAATGACTTGTCCGCTTGTCGCTTGCCGCAAACGTGAAGTGAAAGCCGTGCTTCTTCGCATCGGCAAATCCATCCGCACCTGATTTGGGAAGTGATCGTTCTGATGCGCCACCCCAAACCTGCTCGAGAGGTAGAATGGATCCGTCGCACGCAGTTGCGATTCCCAATGTGTAAGCACGCTTCTCGTCCTTTGCAACAACCGAGACCTGCTTGGATCCACGCTGCTCAAATGTTTGGCTGTTGTTCGGCAAGAGATACATCCCGGTCTGGTCGTAGTTGATGAGAAGTTTGGTGGGAATGTGCTCAGTCTCGATAGCATGAACAAGGCGGAAGAATGTCCTTTCGCAAAGCTCGCGGGCATTATCAGGGATGTGTTTCGTAGCACGAGTTGCAGCCCGCATCGACCAATCCAGCGTGCTGTCAACAAATGATTGGACGAAGCGTTCGGAACATTGAAATTTGGCTTGGAGGATCTCGGGCCGCATCTCCTTCATTATTGCCATCATCAGTGTTCGAGCAATGGCAACACCGACAGCGCATCCAGCCACCCGCATGCCTCGGAGAGTGGCAACAATCAATGTGACAACATCAGGATACTTTGTCAACACGCCAACTCGACCACTGCCCGCAAGTGTTCGCTCAGACTTCACCAGCACGAGCACTTTGTCCGTGAATTGCTTCTCCTTCGGAACAATCCAACGATGTATCGTGCCACGATGAATCACATTGCCGGGGGCATTGAAGAGAGTGGGGTACTTTTTGCGCAGGTATTGGGCAGCACCTTCCGCGGACCAGAAGCTGAGCCGGAGTGCTTTGTCGATGAGACACCAAAGGTATGGATGCTGCCAGAAGACTCGCTTTGAGCTCACATTCTTCACAACCCCTCCTTTTGTTCCATTCCGCACAAGCTTCCAATCCTTCGTCCCAGCGTGTGAAGTCTCTGCAACATTAGCAGGACCTGGTGGCTTCGGTTCGTTGGATTGAGGTGCGTCGCTTGCGTTCTCCATCAGTACATCGTTGACGGTTGGGGCAGCAGCAGCGGCAATGCGGGCTTTCTCTTCCTTCACACGCTCGCGATGGGCGCGCTGACAATCTCGATTCTGCTCCCGCACTCGGTCTGCCTTTGCTGCCTGCTTCTTCGCCTCCTCCTCTGCAGCAATCCGACGCTTCTCCTCGGAATCAACCCGTGCTTTCGCCCAATACTGATTCTGATCTTTCAAGGAGGCTCCGGGCTTGAAGGCAAACATCTCGAGTGTCGCGCCGGGCTTTGGGATTGATTTGCCACTGGCAGCAGCTTTGTCGATCAAGAACTGTGGGACAGGCGGCTGTTTGCGCGCGGCAACAGTAGCAAGTGTGAATGGATTTGTGCTCTGGATGCATTTGTGAGTTCTTGTCTCCAGAAGTCATGTCGTATCACTAACCTTCGAGACATCCAATGAAGTGCTTTGACGAGCCTTTTTTGTGGGCGGTGCTTGCTCAACAATTTCCTCAGTGTCTTCAGGTGTGTTTGATGCAGAGCTTCCCGACTTCTCCTGATCCGTTGCTGACTGTAGAGCTCTCTTCCCAGGACGCAAACGAATCTTTGCTCCAGAAGCAACAGCGCCAGCAATCAAGCGTTCAAGCCATGCTGTCCTGAAGCTCTCACGCTCAGATGGGCTCATGTGCTTGACTGCTTTCTTGATGATGGCCATGAGAGGCTCGAGACAAGCGCCGCGCTGAAGGAATCGAATGGGAGCATCCTTCTGCGAGTGAGTACCGAAGGAAAGTTCCATGATGTGGCTCATTTCTCCAAAGTATCCTCTGTCCTCGAGCTTCTCCTGATCGAAGGCAAACGCGTAGGGAGAGTTGGGTAGTTCTTCCGGAAGGGACTCGGGCAAACCAGCAATGAGGGATTCGAGATGCTGAATGTGAGCGACAAGCTCCATAGATGGGCCAGTCACTGGCTTAGGTGCGCTGCTAGCAGTGGGCATGATGTGGTTGGTAGCAAGCTCAGACCGTCATGTAAATTCTCCAAAGAAATGCATTGTTTACAGTGTTGCACGACCGCTCAGGCCACCTCAGGGGCATTGTATGGCAAATGGGGTAAATGCACGTGATGTACTGATGGTCGCCTCAAGTTGCAATGGTAACGGTAACGCGAGGCTCCGTCGCATCCGTTCTACGGTCGCGTCACGTCACGGTTGCTTGGGCTGTTGCATCCATACACTCCCGTACAGTATGTCAATTACCATCAGACAGACTGGTCAGAGTGGCTGGGAATGGCGGAGTTTGCATATAATGACAAGATGAACACGTCTACCAAAATATCACCGTTCTACGCCAATCACAGATATCACCCATGAAAGGGAGTGGAGCAATGGATGGAATCAAGGAACGAGTCGGCGGAGGAGTTTGTAAAAAGAATCAAAGAAATACAAGATGAAGCAAAAGCGGCACTAGAAAAAGCAAAAGAAAAAATGAAAAAATACTATGATAAACAAAGAAAAGAGGCTCCGGAGTTGAAGGTTGGGATGAAGGTGTACATAGAGGGGGACAATATCGAGACGGACAGACCATTGAAGAAGATGAGCGACAAGAGATTGGGACCATACAAGATATTGGAGAAGGTTGGAGCAGCCGCATGGAAGCTGGATTTGCTGGACACGGACCGAAGGCACCCAGTGTTCAACGAGTCACTGTTGACACCCTATCACAAACCACCCCCCCATCGCCGAGAGAAGAGGCCCGTAGCCAAGATGATCGGAGGAGCAGAGGAGTGGGAAGTCGAAGAGATCGTGAAAGAGCAAAAAGTCAGCCGAGGAAAACAGTACTTGGTCAAATGGAAGGGATGGCCGCACAGCGAGAACATCTGGGAACCATCACGTCACCTTACCCACGCGAAGGACGTCCTGAGAGACTGGCAGAGGAAACAATCAAATCCAGACACACGCATTCGCCTCCTGCCAACGCTCGAAGCTGGACACTGGGACTATCTCATTCATCGCTACAAACCCAGGAACGAGCGCCTTCCATATCCCCAACAACAGCTCTTCGATCCTTACGAGAACATCTTCACGCCCATTGGCCTAGTCGATGAGGACATCGACCCTAGAGAGGGGGTAATGTCATAATTCAGCCCCTTTTTCATCTTATCATCAACCATCTTATCTTATCTCGGCACAGATTATCTTATCACAGATCACGGCATCAGACGGTCCGGGCTAGGGGTTCCAGGGATTATCTTTATTGATTCGAGGCTGCGCAACATATGCTCTGGAAGGTTCTACTACAACCGATGACCAGTGCTCCATGCAGTACATAGCCTTATGACTCATTAGTTGTAGATATGACTCAGACTGGATTTGGGTATAAATACTGTAGCTACTTGGTTGTATTCTCCAGTCTTCGAATTGACTTCTCTTTTCGACATTATTTCTTGTTGATTGTCACAGTACTTCACCAAGTTTACGGCGCTTAGAAACTTTGCCTGAACAGAATGCAGAGTCAGCTGCTGAATCAGCATACAGTAGATTGTTTTCACCAATGATATCCTTATCAGCTCCTTGTGTATGTTGAGCAGAAGCCATAGATTCAGCAGCTGCATATTGCATCAGCAAAATATATAATCCAAGCATGAAACCTCACAGCTGATAAGCTCCTTCTCTGAGCAGTACTGCTGGGATTGATTCCTGATTGATTGCTGCTGCTGCATGTTGATTCCATGACCTGCTATATCCATTACACAGAATGAACACCAGGAACAAAGGAGCATTCTCACCAAGACATTCATGGAACAATTCAACCTTGTAGCCAGTGGCTTTGGCCATCTCATCCAAGGAGGCATCTTGCAGTAGTTTGACTGTTAGATAAGAAAGAATAAACACATGCATGGCACACACCTCAAGTGATGTGTTTGTAAAAGGATGCTGTGCATTCTCTTCTACTAGTGAGTGGTCCCATGTGTCACTGGCACTGCATTACAGAACATAATCCATCATTAGACAGTTTGAGCCAGCAATTGAGTTGCAACATACATGGGATCCCTTGCATGAGCTGTGTTCTCATATTGAATGTGGTGCATTGGTAGGTCCTAGCATGTCACATATAATTGAAGAATACATATCAGCATTGATCACTTACACGGTCCAAAGACAAAAGCTACAAGTGATGTTAGGTCTTAGCCAAGGGAATGCAGGGGAGACTTGCCAGTGAGGCCCTGTTGGACTTGTTGTGTACCGATCTGATCTTCATGCCAGACAACAGCTACGCTTCCTGTCTCGCCGTACCAGCAAGTTTCAGGCTGATTGCAGAACAGGACGCAGCAAGAAGGTTGTAACAGGCAAGCTCCAGAGAATTGTCGATGGGATCACCCGTTCTGGAGCAATTGTTCACTGCTTCACAGAAAAGACGCCAAGTATGGCAAGGAGCACTGCGTCACCAGACGGGGTAGTAGTAAAAAACTGAGATGCAAATGATGCCCATCATCACCAGCATGTACAGTACACGTGAGGGTAATGATTGCGGCATTCCATGCCGACTGAGGCAGTTCCGTTGAACACAAGTCTTAAACCCGTTCGGCACTGCATCCGCGGCTTACTTCGTGTCGCGTTTGCCCTTTACATCCCCCGTCCCCGCCTATTGGTCCCGCCCTTCCCCCCTCGTGCCCATTCCTTCCGTATGCCCCCAACCTATTTCAGAATCGCTTCATTTCACTTCTTTCTGGCGGTACACTTTGTTGATTTCCTCCCCCTCCTCCCTCGCATGCAACCCCTTGGCTCGCTACCGATGGCGCCAAATGGGACTGTGCCAGCTATGTGACGCCCAAACCTCTCATCACCCCGCATCCATCAGAGGCACGAGCACGATTGTCCGGAGGTGCGACCATGTGCCTTGACAGCGCACTCGTGCCTCCCTACCATCCCCTGCCTCACATCTCACTCTGTCTCCGATCTGAGCCTGACACGGCTGTCAGCTCGGTACCCCTTTGCTCTAGCGCCTTCGATATCGCCGCTGTCTTGAAGGAGCATAGCGAGGCTGAGATTGCCACAGAGGAAGGGGAGGAGGATGTTTCCTTAGGCCACCAAGCCCAGCCGCTGTCCCCGCTCGCCGACCTTTCTGAGCCATCCGGCGCCAAGGCGACCTCACTCGAGCGGAAAAGAACGAGAAAGGGAGGGGGCAGCGAGGGTGACAAGCAAAACAGCGGGGCGGCAGGACGGGACACAGAAGCTTCTACCTTCCAGCCTCTCCTGAACGATTATATAACAACCCTGCAACGCACCCATCCAACGACACCCTTTGTCTCCATATCCCACCGCCACCATGTCATCCGGGACCCAGCTTCGTCGAGGCCATCCCAGTGCGTACCTCACCACCATTTTGTTGTCACTCGCATTGATTTCCACACAGTCACTCTTGGTCTCGTCATCCTACTTGCCATCTTTGAGGTATGTGTCTCTCTGCTCCCGCCCAGCCTGTCTGACACCACTGGCGCAGCTCGCACTCTCCGCCTGGCTCACATCCAAGTTCAATGCCTTGCACCACTACCAAAATCCCTCAGAGGGCGATCGCGTCCGGTTCACCCTCCTCACGTCCACATGGACTATTCTCACGTCGGGGATGCTCATCCTCCTGTTCATGCACTCGCCCGACGGCTCGGTGCTGACCAGTGTCCTCGCTCTCTGTCGTGCTCCCTCCTTCCATCAACTTGAGCTTCGTTCCGTTTGCCCAGTTGACCGTCATCGACGCATCGCTCGGCGGCTGCTTCACACCGGACGTTCTCTTGGACACCCTACGGCGGTGCGGGCAGCTGCGCAGCCTAGCTCTTCAACTCGGGGCGGACCGATCCGGCGGCACGTTTGTCCCGCATCACACCTCGCTGCCCTACCTCTCGGACCTGAAGATGACCGTAACAGCAGTCAATCTGACCGAGTTGTTCGACTGTCTGACGCTGCCCTGTCTGGACAAGCTCATGGTGCATTACAACGATGCACCTCACGTGGCGGATGACGCTCGAGCCTTGGACCGTCTGCTTATCCGCTCAAAAGCGTTCCTGAAACGACTCGATCTCGCGGATCCACAGCACCCCGGGATCGAATGGCATCTTTCCTGGCTTCAGATGCGAAGCATGCAGCGCCTGGAGGAGCTGTACATGCATATCGCGCTCGACGATGCATTCGTCGCCGCCCTCACTCTCCGTCCCGACCTCCCATCCTCGCTGTTTCCTGGTCTGCGCACGCTCTATCTCCACGACGCGGAAGCCGGCCAGCACCTCAACGATCTCGAGCTATACCGCATGGTCGTCTCACGGATCGTTCCGTTGACGATAGTCGCTCTGCTGGTTCGCATTGCTGGCCATCATGCGGCCCCAGCTCTTCCGTTCTTGATCGAGCGTTGCAAAAATCACATAAGTCTTGCCCTGACATTGCTGCCCTGCGGAGATCCGACGGCAAAGACCGGGCGATATCTGCCGCCGCCGATGGCAGGAGGATATTGCGTGGAGTGATGTCACGCGCATGGAATGGTCGGGCTTGGCCTTGGCTGGACGCTATCTCGTCGCTGACGTGTTGTCGGGGTATATTTGTAGGCGTGGTGGTTCGCTGCTGGTTGAGTGCATTCTAGGCGGTGCACGCCGGCCCACGCGATGCCTGTTCTTCGGCCCTCTGTTCTGAACTCTCCGGAATTGGATTCGGTCCATACAAGCTCGATTGGATATCGGTGCTCGATTACTCAGCGGTATAGCAGTACTCATTGTTTGTCTCCAAGGTCGTTCGGAATTCGAGTAACTTGATCAACCCCAGTCCTCACTTGTAGAGTTTGCTGGTAGTCGCGTCCTTTCCACCCTTGCTCTGCAGTGCAAATTCTTATATTTTAGCAGTACTCATTGTTTGTCTCCAATAAACGGGGCCTTCAAACACGCGAGAGGGTTTCCAGTTTTCGCTACGGTTGTTCGGAATTTGTGTGACTGGAATATCTTCAACGTCATAGCCCTAGTCCTCAGTTGTAGAGTTCACTAGTGGTTGCACCCTTTCCACCCTTGCTCTGCAGTGCAAATTCTTATATTTTTGACAACATCATGAACCGAATGGAAACTGTACTATGGCAGGACCCGCGACGATTGTGTCGTCGTCGACCCTGCCTCCATCTCTCGTGATCACACAATATACAGACCCAGTCCGAGCAAGACTGATTGGCACTTGGACTTGACCATTTTGAACCGGAGAAAAGACCGGAGCACCGACACCGGAGATAAACGCAGCAAACAGTTGTGAAGTGGAGTCCTTAGGCACAGGAAAGTCGACAGTAGCAGTCTTGCCCGGTTGCGCGTTCGAGACAGTCAGTGACGCGAAGGATGCGAGAGAGGGGAGAATGGCAGAGTTTGAGGAGGGGCATGACTTGATGAACTTTGATGCGATGTGGTAAACTTGACTGGGCGAGAGCGCAGTTTGAAATGATGTATCCCAAGCGCTTCCGTGCAAAGCAGAGGAGGCAAGCCAGGCTGCGGATATGAGTGCCGACTCTGAGGACAAACTCTGAAACATACCGGCATGTCGATTCTCAATCCCGAGAATACTCGCAGCCACAGTGAGATAGTTCTGGAGGCGGATGGTCAAGGTGTATGCGTTCATTAGAGATCGCTTACTTTGTCGTTGATGTATTGCGCCGCGCCAGTATAGGCAGCGGAGCCAACCGATTCAAGAGACGCGCTGAGGGAAACTGCGGACGCGACGTCGGTTATGCCGCTGCAAGTCGTTAGACGAAACACATCGCTGAGTGAACAGTCGACACACAAATCGTACTCGCAACGCTCGACAGCCTTCGCACCAGCCGTCGTCAGAGCGGTGGAGAGAAATGCGACATGCGTCGTTTCATGTTCTTGGATTTGCTGAAATCGCCCACGCGTCCAGGCCGGAAATTTAGCAGCAGTGAAGTCGACAGGCGAGAAACGAGCGAGAACTTGATCATAGAAGGCCGACTCGAGGTGCTCTGGAAGACGCTGTCATTGTCCGTGCAAGTATGTAGTACAGAGAGAACTCGCCCAGTGTGAGGGCAAAGTTGAGCACTCGAGGGTCTGATGGACGAGATGAGTGCCGTCGACTCGATAGACTCTTAGGGCTGACCAGATAAGCCTCGCCGAATGGGAAGTGAGTTCACAAGGCCGAGGAGGGAAAGGATTGTAAGAGCAGTGATGTGCATCGTTGGCGTGAAGGAGAGTGCGTGGAAAGAGCGTTGGGCTGGTAGTGGTTTGGGGAAGAGAGTGATCGTGAGCGTCACCGTGACATTTTCGCATTCTCTTCGTCATCTGAATCGAGTGCGAGCGAGATTTCGTTCGCTGATTGAAGCGCCGTCGGTTGCTCTCAACGCAAGAAATGAGAACTAACGCCATACGAGCGATCTGCGAAAGCGAGATCTCTCCTTGTGAACGATCGACGCCTATCTCGTATTATCGTCTCCCGCGACAAGTTTGTATTTGTGGTTAGATACAGGCCCCGCACTGTTTTTTAGTCGCAGCGCTTCTAGTCTCCTCTGGCCGGGCTTGATAATTTGCTCGACCGGAAGCTTTGCACGTGAGCTGTTGCACCGTGAAGTGCGGAATCGTTGCACGTGAGGATTTGAGCTTTCGTCTCTCTCTGCCTATGCTTGTGTTTTCGCTGGCCCCAACGTTCCTTATCGTCTCTCTTTTCCAGATCACTCGGTCTACAAGCATTGTTAGAGCTCCCCTGCAGCACCATGAAATCGCGGCACGGCTTGCCCAATCGGCGGACATGAGTGCCAATCTCCTCTCGCCAAGCAAGCGAAACCCACGGCGCAGCTGCAAGACTCCCTCGTCCCTCCCCTCTCACGTTCAACCGAGTTTTCCAGCTGCCTCCTCTGCTATTCACACCTACGCGCTCGTGACAAAGTCGATCAGTAGTGCTCCATCCGTGACGCAATCGAGTGCTACTACTACCATCGCGGGGACACCTCCCTCCGAGCAGACCGCCCCCGAACAGAAACCAATCCTCGTCTCCACTAGCTCCGCGACTTCGACTGCTACTGTCAGCTCTGGTACAATCTCGAGCAGTATAACAGTGGATGGACACGCTTTCACCCTGACCAACAAATGCTCCAATGCCGTCCATCCTGTTATCACGAGTACGGCGTGCGGGTATGGTCCTCGACGTGCAGATGCCTTCTCTGGTTCGTGGTGCCGATCTCCCTGTTCGGGCCTGCGGTGCAGGCGACATTGCTTTCAAAGTGGTATTCTGCCCGTAACCGCGCCCTCACCTTGTTGCCCCTTCGCTTTGTTGATTGCTGTTCTGCTATGTTGAACTTGGTCAGTAACTTGTTCCTGTACACAATCATTTGTGAATGTATGCTGTACATGTCTGGTCAAAGCGAGCAGCTAGCCGGCGCACGAGGCTGTACCAGGCTTGGGCCGTATTTGTCATTCCAACAGCGAGAAATCGGTACGTATCCTGCCGACGCAGCGCCGATCTGTCGCACGGCGATGAGTTCACTGGAACCGCTGAAGGCCCTTCAACGATTCTGGTGGGCCCTTCAACGATTCCAGTGGAGAAAGGGTCAAACCGATCAGGCTTTGTTGAGGGTCAGGATTCGGGTGGGACCACCGCCTGCTGTCGGGAGCGTGAAGCAAGATGATACCGGCCACTGGCACACTCAAGGCTCGTGAAAGCCACTAGAGCTGGCTTGAATCTACAGAAGCTCCCCGGAATGGACCGAGATATTGACGGTAACGACCAGATTATCGCAACCCTTGATCTCAAAGTAGGCTCGTGTTTGATATCATCGACCACGTCCTCCGACCAGCGGTACCACAGATGTATGTCATTGAACTGCCCGTGGAGTTGCCAGTGCATGTCCTCATCAGCGCGCATCTGTGTGCATGTCTCTGCCAAACTCGCTGATGTTGACGTGCAAGCGCATGAGGGCGATTCGCAAAGGGCCAGAGTGAGCCCGTGTGAGATCCTCAGGGAGAGAGCGGGAGCTGTTCAGATGCTTGGAGACAAATTGCAGTTTCCATAAGAATCTTGCGGGCGAGAGAGGGAGGAGGAGGTTGGCATGCAACTCTGCCAGGTACTTCACAGGAAGGCGGCGAAGTCATTGAGAGCATGCAGAATCATCACACAGCAGGACGTGAGAGGTTGCGGGGACATGGGCACGACTGTTTGAGATGGAATTGGGCCGCCCGCTGCTCGCCTGCCACTCAGATAAAATGGTGCCATTGTCATGCCATGCACACGGTCATTCGGTGATATCATGGGTGCGGCGCTCCACCAATTTCGCTCTTGTCTTCCACCACAATAATAATCCATCCATCCCTCGGCACCTTGCGCTACTCATCCCTTTATCTTCTCCTCGCTTTGAAGCGAGTTTCTATTTTCTCCGGCTTGGCGCATCGAGTAGAGCGAATTTGTCTTGTCAACAGGCAACGGTCGATCAAGAAGCGGTGCAGAAACTGTGACGATCATCAATCCCCACTTTCCTCCTCCTCACATCCCTACGCCCCGCCATGTCGCCGGCATTCGCCCGAGCGGCCTCCCCGTCGGCATCATCTGGAGCCTCAGGGTCGATATCTACGAATGGGAACTTGAAGGTGCGTTGCCTAGACAAGTTAGGATAAGCCTGAGACACTCATGTCCTGGGACTGCAGGTCGTCGGCATCATCTTGGCGATATGCAGTGGTCTACTCATCGGCTCAAGTTTCGTCTTCAAGAAGAAGGGCTTGTTGCGCTCGCAGGCAGGGCACGCGGCTGGAGAGGGCGTGGCGTATCTGAAATCGGTGTGTCGCACACTCGGTATCCTTGGCACGGCTCCTAACGACTCCGCAGCCTCTCTGGTGGTTGGGCATGTCAAGTGCGTGCACCCGATTCCATGCGTCTTGGGGCTGAGCTCATGGGATTGCAGTGATGATTTTGGGCGAACTGTGTAACTTTGCCGGTGCGTACGGGGCCTTCTCGTCTCTTTCAGTCTTTCCCCATATGCTATCCTGCTACCGGCCGAGATTCAGTCTTGTGTCCAAACCCTCCGGGGATCCAAGGCATGGAGACGGATCTCTTGTCCGCACGGCGCATATCGGTGCCTCGGTCATACCGACGGGCATGCCGGTATTGAGCTGGACCTCTCGTCATCTTCCGAGCCCTCATCATCTCACGTTCTGACGACTCCTCTAGCATATGCCTTCGTGGAAGCCATTGTTGTTACACCGCTTGGCGCGCTGTCCGTCGTCGTTTGCGCCATCCTATCTTCGATCTTCCTGAACGAAAAGCTTTCGTTCTTTGGCTGGCTGGGATGCGCGCTTTGCATTCTCGGCTCTGTCATCATCGCCCTGAACGGACCGTCGGAGGCCACCGTAGGCCACATCCTCGATTTCCAGAAGCTCTTCGTGTCAGTCGGTTTCCTCGTGTACATCGGCATCCTCATCTCGGCCGCATTGGTCATCATTTTCTATGCTGCACCTCGATGGGGCAAGAAGAGTATGCTCTGGTACATCTTTGTGTGCAGCATGATCGGGGGCATCAGTGTCAGCGTCACTACCGGTCTGGGAGCGTCCATTGTCACAACCGCACAAGGAGACAACCAGTTCAAGCACTGGTTCATTTATTTCCTGCTTGGTTTCGTCATTATCACACTTCTGACGGAGGTCTACTATCTAAATGTCGCCCTCGCATTGTTCAACACGGGTGAGTCCCTGATTTATTTGTCGTGAGCACCGCTGACGATATCCATAGCCATGGGTACGAACTCGATCTTTCTGACACATTATATGCTGATGCCTCTACAGTGACGCCGACATACTATGTCATTTGTGAGTGTCAGTCAGATCCCCACCCGCCCTGTGCTCAATTGCGGAACAGTCACCTTTTTCTCCATCGTAACGACCATCGTTCTATTCAAAGGACTAGCAGCATCTCCATCGTCGATCATCACGTTGGTCATGGGCTTCCTTGTGATCTGTGTGGGGATCACTATCCTGCAAATGTCGAAAGTCGACCCAGAGGAGCTTTCGAAAAAGCTGGACCGAAGGAGCACGATCTTGCTACAGGCTGCTCGCAGCCAGACCGAATCTATGGAAGAGAAAGTGCGTCATCTTTGGAAGCATAGGATCGTGAGTGTGCTGACGCTGATGGTAGCATCACCTTGGCATTGAAGATCCTGGGATGGACACCCTGCGTGGGAGTTTCGGCGCCGTCGGTAGTATCATCCGGGCTCGCAGTGCCCGAAGGTTATCCCAGTCATCGTCGGTTGGCCGGCCGCCCGGTGCGGCTGCTCCATACGACAGAACGCGCGCTAATTCGACGAACCCTCGCCTTCCGCCGGTTGAACGGCACCAGCTGTATGACGCCCCGATGCCATCCCTAGACCTGGAGAATCGAAGTGTCCGGAGTGATAGCAACGCTACGACGCCCGGGCCAGGGGTGCTCGGAAAGCGAACGACCATCAAGTTTGGAACAGAAGATGTGGTGCATCAATATCACCCCACTGGCGGCCAGAGCGGAACCCCACGGAGAGACGACGCTGCGATCCACAGCTCTCGCCCGGTGGTCGAGTCCCCATTGGTGATGACCACCGGATTGCCACCAGCAGACGGCGGATATCCACCTGGCCGGTCTCGGGAGGAAACAGACTCTCAGAGGGGTGGAGGCCTTGCCGGGGTCGGTGCCAATGGCAGTAATGACCTTCTTCTGGGCGAACTGGATGAACATCCTCCACCGTCCCTTGCGACGCATGGCAGCATGACCAGCCTGCGCGATCAGAGCATCGCTGTTTCAGAGGCGTACAGCAACGAGAGTCATATGACGCGGAGTGCGCCGCCAACGATGGCCCCACGATTCCCGGGTGCAAGGAGGATGGACTCTAGGGACATCTTTTCCAAGGACGAGCAATCCGGCCAGGTAAGGGGCAGCCCGCAAAGCGGGACTCTTCTCAGTTTCCCTAGCGTGACTGATTCTGCACGTTCTGCGAACTGGGAAGACGGCGCCCCCTCTGAACGCGGTCGCTCAACCCGAAAGTACCCGCGGACTGGGACCGAAGACGACAGAGACGAGAGTGTGAGTCTGTGGAATAGGGGTCGGGACAGTCCAGATGATCTTGCACAAGACTCGGGGGACTCGGCGGAGAATACCATTAGACTGGTCCAGCCACGATTCTAATTACGGACGATTTTTACGACTTTGATACGGGGACTCTTATAAAGCTTATTATCTTGTGCCGTACATTACATCTATGTGGCCTGTTATAGTTATCCAGTGTAGGGATTGTACTCATTCTACTGCCATGTTGATGTCTCTGCCAATGGACTGGAGCATATAATCAGCGGACGCTTTTTCCTTTTTTTCCTCTCGAGAAAATCCGCGACGCCCGTTTACCAGTCGTCAAGCAACTCTTTCACAGTCCCGTCTTCGCAGAAAGCCTCTTTCTCACGTATTTTTGATGGGGAATGTTAGGCCGACGAGTGGTAGCCCCTCCCTTCCAGCACACCTAATGTCAGACTGAGAGCACCTGGAAATTGAACTCGTGCAGTCTGCAAGTCATCGCTGTCACGACCGAGGTAGTCCATCCATCAGCGCTTGTATAAAAGTGGAGATATGTCTTCATGTTTGTTTGTCAGAGCAGCCTCAGGAGGAAAGCAAGTAGAGCGTGGGCACTGGGCAGTGTTTCGTGACAAGCTGTGATTACAGATGCAGTCGTTGATCACACATTATGGATGACGATAAAGTGATGCTACGCGAATGTAATTATTTGCCGTTGACAAGAACGAGCAACATCTCCGACCTTACCGAAGGTAGCGGCAATGAATGCTCCCGAAAAGCCTCGCTCACTTCAACACTCGCGTACGACAAGAGATTTGGCTTCTTTGTGACCGGCAACTTGACTGCGACTCCGAGTTCACGGAGCAGGGTTCCGTGGAAAACCTCCGGAGCATCTATCAACGCCCCGCATGTCACTATAGGTGTGAGCGCGCGGGAGTGCTCTGCACTATCACCTCTCAAAAATAACACACTTCCTTATCAGCTTCGCTGGTTGTGGCATGCCCTGCGGTCATGCTTGCAGCACACGTCCCCAGCACTCATCCTGGATTCATCTATGACGCTCATCAACTTCGCTGTTCGGGGATGTCCTCCATTCATGCTCGCAGCATACACTCCTAGCACTGTATACACACCCTGGACTCGTCCATGACGCTCTTCTCCTCGCTCCCGCCAGAGCTTGTCGCCCAGGTTTGCTCAAACGCAGACACATCCGATCTCCAGGCCCTCTCTGCAACAACGGCATCCATTCGCGCTTTCGCTAGACTAGCGCTGCTTGACCGCCATGGTATTTCGTTATCGGACATCATGGAGGGAGACGTCCAACTCGCGGTGGACCAATACGCGCTCCTCCCTGTCATCGCACACATTGCACCCATCCGCCGCCTCACCCTCCGACCTGCCTCTGTGTATGGCAGGAGGCACGGCTCTGAGCTCGCCGCTGTCTTGCAATCCCTGGAGTCTCCGGTGCTCTGCGTAGACGTCTCGAATGCCGTGGCAGCCCGCGTCTTCTACAGCGCGCGCGATATTGCGGACCTCGTCGTTGGATGCGTTCCGTCAGGGCAGCAATCGGGAATCGTTGTCTTTGCGATGCCCATGGGGCTCTATGTGTCTCGTCGCCGAGTCAGACCTTTGGCATGGAGATGGGAATTAAGCCGAGACTGGGCACCCTGGGTCCCCGAAACGATCATCTCTGTGCTCCTATTCGCGCTCTTTTGTTTGATGGCGGGTGTCGTCCTGAACGTTTCTCTGCTGCTCGTCGGGATGCACGACTGCGCTTGCGGTGTGATGTGGGACGATCGGGAACGGCTGGCGCATGATTTGCAGGTGCAGTCTCAGAAGGGATGTCTTCGCAAGAGAAGCGGGTTTCTTTCTACAGCAGATGAGGTCGGCGGCCTTGTGCGAATCCAACTCTTGCAGAGCTCTGACAATGGGCTTATCCCGGTGCTCATTTTCGAAGATGTATTCTGCACAGTGCTCCTGCATCATCACCGTACCATAACTCACCAGCAGCTCTCCGCTATCCGAAACGCAGTTGTACACGTTTCGTCTTGACTTTATCATCTGATCCGGTCATGTCAATGTATGCACTTGTAGAAGTTTCATTGTCTAAGAATTCGGCAAGACGGGTGCAGTCGCTGACAAATGAGTCCAAAATACAGTCCCAGAGGAACAACTTGTAAGTACAGGAAAGTGACCACTCAAAATTAAAACAAGAGCAAATGCTAGTCCTTCTGAACGGGAAACAGAGCCGCACGAAGCTTTTCAGGCGTATAGTCCTTCATATAAATAACATCCCTGCCGAGACCCGTCGTGTTCGAGAATTTCTGCCTTTGAAAGCATTGAAGTGGATAGTCAGACCAGTGGAGAAGATAAGATAGAAGAGACACTTACGCCGCCCCACCGTCGACAAGTGTCAGCCCGGGTGGTGCAATCAAATGGACAAGGACGCCCCAGCTGGATTCGCCGAGGAGCAAGATGTCGTTCTCGCTCAGTTTCCGCATATCGTCTAGATCATCTTCAGCCCGCGAATCCAACAGAACGTAGTCCTTCTCCTCCAAGAGATCAAGCACACGCTTGTCGGCGTTCTCCATAGCCACTGTGAGCTTGATACCGGACTTGCCGGCAAGCTTACGGATGTCTCGTAATGTGCTTAGCATCTTGCGTAGGGAGAAAGAGCCGTAAAACTTGTGTTCGAGGAGCGCGCTGGGAGTCAGGTCTTCTTGTTTGGCAGTATCTCCCCAACGGATATGTATGCCCACTCGGATGGGGCGTTTCGGTGGGTGAAAAGGCGGTAACGGGTCATATGGGAACTTGGATGCTGGATGAAACCGATCCTTGACCCAGTCCATGATACAACCATTCAGGTCTTGAGTAATCTGTGGAGATGGAAGATGGTATGTTACTCTGGAACCCGATAAAACCTCCGTACCTCCGCCTCGTTGAAGTCAACTACACTCGTGCATCGAGACATACTGTGCTGAAGCTTGCGGGCACGTTCCAAGGCCCACGGCTGATGATCGCAAACCCCCCTCGTAAAACGATCGCGCTCGGAATCCGGTATGAAATCTCTGATACGACAGGAGTTTCTGGCATCGAAAGCGTATTTCTGCGGATCGAGGATTGGTCCATTGTAGATTTTAGAGGTAAAGTATCTATTGTCGGAGTCGACGTTGGACGCCAGGACAAACTCGGCGTCGAGGAGGCGCGAAAACACGATGCTCTGCTTGAAATGATGGAGAACAGACTGGAAGCTCCATTCAGTACGCCCGAAGATTTGCGGGCTGTGACTCTCCACGCACCCCGATTCCCTCTCCTCGAAGCCCCCCTGCATGCAGATAAACCCTTCGCGGAGCGAAGGCCGGCTTCGCTATGCTCGAGCAGGATTCCAATGTCACGTCATGTATCTGCTTGGGGGTTGCTTGCAGTGTAGGCACCGCACGTTCCGGTCCACCGAGAGCCAAGAACGTAAAAGTCAAAGCACCAAGGATCCCGACAGCAAAGATCCACCACTTTTGAGGATGCCAGTGCCACCAGCGAGAGCGCCGCCAACTACGCGTTGAGTGGGAGTACAGGATATCGTTCGCGTCGTCTGCCATGCTGCCAGCAGTGGGTGGGAAGAAGGAGGAGTTAAGAAGTCTAGAAGCGTACTAATATGACAGCGGGGTCGCCAAACGCCCGGACACCCGTCTCGGATGGCTAAAGAGACGGCGGGAGGGGGGTAGATCACGTAGGCGTTGAGACTGCTGTGTACATATCTGGACCAATCTCAGAGTCAGACTGGCTGTAGTAGAGTCGGTAGGGATCTGGAGATGATTGCTGGTGTTGAAATAAGCACATTGAGTTCAGACGCGTTGTCAGCATGGATGATTTTATCAGTGGTTCTTTGTTTGGGGGTGTCAGTTTGCGAGGAATATCCGACTCGAAACTGATAGTGGACATTTACAAGACAGCGGAAGAGACAGGGGTCCTTTCCCGATTGGAACAGACAGTTGGTGAGTGACATGTCAACGTCACACAACCACTGCTCACTTGAGTCTTGCTCGCTCGCTGTTGTTCGTGCGCCCGAGTTCGCCCACAGACTTCCCCCTTCGCACCAACCCGGCTCAAGAGCCGACGCGACGAGTGGAAGGTCCCTGATCATCCACAAGCTCCGCCCAGCGCGCTGTCGGCAGTCCTGCATCACGCCATCAAATAGACCACCTGGCTTTCACCGTCGTACCCGATATCCGTCTTTCCGCGCGACTTCCGTTGGACACCCCTCATAGAGTCTCAGGGCCTCTGTAATAGATCCACTGCGGTGCGCATTGTCTCCGGCGCGACCTCATCCTTGTCCACGCTCATAATTTCTGAAAGACTGAGTATTCTGACTCTCGCATTCGTGGCGTCCTTCCATGTCGACCAGGGTACACGTGGCGCCGATAAAGACGACGTATGGTTCCTCGCCGACGGTGCGCCTTGCTTCAGGCCAGGGACAGGTGCAACGCGGAGGGAGTGTAAACGGCGCGGCGGAAATAGCGCCATGGCTTGAGTCTTTGGATGACGTTCCGGTGTGTACTTGGTTTCTTTCATTACGGGACTCCCTCCGCTCAGCGTTTTTGAATAACAGCCTACTCCGCCCCCAAAACCGACCTCAACGTATCCTTCACGACAAGGGAGCGTTGCGAGCTCCTCGACATCCGCTTCTTATTCAACAAAGCATCGACCCTCAACCCACCTCAGCGTTTCCACGCGCGGTTCTATAGAGCTCGATGACTCGGTTGATGATTATGGGCAGGCACTGATGGTGCCCGACCTGGATCTACCCCCCACACATGATGTGGAAATCGCGCCTTGGTTAGACAAATCGGATACTGAGCCGGTGCGTGGTCATTCTCTCAACTATTACTCCCTGCTCACCTTCTCAAGCCTTCTCCGCCAGCCAAGAACGGCCGCTCCTTCCACTTCCCGCCCAAGAACTCGTTTTCGTCACTACGCACCGGCAGTACTTCCAACTTCTTCTCTCGGCAACGGGGCATCTCGGAAACGCCAAGTAGTCTAAGCATCGCTGAAACCATGGGCTCTGCCATCGCATCAACGTCGACTTCCAATATGCACGAGCCGCTTGACCGCGCGTACTCGCCCTCACCTGAGCTGAAAAAGAGCAAGTCCTCGGTGTTCAGCAGTTTGCGAAAGAAAGTGTCGAAAAAGAATATGAAGGGCGCACCTGAGGATTCGGAGCACTTTTCACTGCGGCCTTTGCCTTTGAACGGATCCGGGTCATTTGTGTCGTTCCTGCCTGTGCCATCGCCACCGCAGACGCCGAGATTCAAGAAACAGAAGAAGAAGAGTAGCCATGTCGATGAACCTGTTCCTCCTCTGCCTGGCAGCACTCACGAGTCACTGGAACCTGGTGAACTCGATATCAAGCTGGATTTGGACTTTGGTGCGATGAAGGGCATTGTGGATCATTCCAAACTGGCGAATGGCGGAAACGATGCGAGCTCCCCGAGTAGTGGATTCGGTTCGACATCCAACTCGAACTCGAATCATTCGGATATGATGGATGAAAGTAACTACTATCTGGGTGGATCACCGTCCTTCAGCAATCCATTCGTTCCAGAACAATCATCCTTTCACCACATCCGTCGTGCGTCGCGACGGGTGTCGCCGAACACGGTGCTGCCCAGTATTGATTATGCGGCCCCCATGACAGGTGTGATGCTGAGAGGTCCACCGAGTTCAGAGGGATGGACAGCCCCGGAAAGCTGGAGTGTCGCTGTGAAGGACTCAGTTGGATCGGTAGAGGGCGTGGGTGGCGGAGATTCGGATTCTGATGAAGGGGCCGACTCTCGACAGCGAGCGGTACCTCCGGAGATGATGCCATCTTCAAGGCGGAACGGGACGATTGGCTCGCTGACGAGTGCGCAAACGTCTAATGGACGATCGTCTCATTCGCATCGGAGGCCAGGCAGCAAACGCACCGTTGCAGGCCAGAAGATGCAAATTCGCGTGTACAAAGCTGACGGGACGTACCACGTCGTGCAGGTGCCGACGAACACGACCGTGGCACAGTTGACGCCGAAGCTGGATATGAAGCTCCCTGCTGGGGAGGAGAATGAGATTCATCAGTTATATCTCAAGGAACGGGGAAGAGGTACTTCTCATGTCCTCTTTTCCTGGATTACATACTTAAGCTGGGTCATTTGCAGAGCGAACCATGGCGCCGACAGAACGACCTGCTGAAATAGTGCTCCGACGACTTGAGCAGGCTGGGTATGACGAGTCGGATGGGCAAGATCTGGTGAACGGTGCCGGCTTGGCATTTATCCTCAAGTTTTTCTACAAGAGCCAATTTCTCGGCCCAGCGGTGCGTGCGATCCATCGCTTCTATGTTTCGCCCTCCTGATCAATCATTCAGAACGAAGATCTCAGATTTGACAACTTCGAGTTCATTGACCTGTCCAGTCGCAGTCTGCGGACCATTCCTGTCGTTTTACACCAGCATGCCGATTCCATCGTCTCCCTCCGGCTCTCGCGAAACCCGATGATCGAAATCCCGTTGGACTTCATTCAATCCTGTACGACACTACGTGAACTGAAGCTCTCGAATATGTCTATGAAGAAAGTGCCGAACAGCTTGCGACATAGTACGACACTGACTCGACTGGATCTCTCCTGCAATCGGATTTCCACGCTGGATGAGGCGTACCTGGATGATATTCCCGGGCTGACTACCCTGTATGTGCAGAACAACAGGCTGGAGAACTTACCATGGAGCTTCCCCCGCATGCGGCGACTGATCACGCTCAATATCTCGAACAACAAGTTCCGGACGTTCCCACTGGGGGTCAGCGAATTGACCAGTCTACGAGACCTGGATATCTCCTTCAACTCGATTTCAGAGCTGCCGGAAGAGATAGGGAGGCTGAAATGTCTGGAGAGATTGGTCATCGTTGGAAACCAGGTGTCGAAGCTGCCTGACGAATTCAGCCAGTTGGGGCGGCTGGGCGAGCTGGATTGTCGGCGGAACCAAATCACCGATCTCACGGTGGCGTGCATGCTACCGAAGATCGAGAAGCTGAGTGCGGACCACAACTCTCTGCATGATCTGGCGTTGTCCTTGGGTCCGTGTCTGGCGATGCTCGACGCGTCTCATAATGAGATCACGCAGCTGTCCATCGTGCGGGGTCCGATTGGGAGGAGTCCACTTGCATTAACCACACTCGACATCTCCAATGCCAAGCTGTCGCTGTTGGACGATGCCACGCTCGGTCAATTCACGTCACTTCGCCGGCTGAATTTGGATGGCAACTCATTCAGAAGTGTTCCTGATTCTTTGGGCGAGTTACGGTGGCTGGAGTCGCTCTCCTGTGCGAACAACTCCCTCAGCGAGCTACCACAGAGCATCGGGCGACTGCAGAAGCTGGAGACTCTCGATGTGCATAACAACAGTCTGACGGAGCTGCCGGTTTCTCTCTGGAATTGCGCGTCCCTGTCCAGACTGAACGTGACGTCGAACCTGCTGGTCTTGTGGCACGACCCACCGCCATTCCAGCCCCACGACGAAGACGCGATGACGTCCGCGTCGATGGCCCCTTTTTCGGACAACGCATCGGTTGTGAGCGGCCCCGTTTTTCCACCGGCACGGAAGCAGTCAGCGTCGAGTCTTTCGGATCTCCCGCCGCTGGCGCATTCGCTGGAACTGCTGTACATGGGAGAGAACTCGTTCACGGATGAAGTGCTGCATCCGTTGATGTTCCTGAAAGAGCTGCGGGTCCTCAATCTGTCCTTCAACGCGATCCAGGACATGCCGTCGACGTTTTTCCGGAACTTGACCAAGCTGGAGGAGGTGTATCTCAGCGGCAACAGCCTGACGACGTTCCCGAGCGAGGATCTGCCCAAGTTGACCAAGCTGACGACGCTCTTCTTGAACGGCAATCGGCTGCACACTCTCCCGCAGGAGTTGGGCAAGATCAAAAGCTTAACATTCCTCGATGTGGGGAGTAATCTGCTCAAGTACAACATCAACAACTGGGAGTTTGATTGGAACTGGTGTGTTAGGCTTTGTTAAATCTTTCCATTCATCCGCTGACAGCTCCTTGCGCCCAGGAATTTCAATAAGAACCTCCGGTACTTGAACTTATCCGGGAACAAGCGGTTGCAGATCAAGTCGGATGCTCCCCGCAACGGCGCTGTCCAGCGAGAAGCGCTTGCGGGTTTTTCCGAGCTCAGCCAGCTGCGGGTGCTGGGCTTGATGGATGTGACGATCACGACTACCGGTGTCAGCGTAGACATTCCAGACGAAAATGACGATCGACGAGTGCGAACGTCGTCGTCGGTCGTCAATGGAATGTCTTATGGGATTGCGGACACGCTGGGGAAGAATCACCATCTGAACATGCTCGATCTGGTCCACGAGTTCCGGGGCAGCAAGAAGGATGCCATCTTTGCCATGTTCGGACGGGCACAGCCCCCGAAGCAGTTGCCTACGGCGACCTCCGCGAATCCGCTTGCGAAATACCTGCAAGAGAACTTCGTGCGGGTCTTCATCTCCCAACTGAATACACTGGAGGAGGGCGAGGGTGTCGTTGATGCACTGCGGCGGACGTTCCTAAAGCTGAACCAGAGTCTGCACGATTCGCTGTTCGCGATGAGTCGCAAGATGAGCCAGACTAGTAATATGGGTGGCTCGAGTATGTCAGCGGACTTGCGCACCGGGGCATCCGGTGTCGTGGTCTACATCGTCGACAAGAAGATGTACGTGGCGAATGTCGGGAACGCGCTCGTCGTCGTGTCAAGAAGCGGAACTGCGGTCCCGCTGTCCCGCAAACACCATCCATATGATCGCGCAGAGACTGCTAGGATCCGGGCTGCCGAAGGCTGGGTCTCGCCTCCCGGATTGGTCAACGATGAGATCGACATCTCCCGCTCGTTCGGATTCTACCATTTGCTGCCCGTGATCAATGCGCGCCCGGATGTCTTCGAGTACACGCTGACGGAGCAGGACGAGCATGTCATCATCGCCAACCGCGGCCTGTGGGACTATGTCAGTTACCAGACGGCGGTCGATATTGCGCAGCGAACGGACCCGATGACCGCTGCGCAGAAACTGCGGGATTTCGCGATCAGCTACGGAGCCGATGGAAGCACGATGATCATGGTCGTCGGCGTCGCGGACCTCTTCACGCCGGACTACTTCACGCAGCTCGAGAAACGCAAGAACAAGCGACCGGAGATCACGGACCGGACGCTCGTGCGGCTCAAGGATGAGGTCCCTCCGCCCATCGGGCATGTATCGATCGTCTTTACGGACATCAAGGGCTCGACGCATCTCTGGGATGCGAATCCGGGCATGCTCACTGCCATTAAGCTGCACAACGACCTTCTGCGGCGACTGCTCAGACAGCACGGCGGTTACGAGGTGAAGACCGAAGGAGACTCGTTCATGTGCTCTTTCCCCACTGCGCTTGCGGCTGTCTGTTGGTGCATGTCGGTGCAGGTCGAGCTCCTCAATGTGCCGTGGCCGCTGGAGATTCTGGAGTGCGCGGACGGCAAGACTGTGTACGACGACCAGGGGCGGCTGATTGCACGCGGCTTGTCGGTGCGCATGGGGATCCACTGCGGGATTCCGCTTTGCGAGCCGGATCCCATCACGCACCGCATGGACTACTTTGGGCCGATCGTCAATCGTTCGTCGCGTATTGAGGGCAGCGCAGCGGGTGGGCACATTATGTGCAGTACAGATATCATCCGGGAGATCAACGCGAGGATCTTCGACAGCGAGGCCGATCTGTCCGAGTATTCGGAGGCCCAGCCGCAGGAAGCTATCGATGGCATTCGCAGGCTGGATCCTATCGTCATCCCCGTCGGCGAGGTCAGGCTAAAGGGTCTCGAAGCGCCGGAGATGCTGTCGTTGGTGTTCCCGGGCGACCTCATCGGCCGGAAGGATTTCCAGGACGAAGCACCGGCGCCAGATACGTCTGGGTCGCGGGTGCAGTTCAGCATCGAGCAAATGCGTGAGCTTGCGATGCTGTGTCTGAGGCTGGAGATGCCAGGCGGGGTGGGTGTGGGCGATGAACAGGAGGCGTCGCTCAGGGCGCTGGTGCCACCGATGAGCGACGCGATGTCGGATGCGGATCTGATGCTGGTGTTGTATTCCCTCATGGTCCGGATCGAGAATGCCGAGTGCGCACTGAGGGCGAGGTTTTTGCCTGATCGGCTGGCCGGCGTGCTGGCGGATGAGTTGGATCCGAGGACGTTGGAACGTGTTTTGGCGGCTTTGCGGACCATGTAGTAGTTACCGACTGTTGTTGTTTCCTCCTTTTTGTATCTGGGCTGTTGTTGTATATTACTTGTTGAAGCAGAGGGCAGATCCGTCTATCTGGAGACATGCCAGTCTCTTCACCACACCAGGGTGCGATATGAGGGTGTACCCGGATATATGCGCTTCAAGAAAGCAGCTCGTCCACACCGGCCCCCAAGCTGGCGTCATATTCTACAGAGGAGTTTGCTTCTTGCACGGCGTCGCGTCGCGTCGCGTGTGAGACGAAGGCCGTGACTTGTGATCTGGCGTTGGCCTGGCGTGTACCGTGACGGAAACAGCACCTTGGAAATGGTATACATGCGTTTTAAGACTCCGAGATAGCTCACCATTGTGTGCTAAGAGTTGTTTCATAGTCTCACTCCGTCGGACATCAGGCTCGACGGTCGAGAGAAATGGGCGGCTTTAAGTGATCAATGGACGGTGGCGATGCATCCTCGTATATAAGTAACGCGCTCAGTCACAATGCCAGATCGGTCACCGTCACTGGATCACAGTTCTGGGAAGCTAGGCGAGCACCAGCGCGACGGATGCAGGGATCAGCTTTTGCCGATATGAGTCCTTCGAGCGCTCAGTAATTACAAGAAGTCAAGTGATGGGCCCCTTCATAGTGTGTGTGACATCGCATGCCTTGGACAATGCAAGACGCGCGTTATTGATGCGATCATCTATTCGTAGTACGTGTCGAACGCGCATGGATTCTGTGCACCGTTCAGGTACTTCCATACAACGAGTTGAGTAAGAGCGCGTCATCAGTTTGTGCTGCTGACCCTGCTAAGCCTATGATCTCTGATCAGATGACTGGCATGATGTTGAGTAGTGCTATAACGTCGGGGAACTCAGCTCTGATTGCGTCAACATGAGTCTTACTCAGGCCATGGATTGCCTTCCGGGATGAAATCTGAAGGAGAAATTCAGGTGCTTTTGACTAGCCCGCTTGCATGCGGAGCTGGCTTGTGCTCAAAGCCAGATCGTCATTTGCTCCACGCGTACCGTTAGATACTACGTAAAAGCGAAAGCGATCAGCCACTGGGTCGAGTTTCATCTTGAGTGAATTTTCATGGAAGTTTTCCTGAGAATGATGTTGTCGCTTCTGAACTTGCGCCACCACACTATCAGGTCTCTGTTCGCTTTGCCTCCCTTCTTTCATTTTTGCCTGTGGTATCACAAGGAAAATTGTACCTGTGTGATTATTGTATTTTTGAGCGAGTTAAATGTACCAGTCGAAATTTCACGGGGTTCCGTTGAGAAACACATACCTCGTCCTCCGTATTATTCTATTCAAGCCTGAATTCAGGGTCCAGGATAAGTTCACGGCGGCCGGCTGGGTTGTACACATCGCTTGATCTTTCGACTCGATTGAGAGGCTTCAGAATATTCTTACCCTGGACACACCATCAGCTGCCCCTTGGCACCTACAAGGATTGTACTTCTGGAGCATCTGTGAAGATTCGGAAACTGCAGCAAGATCGCCTATGTTATAATATGCACTGTCGCCACACTTCAACCGCTCATTACGCAAGAACCGCTCAACCGGACACTGGGAAAGAATTTGCCAGACTGGAAACTGGCCAATTCAAAGTCCGGTATTCGGTGCTCCTCAACTTCGACAAGTCTGCAGACCAATCCGCACACTGAATAGAGTCAACGATCCCTGACCGTGACTCCAGAACAGATATCGCGAGGTTGTAAATGTGATAGTGATTGATGGACCGGGATTTTCCTGGCAACAAGCTCTGTTTGACCAGGAGCTTCAGATGTTTCTAAACAGGCCAAGACACAGTAGATTCCATGTCTGGGCACACCAAATGGAGCCTGAGAGGGGGGTAAGCAGGGCGCGAGTTCCCGGAGCCGTGCTGCAGAACCTTGAGCACCAGCAGCATTCATGAGATAATAGACCCGGTCTATTGCGCCCTTGGTCCCTTCTCAAGTACATACTTACGCCTTGTTGGAGCCCTCGCAAGCCTTGATTGATCATGCGACGAAGATTAGATCGGGTAGCTACCCCAGATCATGTGGTCTCTTCCCCGCATTTGATCGGCCCAGAAGCGAGACGTTTGACAGACTCCGCCTCAGTACTTCCGCCCACCAATCGCGTGAAAGGCTGGAAGGTCCGCTGGGGTGGCGTTCCCCAGGGAATGGACAGGTCTCACACGAGCGGTATCACCGCCGAGGGAGACGATGACGAGCGATTTGGGGATGATGATGAAACAATGCGTTTACTTTGCGAGGACGACGACTACGACAGGGGATGATACTTTACAGGTAGTGATTTGTATTTGGGTACGATTATGGGACGGATTACAGATTCACACGGGAACGGCAGATGAGGACTGCAAGGTCAGGCTAAGATGAGAACGCTTGCACGCAGAAGAGGAGTAGGTGCACGCACCCCGATGTCAGACACGTTGGTGGTCTTGGGGATGGCGGCCGAGGTGCGGGCGATGGCGGCCAGGTCGACGTTCTCGCCCTTGAGCGCGTTCATACGGAACTTGCGCGCCATAGCGACCTCCGCGTCAGAGCGTTCGAGCACGGGCGACCCAGGCGCCTTCTTGGACGAGACCACTGCCCGAAAGTCGTGTGAGTGGATGCATCGGAACAAAGTACAGCGGCAACGCACAGTCATCGGACGAGGACCCGGTGCTCAGGCTATCGCTGTCATCCTCGACCTGCACACCCTCGAGCTCGGCGTGGCCGTCGTCCATTCCGGCATACTCGAGGTCGCGCTGCAGGGTGGCATGGTCAGCGCGTGTGGATAGCCGAGATGATGCTTCTGACTGACCTCGTTTTCGAGACTGCCCCAGTTGTGCGCGCCGCCTCCGTTCTTGCGCATGGTATTGCCCATGCCGTTCTTGCTCTCGGAGCGGTCCTTGAGCACGGAACGGAGCGACAGGGAACGCGCGGTGCGAGTCATCGTGGGAGGGGGGTTGTGGCTGGTGGCGGGGTGGCAGAGAGACGAGTGTGGGAAGAGAAGTGCACAGACGCAAGTGTTGGTGGTTGCTGGATAAGAAACTAAGCCCGGTGGAGTCTCCCATTTATATTGGGGAGTGCGTCAAAGCATGTCCATACAGTGACCGGTGACACAAAAGGATACAGTGGTAGCCGAGGGTCGTGTGCCGCTTCCTGATCGGAACAATCTGGAGCGAGTAGGCCGTAACGCCTGTCATAACCTTCTTCGAGCCTTCGAGTGCTTCGGGGCTCGTGACTGTCGAGTGCCACCCAGACCCAGCTCTTTAGCCTCAGATAGACCTTTGGGGCAGATATGATCTGTTCGAGAAGGTGTCCGTCGTCAGGACCCCGTGCGCTTGCCGAAAGGTGAACAAGAGTCGTTGTGATAGTGATTCCGGGGAGACAAAGGCGCTTGATTGTGAAATGGAGCAAGAAACCAAACGTATGTCATATCTGGTAACCGAACGGGGTATTAATCGCAAAGATCTTCTGGTTGGTCCGTGCGCCGCTAAACTTCCTGAACAGAACAAGGTCTCTGTGGGTCGCATAATATGTGCCCAGTCGAGTTGCACTTCAGTGCAAGACTCCCGGAAAGCTTCGGACATCGGAGGCCGACGAATGACAGAACACCGACTGATACAGGACGCATGAACCTGGCTTCTAACATGCTCCAGGAATACCACGTGATCCAGCAGTGTGCCCACGGGTTCAATCATAAGCTCCAATTTCACACTTTCTCTGTATTGATACGCAGGTGGCTGTCCAATCTTATACTCGGACGAAGAATACCCCGAATCAGCCCTAGCTGATCACAATGCGGTCCCGACATCATAATCCTCGTTTTCGCCTTCGTGGATCGGGGCTTTCCTAGAGGTTCGAACTGCCGGAGAATCGGAATCGAATTCCTCCACTTGCGCAGGCCGCATCTTTGAAGGCAATTTCCGCTGCGAAGGTTGGTCAAATTCGATGTCGGCCGATTCCCTGGCATGAGAGCCACTCGTCGTCGTTGCTGTGCTCTGGGCGAAGCGCACCATTCGGAGAGTGGAAAGCTTGGTTTCTTGAGCAGAAGCGTTCGTACTCGGTGTTCCCGGTATCGGGTATGTGTTCAGCCTAGTATCTGCTGCATGAGATCCTTGTCTCGGAGGTTTGGAAATGAAGTTGACTTGCAGATAAAGTGGTCCGTTCACAAATGCTGTAAAGCCGGTTGGTTGAGATCGAATAAATGTGATAAAACTTTCGGGTTCAACGTACACCTCATTGATAGGAGAAAGAAAGGAAGATAAAAGATCTTTTCGGGTCGAACGCAAAACTGGAGCAATTATACTAATTCCACACGAGAGCAGCAGGCAGTTGAAGGTGCTCACCGATATCAGTGCCCCTGATTGAAGTAAGAGCCCGGCCAGTCCATGCGTTATCAGCAACGTCAGTAAATTGTCGGAACCCTTATAGAACGTCACAAGGGACGACTCGGACACTGCGAAATGGTGCGAGGGATCGGAAGTTGGCATTTGCAAGCAGTTTCGAGGCACGAAAAGAATGAAGAGTGACGAGGCGACTGGGGATGCCAATGAGAAAATCATAATTGTCTGGGGGTTTTCAGATACGGAATAGCGTGAGGAACGATCTCAAGCTGTTCGCACCTTCGGCAGACGGTGGTTTAAATGAGTTATCAACGGATCATGAATGCTGCGTGCAAGTTTGGTGAACGGCAGTGCAACAGACGGAGAGATCACCTACCGCATTACGAAAAGCACTGGGCTCATCAGTCATCTTGAGAGGGGCAGAGAAGAATCGAGACCGACCGATGTTGCATCCCAAGGAAACCAGACAGAGGAGCCCAATGAGTGCACCATGTCCAAGACGTAAGCGCCATAGTCTGATAGCGTAATAGCTGCGTTTAGTGCAAGGAGTGTGCGTGTGTGTGAGCAGATATATAGTTGAGGAGGAAAGAATAACGCACCATTGGGCAACAGATCCGCTGATTGACTGGTCGCATGAGCTCACAGCGGGTCCATTGGTTCAAGAGCTCAGCTCACCGAAAGAAGTATAGATATCGTGAATATTTGAGTGGTGGCGGCGATACCAGCGATGAACGGCAGCGAGGTAACAATATAAAAGTATGTCCTGGGCCAAATACGTCCGTCAAGCAGCAGTTGATGAAAGACGATCACAAACGCGTGGGACACTGAAGTGGGTCATTCCATGAAAGATTTCCTTCGAAACGCAGCACTTACATAGCGCTATGCAGGCTGTATCGAGGGCGCTGCGAAGTACGAGTCATTTATCGACGTGGAACTGACTGGGGACAGAACACACAACAGGAACAGTACGAAACCTTTAGTAGACGCCGAGTCGGCGGGGTAAGTTGTGTAGTATCTGTAGCTCACTGCGTCCACATGTTTCAGCCAGTTATCTCCTGAATGTGTGCGGTCTCACGCACGGTATATTGTGAACCCATACGCGATACCCGACAGCCCGTATCTGGGACCAAAATAGGCTCGTAAGCGGATACATGTCAGTAATATGCGAGCTAGAAACGTACGAGACAAACAGTACGCCGAAAGTCTCCTCGGCCTCAACTGGGGTGATGGTAGGAAAGCCGGGCAAACTCGACATAGACTCGGAGTAATGAAGGGGAAGGATGAACCCGTGGCGTGACGTGGAATGCTCTTTAAGAGATCATCTGGATTCATGCTTGTCCTTCTTTGAATGGCCAGCCAGCTTCCATACATCACCGTTCGGCACTAGGGATGATCGCTCAGCGTTTCAGGCAACATGTTTATAGATGATTGATGGTAACATTTTCGCTCGTGCCAGACTCCCTCTCTGGGCTGGAATCGACTTCGAGTGATATCGCCTCACCTCTAAAACCAAGTTCTCCAATGAACTTTGAGTAAGTTCTGCGCTGTTCCAGAAAGGGATGACGATCACAAACACAAGGACACCATTGATAGGACCGCTCGAGGTCATTCCGGTGATAGAAACCCACCGGAGGCTCTTCGCGGTAACACTACTGGTGCGGCCACATCAGGTTCTACCGCCTCATCAAGGGTGATAAATGCACAACCGGCACGTCCCTCCTTCTCATCCCAATCCCATCCTATCGCCTCGAAAGAGCGTATCAGATTTTCTCCCAGCTGAATGAGCTTATCAACCTCTCCTTGTCTTTTGGTGAGCAATTATTCTGATTTGCTATGTGCCTAGCGGAAAGAAAATTATGTATCAAAACATGTTCGTATATTTTGAAACTTCTCTCACTGCTGTTCCTCATCAGACCTGTGGTCTGCCGCCCTCTCGACACAGTTGCGCAGCACGAGATCAAGCCTGTCTGCCTAAAAACAGAAATCTCCCTTTGCCATCAGTTGATTCTCAGCAGTGAGGGATGGCAACTGTCAAGCCTGTCAGGGCCCGGTATTCACGATACTCTGATGAACCGGGCCCCGGCTCATGACCCCTCATGAGCCAAGAACCAAGCGGTCCTGATGGGCACCCATTTTGAAGAGACCTATCATCATCATCATCGCATCCTCACTCTGGACTATGGGCTGAAACAGCCTTTGTCAGTGTCTGCCCAGTGCCAGCCCTCGAAGCTAAATTCAACTTCGGAAAACTCGGGCTGTGCTATAGAAACATGATCGGAAGCCGCAGAGATTCTATGTGCTATAAAACATGATCGGAAGCCGCAGAGATTCTATGCCGATCTCAAACGCAACCACTCTGCTGATAGAACTTCAAATTCACATCGATGACAGCAATCTATCGGAGCTCTTCATGGTGTCACTCTGCTCGCATTAGGTTGTGCTTCCCCTTCAAAATATATGTCGAACTCCTGCATCCGTCCCACCCTCCTGCATCTGTCCCACCCTCCTGCATCCATCCCACCCTCCTGCGCCACCATGTCTTCCAACTCCTCATTTCTGCCGCCGGACTTCATCTCGACCACTGCCGCCCCACCGATGCTAGGCTTCATGCTTTCTGCGCCGTCTGTCGACCTTTTGTATCCGATGCCAACATTGACTGACCTGCAATTCACCTAGCTTATATGGGATCCTCCTCGCGCAGGCGGGACATTATTTCAGGACTTTCCCGGGCGACAGTATACGCGTCAAGCTGGTGGTATGTATGCAGGATCTCTGTTGAAGTTGACTATGTACATCGAGCTGGATTCATGTACAGGTCGGGTCACTCGTGTAAGTGTACAATTCCACGATTTATTTTTCAAACTCACTGACGGTCGTCTTGGATATCGCAGGGCTATCGATACCATCCATGTCGTCATTCTACTCTCGTCGTACAATCAGTGGTACATTCGGGAATCGTTTGAGCTTGTGCTCCCAAAGTAAGCTCGCTGATCGAAGTAAGATTTGGAATTGATTCTCAGAAACACAGATCGTTCAGCGTACGTGTCACCTCCTAAACAATTTTTTTTCCTCTGTGTTTTTTGGACTCAGGTCCCAATAGCTCACACCGCTAATCACATATATCGTCGTTACCATTTGCCAAATGTGCGTAACGAATCTCCGTTTTGAAATTGCGCTCTCCTCACTCCCCAGACAGGACTTACGCGTCTCGGATCTGGATCGGTCGGGTCTTACATTTTTTCACTTCGAAAAGATCGCTCACTTAATGCACCAGTCAGCAAGAATAACTTATGGATGACCGGAATTGTGGTACAGCTCTACATTTCATCAGGAGAAGGTTGTGTGGCATGACTCACGGACTTCCTTAGCTTTGCTTGGCTCTATGCCAATTCGGTAAGCGGACCTTTACTCTAGATGGCTCTATCGCTCACGAGAAACGCAAGCGAGTGGCTTCAGTCAGTAGCAACCAACCAATTTCGATGATACTGAAGTCTGCTACTAGTTGCGGGCCTCGAAGTTTACCTGAATGGTCGGCCGTTGGTTGTCCATCAATCCAAGCTCTTCATTGTAAGCTTCCTGATTAAACTCGTGCGCCACTCATTAAGCCGCCGAATTTGCAGATCGCGGAAAAAATCGAACTGGCCACCAGTCTCGCGTGCGATGTGGCTATTATGGCCGGAATGGTGTATTTTCTGAAGGACTCGATGAGCGGAGGGACCGGTCGAACGTTCACAGCGTCAGTTATCCTAATTGTATCTGGCCGATAACTGATCGTGTTGACCTGATAGAACAGCTCAGATTGTGAATAGGATTCTTGTCTATATTATCGGGACGGGAAGTTTGACCAGGTACGTACCGGCAATTATCTTCCTCCATGTTCTGGAATAACAAATATTCCCAGTATCTCCACCGCTCTCAATCTCGCTCTCTGGTTGACGATGCCATCCAATTTCTACTTTCTGATCGTCCATCTTATTCTGAGCAAACGTGAGTCCGTTTTCTGCGCCCTGAACTGTTGCGTTGGCTGGAACCACTGGCGTCCACAGTGTACACAAATTCTCTGCTCGTCATGTAAGTCCCTTGGGGGTTCAACTTGATGTAAATCTCTTACGGCACAAGCACAGGTTGAATTCCCGCGCCAAGTTCCGCCGAGTAGATCACCACGGTGAGTTCTCAGATACCCTGCGATAATGCGAACCAGGTCTAAACTTCAAGAACCGATTTAGATGTCATTGAACTTGGTGAGAGTTTTCGCAAAGCGACCGCCACCGTTCATGAATGAGCTTCGCCCAGGGACCGTGCCACGATGAGACCAACTTCGAGGGAACTACTGTTCCTAGCAAATTCTGGAAAGATGCTTCATCGACCTGATGTCACAGCTTTGCTCATGTGGGGATAAATTCATTGCGACACGAAACGGTGTTGTTCTCTACCCACATACAGCATATGACATTAGACTCAGAGACATATCAATATAATTGCTAAGAATCAGGCAGCTCTGATTCACATCCTCGGAAGTTCATGATCGACCGAGTGTATATATGTGGTGCGAAGGTCAGTCGTTGGGTATCTCTTTGGTCCATCGGAAATGCTGAATACACATGCAGTATGTATATGTGACTCTTTACATCTACATTGTCCGTTCGTGTCAATTCTCGTAATCGAATCCTCTATCACTGCCGACAGATTTTATCCGGTGAAAACCTGTGCTGAAGACAGGAAGAGAGCAAACGCACCAAGAAATAGTCCGGGATTCGTTTCCTGACTAGTGGCTCGTCTTGCCTAGGCGCATGTTCATATTGGACACTAGAGACCACATCAAGCTCCGAACGCATGTCGAGACGGGGAAAGACGACTGACAACTTGTAGGAGAGTCGCTCATCCACCTCCATGATGGCTGCCTGATTTCCGCTGCGATACACGTAGTTCGGCGCGCTGAACACAGTCACCACATTTCTATCCTGGCCCCAAGAGTAACCTGATATAGAGCAGCGTAAGACGATGATTGAGATGGGTGACAGCAGACGTTCCCTCCATGACCAACTGATGGGCCCGTGCGACCAGCAGCAGCCCATTCGTGTGGTTGAACGCCTCGGTGATGTCTTGTCCGAAAGTGTATCCAGCACCGCGCGGTGATATGCCCCAGCCACATCGGTCGTCTGGGTCAGACCAGAGGAGATCACACATCGGTCCCTCATGCGGGACTTCTTGTACACGATCAAGCGAGCGGAGCGAGTCGAGGGAGTCAATGGAGGGGGAGAGGCCACCGTGTAGACAGAATATCTGCGTAAATGAGCACCACTTTGCGCAGCGCGTAACGCAGCACAACGCACCTGGTTTTCCACCAAAGCCGTCAACGGCAGGTAGTCGAACAGATCTGTGAACATCCTCCAGACATTTGGCCCGCCATACTTGCGCAGGCATTCGTCGTAGAACCCGTAGACCTGAGTGATCTGACGCGACTCGTGGTTTCCGCGGAGGAGCGTGATGCGGTCGCGGTGCCGCAGCTTGAGCGCTAGCAGAAGCGATACCGTTTCTATGGAATAGTACCCCCGGTCGACGTAATCACCCATGAACAGAAAGTTCGTGTCCGGAGATTGCCCACCCATCTGGAACAATTCGAGTAGGTCATGCTGTAGTTGGTGCAAGCGCGAGTGGGTCAGTCACACGACGAAGGACGATGCAGACACCACGTACGAACTGACCGTGAACGTCGCCACATATGGTGACCGGGCACGGGACAGGCTGGACGTTTGACTCCTGCGCCAGGATCTCCCGGGTCTGTGCTGTCCTCGTCAGTCGCCATCCGTTGGCACCTGATCGATTGACGCGCCTTGTCGCAGAGCTTCTTGACCTGACTCTCTGACAGGGGCTCACATCTCCTCAGCTGCTCGATCCATCCGTCTACTTCGTGTTCCATGGGGTGGAGAGAAAGGGATGAAGGAGTTGACGGAAGATAATGATGGTAACGTCGGCCGCCAGATCAGTATCCGATCGAGACTTCATGGCTTTAAGCTTCAAACTCAAGATTTCAGCTTCAGTACTGCAGCGTGAGAGTCACTGCTTGACTGCTACGGACATGGAGGCGTGCTACTTAACAACTTGGACACCATCATATGTACTACTAGGTACCAGGGTTGCCCGCCAGGACTCTCGACGGATCTTCTCTCTGCAACTGGTATCGCAGGGGGGGAAATATTGTACATCTTACATATGCATATAATCATAACCACGCAACTCGTTTCTTGATTGATTCGTTCTGGAGTACTTCGATCCAGTAACCGTCCGGGTCTGAGCAGACGTTGTGAGATACTGGGAGGCATATGAGAGAGCTATCACTATAACGCACCGAGAATGAAGGCAACATCTTTCATCCGACCATCCGTGAGTCTCTTCTTCCAAGTGACCCCCATTTCCTCAAACCTGGCACAAGCTGCATCGAGATCGTCTACGGTAATTGCAATGTGCCCGAATCCCTGTGGCTGATCGTTGCCGTTGTGATACTTGAAGTCCAGGTCGTTTTCGGTGCCGTAATTCCAAGTGAGCTCGAGCAAACCTTCGAGCTTGGCGGTGCTACCGTTCGCGTCCAGAGGCCTATTGTCGGCGCCAATGGAGGTGTGGTCGTAACCGAGGAAGTAGAGGTTGAATTTCGCACCCGGATTCTCGTGTGAGCGCTTGAGATTCATGCCGAGGACGTCCTTGTAGAACGCGAGCGACTTTTCGGCGTCCTTGACGCGGAGCATCGTGTGATTCTGTATTGCCAGGTCAGCGCATGCACCGTGAGCTACCAATGCTACACACCATCCGGTAGCTTCCCAAGTCGGTTGTTTTTTCGTCCGTCGTGCTCTCCACATCGTTGAACGAGATCACCTCTACCCAATACCCATCGGGATCGAGAACGAACGCAATATGGCGCATCCGGCCGTCGGTAAGTTTCTTTTGGAACTTATAACCGGCATCCTCAAGCCGCTGGCACGCAGCCTGGATGTGATCCACGCTGATGCACACATGGCCGAAGCCCCGGAATGGCTCTGCGTTTCCGTTGACGATCTTGTATTCCGGGTCATTCTCGGTGCCGTAGTTATGGGTGAGCTCGATGATGCCTTCGCGGTCGGTCCATTCTTTCCCGCCGGAGAGTGCATCTGGGCCATCGTATGCGAGGAAGTACAAGTCGAATTTGGCATCGGGATTGGGTAGCTTGCTGATCAGCTTCATACCGAGGGATTCATAGAATTTGACGGAAGCTTTGGGATCCTTCACGCGTAACCTGAAGGAGTGGGCTGGGATTTTGACGGCAGGCCGTTAATGCGTACATGGAGTGGTTGAACTTGTACTTGGAAGGATCGGTCGCCATCGCTGCAAGAAATCGAGTCTGCAAGGCAAAGAAAGAGCGGCGGTAGTGGTGGGAGGTAGGAGTTGGGAAGATCCGTGAAGGAAAGAACATGCGCTGGAACCATCATCTTAGTAAGTGTGTAGGTCGTGAAATTATCCCAAACACGGCTCACCAACCAGCCCGAGTGGTGCTGACCTGGGGATGACGTATCGATGCAAGAAAGGGGCCAATCAAAAACGCGGGTTTGAACCTGAGCTGATGATGTTCCTGATCCAGTTGGCCATGTGCTCGAACTCGCTTGTTTCCTGCCCTTTATCTACAGTATCTGCCCGCTTTTGAGAGCATGTGCATGTCAACTTGCGTGAAATTCGTCTAGTCCGTGACTCTAAATTACTTGCAGCCGATCAAACGTTCGTCCTGGCACGCTTCCTGTATAGGAAAGCACGGTGAAAACTCTTGACGCGTCTTGGCGTCCCGCTCCGCTCTCCTTACCCATCTATCTGCTTCACCTATCTATCTTATTCAATCGGATGGCTTGTAACGAGAGGACGAAGCTGATAGAGCATCGCGATGAAGAACGACACGTCGGGCAACATCCCCACTTGGATCAAGAAGTTGCAGTCGCACTGCAGAAGTCAGAAGATGGTAGACGGTTGTTGGAGTATGACGACCTTCCGCACTCTTGGAAGAACAACCCGTTTGTCGTGCACGGTTATCGGTGTGATGTTTCTCGATTTGTTTATGTTCACTGACCGGCGCGCATAGATACGTTCCGTTGTCCAGATTCCCAGTTCTCGTAGCTTCCGTATTTATGGCTCATAACGAGTTTCGTACGTTCATCCCCTCTTTGTGTATCATCTAGTCCTCGCGAGTGATCTGACCACCTTTAGTCAACATCCAAACCCACCTGTTGCCGCTCCTATTCTGGGTTCTTACAGTGCCAGAAACGATTGCCGAAACGATCTTCACCGTCTGTGTTCTGATCTGTTTGGCAAGCAGTGTGGTCTGGCATACGATGGCAGGATGTGCGCACTATGAGACTTTGGTATTCTGTGCGCGACTGGACTACATCGGCATCGGATGGTACCCATCCAAGTTCCTTGCTTGTTCCTCTTCTGCTCGATGACGCGTTTCTAAGGCTCATCTCCGCATGCACCGCCAGCATCGTCCTTTACGCATTCGACGATCGAATCCTACTGCAATGGGCTTTTCTTGGTCTGTCGTTTGTCACTGCGGTTATGGGCAGCATCCTTCCGTTCATGGACTGGTTCGACCGCCATCACAACCGGGTGTGTGTTATTTTTACTGAGGACTCCTCCGCAATGTCGAATCTCGTTCCCAGCTCTGGCGATTGGCGTTTTTCATTTCGTTGGCGTGCGTGACCGCCATTCCATTGCTTACCTATTGGACTCTTGAGGGTTCGGCCAAGATGCTCCATTTCCTTTGTTCGTGTTGCTCTGCCATTACAGGAGCAAACTTGCTGATGCCGTGCCCCAGTGCCCGCCTTACCGACCGCCGGATGGATCATCTTCGGTGCATTGCTCTATGCCGCCCACGTCCCCGAAAGATTTATCGACCCATCCAAAGATCTGGCGCGTTTCATGTGTGCACTGGGTGCTAGTAAGCTGTCTCTTCCGGGCTCGGCCTTTCTAGTTTACATATCTCTCAGCATCTCATGCTCTGTGGCATGTGTGTATAGTCGTTGGGTTGGCCCATTGGCAAGGCGCATTGCGTTTCTGGTCAATTGGCTGTCAATAGACATCGATTCGAAATCAGGATGCTCATACTGTATACATAGTCATACCCTCTGAGCTCTAATATCTATATAATGATGTATTGATTTATTATAGTCTAGTTTTTGGGCTTGTGCAGTACGATACATTCTGTGGCAATTCTTCCTGCCGACTGCCAGCAATCATTCGCAGGTTAGTGACAGCAGTAGAAGTGGTCCAAACGAGAACTTGCCGTGGGACATCGCGCAGCGGCGCAACAGCAGACTCCGAGTCACAAATTACAGCTCATGATTAATCATTAGCGACAAGGTTCCTTGAGCTCCGCGTCCGGGTACAGGTGTTCATCATGTTTCAGCCTGGGTATCCTCGCAGGCATAGGAAAATTCACTAGCCTCGTTGCAACAGTAAATTTGGATTGCGAACAGAGAGCTTTTCCGCTTGCAGTCTGAAATGATTTTCAAACTGGCAGACAGCACTTGGAATTCAGTTAGCCGCCGGTGCTCGCACATTCACTGCACCCAAAACACGAGCCATCGTAACGTGGGGGCTGGGATCCAGACGCAGATCGCTAGAAAATCTGGAACAAATGGTGGCATAGGACAAGGATGCAATTGCAGAGCTCTGACGACTGTGTTATAAAGCTCTCCCTTCAAGCAGCTTAAGATGTCCTAAGCCACAAGCCCCTACACCCCATGCCTTGCCCACGACGCGATACCTCCTGTCCGCAACACAACCATCTACCGCACAGACCAACGAGTCCGTGTCCAATTTTGGTTTCTTCTCCTCATCATGCGAAGTCTTCAGGGGTAGGAATGTATCGGGCACCGAGAACATCAATGCAAGATGTGGTGAAGGGGACGGTTCAACATGGTCGCTGAGCGTTGCATCAGATAGTGAGCCAGAATGAGGCAAAGGTCGCGAAGTCGAGATCCAGCGAAACATTGTGGGCACGGTAGGCTCTTCGATCTGACTTCCGTTTGAAACGCCCTCACGCTCCTCATCTTCCATATCCACATCCTCCTCGGACTGTGGAGCGGTGGCCCTTTTGTTCCCGCGTGGTCGCGTTTGTTTCTTCAGCAGGCGATTGATCGTTTCGAGCTGGTGGTACAGAGATGAGATCAGAGAAAGTTTCTCATTCAGACGACGCAGTACACACCTTCTCATCCTCTAGCTTCTTTTCTATCATGTTCTTCCTCTTTCTGGCGTTCTCCTCCTTCCGGAGCGCGACTTCAGTGGCGCTGTACTGAGCCTTCTTGTTTGGATTGGAACGGGTCGAGTCTAGTGGACCAGTTTGTGTCGATCCCGGATGTAAGAACGCGATAACCTACCGAGAGTAACATGAGAGAGTTCGGTTTCTCCAGCCAGCGCTGCTTGACGCGCCGTTCGGTTTTTGGGGGTGGGTGCACCTAATTGCGAGTCATCCTCGTCCTCGTCTTCTCCAGATTCCGAATCTTCAGACTCGACATCCTCGTCTGTTGAACGGAACATGAGAATCTCAGACGACGCTCAGAATTGGCGTCGTTACTGCGCGACTGCGCCCAACGCTTCGCAGGCTGTCTTGAAGATGATGCCTGAGGCTGGGCACCCAACTTCAGCTTGATTCGCAGCGGAGCCACTTCAGGCTGTAAGTCGCATAAGAGAGATGCCCATGAGGAAGCTATTGGGACGCACCACCGACTCTGTCTCCATCTCGTCGTCCGAATCACCAGCAAGCTCGTCCTGTCCCGCTTCTTCGTCCTCTCCTTCTACATCTTCGTCTTGATCAGCACCGTCGTCTTCATCCACTTCGCTGCTTTCCTGTACATCCGCAACTTGAATATCCACTTCGGATTCCGCATCGCTGTCGGCCACGACCATACGCATTGTGGGGACTGGCAGGCTAGCAGCACTAGCGTGATGACAGACAGGGTCGTGATGAAGTTCCCACGATGCCAGTTCGGCATCAGCGGTCATTTCTCCCCATTCCTTCCGTCTTCCACTGCGCACTTATCTCAGAGAGTTTTTTTTACTTCTCTGGCGCATCTTTGCACGCCGAATCCCTACTTTCCAATCACCCGCTTGTGTACGACGACGACAAGATCACGTCATCCATGAAACTCCTCTCCAGTCTTCTCTTGGTGGCGGCGCTCCCTCTCGCGTCAGCCATCTCCAAAATCACCCGGACTGGGCGGTACCTGTACTCTGCCGATGGCAGTCGTTTCTACATTAAAGGCGTTGCGTACCAGACCCAAGGTGTGCAGGCGATATACCACGAGGCTGTGCGGGGATTGACCGGGCATATGCAGGCGTGTTTACGGTTAGCCCAAGTAACCCGCTCGGAGCACCAACGACCTGTACGTCCGCCCTATGCCTGCTCTATCCGTTCTCATGTCTGCTCAGTCGTTGATCAATTGGCCAACTCGGCGGGCTGCACACGGGACTTGCCCTTCCTTCAGCAGCTCGGCGTCAATGCTATCCGCGCGTATTCGGTCGATTCGACTCTTGATCATGACTCCTGTATGAATGCCTTGAGTGCTGCCGGAATCTATGTAATGTCGGTCTTCTAGCCGTGCTCCCTATCCAACTCTTCGCTGACCATGAGACCAACACAGCCTTGACTTAACGCTCCGTATGTCTCCCAAAACACGGCATACAGCCCATTTGGACTGATTCCTTTCAGCTCTCAATGGTTCGATTGATACCACTATTCCTACATGGTCGACGAATCTCTTGAATGAGGCAAGTGCCCCTTTGTAGGTGTTGGCGTCATCGTTTATCTGCTCCCAGTATATCGACACTATCAACGTCTTCTCCAAGTACGACAATATCCTCGCCTACAACATCGGAAACGAAGTCGTCACAGCCTCAGCAACAGCTGCAGCACCGTTCTTGAAGGCTGCTGCGCGTGATACGAAAGCCTACTTGTGCGCACTGACACAAGGCTGACCCCATTACAACTCTGATTACCTTCCAGGGCATCGATCGGCTCGTCTGCGCTCGTTGGATATGCTGACATTGACGGACCAAGTCCTTTTCGTGACGCCGTTGCCACTTACTTGTCTTGCGATCCCTCTGGCCAAAACTCGGGCAGCTCAGCGATTGACTTGTTCGGCTTGAACAACTAGTTCGTTTAGTTCCAGCTCGGTTCTCTCCCTCTTACATCTCTGCTTAGTGAATGGTGCGGAAATGCCTCTACGACAACTTACGATGGCATCAATGCGGAATTTGCCAACTACAATGTTGTCGCCTACTTGTAAGCATGTCGAGCAATGAGTAGTCCGTGATCCTCACTCTCCCCAGCTCTGAATTTGGGTCCGAAGATTGCAAACCTACAGCACGCCCTTGGACCGAAGTCAGCACGCTGTTTGCATCGCCCATGACCAATGTCTGGTCTGGGGGTGTTGCCTTCAGCTACTTCAGTGCCATTTCCCGCGGGAGCGACTTTGGTCTCATCACACTCTCTGCGGATAACTCGACTGTCACGGTCAAACAAGACTTTACGAACCTCGCGAACGAGTTCAAAGGAGTGTCGTTCGTGAACTCACCTTCGCAAGGCTCTGTCTCCGCCAGTTCGTTCGGTGCTTGCCCCTCGACTAGCCCGAATCTCGAGGCCAGTTCAAACCTCCCTCCGACGCCGAACACAGGCGCGTGCTCCTGCATAGAGCAATCGCTCAGTTGCCAGTTCAAAGCCACGGGGGATTTCAATGCCGTGCTGGGCACATTGACGGGCACCGTGTGTGGGCTGCTCCCTCAAGTCGGCGGAAACTGTAATGACATCGCTACCAATGGGACGACTGGCGTGTACGGATCTGTTTCGTCCTGTGATCCGAGTGCGTCCTTTTTTCCATCTGTGTCGTCCTCACTCACATGGCGACAGCCGTCCGTATATCCTATGCATTTTCGCAATACTACGAGCTTAACGGTCGTGTTGCCGCATCGTGCGACTTTGCTGGTAATGCGACTGTCAACAGCGCGGCTTCGGCATCGACCGCTGCGGCTGTTGTATCTTCGTGTTTGCCCAGCCCGTCAGCGGTGTTCACCGCCAGTGCACCACCCGGCGCATCGTCTGTAGCTACCGCTGGAAGCAGCTCGACCACAGCAAGTTCCAGTGGCACTGCTAAAACGGGGGCTGCCGTGCCCGTTGGTCCGACTGGTGGCGCTCTAGCGGGATTGGCGACAGTCATCTCGTGTGTTCTCACAGGCATGATTTGGACGGTTTTGTGATCATTCAGCCGCTTTTGGCCTCGGACTACAGTATCGTATATACATCTAGGATATCTTCCCCATACCACACATAGTACTATTTGAATCGAATGCTGGACTTTGTACGTGACCGGGCTCCAAGGAGCGGAAGGTTTGCACGTGGATTAGAGCGATATCCACGTGACGTAACGGCGGACCTGGGCCGTGCATGATAATTCCATGTCGCGCTACAGAGGAGTCTTAATGTTGCTCCACCATCCCATAGATGCCAGGCACAAACTAAGGCGAACTGAACGATTGATAGACCGCAAAAGATTGTATTGGACTCCATTCTCGTCTACTATACAAAAAGCAACTATCCGAACAATCCATCAGACAAACGCTCGACTCATAGGTTTCTACCGCACTTCCCTTTCGGAAAGTGCAGCAAGGAGACCAAAACGTCATCGAGACCCGCGAAGGAGCCATGTTCTCAGTCGAACGAGCGAGCGCGCAAGTCATCGAGTGGATTTGAAGGATGCGGCATTTGTAAAAATGCGAGACTCGGTCAGTTTCTATAAAAAGATCCTGATGAGTATGTATCTGAAGAATCGTAAAAGATGGGGGCTGGAGTTTATAGGATTTTCAAGTGGTCCGTGCACGGTTAGGCACGTGAGGAGAACGTGATGGACAGATTAAAATTTATATCATTCATGTTCGAGTGGTGTGTAGGCTCTGAGAAGCAGAATCGACATTGATCAATCAACAGGCATGAATCTTGGGTAGTCCAGATCCACACGCGTTAGTGAATCTGTCCGACTTGGTTCCATTAATCGAGATGTCCGAATACTGAGAGCACCCGCGCATGAGAATATGAGATCATCGCATCGGAGTGAAAGAAACAGACGCACCGTGATATTTGTACAATGTGCACCGGCGTTGCAGTCTGCCACGACTCCTGGATAGCGGGAGGAGCCCGTGCCCTACCGAGAGCGAATCAGATCCGAGCAGGAATTGCGAACATAGAACAGGCGCACCTGCATCCCGCTGTAATGCACATCGGAGATTTCCAATTTTCCAGTGTCTCTACCGTTTCCGGCCCAGAATGCGCTGATGTCTACTCTCTGTTTAGCCGCACAGATCATTCTCGAGAGCGCACACTCACATAGGGGGTAAGAAGACCCGACCTACCAATCCGAACGGTGATGAACCTCGATTCCAGGAAAATATGGGGTCGACGCACGAAAGTGAAATTCTCATAGGTTATATTCTTGACAAAGCCAATGTTATTTGGGTAGGATTTGATCATAACTCCAGCATCCGAGTTGTCGGTCAGCGTGACGTTTCGATAGTAGACATTTTGCACGCTGACGTTGGTGTTATTGGAACCGAACGAGCCGATGTTGCAGCCGGCAGTATGGATGCATTGAATATTTTCCGCGACGAATCCCTGATGAAGTTACTCCGCGCGATCAAGAATACATGAGGTCAAACTGACGTTGGTGGGAGTCTTGACCGTGACGCACTGCAGGCAGTCAGCACAATTCACCGAAACGGGAACGCAGTTTACTTACTTCATCACCGTTCTCGACGATTACATCGTGAACGTAGCTAGACGGTTTCAACAAAACTCAGAGGAGGGATTTTGTGCGCACTTGTTGTTTCCACTCATGTCGAATCCATCCGTTTCACCTGAGGATAAAGAATTGAGCCGATGAAAATTGTATCTGGATCGGAGCGCACCGACGTGCGTGGCTCTTATCATCATATTATGAGCCAGATTACTGAGCATGACATTAGCCGCGAGTCCATGGTTCATCAGAGAGCGTACTTGTTTCCGAAAATTGTCACATGGAACATCGGCGCGTCATACAACGTTATCTCGGTGATTTCGATGCTGTGGAAGCAATGTGTCAGACGCGTAATGTTCCGACCAAGGGCAACTTACTTGTCGCAAGCTTGGAAACGAACGAGCCGTGGCCGGTTTGGGAACAGGCTCAGCTGATTCATGATGAGCATAGTTGTGATGTCAAGCTAAAAAGACTTGCATTGTTCCGCTCTCGGTACCGATAACCATTGCCAAAAATGGCACCCGGGCCGTCGACGAGGATATTGTTGCAGTTCTAAATTAGCATTCAGAAAGCCTCCATGAACAATGGTACATATACATACCTGCCACTGCAGCATGGTTCCGCCAATTCCACCGAGTGTAGTATTGAATGGCAGGTACAAGTTACCGACGAGATGCAGATTCCAGTATTTCGCCTTGTCGAAGAGGACCATGGATGTCAGTAGGAAGCTGCCGCTTGGAACGAGCAGCACGACGTCTGTGGCGACTGTCGTAGTCACATTCGGGATAACGCAATTTTTCCATGTCGCAGTCAAAGCAGGGCCGATGTCCGTCTGGTTGTCGGCGACCGCACCGTAGTCGAGCACGTTACACTCGATAGCTGCCAAAGCGGGGAGCACAAAGGCCAGTATGGCAAGAGGAGACAGCAACATTGTGACCTATTGGTGCTTGAGAAGGTCCAGAACGCCTTTATGACTTCGAGTGCTCCATTGCAGCTCATGTGGTTTGGCCCGGCCCGTGCGCTGGTCCTCATCTCGGTAAGGTAGAAGTTGTGGCGCAAGATGTTAACACGCGTTTATCTGAACGAGAAGTTCCCGGGAACAGTGTTAGTAACTGGGATGAGACGAAATAGAATCGACCCGGTCTCAGACTTATTGCAGGCGCCGAGCCCGCTGTGATTGGGAATGGGAGTTGGGATTGGACGAACACTGATTAGTTAGAATGGCTGATGGGAAGCGACATAACTACTGCAGATCAGCAGCGGAACCAGTGGCTCGATTCAGGGAAAACCTCAAGCAGAAAACACGCTGTCTGTGTTATATTACCGAGGAAACCGCGCTACATTGGTGAGCGAAAAGAAGCTCTTCATGATTAAGCATCTTCAGCGCATGCAAAGGACTGGATTGGTCGAAGAAGGGCACAGCGTGAGGGAAGACTTCTGACTCAATGCGAGATGTATACGGTTGAACCCGATGCGGATGAACCTATTTCAATCCAATATGTGGATCACCGAAGGGTCAGATGGGACACGACCAGTCTCAGATAGAACCTCCTGCTCAATCTCGTCCTCAATCTTGTCTTCGACCACAGGCAACCCGGCCGCCTTCCATGCAGCATATCCTCCAATGATATCTGTGGCATCCAGCAAACCGATATCCTGCAGCGCGACCGCCGCCAAACTACTCGCTTTGCCATCCTCACAGAACAGGATGACACGCAAGTCATAACGGTCGACTATCAGGAGCCGATCCCTGCTACGCGGGTCGAATCGCCACTCCAAGACGTTGCGGTCGATGGGCAGCGAACCGTGAATCCCGCCGTCCCGAGTTCGAGTCTCGTTGGACCTGATGTCCACCAGAAACGTCGGCGCGCCCACCACCGGTGCCAAAAGCTCCTCGTAAGCTGCAGTGGGCGGCAACCGTTGCAGGCGGGCCCGTGCGTCCGCCAGAATAGCACTTGCGCTGCGACAGCCCGCAGGTGGGAGAAGCGGGTCTCTCGGTGTTCGTGCTGCTTTGCGTAGCACGTCCCACAGCGCGGCCTCATCCGATGCAGACACTGCGATATTTTTGACGGGCGCGATCCATAACGATCCCGTGTTGTAAGCGATCTGCATGCGGCCGAGAAACTTGGCGGAAGCGAGCAGAGCGGCGCGTTGAACGTAGAGCTCAGGGTAGCCGCATACAACGACCGTGTTGAGCTTTGGATCCGAGCGATTGGAAGGACCCGTTGTCGCAAATGCAAAGACCTGCCGGTGCTGTCAACGAACGCTACGAAATCTGGCCATGTGCGCAAACATGGTGGTGCAGCGCCATGACCTCCTCGGTCAGCTTATGTGCGACTCGCTTGAGAAAATCTTCGTCGTCTGATTTGCTGAGAGTCAATGTAACCCCGATCCGGACTCCTACAAACGCTCATCAGCGCCGCGACAGACGCTCGCCCAGCACTGAACCCACCGTCCACAATCTCGGACTTCGTAACCGCCGTTGTCGCTATCTCAGCCGCGACTTGGTCCCGGATATCATCGAGACTTCGGAGTGGGATGCCGGATGAGATCGTCGATCTATCGGGGAGTACGGACTCGCGCGACGTGATCGACGAGGAGCGCGAGGAAAGTGACATTGGTCACATTTGGTCACAACCTTCCCGCACTTCTGGGTGTCGAGCCGCAGAGCTAGAGGTGGTATCGAGCGACGAGTATCATGCTGGCCTGGACACCGTTCGTTTCTGTCTTCGTGCTTTCGCCTAAAAGAAACGATTCAAATGAACCGCTCATCATGGTGGCTGTGTGTCTGTCTTTGCACGCCATGGTGTACAACGTGTGATCTGCTTCTGACTTTCGCTTTACTGCGTCGACGAGTTGAAAGCAATTGTACACTCAACGGTCTGACGTTCGGTGCACACATACGTCTCCGCGATGCCAGTATTGATCAACTTGTGCCTGCCTGCGTGACCTTTGTTCTGCATTGGGTCTATATCACGCGTTTCTCCTTGAGCCGCCTAAGGACTGCTTGTTCCCAGAATGGAATGCATTGTCCAAAAACTCCGCTATGTTTGGTATAAGAGGTGGAACGCGGGAAAAGCTTCGCTAGAGGATCTGGTATCCCTGGCTCCTGCTAGGTGCGTCTGTCAGCTGTCCGCTTCCCGCCACAGACGCACTGACTTTGATACCTGCAGCTCGTTATCATCGCCATGCCGTACGCGCTGTCCCAACTATTCTGGAGGCGCAATGCTGGTGAATCGAGTCCGCAAGTCATGCTGCACACCGACGCCCCCGTGTTTCGACTCCCTGCTGAGCTGCTGGGAGTTATCTTCCTGTTCGCGTTGATTGACGAATGGGAGCCCATGACGGAGTTCGACGATGCGGCTTTCCCTGTCGAGCCTGTCGTTTTGTCGCACGTTTGCCGTCTGTGGAGAGACGTGGCCCTCGCCCATTCGGCCCTGTGGTCGACGCTGTGGATCGACCGGCCGAGGAAAGCGCATCTTCCGATGGTGCAGCTGTGGTTGGAGCGCTCGGCTTCGTGTTCTTTATCCATTTCCCTTCGACAGACGGACTACGCTCAGACTTTCTCGAATCCGACACAGGAGGAACATGATCTCACAGATCAGATATTGCTGCTTCTACTGGGCCACACCCATCGGTGGTACTCCTTGCGTCTTTCGTTCACGACTTCAGCACAGCAGGCCCTGGCATCGTTCTCGACTGGCGATGCATCGATGGTCCAGCACGTCAGTCTCGAAACGGATCGCTGGGACTGCCAGAGCGCAGATGCCTTTCACTCTGCTTTGTATTCATGTCCATCTCTACGACGGCTCAATCTCCCTTCTTCCGCCAAAAACGAGCACATTCCGTGGTCGCAACTGACACATATCGAGTCAGCGCCAGAGTGGACCTTGGATACCTGTCTCAGCATTCTGTCTTCCTGTTCGACGCTTCAGTCCGCGTCTTTGACCTGCTCCGCCGATCCTGATTGGCCATCCGTTTCCTTCTCGGAATGCGTATCACTCCCACGGCTAGTGTCCCTGTCTATCACAGGTTCCAGGACCGACCTCGCGTCGCTCTTCGATCGTCTTACACTACCCAATCTCGCATCGCTTTCTCTCGAATACCGACACGTCCCTCACTTGGATCGTGACCCACACTCGCTCCACGACTTGCTCGCACGTTCGCACTGCAATCTCACGGCATTTTCGCTGCATGAGAAGGCAAGAGCGATGGATACCCAACGTCACTTGCGGTTCATTGCCACCTGCGCCCCGCAGATGATTGGGCTGTTATCGTTGGAGCTTCAAGTCGACGTGGGCGATGCATTGGCACGTTGTTCGACTGCGACTGATCGCGAGCACGAGTCGCCAATGTTTCCAGGTCTCAAGTCGCTCAGTTTGGTCGGCTTGCGGCGCAAGCAGGTTGCGCAAGGCAATCTGGTCGACACACGTCATTCACAACGTCCTGCGATGTACTCAGTCGACTCCCTGGCTGGTCCGTGCGACTGATACCGCTTACAAGCGCCCATGGGAGAGAATATCACAGGCTCTTCCGTGTAACGTGTCTGCTGTGTCGCAGTGTCCCCCAACCACTATTCTGAGGTTGGCGTCCACGACAGTCGTCGCTCAATCCCCTCACGCGCTCTACCACTCCCGAATCGCTGTCCGTTTCACATTGACCACTCTCGCTCGATATGGTGTTGTGTCAGAGACCAGATACCCGTTCTAACGATACGAAGCGGATTTCTTTCTTGTCTCACGCTATTATATAGATAAGTACTAATGATAAATAGTTCGAGTGGTAAGAGTTCGATGTCCGACATATCAGTGGGCATCGAAGAAAAAACATCTTGTAATCTATTTTGACTGGAGATATCGCAGCCTAAGGTCCAGCCCTCTAGCAACAAGATGGTCAACAAGCGGCAAGATATCGAACTCCCGGGCCCTGGTGAGAGACACATCCAGCCGTCGCAAGGACCGTCCATGGGATAACAAGAGATCGAGGATAGCTTGATCTGTGAGCTGCGAGGTGCGATGGATCTCCAGTGATCTCAGATTTGCCAGCAGGTGGTTCGAGGTTGTCAGCAGCTGGACGAGATCCTCGGCAGACATTGTTGGTTGCAAAGTGGCGATCCCTACAGGAGACCAAGGATCATACCCAGGTCCAGGCTCGATGCGTAGAGCCTTGAGCTTGGGCACCAGCTCCATGCAATGGATGAAAGCGGCCCTCGTGACACCGGGGATGTCCATCGTCAGTCGTTCAAGGGCTGATTGTCCAAGGAGTGGTGAGAAGGGCAAGATGGCTCGGTGCGCAGAGGTGCTATATTCGTACTCGTATTTGGGTCCCTCATATGCGAAAGAACGCAGGCTGGGAAGAACTAGCGAGCGGAAGAAGTGCAAGGCGTTCGGCAGCGCGTATTCTCTGTTCTCGACGCTCAGATGCGTGAGAAGGGGCATGGTCACGAGGGTTGATAGGTGGTTCTTCGACGATTCGTCTGCTTCAGGCATCGCCACAACTTGTTGATCCGACGTAACGCATAGCTTGAGCTGGACGAGCCGGGTGCATTCTCGCAAAAGAAGTAAAGCGGATTGCATCGTGAACTGGTAGATGGTCGAGTCCTTCAGCCCGCCGCCAAGGAGTGTCAGCGACGAGAGGAGCGGCCAGATCACCGGTAAGGTCAGAAACTTGCCGCCCAGGTTCACGAGTGAGACCTTGCGCAGCGCGTAGGTGCGCAGAAACGGCAATTTCCTCCATGGAACATCGAGCGGTGCATCCGAGTTCCTCCACGTGCCTACTCCTATCGATGTCAGCGAGATCGATTCGAGCCTAGGCACATCCTGCGGCCGCAAATTCGTCAAGGGCGTCAACGTCGTGTGCGGAGACAGAGTGAGCTTCACGCGACGCCAGCGCGTAGAGAAGCGCGTTAGGACGTCAATCACCGTCGCGATGTTATCCGAATCAGGCTCGCATGCGTCTGACACGGCTAGGCTAACGCACAGGCCTAAGGCGCCTGAGCGAGATAGCCAGTCGTCCACCGCGTCACAGAGCCGGTTTAGATGCGCCTTGTCTGGGACAACGACGTGAACGTTCTTCCACAGGTCGGGTGTTGTCATATATGCGAGACGACGCCATCCGGAGCAGATCCGGCCGAGGAGCAGCGGTGCTTCTTTCGTGCTCATGTGCGGATCAGGAGGGACGGTTGCGCGGAAGATCTCACAGAGGATGTCGTCGGGGAGTCGACGAGTTACGGAGATGACTGAGCGAAGGGCTTCCATGGATTCCTGTACAGCCCGAGGCTGCGCGGAGACTGTCGTGGACGCCGCGGGTAGATCGGCGCTCAGCGACTGCAGGCGTCCCTGGAGAAATTCCAGTCGGGTCTGGATGGAAACGCGTTCTTCCGCTGTTGGAACGCGATTGGAGGTGATGAGGCGCGTGAAATCGGTCTCCATCCTTGCGCCCAAGTCGCCAGGCGCACGGTCGCGGGTCACATCTTGCGCGTAGTCCATGTCCATCTCTGGTCAAATACAGAGTCAGCAAGCTACTCATGCGAGTGCGGAAAACATGCCTTTTCCGTCCGCAATGTTCCGACGCCCCAAGACGCTCGCTGTGTCGAGTCGAGGAGCGGAAGAGGAAGTCGAGCGTTATGACACGATCTCGCACGCATCATCACCGAAATAAGCGGATAATCTTTGCGGAGCTTGCGGCCGCGAACGCCTTGAGCGCCAAAATTTGATGATCATGCTTGTCCTCAGAAAGGATCTGGGCGTGAAGTGTTTCGCCTTCGTTTTTGCGGAAACAAAAAAATGGCGAACGTCGCGTTGCACAGCCACGATCGCCCGATTCGATGACATCTTGGCAGGCTCCTGCCTTTGACACCAGCATTGCTTTTACAGGCTATGTGCATATTATTATCAGGTTTATGATATCCTCTGACTGTACTACGTCAGACAGAGCTCCTCAAAACGCTCTGAACGGCAATCTCAGAGCTGAGCAATGGTAAGCAGATTTTTCTTTCTCAGCCAGATCCTCGATCAAGATCACCCCAAGTCCACTGGTCTTTCCTGAGAAGTCTCCTCTTATTTTCACAGAACGGAACCTACATTTGCGGGTGGAGATTAATGTGGCCAGCGAAATGCCCATCAAATCCACTCGATTCAACAGCAAATGGAGGAATCAATGCAGAGACTACGATTGTCCGTCTTGACTTTGAGAGAATTAATCTGGAGGAGGCAGACACAAAATGGAATGTCACATCATCACCCGCGAAGCTTATTCTTCATGGAATTCGTTCGAAGTTCCTACAAGCACTGCGACGCACCAGGGCTCACAACTTCTCTCACGAGTCACAACAGTATCATGGAAGCTATAATGATCGGCACCAGCAACTTTTGACGAAGGAGAAAAATTGCTTCATGGCCCGTCAGTGCGGACGTTCTTAACCGATCAATGACTGGTGCTTGCCTCATGCAAATGAAATGAAATGGATGCGGCCCGCCGGCGTCACCGGCACCTGGAATGTTGATATTGAGAACTCTACACGGCGGGAGAGCGATGCAGTCCGTCTTCGGAAGGAGATCGGCGGCGGATTTTCGTCCGCTCACGATCTGGAGAAGATTTGGGATGGTTCGTGACTGAAACGACCGAGTTCGAAGTTCGGTCAACCGATTATCGGACCAAATCGATGTCAACGTACGTCCCATCCGTTGAGAAAGTACTTGTTGTCCGTGAAATTGGATGTCACATGCAAATTCAAAGCCAAATCAGCACCGCCCGGAGACGGCAGCCCGTAACTTTCACGCGCGCGAGAGACCGGAGGTCTTGTTTTCGCAGAGGCCGCTCCAAGGTGACCCGCCGAATCTCTGGTTCTCTCTCTTCGGTACCGAGGTACCTGAGTAGAGCAGAATGAACACCTTCCGCTGTGCTGTTGCCTTCGGGCGTATGCTCCGGATTCGATAATTCGAAATTGGCTGCGTGGCATGCACGAGTGTCGTTGGCCGTCAGTTGAGGCACCTCTAACGCAGAGCAATAGTTGGACGAACGCTCTGGCTGGATCCGAACGGAATTCACCGCGAGCGGATCAGTGGTGGCTCCGCCTGCTTCGATGACGGTCAGGTGGTGATCATCAATGCTGCAGGAAGAATTTTGGGATGAAATGATGTCCCGTTAGCGAGTCACAAACCTGAGGATGTAATTGGGTTTTCAGGACATCGGGATCAATCGAAAACTATACTCATTCTAGGTGATGAGCAGCGAGTCAAATCTGAGGCAGAAGCGGACTCTCTTCCCATGCTCCAGAGCGATGCGAGGGGTTTAATTTCTCAATAATATAGTCATTAGTCTGGTTGGATGTGATTTGCGAGTCATACCCCGCCTGAGAATCACGCATTGCTATTGATAGTGTCGACTGTGTGCAGATAAGGGAACACAATCTGTGTGTTAAGACGAAGGGTGGAACCTGGTCGAAATCAGCAATTTCGTTCGTGAAGGTGGCCTTTTGAAGCACCAACAAGCAAGCCTAATGATTTTCGATTGCATAGCGGTCTAAGGGAGTGAATGGAATGTCGAAAGATCACTTCCCGTCGTCCAGGTCTTGCTTAGGAACGAAAGGTGTGAGCGGGGCCGACTACCATATCGACGCACGTATCCTCGTACACTGAAATGTCCTCAACTGTGAGAAAGGCTCAGAAGAGTTATCGCACTGATCATAGGGCCGCAGATTTCACCCTAGTATTGCAGAGCTATCAAGCTAGACTTGCATCAATCCATCGATCCAAGCGCGAACGTTGAGCGATGAGAATGGTAACAATAAGTTCTGGAGGTAGGGTTAGAATATCTGTGCATGAGCAATGTTATGTATCACCCGTGTTGCGGATGGGCCAAGACGTCGCACAGAGAGGAATTGCTCGGAGTGATCGGGAATTCTAACGAGGTTATTCCATCAAGGAGGTGGATACGTCGTGTCAAAACCGCTGTCGCATCGGACCAGCTCGCATTTCGCTGGATTATACCGTGCTATTTCTGTCCAAAACCAGGACCAACATAACATCTAGCGCTTTGCTGAATCGACTGCACTGGTACCGAAAGATCGTGGGCGTCGTGCCATTCGTCAGTTTATTCTCAACAATCACGAGAAAGCATATCTCCTTTCCGCAGCAGTATGGGCTTCTATGAGAACATTCCACCAGCTGGCATGACTCTGTTGACGCAAATTTAGGAAGCCCAGATGTTATGCGGTGCAACTAACGATCTCTCGAATCCGTCAGCCGAAATGTTTGTGTTGGCGATCTTCGGAGTCCAAATGGTTATCGCATCCTAATAAGTTTCATTGATGCACATCAGAGCTGCGAAAAGAATGTCAGATATTTCGGGCCTGTCATGAGCGTGACGCCAAGTCTAAACCGACCGCTCTGCCCCATATTTATGACCGTGTCCGAAGAACCACACTAAATTCGACGGGGATGATCGCTTAACGCAAAGTTGGATGCGCCCGAAAGATTGCGAGGCCGAACGGACGGACGGCTGCATGGTATAGATCGGAATGCCATAAATGAGTCAGACCAAGATCGGAGAGAAAGTGTCTACAAATCAAACAGACTAGGACAATCGAGGAGCCAGATACGGTAGATCCAACAAATGGCCATCGTCAGATCCATCCAGAAACGATCGTTATTCGACAAAAATACGAGAGCCTTCCGAGTGTGAAATCTCGATTGGAGACAAGAAATGCCGACAAAACAAAAAGTGTAACCGAGATGCACTGGTATCTTCTTTGTGAGATCATATCCCTCCTTCAAATTTGGCACGCACCGAGAAAAAAAAACAGACTCCGCCAAAAGGATTCAAGGTGATGTCAGCAGATAGCCAAGGAAAGTAGCAGAGTGGCAACTTGACACCAGCTCCCGAAAGTTTCTGTAAACAGAGTTGCCTCCGGAAATAGTTTTATCGGCTGAAAGACACCAGGGTGTTCATTCAAGGCGGGAGGAGCAGTATAAGACTCGTCTTTCGATATCACCTAGCGCTATGGGACGCAAAGGTCACAGCCAAGAAGTGCGTGAAGATTGTGACCCTCCGTGACACATGTCATCCTCTTCGTGCTCCTCGATTCTCGATTGACTCGTGCGAGAGCGGCATCCAACATGGATGCTTTCTGACTGTGTCTAATCCGAGAGGTAACGATGATCAGATCATCAGACCATTATTGGAAGGCCGTTTGAGGATGGCTCCAGTCGAAGCATTGGAGTGCCTGGACAGCGAGGACACGACCGTACATAGCAGATCAGATAATCGGTCGCTTGCGCAAACTGATACATGGTAGGAAGAGCTTCGTTACTCATTAGGTAGTCCTGGCAAGTGCTATGCGATGTAGGATATAGCAGTACATATGAGTTGGATGGATGATAGCAGCAGTGGGGTAAAAGCAAACAAGCGAAAGATATTGGTTACACGTTCCTGGTTTCTTCAGACGGCCTCATCCCCCGCGGGCGCATCAAATCCATCGACCGCGACATTCCACTTCCATCGTCCATCAAGGAAACCATCCGCAGTGTCCTCCAAAACAATCGCGTTGCGCTTCTGCACGTAGACAGTCTTGTCCGTCACCTTCTGCCTCAAGGCTGGAATGTTCTCGGGCTCGATGGGCGACTCGAGCAGCTCAGACAGATCCTCTACAGCTTGCTCGAGATCCCTGTATGCGATGTGTTCAATCAATAGGGTTGAAAACACAATGTCTCGACATACCGCTGGTTGTCCTCGAACAGGTCCTTCTCGTTGCTCTTGGCGAGATAGTATGCCATAGCATACGTCCACTTCAGCGTCGTTCGGCATTTGTCTAATTCTTCTCCCGCCTTTTTCATGAACTGCACTTCGATCCAGGTCAGCGTCGAGGTCAACTGCATCTCCTCCATCTTCTTCTCCGTCTTCGCAAACAGATCCTGCGCGAGTTTCGCACTCTGCTCGTGGTTTGCCCATCGATTATAGTACTGTGCACGATGTGAGCAATAGAAGCGTAGCCAGGAACAGAAACGCACATGAAGGTATCGCTCCAAACTAGCACGACTCTTACTCTGCGCATCACGAGCATCCGCACCGGCCTTCTCCTCATATCGGTTGCAGCTGTACCACTGGGTTCCGTGCTCTGTCCAAGGTCCCATACACACCCAACAGAACTCGTGCTTGCACTTCTTGCAGGTCATGTGGCTGTACAAGAGTGTCAATCCTCATTCATCAAGCCGGTATACCAAATAAGCCGCAACCTACTTGCAGCCGCCGTTCTTCTCGATCGTGCTCATGCACTTGGGGCACTCCTTCGTGTTTGTCTTGATCCAGTTCGCTGTCTCGCTGTCATCTCGACATTTCTTCAGCCACAGAAGGGCAACGCCACACACAACCGGTCGGTGATCACTGTCGATGACACAACCGAAGCAGAACTTGTGCTCCTTTCCAGTAGCTTGCTTGGCCAGCTCCTGGCTCTGTGACAAGCCCGCTGTCGACCCGATCCCCCGAGCACCGCATGAAACGATGGGTACGACTGAAGTCAGCGTCGACTTGGACGAGGCTGCGGGACAGGACACGGTATTCGTGCAAGACGGATAGGGGCAAAACTTGAGGTGCGACATGCAGCCCACGTAGTGGCGTACCAGGAGCTCATTGAAGCGCACGAGCGTGTCTTCGTCAACTGTGTTCGCAATGAACTTGTCAGACGCGACTAGCCCACATCCTTCAGCCATGCATCGGCACGCGTGTTCGCCTTCGTCTTTGATCTTGGCCGTCAAATACGCCGACCAGCAGTTGCTGCAGTACTGGTGTTTGCAGTCTAGCGCGAGCGGGTGGATCTCTGGATCGTCGTCAAAGCACACAGGGCAAGTAAATGTCGCAGGGTCCGGCGTCTTCGCCTTCCGCACGGGCCGGCGGCTGGGTCGTGCCGGTTCCACCTCGGGGAGCATAACACCGGCCGCGACGAGCGTCTTGTCAGGATTGTCCATGTACTTCTCGATCAGCTTCTCCTTATTCCAAGACGAATGTCGGAGGAGCAAGCTCGCGCTGGCGGCGTCGACACCGAATATGCCCTGAATGTGCTCAACATCTTTCGACATCAGCGCTTGGATGGCCGTCTGCGATAGCGAGTCGTATTCTATATCCCACGCCTTTCGACTGGCCTTCGTGGGCGCTTTGAAGTCGTCGAGGTCCATGCCGTCATCGCCATCCGTGTCTTCCGGGGGAAGTGAGCGCCGGTCCCAGGCGGAAACAGCGGTGCTCACCGTCCTCGTAGACATCCATGTCGTCGTCTTCGTCAAACACGTCGTCGGCCTCTTCATCTGAGTACTCATAATCGGAGGACATGGTGGATAAGAAGTCTATGTGAGCCTGCGGCGCATGGGTACTGGAACACGTGGAAGCGGGGAGGCTGCTCACGTTACAAGCGCGTTGTGGGAAAGGTCTGGTGGTGAAAGGACAGGAACTTCTAGATGGATCCGGTAGATCAGCTGGGGGGATCCATGGGCATTGGGGACCTGGGAAGACACGACTCTTTACCTTGAGAATGTCCTATCGGAGATCTACAAGAGCGGCAGAAGCGAGCGCGATCCTGAGCCTGATGAATGGAAAGGTCGGCGGGCGCGGAAGGGAAGACAGGGCCAAGGCGAGCTCACGAGAGAGAGGTAGCTGGCTGATAGAGCGCTGGGCGGACCGTCAATGAAGTGGAATAGGTGGGCAAAGCGAGACACGCACTTCGTAAGAGATTGCCTTCTCGATCCCACTGTGGTCTGTCAACCACTGGAGGATGTTCTCGTCAGTCTACAATAGGCGACTCGGGTAGCGGGAGCGGAGCACACGATGTATTACAAATCTGCTCGGACGTTGTAAGGCTACTGTTGTAGGAGCAGAGTGCATGTATGCGTACTGGTGGAAAGCGGTGCGATGACCCTAGTACGAAGGAAACCGAGGAACGTGGTGGTCCCCAGGAGAGAGCTGGAGGTGTGCGCTTGGGCTGAGTCTGTGATCTCACGTGCGGAAGTGTCACTGTGACTCATCATGCATCAATAATCACTAAGTACCAACCGGAGTATTTGATTCCGTCCGAATTTTTGTCTTGTCTACAACGGAGAGTAATATACATGAAAATCGGGGAAGATAAAAACGACGGATATCCACATCCCAAATCTGGCGTAAATTTCTCGGCAGCAAGCCAAATGTCCATGGATATCCTGTATAAACAAACTCTCGAAATACAATTACAACGGAAACAGAAATGCGAAGGGATCGACGCTTCAGGTCTCATCACAATCATTCAGCCAGCCACCATCGTTTAGCAGAGCCCGGATATCGGGCGTATCCGGTTTGATGTCGCCGTTCACGGGTGTAAACCAGCGTCGGAGCTTGTGACCACTTGGATTGACGTAGATGACATTCCAGTAGATGTGATTCTGGATTAAGCGGCGCAGAGCTCAGAAAAATAGGACGATCGACAGAGCGGGAAAACTGACATCACTTGCTCGGATTCGGCGGCCTTGCGGGGCAGCGGGGCTAGCGTATATCTTGCCGCGCTGCCATTCACCGAGATAGTTCTTGAACCAAACCACTTGATCCACCTGCGAGCTTCATCAGCAGTGTCAGAAGTGTGCCCGAGGGCAAGACGCACAGTGAAGAGGCAAATGCGTGGGGCGTCTAAACTTGGACACGGAAAAGGCAGGGGCTGCCTAGCAGAGATGGAGGGCTCCGCGATCTGATCCTCCCTGACGACCTTGCCCATCTCCTTTGCTTTGCCTACCGACTTGGTCTTTCTCCAGGGTTCATTCCGACACGTGATCGAAACTGAAATTACTTCAGGTTTACGGAGGTCCCCATTGGACACCACTCGGGTTGAGCGACGGAGCAGATCGGACGCCGATTCAGGAGCGTTTATGATACCTGACATCGAAGGGAAAGGATCGGATGGATCAATGGGCTGCAAAGTTCCTGCCATTATATACACCAGAGCCGCTTTCCATTTTGGGAATCGCACCGAGTACAATGGCGATCAATGACAGCCACCTGTTCGTTTCTTTGCGTGGCTTCTACAGTCACGTGAGGCATTCCTCGCTGTTGGAATCTGGTTTTTGCTTTGTAGTTTCCATCCATGGCTTGAACAATCCGGGATTTCGCCCCGCTTGCGTCTGATGCGGTCCTTGGCATACATGCTGTTCTAAAGAACCGACCCATACGAAGCGCAACCACACTCTGCGGCAGAACCTGAAAGAAAATATAGTATAGTGAGGTGAACCCACCAGCATACCACTGACCCAGCTCTGCCCTGTGTTGTGTGCGACGTTCATTCGGGCATTATGGGCTTCCTGTGGAACATGAATGTTGCAATTAATCGATTTCTTTAGCGTTGTGTGAGACACAGATGAGCTCACAGTCGTCAGCCAAAGAGACTTGATATCTGGAGGCTTATTAGGACGTTGAACAACCTATGGTAGGCTGGCCGGAGTCGTTGAGGCAGTCAGCACCAAACATCAGCAGCCTCTGTGAACCCAAACACACATGAAAAATCCAACGTTCAATCTGTTGCACGCCCTCGATAATCGATCTGCCACCATAGTAGAAAGGATATGTCCCATAGATTTAGACTCGTGATCTTGAAAAATAGAGCAGCCCATCTCAGACGAGATTTTCAGCGACGACATGTCTGGGCAGCGAAGCTTCGTGGGGGCCCGGTTCGTTAGGAGGCTCGTCAGTATCAGGTCGAAAAACCGTGAGTACTCACTAGATGTCAGCCGTTATGGACGGCGTTCAAAATTTTGTAAAATTTTCCAATACATGTACTAGGTAACGCAGAAAGACGCGTGTCTGCAGTAACATCAGCTTGATGCGTCGAAATGCCCTTTGACTCACAGTCGAAATCAAGAATCGGTAATGGAATCATCACCCGGAAAATATCTTAAGTGAAACCACAAGAGAGTGCGCGATGGATCTACTACATCTGGACACAGCGTAGACTTTGACGCTACTGATGAGTCTGAGCTGCAAGATCTCGTAAGCCTGGCCGGAAAGCTAACGCACCGAAGTGCTTGAACTGACAGAGGAACCGAATCTAATAAAATGCAATGCGTTGTCAGCTACCCGGAGAGCGAACGTGGCTCAAGGGAAAGGTCGATTAGTATGGCCATGCCAGGGAGAATCCGGACATAATGTGAGCAGGGCCTCGGATCCGTTATGCTCATCAGGCAACTGGGACGGTTTATCCGCGTACTACTCCGTCCAGCTAACGAAGAACCATGCAGGATCGCAATGAACAACAGGCATCCTCGCAGATAGACCGGACGTCTCTAAGAATGCAGTGACTAGGAAGGAATGGGTCACCTCGGTAATATACGCGTCCGTCAGACTTGAACTCACCGACACGGCGACAATCAGCAGCAAGGTGTAATATTCGGCCATAAAATAGAGCACTTTTATCACGATCATACCACATAAGCGTGATCCTTGGGTGGTCGTCCAGACGTACTTCCACTGAAAGGCAAAGAGAGTTGGGTCTCCATGCCGGAGACACTGGCAACGCTGTGGGTACCTCTTGCGGCAGGCACGACAGCCAGCCTTATGTGATGGAAGCCGTGGCCAATGGTCGTCCCTAGCGGAGAAATTGCACGTGATCACGCTTACGGAAGCCGAGGCCAATGTTCCAGATAGTTAGTATTTCTATCATCAACCATGAAGTAAAGTAATTGCATCAGAGGAGGGGAGCATCGCTCTCCTAACTGGAGCTCGAGGGAGGGAGTTCTCTCCGCGATCCGATAGAATAAAGGAAGGTAGGTCAATGACCAAACCATTGCTTGAAACAATCAAGTGGCTCCTCCATGACGAACTGCGAGCACGACCAATTAGCCTGAAGCGCCATCTTGAACGGAACTGAAATGTACGAAATAATTGGCGCCGTCCACTAATTCAAAGGTGATCTCGCACTCCGGCTTTGTCTCTACAAACATCCGCTCTTCAATCTTCCACCCGGCGTAGATCGAGTTCAGCCATCCATGGAGCAAATCACAAGATAGTACTTACTATTCTTTCCACAGCTGGCTGCGCACGTGTGTCCAACAGCGCTTTATCGACCAATTTTGTCGTAGCAGCGGCGAAACTGGGAGAAACGAGCATCGCGTTGGCCTTGACGCCCGCTGTCAAGTCTAATGTACCGTCCATTGGGATGGTCTCGATGGTTGGGGGCCGATTCGGGTCAGTGCGGGAGCACGTCAGATTTCGTAGATCGTGTGTCGACAGTTCACCGTGCACGAAGAAGTTCGACAACCAACGCGCTAAGTAAGGCCCCATCTTGGCTCGAGGGACTTCGGGTTCGGACTTGAGGACATCCCTTCCGGGTCCGGGATACCAAACACGACGGTGGGCAGCTCTGCAGACCGTAACCCTAGTCAAAATGGAGAAGGAAGGGAGTAGCAAGTGAGGAACTCACGATAGAGGATAGCGCTTTGCACAGAGCCACTGAGCGTTCGGCGCTGATCTTCAGGTAACCACTGACGCGACGACGGCCATGAGGGCCAGAGACCCCAGCGACCATCCAGCCGCAGCCACTCCTCCTGGGAGAGCAAGCGATGTGACAAGCCCCGCGATCAACAGCGCCAAGTCCCGACCCATTTCCACAATGAATGCCTCCTTCTCCGCTTCGCCCCCGTTCATGAGCAAATCGAGCTCATCCGGGTGCGGAGTTGACCCGTCGTATTCTCGGCGATTCGGGGCGATGACGCGAACGCCATTGGAGAGCTCGAGAACAGCCAAAGACTGGAAGGTCCCTGGACGTCGCAGTTCATACTCGAGATGTAGTCCAGACCACTGGAAGAACACGCGCCGCTGTTGAACATTATGCCATGAATGAGCACCAGCGTAACATAATTAGTCTTGTTGGACGAGGGAATCCCGCCGTTGGTGTAGCTAAAGACGGCCCCGCTGGGGAGAGTGAAGGCAGGCATGCGCAGGAGATTTTGCCGTGCCCTTATGTGGCCTTTCGTCAATGCGAGCGGTGTGATTCATGCTTGTCAGGGTGTCAGTCACAGGATGGACGGCGATGTAATGGACTGACCCAATTCCGTTGACCAAGAGTGAGCGATCAAGAGCAGCGTGTCAGTACCCCAGACGTGCCCGGGTGAGCTCATCACCATGCCAACAAGCAACAAGGTGCCCACCGCACGGCTTTTAGTCCTTGGCTTTTAGATAATAAGAACCGGATTATCCATGGTTTACTGAGTTTTGTCCAGATGCGAAGGATCGGTGGGTGCCCAAGACGGACCCAGTAGTGAAAGCCACTGGCCCGTGTGCGGCGGGTTTACTGAAAGTGCTGCCACAGGACGCAATCCGCGAGGCTTTGGTTTCACGAAGCCGTAATGGCTTCCGCCTAGCTTCTGGGCTACCTAGTGGCTTTGTTAGGTAAGGATGAGCGCCAAATGATATCAATTCTGCGCCTAGTAGACATTTCTACATACAAAATGCGCGGTAATCGTAACAAGATCGTGAAAAGGAAAAAAGGCATAAGAGTCCATTGCATGCAGTCATTTCGGTTCGCAGGTCAGTTCAGACAAGACTTAATCGTCACGTTGAGCCAACCCCACGGTAGATTCTCCCTGGTTGAATACCACATAGACACTCTTGAGGAAGATGTCGCCGAGAATCTGGAAAACGGAGGTGTAAGCATGAGCTGCGAGACGGGTTAGGGAGAACTCCTACATCGAAGGGATTCGTTCCTCGGGACTGGACACCGCCAAAGAGGTACCCGCCAGACGCCTGTCCGTATGGGAAGTCGGCCGCGTTCAGCTTGAGACGATATGTTAGCACATAACAATTCTAGGCTCGCCCGTACACCGACCTTGTACATCTTGTCGCCAATCGCGAACATCAGGTCGGGGACAGTCGAGGAAGCCGGGTACATCCATCCGCCCTGGTCCTGGTCAAACTGGGCCCCGTCGATTTGGCCGTACACCTGCGACACGACGGCGTCCGAAACGAGAGCGAGAGTCGCTATGAGTGGCCTCAGTTTAGGCACTATCACCACCACAAGTGACGAGACGTACTTCCAGTGTCGAGGATAGCCGTGTTACCCGACTGTTGGAAGGTCTGACCGTTGACCGAGTAAGACTCGGAGTCAACCATCCAGAATCCCTGTGAGCTGGTGGTGTCGGACATGAGCTCCAGACCTAGAGCTGCGGCGAGGCAACCCACTTATCGACAGGCGTGTAAGTGATCGGGTGCGGAGTAACAGTCTCGTCGATCTTTCCATTCCAGTCAGCAGTCGATCCCGCACACACCACATCTCGCACGCACCGCGCCAAAACTGTAGAAACCAGCATTGTCGCCGCGATCAAGCTTGACAGTGAACAGCGGCTTCGAGATGAGTCCCTGGTCGATCATGTTCTCCACAGGGGTCTTAACAGGACGCGGCGAGACAGTGTTGATCGCAGGCCATGCAAGACCGAGAAGGCCATCGCTGCCCTCACCCTGCGCAAACTGGGCGCTCATGCGCTCCGCAAGCTCGACTGCCTGCTTTGGGATAGCGACGCCGCCGACGGTGACCGCTGGAGAGACAGAAACTGTCAGACGGAGATAGAAGAAGAAAGGGCAGTGCGCGCACTATCAAGATACACATTCCCAGACGCGGAAGAACCATCACCATACGAGATGTTCCATGACGCACCCGATTGATGCGCAGCGGTCTTGGACTTGCTTGGGTTGTAGATGCTGTGTCCCGACTTCGAGACCCGGGTGAGCTCAGAGCTGTAGGGTGATATAAGTGTGGGCGGAGGTCCAGTTACTGAAGTTTTGCGCACCTCCACACCCACAAATCAGACGAGCCTGGGGCTTGTCAGATGCAGCGTATATGCGTGCCGGAGTAGCACGCACCCGTGTCAAAGTCGAGGTGCAAGGTAACTCCAGGAGTACCGATCTGGCGGCGGTATATTAGCACGTAGCGGAAGTGAGGGAACAGGCATGAACCTTGACGGGAACGATATACTCAGAGCTGATACGATTAGCACGCGTTATTGGGAATCAAATATTTGGCGCTCACTCTGGTGAAACAGAATTAGCACACAGAGCGTAAGAAGACGCGCCACACACCATTCTGCACACTCTCCGCAGGCACATTCCCGCTCTCGCCATTCGACTTGACATGCACGACCATGTTCTGGTGCTTCCTGAACGGTGCGAACTCGGTGTGCTGGAATCCGTAGCGGTTGGCGGCACGCGCGTAAGCAGAGAAGAAGGACGGCTTCTTCCCGGAGAACTTGGGGGAGCGAGCCAGAGGGCTCAGGATGCGTGAGGCGGCCATCGTGTCTTTGTCGTCTTTCTCGGGAGCAGAAGTGGCGGGCTTGAACGGAAACAAAACAGACAAACAAGAACCCATGAAAGTGGGGGAAAGAAAGAAGTAGAGGTGGTGCTGAAGAGCCCCGCAGCGCCATCAGGGCTTATATGCCAGGCGAGATAGAAGGTTTCCAGAAATGGAAATTCGATCTGGCGGCTTCGTCATTTCAGTTCTACGCTTTCGGGTGGGTCCCAGCCATCTGCTCAGAGCCTTGTAAGATGGAAGCAGAAAATGCGCAGCCTCAGCTCATCCATTCGGAAGCCTCCCTGACAGGCCGGATTCACGCGAGAAGCCGAGTATGCATCGCGGCCCGATCATTACAAAGATAGTATCCTTCCAGCGGAGGCATCACCATGTGTAGCTGCCACCGACCATCGCCCGGTGCGATAGATATTAGGGTCGTGTGGGTCAGAGCTACCCCGATGGGCACTGAGTTCTTCGGCGTCAATCAAGATGGAGATTGGAAGACACGGACACGATACCGAGCTATTGACTGAGCAGTGTCAGAAAACGGCGAGAAGTACAAAGAACAAAGGAGAACGAACAGCTGCAACACTATGCCGAGATTCACAAGATGAGAGATAGCAAGTCAGAAGCTTATCGCTCTGACACCTTGACCTGCAAAGAGGAGATTGTCCCTAGAGGTACATTCCAAGTGACTAGCAACCGTCAACGTCATGTGCTGACGAACAAGCAGCGAGTGTAGAGGCTGACGAGATTGGGATTACTTGGGGAGCGATTACACGAGAATAGACGTACCTCTTCCCAGGAGATACCTCAATCCAGGATCCGGATCGACAACCACTCATCACCCTCCAAAGACTTTGCTCGAGCTCGTCCTCGACCACTTCGCATACATCATAGCTGCTCTAGACTTCCGTCGCCTCGAACGACCCAGGTTGTATCATTCAGCGTCCTCTCAGGCCAGGCGGACAGCATGGGCTGAAATTCAGCACTCTGTATCTTCTGCAGGTCAAATTATCATCCTAGAAATGCCCCGTCGTTGAGAGACGACCTACGCGTCCTGCCATCTCGTGCCGGAGACACTCGGAAAGATGACCATAGAAAACGTAGGCCTTGCATTCCCCCGTAGAGTCTCATTGGTAGATTAGCGCTTGAGCTGCCCGCAGTTGGAGGGAGAGAGGCTTTCGTTGTCGAGCGACTGTGGATACGACTAGCGCAGCCTGCACATGCCAATACCGGGATGGTCTCAACGTTGACACGATTTCCGAGGCGAAGGAGGACGGCGTTTTCAGAGTGCAACTCGTTGTGAGCGAGGATGAGATAGGTTTTCGGCTTTGTGGCCACGCGATGGGACTTCGAGAGCATCCACATCTCGAAGGGATTTGGTGGACGCACACCATGAGTCGCTCAGCTGCGTGACCTCCTCAGTCATGGAGTGGATCTCTAATTTAGGAGAAGGTCTTCATCGTGGGATTCGTTGAGACAGGCTGCGAGGCCAATTCAGACATCGAGAAGTATCCCGTAAGGCACACCGGATAACTCTGGACGCTTTGAACAGAGGCACACTACGCTTGTCGCTGGCTCCGCCCAGAACTTGGAAGAGGGATCCGTCGGGGCCGCGGAGTGGTGCACTGCATGATATTGAGAATTGTTCGACGAGCGCGAAGGACAGTGCAGGGGGGACGAGGGTGAGAATGTCCGAGTCACATGTGTCACCACGTGCAGTCTCGAGATCGCAGGGCTTCGTCATCTACTCGTAGGTTCGTCTCATCCGCGCTGCACTGAAGGACAATCTACCGACCATGTCACTTTCACTGGTGCACAGAAATGGATGGATTTTATCACTCATGATTCGTGTGCTTCGGCGTGAGGCCTCGCAACTGATGGAAGAATCTCACGAGGGGTCAGTGAATCGATACCATTGTAACTCTGGTCCGACTAGTATCGGGACCTCCAAGATGGAAAGCTGTATCTACTGCTTCCACCGCAACTTGGTTTCCTTCTGCACCCTGCTGTACTCCATCTCTGCTGCACTCCATCTGGATTGATGACAAGCAAATTCATGGGCCGCCCACTATGCCGCAGCTTCCTGCCGGTGCTCCAAGTTTTTCTGCGGCTCGAGGGAGGCAATGAAAGTTAGGCTCCCCGCGATGCCTGAGCTGTTGCTTTTCGGGTCGAACTGTGCTCTCTTTGTCCTCAGTAGTCGGATCAGCCCACATTCAGTCTACGGCACGCTCGATCTACTGTATGGCCTCAGTCTTGTGCAGAGGGTTGAGACACCCCATCCCACACGTTTTCGGACGCAAATACATCATCGGCCGTGACATTGAAGAGCCTTGCTGCTGCCGCTGGCCTCCGTGGCCATCATTGGACATGAAGCCTATCTAGCATGCTCGTTCTGATTACATTATCAACCACATATTGATCGATCAGCACTAGATACCGACAGTGCGAGGTCATCGCATTCAACTGCTATAAACGGTTATGGCCGCCTGAGCGAAGACAGTTTCTACGGCCTCGTCGGCCTCGACTGAGGCGGCGACCAACTGAAGTGGCAGTCAGATCTCGGACTCGGATCCCATGACGCTTGAACAGCAGTCAGTCCGGGAGACTCACAGTTCCGCAACCGCCAGCCACGATTGCGGATGTCACACGGTACGACTGTTCCACAATCTGCATGGCAGCGAATATGGTTTGTGTGTCTACGTTCGCCCGGGATCAGTAAATGCTGATGTTTGCACAGGGCGTATGTGTGGTACCTGGCGCGTGATAGTATCCCACATCCGTCAGGCTGCGGGCGAAGATCGCGGAAAGGAGCGTGGAGTTGTTGTGCAAGCTCGTGGACACATCGACGCAGCTTTCTGCGCTGAGAGACAAGTTGGTACCTGAGACGCACATGCTGACGAAGCCACCCTAGTTAGTTGCCAACGATTTCCAGCCCGCCGTGACATACTGTCCGGGGATCGTGTATGCATGCAGCTGGCCCCTATATCTCTTCAACCGCACGACTTACAGCTCTCGAAGAGGGATAAGAGGAAGGGTAGTGGTAGTAGCCCCCGAAGAGTTGGAACGAGACCTGGCTGACATTCTGGAGTCCCTGGTTGTAAGTGGTGGACTGGCAGTCGCTCGGCAGCGGTGCAGGCAGAGCCAACACGGGAGATATGAGCAGTGGAGGTACAGACAGGAGCATATTGGGGAGGTATCGCGTAGATCCAACTAGTGGCAATGGTATCGGAAAGCCCTTGGGTATGGACGGTGCGTGATTAGCAACGTCAGAGAGAGGTGCCGGTGAGGGACCTACTCGATTTCTTAGTGACACTAGTTCTAACTGGGTACGTGTCTTAAGTTGCGTGCACCTCACGTTCCGTCGGCATAGGGCGTAAAGTGATACTATCCTATCCAAATCACCATAAGTATGAAAGTAGATAATCAGATAATGCTATATCTGAATTAAATTTAGCTTCACTATGCGCGCACTTCTTCCTTGATAACATGCCAGCCTAGCTCCGTTCCCGAAGGATGAGGACTCGATCGAGACGCCATATACTCTCCCAAGGAGTATGGGCTGGGACCACACAACCGAGTCTCAACCAAACGGCGGAAGGTGGCTCATGCTCCTCGAATTTTGGATTGTGCCTTCCGAACAACTCACTCTGCTTTGAAGTCAGATCATACTACGTCATTGCCTCCTCGTCGCATAACGTTTTTTCTCGTGCTGAACGATGCGATTCTGCCCAGGTCGGCATGTCTGGTTGATGTCTGGCGTAGAAGGCATGCTGCTTGTAGATGCAGAAATTCTTCAGACGAATCGCTTGATGGCAGTGAACCAATTTGATACCTCCACTGTCTTCTTCCACAAGCATATGCGAGCCATAATAGGTGGCTCACATTGGCGGGCGTCATGTGCAATAGCTAGCGTAGAGAGTGCGATATTTGATGACTGAGGCAATTCTTTGACGGGATAAGTGCGCTGGAATGACACTGCATCCTGAGAGGGTGACGATTCAGCTCCTTTGCGCGAGGAAGACAGGTTGAAGAGGCACCGAGTTTGGTCATGTTGAGGACATGATCATTTTGGCAGTTCGAACGCTTTGCTTTGCTCTCCCAACGTGCACCGCTCCCCCGTGCCCTGCTGGGTGCTCAGTGCCTAATAAGTACGGAAATCGCTTCATCCGAATTGACCACCGTTTGATACCGACGTGCTTTTTGCTGCCGGCCAATTTTGTCTTGCGCTTCCTGGGATCGGGTGTGACCTGCTCTTATCCATAAAGACGCCGCTGCACCTCTTGTCTTGGGTATTCGTATCTCATTTATTTCACATAATTCAAAATGAAAAATAAAGCGATTGTAGCATATTTCAATTTTTAATCATCTACCTTCCTTCCGTTGTTACTCCACAACTTCACTCGAGAGCAACTCCCCGGAAACATAAGCCAGGGGGCTACTAGATCGCTCAATGTGATTGGCAGTTCGCTTCGCTCTGGTCTTTGTCGCGCTATTCGTTGCACTCGTTGAGATTGGAGAAATGACACGGAGACTACAGGGGCTGCAAGGGTAAGAGTTGACGCTCGAATGGAATAGAAATCATCTCGGTTTCGACACAAAGGGCCTCAGAAATCAACCAGAGAGATAGACAAGGCTCAAGGTCATCGACACACAGATGTGAGTCGGGCCAAGACTAGACATGAGCATAAACTCAAGCGTGTGGGAAGGAGTCGGTTGTTTAAGTTCCGAATGTTGGATTCTCTTTGCTGCGGACTATTCCTGACATCCGCCATTCAAGACGTCCGACAAAGGGAGCCAAAGAACAATGAGCGCCCGATCGAGCCAAGCCTGTCAACCATGATTCTAGTAATTTGTCATCAGCAGTTGGCATCATGATCGTATTGGATCCCTTCCCTTGTCACCGCTTTTCACCCATCTCCTCGACGACCACTCATTTCGTCGCCTCCCCCGGTCATCTCCATCTTCATCTTCATCTTCTCCACCTCTTTTTTTCTTCTATCCAATCTCTCAACGATGTCCAACCCATTCGCTGACGGCCCACATGCGATCCCGGGTGAACACCCCCCGATATATACCAACGTCAACATGCACCGCAGCGCGAGTGCCACGAGCTCAACGAGCAGTTTCGGCGGTCGGGGCGGGTACCCGAGCGCCTCTCGTGACGAGCTCATTACCTCGGAGAAACGGTCCTCGGCAGGTTCTGGGTCTGGTTCTGTTAGAGATGCCGAGAAGGTGTGTGTGCCTGTGTGGGTACGGACGATCGAGGCTGACGATATCAGTACAACATGTCTGCGGACCCTGCAGTATGGGGCGTCGACTTGACGCGCCCAGAAATTGACGACGCCCTGCATGAGCCCGAGGCCAAGTCCGCTGACGGCGCTAAGAGCGGGATCTTCACGGGGCGAGGGGTGCGCAACATAGGGTGTTTGGCGTTGATCGTCCTGCTCATTGTCGGTGTCTTGTGTGTAACGTATCTTTCTTCCGTCACTTCCTGCTAAATGCCAATTACTAGCGTGGCTTTCCCGGTGGTGACGCACTTCAGGAACCAGGCCAAGTCCAACGCAGCGGCTGCAGCTGCCAACGGCGGCGTCAATAATGCGCAGTTGCAGAATATCAGCAACGTCAGGCTCATCGACGTTCACACCCCCAAGGTGCGCGCGCGCATATGCGCGGCAGCTGGCTCGATTGTCAACTGATGCTGCCATGCAGGAAGCGTACACGATCAACGGTTACCACGACAGCACCCAGCCTATGAAACTAGTCTTTAGTGACGAATTCGAGGTCGAGGGGCGGAGTTTCTATCCCGGTGACGATCCATACTGGTGCGTTTGCCTCCCGTCCTGGAATCTCGCGCTGACGTCATATCTATAGGGAGGCGGCGGATCTGTACTATTGGTCCACAAACGATCTGGAATGGTACGACCCGAAGCAGATCACGACCAAGAATGGCGCGCTTGAGATTACGCTCGACCAGGTCGCCGACCCGACTACCAATCATAACCTGAACTACACCAGTGGAATGATGACTACATGGAACAAGGTACCACGATTTGGTCCGGTCATCAACTTCGTCGTGCTTACCACAGCGTCGCTGCACAGTTCTGCTTCACCGGTGGTCTCATCCTCGCATCCGTTACCTTGCCTGGAACGAACGACATATCCGGTCTCTGGCCCGCCGTTTGGACCATGGGCAACCTCGGACGCGCTGGATACGGCGCCACGCTTGATGGAATGGTTCGTTGATCAACCTCCTCACTGTCTGATGCTGAGCGCTTCTATCTAGTGGCCATACAGCTACGACTCATGCGACGTCGGAACACTTCCCAATCAGACCGCGAATGGAGCACCGATCGCGGCAACAGACTCTGGCGCCAACAATGGTCCGTTGTCGTTCTTGCCTGGTCAGCGACTGTCGCGTTGTACCTGCAAAGGCGAGTCCCATCCGGGTCCCCTACACAGCGATGGCACTTTTGTTGGGCGTTCGGCTCCCGAAATCGATATCTTCGAAGCTCAGATTAGTGGCAGCAATGGCAACAACTTTGGTCAGGTCTCGCAATCGGCGCAATGGGCGGTGAGTTCCACTTGCAGCTTCTTGCTGCTCAGCTGAAACATCTTCGATAGCCGTTCGACTCGGGATACAGCTGGGACAACTCGACGACAAACTTGATCATCCCGAATCCTGCTATCTCGCAGCAGAACTCATTCAATGGCAATCTCTTCCAGGAGGCTTCGTCCGTTGTGTCAAACACCAATCAGAGCTGCTACGAGCTGCTCGACGGGTGCTTCGCGATCAACGGGTTCGAGTATGTCCCGGGGTACGACAACGCGGTGTGTGACGTGCAGTGCGCTTGGCGTCGGACGGGGACTGATTGCCCGTAGTACATCACCTGGATTAGCAACAACCAAGTTTCGTGGACCTTGAACGCCGGTGCTGTTGGTCCCAACGCCCAGACGCAAGTCTCCGCTCGCCCAATCACAGATGAGCCTTTGGTGACGTGTTTTGTGTTGATCAAACCGCACGCGTGCTGACGAGCGGTTCGTTGTGCAGTACATTCTCATGAACCTCGCGATCTCACACAACTTTGCGTTCATCGACCCGAAGCTGAAGTTCCCCGCCAAGATGCGGGTCGACTGGGTCCGTGTTTACCAGCACCCGGATAAAATCAATATCGGATGTGATCCAAAAGACCGGCCGACACAGTCGTATATCAACACGTGCGTGCACCTTGCCTTATGTCTGTCTGTAGCTGACTGGCGTGTGACGCAAGGTACATCGAGGCGTATACTAACCCGAATCTGACTACATGGGTAGACGATTTCAAGCAGGTCATCCCGAAGAACAATCTGACCAGCCAGTGTTGATATTTCTGAATATTTATGCATTTGTTATACACAGCAGTTGTACAGTGCACTTTGTGAGAGCACACTCATACCCATTGTAGTGCTTGGATCATTGGAGTGGTAAGCTAACGAGCCTGACCATCCATGTGCGCTGCTGCAGACTAAGGGTTGAAACATGCGAGAACACTGAATCGCTCTCCAAGTTCTCGACGGATCCTGTTTGGATGCCACCACTTATGTGCTGAATGTGTACCTCGAATCAACAATTGCGGAGAGGTGAAGAATAATTGTTTGAGACTGGCAATATAGATCTTCACGGCACCCTAGTCGTCCCTAGCCACCGCGGTGGCTAGACACCTCTCCCCCTCATGGTGGCTATGTGAGGCTAGTCAGGGCTTGTCGGCTACTCCGAGGGTGAGCAGCTGGACCTGGAACGCAGTGACTAGGCACATGGGCTTGGTCCTCGGGGCCTGTCTGAGATATTCAATTCCTGGACGCTATTTGAATCGAAGGCGTAATCCTTCCTCCGCAGTGAAGGATACGCCGCAAGTGGCTCTCCTTTGTGGTCGTTGATAACGATTTTCAAGAGCTCGTCATGGCTTAGAATCACCAACTCTCCGTTCAACCTCGACACATCTTGTATTTAGATATCAAGTCTCTCTTCGATGACGCTCTGGCCGTCCACCGCTGCTGGCCCGTCGATGACCGCGCCCTCCCCTACAAGCCGGCGGATGATGAGGACAAGAGGGCGGAACTGGACGCGATCGGCGCCGCTGATGAAACCCTTGGAGACAGCGACAAGGAGTCTGACGACAGTTCCAAGTCCGAGAATGAGTGGACTGGCAATCTTTGGCGCAACAAGAGCGCATACGGCCTCGCTCGAGATCGGTACTTGGTGAATAACCGTGCGATGGACGTTGATGAGATTAGGCAGGGTGATGTTTTGCCGGGCAAACAGAGCACCAGTGCGGAGTCAGGAAACTCGTTGAACGCGAGTAACACCGCGAAGGAGGGCCGCTCGGTGTCTCACAACAAGAAGCGCCAATGTGAACCCGACGTCGTCTCTGGCCGATTCTCGTCCTCCCCCATCGAAAAGGTCGCGCTCTTCCGATGTTCAGATGGTCGCTGCTGCATTCTACCTGGGGCGGAGTGAGGATTGAAAGCCAGAGATTCTCGGACTCGAGCTGTAATACTCGTAGTCATCGCACCTTCGTCATGCCATACATGATGATTGCATTATAAGTTGTGTGTCTCGCTTGGCTGGGAATCTAAGGAAGTAAATATGCCCACCGTCTCATCAGCCATTCGACGAGTCGCGAGTCGTGCTTACGGCTTCCGGTCTAATGAACACCTAGTCATTCACATCCCCATCCAGGCTTTACACCTGGATAAAGACGTTTGGCACCTAAGGAACATCCGCCGCGGAGGCACCTGACCTGCCCAAATATGACAACCAATCAGTCAGCGTGATCGGATGTGTACACGCCAACCGATTGGTACTCATTCCCACTTGTTTTCATACCCTCCAGTAATACCGCTCGATACCTCCCGCAAAACGACTTGGTGCTTAGCACGCTGCGTGTTCCTCGGCACCGGGACATCATCAACACCGGTTCCGGCCCTCCGACGTCCCGGTCTATCCCGACTCTCGATGACGTGTCCCGCCGACATGTCACTGTCAACGTCCCCGACGCACAACACCGCTCGCCGCCAACCTGCCTGCCAATGCGCCTCGCCTTCGAATATCCGCAATATACCGCCTTTTGATTCTCCCTGGCGCACACCGCTCATCTCACGACAGTCTCTCGCGCTCTCTATCTTACACTAGTCACAGTGTCGGGATGGGTCTGGATCTGAAGGGATGCTATTTACGGTGTAGAGCGAGACTTTTCAATCATATCTATCTCCTCCTCCATGCTGTGAGCACCTGCAAGCTGCAGGATAAGTCTGACTAAGGATATATCCTCTTTGCCGCACCCCTTCATCCCGCTCCCTCGTTCGCTCGCTCTTGCCCCGCCGCTACCTCAGACCTCATGGCTCATGGACTCTCCAAGAAAAGCAAAGTCCGCTATGCGCGTGGAAGCGCTCGGGCCAGTGGAAAAACTGTCTCATCTATTCCACTCAACAAGTCATCAAAGCAACTCGCCGCCGCCAGGCGTTTGTATGAGGAGCAAGTACAAGGTATTGACATTCCCTTTTAGATTTCTCTTGTCTTATACCTGGCCAGGAATGAGCTACACTCAACGCGAAGAAATCATGGGCAAAGGCATAGAATCGGAGGATGTGGAGATGGGCGACGGAGAGGGTGATTATTGGGACGACAACGACGCTCCGATGTACCACACCCTTCCTCCGGGAGAGGAGGGTGTTTTGCACAGTCATGCAGGGGCAGAGGTCGTCTGGGACACTGTCGTTGAAGGCATGCGTCCGGGGTACGTTCCAATGACTTGTAATTCTTCACACCACTGTCTCATCTTCTGGAACAGCCGGGGCGATTCACGTGCCAGGAACAGACGGATACAGGAGATGGTCGATGCATGGAACCGCCATATGCCGCATCTGGTCGACGCGTACTTGGATTGGAAGGGAGGGGCGTCTTCAGACGGAGGGACGGGACAAGGCTGGCCTCTCCGAGTTCTTGGATTTGACGGTACGTTGGTTCCAGCTTCCCGCTTCTTTACCTTTCTCAGCAGGCATCCCGGAGTCCGGAATCAAGCACTTCACGCATCCACCAAGCACCATCAGTCCAAATGAAGCACTCCTTCAATGCGGCTACATTGGTGCATCCCCGGAGCAACCAGCTATTGCCTTCTCTATCCGAACATTTGAGATATACCGCCAGATACACCGTGTAACACCGTGTTTCACGATTGATTCTCTGGCTCGGGCGCTGAATTACTTGCACGAGGTGAGTTTGCGAGACAGACACGGTACATCTGATTGAAATCTAGTATCTATCGGCACCTCAAATTACAAGCTTAACACATCGGGGGACGCCCGTCTGAGGACTGCGCCGAAAAATCTGAAAAAATGCGCAAATCGTTGCTAGGGGTCCCAGGTACGATAGCGCACACCGGCGTCCCCCTTCCGGGCAATGGTGAGTGTCCCATATCGAATTCCGTGGAGGGTCTCAAAACGATCACTTCCCATCAGCACTTTTGATGGGATGGGGACGCAGAGGGCTGTTTACACAACATTCGTGTTTTTATTACATGGATCGTTAGATACATGATAGAGGATGTAGGATCCCGAATTTCACATTTTCATCTTCAGCGGTTCTTGTGGAATTACACAATCTCTCCGCGCAGCCATCACTTGCAGCCATCAGCTCAACATATGGGGACGCAGAGGGTCTGTGGTCTATCTAAAACAGCCGGAAGTTCCGGAAGCATTATATGATACATATAGAACACTCAAAATAATATATATACTGCGTTGTGGAAGGTAGGAGACGAGACAATCTCGTCGAACATCTCTCGAGTCACGCCTTGTGACCAGCGTCACATCAGCTTGCACGATCATCGCCGCCTCTGCTCATACATCTGACCAGGCAATCGCGGCCACCAACGAACGCAACGAACGGGTGTGGGGTGGATGGGCTGGGGGGCTTGGGCTAGGGCTCGGGCAGCAGAGGATGTGGGGCGAGTGGAGGGAGGGTTTCACGGAAACAGGGGGACGACAGGTGAGTGCACACCATGCAATCTAACCCAGCCCTCAGATCCTGAACCAACGCGACGCCCCCAGCGGACGTATATACACCTCACTCCCACCTCATCCAATCGAAGCGAGCGTTTATGCGCGCAAGGGCGCACATAGGTCACTTGTCTACGTATTAACTCTTGAATGCATGCCTTCTACACTGGTCTTCTATCGCGCGCGACGCTGTGCTCTCCGCCCAGCTCTTCTCAGTCGACAACCCGGGCCGTGTACTGTCGTCCACTCTGCCTGTAACCGAGTACGCGGAGGAAGCGTTTGCCGCTCCTCCGTCACCATCGCTACTGTCTCAAACGCTCGGGGAACGCTCGACTTCCTCTTCCACTCCTCCGACCCTCGACTCGGTATAGCAAGCTTCTTAGGGCGTCGGAGCTTGGCGGATCGAAACGGTATGTGCTCTGCGCTCGCATGAGCAGCTCGCTGACGCTGTGCTTGGCCAGAGACGGACTGTGCGCATGAGCTGACCCTGGACTGTGCGCCTGACGAATTGGGCGCGAGGATGGAAACCGATTTCACGCGCCTCATCACCCCCAATCGCGTCCCAACAGTGGAAGAACGTGCATCCATGCAGACCCGGCTGGAATTCCTGCAGGGGCACCTGCAATCGCTGAGCGCCGCTCTACTCGCGGCGTATACGACATTCTCTGCGCATCGTCGGGCTGTACAGGAATCCATGGAAGCCCTTCGTTCAGTCATCTCCGTAACTCATGGACTCCCCGACGACATCCTCTGCAAGATCTTCCACGCAACCGTCCCTCCTGATCCGCACATGAGCACGAAAGAAGCACCCCGAGTCCTCGGCCGGATCTGCTCCGGATGGCGTTGTCTCGCATATTTGACAACACCCGACCTGTAGAGGAACGTCCATGTCGTCGTCCTGGACAAGGCGCATTTAAGCCGAGTCTGTGACGCGGTGGACGAGTGGCTATCTCGTTCAGGCGCCTTAGGCCTATCCGTCAGCCTAGCCGTGTCAGACGCATGCGAGCCTGATTCGGATAACATCGCGACGGTGATTGACGTCCTAACGCGCTTCTCTACGCGCTGGCGTCGCGTGAAGCTCACTCTCTAACCGTAACGCCCTTCCTTCATTGCCCGGTGACATGCTGAACAGACTGATCCACGCAGGTGAGATGATCCACGCCAGCCTGGACGGGGCTGTGCCCCAGCGAGACCACCAGCGTGCCGATCCTGCCGTGCGCGCGTTGCTGGTTCTCTTGTCTGAAGGAGTCTTCACGTTTTGCAGACGATCGCGGAGTGGGCGCGGTTTTTCACGGACGACGGCGTCAAGGGCAATTCGAATCCGATCTATGCGCCGTTCCGGATAACGGACCGGTGCTACGCGTCATCAGCATTCGCGCCGTATGCCTATTCCGCGAGTGACCAGTTGTGGCGCCGGATCTTGGGTGCGCTGCGTCGTCGTCCGATTTCTTCCACACTCCGGACTCCAGACCGGATACTAGTGTGTGGTTCCTGGATGTCGATGGTGCACGACGAGACGCTGCCCTCCGTGCCTTACACGTGCGTCCGCCCGATTGATCTGGTCGACTGGGTCGCTCAGAGTCTTGCACACTCACAGGTACACGCCGAATTACGGCTGGGACTACGCCGGGAATCCGATCACTCATACTCCCACCCCTCACTACTACTGACGTGGTGTACACGCATACATATACTCATTATTTAATATTGGGAACGCATGCATGTCCGTGTGGGACGACATAAGCTAGAACTGCTCCACCGTCCCCCGCCGCTCGGAAACGACAGCGACGACCTTGCTCGCCATGTCGAACACCCCGCCACCGCGGTACGCAACGAGCTCCTCCGTGCGCGAGTCCAACCTGAGCACGCGGTCAATGTTGGTCGACGCCATCGCATGCGTTGTCGCGCGATCGATCACCCCGGCGGACTTTACCTGCGTCATGGACATGTCGAATCGGGCGCTGTGCGCGAGGTAAACCTGTTCGATGCCGATGCCGACGTTAAAGCCGTGTTTGAGCAGGATGGTGAACGACAAGTCCTGCGTGAGTGGCGAGCCGGGGATGCTTCGTGTTAGGGTCAGCGCCTGCAGGTACGTACATACATTGAAATATGTGGTCCTCACCTCCTGCGCATCTCGAACGTCGCGGGGAACGGCTTCCCTGGGGCAATGACGACACTGACCCCGGCCTGCGCGATCTCCGTGGCGAGCAGGTGCGCCTCGAACGCCCAGTGAACGCCATGCGCAGGACGCCCCCCTGTGCGCTCTTCGGCCTCACGCTTGAGATCCAGTAGCGTCGCCATGACATCCGCGCTGTGCATGATGACCACCAGCAGGATCGCGCCGTGTTGAGCATGCACGGTCAGCGCGGCTGAGAGCGAGACCAAAAACCCTCACCCGATTTTGCAAAGTACTTCTGCTGGTCCTCCGTCTTGCCGAGTCCCTGTGCGACGAGTCCGATCCCAAAGTCGTTGTACCCGTAATCCAGTAGTCACGAGGCGCTTCTGGTGTTGGGGCCCTCGTTCGGCGGGTTATCGGACGTGTCGTTGACGGGGAGTTGTAGTAGAAGTCATCGCACCAGATGCAGTAGAAACCGGGTTAGGGTAATGTCGATCAGGCACCGCCTTACTTAATTCCAAGCAGCTTGCAACGTCATTACACGTGACTCGTCCATATCGACATGCTGTTTGCGACCTTCTACTCTCGACTACATTCGCCTGTGTGAGTCCCACCCCCTTTGATCGCACATGCCGCCAGTGGTCTGAGCTCAACGGCGCAGACTGCCACACTGCTCACGTATGGGTACCGGCTATTCAACTGCGTGGAGTACCACAAAACGCACCCACCATATGAGGGCAATGGCGACGCGTGCGCGGTACCCATGGTCGACGCGATTGGCGACGGTGCAGCTCGCCGGCCAGATTTCTCGAACATGTGGCCTCACATCGCAGGGCGCCTCTAGCTATCTGCGTCATCACACGCACGCGCAGCTATACAGTCATCTCCCACTTGCACCGATCGCACACCTCGCAACGACCGACTCTTGGAGACCGGCAAACAGAACCGGGATATAGATTTCAGGTGCTCGGGACAGGGAATTCGATGCGCGAATGGGCGGAGCGCACGGAAGTCGATGGGGGTCGATCTGCCGGTGCGTTTCTTCTCACCACCTACCTCTCACTGTCCGCTCTAGCTCCTGCTGTCCGCCATCTCGAAATATCGCGCCGCAAGGGGCGTTCATTGCGCATCTCGGAACCGGACCCAGGCCTGCCTCATGTAAACTCAGCGCCGACCGCGTCTACCTTTCTATTGCATTCAACGCGCACCCTCAGCTCGCAACTTGCGACGAACGACTTTTGGCGACCGGACCAACACAAAAACCCGGAGGTGGATGGGGGCCAAGTCCGCAGGTGCGTTTCTCAGCACCTCCACATCTCAGTGTCTGCTCGCCTTACGTCCCGTGCCGCATCCACAGCGAAAAGTCACCTGCATGTGCTTAAACTGCGCCCTGAAACCTGCTGATTTTCCAGAGGTCCGACGAGGAGGTGCAGTCTTAAGAGTACTACGCCATTCTTGGCTGACTTGAACTACAGGTTCTCAAGGTTGCTATCGCTCTGGGCTCGAATCTCGGCGATCGATTCCAGAACATCGAACTCGCGCTTCGTTTGCTCCAATGTCCCGAGACCCCAAAACCGGCGCGCCACTCGACGGGCTCAGCAACGGAAGCGCGTCCTCGGAGACGAAAACGCAGCGCCGGGTGCGGGAGGAGATCCCTGAGATGACTTGTCTGTCCGTCAAAGGAACAGAATCCGTCTGGCGTGAATCGTGAACCTAAGGGTATCTCCGCCTTCAGTCCATCAGCCGTGTATTGCCTTGTCATGTCCTCAGCTCTCTGTTTCTTAAGCTTGCTCCATACAGCTTAATCTCATGGTCTGGTCTCGTTTCCTTCTTCACTGTCATTTCTTCACAGCCTGATCGTCGTCATCGACAATGGACTACGACTCCTTTGATGCGCTCGTCCAGTACCTCTTCAAGAAGGTTCGCGTTCTTGCGCGTCCCTCCCGTCCAGTTGACGCTTGGTTCAAACCTTCAGAGGAGAATGTGTCCGCCGGTGTCTGTCTCCGCGTCGAGCCTGGCCATTTCCGCGTGTTCCCTTATGAAAACCCCTTCCTCATTCTGTTTGAAGCCGCCGCCCGCAGTCTGAACCCCCTCGTCGCCATCAAGGTCCGCAGTGCCGCCTTCCACGCGGCCCTGGCCACGGTGTATTCTGAACTCCGAATGGCGCTCTGACAAGGACTGACGCGTTTTTCAGTTCGGAAGACGCGACTGCCATCTATATCGACCATGACACGCGCATCCAGATTGTGGACATCATGGCCCATCTCCCTCAAGCCAAGAAGAAGCAATCCGGCGCATCCTTGGTGAGCACTCACCGTTCGACTGGGCCTCTCATAAGCAACTCACGCCACCTCCAGCGCGACGAACGAGTCCTCATCGTTTGGTCTGATGATATCGACACCATCGTCCCGCACTGCGCCGACTTTGAGGAAAAACTGATGAAGCTCGTCTGGCGTTTCCGGACGCAGAATGGGAGCGCGTCGGTCATCACCTCAGGCTCCGTCGGGGCTCCATCAACCACTGCTTCCGACGTCAATTTGACGGAGAAGCCCGCTCTTGGGCCGATGACGGAAGGCGGGCTCAATATTGACGCCGCTGCGGCTGCGCATGCGGAGAAGACGCAGGCGCCGCCGAAGAAGAACCGAGTATGTGGGTGGTGGAAGTTGGGCTCGAAGAGCTCTGGGACAGCGCCTGGGGATCCAGAGAAGCAGCAGGCGCGGAAGGAGATGCGCCCAATCCGGCAGTTTGCGCCGTTCCACAACGGGCTGGGTGCTGGGCTTGCTGACTGTGAGTCCTTGCATTCCTCCTGTCAGTCGCTCTATTGACAATTTTCCAGTTTTCATAGCCAGTGGTGCTGAGATCCTCCTGGCCGAATGGCGCCTCGATGGCAAGTTTTCTTGCTTCGGGCTGATTGCTACTATGCCATTCCTCATCTGTGTTGTGCTGGTGAGGACTTACGGGTCTGACGTTATCCCATGATTAACTTTTTCAGTTCTTTGCACTTCAAGTAATCGCCGCTATCTCATATCTGTGCGTTTTGGCTTTTATGTACTAGGCCTTGGTTGACACTCGGCGTCAGAGTTGGCGCTGTCGCACAGTATTATGAAAACTCATGATAGTACTCTGCGATCCGCCCTGAACCGAGTCCGGAGGTCGACGCACAGTTGCCTCTTGTCGCGGTGGAGCTTCCGGTTTAGGAGAGCCTCGAGGAAACGATGTGCGCCCATCCGTTCTATCTACTGGATCATGTTTCTGACTCAGACGCTCTCAGTGCACCCTCAGTCTTTTCGCTGAGAAGGCCATGCAAACGTATGCTCGACAGGGAGGTACTTCTGCCATCTTCATGCACAACGACAGTCTTCAACTCTTGAGCGGGGCCGAACGCGAGAAACGGATTACGTTCTACACCGACAAACACAACATTGGCTGGGTCACTCGGCCGAAACACAAGGATTCACCCGATGGTTTCAAGGTCCGCATGATTCCACATACTATCACCAGGTGCTCGACTGTAGAGTTTAGCGTGCGGTGATTCAAGAAGACGTCTAACATGAACTACGGGTTGGCACTATCACTCAGGATAGAGTCTAAGATCCTCGAACTGGAAGCTCAAGAACGGATGGGCCAAGTCGTCGTCGGTGATGACGAATGCCTCGAAGACCGGGCCCTGGCGCTTGCCATCGAAGAGGTGTATCAGGAGAACAGTGAGAAGTGGCGGCCCTGGGCCAGGAATGCCCGCTCGTTGCGCGTCGGCGAGGTCATCCTCATTGTGAATTCGGATGCGATTGTGCCTGAGGTTTGTGGTCCTCGGTTTCCTCATTCATCCAGTTATTCATTCATCTGTAGGACTGCTTCCGTGACGCCCCCCGTGAACTGGCCAAGTCTCCTGATGTCGCTATCATTCAGCATGAGTCCAGTTCGTTGATCATCTGTTGCTAGCGGATCCTTCTGCCTAGCTAGTGCCCAGATGTAATGCAAGTCGCTCGCCACTACTTCGAAACCGAATCACGCAATTTACTCGACGGATCAACAAGTGTATCTCGATGGGCTGCGCTAATGGTGAAGTCGCTCCGTTCGTAGGGCACAATGTGTTCTTGCGTTAGTCGGCAATCCAAGATGCTGCTTTCATCGACTACGACGGCAAGAGGAAGATCTGGTCCGAAAGCAACGTCTCCGAGGGCTTTGACATGGCACTTCGCTTGCAGCTCCAGGATTGTAGCATTCGATGGGCAACGTACTCAGAGGGTGGATTCAAAGAGGGTGTATCATTGAGGGTGGATGACGAGTTCAACTGGGACAGAAGCATTCGTATGGTGCAGGCTAGGTGCTTTTGCTCGTTGGCTGAGTGCTCATTCGTTTCCAAGGCTGCAACGAGCTCATCGTTAATCCGATGAAGGACTGGTGGCGTATGGGACCGGTCACAAAGCAATCGAGGGTTCGTCTGGTCTCTCCTGTAAGTGAAGCATCGATTGAAGATATAATAGACATTCTACTGGTCCGGTGCACCACTCCACTACAAGATAAGCATGTCCTACATGTTCGAGTCAGGCAGGTCAAATGTCCTCGAGTGCAAGCAGGTTGACGATCTCAGCAGCGCAGTAAAGTGGCTATAGAGCAATCCGGCATTTCATTCGATTCCAGCATAGATGACATGTTGTTCTAAGTGTAAACAAATGATTTAACTGACAAGCTTATTTATGAGTGGCTCTGTTTTCAATACTGTGTTTATGAACACATTTTTGAATTGCCAGGCAATTACTAACGCACGATCACTGTGCCCGACAGTAACACTGTGTGAGGGACCATCAAGAACTGAAGGGTCTGGTTTGAAGATGGCTTTGTGCAAGTGGGATTGTAAACTTCGATTGTATGTTTTATGGAATTGCAGATAATTGAAAACTCGTCTAGAATGAATAAAATGCTTTCCTTGAGAGATGGAACGGTGAGGTAAGAATATGCATCACATGACGGAAAGGATGCCATAAGGAAATAGCCTAGATGAGAAGGAGGACATGGTGGGTTGAAAAGAAGACGGGTTGATGGAGGCAACAGAACGGACCAGTGGGGAGACAGAAACGGTGCGGAAAACTGAGACCCAGCTGACCATCTGCGAGTTAGGTACTGTATCTGATCTGAATCAGCGAAAGGGACTGATCCGCAGAGCGAGTTGAAGAAGAGCATAAACAGAGCACATCTGATGGACACACCCAAACACCCAACTCATCACAGCGAGTCACACACCAGATCAGCTGACCAGAGACATTAATGACCCCATCAGAGGCATTTTCGCACACAATCTGACCGACGTTTTCGCAGAACATAAACAAGCAAGCGAGACAGAGACCGTGACACACAGCGAGATCCGGGCCCCAATCCCACACCCATGGGACAGTTAGCAGGTTAGGAAAATTCCCGTTTCAACTCCAAAAGTGAAACAGCTTGACAGCGGCCCAGTCGGGAGACTAGTGCGGAAAACTGAGACCCAGCTGACCATCTGCGAGTTAGGTACTGTATCTGATCTGAATCAGCGAAAGGGACTGATCCGCAGAGCGAGTTGAAGAAGAGCATAAACAGAGCACATCTGATGGACACACCCAAACACCCAACTCATCACAGCGAGTCACACACCAGATCAGCTGACCAGAGACATTAATGACCCCATCAGAGGCATTTTCGCACACAATCTGACCGACGTTTTCGCAGAACATAAACAAGCAAGCGAGACAGAGACCGTGACACACAGCGAGATCCGGGCCCCAATCCCACACCCATGGGACAGTTAGCAGGTTAGGAAAATTCCCGTTTCAACTCCAAAAGTGAAACAGCTTGACAGCGGCCCAGTCGGGAGACTAGTGCGGAAAACTGAGACCCAGCTGACCATCTGCGAGTTAGGTACTGTATCTGATCTGAATCAGCGAAAGGGACTGATCCGCAGAGCGAGTTGAAGAAGAGCATAAACAGAGCACATCTGATGGACACACCCAAACACCCAACTCATCACAGCGAGTCACACACCAGATCAGCTGACCAGAGACATTAATGACCCCATCAGAGGCATTTTCGCACACAATCTGACCGACGTTTTCGCAGAACATAAACAAGCAAGCGAGACAGAGACCGTGACACACAGCGAGATCCGGGCCCCAATCCCACACCCATGGGACAGTTAGCAGGTTAGGAAAATTCCCGTTTCAACTCCAAAAGTGAAACAGCTTGACAGCGGCCCAGTCGGGAGACTAGTGCGGAAAACTGAGACCCAGCTGACCATCTGCGAGTTAGGTACTGTATCTGATCTGAATCAGCGAAAGGGACTGATCCGCAGAGCGAGTTGAAGAAGAGCATAAACAGAGCACATCTGATGGACACACCCAAACACCCAACTCATCACAGCGAGTCACACACCAGATCAGCTGACCAGAGACATTAATGACCCCATCAGAGGCATTTTCGCACACAATCTGACCGACGTTTTCGCAGAACATAAACAAGCAAGCGAGACAGAGACCGTGACACACAGCGAGATCCGGGCCCCAATCCCACACCCATGGGACAGTTAGCAGGTTAGGAAAATTCCCGTTTCAACTCCAAAAGTGAAACAGCTTGACAGCGGCCCAGTCGGGAGACTAGTGCGGAAAACTGAGACCCAGCTGACCATCTGCGAGTTAGGTACTGTATCTGATCTGAATCAGCGAAAGGGACTGATCCGCAGAGCGAGTTGAAGAAGAGCATAAACAGAGCACATCTGATGGACACACCCAAACACCCAACTCATCACAGCGAGTCACACACCAGATCAGCTGACCAGAGACATTAATGACCCCATCAGAGGCATTTTCGCACACAATCTGACCGACGTTTTCGCAGAACATAAACAAGCAAGCGAGACAGAGACCGTGACACACAGCGAGATCCGGGCCCCAATCCCACACCCATGGGACAGTTAGCAGGTTAGGAAAATTCCCGTTTCAACTCCAAAAGTGAAACAGCTTGACAGCGGCCCAGTCGGGAGACTAGTGCGGAAAACTGAGACCCAGCTGACCATCTGCGAGTTAGGTACTGTATCTGATCTGAATCAGCGAAAGGGACTGATCCGCAGAGCGAGTTGAAGAAGAGCATAAACAGAGCACATCTGATGGACACACCCAAACACCCAACTCATCACAGCGAGTCACACACCAGATCAGCTGACCAGAGACATTAATGACCCCATCAGAGGCATTTTCGCACACAATCTGACCGACGTTTTCGCAGAACATAAACAAGCAAGCGAGACAGAGACCGTGACACACAGCGAGATCCGGGCCCCAATCCCACACCCATGGGACAGTTAGCAGGTTAGGAAAATTCCCGTTTCAACTCCAAAAGTGAAACAGCTTGACAGCGGCCCAGTCGGGAGACTAGTGCGGAAAACTGAGACCCAGCTGACCATCTGCGAGTTAGGTACTGTATCTGATCTGAATCAGCGAAAGGGACTGATCCGCAGAGCGAGTTGAAGAAGAGCATAAACAGAGCACATCTGATGGACACACCCAAACACCCAACTCATCACAGCGAGTCACACACCAGATCAGCTGACCAGAGACATTAATGACCCCATCAGAGGCATTTTCGCACACAATCTGACCGACGTTTTCGCAGAACATAAACAAGCAAGCGAGACAGAGACCGTGACACACAGCGAGATCCGGGCCCCAATCCCACACCCATGGGACAGTTAGCAGGTTAGGAAAATTCCCGTTTCAACTCCAAAAGTGAAACAGCTTGACAGCGGCCCAGTCGGGAGACTAGTGCGGAAAACTGAGACCCAGCTGACCATCTGCGAGTTAGGTACTGTATCTGATCTGAATCAGCGAAAGGGACTGATCCGCAGAGCGAGTTGAAGAAGAGCATAAACAGAGCACATCTGATGGACACACCCAAACACCCAACTCATCACAGCGAGTCACACACCAGATCAGCTGACCAGAGACATTAATGACCCCATCAGAGGCATTTTCGCACACAATCTGACCGACGTTTTCGCAGAACATAAACAAGCAAGCGAGACAGAGACCGTGACACACAGCGAGATCCGGGCCCCAATCCCACACCCATGGGACAGTTAGCAGGTTAGGAAAATTCCCGTTTCAACTCCAAAAGTGAAACAGCTTGACAGCGGCCCAGTCGGGAGACTAGTGCGGAAAACTGAGACCCAGCTGACCATCTGCGAGTTAGGTACTGTATCTGATCTGAATCAGCGAAAGGGACTGATCCGCAGAGCGAGTTGAAGAAGAGCATAAACAGAGCACATCTGATGGACACACCCAAACACCCAACTCATCACAGCGAGTCACACACCAGATCAGCTGACCAGAGACATTAATGACCCCATCAGAGGCATTTTCGCACACAATCTGACCGACGTTTTCGCAGAACATAAACAAGCAAGCGAGACAGAGACCGTGACACACAGCGAGATCCGGGCCCCAATCCCACACCCATGGGACAGTTAGCAGGTTAGGAAAATTCCCGTTTCAACTCCAAAAGTGAAACAGCTTGACAGCGGCCCAGTCGGGAGACTAGTGCGGAAAACTGAGACCCAGCTGACCATCTGCGAGTTAGGTACTGTATCTGATCTGAATCAGCGAAAGGGACTGATCCGCAGAGCGAGTTGAAGAAGAGCATAAACAGAGCACATCTGATGGACACACCCAAACACCCAACTCATCACAGCGAGTCACACACCAGATCAGCTGACCAGAGACATTAATGACCCCATCAGAGGCATTTTCGCACACAATCTGACCGACGTTTTCGCAGAACATAAACAAGCAAGCGAGACAGAGACCGTGACACACAGCGAGATCCGGGCCCCAATCCCACACCCATGGGACAGTTAGCAGGTTAGGAAAATTCCCGTTTCAACTCCAAAAGTGAAACAGCTTGACAGCGGCCCAGTCGGGAGACTAGTGCGGAAAACTGAGACCCAGCTGACCATCTGCGAGTTAGGTACTGTATCTGATCTGAATCAGCGAAAGGGACTGATCCGCAGAGCGAGTTGAAGAAGAGCATAAACAGAGCACATCTGATGGACACACCCAAACACCCAACTCATCACAGCGAGTCACACACCAGATCAGCTGACCAGAGACATTAATGACCCCATCAGAGGCATTTTCGCACACAATCTGACCGACGTTTTCGCAGAACATAAACAAGCAAGCGAGACAGAGACCGTGACACACAGCGAGATCCGGGCCCCAATCCCACACCCATGGGACAGTTAGCAGGTTAGGAAAATTCCCGTTTCAACTCCAAAAGTGAAACAGCTTGACAGCGGCCCAGTCGGGAGACTAGTGCGGAAAACTGAGACCCAGCTGACCATCTGCGAGTTAGGTACTGTATCTGATCTGAATCAGCGAAAGGGACTGATCCGCAGAGCGAGTTGAAGAAGAGCATAAACAGAGCACATCTGATGGACACACCCAAACACCCAACTCATCACAGCGAGTCACACACCAGATCAGCTGACCAGAGACATTAATGACCCCATCAGAGGCATTTTCGCACACAATCTGACCGACGTTTTCGCAGAACATAAACAAGCAAGCGAGACAGAGACCGTGACACACAGCGAGATCCGGGCCCCAATCCCACACCCATGGGACAGTTAGCAGGTTAGGAAAATTCCCGTTTCAACTCCAAAAGTGAAACAGCTTGACAGCGGCCCAGTCGGGAGACTAGTGCGGAAAACTGAGACCCAGCTGACCATCTGCGAGTTAGGTACTGTATCTGATCTGAATCAGCGAAAGGGACTGATCCGCAGAGCGAGTTGAAGAAGAGCATAAACAGAGCACATCTGATGGACACACCCAAACACCCAACTCATCACAGCGAGTCACACACCAGATCAGCTGACCAGAGACATTAATGACCCCATCAGAGGCATTTTCGCACACAATCTGACCGACGTTTTCGCAGAACATAAACAAGCAAGCGAGACAGAGACCGTGACACACAGCGAGATCCGGGCCCCAATCCCACACCCATGGGACAGTTAGCAGGTTAGGAAAATTCCCGTTTCAACTCCAAAAGTGAAACAGCTTGACAGCGGCCCAGTCGGGAGACTAGTGCGGAAAACTGAGACCCAGCTGACCATCTGCGAGTTAGGTACTGTATCTGATCTGAATCAGCGAAAGGGACTGATCCGCAGAGCGAGTTGAAGAAGAGCATAAACAGAGCACATCTGATGGACACACCCAAACACCCAACTCATCACAGCGAGTCACACACCAGATCAGCTGACCAGAGACATTAATGACCCCATCAGAGGCATTTTCGCACACAATCTGACCGACGTTTTCGCAGAACATAAACAAGCAAGCGAGACAGAGACCGTGACACACAGCGAGATCCGGGCCCCAATCCCACACCCATGGGACAGTTAGCAGGTTAGGAAAATTCCCGTTTCAACTCCAAAAGTGAAACAGCTTGACAGCGGCCCAGTCGGGAGACTAGTGCGGAAAACTGAGACCCAGCTGACCATCTGCGAGTTAGGTACTGTATCTGATCTGAATCAGCGAAAGGGACTGATCCGCAGAGCGAGTTGAAGAAGAGCATAAACAGAGCACATCTGATGGACACACCCAAACACCCAACTCATCACAGCGAGTCACACACCAGATCAGCTGACCAGAGACATTAATGACCCCATCAGAGGCATTTTCGCACACAATCTGACCGACGTTTTCGCAGAACATAAACAAGCAAGCGAGACAGAGACCGTGACACACAGCGAGATCCGGGCCCCAATCCCACACCCATGGGACAGTTAGCAGGTTAGGAAAATTCCCGTTTCAACTCCAAAAGTGAAACAGCTTGACAGCGGCCCAGTCGGGAGACTAGTGCGGAAAACTGAGACCCAGCTGACCATCTGCGAGTTAGGTACTGTATCTGATCTGAATCAGCGAAAGGGACTGATCCGCAGAGCGAGTTGAAGAAGAGCATAAACAGAGCACATCTGATGGACACACCCAAACACCCAACTCATCACAGCGAGTCACACACCAGATCAGCTGACCAGAGACATTAATGACCCCATCAGAGGCATTTTCGCACACAATCTGACCGACGTTTTCGCAGAACATAAACAAGCAAGCGAGACAGAGACCGTGACACACAGCGAGATCCGGGCCCCAATCCCACACCCATGGGACAGTTAGCAGGTTAGGAAAATTCCCGTTTCAACTCCAAAAGTGAAACAGCTTGACAGCGGCCCAGTCGGGAGACTAGTGCGGAAAACTGAGACCCAGCTGACCATCTGCGAGTTAGGTACTGTATCTGATCTGAATCAGCGAAAGGGACTGATCCGCAGAGCGAGTTGAAGAAGAGCATAAACAGAGCACATCTGATGGACACACCCAAACACCCAACTCATCACAGCGAGTCACACACCAGATCAGCTGACCAGAGACATTAATGACCCCATCAGAGGCATTTTCGCACACAATCTGACCGACGTTTTCGCAGAACATAAACAAGCAAGCGAGACAGAGACCGTGACACACAGCGAGATCCGGGCCCCAATCCCACACCCATGGGACAGTTAGCAGGTTAGGAAAATTCCCGTTTCAACTCCAAAAGTGAAACAGCTTGACAGCGGCCCAGTCGGGAGACTAGTGCGGAAAACTGAGACCCAGCTGACCATCTGCGAGTTAGGTACTGTATCTGATCTGAATCAGCGAAAGGGACTGATCCGCAGAGCGAGTTGAAGAAGAGCATAAACAGAGCACATCTGATGGACACACCCAAACACCCAACTCATCACAGCGAGTCACACACCAGATCAGCTGACCAGAGACATTAATGACCCCATCAGAGGCATTTTCGCACACAATCTGACCGACGTTTTCGCAGAACATAAACAAGCAAGCGAGACAGAGACCGTGACACACAGCGAGATCCGGGCCCCAATCCCACACCCATGGGACAGTTAGCAGGTTAGGAAAATTCCCGTTTCAACTCCAAAAGTGAAACAGCTTGACAGCGGCCCAGTCGGGAGACTAGTGCGGAAAACTGAGACCCAGCTGACCATCTGCGAGTTAGGTACTGTATCTGATCTGAATCAGCGAAAGGGACTGATCCGCAGAGCGAGTTGAAGAAGAGCATAAACAGAGCACATCTGATGGACACACCCAAACACCCAACTCATCACAGCGAGTCACACACCAGATCAGCTGACCAGAGACATTAATGACCCCATCAGAGGCATTTTCGCACACAATCTGACCGACGTTTTCGCAGAACATAAACAAGCAAGCGAGACAGAGACCGTGACACACAGCGAGATCCGGGCCCCAATCCCACACCCATGGGACAGTTAGCAGGTTAGGAAAATTCCCGTTTCAACTCCAAAAGTGAAACAGCTTGACAGCGGCCCAGTCGGGAGACTAGTGCGGAAAACTGAGACCCAGCTGACCATCTGCGAGTTAGGTACTGTATCTGATCTGAATCAGCGAAAGGGACTGATCCGCAGAGCGAGTTGAAGAAGAGCATAAACAGAGCACATCTGATGGACACACCCAAACACCCAACTCATCACAGCGAGTCACACACCAGATCAGCTGACCAGAGACATTAATGACCCCATCAGAGGCATTTTCGCACACAATCTGACCGACGTTTTCGCAGAACATAAACAAGCAAGCGAGACAGAGACCGTGACACACAGCGAGATCCGGGCCCCAATCCCACACCCATGGGACAGTTAGCAGGTTAGGAAAATTCCCGTTTCAACTCCAAAAGTGAAACAGCTTGACAGCGGCCCAGTCGGGAGACTAGTGCGGAAAACTGAGACCCAGCTGACCATCTGCGAGTTAGGTACTGTATCTGATCTGAATCAGCGAAAGGGACTGATCCGCAGAGCGAGTTGAAGAAGAGCATAAACAGAGCACATCTGATGGACACACCCAAACACCCAACTCATCACAGCGAGTCACACACCAGATCAGCTGACCAGAGACATTAATGACCCCATCAGAGGCATTTTCGCACACAATCTGACCGACGTTTTCGCAGAACATAAACAAGCAAGCGAGACAGAGACCGTGACACACAGCGAGATCCGGGCCCCAATCCCACACCCATGGGACAGTTAGCAGGTTAGGAAAATTCCCGTTTCAACTCCAAAAGTGAAACAGCTTGACAGCGGCCCAGTCGGGAGACTAGTGCGGAAAACTGAGACCCAGCTGACCATCTGCGAGTTAGGTACTGTATCTGATCTGAATCAGCGAAAGGGACTGATCCGCAGAGCGAGTTGAAGAAGAGCATAAACAGAGCACATCTGATGGACACACCCAAACACCCAACTCATCACAGCGAGTCACACACCAGATCAGCTGACCAGAGACATTAATGACCCCATCAGAGGCATTTTCGCACACAATCTGACCGACGTTTTCGCAGAACATAAACAAGCAAGCGAGACAGAGACCGTGACACACAGCGAGATCCGGGCCCCAATCCCACACCCATGGGACAGTTAGCAGGTTAGGAAAATTCCCGTTTCAACTCCAAAAGTGAAACAGCTTGACAGCGGCCCAGTCGGGAGACTAGTGCGGAAAACTGAGACCCAGCTGACCATCTGCGAGTTAGGTACTGTATCTGATCTGAATCAGCGAAAGGGACTGATCCGCAGAGCGAGTTGAAGAAGAGCATAAACAGAGCACATCTGATGGACACACCCAAACACCCAACTCATCACAGCGAGTCACACACCAGATCAGCTGACCAGAGACATTAATGACCCCATCAGAGGCATTTTCGCACACAATCTGACCGACGTTTTCGCAGAACATAAACAAGCAAGCGAGACAGAGACCGTGACACACAGCGAGATCCGGGCCCCAATCCCACACCCATGGGACAGTTAGCAGGTTAGGAAAATTCCCGTTTCAACTCCAAAAGTGAAACAGCTTGACAGCGGCCCAGTCGGGAGACTAGTGCGGAAAACTGAGACCCAGCTGACCATCTGCGAGTTAGGTACTGTATCTGATCTGAATCAGCGAAAGGGACTGATCCGCAGAGCGAGTTGAAGAAGAGCATAAACAGAGCACATCTGATGGACACACCCAAACACCCAACTCATCACAGCGAGTCACACACCAGATCAGCTGACCAGAGACATTAATGACCCCATCAGAGGCATTTTCGCACACAATCTGACCGACGTTTTCGCAGAACATAAACAAGCAAGCGAGACAGAGACCGTGACACACAGCGAGATCCGGGCCCCAATCCCACACCCATGGGACAGTTAGCAGGTTAGGAAAATTCCCGTTTCAACTCCAAAAGTGAAACAGCTTGACAGCGGCCCAGTCGGGAGACTAGTGCGGAAAACTGAGACCCAGCTGACCATCTGCGAGTTAGGTACTGTATCTGATCTGAATCAGCGAAAGGGACTGATCCGCAGAGCGAGTTGAAGAAGAGCATAAACAGAGCACATCTGATGGACACACCCAAACACCCAACTCATCACAGCGAGTCACACACCAGATCAGCTGACCAGAGACATTAATGACCCCATCAGAGGCATTTTCGCACACAATCTGACCGACGTTTTCGCAGAACATAAACAAGCAAGCGAGACAGAGACCGTGACACACAGCGAGATCCGGGCCCCAATCCCACACCCATGGGACAGTTAGCAGGTTAGGAAAATTCCCGTTTCAACTCCAAAAGTGAAACAGCTTGACAGCGGCCCAGTCGGGAGACTAGTGCGGAAAACTGAGACCCAGCTGACCATCTGCGAGTTAGGTACTGTATCTGATCTGAATCAGCGAAAGGGACTGATCCGCAGAGCGAGTTGAAGAAGAGCATAAACAGAGCACATCTGATGGACACACCCAAACACCCAACTCATCACAGCGAGTCACACACCAGATCAGCTGACCAGAGACATTAATGACCCCATCAGAGGCATTTTCGCACACAATCTGACCGACGTTTTCGCAGAACATAAACAAGCAAGCGAGACAGAGACCGTGACACACAGCGAGATCCGGGCCCCAATCCCACACCCATGGGACAGTTAGCAGGTTAGGAAAATTCCCGTTTCAACTCCAAAAGTGAAACAGCTTGACAGCGGCCCAGTCGGGAGACTAGTGCGGAAAACTGAGACCCAGCTGACCATCTGCGAGTTAGGTACTGTATCTGATCTGAATCAGCGAAAGGGACTGATCCGCAGAGCGAGTTGAAGAAGAGCATAAACAGAGCACATCTGATGGACACACCCAAACACCCAACTCATCACAGCGAGTCACACACCAGATCAGCTGACCAGAGACATTAATGACCCCATCAGAGGCATTTTCGCACACAATCTGACCGACGTTTTCGCAGAACATAAACAAGCAAGCGAGACAGAGACCGTGACACACAGCGAGATCCGGGCCCCAATCCCACACCCATGGGACAGTTAGCAGGTTAGGAAAATTCCCGTTTCAACTCCAAAAGTGAAACAGCTTGACAGCGGCCCAGTCGGGAGACTAGTGCGGAAAACTGAGACCCAGCTGACCATCTGCGAGTTAGGTACTGTATCTGATCTGAATCAGCGAAAGGGACTGATCCGCAGAGCGAGTTGAAGAAGAGCATAAACAGAGCACATCTGATGGACACACCCAAACACCCAACTCATCACAGCGAGTCACACACCAGATCAGCTGACCAGAGACATTAATGACCCCATCAGAGGCATTTTCGCACACAATCTGACCGACGTTTTCGCAGAACATAAACAAGCAAGCGAGACAGAGACCGTGACACACAGCGAGATCCGGGCCCCAATCCCACACCCATGGGACAGTTAGCAGGTTAGGAAAATTCCCGTTTCAACTCCAAAAGTGAAACAGCTTGACAGCGGCCCAGTCGGGAGACTAGTGCGGAAAACTGAGACCCAGCTGACCATCTGCGAGTTAGGTACTGTATCTGATCTGAATCAGCGAAAGGGACTGATCCGCAGAGCGAGTTGAAGAAGAGCATAAACAGAGCACATCTGATGGACACACCCAAACACCCAACTCATCACAGCGAGTCACACACCAGATCAGCTGACCAGAGACATTAATGACCCCATCAGAGGCATTTTCGCACACAATCTGACCGACGTTTTCGCAGAACATAAACAAGCAAGCGAGACAGAGACCGTGACACACAGCGAGATCCGGGCCCCAATCCCACACCCATGGGACAGTTAGCAGGTTAGGAAAATTCCCGTTTCAACTCCAAAAGTGAAACAGCTTGACAGCGGCCCAGTCGGGAGACTAGTGCGGAAAACTGAGACCCAGCTGACCATCTGCGAGTTAGGTACTGTATCTGATCTGAATCAGCGAAAGGGACTGATCCGCAGAGCGAGTTGAAGAAGAGCATAAACAGAGCACATCTGATGGACACACCCAAACACCCAACTCATCACAGCGAGTCACACACCAGATCAGCTGACCAGAGACATTAATGACCCCATCAGAGGCATTTTCGCACACAATCTGACCGACGTTTTCGCAGAACATAAACAAGCAAGCGAGACAGAGACCGTGACACACAGCGAGATCCGGGCCCCAATCCCACACCCATGGGACAGTTAGCAGGTTAGGAAAATTCCCGTTTCAACTCCAAAAGTGAAACAGCTTGACAGCGGCCCAGTCGGGAGACTAGTGCGGAAAACTGAGACCCAGCTGACCATCTGCGAGTTAGGTACTGTATCTGATCTGAATCAGCGAAAGGGACTGATCCGCAGAGCGAGTTGAAGAAGAGCATAAACAGAGCACATCTGATGGACACACCCAAACACCCAACTCATCACAGCGAGTCACACACCAGATCAGCTGACCAGAGACATTAATGACCCCATCAGAGGCATTTTCGCACACAATCTGACCGACGTTTTCGCAGAACATAAACAAGCAAGCGAGACAGAGACCGTGACACACAGCGAGATCCGGGCCCCAATCCCACACCCATGGGACAGTTAGCAGGTTAGGAAAATTCCCGTTTCAACTCCAAAAGTGAAACAGCTTGACAGCGGCCCAGTCGGGAGACTAGTGCGGAAAACTGAGACCCAGCTGACCATCTGCGAGTTAGGTACTGTATCTGATCTGAATCAGCGAAAGGGACTGATCCGCAGAGCGAGTTGAAGAAGAGCATAAACAGAGCACATCTGATGGACACACCCAAACACCCAACTCATCACAGCGAGTCACACACCAGATCAGCTGACCAGAGACATTAATGACCCCATCAGAGGCATTTTCGCACACAATCTGACCGACGTTTTCGCAGAACATAAACAAGCAAGCGAGACAGAGACCGTGACACACAGCGAGATCCGGGCCCCAATCCCACACCCATGGGACAGTTAGCAGGTTAGGAAAATTCCCGTTTCAACTCCAAAAGTGAAACAGCTTGACAGCGGCCCAGTCGGGAGACTAGTGCGGAAAACTGAGACCCAGCTGACCATCTGCGAGTTAGGTACTGTATCTGATCTGAATCAGCGAAAGGGACTGATCCGCAGAGCGAGTTGAAGAAGAGCATAAACAGAGCACATCTGATGGACACACCCAAACACCCAACTCATCACAGCGAGTCACACACCAGATCAGCTGACCAGAGACATTAATGACCCCATCAGAGGCATTTTCGCACACAATCTGACCGACGTTTTCGCAGAACATAAACAAGCAAGCGAGACAGAGACCGTGACACACAGCGAGATCCGGGCCCCAATCCCACACCCATGGGACAGTTAGCAGGTTAGGAAAATTCCCGTTTCAACTCCAAAAGTGAAACAGCTTGACAGCGGCCCAGTCGGGAGACTAGTGCGGAAAACTGAGACCCAGCTGACCATCTGCGAGTTAGGTACTGTATCTGATCTGAATCAGCGAAAGGGACTGATCCGCAGAGCGAGTTGAAGAAGAGCATAAACAGAGCACATCTGATGGACACACCCAAACACCCAACTCATCACAGCGAGTCACACACCAGATCAGCTGACCAGAGACATTAATGACCCCATCAGAGGCATTTTCGCACACAATCTGACCGACGTTTTCGCAGAACATAAACAAGCAAGCGAGACAGAGACCGTGACACACAGCGAGATCCGGGCCCCAATCCCACACCCATGGGACAGTTAGCAGGTTAGGAAAATTCCCGTTTCAACTCCAAAAGTGAAACAGCTTGACAGCGGCCCAGTCGGGAGACTAGTGCGGAAAACTGAGACCCAGCTGACCATCTGCGAGTTAGGTACTGTATCTGATCTGAATCAGCGAAAGGGACTGATCCGCAGAGCGAGTTGAAGAAGAGCATAAACAGAGCACATCTGATGGACACACCCAAACACCCAACTCATCACAGCGAGTCACACACCAGATCAGCTGACCAGAGACATTAATGACCCCATCAGAGGCATTTTCGCACACAATCTGACCGACGTTTTCGCAGAACATAAACAAGCAAGCGAGACAGAGACCGTGACACACAGCGAGATCCGGGCCCCAATCCCACACCCATGGGACAGTTAGCAGGTTAGGAAAATTCCCGTTTCAACTCCAAAAGTGAAACAGCTTGACAGCGGCCCAGTCGGGAGACTAGTGCGGAAAACTGAGACCCAGCTGACCATCTGCGAGTTAGGTACTGTATCTGATCTGAATCAGCGAAAGGGACTGATCCGCAGAGCGAGTTGAAGAAGAGCATAAACAGAGCACATCTGATGGACACACCCAAACACCCAACTCATCACAGCGAGTCACACACCAGATCAGCTGACCAGAGACATTAATGACCCCATCAGAGGCATTTTCGCACACAATCTGACCGACGTTTTCGCAGAACATAAACAAGCAAGCGAGACAGAGACCGTGACACACAGCGAGATCCGGGCCCCAATCCCACACCCATGGGACAGTTAGCAGGTTAGGAAAATTCCCGTTTCAACTCCAAAAGTGAAACAGCTTGACAGCGGCCCAGTCGGGAGACTAGTGCGGAAAACTGAGACCCAGCTGACCATCTGCGAGTTAGGTACTGTATCTGATCTGAATCAGCGAAAGGGACTGATCCGCAGAGCGAGTTGAAGAAGAGCATAAACAGAGCACATCTGATGGACACACCCAAACACCCAACTCATCACAGCGAGTCACACACCAGATCAGCTGACCAGAGACATTAATGACCCCATCAGAGGCATTTTCGCACACAATCTGACCGACGTTTTCGCAGAACATAAACAAGCAAGCGAGACAGAGACCGTGACACACAGCGAGATCCGGGCCCCAATCCCACACCCATGGGACAGTTAGCAGGTTAGGAAAATTCCCGTTTCAACTCCAAAAGTGAAACAGCTTGACAGCGGCCCAGTCGGGAGACTAGTGCGGAAAACTGAGACCCAGCTGACCATCTGCGAGTTAGGTACTGTATCTGATCTGAATCAGCGAAAGGGACTGATCCGCAGAGCGAGTTGAAGAAGAGCATAAACAGAGCACATCTGATGGACACACCCAAACACCCAACTCATCACAGCGAGTCACACACCAGATCAGCTGACCAGAGACATTAATGACCCCATCAGAGGCATTTTCGCACACAATCTGACCGACGTTTTCGCAGAACATAAACAAGCAAGCGAGACAGAGACCGTGACACACAGCGAGATCCGGGCCCCAATCCCACACCCATGGGACAGTTAGCAGGTTAGGAAAATTCCCGTTTCAACTCCAAAAGTGAAACAGCTTGACAGCGGCCCAGTCGGGAGACTAGTGCGGAAAACTGAGACCCAGCTGACCATCTGCGAGTTAGGTACTGTATCTGATCTGAATCAGCGAAAGGGACTGATCCGCAGAGCGAGTTGAAGAAGAGCATAAACAGAGCACATCTGATGGACACACCCAAACACCCAACTCATCACAGCGAGTCACACACCAGATCAGCTGACCAGAGACATTAATGACCCCATCAGAGGCATTTTCGCACACAATCTGACCGACGTTTTCGCAGAACATAAACAAGCAAGCGAGACAGAGACCGTGACACACAGCGAGATCCGGGCCCCAATCCCACACCCATGGGACAGTTAGCAGGTTAGGAAAATTCCCGTTTCAACTCCAAAAGTGAAACAGCTTGACAGCGGCCCAGTCGGGAGACTAGTGCGGAAAACTGAGACCCAGCTGACCATCTGCGAGTTAGGTACTGTATCTGATCTGAATCAGCGAAAGGGACTGATCCGCAGAGCGAGTTGAAGAAGAGCATAAACAGAGCACATCTGATGGACACACCCAAACACCCAACTCATCACAGCGAGTCACACACCAGATCAGCTGACCAGAGACATTAATGACCCCATCAGAGGCATTTTCGCACACAATCTGACCGACGTTTTCGCAGAACATAAACAAGCAAGCGAGACAGAGACCGTGACACACAGCGAGATCCGGGCCCCAATCCCACACCCATGGGACAGTTAGCAGGTTAGGAAAATTCCCGTTTCAACTCCAAAAGTGAAACAGCTTGACAGCGGCCCAGTCGGGAGACTAGTGCGGAAAACTGAGACCCAGCTGACCATCTGCGAGTTAGGTACTGTATCTGATCTGAATCAGCGAAAGGGACTGATCCGCAGAGCGAGTTGAAGAAGAGCATAAACAGAGCACATCTGATGGACACACCCAAACACCCAACTCATCACAGCGAGTCACACACCAGATCAGCTGACCAGAGACATTAATGACCCCATCAGAGGCATTTTCGCACACAATCTGACCGACGTTTTCGCAGAACATAAACAAGCAAGCGAGACAGAGACCGTGACACACAGCGAGATCCGGGCCCCAATCCCACACCCATGGGACAGTTAGCAGGTTAGGAAAATTCCCGTTTCAACTCCAAAAGTGAAACAGCTTGACAGCGGCCCAGTCGGGAGACTAGTGCGGAAAACTGAGACCCAGCTGACCATCTGCGAGTTAGGTACTGTATCTGATCTGAATCAGCGAAAGGGACTGATCCGCAGAGCGAGTTGAAGAAGAGCATAAACAGAGCACATCTGATGGACACACCCAAACACCCAACTCATCACAGCGAGTCACACACCAGATCAGCTGACCAGAGACATTAATGACCCCATCAGAGGCATTTTCGCACACAATCTGACCGACGTTTTCGCAGAACATAAACAAGCAAGCGAGACAGAGACCGTGACACACAGCGAGATCCGGGCCCCAATCCCACACCCATGGGACAGTTAGCAGGTTAGGAAAATTCCCGTTTCAACTCCAAAAGTGAAACAGCTTGACAGCGGCCCAGTCGGGAGACTAGTGCGGAAAACTGAGACCCAGCTGACCATCTGCGAGTTAGGTACTGTATCTGATCTGAATCAGCGAAAGGGACTGATCCGCAGAGCGAGTTGAAGAAGAGCATAAACAGAGCACATCTGATGGACACACCCAAACACCCAACTCATCACAGCGAGTCACACACCAGATCAGCTGACCAGAGACATTAATGACCCCATCAGAGGCATTTTCGCACACAATCTGACCGACGTTTTCGCAGAACATAAACAAGCAAGCGAGACAGAGACCGTGACACACAGCGAGATCCGGGCCCCAATCCCACACCCATGGGACAGTTAGCAGGTTAGGAAAATTCCCGTTTCAACTCCAAAAGTGAAACAGCTTGACAGCGGCCCAGTCGGGAGACTAGTGCGGAAAACTGAGACCCAGCTGACCATCTGCGAGTTAGGTACTGTATCTGATCTGAATCAGCGAAAGGGACTGATCCGCAGAGCGAGTTGAAGAAGAGCATAAACAGAGCACATCTGATGGACACACCCAAACACCCAACTCATCACAGCGAGTCACACACCAGATCAGCTGACCAGAGACATTAATGACCCCATCAGAGGCATTTTCGCACACAATCTGACCGACGTTTTCGCAGAACATAAACAAGCAAGCGAGACAGAGACCGTGACACACAGCGAGATCCGGGCCCCAATCCCACACCCATGGGACAGTTAGCAGGTTAGGAAAATTCCCGTTTCAACTCCAAAAGTGAAACAGCTTGACAGCGGCCCAGTCGGGAGACTAGTGCGGAAAACTGAGACCCAGCTGACCATCTGCGAGTTAGGTACTGTATCTGATCTGAATCAGCGAAAGGGACTGATCCGCAGAGCGAGTTGAAGAAGAGCATAAACAGAGCACATCTGATGGACACACCCAAACACCCAACTCATCACAGCGAGTCACACACCAGATCAGCTGACCAGAGACATTAATGACCCCATCAGAGGCATTTTCGCACACAATCTGACCGACGTTTTCGCAGAACATAAACAAGCAAGCGAGACAGAGACCGTGACACACAGCGAGATCCGGGCCCCAATCCCACACCCATGGGACAGTTAGCAGGTTAGGAAAATTCCCGTTTCAACTCCAAAAGTGAAACAGCTTGACAGCGGCCCAGTCGGGAGACTAGTGCGGAAAACTGAGACCCAGCTGACCATCTGCGAGTTAGGTACTGTATCTGATCTGAATCAGCGAAAGGGACTGATCCGCAGAGCGAGTTGAAGAAGAGCATAAACAGAGCACATCTGATGGACACACCCAAACACCCAACTCATCACAGCGAGTCACACACCAGATCAGCTGACCAGAGACATTAATGACCCCATCAGAGGCATTTTCGCACACAATCTGACCGACGTTTTCGCAGAACATAAACAAGCAAGCGAGACAGAGACCGTGACACACAGCGAGATCCGGGCCCCAATCCCACACCCATGGGACAGTTAGCAGGTTAGGAAAATTCCCGTTTCAACTCCAAAAGTGAAACAGCTTGACAGCGGCCCAGTCGGGAGACTAGTGCGGAAAACTGAGACCCAGCTGACCATCTGCGAGTTAGGTACTGTATCTGATCTGAATCAGCGAAAGGGACTGATCCGCAGAGCGAGTTGAAGAAGAGCATAAACAGAGCACATCTGATGGACACACCCAAACACCCAACTCATCACAGCGAGTCACACACCAGATCAGCTGACCAGAGACATTAATGACCCCATCAGAGGCATTTTCGCACACAATCTGACCGACGTTTTCGCAGAACATAAACAAGCAAGCGAGACAGAGACCGTGACACACAGCGAGATCCGGGCCCCAATCCCACACCCATGGGACAGTTAGCAGGTTAGGAAAATTCCCGTTTCAACTCCAAAAGTGAAACAGCTTGACAGCGGCCCAGTCGGGAGACTAGTGCGGAAAACTGAGACCCAGCTGACCATCTGCGAGTTAGGTACTGTATCTGATCTGAATCAGCGAAAGGGACTGATCCGCAGAGCGAGTTGAAGAAGAGCATAAACAGAGCACATCTGATGGACACACCCAAACACCCAACTCATCACAGCGAGTCACACACCAGATCAGCTGACCAGAGACATTAATGACCCCATCAGAGGCATTTTCGCACACAATCTGACCGACGTTTTCGCAGAACATAAACAAGCAAGCGAGACAGAGACCGTGACACACAGCGAGATCCGGGCCCCAATCCCACACCCATGGGACAGTTAGCAGGTTAGGAAAATTCCCGTTTCAACTCCAAAAGTGAAACAGCTTGACAGCGGCCCAGTCGGGAGACTAGTGCGGAAAACTGAGACCCAGCTGACCATCTGCGAGTTAGGTACTGTATCTGATCTGAATCAGCGAAAGGGACTGATCCGCAGAGCGAGTTGAAGAAGAGCATAAACAGAGCACATCTGATGGACACACCCAAACACCCAACTCATCACAGCGAGTCACACACCAGATCAGCTGACCAGAGACATTAATGACCCCATCAGAGGCATTTTCGCACACAATCTGACCGACGTTTTCGCAGAACATAAACAAGCAAGCGAGACAGAGACCGTGACACACAGCGAGATCCGGGCCCCAATCCCACACCCATGGGACAGTTAGCAGGTTAGGAAAATTCCCGTTTCAACTCCAAAAGTGAAACAGCTTGACAGCGGCCCAGTCGGGAGACTAGTGCGGAAAACTGAGACCCAGCTGACCATCTGCGAGTTAGGTACTGTATCTGATCTGAATCAGCGAAAGGGACTGATCCGCAGAGCGAGTTGAAGAAGAGCATAAACAGAGCACATCTGATGGACACACCCAAACACCCAACTCATCACAGCGAGTCACACACCAGATCAGCTGACCAGAGACATTAATGACCCCATCAGAGGCATTTTCGCACACAATCTGACCGACGTTTTCGCAGAACATAAACAAGCAAGCGAGACAGAGACCGTGACACACAGCGAGATCCGGGCCCCAATCCCACACCCATGGGACAGTTAGCAGGTTAGGAAAATTCCCGTTTCAACTCCAAAAGTGAAACAGCTTGACAGCGGCCCAGTCGGGAGACTAGTGCGGAAAACTGAGACCCAGCTGACCATCTGCGAGTTAGGTACTGTATCTGATCTGAATCAGCGAAAGGGACTGATCCGCAGAGCGAGTTGAAGAAGAGCATAAACAGAGCACATCTGATGGACACACCCAAACACCCAACTCATCACAGCGAGTCACACACCAGATCAGCTGACCAGAGACATTAATGACCCCATCAGAGGCATTTTCGCACACAATCTGACCGACGTTTTCGCAGAACATAAACAAGCAAGCGAGACAGAGACCGTGACACACAGCGAGATCCGGGCCCCAATCCCACACCCATGGGACAGTTAGCAGGTTAGGAAAATTCCCGTTTCAACTCCAAAAGTGAAACAGCTTGACAGCGGCCCAGTCGGGAGACTAGTGCGGAAAACTGAGACCCAGCTGACCATCTGCGAGTTAGGTACTGTATCTGATCTGAATCAGCGAAAGGGACTGATCCGCAGAGCGAGTTGAAGAAGAGCATAAACAGAGCACATCTGATGGACACCCAAACACCCAACTCATCACAGCGAGTCACACACCAGATCAGCTGACCAGAGACATTAATGACCCCATCAGAGGCATTTTCGCACACAATCTGACCGACGTTTTCGCAGAACATAAACAAGCAAGCGAGACAGAGACCGTGACACACAGCGAGATCCGGGCCCCAATCCCACACCCATGGGACAGTTAGCAGGTTAGGAAAATTCCCGTTTCAACTCCAAAAGTGAAACAGCTTGACAGCGGCCCAGTCGGGAGACTAGTGCGGAAAACTGAGACCCAGCTGACCATCTGCGAGTTAGGTACTGTATCTGATCTGAATCAGCGAAAGGGACTGATCCGCAGAGCGAGTTGAAGAAGAGCATAAACAGAGCACATCTGATGGACACACCCAAACACCCAACTCATCACAGCGAGTCACACACCAGATCAGCTGACCAGAGACATTAATGACCCCATCAGAGGCATTTTCGCACACAATCTGACCGACGTTTTCGCAGAACATAAACAAGCAAGCGAGACAGAGACCGTGACACACAGCGAGATCCGGGCCCCAATCCCACACCCATGGGACAGTTAGCAGGTTAGGAAAATTCCCGTTTCAACTCCAAAAGTGAAACAGCTTGACAGCGGCCCAGTCGGGAGACTAGTGCGGAAAACTGAGACCCAGCTGACCATCTGCGAGTTAGGTACTGTATCTGATCTGAATCAGCGAAAGGGACTGATCCGCAGAGCGAGTTGAAGAAGAGCATAAACAGAGCACATCTGATGGACACACCCAAACACCCAACTCATCACAGCGAGTCACACACCAGATCAGCTGACCAGAGACATTAATGACCCCATCAGAGGCATTTTCGCACACAATCTGACCGACGTTTTCGCAGAACATAAACAAGCAAGCGAGACAGAGACCGTGACACACAGCGAGATCCGGGCCCCAATCCCACACCCATGGGACAGTTAGCAGGTTAGGAAAATTCCCGTTTCAACTCCAAAAGTGAAACAGCTTGACAGCGGCCCAGTCGGGAGACTAGTGCGGAAAACTGAGACCCAGCTGACCATCTGCGAGTTAGGTACTGTATCTGATCTGAATCAGCGAAAGGGACTGATCCGCAGAGCGAGTTGAAGAAGAGCATAAACAGAGCACATCTGATGGACACACCCAAACACCCAACTCATCACAGCGAGTCACACACCAGATCAGCTGACCAGAGACATTAATGACCCCATCAGAGGCATTTTCGCACACAATCTGACCGACGTTTTCGCAGAACATAAACAAGCAAGCGAGACAGAGACCGTGACACACAGCGAGATCCGGGCCCCAATCCCACACCCATGGACAGTTAGCAGGTTAGGAAAATTCCCGTTTCAACTCCAAAAGTGAAACAGCTTGACAGCGGCCCAGTCGGGAGACTAGTGCGGAAAACTGAGACCCAGCTGACCATCTGCGAGTTAGGTACTGTATCTGATCTGAATCAGCGAAAGGGACTGATCCGCAGAGCGAGTTGAAGAAGAGCATAAACAGAGCACATCTGATGGACACACCCAAACACCCAACTCATCACAGCGAGTCACACACCAGATCAGCTGACCAGAGACATTAATGACCCCATCAGAGGCATTTCGCACACAATCTGACCGACGTTTTCGCAGAACATAAACAAGCAAGCGAGACAGAGACCGTGACACACAGCGAGATCCGGCCCCAATCCACACCCATGGGACAGTTAGCAGGTTAGGAAAATTCCCGTTTCAACTCAAAAGTGAAACAGCTTGACAGCGGCCCAGTCGGGAGACTAGTGCGGAAAACTGGACCCAGCTGACCATCTGCGAGTTAGGTACTGTATCTGATCTGAATCAGCGAAAGGGACTGATCCGCAGAGCGAGTTGAAGAAGAGCATAAACAGAGCACATCTGATGGACACACCCAAACACCCAACTCATCACAGCGAGTCACACACCAGATCAGCTGACCAGAGACATTAATGACCCCATCAGAGGCATTTTCGCACACAATGACCGACGTTTTCGCAGAACATAACAAGCAAGCGAGACAGAGACCGTGACACACAGCGAGATCCGGGCCCCAATCCCACACCCATGGGACAGTTAGCAGGTTAGGAAAATTCCCGTTTCAACTCCAAAAGTGAAACAGCTTGACAGCGGCCCAGTCGGGAGACTAGTGCGGAAAACTGAGACCCAGCTGACCATCTGCGAGTTAGGTACTGTATCTGATCTGAATCAGCGAAAGGGACTGATCCGCAGAGCGAGTGAAGAAGAGCATAAACAGAGCACATCTGATGGACACACCCAAACACCCACTCATCACAGCGAGTCACACACCAGATCAGCTGACCAGAGACATTAATGACCCCATCAGAGGCATTTTCGCACACAATCTGACCGACGTTTCGCAGAACATAAACAAGCAAGCGAGACAGAGACCGTGACACACAGCGAGATCCGGGCCCCAATCCCACACCCATGGGACAGTTAGCAGGTTAGGAAAATTCCCGTTTCAACTCAAAAGTGAAACAGCTTGACAGCGGCCCAGTCGGGAGACTAGTGCGGAAAACTGAGACCCAGCGACCATCTGCGAGTTAGGTACTGTATCTGATCTGAATCAGCGAAAGGGACTGATCCGCAGAGCGAGTGAAGAAGAGCATAAACAGAGCACATCTGATGACACACCAAAACCCCAACTCATCACAGCGAGTCACACACCAGATCAGCTGACCAGAGACATTAATGACCCCATCAGAGGCATTTTCGCACACAATCTGACCGACGTTTTCGCAGAACATAAACAAGCAAGCGAGACAGAGACCGTGACACACAGCGAGATCCGGCCCCAATCCCACACCCATGGGAGTTAGCAGGTTAGGAAAATTCCCGTTTCAACTCCAAAAGTGAAACAGCTTGACAGCGGCCCAGTCGGGAGACTAGTGCGGAAAACTGAGACCCAGCTGACCATCTGCGAGTTAGGTACTGTATCTGATCTGAATCAGCGAAAGGGACTGATCCGCAGAGCGAGTTGAAGAAGAGCATAAACAGAGCACATCTGATGGACACACCCAAACACCCAATCATCACAGCGAGTCACACACCAGATCAGCTGACCAGAGACATTAATGACCCCATCAGAGGCATTTTCGCACACAATCTGACCGACGTTTTCGCAGAACATAAACAAGCAAGCGAGACAGAGACCGTGACACACAGCGAGATCCGGGCCCAATCCCACACCCATGGGACAGTTAGCAGGTTAGGAAAATTCCCGTTTCAACTCCAAAAGTGAAACAGCTTGACAGCGGCCCAGTCGGGAGACTAGTGCGGAAAACTGAGACCCAGCTGACCATCTGCGAGTTAGGTACTGTATCTGATCTGAATCAGCGAAAGGGACTGATCCGCAGAGCGAGTTGAAGAAGAGCATAAACAGAGCACATCTGATGGACACACCAAACACCCAACTCATCACAGCGAGTCACACACCAGATCAGCTGACAGAGACATTAATGACCCCATCAGAGGCATTTTCGCACACAATCTGACCGACGTTTTCGCAGAACATAAACAAGCAAGCGAGACAGAGACCGTGACACACAGCGAGATCCGGGCCCCAATCCCACACCCATGGGACAGTTAGCAGGTTAGGAAAATTCCCGTTTCAACTCCAAAAGTGAAACAGCTTGACAGCGGCCCAGTCGGGAGACTAGTGCGGAAAACTGAGACCCAGCTGACCATCTGCGAGTTAGGTACTGTATCTGATCTGAATCAGCGAAAGGGACTGATCGCAGCAGAGCGAGTTGAAGAAGAGCATAAACAGAGCACATCTGATGGACACACCCAAACACCCAACTCATCAGCGAGTCACACACCAGATCAGCTGACCAGAGACATTAATGACCCCATCAGAGGCATTTTCGCACACAATCTGACCGACGTTTTCGCAGAACATAAACAAGCAGCGAGACAGAGAGACGTGACACACAGCGAGATCCGGGCCCAATCCCACACCCATGGGACAGTTAGCAGGTTAGGAAAATTCCCGTTTCAACTCCAAAAGTGAAACAGCTTGACAGCGGCCCAGTCGGGAGACTAGTGCGGAAAATGAGACCCAGCTGACCATCTGCGAGTTAGGTACTGTATCTGATCTGAATCAGCGAAGGGGACTGATCCGCAGAGCGAGTGAAGAAGAGCATAAACAGAGCACATGATGGACACACCCAACACCCAACTCATCACAGCGAGTCACACACCAGATCAGCTGACCAGAGACATTAATGACCCCATCAGAGGCATTTTCGCACACAATCTGACCGACGTTTTCGCAGAACATAAAAAGCAAGCGAGACAGAGACCGTGACACACAGCGAGATCGGGCCCCAATCCCACACCCATGGGACAGTTAGCAGGTTAGGAAAATTCCCGTTTCAACTCCAAAAGTGAAACAGCTTGACAGCGGCCCAGTCGGGAGACTAGTGCGGAAAACTGAGACCCAGCTGACCATCTGCGAGTTAGGTACTGTATCTGATCGAATCAGCGAAAGGGACTGATCCGCAGAGCGAGTTGAAGAAGAGCATAAACAGAGCACATCTGGGGACACCCCAAACACCAATCACACAGCGAGTCACACACCAGATCAGCTGACCAGAGACATTAATGACCCCATCAGAGGCATTTTCGCACACAATCTGACCGACGTTTTCGCAGAACATAAACAAGCAAGCGAGACAGAGACCGTGACAAACAGCGAGATCCGGGCCCCAATCCCACACCCATGGGACAGTTAGCAGGTTAGGAAAATTCCGTTTCAACTCCAAAAGTGAAACAGCTTGACAGCGGCC